>JAROYE020000003.1:8549514-9867014 GCA_029619315.2 Dynastes maya
TGGAAGTTTCGGACACAATTGTTTGAAAACGCGGATATGTTTGGGAGATTTAACACTTTTTTGGTAAATGCTATTAAATTATTCACCATCGGATACTTCTTCCGAATGATTTCTGCAACGAGATGATACGCGTGTATGAGACATGTTATGCGAAGAAGAGTCGGAAAACATGTTCTCAACATCCTACCAACTTTCAGCATTGTTGCAGCTCCATCAGTAACTAACATTGTGACTTGGGCTCCCGTGATACAAAATTCTCTTAACGAATCTTTTATTATCTTCACAACGGTTTCAACGTCACTTTTTTCAATCCTTTTACTGATTAATAATAAGGAAGCTGCTGGATTATTACGTTTTAAAGGACGCGCTACAACATGAATCACGCTGTGTTTCTGTGCATCAGTTGATTGATCCACACTTACGCAAATTTTCTTATTTTTTCAACTCGTCTACTATACAGTTTTTTACTGTACCCTGCAAATGTGGTAAATTGTATCACAATTGTCTATTGGTTGGTAGTTTCCACCAGGGAACATATTTATTCCATCACACTTAGCATAAAAATAAAATCATACAAAAATTCCCAGTACGAAATATTGTTGCTTAAATTCAGTACATGACGTTTACTTTTAATATGTCTTCTACAGTGAAATGTATCGCGACCTATCAACCGTATATTGCAAACTTGCACTGAATGGTAGTACCTCTATATTCCAACCCAGGGAAACGGCTAAGATATTTATTCGCATGCGATGTTAAAGGTAAACCTCGCTCACGACGATCCATGTTTTAAAAGACCCACACCGAGAAACCGATAATTATCGAACGAGCGTTTACTTCCACGCCTATCGAATGACTAAACTTTCCACTGGCTTCGCATCGATCTAAATCCCCTCTCGGCGCTTCTGCCGTAGCACGCGTTTGTCGAACCTTCGTTATTACAAGTATATTATGCAATCGAACTTTACTTCAATATCGGACTTGTTGTAATTGTTGCTAAGAAATTGTACAGTGACCTCTTCCTGAACTCGGCCATCTGTATCTTCTAGGAAATTAACCTTAACAGCCTCATCACGTGAACTGAATACGTGTACCCTACAGAAATCGGTGGTTGGAACAAACCAACCTTATGTTCCCTCATTTTTTAACGTATGACTAAAACTATTCTAATTAATTATATATCTCTAGGGTGAAAGAACAACTTTAATGTTTTCCGCTACATTCCCAGAAGAAATCCAGCGCTTGGCTGGAAAATTTTTACACGATTATATTTTCGTAGCCGTTGGTATCGTAGGTGGCGCATGCGCTGATGTAGAGCAACGCTTCTATGAAGTGGACAGGTTTAAGAAACGACAAAAGTTACTTGAGTTGCTTAGGGAAGAAGGTACATCATTAAATCATTTCAAGTGAAACGATTTACTTATTTTTTTTTGTGTTTTTCTTTTAAAACGTAGGATCTGAAAGAACACTAGTATTTGTTGAAACAAAACGTAACGCGGATTTCATTGCAACATTTTTAAGCGAAAACGACTTATCCAGCACCAGTATTCACGGTGATAGGCTCCAGAGGGAACGGGAAACCGCTTTGAGAGAATTCAAGCAAGGCGTACGGAATTTATTGGTGGCTACCGATGTAGCAGCGCGCGGATTGGATATCAAAAACGTTATGCACGTCATTAATTTCGACTTACCAAAACACATCGAAGAATATGTGCATCGTATTGGAAGAACTGGGCGAGTCGGTAAGTTAGTTTTTTTTTTATATTTTCGCAAATGTCTTGGAGATTTTTTGAGTTTCTCAGTTAATTTCCATGTTACAGCCGGTTTCACGATCAGACTTATGTTAATAGCACTAAGGGCCTGTCTATTCACCTTCTGTTAAAATCCCAAGTACGCTTACTTGAGGGAATAGTACAAAAAGACCGTATACTCACCTCCCGGTAAATTAAAAGTGACAAGTAGCTGCACTTACTGGCCAGTTAATTTATATGCAGCTTAATCCCACATATAACTCATTAATAGGGCGATGTAATCGTCTCGGCGATACGTAAACGTTTTACCGCAGTAGCGGGCTATGTGCAAAAATCGATTCGCTTTGTCAGCGTCCGCTTGTTTATTTTTTGTTCTGTTCAGGAAACGAGAGCGTGCGTTGTGTTTTGTGTTACGTGTTATTCGTTATAAATATATAATTATTAATTTGAAATTTGTAATGTGAACAAGGTTAAAAAACGACCCTTTGCTGGCACAGTAAATAAGTTTATCTGTAAGTTTCCAGATTTGTTCTACGACGGTGCTAAAATAGTTTATAAAGTGTGCGAGAAACATTTGATGTGCTGGGATAAGGCGGACTGTAACAAACATGTAAAAGTACTAGTGAAAATTTGTCGTTTCGACACAACACTGTGAAAAATAACACTCTCGATCCTTACAGAATAACCCCCCTTACAGAATAACCCTCCTGGTATCATTCCATGCTTTACCTACTGTATGTCCTACATTCACCCGTGATTCGTCGGTATATATTGTATTTCTTCCTTAAAGTAGAGAAACCAATTATTAAAATTGCTAAATGAAAATAATGCCTTCTTCTCCAAATTTCTTGATGTCACGTAAGTATTTGGGCCGCCAATATAATGCAATAACCGGTGTAGAGTTGCCGTGTAAAATTAGGAAGGCTTTCATCATTATTAATAACAGCAAGGATTGCGTTTAGGATAGGTGGTATGTTCTGTCTAAAAAAGGCATGAACTTGACGTCGAATAAGTGCTTGTATGTTGTCGTCATATGTATTTAGTCAATCATTTATTTGTGCACTCTTCCTCTTCTTACTCTTTGAACTAGATAAAGGACCTTGCTGTACGTTATAAACACTATGCTTTGAACAACATAGAGCTTTAGAGTCCGTTTACTTTCGGAAGACACCAGCGCAAAGACGCATTTTAGGATTAGAAAGAGAAATTGGTGCTAACCGAGAGAAATAGCTATGTATTTCTTACCTACAGTAAGACCAACAAACATTTACCTCATTTCGGCGTCAGTTGTTGATGTGTTGTCGTGTGAATTCGTTTCGTGCTCTCTACTTTTAATATTGTTATTGGCGTACTATTTATTAAAAAATCAGTTTTTCTCAAAACTATTTTGAATTAGGGGTAATATTCTACTGTACGTATTTCGTTTTAAACAGATTTTAATTAAGTTGTATTAAATAATTAAGTTACAGGTGAGAATGTCCGAATCATCGAACATCGCTAAGAAGAGACAAGTTTTGCAGGAGCAATCACGAAACATTGTTTTTAATGTCTACAACCATTTAAAAAAATATAAGACAGAAGGTATGATAATATTTTTTTTAATACTATTTTTACATATTCATATATCAGTGAAGTCATTATGTTTGTTTACAGGTAACATTTTAGATATTGTTAGTGAAGCTACCGGAATATCTAAAAGTACTGTTGTCAGAATTATTCGAAAGAGTAATTCTGTTGAAGCAGAGCAAAGTGGCAGTTCTTCAAAAGACAATGTTGTAAGACATTCATCAAAATCTACTATGGGTAATGCTGGGGAAGCAGTTTTACGTCAGGTTATTCACAATTTTCACATAACTGACAAACAGAGGCCTACATTAAATGCTGTATATAATAAAATACAGTCAGATGATACCATTGGTTTTGTAGGCAAGCGCAGCTCTTTAAGAAAGTTACTATTAAAATTAGGATTTAGGTACGTACTATTATTCAAATTTATTATTATTTTCGTAATTAATATATTTATTAAATAACAGGTGGAAGAAGACTACTGATAACCGAAAGCTTTTGATGGAAAGATCAAATATACGTGAGCTAAGATCCTCATATATCCGAAATGTTACAAATTATCGGTTACAAGGTCGACCAATCGTGTATACAGGTGAAGCAAAATAAATTTTTATTTGATGTTGAAAAACTAAAGTATTGTATTTTAGACGAAACATACCTTCATGCCAGTCACACAACTCCATATGAATGGGTTGATAACTCTAACGATGCACTTAAGTGCCCTATATCAAAAGGGAAACATTTAATAATTGTACATGCAGGTACATTAGTAAAATTTCTTCTAAAATTTTTTGCATGTACTGTATATTTATTGTTTTAAGTAGTGAACATGGATTTATTGATAATGCCTTGTTGATCTATAAGTCCGGCCAAAAAAGTGGAGATTATCATGACGATATGAACTTCATAAATTATAAAAGGTGGTTAGAAAAACAGTTGATTCCAAATTTGCCACCTAAATCTGTTGTTATGATGGATAATGCAAGCTACCACAACGTTCTCTCAGTTAAACATCCAACTACTAACAGCAAAAAATCAGAAATGATAAAATGGCTAAGTGAACGTGACATCATATTTAATGAAAATTTGACAAAAGTTGAATTGTATAGATTAGTATATATGCATAAACCAAGTTACAAGAATTACACTATAGATTCTATATTTGCAAAAGATGGACATACAGTGTTGAGATTGCCCCCATATCATCCGGAACTCAACCCTATTGAAAAGATATGGGCAATTTTAAAGGGCAGAGTAGCATCTAAAAATATAACTTTTAAACTAAATGATGTCGAGGAACTCGCTAAAGAAGAATTTGGAAAAATCACAAAAGATGAATGGTCACATGTTTGTCGGCATGCAGTGAATATTGAGGAAAATTATATACAAAAACACATTATGGATAAGCTTACCGATGAACTTATTATAAACCTTGATAATGACAGTGACAGCGATTTTGATTTTTCTTCTGATGATGATTAAATTAAAATTATATTTGATATAGTTAATTTAAATATGTATATATTATCTTTAAATGTATAATAAATAAAGGTGTAATTACATTCCGATGACTCTTTTTTATTAAGTAAAAATATTAATTATTATAAACAACAGACCAAACATTTCTCACCTACTTCTTTTTTTTGAGCACTGAATATTCCTACTTTTCTTTAAAGAAATTATTTAATACATAAAGTTAGATGAAAAATTAAGAACAAATACATTAATATACACATAAGTAAGATTTATGCTATTACTAAATACCATAAATTATAAAACTGTTAATACTATCAGAATCTAAATTTGTTTTGTATAAAAAATTACAATTATATACAATTTAATACAGGTTTAACCTTCTCGTATACTTTTAAAAAGCGCGCGTATTTTGGTCAACATATTTAAGACGGTCAATACATATCAGCTGACAATTTTCGCGCAGTTTGGGTGTCTTCCGCAAGTGAACGCAGTCTACTTGCTTCTTTAACGGTGGCACTCACACTCATAGATTTTTTAAAATAATTAAATACATTAACAACCATTTGCTTTTCTTTACAGCTGAAATTTTCGCCTTTCCTTCGTTTTTATCGCCTGGCTCCATTTGTTGTGTTAAAATCTACAATTGTATTGGTTAAGTTCATTAAAATAACACTATGTAATAGTATATTTACTGAAAACACTTATAAATATTACCGTTCTGAAAAGAACGTCTTATCAATTATATTATTATTTTAATTGGAAAACCGCGAAGAAACTGACTGAAATACTGAATACTAACATTTGACAGAACATAAATGATAGACAAACTGCTGCCATTACCATCGACGTAAACATTGCAACATAGCCACCGGATTTAGAGATAGCGTTATTGGCAAATCTTAAAAGACAGTAAGAGAAACATATATCCCACTTAAATTTTATACTGCATAATGAGTAGAGTAAGATACGGTTTCTTCAATATTTATATTACCGAAAAGTAAGTAATATAGCGAATAATAATAAAAAAACTAATCAAGAATTATAATATCTGTAAGGCTGTGAAACACTCACCCTCTTAAGCACCGTAATCAAGTAGGCTGGCGGATTGCATTGGAATTACTGAACATGAGAAGTAGAAGCACCATCATCAGTATTATAACCCAGTGGATAAGAATCGTAAAAAATTGATAGCATTTAGATATGTTTCAATAGTTGTCTCGTGGAACCGTGTTCGCAGTGGTGAAAAAATGTGTTTATATTTGGAGAAAGATGTTCGACATCTACCGATGTAATACGTATATGATTAAAATAATCTTTGAACTCAATGAATGAATTAGTCGAAGTACCATTACAAATTTGTTGTAGTGGGATAAAATTGGAATCTTTCTCTAACACACTCTCCAACTTTTTTTAAAACGCGAATAATTTTTGTGTTATCTATAGTGCGTAGCAGAGTATGTACTTCGTCCACTGCCTGCAACCAGGTTCCCCAACGTGTAAGAATCGGCTGTGGTGGTTCACGAATACGCGTGAAATGTTCGAAGACGTTTTGGAGATTTGAGAAACACTTTTTTTGTACTTGATATTAATGCATCTACCTCGGGATAACATTGTCTAATAGTTTGTGTCACAAGATGAAAAGCATGCACTTTACAAGTTACATGTAAACAGTCGCAACCGTGTTCAAGAAGAGAACGGCCTATCGCACGCATTGTCGCTGCATCATTGCTCATAAACATCAGCACTTGACATGTTGAGACTTGAAAGTTTTTTAACGTAGTAAGTATCACAGTCGTAATTGCTGCACTAGTACACCCTTGTAATCTTTTGCTAGCTAGTAACAGTGGAAATGTCGGTTTATCTTGATCCAGTACACGAACTATAACAGGTATAATAGATTTTTTTTTACAATCTTGTCTCGTCAGCACACAACCAAAGCAACTGCTTTTTTAATGTAGATATGACTTTATTTTCCACCTTTTTCGTACAAATAAAACATGCTTACGTGCTGTTGCCGTAGTTGGCAACTTCAACTCCGGGTTGTATTTGTTCCAAAAGTTCTTAAACGATTTCTTATCCAGTATGTTAAGTGACAAATTGCATGTTATCATCATGACAAGTAAATCGAAAATAAAGTCATTTCTATTTGACGCGCGTTTTTTCTATCTCTGCGTTTTGCATAATTTACATGCTTCCTACAGTCGTTCTTTTGCCAGCACATCGAAGTTTTCTCGCACACTTTACAAACTATCAGCAAGGGGTCGTTGTTTAGCCTTGCGCACACTGGACATTTTTGATTAAAAATTTTCTTGAATAACTAGTATTCCGCTCGCCTGATTTAATTCACACGCACACGCCGCGCTAATGATGATGAATGTGTACGAATTTGAACTGCTTTGCCACCCAGCAGATGTTTACGCATCGCATCAGACAAGCGCGCGTCGAGTTCCGTTGGCTGCTCCAGATGTTACGGCTATGCTGGAACGACATGATTATCTTACCTTAATGATGAAGTTGAGACGGACTATAGTTGATAATTTTGGCCAATATTTTACTGTGGCAAATGATTGTCCAGAGTACCCGTAAGCAACCCCCATCTCGGCTTTAATTTGGTAGAGGTATTGCTTTTCAAATGCAAAAAATTTAATGACGGATCGATATTTGATTTTCTCAATTTTTACAGAAACACTAACATCGACTAACACAAACAACTGTTAATTGAGCGTCCAACATGGCTGAAATTTTCAAAAGTATCTTTCAACCCATGCGCAATTTTATTACCAAAACATTTTTAACGAGTAACATCTTCTTCATGTTGAGGCTTGAAAGTTTTCAGACTAGCCTTGTATTATTTCTAATACCGAAGATCAGCTTATGTTTGACAGTTGACTCGTAAATGTAATTCGAAATGAAACGTCATTAACTATTATTTATACTTCTATTATAAATTTCATTTCATTTTATCTTTGCATTTATTTATATAGGTAATCGAGGAAAGGCTACCAGTTTCTTCGATTCTGGCCAGGACATGAACTTGGCGAAAGATTTATTAAAAGTACTCAAAGAAGCCGAACAACCGGTGCCTGATTGGCTCGAACAACATAGTCACGGACAAAGTATGTACGAGACGGCAACCTTCGGAGGCGAAGACGTACGAGGTAATAGTTTCCGCGAAAAACAAAACTTTGCCACATCTAATCCCGTTGAAGTACCCGATGAGGAATGGTAAATCGTAAGGCGCGTTTGAAATTAGTATGCTATTCAGTTTCATTTATTTCAATAATCTAAAGATATCTTAGAAATTAAATTTAATACTGAGATTTGAACGATCACGAGAGAATATGGCACAAAAAAAAGAAAAACGTAATATTATTTTGTTGATAGAGCAGCGTGTTTAGTTCTTTAACATTTTTTTGTTTGTATTTTGTTCTTTTTCTTTTCTTACGTAAGATTTTGATGAACCTTTAAAATCTGTTATTGTTAAGTATACATTGCCTCTCTTGTTTTGTGTATTACTTTAAAGGAATTTGTTATCATTTCTACTTACTGTTTTGTGTTGTAAGACGAAATACTTAATTTATAAGAGAATTTATATTTCGTTCTTGGTATTTGCCATTACAGCTGTGATCATATAGTGCTGTTGTATATTTGTGGTTGGTGTACTTGTATGTGCATCAACCAGTGTTACATATATGACGCAAGGATTCCAATAAACAAATATCTTTTTTTTTTATTGTTTTCTTTCTCAAATCCAATTGTTATTGAAGGTATGTTTCCAAATGAAATTCGAAATATAAGTAACCCCGGCCCGCAACCATCTTTAATGAAGTCTGAATTTCAGCTACGGCATACCTATGCGGTCAGCTACTAACAGGTTTTGAATGGTAGGTGTTAGAGCGAAATTACGCAAAAATGCGCTAATTTAAAATTCAGTAAAATAGAATATATTTTACCAACATTCGCGCGCGTTTAAACTCCATTGCGTCATAGTTGCACATGTGCGATGCCTATACTGTATTATATTACGGTTCGAAAAGTAGTAGTTTTTAGTAGCCAGCTAGACAACGTGACTAGTGCATGAAAATGTCTCAAGTAACGAAAACAGTGCCGCGCGTTCGTTAAACTTTTAACAAAAGAAGGGCATATATCTAAGCCTAAAATACAAATCTAAAGATAAATAATCCCTAAATTAAAAAGTAAATGGTCAGGATGACCTGAGTTATTAAAATCCTTGTTTTTGAAGCGGTTCATTGCACATGGTTATAATTGCAGCTGTAATTAACTAAACATAACAAAGGATAAAGGCTGGAATTTAGTGGTCCTAAATCTGAATTCATTAAGTAATTTTTGTTTTTGTAAATTTCCATGCTTTCATAACAATTTAATTGAACAATACTCTTTACGTTTTTAATTAACTTTATATTATCAACATTATGGTTATTTTCGAGCATATGTAGGGGAACGCTAGATTTATCAAACTTTCTGAATTTGAGATGGGCCAAATGTTCTTTGCACCTAATTTTGATTGATCTTTTTGTCTGCCCAATATACACTTGATCACAATCTTTACATAACATTTTGTAGATTCCTGATTTATCCATGTTATCTATAGGGTCTTTTGTAACTTCCTAAAAGTTTTTTAAGGTTATTGCATGAAGAAGAAATGCAATCTTGCGGTCAACTTTAGAAAAGATTTTTTGAAGACCTTTCGTGTAACTTGGATAAAAGGGTAATTTAACATATTTCTTATTACGGCCGTCAATGCGTTCTAGTGTGCTTATGTTTCTAATTCTTAATCTATTCTTATGTTTCCTAATAGTATTATAGACGACATTGATGATTTCTTTTAGTTCATCTATCTAAAATTAGTTCTATCTTTAGTTAAAGGAAAATTGAGCAACCGGTGCACCAAAAAGTTAATAGCCGAAAGTTTGTGTTCATATGAGTGATTAGAATCCTGTAAGATAAATCTATTATCACTAGTAGGTTTTCTATGTATGTCTATTTCTAACTTATTTTTATTTCTTATTACTAACATGTCGAGGAAAGGAATCCTGTTGTCTTTCTCTTCTTCGTGGGCAAATTTGATAGAGGGAAATTTTGAGTTAAGTTGTTCCATGAAATCCGTTACTGAACATTTGCTGGTGTCAAAGATACAAAAAATGTCATCGACGTATTTGATCCAAAGCCGAGGAAAATAAGCCAACGTATCCTTCAGGTCGGTTTCAAATTTACCCATAAAGAGGTAAGCCATAAACGGAGATAAGCTGTTACCCATTGCCGTTTGTTGATAAAAAGTGTTGTTAATTTGGAAAAAGTTTTGTTTCATGCAAAGTCTTGTTATCTAACAAAAGTGTTTCTAAATATTCCAAAGTTAAACCAACCGGAGCACTAGGGAACAGTGAACTTACGTTAAACGATACTAAAATTTCTTTGTCAGTAAGCTCAATGTCCTTAGTTTTTTTCAATGAACGCGTAAGAATTTTTAATGGCCAAATCGGGAAACTGGGTAACTGATTCAATTTGTCAGATAATCACTTGGAAAAGAAGTATGTTGGACTGTTGATGTTCGAATGGGTCTCGTACTCTTTTCGGGCTTGTGTACACACGACGTTGAGAGGATCACAACGGAGCAGCTGAAGGCCTGCCAGAAGCCTTTCAGAAATGCTTCCAATCATGGAATCAACGTTGGAAGAAGTGCATCGTTAGCCAAGGAGGGTACTTTGAAGGAAATTAATTCAAATTTGATGTAAGCTTATTACTTTGTTCGTAATAAAATTATGCACCGTATTTTTTTATCACATCTCGTATGTACCGCATTCGGAGATGATGCTGTAAGTAGTTAAACAGCACAGAAGCCATTCAAGAAATTTTCTTAAGGAGATTTTAGCTTAACTGATGAAGCACGCTCTGGGAGACCAAAGATCATTAACGAGGATATTCAACAGGTGGAAGCAAATTCCAGTGTAACGTGCTTAGAGATTGTAGAAAACGATGAAACAATTCGGTTGCACTTTCACCAGCTAGGAAAGACGTGGAAGTTAGGCAAATGGGTCCAAAATTCAGTTGTTCAGCAAACATTTCACTCAATGATAATGTCTTTTCTTGATCGGTTGTTAATTTGCGACGAAAGGTGGGTATCGTATTCAAATTCTAAGCGTTCGTATCATTTGTTGTCGCTAACTAATTCAATACCACACACTCCCAAGGCCTTCTTGTACCCAAAAAATTTTTATTGCGTGTTTAATAGACAGCAACCAGAATTGTTCATTATGAGTTTTTGGAAACAGGTCAAACCATCATTGCTGACTTGTATTGTGAATAACTTCAACGAGTGCAACCAGCACTCGTTCAGAAACAGCCTTCTCTGATCGATTGAAAGAAAGTGCTATTCTTACAGAACAACGCCAGACCTCATACTGCAAGAGTGACTCGGCAAAAAATGTCTGAACTTGGCTGGGTAACGTTATTACACCCTCCTTACTTTCGTGACATCTCACCAAGTGATTATCATTTTTTTTGTCTCTTGCAACTGTATGAGGCATAGGCAGTTCCAAACTCGATTTGATGTATATGCAGTCCGTCAAATTTTTTGATTCAAAATCCATAGTTTTACAATACCGGCATACAAAAAATGGTGTCACGTTGGCAAAAGGTTATTGGCCGTGATGGTAATTACTTCGATGACTAATAGTGTATTATTGTTTCTTAAAAATTATTTATTTTACCATTAAAAACCTCACGAACTTATTTGGTTACCTGATACAAAGCTTTCCTTTTCATAATTTTTGAATGGAGCAACTCTAACTTTTCTATATCTCTTCTGGAAAGACTTTGAAGTCCAGAAAATATTTACTAACCACCACTGTAATCAAAATAAAAGCAATTTGTTTATGCAAAACATTTATTTTTATTTTTTTTTATTACAAAACACAAGAAATATACAAAACAATATTACCATAAAGCAATCAATCAATCATCAAAACTAGACGTATATATAAATATAATAGATTCTATGAGGTATATATTAAGAAGTTTTCAGTTCGAAAATACTTCCTAGCGAACAATTTACCTAATTCTGATGGCGAACTTAGCGCCATCTCTTCCCGTCTAAGAACGTATCCATAGGAGAAATTCGTTCGAATGCACTCCATGAGAGCCGTTCCAATACCTTTTTGTCTGACAGTTGGAGATACCCAAATTCGCGATATTCCGCATTTGATTGGATAAGATTCCTTCGAGCAAACGTCGATACCCTCGAAACTGGTCAACATTTTGTATGCTTCAAGTTTAGGTTCTGCTATGATACAGCCGACTATTGTTTTGTTCTTTATGTACAAGAATACCTAAAAGTGCAAAAAATAATTTTGCTTTTTCTTGCATTTTTTCAGCTACATCAAAAATATGTACAAGGAAAATGTCCATAGAAACCAATATTTGTTGTGCTTCTAGGCACTAGGTTAACTGGTACTTCCATAAAGATGTAGAGTAGGTGCTTCTAGCAGTACATCAGTGCATATTTATTATATTTGTGATTATATTTTGTTTCTAAACAGTCGTATATATTCATACATATAAGAACATTTGATTATTCTAAATTAATTAATTAATTGTACGGTCTGTAGGTCTAGTTTAAATACAAATTAACACCGACGTTTTACAAGAATTAAATTCTAAAAGCGATAGCTAACCCCAATTTGTGTCGTTTCCAATTTAAACTCTGTGGTTACGCGTTCTTAAAAATCTCGCGTTGTTATCCATTGTAATCTATAGCGAATAAAGTTATCCTATTTTTAAATAATCAGACACGTATCAGCCTCTGTGGGTAATGTTTTTGCAATAAGTGCCCCCCTATACAAGAAGCACTGTACTATGCAGCAGATCGACTCAAAACGCGACAAAAATAGAAGAACCAACATTCTCTTTTACCTGCGTTATTTTTAAATTCTTAAAGGGGATACTTGAGAGGACCTAACCGTAAATTTTGAAGTACGTACCCCACAGTTTCATGGTAGATACAGTTACGAATTTCGAAAGTTACTACAAGTGTATGGATAGGGCATGTGTGGAGAGCAAAGTAATAACGAAATGGGGGATGGCGGGAAGAAGAAGAAGGAGCAGACCTCAATCAAAATGGATAGAGGAGGTGAAAGAGGAAAGATGGTAGGGATAAGAAATACGGAAGAGAAGGCGAAGAACAGAACAGAGTGGAAAGATATGCAGCGAAGTGTAAATGACAATGGGGACTGATCCACCCCGTGAAATGGATCAAGAAATCCTCTAAAGAGGAAGCGCAACCCCACAAAGGGTGTTTAGTCACTATGCTATACTATAAGTTTAATTTTACATTGGCCTACAAAAAAATGTCCGTGATTGTTTGCGAAAATTTTTATATGAAATAAAGCCTGAAATATTTACTTTCGATTGTTGGAAACCGCACGAGCTACGTTTTCCGATTTTTATAGTTAATTAATTTTTTTCTACAGAGCTGCACTGGCCTTTAATATTGGAAGTACAATGATTACCAGGCAAGAGTTGGTAGAAATTATTACGAAAGGGAGAAAAAAAGAAGAACTTAGTAAAACCCTTCAAAATTTCATTCGAGAACGTTTGTTTGGACAAACTCTCCCTAGTATGTCGGAAGAACAAAAAAGTACTGCTTCAGTAGTTCGATTTCTGATACAACATAAAAAATATATGCGACGACGTAAATACAACAAATAGCAGTTTCTCAAGCATCACAAAAAATGGCACGGTGCAGATGTATTGCAAAATGCAATTTTACTTTTGGGACTTTTATCAGAAGAAGCCTTAAAAGCGAGATTTAAAGATGTAAGGGCTGTTAGAGAACGACACTCTCTTCACTGCGACAAATAGAAATATTATGCACAACTTATTACAATCTTCGGACCCTGTAATATCTGATTGGCGCGAAATTCCAAGAAAGAAGTGCGGAAGCTTAACGCAAGTTGTGTTAAATTTATTAAGAGAACCCGATCTGGAAGACCAGAACTTTCCCGAAGATCTTGAAAATGCAGAAAAATTAGAAGACCTTGAAGCGAAAGTTTCACTTTAAATCCGCACTGTATATTAATATACATTACATAAGAAAACAGCAATTATTTTATAACATTCCGAATAAATATTTGTTTAACCTATTGCCGTTTTCAAAAGCATTTTGTTGTGTATGATGTAAGTCACTCTCTCAGTATTTTCCTTTTCACAATTAATTCTGTTACATTTTTTCTTTTTTTTCTTTGTCGTGTGCATATTTTTAATATGTTAATTGATTAAATTCAATAAAGCAGTGGAGTTTGTATTGATTTTTTTTATTTCAGTGCAGTTCCTAATTAGTGTGGAATTTTGCAAATACACTGTTTTTTGCGTTAGCAATATTCATATATCGCTATTTGATATAAAGCAAAAGACATACGATCGCTTTTTATGAAATGTTGGAGACATGTGTGTACGTAATGTACCGCTTCCGGTTGAAGAATCCGGTTTAAAATTTGGAATATTGTTTGTTTTGTCTTAAAACTCACCTATACCAAATTTCATCTCAATATCTCGATGGAAACTGTTTTTGTCGCAGTTTGAGGTCGATCCGCTGCATAGTGCAGTGGTTTAAATAAATTTAATTGTTTCCTTTAACTGAGCCTACCCCTATTAGTAGAAATTGATACGCATTGGTCCTAGGTCAAAGTCAAACGTTTAAAATAAGTATTAATTTCGTTAAAAATGGCTTTTGGTCATTCTTTCTGATAACTCTCTACAACACAAAAATCATTGACCATTCTATGTTGGTAAAATTAACGATTCAGCTGTAGTATGTGGTTATTTCATAGCTACTAATTCTGCTACTTTGTATGATGCCATTTGAGTTTTATTTGATAATTTCACAATGTTGATAGTAGTGGGAACAAGTGAGTAGGGAGCGAGAATGTAAAAATGTTCGCGGAACATTTTTGTAATGCTTACGGAACAGTGGTTGGGAACCACTGAGGTGGAACGTCTCAACTTTATTTTAAACGCGTTGTATAAACCGTTGATTTCTTATCCAGAAAATAAGATAACGTCTATTGTTATACTTACGACAGAATTGTCAATATTGAACTCCAGTTCGAAGTACCCCAAATCGCGGTTAACTACTTCAACAAGATCTTTTACTTTCTTCCACCAAAGTTTTGAATCTCCTGGGCATACTTTGATTATTCTTCCATCCGGTAAAATTCCAACGACGTTCTCGTTCTTCCAGCCCTGCAATAAGGGAAACATTTTTTAAAATGATTAAAATCATAAGATTGAAAAAAAATACCTTAAAAGTCAAAATATTCTTCGCACTATGGTAGTTCTGATGCATCTTTTCGTCACTAGGATCGCCCATGTGATAAAGAATCTCACATTCTGGACACTGGGTGAATCCGAACCGCTTTTGACCGGCATCCAAAAGCATCTGGCCTTCCGGGAGATTCTTCAATCTCTTCGCGACATTGCTTTTTGCAGTACAATTTTTTATATTCTCCTTATTATGCGCATTATTTGAAGGATAAAAAATGGGAAACAATTTCTGCTTCTCCATATCTAAACTAGAAGAGAGCTTGTTAAATATATTAACGTTGTTCGCCGTAGTATCCTGGGTATTGTCAATGATATTCGTAATATTTAATTTGGCCCTTTTAGGACTGTTGATAGCTAAACCAGATGTCATATCGCACATTTGCGATGTCGGAGATAGCAACACTTCGCTGGAATCAGTTTGTTTGTTTTCTAACTTACGTTTCCTCTCTTTGCAAGTTCTGAATTTTGATTGGTCGTGTGGATGATGGAATAGGATGGAATTGTCTGAATCGGAAATCGTTTTACTTGCTTTTAAAACTATATGGCTTGTTCCTGAATTTCTAGGAATGTTTCGAATGAATTTATTAGGTTCTAGATTAATTTCTGCTTCTTCCTCTGTATCTAAAGTATCGAAGATGTTATCTAAACTAGGTGCAATTAAATCTAGCTCATTATCATTTGAAAAATCTGACGTATCTAATAGTATTTTACTAATACTTTTATCCGAGTCAGATTTAAAGAACTTCTTGCTACATTCTGTCGATTTATTATTTGTGTTTTGAGTTTTCGAATTCTCATTTTCATTAGAGGATTTAGGAAGTTTCTTCGGGTCATTATTTAATACTGTTATCAACTTTGGTTTTATTTCTGATAAACTATTCATATCTTTTATAAATTCAATTAATTGAGCACTTTCAATAGCATTCAGAGCTGCTTTTTTAAGAGCAACTTTCGGATGTATTCTCTGCTTAGGTTTTTTAATTTTATGCCGAACCCCAGCATTTATCTGTCCGAAACGATTTCTATTGCTAGACCTACGATTACATAAATATGTAGGTGCTGATTTTATTTTAGATTTCTTTTCTTGGTTGTTAAAAATTTTAGGCGACCTATCCACTTTTTTTTCATCAGATTTCGAATAAAAACTTCTCGTTGGCAAAGATATATCGGGAAATAAAGCAGTCCGCACTTTAGATATTTTACATAAGCTATTCTCTAGTTTTTGAAGTTTATTACAAGGTGAGTTCGTAGGCGAAAAGTTATGCTTTCCAGTTTCGATATCATGCATTGATTCTGTGTTTTGTTTCCGAATTAATTTAGGTATTTTCAAGGCACATGTTGAAGTGTCATGTGGAGTCTTTAAATTCCTCGTTGGAGATTCGATTACCTCAGTATCTTCTTGAATTTTTGTTAAAACGCTTGGTGAATTTAACGGAGCATTTTGTGGACTTAACTGCGGTGCACATTTATAATTCGGTGTTTCACTGATATTATCTGCATCATTCTTATCATTATCTGCACCATCCTTATCAATTATCACATAATTACTAACATTATTCCTAAACGAAGAAAAATACTCTTTGAAAGTAGTCTCTTCATTTCCCTTTTTTTTCTCCGAAATATAATCAAAAGGATTAGAATTTGTATCACTTAATGGACTCATAGGGCCTAAATCACTATTATCATCGTTAACTGCTGGGAATAATGCTTTTCTTCTATTAGAAATATGTTCTGAATATTGATATCTGTTAATCTTGCAATCCGCCTCACGTTTGTTGTAAATAGCATTATATTCCATAATTCAAAGAAACTGGAAACGTTTTTTCATAAAGTAAGTTTTAAAACGATAACTCTAAATTAGTAAAGTGCACATAGCGACAATAACTTCAGTTAAATTTTTTGCCGACATGCCAGTTTACTTTGTGCAGGTTAGTATACTAAATTTTGATCTACATCTACCATGATTATTAGCAAAAATTATGTTAAAACAAGCAAAAAGCCTCACCTGAGAATGTGAAAACAGGTCCAGTACGTATTAAGCACTTTTTATCACTTTTGCTACTACATCAAATGACCGTTGAAACGGTTAGAAAACAAATGCAACGATTTTCTAACCAACAAACTGTATTGTTTACAACAGATGTTTACCGCCGGCGCCAATTGAGATTCTAGTGGAATTGTAATGCTATTGGCTAACATGCTTTGAAATGTGTTATACATCAGAGGCGGAGGTTAAAGTTTTATATGTATATCTTTTTTACTACCAATTTTATCTTTAAAGATAATTGGCACATATTCTCCTTTTTTGTATTGTAACCAATGTTATTGTATACTCATTTACTCACAAAGTTTATTACCTAAACTGGAATTAATTTTGATTTTTAATAGGATACACGAATATGAAAAATAATTGGTACGAATAAAGTATGTGTGAGTAACGATCAAACTTGACTTATTAAATAATGTGCAAGAAAAGATTCAAATTCAAAAATTATCCTAGCAAAACGACCATATTCGGATATGTCCAAATATACAGGATTGCCAGCATGTCAGAATATTTATTGACATCGCATTTAAGTTAAGGTTTACATTCATTTGAATCACTTGTATCTGTTTTAAAAACATAATTCTACTTCGATTTTATTATTAGTGGTAAAGAATAATCGTATGTGGAAAATGTTCGAAAACGAATTTGTTGCGCCAAATCTAGACGTGATGAATTAGAATTTATTTGAATATCAGTGGTGTAAAATATAACAACACACACAACATACATTTAACAAAATTTTATTTTCATTTTAGGTCTGTGAGAGACAGCTATATTAATAAAGTGATTGGATACGTAACATTAAAGCATAATAATTAATGCCCAATGTAGTGTTAAATGTTCCATATAATAATATGTTAATGTTTAATTGTTGCCTACAGAAAAGAACTCCCAAGTTGATTTTCTAGTTCGTTTTTTAATTTAGCGCCTATTTTTTAAAATATCTGATTAGTTTTAAAAGCCCTTCGAACATAAGCTAGAAATACTACTTTTTAAACTGATTTAAGTACTTTCTATTGGCAAATCACCGATTCGTTGACAATCATTCCAGGATCACATATAGTCGTATACTATGCGTTTCGAAGTATACCACATAGAAATTCAATTTGAGGTTGCCATATCAAATTACAATTCAATACAGTATCCAATAATTTGCGATCCTTAGAAGGAGTTATAATTTGAATACTGAAATTTAGAGAAGTTATTTGTGGTTTTCTATATTTGTTGTAAAATTCTGTAATAATGGTTTCGCTATAATTTATTATTAATTTATTCGTTTTCTTATATATTTTTTTCCCTAGATGGCAACGTTATGAAATTTTTTTCCACCGTTTTAAGCAAAGTTGATTTCCACAGTGGTACAATATTTAAAATAACTCGTGTATCATATTCCGGGTCGTTTTCTTTGTATTTGTTCACACAAAAGTGCACCGCTACTGACTAAAACATATTCCTTTCAAGTGCCATCTATAGGCGATCTTATGGATTAAGTTGAAATGCTCTAGATTGTGATTGGTGGATTTTAATCAATTTTCAATATTTCTAACCTTATTGTTGTCAACTTCGTAGCAAGATTTGATAAACTTCTTTTTAAGAACAATGGGTGATCGGTACAATATTCATAGTCAGTTAGAACATCTTCAGTCTAAATATATTGGAACAGGTCACGCTGATACCACCAAATATGAGTGGTTGGTAAATCAACATCGGGACAGCTGCTCGAGTTACTTGGGACATCCAGATCTTTTAAATTACTTTGCGATATGTGAAAACGAAGCTAAAGCAAGGGTAAAATTCAACCTCATGGAGAAGATGTTACAACCTTGTGGACCACCTCCAGATAAACCGGAAGATTAATAATCTCTTACCATATTACTTCAATTGAAACTCCTTTAATAGGTTAAGTTTTTTATTCTTAAATATATTTATATATAGAAGTACATGATGTATTAATATTTGAATCAGTAATATTAGTGTATGACTAGATTCTAATAAAATTTTGGGGGCGAATACTGACCATATAAATAAATGATGTCTTTGTATGAATGCTACGAGAAATGTAACGACAATAAGAAGAATACGAAATAATCCAAATATGTTCCATATAATTAAATCGTTATAATGACGCAGTAATAACAGATTTGCTAATATAGGCATTGAATACATATTACATATTATTTGTGTTAAAACATAGACTGGTTTGTAATCTTTTAGTCCAATATAACCAGCTGCTATATCAATACTTGCTAAACTATTACTGTGACCCTGACAAAAGTAAAGCACATTTCCCAGCCATAGATGTGAAATTGTCAAAATTAACATCGAATCAATTTGTTTTGAGAAAATTACACTTGCATAAATACAAAATGGTATTAAAATTATATTTTGTGGACGGTATAATAGGCATATTATTAAAATCCATGTATTTAAAAGGGAGTCGGTGCTAATACTAAAAGTTAAAATGAAATTAATTAGGATGAGACACCAAATAATTTGTCCAGCAGTTGCATAATAGGAAAAGTGCATTTTGAATGTGTAAATTAATATTATAATACACAAAGTTACAAATTTGTTTAAGTTGTTCTTACAAAATAGTTTAACGCAGCATATCGCTGTCCATATCAAGCTTAAAACGTATAAAGCGTGAAAATATAAATAATTTTCTTTAAGAAGCAACCATTGTGATATATCAGGTTCTGCTGCCCATTTATCACCGGTTTGATTTAATTTTCTTATGAATCTAAACAAAACTAGTACTCCAATTGAATAAATATCTCTAGATTTCATGCTATTAACTACAAGGAATGTCACAAAAAAGAAATACCATGTTTGGTGCTCTTCTTCGATAAAACTAGAGGCAATCATTGAAACACTGTACAAAATATTGAGCAAAATGAGTAATACTGTCTTCAAATTAATTTCGATTCTAAATAATAATTTTATTATTCGACTAAGATCATTTATGACGAATAAAATAGATATTAATGAAAATGTAATAACAAAAAATCTATTCCAATTATAAATAAATGAACTTAATACTAAAAGGAGTATGAAAGCCACATTAAATTCTGATATTCTTTCATAATTTAAAGTAGCCAAGAGAGAACTTATTAAACAAAAAATTAAAACACAAATACAAAATATTAAATAGAACGTATCTTGGGTAACTGAACGGTGAGTTAAATATGAACGCATTTCGTTTAAACAATGCTCATATAAACTGATTATTAGATTAATCATAGATGAATTGCCATCCTTTAAAAAAGTATAATACATGTCGGATGCCTTCTTATTATTTTCCATGCAAATATTAGTTTTATTCGCAAGAAATAATGAATTATAATGCAAAGTGAATAATAGTTTTTCTATTGTAAATGACGATAATAATTTCGAAGATATTTTTCCAATACTATTCGAAGGAAATGGTAATCCCATAAATGCAGATAATACTAAGGGTATATCGCTTTGTGAAAGAAGATCATTTGAGCAAGGTTGACCTAACAGTAAAAATGGCACTCTAGTTTCTGAATAGGTAGTACCACCATGTCCACCGCTGTCTTTCATACCATGATCACCAGTTACCACAACTAGTCTTCGGTCATTTATTGTTGAATTGTGAATTTCCTTTATTATTTCATCCATTTCTTGCAGTTTTGGTTGAACTAGTGGGCTGAAGGGTCCAGTAACATGGCCGATATGGTCTAGGCCTGAAATAATCATCTCTTGTATTTAAAACATACAGAATGATCTATTAACTCTAAAACAAACTTTGGGAAATGAAAGGTGATGCAATTGTAAGTAAAAATGTTATGAATACAGTTCAATCTGTCTTTATTAAGAAGTTGCAAGGCTTTAAAAATTAGAATCAATAGAAATAAGATACGCTATCCACAATAAAACAAACTTAAATCGTAATCGTTAGTTGAATTATTGTCAAAAAGTTTCGATGTTGTAATGGTTATATCTGTTAATATCAAAAGCTGCTTAATATTTGTTTGTTTTCTGAATATTTCAGAAATGCATACACCATCGACTGAAAACGTTGGAGATATCATCGGACATCGACATCAGACATCAACCTGTTCTTACACTATTTAGTTAAGCAATTTGCAGACTTTGAGAATATTGTAAATCATTTCCGCAGAGTAAATGTGATAGAGGAAGAAAATGTGATTGATTCTGTTTTAAACAACCTTTCAATTACTACATGCCATGTAGCAGTCAATTTTAATTGGTTAACATGCACTGAAACTTAGAACGGTTCGAGATATCGTTAGAGCCTTATAACACTTTAACAAAGACAAATTAGACTATATTTTTAATAAAATGTTTTGCTTAGAATTGCATTAGCTGTCACGTTCCAAAGTTTGTCATAGAACTAATAAATCACCCTATATTATCAAAGAAATGTATCTAAATTTTACCTAGATAGTGCAAGATCATAATATCCCAATCTTCCCTTTGTAATTCTTCTCGTACGTTTCTTGTAACATTATCGTCCACTTCCGTATAATCATATACATAAAATGATGATGTTCCTTCACTTCTCACAAACATATCGGGATATAATTTCAACCATGTGTCATCTCCATAAAAAACAATTTGTTTCTCGTAATTAATCGCTTGATGTATAATGCTATCAGCTGCTGATTCTATGTCTAATAGATTTAATACCACATCTATGAACTGCGGTACACTTCCAGTCGTTAAGGCTTTGATTCGAGGTAGAGTAACAGTTGGTGATTCGACTTTAACAAGCGACAAACAGCCATCATCTTTAATTAACTTCATTAGGTTTGGGGTGTTTTCAGGGTTTATAAAATCATATCTGAGAGCATCGATTACGACTATAACCAATTTATCCACACTGCTATCATATATTTCATTCAAGTTTATTTCGATATCCTGCAGTTTTGTGGGAATTTCATGTTTCTGAGCGTAATTTTCACTTAACGGGAAGAATGATTGTAAGTACAGTATTATGGTAATTACGGTTAGGATATAATAAATCAACATATTCTTCATTTATAATATTAAAAATTATATCACAGAAATAAATTTGTTAGATCCCTGTGTTGACATTTTTAAGTTATATTCAGCTAATTAAGGTTATGTTGTTATCTACAAGGTTATGTTTATTATAAAATGTCATTTGATAAACAAGATATTTGCAATAAAGAAAGAAGTAATTATAAATAAACATGGGAAGTAGTGTGGAGTGGTAAGCATCTTATTTTATGTATTACTAAAGATATATATCTATTTTTTATTTTCTAGGAAAACTTTCATCAATTACAATATTAAAAATGTTGCTAAAATGAAGTTGGAAGCAGTAGACGACCATCCTCTAAAAATTCCAACAGTAAATTTATATTTTTTGTGTAGTAGACACAAGTTAATTTATATACATTGCTTCAGGTAACAGAACGAATTCCACGTAGAGTAATAGGGTCCCAATCAAGTACTGGCAGGACTACACCAGTCTCGACTCCTATCAATATTTTAGATCTTAGCGCTGTTTTAGAAGGAATAGATCCGTTAACAAAATTTGCCATTGAAGAAATGGATCCATTAACTCAGATGGCTACAGAATCGGTAAACCATAATATTAATTAAATATACATTATTTTATTAGCTATGAAACATTTTTAGGCTGCAAAAGAGCAACAAAATATTTTAAATCCCAATAAAAAAAGTAAAGAAAGCAGGAGGAGTTCCGATATGGAACCCTGGAGCACTCGCAAAAATGCTATTTTAGCGAAATTCACAACATCAGAAAAACTATCGATCGTCACAAGTTTTTTATCCGATGGCGAAAAAGGTTTCAAATCTACTTGTAAAACACTTCTTACATTAACAATTAATGACTTTGTCTTCTTCAGTTGTTGTCAAAGCACAAAGCAGTGCTGTGGATAAAGTACAACATCGACTAGAGCAGTTGGATTATTTCGAGGAAGGTTCACAGCATAAATTAGATGTATCGCAGTCTGAATACGTTGGACGGATCGAGCAATTAAACAGAGAGTTGGTGTCGGCATGGAATTCAGAACAGAGAGTAAAAGCATTAAAAATTGCTATACAATGCGCAAAATTACTATCAGACACCGATGTATTACGATTTTATCCAAGTAAATTTGTACTTGTTACTGATATTTTGGATAGTTTTGGCCAATTGGTTTACGAACGTTTACGAACAAAATCGGATTATATTAGGTATGTGAAAACAATAATTAAGGTGATGTAGAAAATAAAGATCGCAATTCCATTCATTCAGTAAGGTAGATACAAAGAACAAAAGAAAAATCAGACAGATTTCCATGATATCAGCATAGAAATGTATTTTTACTATGTACGGCGAAACTCACAAGTAACCGGACACCCAACAGGTCATAGCGCATCAACTCTTCTCTATCGCACCGACTCTGCCTTTCCTAGCTGTATTTTGTATTTAGTCGCTTGCCGGGCCTCGTCCGGTAAGGAACATTTAAGGAAGTTGCATATAAGATGCATGCTTCTCAGGACAAAGAACGATACAGCTGTCTCAACGCGCTATGCGAATCGGCTACCTGCATTGAGTGGGTCGTAGAGTATAACGGAAAATATACAATTGTATACATTTTACTACCTGCTAATAATGAGAAATTCATACACGTAATTTGTAATAAGCGATTGTCGCATTTTGAAATGTAAAGCGTGAAATAGAAATCTATACAGGTGAAATTGTAAAAATACATATGCAAATTGATTATATTATTAGTTACTCCATATAAACAAACAAAATCCATAATCTATTATGCATTATTTATTGGGTATCATGATTACTTTTATTTTAGAATTGAAGCAAAACAGTAAACGTTCGCGATATACGATTTTTTATTAAAATATGAAAAGTTGTGCCGATAAATGTCTACCGTTAGATGATTTTACGTAGTTCTAACAAGTGACAAATGACGAACCAAGTAAAAAAATTGTAAAGCTATTACATACGAATTTAGACCCTAATTCTGTGGCTTGGGTCTAAAAGGGCCAATGTTAAATACGAAATAAATTGACATTGGCCCTTTTAGACCCAGCCCCAGAATTGCAAGATGTAATATGCCATCTTGAAGAATTAATGATATCGTGTGATCACGAAGCGAATGGTTTTATTATCATTCTTCTTATTTTAGACATTACATTTAAAAAATATTAGTCAATTTTATTAGGTATTAATCGCCAAAATAATCATTGTTGTGCATTTATATACGAATTTAAAAAGGCATCATTGTCATTCTTTCAAAACTGAATATTTTTTCTTTTTTATATGCATATGTAGATAATTGTTGTTTTATATGCATTGAAATATGAGTGAAAGAGAGAATAAAAATAATCTGAAAAGGAATTACTATAACATTAAAATGTTCATGTTATTTCAATAAACATAATCGTAGACATCAAAAAGCTTTTCGATACGAAGCAATACAGTAACTGCAAACAACTGAAGTGATAAGTATGTGGAGTGTATATGTAGGTATTTTCGTTTCGCTGACATGAAAGAGGAAAAATAATAACAGAAGCAAGCGTATCATTAATAACTTTATTGCACGTTAGAATTCTACAGTCACAAAATTAAAATAAAAAACGTCAATTGAAGTTACAGAAAACAAAAAACAAAATATCAATAATACAGAATTATAAACAAAACATGGTTAGCGGGTATTTATAACCCGCAGTAATACAACAATAAACCAGAGTAAAATTAAAATGGTGACAAATCATAGACAGGTTGGCTAGGCGATACCATTGAGTATTTTCCCACTCAATGCATATACTATACATATAGCAAAGGAACTGAAAAGATATAATATGCCAAACGTGTCACTATCATTTTCAATGAGAAAAGCATAGGATAAGAAAAACTGCAAGGCTTACTTACAACAAAGATAAAAAAAAGTATTATAGATCGGAAATAATAAAAACAAACATGTGGATGACAAGACATACTAGGTATACATTATAAAACAATGCAAACATTTCTAAACTGAGAAGTTATATAAGCATTTGTGTGCATGTCAATGGCAGCGTATAAATAGACAAAAAAATGATATATAAATAAAAATAAGATTTCATTCTAACATTAACATTACAAAATATATTAATATTTGTAGATACATATAAGATACTTATGTTTTTGCAATAACGGCATAGTAAAATGAAAAAGCCAACGTAACAAATATATATAAAAAACTGAAATAACATTCTGGTAATACAAATACAATATCAAGGGCATAGTAAAATTAAAAAACGAACGTAACAAAAATATATAAAAAACTGAAATAATATTCTGGTAATACTGAACACATTAATACCTGGTCCAAAAACCATTGTTTTCTATCGTAGCCTGCATTCTGCTACGCATGGAAGCAACAAGATTCGGGCACGACGGTTTACCACGTAATCCTTCCCAAATACTTGTTACATGGTCGCGCAGATTTTGCTTCGTACGAATTACTATATCTAAATTGTCCTCCCAGTTGGTCGTCATAATCCCCCATAGATTCTCAATTGGATTGAGATCGGGGGATTTGGCAGGCCATGGGAGTAATTCTATATCGGGATGGTTTTCAAACCAATCCCTTACAACTCGCGAAGTATGTACCGCGGAATTGTCCTGAACGAGAGTTATGCGAGTAGGTGGGGGATATAATGCCCGAACACTCGGCAACATAATATCCTCCAGTACATCGACATATTCCTCTGCATCCATCCGCGGACTCATTTCTACGAGTTCGCCAGGTCCCGCCGCCGACATCCATCCCCAAAAGGCAACACTGATGCGACCACTTTGCCGCCTCGGCAGTACATGTTGTGGATCATATCTGGTGTTATTTGGACGCCAAAGGTATTTTCTGCCATCCTGGGATGACCTGAATACCTTCTCGTCCGTAAAAATAACACCAGTCCAATCACGTTCTAAATTTTGCTGAGCAAAACGTAAACGTGATTGGGCATGATCCGCCGTCATGTCTACCTTTTTCGCTGGGCTGCGGCAATGAAGACCGATGTTGTGGATGTTCCTACGAATTGTCATCCCTGAGCATTGCAGCTGAAGGGTCTCCTTCACTTTGGTGGAAGTCGTGAAGGGATGCTGCGCTAGATGTTGTCGTAGCCGATGGATGTCGTTGTCGGTTAACTTCCTTGGCGGTCCCGGCTTAGGCCTTGATTTTAAGGCGACATCTTCATTTTCTGTCTGCCATCGCCGAATCCACATATGGCATTGTGATTTCTAAAAAGATGCAGGGATATACGATAAATTTTACGAAAGGAGTGCAAAAAGTTATTTCTTATCCCAACAGTAGTTATAATTTCGAAGTAAACGGGAGTGTTTCAATACTATAGCTATGCTAATTCTAGACACGCTAATTTTATTATACATATCTTCAAAATAAAGGAAATTTTTTTGAAGGAAATATAATCATGGTTAGGATATGTTATTTGGAGCCAAACAAGTGAAAGTCAATAAAAAGTGGAAATTTTTAATTTTTTTGACTAGTAATCAATGCACGATTGATAACGCATGATAAGGTGCCAAGTTTATCCAGGTGGTCACATTTACAGGTTCTACTGTATTTGTTATGATTAACATTGTCATGATAATGAAATGATAATTTCAAATTTATAGAAACATTTAAAACGTATAATGTAACATATTAGTAGTTCATTCGAAAAAGATTATGAAAATAAAATCAAAACGTCAGGAAAGATTTTAAAAATAATAAAGTACCCAGAAAAAATAGTATATTATTCAATGAGCATATAATAGGGCTTATTATTAACGAGCGAGACGTTTATGTCACGAGCCGTATGCGAGTGACAGAATTCACACGAGCTAATACATAATAGCCGATTATATGCGAGTAGAATACTATACATTATCCCCGATTCATAGCTAGAGTTTAGAAAATAAACTTTAAATATTCGCTAATACATATACTTCAAAATATTCAAATGGCTACGTCACATAATCGTACCGATAGTAACCATACGCGTAACCATGCTAGAATATTAGAAATAAAGTGAAACTCACACGTATTTAATAAAACGGTATTACTATAAGGTTCGAATAGAGACATTTTTCGCACATTATACAGCAATCGTGGATAAATATATTATTATATAATAAATAGCAGTAAAGAAAAATCCTATTACATTCTTAATAATTTGGATAAGGGTTGGGATTAATTAATTCAAGTGATTTAATTCAAGAATTAAATATTTTCTTCTTTCAAAGTCATGACTTTTTTAAAAAGTGAATGGGTCCTGATTTATGGCAAAAAAGTAAAAACATACATAGTCTCGAAAAACATTAGCATTCTTTTGTGCAGTCGGGTAGAAAGAACAGACTGGAAGTTGTTTTTTTTGTTATTTCTTATTGCACATTTTAATTTGACGACATAACGACATATAGAATGTATATGTAATTATCAGAAAATGAATACAAAATGAAGTATGGAAAAAACCTATATGGTTTTCCTTCCCAAATAAACAATCACTCAGTTTTTATCTGTATGTAACATAATAGTAAGAAGATAGTAAAGAATCAATTACTATTTACCAGTTTGATTAACATTTTCATTGTACGGGTCCTCCTTAGCAGTTTTTTCTACGCTTTGTCTGTCTCGAAAATCAGAGTGCTATCATTATAACTGTTCAATTATTTAGTTAACTTGCTATATTATCTCTACGATACAGAACGTTGCGAAATTTTTAATGGGATTTCGCCGTTCAAGTAGCTGTTTAGTATGTTCTATTTTACGAAATTTCCATTTAACGAACTTTTTTCGCCAATTTATCTATTTCGCTAAATAGAAGTTCCACTGCATTTTTCAGTGTTATACTCTACTCTATATATTGTTCTGATTTCAAATTAAAATGCGCAATAAAAAAATAGCAAACTAGCAAGTAATTTTTTTAAAAATCACATAAGTCAGGACATTACGACTTTTTTAAAGTCACGACTTTTTCATACTTTCATTTGGATACACATGTCACTTGCTTACCTATCTCAACAGTTGAAATATTGTTAACGTGGCTAGATGTTAACTAGGTATAAAAACAATACGATAATATATATTGAACGGATTGAGATTGATAATTTTTGAAATTAATAATTTTTATTCTTACCGATAAATTTACTTCCTCTGCAATCTGGCGACAACTTAAGCCTTGCTGCCATAAAGTTACAACTTTCGAACGTGTCTCTATGCTCGATTGGCGTGGCATTTTTCTTGATAATTAGAATATGTGTAGTTAACAAAATCGCAACTAATTGTAATTTTAATGTCTGATGTAAACTCGTTGAACGGAAAATGAGTACTGAAGTATATCTGCGTATTTTACCCTCCTAAATATTATTTACTATTATTGGTAATAATTATTGGCATCTGGGTATTATTCATACGGTTATTCCTTTAATCCAGCGGTTCCCAAAGTGCGGCCCGCGGGCCAAATACGGCCCGCAAACCTTGTGAATGCGGCCCGCGATATCGATACGATATATTATATTTTTATTTAAAAATAAATAAGTAAATAGTAAAATAAATAAATAAACAAATAAAATAACATAAAATATTTTAAATAAATTCTTACAGAACTTTAATCATAAGCTATTGTATTCATAAAATATTGTTTAGTTTATATAAAAATTGTAGTATATATACATTCTATTTATTACACACTGTATAGAAATATAATATAGTAATCTCAAATAGATACAGAACTGTTAATCATTTCTGGCGCATTTAACACAAGAGAAACGAAAATTTCAAGAAAAATGGAGTATTTTATATCTTGCAATTGAACAAAAAAATCAAATTACTTGTCTTATATGCCAACAAAATGTGTCTGTTTTCAAAGAATACAATATAAAACGACACTACGATACGCATCACAGTAATTATAATGATATTAATGGTAATGAAAGACAAATAGAATATGAATCTCTACAAAAGTCCTTTAGTGGTTAGAAATTAGTGTTTCAAACAAAATGAATCTTCCGTTTCGGTTAGCTATGATATGACGCAAGAAATTGCCAAACATAGTAAATCAATTTTAGAAGAATTTTAAAAGAATTTTATGTTGAAAGTTGTTGACATAGTGTGCCCAGATAAATAGACGTTATTGAATGATATTACGCTGGTCCAATATTACAAGGTTGTATGTTACAATTTAAATAAATATTGGCTTAGTACTATTACAAGGAACTGTGTTGTCTGGGCTACACATACATACATTGTTTTCTTTTTATCTGAACCCAACAGAATTAGTAAGAATGTTAATATATTGAAAAAACATTACCATATTTCTAATCCTAAAGTAAACATTTTAAAACTCGTTATTCTCACTTTGAAACATGTGGAAAATTGGTAAAAAGAAATATTTAAATATAAGTATTTAAAACAAAAAAAAAATCGTGGATATTGTTTTGATGTTATCCCGTTTTTTTTTGGCCCGCCAAAAATGTCGGTAATATCAAATTGGCCCGCCTAAGAAAAACTTTGGGAGCCCCTGCTTTAATCGCTATATGAAGAAAAGGTTTAAGCATCATTAATAATATATACAATTTCATTTGTAGATTAGGAAGATCTTATACCTACTTTCCTTGGAAATTTCCGATGTAATTAATAAGTATTTAATCTGCAGATTTACCAAACTATTCGCACAGCACATTGTCCGAAATTTTTCTCACTATTATTTACTATACACACGCATTGCAGAAAATGGTAATTATATCGCCTTAGTTATATATTTTACTAAAAGGTAAAAAAGAAAAACGCGTCTGTTCTTTTCCACTGGTCCTTGTATAATTTCCGTTTAAATTCCGCCATTCCGTTCTTTCCACCTTTCGTTCGTTTATGAATAATAGTTACAAGAAATTCAAAGCATACTGTATTTTTTGACGTGCCTTATATGTAGCTCCTGGTAGCTCTACTGCCATATACATTATTATATTGTTATTGTTACTATACTGTCAAGAAAACTAAATAACCGTTATTTTTTCGTTGCGACTTCGGTTTCAAGCAGAAAAGAAGTTTTTTGCTTTTCTCATTTTTATACCACTATTTTCCATACTCTTAAACCTTTTGGGTAAATATTTTTCTCGAAATACATACATTTTTACACAGAAAACAATAGTTGGTAAAATATGCAGGTTTCTCCTAATTATTCTAGCATCTGCATTTATTTTCCTAAAGGATAAACGCAATTAGGACTATTAAATATTAATGACACTAATCCAATTTCAAAACAAAACTGGGAAAGCCTGCACTTAATACTTAATACCATCTTGTCTTAATGTTCATCCTCGAACACCTGATTATTACGTGATAATTTGAAAATTATTGGTTTCTATGAAATGCCCATTAGTGTCTATTAGTAAAATGCATTTATAAATAATGGATATGCTTGAAAATTTGCATAACGATATTACAAATAGTTCGCTACATACATAAAAGTAAACAGTACTTAAATAGATTTTAATGATCCATCCAAGAAATATATATTTCTACATTTTTCTAAGAAATTGCGACTTGCCTCCAAACTTTCCGTCGGTAGTGTAAATACGGCAAAAAAGTTAAATCGTTCAATAAAACAGTTGCCCCGAGATTAATTCAACAAAAAGAATTCCGAAAAAGAAAGAACAATTTTTAAAGCAGTGAAATGCAAAAAACAAATACATATATAAATATACTTATAAATAACAATAACTTTCATAAGAAATAATTCCCGCGACCGATGCTGTAACACTCGCATATAATACATATTTAGTCGGTTTAGAAATAATGATCCTTCCTTAAACTCTAACATCGATTCGCTGACTATTATTCGGTACGGCGCGGCGCGGCGGCATATTCTATACAGATTGTAAAAGAGGGTTTTTATGACATGCATTTCATACCAACGCCAACGTTGGTTACTCGAGGAAAGCCGGTGATGAAGTAAGCTAAGGCGATGCGGGTAGTTGGAGCGGGGCGACTCGCCTAAAAGTGCGATAGAGACGCACAACTTGCGCACAACTCGTATTGTCCGGTTACATTTGTTTATTGCCGTACATGCTCCCCTTAAAAAGGAAATAATTCTCTAAATTTATAGAAAAAAATTATTCGATAGGAACATACTTTTTGCGGATGAGCCTTCCTTCTTTACTTGCTTATTACTGGTGTTACATTCCACCTTCATATTTCATTCATATTTTTTTACTCAATTTTTCAATATATCCTCAGATGTAATTTTCTTTTATTCATTTTTTTAGTAACAACCTCAAGAAATCTAGTTTTCCATCCATAGAGCCGTTCGACACCTAATACAGCCCGTTTTACACTTCGCGATTTATTGACCAATTCATTGAACAAGTTCTTGATCAAGAAATCGGTAGAAATATTCTGTTTTACATTCCACAATAAATTGGACAATTTTTTAATGATCGTGAATTCTCGTTTAGTTTCGTTACTAATTGAACCAAGGAATTATTAAATAGGAAATGTTCATCTGCTTGTAAAAATAGATTGGCAATCTGCCTTTGTCAAATGTTTTGGTAGTTTTGGTATAGGCACAGATTAGCTTAGGTTACTTTGGTTTCGGTTAAGCTTGTTTTACACTCCGCGATTTATTGGCCAATTAATTGAACAAGTTCTTGACTAAGAAATCGGTAGAAATATGCTGTTTTATATGCCGCAATAAATTGAACAATTTTTTAACGATCGTGAATACTCGTTTAGTTTCGTTAAACGGGGGAATGAATAAATAGGAAATTTTCATCTGCATATAAAAATAGATTGGTAATCTGCTTTCGTCAAATGTTTTGTTAGTTTTGGTATAGATATAGATGGGGTTAGGTTACTTCGGTTTCAGTTAGTTAATTAAAATTATCCATTACATTATGATGTAATGGATAATTAAGGTTCGACAAACGCGTGCTACTGCAGAAGCGCCGAGAGGGGATTTAGGTCGAAGCGAAGCCAGTGGAAAGCTTAGTCATTCGATAGGCGTGGAAGTGAACGGTTGTTCGATAATTATCGGTTTATCGGTGTGCGTCTTTTAAAACATGGATCGTCGCATGCGAATAAATATATTAGCCGTTTCCCTGGGTTGGAATATACAGGTACTATCATTCAGTGCAAAATTTGCAACATACAGTTGATAGGTCGCGATACATTTCACTGTAGAAAACATATTAAAAGTAAACGTCATGTACTGAATTTAAGCAACAATATTCCATACTGGGAACTTCTGTTTGATTTTATTTTTATGCTAAGTGTGTGCAACATCCCACAACATCTAGTAGATAATGAACACTGTCGTCTTTTTTGGAATAAATATGTTCCCTCGTGGAAACTACCAACTAATAGACTATTGCGATACAATTTACCACATTTGCAGGGTACAGCAAAAAACTGTATAGTAGACGAGTTGAAAAGTAAGAAAATTTGCGTAAGTGTGGATGAAACAACTGATGCACAGAAACACAGCGTGATTCATGTTGTAGTGCGTCCTTTAAAACGAAATAATCCAGCAGCTTCCTTGTTATTAACCAGTAAAAGGATCGAAAAAAGTGATGCTGAAACCGTTCTGAAGATAATAAAAGATTCGTTAAGATAATTTTGTATCACAGGAGCCGAAGTTACAATGTTAGTTACTGATGGAGCTGCAACAATGCTGAAAGTTGGTAGGATGTTGAAAATATGCTTTCCGACTCTTCTTCACATAACACGTTTCATACACGCGTATAATCTCGTTGCAGAAACGATTCGAAAGAAGTATCCGATGGTGAATAATTTAATAGCATCTACCAAAAAGTGTTTGTGAATTCTCCCAAACATATCCGCGTTTTCAAACAATTGTGTCCGAAACTTCCACTACCACCTCAGCCTGTAATAGCTCGATGGAGAACATGGCTCCAGGCAGTATTTTATTATCATAAATATTTCGCAAATGTGAAGGATGTGATTTTAAAATTTAAATCAAGTGAATCTGCAGCGATTCGAGAGAGTCAGCAACTTTTTTCCAATTCGGACGTTCAATTACAAATAGATGAAATTTCCATAAACTATTCTGCAGTTGTATAAGCTATATCGCTGTTAGAAAACAGTCACTTATCTTTACGAGACTCATTAAATACCTTAGATAATTTAGAAGCCGCTCTAGAAAGCTCGACGGATCCTATAGAACTAGATGTCGCTCAAAAATTTCGTGCAGTTTTAAATAAAAATCCCGACTTACAAAAGGTTCGGTCTATTACTGAAAATAAAGAGTGCACAGAAGAGATAAAGGAATATCTGAATTATGCAAATCCTACTTCGCTAGATGTAGAACGATCATCTTCGAAATACACGAAAACGTTTTCAGACCAACGTCGAAGGCTAAGTGAATCGACAATGGAAGCGTTGCTTATGTTGCAGTTTTACGCGGTTTACCGATAAAATACTACTGTTTGTCGCAGTGGACATCAAGACGTCAATAAAAGGTAAGAATATATTATTTTTTAATAATACTGTATCTCACGTACCTACTTTTGCGTGATACGCCTCTGACGTTGCACTCGTTTGTTGAACTTTAATCATAATCGTCGAAATTTATTTTCACTTTATTTTTAAAACGCTAAACAAAATTCGTAGGTACTTTTCTGTTATTGAATTGGTATTAAAAAAGCAAAGTTAGTGAAAAATCGTCGGAAAATCGTGGCAAAAACAGAGCATGTTTTATTCAATTCAATTAATCGTACGATAAATTGTTCAAGAAATCGTACCGATTTTTGCTGATTTACACGGTACGATAAAATCGAAGATCAACTTGTTTAATTAATTGAACAATACATCGCGGCGTGTAAAACAGGCTTTAGTTAATTCAAATTATCCATTGGATCATAATCGTCCTAAATTTTCGAAATTTATCCCCACTTTACTTTTAAAATACTAAACACAATTCGTAGGTACTTTTCGGCTACTGGATTGGCATTGAAACAGCAAAGTGAAAAATTGTCGGAGAATCGTGGCAAAAATAGAACAGGTTCTATTGAATTCAATTAGTGGTACGATAAATCGTACCGATTTTTGCTGTTTTACACGGTACGATAAAATTGAAAATCAACTTGTTCAAAACGACATTTTCAATAAAAAATAAAACTAGTTTACAGATTTTTTTTCTGAAGTGACGAAAAGGATAATTTTGGGGTTTTTTGGGGTCGCTAAATCCAAATTTAAAATAAAAAAATCAAGAGTGCTTTTTTGGCCATTTAATAAATAACCAGACGTGATAAAACAATTTCGTTCATATATCTGTTATCAGTACACATACAAGACCCAAAAAACATAAAAAGTGTTTCTGGAGGAAGACAAAAGATCAAATTAAACAATAACAATTAATGCGCACGCATCTGGTTTACAAATCCGACCAATTACAATTCGCCAGATTTGTATTGAATTGGCGCGCACCACATTTGCTTGTATTTGATATTAATAGACCAAGTTTTCGAATTGCAACTATATCAAAATTAGAACGGTTGTCTTTACGCTTTCGTAGAACATCGAATTCAACGTGGTTCCTATCGAAAATATTTTCATTTTCAGACCTGGAACACAAATATCCACAGCATTACCCGAAGACTTCACTCCCGACATGGTGCCCGAAAGTGCTAAAGAAACATGCAGAAATTGGTTCTATAAGATAGCATCCATTAGGGAGCTGGTGCCGAGGATTTACGTTGAAATGGCGATTTTAAAATCGTATAGCTTTTTGACATCTAGGTATGTAACCAAAAATTATTTTCTATGAAGAAAAGAGCGCAACACGCGATATTTTCTTACAGCGAATTCTCAGCTGCTCTCCTACGTCTAACCCGAATGATTCGTGGTGTAGGCAATCCTTTGGTTGCAGTATATGCTAGGTGTTACTTGTGCCGCGTTGGTATTGTTGTTACTGGAGCGGGAAGTGGTGCTCGGTACCTTGTCGAAAACTTTTATGATTTCTTGGATAACTATAACCATGTAAGTATTTTTAAAGGTAATTCGGTGAAATCATTAATACTCAAAAACCTTTTTTTCTTTTATAAAAAAGATCTCTTAGTTTTGAAAATTATTGTAAAGATTGTAAGTCAACATTTATTTGAGGTACAGTTTGAAATGGAAGCACGCCTGTAAAACATATATTTTACATTAAAATGAAACCAATTTTTTTTTTTTAATACATAGTGGGTCAAAAAGTCTATTTTCATACAAAATTTCACACTATGATTATTTTTCAACGTCGAAAATAGCAAAGTTTTATTAGCGATTTTTTTATTAAAAATCTGACTACATTACCGAATTCAGAAAGTCCTAAATGGTATTAACCAAAATTGAATTCAAATATACTTATTAATACAAAAGTTATAAGCTAATCATTTTTTAAACTTTATAGTGCGTTTCATAAATCCATTTCTTACATCTATTGACCAAAGTAGAATAAAATTTATTAAATGCCACAAAATTACAAATAACCATTTTTTTTTTAAATCTAGCTGCTTCTTAAATTGTAAAGTAGGAATGTAATTTACTTTGATACTTTGCAGTTGTTCAACAGCGGAGTTAAACATGAGTTAAGGAAACAAAACATGGACTATCCGGTGTATTTGACGTTGTACACACCCGCTTTAGATTTCATCTTGCAAGCAATGGCGTACGGTGCAACTGATACCTTATTGGCACAGCTACTGGAAAGATGTTATCGGCAAGGGAATAGGTACAAAATGTGTTTTATTCATTAACATATTAATTTCCCTGGTTAATCCAAAATAATAGAGTTAACTATTTTTTAACGGATTGAATAAAGAAGGAAGTTATATAGCTCCGGGATATCTAATTGAATCAAGCTGCTCATGTAATCCACTTCCTATACGATAACGCGTTAGTATTATGAATTAAGAATTAATAAGGTATTTGAAACCAATTTGCTATATCTGAACTTCGTTACATCCGGATTTGATGTTATAAAAAAATAAATTTACGAATAAAATAATGATAGCAAGGACTGTGGGGTAGAATAGCAAACAACACGAAGTATCGGCTCACTCCTCACCACACAAAATATTAATTAATTAATTCGGAACAGCTGTTTCGAACGCTCCTGGGCAACCTCATTATCAACCGAATGACAGAATAAATCTGAATGAGAATCACAAAGCAACTCTAAATCTACTTCTATCATGCTTGTTTATCCCTACTCTCGGGAAAAGATATATACAGGGTGTTAAAAAAAAACGTTTAAATAAAAAAATAAAAAGCAAGTAAAAAAGCTCTAATGAACATGGGTCCGCAAAACAACTGTTTTGGAGATAAGTGCAATTGTTTTTTTTTTAAATTTTTTTGCATTTTTTAGCGTTTAGCGTTACAGAACACGATACTTACAGATGTTCGAGATGTCCTCCTTCCATTTCAACACAGGATGTACATCTTCTTAAGAAGGAACTCCGCACCCTTTCCTAAAAGCCCGGTTTTGCTTGACTTGTTTGACAACATTGTTCAATTCGCTCTTGCAACTCGGCAAGATTATTTACTGGTGTTTACAGAAAAACTTTTCAAGTAACCCCAAATACAAAAATCTAAGGGATTTAGGTCGGGAGAGCTAGCAGGCCATGGAATGGGACCCCCTCGACCTATCCATCTCCTATGAAATGTTTCGTTCAGGTGCTCCCTAACAACAAGCGTAAAATGCGGCGGTGCCCCATCTTGCATAAACCAAACATTCGATCTCCGATTTAGAGGGACATCTACCAAAAGTTCGGGCAAGGTGTTTACCAGAAAGTTAAGGTATGTAGGACCTGTTAAACGTTGTGGCAAAACAACCGGTCCTAATAACTGATCTCCTTAAACGCCTGGCCAGATACTCAGACTGAAACGCTGTTGATGTTTGGATTCAAGAACTGCATGCGGATTTTCGTACGACCAAACGTGATTATTGTGGCAGTTGGTTTAGTAAAACCGGCTTCATCAGTGAAAAGGATGTTAGAAGAAAAATTTTGGTGTTCAGCAGATTTCCTTAAAAACCACTGACAGAATATCTTTCTTGCTCGGTAGTCAGGACGAGTAAGGGCTTGTACCCGTTGGATATGGTACGGATATCAAAGTTGTTGGTGGAGAGTTTTCCAAACAAGAGGACTACTTACGCCTACTTCAGTCGAAATTTTTCTCACGGTAGTTTCGGGGTTTTCATCTACTATTGCCAAGATTTGTTGTTCCACCTCAGGCATACACACTTACCTTGAACGTCCGCTTTCATAAGCGCGTTTTTTGAAGGAACCATTATCTCTCAACCGCTGGTAAACGTTTCCAAACATCACATGCGAAGGCCGTTGACGATTGGGAAAAGTCTCGCAATAAAGGCGACGTGCTTCCAAAGCATTCCTAACGGCACGACCATACATGAGAACCGTGTCGGCCATTTCAGCATTTGAATAAGGCATTGCAAATCGGAAACTAATTTCCCTTGCGTTGAAAATAGATTCACTACCAGAAAACAGCTTATGAATTGACAGCGAACTGATTAATAACGCAAATGTCATACGAGAACAAAATATTTTACTTAAAGTTGTTGTTTTTTTTTATTAAATCGCATTTATTTATTTACATAACCTGTATGTATTTAGAAGTAGCTGCTATTTTGCCGTTTAACTCTAAACACATAGAGTAGAATGGAATATAACTTTATTGTCCAACAGAAGTTCCAATTATAGGACAATGAAAAATTCATAATATAACAAAGTAGGGTTCCATACCTAAATATAAATACAGAAAAACAAGATAATAATAAAAAAACATGTAACAAATTAACACTATTTGAAAGTCAGACCACCATAAGCCTATTACCGTTACGACACATCGTGTAAACTGGTCAGTGCATCAACACACTAGTCCGGGCCGCAGGCTTACAGAGTGGCGCACTATGACGAGTAGCAAAAACTGGTACATTGAAGCAGATTTTGGATAGTGAATGCAAAGTATACACGGAATTAAGAAGGTCTGACCCCGTGTCCGTTCCACCTCAATAAAATAGAGCAAGACACCGATAGGTTCCCTCTCATCAAATGTGTTTTTCTTCCGTCTATACATTTTTAATTCTAAACCATGCAAGATGTACAGGACGCGACAATAAAGTCTTTTGTCAATGTAGCACGTTATTTAAAACATATAGTCGTGTCTAGTACATTGCAGAATATTATCACAGTTTAATACAAAATACGTAGAATATAAGAGATAATACAACATAATTAAAGTATTTATTAATATATTTTAGCTTCCGTCGGTGAATTATGAAAATCTGTGGTTTCCTTGGTATTTCCAACATAATTAAATATTAAAAAAATCTCGTCCCGGTATGAAATCGGACTTGACAGACATCTCCCGTTTGCCGGACGGCCGTGCTAACCACTACACCACGAGGACCTTATGACAGAAACGTTAACTTTTTAATACCTAGTTGTTATTTATCTATAATAATAGCAGGGACTGTGGGGTAGTATGGTAAACACAATATTCACGGCACACTCCGCACCACACAGATTATTAATTAACTCGGGAAGGCCTTTTCGAAGACACGTGGGTCATCATCATCAAGCCAAGTACCAATTGATGTGAGAAAAACAAATTTAAATCTACGAACCCCTTGCATCCCCTTCTATTCAAAAAAAAAATGTATCTATGTAACATGGCTTGTATACGTATATGTACCTGTTTTTGCCTTTTCGGCGGAAAAGTACCATTCCGGAGTTCCTCGCGACACTAAATTCAAAATTCGAAAATGTTAAATTCACAGTAGAAGAAGAAGTGAACAATCAACTTTCGTTCCTGGATAGTTTAGTAAATAGAAATAATAAAAAACTGGAAATCCACATCTATAGAAAGGAAACAAACAGTAGACAACACAAAATGGCCGCGATTAGCTTCTTAGTTAATAGATTGGTGAAGTTCTCCTTGAGTAAAAGTAGGTACAATAAAGAGCTGAATTTCATCAAAAATGTAGCTATTTACAACGGTTACTCTTTTATAGATGTCGATCGCATGCTTAAGAAAGTCCAACATAAGCTCTACGTCAGAAACTCCACGACCTTAATCCCAGCGGAACCCCCCGATAAGAAATGTGTGTTTCGGTTCACGAAATGCACTCAAAAACCTTCTTGGCAATCCAAAAGACAAACCTGAAATGAGAGAAAGATCGGGAATTTACTAAATTACATGTGGTGATTGTGACAAAGCCTATATTGGTCAAACGAAACGAGCGATAGGTACTAGATTTAATGAACACATCAGGTGTTACAGGTACGGGAAGATAGAGGCGTCTAGTGTAAACTTAAAATTAATTAAAAACGTGATTTCGCCTCGCGAGCTGGACGCCTATGAGACTATTTACATAAATAAGTACGAAAATTTGGTCAATAAAGACAAAGGACCGCTATATTTCTCATGTTTGTTCAATGTATTACAGTAGAGGCCTTTTTGATTTATGGTTGTACTATGACAGACTTCAATCCTCCCGCATGCATTTTTAGTGTAAGAGAGAGAAGGAAAGAACACATTTGACGAACAGAAAGAACACAACCGTTGTTCTCGCCCATATTTATGAGGGTATGACCATATGTTTGGGTTCGTGATGGCAAACCTTTCATTTTCTCTCCTTATTTACTTACTTTCTAGCCGAAAAGGCAAAAACGGGGACACATACATATACAAGCCATGTTATATACGAGGGTAAGTCAAAAATTATTTACACTTTTAGTTCTACAACTGTATTAAACAAAGATAGGTGTACAACAGATACATTATTTTTCGATATCCTCTCCACCTTTAGCAATGCACTTGGTACAGCGAGCCACAAGCTTCCGTATGCCTTCCTGGTAGAAGGTTTTCGGTTGGCCGTGAAGCCACTTTTGCACCGCATCCCAGTCTGTGTCTGAGGCAAATCGACCACCTCTCAAAGCTTCCTTGAGCGGTCCAAAGGGATGAAAGTCTGAGGGAGCGAGATTAGAGCTGTAGGGAGGGTGTTCCAGGGTCTCAAAGCCCAACCTGTTGATAGTTTCTATGGTGTTATGGGCCTTGCGCGGACGGACGCTGTCTTGCAACAACAAAACTTTCTTTGAGAGTAGACCACGGCGTTTGTTTCGAATTGCTGGTTTCAGCTTATTCGCCAACAAATCACTGTACCTCGCACTATTTATGGTAGTCCTCCTGCCCAAGTAGTCGTCCAATATAGGGCCTTTTTCGTCCCAAAACACGGTTAGCATCACCTTCCCAGCCGATGGCGAGGTCTTGAATCTTTTCGTGCTAGGGGATCCTGGGTGTTTCCATTCCATACTCTGGGCGTTTCGATTCGGGCTCGTAGTGATGAACCCACGTTTCATCAACGGTCACTATTCTGCTTAAAATGCGTCACCTTCCGCGTTGAAGCGATCCAGTAAGCGTTGGCAGATGTCGTTTGGTTTTGTTTTCTGCGGTAAGCATTCGTGGTACCCATCGCGCACATACTTTACGAAATTTGAGTTCATCGTGGATAATTTGATAGGCAGAACCGTGACTGACGTTTAAAGAAGATGCAACCTCACCTATGGTAACTCGCCTACTTTCTGTAACCATCTTTCGAGCTTGCTAAATGTTGTCGTCGGTGGTCGAGGTTGACAGCCGTCCAGCTCCCTCTTTTTGTGTTACGCTCAAATATTTAATTACGTCGGAAATACCAAGGAAATCGCGAATTTTTAAACGTAATCATTGTTTTTAATGATGGAAAGGTGTAATAATGTTTTTCTTTTTTAGTGCTTTACTACTAAATAGTATTATGGCTGTTTTCAAACCCATGTACGTTGCGAATCGCTGCTTGCAATTGTTAGATATGATAATTCAAAGTTCAGAAGAAAGTTTTCCATCGTATTTATTGCTAAGAACGTTAGGATTATGTGTATCGCTGTGTCCCCCGCCCATGGAACATCGTAGACAAGTTTTAAATATAGTATGGAAGCAAATGTCTAGTTTACACAACCCTGAAAATTATATGAATTGTATAGAGGCTTGGATTGAGTATGCAGTGCAGTATTGCACTGTAAGTATTGTCTTCACTTATTATTCTATTTAATTAATAACATTCACTATTTTAGAGCAAAGAAGTTGATATTATAATCGGTGATTTAATAAAGCACGTTCAGCCAGATAGAGCATACGAAAATCTCTATCCTCAGTTAAAACAAATCGTCCAAAAGGTGATTTCTCACATGTCTGATTTTGAAGTTTTATTATCAATGGTAAATATTTCAATCTGGAACTTTTACATCCCTGAAACTTGGTTTAATCCATTTTTTTTACTAGGATAATTTTTTACCGTTAATAGATCTGTTCCAACAAGAAAATGCGAAAGTGGAAGTCTGCAAAATGGTCATATCATCGTGCTCGGGAAGTCACCATACTAGTGATCCGGTGATCACCAACGCTTTAATGTATATTTGTTCCGTTTTACACGATTCTGTAAACGCTATGACTGTAGAGGACGAAGTAAGACAGATCGGAGAATTGCTCTGTAATATTGTCAGAAAAGTGGATTACGGAAGGGATTATGAACAACAATTGAGTTTCTACGTTGAGGCCCGCGGGGCTTTTTCAAATATCGATTCAGTTCTAGCACAATTAGTGCAAGTAAGTAAACAGCAATATCCTACATGCATGAAAATATTTTGTATCTAGATAGACTTACTATAATTTCAAAATTTCAAACCGGAGCGGAAATAATAAGTTTTGGGGAAAGTATTTGCTCTGAGAACGCTGAAGTTCCAGGAAGGCACAAAATGAAGACTTTTTTTCAGATTTGGAACATTTATGCGTTGTTTTTGGAAGTGTTTGAATAATGGAACCCATTTTTCAACCTAACCTATATATATATTGTTATGTTCAACGTTGTATCTACGACAACAAACTCAGTTGTCACTTCGGTACTAACTAAATGTCAGGCTGGCCACTCGTTGGTAACTGAATATCCTTCTTGCGGGGAAAATTGGAAATTTCTTCGTTACCATCCCCCCCCCCCCCCCCCCCCCCCCGCCAACCGTCTTTGGAGCGAGGACATTATATATAATATATAAGTCCAGATAATGACGAGTGTGGGGTAGCATGGACAAATCTACTCGTTCATTAATTTTTCTATTCACTTATTCCGTCCAAATTAATGTAGAAATCGTCTGGAATAAGCAACAGTATAAATTGAAAGGTACAACAAATAATATTTCATCAATTAAATCTTTATCTGAAAGGTTTCTGTAAATTAGCAGTGGAATTAAATACTCTCATACATACACGTAAGATAAATTATGTTGAATCGTGATATTTTAGTTTAAGAAAATTGACTGATGCAGACCTTTCAGAAAATCCTACAATTAAAGAACAAATCTCAAGGAGGCAACTTTTTGAATCGCCCGTGTTTATTTTATTTAAAAATCAAAGTTGTACTACATCAAGAAAATGTTATTTGCAATAACGTGTCTATAAAACTAAAGTTTTTAATTAATTTTGCAGTGCGTTAATACATTAGCCGTAAATAGACGACAAGAAGTTAAAGGCAATCATACGAAGAAAACGGGAGCTTTCGTCAGAGCATGCGCAGCGTATTGCTTCATCACAATTCCATCTATCAGTTCGGTAAAGACAAGATTGGAATTATATTTACTCTCCGGGCAGGTGGCACTGTTTAATTATTGTCTAGGGCAAGGTATTTATTTTGATTGTATTCCTTGCAAAAAAACTATACAAGTACCTTTCTACACATGAAAAGATTACCTAGTAACAATAACCAAAAAATTAATGCTAATATAGCTCATGATATTGGTGGAGTCATTTCCGGCAAAAAACAAAGCGAAGGAAAAGGGACAGCGTAAACCCGCGAACATGTTTCTGTCTACCCGGCGTCATCAGCGCGGTTTCTTACGTGTCTCCCTCTATTGTTTTTCACCTCTCAAGTATATGTTGCCATTCTTCACGAACAGAATCACATAAACATGCCGTCTAGAGAATAGCGACAACAACAGGGACGATCGAGCAGCTCCTGGGCTGCTTAACGCAAGATGGCATGGCGCCTAAGACGCCGCGTGTCCACACCTTTAAACGATTCCTACAGGCTTACCATGATGTATTAAAATACACATCGTGTGTATTTTAATATAAATTTGTTTTTTGCCGGAAACGATTCCACCAATACCATGAGCTATATTAGCATTAATTTTTTAGTTAAGTACCTTTCTGTTTCAGCGGACGCTTGTTTTAAAACAGCATTAAGTATTATACCCGAATGGTCACAAGAAAACGAAAAAAATCGCCAAAATGAACTATTTTTATCGTCATACATGAAGAAGTTCCTCTCCGTCCTATTGGTTGTACCGGACAGCCCGGATCGTGGTGTTTTGAATTTAATTCGTGTGCTATTGAATAGCATTCAAAATTACAGTTGGGATATGCAGAGCGGAACTTTGTGTTACTTATACATGAACGTCTTGGATCTATTGAGCACTATGGCTCAAGAATCTTATCCATATCATGTTGACAAAGGTAAAATCCCATTCAGCACATCTTGATGCGCTTCAAAATTAATTTTTTTCTTTCTATTTTCTATTTCAGTCGAATCTAATGACACCTTATACGGATCGGATCCGAAATTTATACAAGAAATAAACAAGATGTGTTCGGTTATATTAGGTGAATTGTTATCGCAATTAAAACGACTTGGTTCCTGTAGAAGGCAATTTACTTTGGTGTTAGAGCTGTTGATTAAGGTAGCAATTAATGCTGACCTAGAAGATAGTGGAATATTGAGTCTAACGTCAAATCTGATGCAGCTGATTAAGAAACATGAATTTAAAGATCTAAAATATATGGTGAGTAAGAATATTTTAATTTTATAATACGTTATCAGAAAGGAATTCAAATGTTTCTGTATGGTTAATTTTGAATTCGACCATGGACCAGCTGCACATAAGTCGTGCACGGGTGGACACAGAAATCGGTCTTCTAGGTCTTTCGTCATCTTCAACCGAAAATTTACCCCACTTAAATGAGGCAATTTTTTACGGTCGCGTAGGAAAGGGAAAGATGACCAAGTGTTTTAAACATATCTTCGTAAATCTCCTAACCCTTTAACTCTTTTAAAAACAGGTACTTAATGATTGGTCGATATTCCATTTTATAGATTTTCACAATGTCGGCGGAAATGGCTTTGAAATTTTATCACACAGCAATACGTTTACTTTCCTTACTCAAATTTTAGTGACTGAGTTGTTGTTTGTTGCTACGGCAACGAAAATTCGTTTTGACAATTTTAAACTATCTAGGCTAACTATTTATCAAAATATCCTCGTAGTAATGGAAGTGTCAGAGAGGCTAGCATTAAATATAAGGAATTACATCATGTTTCCAAATGCAAACACTTTGAATATTAATAGGAATTTATTTTTCGAAATAGTTGGTTTTCCTGGAGTTAGTAGATGTGTTGATGGTACGCATATTGAGATAAAGAACCCCGAACTAAACATCCAAGTTATAGCAGGACCCCGGTGTGAAATTTTGGATATAGTGATATGTTGGCCAGGATCTGCTCACGACAATTGAATTTTTAACAGTAGTGGTGGTTAGGAGATAATGCATACTAACAGACCAATTACTGATATACACCAGTTCCTAATCCAGTAACAAGAAGACAAAACTTGTACAGTAGGGCACGAGAAATGTGATAGAACGCAGATTTGGTCTATGAAAAAATAAATTTCGATGTTTGTCCTCGTGTTTACACGTCCCAACCTTTAATTATCAAATTTTTTTGTTCTTTAATTTAATTATTTATTACAGTTTTAAAATGTTTTGTTTTGATTCTCGCATGTAAGAATTTCTTAAACATGTTTCTTTGAAGGTATAAGTAGATTCTCTTTCAAACAATCATGTGTTAAGAGCAGTATATCTATAGGCTCTAAGTCATTCTGTCTCTCTCCCGCAGATGAGATTTCCCGTAAGCGCAATACGAAATAAAATTGATTTGCGCTGCAGTGAAATGCTGGAGGGGGAGGAGAACCCACACGATGGTTCAAATCCAAAATAAAGAAGGCGAGCTACTGTTGGGAGCACTGTCGAAGCGGTAGAACAGTAGTTATGCAAATTGTATTATTGTATTGTGTATAAATTGATGTTTGAACTGGAATAAAATTTATCAAAAGAAAACTGTGACTCTGTTAAATTAATCTAAATGTAGATGTAATCTGTAACCTGATAGTTTACAATATAGACATTTTAATAGCACAATGTAAAACTAATGTAAAATCTATTTGTTACATGTAACCAAATTAATTTCATATTATAGTCATCATCTTTGATACTATTAAAGTAATATAAAGTCTATTTTTGTTTAAATTAAAAAAAAAACAACAAATTTTCTCATATCTGACGGTCCACTCCTCATACCCTTGCCTTGATAACCCAAGTGTCACCGAAAAATTGGCAAGCAGTTTTGGATGACGCTGTATACGCAACGGACAAACAATTTTGGACGACGTTGTATACGCGCGGATTATAAAGGAACCGCAAAACCACAGCCTGTACTTTAGAGTGAGAAAGTGATAGGTTTTTAAGAGGCGGAAGTCGACTTCTTGTAGGGGAAATCTTATGTGTAAGAGAGAGGCAGAATGACTTAGATCTCCATTGTTAGCAAGTTCCGTAGTGAAGCGAACCGTTAAAATATATGGACACGGTTGCAACGTTTGCTCGCTATAAAAATATAAGGGCGGGGAGTCGCGCGACGGCAACGAATCAGAATTGGTAGAAATCCAACCGCTGTCAGAAGACCATTACACTAGACTCTAGCCATGCATTATACATCTAGTTTATTTCTTTAATTGATCGTCCTTCCACTGAATTTTTACACATACAAATATAATTCATTTTGACATAAAATTCCATTAATTAGATTTAAAAAATAATATTACATTTAAGTATTTATTTGGAAATAATCAACGATTAAAGAAATCCATCAATAGGATAAAAATCAAATATGTATTACGTATTTCCTAAAATCTGTGAGAAGCTGATACCTCGAGCACGTATGCTAGGCGACTGACTTGCGAGTATGTGCGGTTGTCTAAGAACAGGAGGAGTGGAGAGAGCATTCCTAGCACAGGCGGCAACGTTATTCGCTGTATGTATAGGACTAGCGCTTATAAATGAATCGTTACCAACCCTAGTAGTTACTAGAGCTCCTAGTTTACTATCTTACGCTGCAACTAGCAAATTGAGAGAATTAAAATACAGGGTGTCTTAAAACCTGATGTAAATTTTCTAATAGGTGACACCACTCAGTGAATAAAAATCTATTTCCAAACAAATTTTAACACAACTTTCATACTAACTGAGAAAATATGTTTGTTTATTTTATTGAAGTACAACAGATAAGGTCATATGTATTATTTTATTTGCAAGAAATCAGAGTCGAGCGGTCGATGAATATATTAAATCGTTAATACAGGTAGTGTCTAAAGTGGGGTTCCCACCTACGCACTTTAATGCAGCATTAAATAATCCATAAATGTCCTGCATTTTTTTATGCTTAACTTTGAAAATGATTACGCTAAAGCTATTAGATCAGGACGGCGATCCGGTGAATTTTAGAGGAGAGCAAATAGTTATTCGTCTTGAATTATGAAGTCTGATAGAGAAACTATAATATAATTTTTTTTTATAAACATTACGATACCTAAAATCTGTCATTTTTTAGTGAATTAAATATGAATTCATAGCTCGAACTTTGAATCTTCGAAACCATCGTCAACTTGCATTGAAAGTCTCAGCATTTGAGCTTTTCCCCATATTACATGTCAACTTTCTGTGAATCTGTGTAATTCTTGATTGATTTTGTTTTTATTCGATTTATTACTTATTTTTTGGTATTGTAGGATAGCGCGAACGATCCTACAATAAAACTTTGTGTGCGACTGCTTAACAGTGTATGTTCTAGCGTTTTCCTGATGCGATAGAGTAAATCGTTGGTCCGCAGTCTTTTTATCGTGATTTGGTTAGTTTTTGGCGCGTTTATGTACTTCTATATCTATATTTTAAAATCAAAATCTCGGAAATTTCGAAAGTGAACGTAATCAGAGACAGCGATGGTGTGATCAGATGATGTCATGCCACAGCTACGTATACTGCGCATTCGAATTTATTAGCTACAATTGTGCCTATAGTTCTCAAAAAAAAAGTGGTTTTTAGTGAGAAAATAAAATTATAACAAAAATAGAAATGTGATTAAACTACTGCTACAGTCTACTTGAACAAATTTATTTTACATTACGATATATGTATTACACATCAACATAGCTCTTACTTTAACACATGCATGTATCTCATATAAATTTTTACAGTTTTACAGCGTTGTTTTGTATGAAAGTTTTTATAATACATCGTCTTTAATTCATTATTTTTTTCAGAAGCGTTCCATCGAGTATCTTGGTACATACAAAGCGAATGAAAATATTTCCGAACAAGCATTTAGTAAATTATCTAACTTGACTAAAGAATAAATGAAAATATATGTAGGTATAATATATTTTTCTTATATCAAATACTTTGTAAAATAAATCGATACATTTTTAACTTCTATTAATTTTCTTCCTATTTTTACTTTCAAAATAAGTATCATTTACGCTTTTTTTAAAGGAAAAATCACTATTCGGGTGACCTTACATAACATACATTCGAGTGAAAGAAAATAATATAAAAAATAAAAACTGGTTACATGCATAAGATAAACTTATCATGGTATTCATTTAGCTCTACCTCTTCCTCTACCTCCAGTAACCTTTGCTTTTTTGTTAGGAGTGTTTTTCTTATCATCAACCTTTCGTTTTGCTGTGTTTGTAGAGAGTACTGTGAAAAATCCATCCAGTCGGCCTTGCGTGGATCCACCGCGAGCTTTTAATAATTTCTTAACGCCATTCCGAATACGTTCTTCATTAAATTGCCTATCGCCACAAAGGAACTTCACCAAACCGTCTTCATCTGGATCCACCCATTTTAACTGTAATAAATAAACTGAACATGTAGTTTTCTTAGAAGATGGTATTCTTTAAAGAGTCAAGTTTTATATTGCCTCCATCACGTCATCTATTCATTATTGATAAATTTGTTACTATTCAAGGTGAAGCGTCAGGGGAAACTTTGAAACTAAAAGACCCCATAAATATGAAATTTATCGACCGTAAAACAATCGTTACGATCTGTCGCCAACGACCGATCGACGACTTGAGGGACCAGATCATCGCAAGTGTAATCAGCAGACATATTTGCAGATGTGTCGTTACCTACGCTATACAAGGCCTGAGTGGTCTTCGATTACGTCACGCTGGATTGGTGATGATTTGTAGTTGTACATGTATTTGGACGAAACTATGGTTGAAATAATACAGTAAGCACAGTCATGCCGCCCTAGACCGTGGCGACACACATCGGAGTACTTCTATCGAGCAGCGCCAGGGTCTAGGACGACATGACTGTACTTCTTAGCGCTAGGGCTCATCGGGAGATATTTTCAGTACTGTTGTGGACATTGGGGGCATAAACCGAGAGGCAGACATAATGCAAACAGCAGAGTGAGAGTACTCAGAACCGCGCTGATGACGTCGGGTAGGCAGAAACATGTCCGCGTGCTAGTACTTTCTTCTCTCTGTTCGCATTATGTTTGCCGGGAATGATTCCACCAATACCATGAGCTATATGAGCATTATTTTTGGTTTTGTTACTAGTAGGAACTTTTTTCATGTGTATTTGACCAACGTATTCAACAATCAACAGACTCACATCTATTTTTTCTGGGTCCGCCACTTCGGGATTTTCAAATAAGTTTCGAGCTTCTTCATAGTTCCAATTTTCTGGTGGTGGATATTTCTTCTTGTCTATGTTGTCAAGTATACCTTCAATACTGCCGTGTGACCTCATAAGGTCAATAGCACGTTTTGGACCAACTCCTCTGATAGTCTCAGTATAATCACATCCTAATAATATGCACAAATCTATGAACTAAAACAATTGAAAATGTTTAATATTAGTTTAAATAATTAATATAGTGTTGCATAGTTACCTGCTTTTGGGACATATTCAAATCACTCAGAACTTGATCTAAATGTATTTCTTGCACCGGCATTTTTCTAGCCTCACTATAAGTTAAATGACGCAACAAGATATTTGTTCCGAATGTTAAAGCATCCATATCTTCGGTAGCAGTAGCGTATACTTTTCCAGCTTTAACCTGTTTGAAAACAACAAAATTTAATACAAAATAATAAACGTGGTGACATATGATTACCATAGAAGCACATTGAGCTTCTGCCTCACAAGGTGCATCCACATACGGAACACCCATCAAGGTAAGTATTTCCCGAGCTTCCTGTGTATGTTGTTTGGTAACTTTTACTAACCTGCGATTAAATTTTTCAATTTCAGTTTGATCTCCAGCTTCAGTCGCCTTTTCCAATGCCTTTTGAGCTTCTTCACGTCTTTCCATGCGCTTATTCAGTTCACCAGACTTCATGTCAGGTGGTTTACCATCAAAAACATACACTGGTTTGATGCCATTTTCAATAAGCCTAATTGTACGATAAAAAATTCCCATTAAATGTGAAGTTGTTTCTCCATTAATGTCTGTTAACTGGGAGCCCTCACTCCTCACTGCTATTAGGAATTGATACAAACACATAGATGCATCCAGAGCTATTTTACGACCTATAATAACAATAAATATGAACGTTAACCTTAATCAAACGGATTCTATACATACCAAAGTAATTTTTTATCTCATTTTCTTTAATCGCTTGAGGAGCGATATCAGCCAAAAGTTTTGCTAAACTTAAAATACCCATGTTTTATTCGATTTAAAAGACGCGATTCAGATCATATTCTACCTCCACAGATCTTAATTTCCCGCTAAAACGTATTCTTTATTGAGGTTATATCAGCATTATGAGTCACAATACCAATCTCGTTAATTAAAAATTACTAGAACAAAAATAAGTTTTTATTTATGGCTGTGGCTAGCGCCCCGACTCAGGATACCTTGTAGCGTCATGGGATAACGACGTTTATCCTAATTCGCACCTAATTTTAAATACTGTAAATGTAATGTATAATTTATAATCTAATTTGCTATCGGCAGTATATTATTGATTTAAGATTAATACAACATTTAGCATTAAATATTAGTGGTGTGTAACGGCTAATTTGATAAAAAAGGACATTTATGTACTATATGTGTTTATTTCGCGGTATACATTACCTTGAAAGTTGACAAAATGCACAGTTCACTTAATGAAGTATAACAAAAATGGTTGACAAATTCACGAAACCTTCATTATTGTATAGATATAAGTAGAATGTTATTACAATGAATTTGAATACAGTACAGTACCGGTAGATCGAATTGAATGGATTCCGATCCCGACTCACTTCGAACTGTGAAATGCTCCAAGTATACTGTGGGTAATAATAAAATGAGAAGAAAATTAACAATAATAATTTATTTCATACAGTAATGTAAAAACAGGAATTTACTTACATAGTTTACAAAGGGAAGTATAATTAGATCGTTTTTACGTCAGTCGGGACCGAATTTGCATCGCTAATTGAGACACTAGCCACAACAAAGTTGAAATAAATGTACATACTATGAATTTTGTACAATTCTAAGTGGATAAAATAGAATACCTAGTATATTAACTTCTTTACATCATAGTGAACATTATGGGGACAATTAATTAATTAAATTTCACAATATTACAACAATTTTCTAATGCTATAGTTGCTTGGAGCCGTTATGTTTGTATTATTTTGTGGTAATTTCACAATGTATTTCTGTCAACGGAACTGTCAAATTTGAGAAAATAGGTTAGGGTTTCATCGGCACAGCAAACTAGATTAAAAATATGGCAAGTTTGCCTTCGGAGCTAGTTTCCCATACAAGGAGGGTTCAAAGTTTATATAAAAGAGCGTTAAGAAGCTTAGAAAATTGGTATGATAGGAGGTTTGTTTGAGTTATGTTTATTTCATCAGACTATATTATGTAATATTTTAGAGAAGTATACAGGTATCAAGCAGTGCTAATGAGAAAAAAATTCGATGATAACAAAGACATTCGAGACATGCGTACCGCTAAACAATTGATTGCAGTTGCAGAGGAAGAATTATTTAAAAAAGCGCATTGGCTTCCACGCAGATGTTTGTATTTTTGTCAATTTAGGATGCAGTAATTAAGAATTGTTTTAATAAACTATTGTATTCATTTTATTTTTAGTTCCCGAGTCACCTGGTGGTGTAGCTTACGAGAGAGAAGTTCGACCACCAGATTGGATGCTTGATTATTGGCATCCTCTAGAAAAAGCCGAGTATCCAACATTCTTTGCTAAACGAGAAGAACTTAAAAAGAAATTCCTAGAAGATTGGCAGAAAAGATATGGCAAAGGATCTACCATATCTCACCATTAGTAACTTGGGGCTTGTAGGATATAAAAAATGAAATATATGTAGATTTTACCTTCTTTATTTAATAAATATTTGATTAAAAATACATAAGAAATTTGTTGCTCTTAAATAAAAATTGTGTACACTCTTTCGTGATTTAATTATCCCATAACTTGAATTACAACTTCATTAATACTGTTCACTGGACACAGGGATTTAAATTTCCTAACAAAGCTGTGCACAATGTTGGAAACAGAGTTTAGAAATCTTCGTACATCGCATTAAAAGAAATAAAATAATTGTAAATATATAACAAATTAAAATAAATGTTACGTTCTAACCATTTCTGCCGATTAAGTCTATTACCATTGGAAATTCTAAACATTTCAGGAACTTCATTTCTCTAGCTTATCAAATACGATTCGTACGTTTTAAAGTGAATAAGAACAACTGTTTATGTGATACTGCAACATGTGATAATACTACTGTCAAGGAAAATATATGATAGAGATATGTGTTCAAACTGTTGGCATAGCAGGAGGTAGATATTCAGAAGAGCATTATTGAAAATCTGCAGTAATTATATAATAAGTAAATAACTCATTTAAACTATCCTGAGTCTGTCGACTAAAAAATTAATTGATTATAAATTCAAGTGCTTTTTGTTTATATACTGTGGTTGTAGTCAATCTTTTGCGAAACACGTTAGATTTGATTTGAATATAAAGCTCTTAAAGAAATAAATCGTGAATTTCTTATTTTAAGGAGTACCTGGATACATAATATTTATGATAATTACTTGCAACCGCTAATTTCTCCAAAAACATTACCATTTGGATACATTTGTTCATACATTACGCTAAGAAATCGGCGAATATGTCTTAGAAATAATAACACTGTGCTAGTTGCAAAATGCAACAAGCTGGGTAGCCGGGGGTAAACCTAATTCGAGTACGCTGCATCCAATGGTGCCAACCGTTTTGAAAAGTTAGCTCGCGTTTTCGAGTAATTTAAATTTAAACATTTTAGACCCAAAGAACCTTTGGAATATTTTGGAATTTTCTAGAAAATCTGATCAATGACCGAAGAGCTTTCTGGAACCTTCCATGGACCATTCGTGAACCTTCTAGAAACTTCCATTACTGCCACTTGAAAGCGGTTATACTACACAACACCAATTCAAAAAATTCCATTCCGACTGCACTGAGCAGCAATACAAAAGAAACATATGCATCGCTAAAAAAAAATCATCGATTTAGTGCAATATAATGACTAAAAGCGGAAGATTTGTGCCGACTTAAAAGTGGTGGTTCTTTTAAGAGGTATGCAAACGGGTTATGCCAAAAATATGTGTTACAAGTGCTTGTGGAATACCCGTTTTGCCGGCGACCAATATAACGAACGGAACTGGCCTTTACGCGAGGAATTTAGATTGCGACAAAACAACATTATTGAGATTCCACTTGTGCCGATCGAAAAGGTTTTGTTACCACCGCTCCACATCAAACTAGGAATTATTAAAAATTTCATAAAAGCATTGAACCCAGAAGGAAATGCATTCAACGAATTGCGTCGTTTTTTTTCCACGGTTAAGTGGGATGGAAATAAAAGAAGGTAGATGTCTGAATCTGAAGCTATTGAAATTTCATTTTGCATTACATTTATTTCACAGGAATATTTAGTGGACCGAACATTCGTCGTTTGATGAGGGACGAACGATTTGAAAATACGCTCATTGACATGGAGCTTGTAGTATGGGATTGTGTGAAAGCGGTTATTGACAATGTTCTCGGAATTCATCTATCCGAAAATTGGCGCATACTAAGTCATGCTCACTGCTTTTTACTGTTTAAATGTTCAAATGTCATTAAAAATTCATTTTTTGCATTCCCAGGTAGAAAAATTCGCCGAACAATCACCAAACGAATCCGATGAGCATAGCGAGCGTTTTCAAGTGACGGCGAGGCTCGAACATTGGTATAGCGGCGAAAAGCTACATGCTCTTTTAGGTGACATTTGTTGGAATTTACAAGAAGATGACGATGTAGAAGAATCAGGGCAATCAGAGAATGGAAAATGAAGAAAATCAAGAAAAATGTTTTTTTTTGCAAAAAAATTATGAAAAATCGACTGAATCGATAAATTTTTTTTCAAACAGTTTCTATTCGATGTGTACGTTTTTTTGGGGTCTTTGGACCCAAAATTTTTAAATTGGAATTGCTCGAAAACGCGAGCTAACTTTTAAAAACGGTTAGCGGATTCCGCATACTCGAATTAGATTCACCCCCCGGGTACCCAACTTGTTGCAAAAAAAGTCTCCAATTCGAGCACAGTGTTATCGGTGACATAAAGTTGGTACGATTTATCTCACCTATATTTTTCTTTTCGGACATGATAAATTGGCCGCGTTCAGAGGACACAGATATCGAGGTGATTGGCAGCGGTTTTGTAAAAACGGACATGTTAAACAACAATGAAATTGGTCAGCGCAAATTATTTATGCTGTTATCGCTCAGCCGTGTTTAAATGAGAAGTGGGGATATTGACAACCGACTTTCAAGTGTTGTTGCTTGTTTACGAATTACATTTTTACCAGGTTTCGCAGTTCCGTACACTATCGTTTTATTTAAGCAAATTAAAATGTTTGGCAAAATAATCGCCGTCAATGATTATTATATTGAGGATTTTCATAGAAAGAAAAGGTTAGATTACTTTAAGGTATTCACCTAGCCTTAAGTGACGTTCACATAGGGTAGTGCGAAACTATACACACGTCAAACTTTGACGCTGCATCAAGCATCAATACTTCCTACTTTTGTTTTTCAATTTGTAGGTCATTTTTCTAGAAACTGTGATATTTTGAAATCAATACAGCAGAGTAAAAAAATTTAAGCAACAATAATGTCAGGTAAATAGAGCGAATACTTGCACACGCTGAGGTGTTTTCATTGTCATTTTTTTTTTGTTTGAAAACGGTATGTGTTGTAAATGTGATGTAATAAGGTAATAACTGTAAAAAGTTACCAAAGTAGTTATTCAAAAATCTGTTGTACTTCGTAACACTAAATAATAATATAAAAAATAAACGGAGCTTCTTAATAAAGTGGATAGGCTTGTTGAAAAAGTTGCACCATCAGGTATGTTTCCACATTTGCCTCGGTGAAGGATGTTCGCCGCGATGAAAAAATGTACTTATATTTCGAGAAAGACCGTTCCACATCTACTGAAGTGCCTGTCTTACTTCAGTAGATGTCCTTAAAATAATCGTTAGAGTTAGTTAAGGAATCTGCAGATGCCCCACCACACATTTGTCTTAATCTCGTGCAATCGGGATTCCTTTTGTGAAACACTGTCGAGCTTAGCTAAAACGCTACCACTTATTGCGTCGTTTATACCGTGTACCAATGCATTAACTTCGTCCACGATTTGCACTGATTCTACCAACGACAATCCCGTATTTTGCAATTTTTCTATTGCGTCTAACCCTTTATAATTGTTGCGAATACTTTTTAAATTTGTTTCAACAGAAGGATCTAGAAATCCTTTCTGGTTCTCCTTAGTAGCTGTAGCAGGGTAGAATTGCAAAATCACAGATTTAACTTCTTGGAAATGTTGAGAATAATACAAAGCGGCTTGCAACCACGTTCCCCAACGCGTAAGAATAGGTTGTGGTGGTTCGCGAATACCAGGATAAAACCTGTGGAATGTTCCAATCCGTTTAGGACTTTTGAGAAACACTTTTTGTTGTATTTGCTATTAATACATTCACCTCCGGGTAACATTCTCGAATAGTTTGTGCCACAAGATGTAAAGCATGGACTTTACACGTAACATGTAAAAGTCGCTCACACTTTTCTTTAAGAGAACGGCCTACACTACACATTGTCGCTGCACCATCGCTCATGAACATCAACAGTTGACTAGTTGACACTTGGAATTGTTGTAACGTATCGAGCACTACGGCCGTAATTGCTTCACCAGTACACTCTTTTAGTCTTTTGCTAGCTAATAAAATTGCAAATTTCGGTTTAACAGGATCTAGTACTCGTACTATAATATTCAAAATATAACTTTTTTGCAATCTGTCGTCTCATCAAGACATAGCCACAGCTGTTTATCTTTTAATTCTACTTTGATCCTATTTTCGATATCCTTACGTATACGTGGTAGACCTCGGGATTGTATGTACGCCAAAACCTCTAACAGATATACCAAGAGATGTTTAGTTATTTAAAAATTGTCAAAATCTAAAATGCGCTATTTTTCGGAAACGGAGTAAGATTTTAATGAGATTTTTTTTTATCGTGTGCTTCCTATCTGAAAAATCTGAAGGCTAGGAAATTCTTTTTTTAACTTTCGCAAAATCAGATTTTTTTTTATATGAAAACTTTAATAAGATATAATTGTAAAAAATATTGGAAATTGTCAATAATTTCTTTAGTGTTCTAAAAGTAATATTTTTGTATTTGTGATACAGGGTGCTTTTCAGAAAAAATATTTATCAATAATAATTAATTTCTACTTAAACAACTTCTAGAAACCCCAATCCACTCATGTTAATGAATTAGCTTTACAAAAAGCTTATAAACGTTATTTTATACTTGCCTAGATAAATCGGTTTGTCCCTATTTAGTTTACATGTTCCAATTAAGTAAGTTGACAGGATATGAAATGGCCGTGAATTGTTTGTTTTTTAAATTGAGTATTTATAAGTCTGACAGTTCGTTTTAACTATTCGTGCTAAATTCTTTCTCTATTATTATTATTCATTCAAAGGGAAGAAGCACAATTAAGCACAAAATTTTATTAGAAACAAAAAAGAAGAAATTATTATTATTTCTTGTTGTATGTTTAAATAATTTTATATTTTAATGAAATATTTTTAAGTTATTAAAATTATCGTTTAACCCTTTCCACTCCTATGTCGAGTGTGGCTCGACATCGTATTTCTTACACCAACTCGTATGTCGAGCTAGACACGATATTATCTGACGCAATTTTAAAAATTATTTAAAATTATTAATGTTTTTTTTTCTTTCAAATACTAAATGTGTCGTATTCCGAATACCTAAATTCGTAAAAAAAGTCAGAATTTGTTATATTCCGCCATTCTAGGAATTTTTATATTTTTATTGTTTTTTTGTTTGTAAATAAATTCTGCAAATTAATTTGTTAATTATGTATATTTTCATTTATTTACTACTTAATATAAAGAAATGATAATAATTACACATTTTACATATTCCAATACGACTTTTTATTGAGATCACTTTTTATGCCTTTTTTGCAAATTAATTAAGGAGTTAGTGGTAGGTAAAAAAAAAATTAGGAGTGCAAAGGGTTAATTAGCTTGAATGGTCCAAATTTTACGAAAAAAAAGTGCTTTAAACATTTTAAAACTTACTTATTTAAAATAACAAAACAAAAAATTGCTCGCGATTTTTTTTAATTCATTTTTTTTTCATAATTTTTTAGTGTAAGACACTACATAAGAAATCACACTCTTAACAACTTTTCTTAGTAAAATCTTTCTCTATTTTAGCTAGTAAATGCAGTTTTTGTAACTATTTTCAAAAATTGTCAAATTTTATTGGTAACGGAAGTCACGTGACTGATTAGTATTTTTTTTAAGTACATCTCCGGGACTTGATTTTCGAAAAAACTATAAATATTTTTTTTCCATTTCATGCCGACTTTTTGGCGATCGTTGTATATATACCAATAATACTGGATTTGTTTCTGCAGCCGATTTGTGATAGTTTGATCGGAGGTTAATTTAGATTAGTCTACGCATATACGAACTAATTTGTAACTAATTTAATAGTTTAACTCCACGAACGTTTGCGCCACATTTATAACCAGTTCTCTGTTATTTCCATGTTGTTTCTGTTTACATTTATCAGGTGGTTTATTGTTTAATTACAAGCATATTTAATAGACTTGAGAGAGAAAATATACTTAAGTATGCAGATGAAAACAATCGATTTATCTTATATTCAAATACAACAAGAAGTAAATGAAAACAAAAATAACATGAATAAAAAACGTGTGAAGTGTGAACATATACAAAAGAACCTGTAATACAACTTTTCACTTCACAGTATAACAATAGCTACTTTCGATTTGCTTTATTAACTGTAACGTACCGTTCCTCAAAGTACTGTACTGAATGGTACTGACTGTGAGCTAAATGGAACATCCAAAAAGAAATTTGCCGAAGTAAGTCCAGGATGTAATGTAAATCAAATTTCGAATTATGAACACAGGTGTAACCCTAAACCTAACCTCAGTGAGTGTAATAATGTGAAGAATATCAATAAACCTATGTTTTGCACATACGTCAACAGAACAATATGGAACGTATCAAATATTCGGTGGAGACACGAAGGGAAAGGTGATTCCAAAAAAAATACGGGTAGGAACTATATGTTCTTTTCAAATGGAACACACATATTTGATTTGAAATTTGTACCATACGAACGGTTCAGTACAGTACTTTGGATCAAATAGAAAGCAGCTAATGCGTATGCGTCTGATAAATCACTGGACGATAATCTTCAAACTGCAGCAACTGTTAGCACGGTTAGAAATTAATTTGAAGATCTCCACAAACGCCAAATTATGTCTAACTAATAGTCAGAGTTTGACATTTTAAATGCACGAACGCTTTTGTAATGCGCATATCCCTAACGATTTCAACTGATTTGAAATCGTTGCAGCAACAAATCTAATATTATCATCTTAAGAATGAAATTCGTTAATGTATTTATTTTACCCAGGGCGATATCAAACATGGACTATAACGAGTAATGTAGTCCTCTACTTTCGCTCACGGTATACATTACGTTACAAAAAGAAATTTAACAATTACACAAAGGCTTTGAACGCCTAACATATATGAACAAAAGTATATGCGTTGCTTAACATATACTGAAAACTTCAATTCACGATTGTATTTCTTTTTTTACATATTTTACATAGTTATAAGTTATAGGATGGGTACAAAGACTTTTAAATGGTTAGTGCCAACATTAATTGACATTGAAAATGACAAACATTAACTAGAGTGCATCTGTTTTGGTCGATGGTTTAAAATAACCTGCGCAGGATGTAAGAAAAAAAAATTTTGATAAAATATATAAAGAAAACCTGTTTTTATTTTTATTACCAAAGGTATTGATGTTAAATAACACGCTTTAAATTATATTGCAAATTGTTCTCATATCCTGCGTGTGTAATAGGTTGTTTCAATTACAATTATCAAAAATAAACTTCTTAGTAGGCTATGGATTCGTTTAGGAAATCAATCACTCTAATATTCCAATGTGTGACATCACTCTTAAACAAATCCAGCAGTAAAACTTGTCTTTCAACGAAATCAATAATAGTAATAAATAGAAAATACCAATTCTTCTCGTGAGCAAAGCATTTTCCATTTCTCCGTTATAAACATCTTCCTGGTGTAAATAAATAAAATTATTGCGTTTTTTTCAACCGTAAAGTTTCTCTAAAATTGCCGTTGGTGCATCAGCTTGGTATTTCGAAAGTTGCCGTAAAAGTGCGAACTTCTTTCGTCTGCCCTTGGACGATTCCATATCGTATAGCGTACAGAGATTAAGTAATAAGGATTCTTGAAGGCCGTTCACTGGATTTTGATTTATTGCCGATTCTAGTACCGCTATTGCTTCCTTAAGTTGGCCACCGTACAGAAGGCAAACGCCCATATTGTTGAGGATCTATAATTGTAAGTTAATTTGGAGTATTCTCGGGGTAAAGATGATTATGATTTACGTACCATCACGTTTGACGGTTCCAAATGACTAGCTTGTTGAAAGGACGTGTACGCCTCAGCAAATTGGTTATGCGCCATTGCTAGAAGACCTCGATCGACTAACTCGCGTAAGCCTGGTGGCGTTCCTCTGACTTCGCTAGCTTCGTTAAAACAGACTTCGGCGCCGCTAATATCACCCAGTTGTAAATGTAGACGACCTAAGGCAGATAATAACATATGTCGAGGTGCTCCATCTCTACAAAAAGAGAAAATATCATTTGTGCTATGTAGCATTATAAAATAATTAAGTGATGTGAAAGTAAACCAGTGCCCGAGGAAAATGTTTAATACGCAGACTGTCGGACTTATATTACCTAAGAATAATAATCCTTCATTGGCTCAAATAAAAAAAATTTGCAGTCATTGCCAAAAGATTTATGAATATAAAAGAAAAAACTGCAAACAAACCGAGCTGACTGCTAACACAGTCCGTCCTAACAGCCGCAGAAAGACAGCTAAAGGCTTTATTAGCGTTGTACATTGCCTGTCTCTGAAACTTCAACGTTGTATGTTTATCCGGAAGCAAAACGTTTTTATGTCTAGCCTTAAAATCATAGCTGGTGTTGTTGAAAGCAGATTTTGTAGTACAATGGAAACTTTTTAAATGAAACACACGTTAAGCCGGTAAGCGGAACGTCTTACTGGCGATGTCATAATCGAAACGCTGCATGCAGTGACTTGTTTGTTAAGTCCCGTGACGTACCTTTCGCACAATTGTCCGAGAATGTCCATTGCAAGAACGTAATCTTTGAGTGATAAGGCACAATTTACGATCGAATGCATAATGCGCGTCTCTCGACCGGTCCACAGTCTGACAGAATCCGACCTATCGGAATCTGAAATCTCCATAGGGTTGCCATCTTCACATAATCCTTCTTTCAGATTTCGGATCATTTGTTTGACGGTTGCTAGGATATTAAAAAGCTTCGTTAGGGATTCCTTCGGTTTGCCGCAATGCATAGGCAATTCGGCCAGCAGCAAGCGAAACGAAAACGACGCAATTGAACCCGGTCGGCCGCCGTACATTTCAGGATAAAACTGTAACAGGTTGATGAATAAAATATTTAAGTACACGTATAACTTGAATGCCACGCGGGAAGTAAAATGAATAATAAATAATGGAGTTAATCAATAAGAAACAATATTAATAAACGCACCTGGTAGAAAAGATCCGGTTTATCGAGCTGACCAAAAGGTTCGGCTTCGGCTTGCGCAACTTGAAACTCTTTAGCTTTAACGAGGAGCGCTATCCGCGTGAACCATAACTGCAAGGAATGCGGTGAGTGTTTGCTAGGATGTCCAGCTCGTCCAACTCCTTGTCCGTATATCGTTAAAAGCCTGGCCGTCAAATTAATTGCAGACCTAAACGGAAATATGAATATACTCTTTAATAGAAAAATTGATAAAAAGAGATACGAGTGCAGTACCTATAGGCTCCATTTTGTACTAATTCTCTCAAACCTCGTTCATCTTGGGTAACGTCTGCAGCACCAAGAACTCTCCTCTGTGTAGCTTCTGCTTCGCCAATATAAGTTGTAACTGCATCTCCTACACTATCGCCCTGTAGAAACAAAAAGAAATATTCTTATATATGTATTTGTGTAACTTAAAATTGAACTAAAATAAAGCTACGAGGAGAGTCTGAAATGTTTCAAGCCTCAACATGAAGATGGCGTTACTCGTCAAAAATATTCTAGTAAATACTGGAGCTGAAAGTATCTTGTTATTGAATTCCCACTCCAGAAATTCAATAACAAGATACTTTTACTGCATTGTCTGAGTGATGTGCAAAATTTAGTACCAACGAACAAAAAAGTAAATATTTTCGCAATTCCAAATGAAGTACTACTCATGGATTACGATATAAGTCTACATCAAAGAAACAGTCATCAATTGTCATCGCAAAGGTTCTTCAATCTATTTAAATGCATAAAAGTGGACACATCGCCGGACGGCCACCACATTTTGAAAATTCTGTAAGATTCTGCTTCCCGAGGGACACACAAAGGACACCACAATGCGGGATTTGTGGCAAGCCTGCGTTTATTCGTTGTGCTACGTGTAAAGCAATTCGTATCATCGTTTTTGTTATTATTATAGTACAAAGTTTATGTGCAATATGCATCATAATGTATTTCTTAACTTACTTTTTCAACAGTCCTCAGTAAACTCTAAACCCACATTTTACTAATAAAATCATTTTATTATCATTTGCGTCTTTTCTTCATTACTACATAAGTTATGACTTTTTTGCACAAATAAGAATATTTTGTGGCAGATGTAATATACACATAAGGAAAGAAAATGTCTAGCTATACGAAAAAGCGTACATGCGACAACGGCGAATGGGTGATTCACCACAAGCGGAGGGGTTAGCGGCAGTCGACGGCTTACGGTTACCGATGTGGTTAGTTACGAGGTAGTCTGTATTATGTGCGGACGAAGAATTTCTAGAGTGAGTATTTATTTTTCTTTTCTTTTATTTCATCAGAATCTGTTTTCATTTTCTCTTTAGAATTCCTTATTAGTTTCGTCTAAGCTTCGTAGCAACAACAAAATAAATATGCGAAATTCTCATTTCCAGGCGATCACGACTTCAATTACGCGCGTTCTTGCACGCAGTAGGTCTACATGCCAACGCTGTTACAAGCGTACTAACACCCGATCCGCATCGAATTGATCGAATTCCACTTAACCCCCCCGCGCTCTCTGGCCGTACATATATAGATATAGCTAATTTCACATTTTCCCGATGTATATATACATACATCGAAAGTAACTGCGTTGCCAGACGTTGCGTTGGAATAATCATTCGCGGCGTAAACACGAGCAGATATACATCCGCCGTTGAAGCGAATTTAAACTTAAACTTTACGTATGACATATTGTCATCTCAATTACCTTGACATAGACATGAAATAATCATTAATAAAGGTTTTTCTTGGTTTTTCGTATTGTAAAAGTATTAATTGCTTGTCGGAATAAGCCCAATTATAACGGAAATTCCACAAAGTAATATATGTACTGACCCACAATGGAGTTAAAAATTAAAACAAAATTCTAAAACTAGTTAATAAAAGCCATAATACTAAATGAAAGATGAAATTCTAAACATGAGGGAACATGAAAAAAGATAAAAACTGAAAAAATAATCGATAGGCGTCAAAAAAAGGAAATTCTAGAGAAAATAAAAACAAATTCTAGAAATTATTTAATATGTTTTTCAAAAATGCTTCCACCTTCTACCTCACAGTAACCCAATCTATCATAAAACTCTTTACGTACATTAACAAAAGTTACAGGTGAAATACTGTTACAGAGTTGTGTAATTTACGAGGGTAAGTCAAAAATTACTTACACTTTTAGTTCTACACCAGTATTAAACAAAGATAGATGTACAACAGATACATTATTTTTCGATATAGTCTCCGCCTTTAGCAATGCACTTGGTCCAGCGAGCCACAAACTTCCGTATGCCTTCCTGGTAGGTTTTCGGTTGGTCGTGAAGCCATTTTTGCACCGCATCCCGAACGTTTGTCTGAGGCAAATCGACGACCTCTCAAAGCTTCCTTGAGCGGTCCAAAGAGATGAAAGTCTGAGGGAGTGAGATCAGGGCTATAGGAAGGGTGTTCCAGGGTCTCAAAGTCTAACCTGTTGATAGTTCCTATGGTGTTATGGGGCGTGTGCGGACGGGCGTTGTCTTGCAACAACAAAACTTTCTTTGAGAGTAGACCACGGCGAATTGCTGGTTTCAGCTTATTCGCCAACAAATCACTGTACCTCGCACTATTTATGGCAGTCCCCCTGTCCAAGTAGTCGTTCAGTATAGGACCTTTTTCGTCCCAAAACACGGTTAGCATCATCTTCCTAGCCGATGGCGAGGTCTTCAATTTTTTAGTGCTAGGGAATCCTGGGTGTTTCCATTCCATACTCTGGCGTTTCGATTCGTGCTCGTAGTGATGAACCCACGTTTCATCAACGGTCACTATTCTGCTTAAAAATGCGTCGCTTTCCGCGTTGAAGCGATCCAGTAAGCGTTAGCAGATGTCCAAACGTTTGGTTTTGTTTTCTGCGGTAAGCATTCGTGGTACCCATCGCGCACACACTTGACGAAATTTGAGTTCATCGTGGATAATTTGATAGGCAGAACCGTGACTGATGTTTAAAGAAGATGCAACCTCACCTATGGTAACTCGCCTATTTGCTGTAACCATCTCTCGAGCTTGCTGAATGTTGTCGTCGGTGGGCGAGGTTGGCGGCCGTCCAGCTCTCTCATTTTGTGTTACGCTCGTGTGGCCACTTTGAAACGTTTCGATCCACAAAAAACGCTTTTACCAGATAAAGCACTGTCCCCGTATTGTGACAAAAGTCTCCGGTGAATTTCAGCACCTTTCACACCCTCTGACCACAAAAATCGGATCACCGCTCGTTGTTCCTCTTTGGTGCAAACTTATAGTGGAGCTGACATGCTTATGCTGTTGTAGCTAGCAGATAAATAGCACGATAGTGATTAAATTCCGCACATATGACCACAGGGACGCCATCTCAACGCATGCGCAAACGGCCGCCACTACGATAACCTTCAAAGCTTGTTATGGCGAAAGTGTAGATAATATTTGACTTATCCTGGTACATTCGCAACTCGTCTAATGTTCGGGATCTTTCATGCTGATGCACACAGAGAGTTTCCGTAGTATGCCCAAAGAAAAAAGTCGCTTGGCGTTAAGGTAAGAGATCTAGCTGTCAAGATATAGGGCCCCAAGTGCTAATGCCGTGTGGAAAATGCAAAGAAATGAATTCTAAACACCCACTTGTCGTAAAGAGCATTGTTCAATTAAATTGTTATGGAGGCATGGAAATTTACAAAAACAAAAATCACTTAAGGAATTCAGATTTAGTTAATTATAGTTGTAATTATAACCATGTGCAATGAACCGCTTCATTGAAAAACAAGGATTTTAATAACTGACGTCATCCTGACCATTTACATCTTAGGGATTATTTATTATTTATCTTTAGATTTATTTCTTCCTTTTTTTCTATAAATAACAGCATGGTGAGTAAATGAAGGTTTACAATTTATTGAGTGGTTGCTAACAACAGAACTGGCAGAGTGAAAATATTTAATGCCATCCCCTCTTATCAATACGATTTAGCATCGCTGTAATCAGCTGGCATATATTCTAATGTAAACTATATGTGCATAGAATGCTCTATAGCCAAACTGCGCCCCATAAGGGTGTGGGAAGTTGTTTCTCTAAACAAATACAGTCATGGCCAAAAATAGAAACAACCCTCATAAAGAGGATTATTGTTAGCGCAGGCAGTTTCTGAGAAAGCATTTATAGCGGAATATTTATTTATGATAGAATTTAAGCCGATAAAAGTATCATTTACTTTAAAAAACAGGAAGGGTATTATGAGAGGAAAATAAGAATTCCTGTTTCTCAGTCGCACTTATAATTTTAACAAGTGAGGCACGGAAAGCATTAGTTCTGTAACGCGTCCGTTATTTAAAAAAATATTCTAAAATGCCCAGAAAAGCGCAACTAACGGAAACAACACGTGCCCAAATAGTGAGTAGAGTAAAATGTTTTCGATATGCGGTGCAATACACTATTAAACGTTTCGTGGAGACGGGGTCGTACAAATCCAAGGTAGGTCGCGGCCGAAAACGTTTAACAACCAGCCGAGAAGACCGCATATTACAAAAAGTCGTGCTCTCGGGCAGGACTAAATCGTCGAAAACGGTGGCTAGCGAACTCCAACAAAATTATGGAATTGCTATGTCCAGCCGAACAATTCGTCGACGATTAAGAGATGTGAATTTAAACGCCCGAAGGCGCCGAAAGAAGCCAGCGCTCAGCCGAGTGCACATCCAAAAACGCCTCAACTGGTGTCGAGAACATGCTAACTGGACTTTCAACGACTGGAAAAAAGTTATGTGGTCAGACGAATGCAACATTGAGGTGTAAGCAAGGCAAAGGATTGAACATTTACTTTGACACAAATACTCAGCCCCACACACCCTTTCCTTTCAAAATTCTTTGCAGTTGCAAAATTGATTTTTTTTTACCGTTACTTTCTCTAGCTTCAGAATCGTTGTGGAGCTCCGTGGGTTCGCAGAAGATCTGGGGAAGTCTACCTCCCTAGCTGCATTATTCCCACAGTCAAACATGGAGGAGGCAGCGTCATGGTCTGGGGTGCCATGTCTGCAGCAGGAGTGGCTGAACTTTATGTGTGCGATGGAAGAATGACAAATGCGGTGTATACTAACATGTTAGAAGAAGTACTGGAGCCGAGTATTTTAAAATTATTTGATGATGAGGAGCCTCAATACTTCTTCCAGCAAGACAATGTCCCTTGTCATAAATCGAAGCACACGATGAGGTGGTTTCGGGAAAATAACATTCCTCTGTTAAACGCCGCAGGAGTGTGAAACGCTCGTTAGAAGTATGTCCAATCGTGTAGATGCTGTACGCAGAGCTAGACGAGGACATATCAAATACTAAAATTACATTAATAAATCGTTTGTGTAATCTGATCATAATTTTTGTTTTATTTATTTCCTTTGATTTTTGATAAATTGGCATTTTACCTACCCTGCTTTATATTTTTGGCCATGACTGTACTTATTTGTTATAGGGTAAGTATTTAAGCCATTGTTTAGAGCATGTGAAATAGTTTAAATCTTGTCCTAACCTTTTTTGATATTTCTTATAGTTTCTGAGTTATTAAGTCAAACAGCGAAGGGTAGTGTTGAGCTTAAGACGCTTTACGCCCCGCTAAAACGTGAGATTGGGCAGCCAAGAAGAAAGTTACTACATCTGTCTATAAACCCGCAAAGTTTCATTTAAATCGGTGAGAGACACTTACCTGTGTTCCCTTGTTAGTAACAAAATTATCACACAGTGCATGAAATAAATAATATTGTCTAAGCTACATCTTTATACGAAAACATTAACATTGCCAAAATTTTTATTAAGAAACTTGGTTCTCTGCTGCAAGTACAACAGCAAGGACATAACTTGACATACTATATTTACACCATAAAATCATTTGGCAAAACAACAAAAGATGTATTTTAACAATAAGTTTACAGATTAATATCTACGCTGTTACTGCTGTACAACTTGAAATTGACCATTTGTCGAGAATAAACATAAAATGTGCTGCGTTAAATATCAATAAACAACAGGCTCCCTCGTTTAAAAACCAAGTTATAGATCCAGTGTATCACGTACAATATTTATACCTTCATGCGCATTTTGAAAATAGTGTTTGTGTTTTGAGGGCGGCTCATAAACGCTCAATTTACGTTTTCACTTCAAACAAACTACCTACATTATTAACGTGGAATATATAGGGTTATTCAAAAGTGTGTTCCCAGCATTAAACGGCTCTATCTTCTTTTTCATTTTAGCAGTTTGGTTCCATATACATAGATATCATTATGGTTTGAATGGATTGGGATTTTCTTTTCATACATAGTTGATTAATTTATGTTGCTATGGTGGCGCAGTTTTTCAGTTAATTATTAATATAAAATTAAAATACTCCTTAAAACGATTTTTCCACTACGGGCTCGTATTGGCCAAATTCAGTGCTGCTACGAATTCAACAGACAGTATGCCAAAGTATTAAGACGATATAAAACAATACATGGATTGAGAAGGGGGCCTTGCTCAGCAAAATCATTTCGTAAACAAAAATTTGAGAAAACTGGATAAAAGCTGATGAACTGAAATTAATAGATAACGAAGTCAGCGGGGGTCTGGCTTTGCAAGAAGTTCAGGACGTTCGTGAAAATTCTGCATATGATGTTTCTAGTGCTAATAACGTTGCAAAACGATTGGAGATGATTTATTTAACAGTGTGGCGAATTCTGGGAAGGCAGTTTCGTCTGTATCCCTATAAAATGAATATGCGTTTTTAAATTAAAGAACAAGATAAGCAGATTCACGTCGCTTCCGCTTTGTAAATGTTAGCGGAAATACAGAATAACGATGCATGGCAAATTTTTTGGACAGATGCGGCACAATTTGAATTAAATGGGGATGTGAAATAATCCAAATACGATTGTTCAGCAAGAATTACATGATGTCAAGATTACTATTTGGTGCAGCTTTACGTCAAATTCTCTAACAGGACCTTATTTCTAGCACTAAGTGGAACATGGACAAACGAAAACTGCAGCGATAAATGGGCAGCAATATTTTCGAATGTCGCAAGGCTTTGTACTACGAGTATTACAGAATTATGATATTAGGGTTGTTTTCAAAGCAATCCTAAGTTAGTCAGACGTAATTTGGTTGATTTGATTACAATCCAACTGACAAACGGTTGCACCCGCAGAGACGCCTGTACGGGGGGTGTACGTAAGTGGATGCAGAGTTCAGTAATGCGGTAGGCATTGAGGAGCTGGGTAGTTCGGTTATTTATCCGATTCTTATTGTGTGAAAACATAGGACGTAAGTCTGGTGTACCTTTTGCATTGCATGTGAAGAAATATATTTGCCGTTTTCCCGGTTTGGAATTTAAAGGCTCGCACATTCGTTGCAAATTTTGCGGTATAGAGTTGCTAGGTCGCACGACACCTGAATGTAGAAGTCATACTAAAAGTAAACGTCGCGTATTCAATTTAAGAAACAATATTCCGTACTGGCAATTTTTGTATAACTTTATTTTCACATTAAGCACGTGCAACAACCAACAACATCTAGTAAATAATGAAAACTTTCGTATTTTTTGGGATAAATATGTTCCATCATGGAAGCTACCAATAAAAAGACAATTGCGGTACAATTTACCACATGTGCAAAGTACAGTAAAAGACTGTATAAAAGACGAGTTGAGAAATCAAAAAATCTGGCTCACTGTGGACGAAACTACTGATGCTCAGAAACACAGCGTGATTCATATTGTGGCGCGTCCTTTAAAATGTAATGGTCCAGCAGCTTCCTTGTTGTTAGCCAGTAAAAGGATTGAAAGAACCGATGCCGAAACCGTTGTAAACATAATAAAAAATATGTTAAGAGAATTTTGTATCGTAGGAGCCCAAATCACCATGTTAGTTTCTGACGGAGTCGCAACAATGCCGAAAGCTGGTAGGATGTTAAAAGTATGCTTTCCGACTCTTCTTCACATAACATGCCGCATACACTCATGTCATCTCGTAGCAGAAACAATTCGAAGCAAGTATCCTAGGGTGAATCATTTAATATCAATCTCCCAAACATATCCGCGTATTCAAGCAATTGTATCCGCAAATTCCGCTACCACCTCAGCCTGTATTGACGCGACGGGGTACATGGATCGAGGCAGTATCTCACTATCGCAAATATTATTCCCAAGTGAAAGATGTCATTTTCAAACTTAATTCTTCTAATTCTCAAGCGGTTCGCAAGATTCGGACGTTCAAAAAGAAATAGATGACATTTCCATAAACTATTCTGTAGTGACACAAACTATTTCGCAGTTAGAAAATACTCACTTATCTATACAAGACTCGTTAAATAACATCAACAATTTATCAGCCGCTCTAGAAAGCTTGACGGAGCCTATAGGATTAGATGTCGCGCAAAAATTTCGTGCAGTTTTAAATAAAAATCCGGATTTAGGAAAGGTTCGATCTGTATCTGGAATTTATCACTGCACAGAAGGGATACAGGAGTATTTGAATTTCGCAAATCTTACTTGATTAGATGCTGAACGATCATTTGCAAAGTATATGAGAACGTTTTCAGACCGTCGTCGAGGCCTGACCGAATCGACAATGGAAGCATTGCTTATGTTGCAGTACTACGCGGCGCATCGATACGTCAATAAAAGGTAACAATCTATTATTTTGTTATTAATACTGTGTCTACTTTTGCGCGGTACGCCCCGGACGGTTCCACTAGTTTCTCGAACATTATAAATAGTACACGCACACCGATCAACCGATAATAACCGAACGTCCACTCGATTCCTTGTATGTACATAGTAAACACAGCTCCTTTCACGGCGTCTCTGCGGGTGCAACCGTTTGCCACGCTTTACAGATACCATGCTTTTCAATTGACTCTGGCCGCTATGATTAGTTTGGGATTTACTTAGCGAACAACCTTATTGACAATAATGTTTTTTATGCAAGACGGTGCTCCACCCCGCATAGACGATAATATAAAGACACTACTACGCAGCACATTTGGTGATCGTGTAATTAATAGGCATTTTCTGAACAATTGAACTTCTAGGTCACCGATACGAATTCGGCTGACTACTGGTTATGAAATTACCTCAAAGCAACGATACCTATGTATTTCTTAGTAGGGCTACTACTCGTGAAGAATTGAAGCAATGGATATCATATGTCATCGAGAACACTCCTGGGAATACTCTTGCTAATGCCGTTAATAATTTTAAGAAACGATTATTTTTAATTGAACACCACGGTGATGGTCATATTTGTTTTTTTTTTTGTTTCCTCTTTCAAAAATAACGCTCATTTCTTTACGAACAATTTGGTGTTTTGCAGAATTCAAAAATTTGGTTACGACCATTTCAAAGTGGGAACATAAATTTGAATAACCTTGTACATAAGACCGATTCGCTTTTTACTATCGTCGTATTCGGCGATGATAGCCGTTGGATTAGCTAAATGTCCGAGATCAACACTGGCACGTCTCGCCAAAATTTTATTGCAACATGAAAACAGTTTGTCGTAAAAATAGATGTAAAATTTTAGATGCTTGTAAAATGAATGTAACAGCTATAAAGACAAAACTGCCGGAAAAATATTCATATACACATATGCTGACCTAGATCTAATTTTATTTATTGGAATTTGAAAAATTCACATAAAAAAATTGAGTCAATTTATTTACGTAATAAGTACATATTCAGGTGCCTATCCGCTAATCGCGCAAAATGTTTACAAACGTTTGTAAATGTTTACTATGGGGATGAGCCAGGAATATACATCTCTGACAAACGTTGACATTCGTTCACGTTATCGAAGGTTTATTTGTAGACTGCGTTTACTTTCGGAAGACACCCAAGCTGCGCGAAAATTGTCAGCTGATATGTATTGACCGTCTTAAATATGTTGATCAAAATACGCGCGCTTTTTAAAAGTATACGAGAAGGTTAAACGTGTTTTAAATTGTATATAATTGTAATTTTTTATACAAAACAAATTTAGATTCTGATAGTATTAACAGTTTTATAATTTATAGTATTTAGTAATAGCATAAATCTCACTTATGTGTATATTAATGTATTTTTTCTTAATTTTTCATTTCACTTTATGTATTAAATAATTTCTTTAAAAGAAAAGTAGGTAGGAATATTCAGTGCTCAAAAAAAAAAATAGGTGAGAAATGTTTGGTCTGTGGTTTATAATAATTAATATTTTTACTTAATAAAAAAGAGTAATCGGAATGTAGTTACACCTTTATTTATTATACATTTAAAGATAATATATACATATTTAAATTAACTATAATCAAATATAATTTTAATTTAATCATCATCAGAAGAAAAATCAAAATCGCTGTCACTGTCATCATCAAGGTTTATAATAAGTTCATCGGTAAGCTTATCCATTGTGTTCTTTTTGTACATAATTTTCCTCAATATTCACTGCATGCCGACAAACATGTGACCATTCATCTTTTGTGATTTTTCCAAATTCTTCTTTAGCGAGTTCCTCGACATCATTTAGTTTAAAAGTTATATTTTTAGATGCTACTCTGCCCTTTAAAATCGCCCATATCTTTTCAATAGGCTTGAGTTCCGGATGATATGGGGACAATCTCAACACTGTATGTCCATCTTTTGCAAATATAGAATCTATAGTGTAATTCTTGTAACTTGGTTTATGCACATGCACTGATCTACACAATTCAACTTTTGTCAAATTTTCATTAAATATGATGCCACGTTCACTTAGCCATTTTATCATTTCTGATTTTTTGCTGTTAGCGGTTGGATGTTTAACTGAGAGAACGTTGTGGTAGCTTGCATTATCCATCACGACAACAGATTTAGGTGGCAAATTTGAAATGAACTGTTTTTCTAACCACCTTTTATAATTAATGAAGTTCATATCGTCATGATAATCTCCACTTTTTTGGCCGGACTTATAGATCAACAAAGCATTACCAATAAATCCATGTTCACAACCTAAAACAATAAATATACAGTACATGCTAAAAATTTTGGAAGAAATTTTACTAATGTACCTCCATGTACAATTATTAAACGTTTTCCTTTTGATATAGGGCACTTAAGTCCATTGTTAGAGTTACCAACCCATTCATATGGAGTTGTGTGACTGGCATGGAGGTATCTTTCGTCTAAAATACAATACTTTAGTTTTTCAACATCAAATAAAAATTTATTTTGCTTCACCTGTATACACGATTGGTCGACCTTGTAACAATTTGTAACATTTCGGATATATGAGGATCTTAGCTCACGTATATTTGATCTTTCCATCAAAAGCTTTCGGTTATCAGTAGTCTTCTTCCACCTGTTATTTGATAAATATATTAATTACTAAAATAATAATAAATTTGGATATTAGTACGTACCTAAATCCTAACTTTAATATTAACTTTCTTAAAGAGCTGCGCTTGCCTACAAAACCAATGGCATCATCTGACTGTATTTTATTATATACAGCATTTAATGTAGGCCTCTGTTTGTCAGTTATGTGAAAATTGTGAATAACCTGACGTAAAACTGCTTCCCCAGCATTATCCACAGTAGATTTTCGTGAATGTCTTACAACATTGTCTTTTGAAGAAGTGCCACTTTGCTCTGCTTCAACAGAATTACTCTTTCGAATAATTCTGACAACAGTACTTTTAGATATTCCCGTAGCTTCACTAACAATATCTAAAATGTTACCTGTAAACAAACATAATGACTTCACTGATATATGAATATGTAGTATTAAAAATACTTAAAAAAATATTATCATACCTTCTGTCTTATATTTTTTAAAATAATTGTAGACATTAAAAACAATGTTTCGTGATTGCTCATGCAAAACTTGTCTCCTCTTAGCGATGTTCGATGATTCGGACATTCTCACCTGTAACTTAATTATTTAATACAACTTAATTAAAATCTGTTTAAAACAAAATACTTACAGTAGAATATTACCCCTAATTCAAAATAGTTTTGAGAAAAACTGATTTTTTAATAAATAGTACGCCAATAACAATATTAAAAGTAGAGAGCACGAAACGAATTCAACGACAACACATCAACAACTGACGCCGAAATGAGGTAAATGTTTGTTGGTCTTACTGTAGGTAAGAAATACATAGCTATTTCTCTCGGTTAGCACCAACTTCTCTTTCTAATCCTAAAATGCGTCTTAGCGCTGGTGTCTTCCGAAAGTAAACGGACTCTATGCGTTATAAGTAGAGTAACCAAAACTTGCGGACTCGCATAGGCGTCGGTATTACGGGTTAATATAAGAATACGAAAAATTCATAAATTAACTTACTTGCTAATTATTCAACAAATTAGAGGCATCAGGATGTGAACTATTGTAAACGTGCATCATTGCATATGTTTCCACAGTTACTTCTTTAAACCTTATGCGTCGACAAGAAAAAATATTCTTATACATAGAAAACGATCTCTCCACATCTAAGGAAGTTACATTTGCATGTAGAAACAGTTTTTCAAAATCACTTATAAGTTCACTATTCTTACACTTATTATAAACGGCCTCTAAAGTATTAAAATCGGGATTTTTCCTTAAAACATTTGCCAACTTTTGACTAGCGCATAATCCTCGCGTATCATTTAATGTGTGTAATTTATTTTTTACACTCTCCACTATGTCTAATGATTCCTGCAATGACAATTCAGTACATTGTAGTTTTCTGACGGCATCCAGTAATACTGTATAATTGGTACATATTGTTGTTAAATCTTCTAAAAGTTGAGGAATTTGAAATTCTCTTTGACTTTCTCTAATTGCTTTGGATTCACTCCGATTAAATCGCATTATAACTGATTGAATTTGTTGAAAATGGATCAAATAGTAAGAAGCTGCTGTTAGCCAAGTACTCCATCGCGTTAAAATTGGTTCAGGAGGTTCTAGAATACCTGGACAAAATTTACGAAATTCTTTTAAACGTTTAGGAGATTTACGAAACATTGCTTTAGTACTTCCAATCATCCGATCAACGTTTCCGTAATGTTGTCGAACAACTTCACCAACTAAATGCAAAGCATGCAGCACGCAGGTTATATGTATTAAGTTAGGAAATATATGTTTTAAAGATCGCCCAACACTTAACATCGTTGCTGCACTATCTGTCACAATCATCACAACTTGATCTTGGGCAATTTTAAATTTTCTCAAAGCGTTCATTATCACTTTTTGAATATTTTCCGCGGTACATTGTTGAACACGTTTGCAAGCTAACAAATATCGAGATGCTGTGTTCTCGCTAGATAAAACGCGAGCTATTACATTCACAATACTGTTTTTCTTTATATCGGTCGTCTCATCCACGGTAATCCATATTTTTTTGGAACACAAATCACGTTTACACACATTTTCTAGCATCTCTTTCATTCGCGGCAAATGATTCTGTAATTGTGTTGGTGAGGGTAATGGGTACTTTGGAATGTATTGTCGCCAAAACGTTTTAAAAGCTGCTTTTCTCATCAACGACAACGGAAGATTACAAGAGGTAAACATAATTAATAAATGTATGAGGAATAGTGTATAAGGTATTTCAGTTCTTGCATTTCTCATATGCTTAATACCATTGACATGCCTCTGGCAATCAGTTGAGTCCAATGCAGCCAAACGAACATTCCATATTAAGCAAAAAACTGCACTACCGTCATATTTTAAATGGGGAAAAAGTGACACATACTTATGTACATTAGTAGCAAATCTATTACGAGGCATTGTTTTCTTAGGTATGTAAATATTAGTTCTATATGAAACGATACACTAATTATGTACTTGGTATAATACTACAACACACAAAAAACACCAGCTATATTTTCAAAAGCGACACGTAAGTACATAACCTTGACCGTTCGACTAATCTCTGCAACAGCTCAACCGGTACTAAAACGAAATCTCTCTCAGCGCGGGTTAACATGATTTATATTCAAGGTCGACACTACATGCCTGCTTCTCTACCGGTTTAGTTTATTTATGAATTTTTCGTATTCTTATATTAACCCGTAATACCGACGCCTATGCGAGTCCGCACGTTGAGGTTACTCTAGTTATAAGTGTACACTCTGTGTGAGTAACACAAAAATTGAGTTACAATTTAAGAAAGAAATTCATGTTATAATTCGAATGTAGCGTAGTGCACTGAGACACTGTTGTCTCGGTGGTAACGCACGCTACACAAAAATTGTTTAGAATTGTACGTAGAATCCGAAAATGTAAAAATATACAGGGTGTTCCATTTAATAAAATAAAGTTGACTTGCGCCCTACTTTATTGGTCCATTCTGTATAATAAAAAATAAAGTTGATGTGTCCGAACGATTTTCCATAAAACACATCGTTTTTTAGATAATGAATTTATTCCATACTTTATGTCTTTACTGATATAGGATAGCATGAACTTACTATCCGACTTTACATTTTTTTAAAACTGCACCAGAATGTCCCGACAAGATTACGCCATGCTTCTAGTAACGATTGTAGTCTGGGCAAACAGCGGTAACAGTCAGTGTAGCAGATATGTGGTGCGGAGTCGGCGATTATTTATTTCACGCGTTCACAGCGTCAGTACTAAATCGATGCTGTATGCGAGTAGTTCTGTGTATATGCAGGCTGTCGTAACTTATTTCGTAATTGTACGCTTATGTTTGCTTTAAAAATGTCGCAGTTAGGTACGTCGCGAAAACGACCAATGGCAGACACAGTTAAAAACTTTATAGTGGACATGCCGGACTTAATTTTTGATGGCGCTAAAATTCAATGTCTAGTTTGTAAAATCGCTTTAATGTGTTCGTCCAGAAACCATTGTCAACGTCACATCGAAAGCAAACAGCATTCTTCTGCAAAAAGTGGCATAGGAGACCAAGAAAAATTTACATTTGATTTATGTGTTACTCTTATTTTATGTAATATATCGTTTCGTTTACTAGACAAAGTAGCATTTGTCTCCTTCTGGAATAAATATGCGGACTGTAAATTACCTAGTCGGACATCGATACGAAATGTAGTGCCATTTGCTCGTGAACATATAAAAAAAGGAATGAAAACGGAATTGAAAAATAAAAAACTGTGGTTGTGTGTGGACGAAACAACAGATCGTCAAAAACATTCTGTGGTTAATGTAATGGTACGTATGTACAATGGAACCACATCGACCGTCATCCTCCTTCTTACTTGCTTCCAAAAGAGTTATAAATTGTACTGCCGCTGAGAGTTTAAAGGTGGTGTTGAACTCATTGAACAAATTTGAAGTTTCAACTAAACAACTTTTAATGTTTATGAGTGATGGTGCCGCAAACATGCGTTCTTTGGGCCGATCTCTTAAAGAACACAGTGGTAACTTCTTACATGTAACGTGTAAAATTCATACTCTAAATCTTGCGGCACAAACGATTCCTACATGTTTTCCACTAGTAAATGCGTTGATTGCTAGTACAAAGGCAGTGTTTCTAAAGTTCCCGAAACGTACCCGACTATTTCACAAACTGTGTCCTGATTTACCTGAACCACCACAGCCGATTGTTACACGTTGGGGAACATGGTTGCAGGCTGCGTTTTACTACAACAAATATTTTGATCAAGTAAAGAAGGTAGTTTTAAAATTCAATCCGACAGAAGCTGCAGCAATCAAGAAAAGCCAGGAAATATTTCAAGATAGTCAGGTAAAAGGAGATTTACAAACTATTCACAACAATTACTTCGGACTAGCGGAGGGAATAGAAAAATTACAAAATGTTTCGATGTCGCTAGTGGATTCTGTTCAAATTGTGAATGATGTTCACGCATAGTTATGCGCTGTGGAAGACGAAACAAATTGGTGTGAAATACGAAAATTTGAAAGTGTTTTAGAGAAACGCTCCGATCTTCTTATATTAAGACAAATTTGCGAGGGTGCGTGTGAAGATGCATTAGGTTGTTTCAAAAATTATTTTAAATATGCAAATATAACATCGCTAGATGTCGAACGGTCGTTTTTGGCATTAAAAAACATTTATTCCGCACGTCGTACTCACTTGACTGAAACAGCTGTGGAAACATATTTAATGATTCAAATATGTTACCCAGTTTGTGATTTCACAGAAGACTTTTAAAACGGTAGGTGTTTCAGCACGTTTTATAATTTATATCTTACCTTCTATTTTATGTGTAAACTTTTATGCGCTCACCACGCCTCTGGCTGTTACCGCATATTTGCCCAGGTTAATGATTAGTCCAAAAATTTTTTAAGCAAACGTTCTTTATAGAAGCTATACCACCAGAAGCAACACTGGGAATGTTAGCGAATGTAAATATTGCAAGTAATTCATTCAGATGTGTCATGCTACCCAGAAACGTTTCCGAGAATGTCTGCGCACGAGCAGCAGCAAGCAAACGAATGGCAGCGTTTGCCAGATGTATTCTCGACTACGATACATAAATAACGCGCATTTGCAAACGTTTCAAGGCATTTGTTTGCATTTGTGCGTCTTCCAACTGAAGTCGGTAACATCAACGGAATTGCATTGTTTGCGGGCGTTCTTGTTTTATCGGTGGAGCTCGACAAACGAGGTTCATCGTGTCGTTTTCACACGTGTAATTTCTGAATGTGATTTAAAATGAACTAACTATATTTTATTTATTTAAAAATACCCAAATAAGTGAAATGGAATGGGACAATGAGAAATGTCTGCAATTAATAGACCTTTATAGACTAAAACCCGAAATTTGGCAAAGTACACATAGATTCTATTCCAATAAATTAAGAAAGCAGGATGCATGGAATGAAATCGGAAATGATATGGGGACCACTGTTGATGTAATAAAAGCTAAACTAAATTCTCTACTTTCTTCATTCAGAAGAGAAAGAGCCAGAGAAACAAGCTCGGTGGGAACAGGAAAAGGTTTGTATAATTTTCTGAATTATTGTTTATACACATTTACGTATTTCAAAGAAAATTAGGTTAGGTTCATATACGGCAATTGCATTGGTCAAGTACATTTTTCATTTTGTCCTTTTCAAAAGTAATAAAATAGTCAAAAGTAATAAAATAGTAATAATTCATATACGGATGAGTTTTTTTTCCCGATATTTAGTATGAGGATCTCGGAAACTAGCAGAGATAAGAGGGACGATCAAATGGGGAAAGAATTGCAGTTTTACGAGCGCACTAGCCTTTTGTTTTTGGGAGAAAATGCACGGCTAACTAAATATCTCGGAAAATCTGTTTTTTTATTTCGTTCGATACCTACAGCTCTCTTATCGACCTTAGAAAAAAAGTGTAAAGGAGAAAGTTGTAGGTGCTTAACCCTCCGTCCGTCGGAAGTGGTCTGTGAGTCCAGGGCAAAATGAAAATGTTAAATAATTTTTTTTATTATTTTATCCACAAATGTCTACCGTCACAGTACCTTTCAAGTATCTCAATAACGACTGCTTTCCCTATAGAAAACCGTTTTTCTTCTTCTTCTTCTTTGTTTCTCCTTATGTCCTAACAGGGCGTCGGAGGATTGGTTGATCTTTATATATCGCTCACCCATCTCTTTCATTCCTTCCGGCCCTTGCCATCTATCTCATCTGTTGTATTGCTTTCCCTTTCCTACTCCCAAACTCCTCGATCTGTTCCAACCACCCCTTTCTTGGTCGACCTTCTTCTTCTCTTCCCATACCTTTTTGCCTCTATCACTCTCTTCGTCGGCCTATCCTCGTCCATTCTAACTATATGTCCGTACCAGTTCAGTTTCCTCTTTTCTACTATTCCCTCTATAGAGGCTTGATTTAGTAGTCTTCTGATGCTTTTACTTCTCCGTCTGTCCATCTTTGTTACGCCTGCTATTTTTCTTAGGTGTTTCATTTCTGCTGCATTTATCATATTTTCAAATTAAAACCTATTCATCACCCAGATTTAAAACCGTTTTTCAAAATTTCAAATAGTTGTCGCTTGGCATTTTGTCCCGACAGACCCCACCCTATCAAATGTGTAACAATATTTGCAGTTAGTAATTTTGTTAAAGTAGACATGTGGGAATTATGTATGGAACACATCAGGTGAATGCCCTCATCGGCTTTGCTGGCACATTTGCGTTCTTTTGACGAAATTTTCAATCGCGGTTCTAATTTCCTCTTTCAAGGCTTGAGTGGTTGTGGAGTTGATGACATAAACTTTTAACTTAAAAAAACTTCAAAGAAAGAAGTCTAAAAGCGTTAAATCGCACGATCTAGGCGGCCAATTCTGATCGCCCAAACGGAAGATTACACGAATGGGGACGTCTCATGCAATAATGCCATTGTTTCAAGTGGTGAGTGGCAAACGGCGCCGTCCTGCTGGAACCATATGTCTTCGAGATTTACATCATCTATTCAAGGCGCAAAAAACTGAGTTATCGTGCTCCGATACCGTTCGCGATTGACTGTTTGTGCCTGTGTCTTCGAAGAAAAATGATCCAATAATGCCTCCAGCCGAAAACAGTGTTTGGGATGAATTTCCTTCTCATGAAATACATGTGGATTTTCGTCATTCCAACTGCAACAATTTTGCTTGTTTACGAAGCCATCAACATGAAAATGTGAAAAATGTTGGAAAACCCACTGTTCACTTGTTGTTCAATGATCCAATTGTCGAACTTTCTTCGCTGAGGATGGTTTGCAGATTTGAATTGTTGAGTCAGTTGAATTTTGTAGGCATGAAAACGCAAACCTTTCGTGAGAATACTAATTCTTGAGCACGATGCCGAATAGATGTTCCAGGACTTTTGGCCACATTCGGGTGAACAGTCGCGATGTTTTCTGCTGAACGACCAGGACGAACATATGTTGCTGCTCTGACATCAGTAGTCTGTCTCTCCAAATTTTCGATTACCCTCTTCACAGTTGATGTACTTGGAACATTTTCTTTACCAAAAATTGGACGCAATTTGCAAATCGCGGCAGTCAAACTTTCACCATGTTCTGAGAGAAAATTACAAAAAGAAGAAGAGCTATATTTGATGTTTATAGACCTTAAGGCAGCTTTCGGTATGAAATCATTTAAGTGAAGCATTGCTGAACTCATGGATAGAAAGAAACGCGCCACCTCAATCCCCCGATTTGTCTGTTTTAGATTTCTATTTATGGGGAATTGTAAAAGATAGGGTATATTGAAAATCATACAACCCAATAGCTGACCTTACAGAAGCTGTACTAGAAGCTTTTGCTAATATTGATGGACGTTCCGTTAGAAACAAACAACAAATTCCGTTTTAAAGAGGTGTAACTTGTGCATTAATCATAATGGTGGACTTTTTGAACATATTTAGTCTTAAGTAGTGTTTAGGTACTACTTTAGTTGTATCCTAATTTCCTTTGTTTTGGAATTTATTGTTTGTCATTCTCTCTTTATTAGTTTCACAGAAATTATTTTCATGCAAATTCGTAATTCCAATGGAATAAACATTTCACATCAAAATAATTATGATTATAATTTCGCAATTAAAGGAAACATTTAGCAAACGCGAATCAATTGTTTCCATAGCTTACTACGTGAACAGTTCGGAAATTAAAAAAAGAAAATGGCCGCAATTTATGTATTTGTGCAAATAATTATATCAAGTGTCATATCGTTAGAATCGTTGAAGATCTTTTTTTTATGAAGTCATGGCCAACTATGGTTTCCATTATATTAACATTTTTTTTGTTATATATCAAAAATTATAGCTTAAATAAAAAGTTCGATTAGACTGTCGTATTAAGCACATAATTATCTATAACTTTTTCCTTTACACTTTTTTTCTAAACTCAATAATAACAGTTATCTCCACTAGTTCCCGAGATTCCTATACTAAACATCGGAAAAACTCACCCTGTATATCAAACAAAAAAATGCCGTAGGTCAAGATGAAGTTTACAGAAGCAAGTGGTTTGCGTATAAAGCGTTCGAGTTCTTAATGGACAAAAATAAGTATCGGAAAACACTTCATCTCATTCACAAGGAAAACTCTCAAGAGCCAATAATTGTAGAGGTAAGAAAAACTATCGGTTGCTTCATTATAAGTTTATTAGAATCAGATAGCAAATCCAACAAAATATTTAAATTAAAACTTAAGCATATTCGTTCTGCCACGGAACAGCTCCATTACTCGAAAAGAATGTAGAAAATGCATCCCGAATTGCTTGGCTACTTGGTGATTTTCTTGGAACTCTTCTAAAATTAAGATTTCATGGTCAGTTCTTCAAGAGCCTGGGACAATCCATCCATCTAGTTCGGTATCTAAAGTACCTAGAGGACTAGAATCATTTTGCGATGTGGAGCTTTCCCGCAGAAAATTATGTAGGCATAAACAAGACATCATAACCAGCTGTGCCTTTTGAGGTTCCAAAAGCATTGGCTTTCTCAATCCTCGAAAAACAAACTAACAAAGCCCAAATACATTTTCAACGATCCTTCTGGCCCGACTTGATCTGTAATTGAAAATTCTCTTTGAATCTTTTTGATGAACTCCTGAATAACGTTCCATCAAAGTATAAGTTTCAACAAATTCAAACGACCATTCTGCAAATCTCTCAACAGTTGCGTATTCTTGTAAACACCGCCATCGGAAATCCTTTCTTTGCATCCGACGTCCACAACGAGAAAATTATAATTTCCATCCACTAATGCAAATAAAACAACACTAAAGAACGATTTATAATTAAAATATTCACTCCCAACTTCCATTAGGGCACTGTGTCACTGGCGCAATTGATGGAAAGCATGTAATTACTTTCCATCAATTGCGCCAGTAACACGTTGAAAGTTTCATAACTGTTCAAAATTATTAGCAACATGTAATCATTCTTCTTCAGTTCCTGGCAACTGTAAATGATAAAAAAGATTGTGTAATATTTAAACACCTGATTATTTTTTCATTTCATTTTAGAATGAAGGTACACAGCGTTTGATACGTGAAGACACCAAACGACAAATAGCAATAGAAGATAAAGAGGAAGCAATTTTATTAGATAATTTGCAGGAAATTGCTGCAAATACGAACGTACAAACAATGGCAACAAAACGAATACATTTTACGTCACCCAGAAAAAAGAAACGTAAACATGAGACTGGGGCAGATTCTCGCATTGCGGAAGCATATAATATATTAAAGACCTGTGCCAAACGCGATGCATGCGAGGTATATGGTGAACACATTGCTATGAAATTACGAAGTTATAGCAGTCGGACTCAAGCAATAGTACAGCATTTATTTAATAATATTCTATTCAATGCAGATATGGGACAGTATGATGACAATAAGAAACTCAATTATAACAACTTTGCATCCATTTATCAACAGTCATCACCATATTCGTCTGAAGATTGTTCTCCCCATTCAGTATACTCAAGTGTAATAGGCGACAACACCTCCTCCACTTCTACTACATCTACACTTTCTACTCAACAAGTGTCATCACCACACTGTCCAGGACTTTGTCTACGGCAGCCAGCATGTTCAAACAATAAAGAGCAAAATGTAGTATAAATTAGGAACGTAGTATCTGTTGATGAAACACCATCGTCTGTCGACCCACACACCAGTAGCAATTTATTTAACTAACTTTTACCTGACTACCTGTAACTCATGTCAGTTAAAATTGTAATTTTACACATGCTTGCAATAATACAATAAAACGTTCGCTGAAACACTTTACTAAAACCCTTACCACAATGCTTCACTCGCACTGGACGCACGTTTCGATAGCCAAGCTATCATCATCAGTATCCTGGGCAAATATGCGGTAACAGCCAGAGGCGTGGCGAGCCCATAAAAGTTTACACATAAAATAGAAGGTAAGGAATAAATTATAAAACGTGCTGAAACACTTACCGTGAAATCACAAACTGGGTAACATCTGTTAAATATTTGAATCATTAGATATGTTTCCACAGCTGTTTCAGTCAAGTGAGTACGACGTGCGGAATAAATGTTTTTTAATGCCGAAAACGACCGTTCGATATCTAGCGATGTTATATTTCCATATTTAAAATAATCTTTGAAACAACTTAATGCATCTTCACACTCACCTTCACAAATTTGTCTCAATATAAGAAAGTCGGAGTCTTTCTCTAAAACACTTTCAAATTTTCGTATTACACACCAATTTGTTTCGCCTTCTACAGCGCATAACATCGAAACATTTTGTAATTTTTCTATTCCCTCCGCTAGTCCGAAGTAATTGTTGTGAATAGTTTGTAAATCTCTTTTTACCTGACTATCTTGAAATATTTCCTGGCTTTTCTTGATTGCTGCAGCTTCTGTCGGATTGAATTTGAAAACTACCTTCTTTACTTGATCAAAATATTTGTTGTAGTAAAACGTAGCCTGCAACTATGTTCCCCAACGTGTAACAATCGGCTGTGGTGGTTCAGGTAAATCAGGACACAGTTTGTGAAATAGTCGGGTACGTTTCGAGGGCTTTAGAAACACTGCCTTTGTACTAGCAATCAACGCATTTACTAGTGGAAAACATGTAGGAATCGTTTGTGCCGCAAGATTTAGAGTATGGATTTTACACGTTACATGTAAGAAGTTACCACTGTGTTCTTGAAGAGATCGGCCCAAAGAACGCATGTTTGCGGCGCCATCACTCATAAACACTCAAAGTTGCTTAGTTGAAACTTCAAATTTGTTCAATGAGTTCAACACCACCTTTAAAATCTCATCGGCAGTACAATTTATAACTTTTGGCAGCAAGTAAGAAGGGGGATGACGGTTGATGTGGTTCCATTGTACGTACCATTACATTAACTACAGAATGTTTTTGACGATCTGTTGTTTCGTCCACACACAGCCACAGTTTTTTATCTTTGAATTCCGTTTTCATTCTTTTTTCTATATGTTCACGAGCAAATGGCACTACATTTCGTATCGATGTCAGACTAGGTAATTTACAGTCCGCATATTTATTCCAAAAGGAGACAAACGCTTCTTTGTCTAGTAAACGAAACGATAGATTACATGAAATAAGAGTAACACATAAATCAAATGTAAATTTTTCTTGGTCTCGTATGCCACTTTTTGCAGAAGAATGCTGTTTGCTTTCGATGTGACGTTGACAATGGCTTCTGGACCAACACATTAAAGGGATTTTACAAACTAGACATTGAATTTAAGCGCCATCAAAATAAAGTTTTTAACTGTGCCTGCCATTGGTCGTTTTCGCGACGTACCTAACTGCGACATTTTTAAAGCAAACATAAGCGTACAATTACGAAATAAGTTACGACAGCCTACATATACACAAAGCTACTCGCATACAGCATCGATTTAGTACTGACGCTGTGAACGCGTGAAATAAATAATCGCCGACTCCGCACCACATAACTACTACACTAATTGTTACCGCTGTTTGCGCAGACTAATCATCAGCAGTAAAACTGAACTGAACAGTCAGTCAACATGAAAAATAACGAGAAATTCATCACTGTTGCTTCAACCGCACTAAACGATTTAGAAACGATTTGGTGGAAATGGAGTAATATATCTCTGACACGTTGGTATTATCAATTCAGTTTTCATAAATCTTTATTAAAGAGATAAACAACAAAAACATGCCATGGTTCTTCATAATAAGGGAAGAAATAAAAGTGATCACTCACAAAAAAAAAAAACGAATTTTGTGTGTGAGGACCACTTTTATTTCCTCCCTTAAGACAAATAATAGTTAATAAAATGATTAGTGCATTTGTTCTAGCAAAAAAGCTAATGAATTCATCCGGATCAATTGTGAAATTACCAGTCGGTCTCCATAATAATCATTATAATAATAAAAATAATAATCAAACTAACGACTGACATCTGTATGAGTTGTATGCCATATTTTTCAAGTTTCTACGTCGTTTGGAAGGCATTAATCATTAATAATCAAATTACAAATGAAATCTTCATACTTTAATTAAGGAAAGGAATTATTTTGTGCTGCTGTTTCTATTTTCGAAGAAAAGAAAAATTGCTTTTCGCATTAAAACCTGCTACATACCGGTGTAACAACAAGGACTATAATAGCCGATCATTTATCACTTGGAAACCTTTCATTTCAACATAATGACGTTCACAAAAACGGAAAACTACCAAGCACGATTTTCATTACTACACCTCGCGAGTAGTATCGATCAAGAGTTTGTACAATATACAGAGTTTAAAAAGAAAAATGCTTAAAAAAAATCAGCAATTAATTATCGATTGGTCTAAAAAAAGCTTTCATTCTTGTTGCCATAGTGTAGGGGAGATTATATAAGAAATCTACTGGATTGAATACTAGGTGTCTTCTTTTTAAAAAATAACTACACTGACTCAAAAAAGTCTCCATACACCTGTTACCCTTTTGATTTGAATGCTTAAAAAAATAGTGCAATCCTATTTATTGCAGAAAATTTGCTTTTATAACTGCCAACATGCGTCTCTTCATATTTTCAACTAATTTGTTCGTTGCTGTGGGATAAATGGAGTTCCTTTCTTGTTGTAAGGCGATTTCTAGCTGCTCCTTGTTGCGGATCGTATGTTTCCTTATTCTTCATTCCAGTCCCATTAGATGTTCTATGGGATTCATATCCGGCGATTGTGGAGGTGTATGAAGCTGCTTTCCCACATTAAATATCAACCATTCCTTGACCCGTTGAGCGGTGTGGTTGGGATCATTATCTTGCTGGAAGATAAATGACCGTCCAAGACCGAATTTTTGAGCACTAGCTTGTAAATTTTCTCTCAGTATATCCATGTATACATATTTATTCATTATACCGTCAATAAATTTTAAATTACCAACGCCTGCAGCACTCATACACCCCCACACTAAAACTTTTCCTCCACTAAATTTTACAGTCGCGCACAAATTTTTAGTTTTCAGTTCTTTATTTCTCTTTCGCCACACCATTGTACGGCCATCTGACCCAAAAATGTTATACGTAAAACATTTTTGGGTTAGATGGCCATTTTTTGGCCGTCGACGGCTGAATGAATTGACAATGGAAGCGTTGCTGATGTTGCAATTCTATGCAGCTTACCAGGGCGGTTGCCAATTGCCACAGTGGATATCAAGATGACAGGAAAAGGTAACAATATTATTTTTCATTAATATTGTATATTACGTACCTACTTTTATGCGGTGCGCCACTGCCGGTACCACCTTTTTAACAAACTCTACTGATAATTTAATTTCTGCATCCTCTAGAATAACGTCAGTCACATTTGAGTGTGTGTGAGTCTGTCCAAAGCGGATCGTAACTGTGTTTTCATTGTTTCCTGTTTAGTTTATAAATTTAGACGGTTTTTCTTTTAAAATCCCTCAAAAGCGACAACTAACGCAAACTCAGCGAATAAAAATTCAAGTTTTGAGGGAAGAAGGGAAGACTCGTGTGCGAAATTGCAAGAATTGTAAAGTGCTCGCGGTGTGCTGTACAATACACGCTGAAACGTCAACAGGACACAGGATCCCATTAAAACAGGCCAAAAACTGGACGAAAACGGCTAACAAACAAGAGGATGAACAGAATGTTAATTCGCGAGTCACTCTCTAATAGAAGAAAGACATCTTCTGAGTTAGTTGCGACTTTTTCGGAGAACGTTGGACGCCCAATTTCACCACGAACCACCCGACGAAGGTTAGCTGAAGCTGGTCTCAGGAGTTGCAAAGCGAGAAAAAAAAACCGTTGTTGTCGCAGAAAAATAAAAAAGCGCACTATGAGTGGGCTCTCAGACACGGTGGAAGATTGGTCATCTTGTGGTCTGATGAGGCAAACTTTCAGGTATGTTATTTCATCAGTTTTTACTGTGACTTTTTTTTTATTTCCTAAGGTAAAATCGGAGCTTAAGGGGACAAGATTTGACAGTGTGGAAGCGGTGAAAGCGAAAGTGACGGAGGTTCTCAACAAGCTAACAGAAACGGACTTCTAGCATTGCTTTCGACAGTGGAAAATTCGTATGGGAAAGGGATAAACTTTGTAATGTAATTGGTGATCAATAAAATGTTTTATAGCGCAAGTCCAGTTATTTAATTGCCACACCTCGTACTTCTCTTAAACGGAGAAAGAAACGCTAAGAAAATATTTCTTTTGATTTAAAACAGTTAATGTATTAAAGATAATTGAAATAGTAATTGTCTTGAATTAAGGGAGATAGCTTTGATACAAGTAAACCTTTCTCTGCGCGTAAGAAATACGGCGATAATTTTGTTGCTGTAAAATTTAAAGAAAAATTTAGAAAATTACATTTTAAAGCACGGTGAGATTAGCATTTTATGTTAAAATCTTTATTCCTTTAATTTTCAAGTCTTAAATACTTAAATTCCTTACATTTTCCTTAAATTTTGTCTCTGAATAGACCCATTCGACTAGTGACACAGTACAGTATTTAGAACAAACGTCACTTCATTTTCTTTAACCAACAATACTTTGAGACTGTGTATGTTTCCTGTTAAAAATGTGTAAATAAATATTATAACGTCACAGGTGTTTTAGCGGTCATTTCAAAATAACAATTTTCATAATATTTTTTTGTTAATTCAATTGACATTAAAGGATTTTTCATTCAATATAAATTGAAAAAAATTGCTCTTGTAAGCTACTGTTAAATGTAAAACGGGTTTTACCACCAAATAAATAAAACAGAGCTATGTTACCTATTACAATTTGATTAACAATTTACAAACTACTAGATTCGCAGCGTTTGTGGGAATTTTAACCTAATGCGCACAAGGCGACGAATGTTTTTTTAATTAGAAACTAAAATTGACCTAGTATATTCTGCGAACAACCATTGGGAACGCTTTAATTATTTGACGAATGTGTTAGTTCATAATACATGAGCAAAAAATAAGAAATGCGGTTGTTAACGGTCGTGTTAGTAATTATTCATAATAAGATGGGCGACGCATGCACATACGGTTACGTAGTGTATTATTACGAAAAGGGATCGATTCCATTGTCCATTTCAAATTAAATATTAAGCGAATAATGAAAATAAGGCTATTAATTTTCGTTTCACAATAACAAATCTACAATATAATTTCTTGATAATGATTTTCATTAAAAATAGAAATGTTGATTTGTGACAATGTTTTAGGTGTCGAAGACTAGGCACAGCAAAAAAGTCTTACTGAACATGGGTCTGCAAATAGACAGCTTCGGAGATACGAAACATTTTGCGTTTACTTTCTTATTATGAAAGTTGCACACCCAAATTGGTAGATACGCTGAGAAGCTCCACAACCGCGGCCTTCTCGGTTTCCGAATTTAAACTCTTTGGATTTTTTCTCTACGCTCCCCATTGAAAATATTAATGAACTTAGAAATCGCATTGTTGGAGCATTTGAGACAATTCAAAACACCCCAAGCATCTTGGCCAATCAATGCGACGGAAGATGGAAGTCTGCATTGCAGTTGACGGTCATTTTCAACAATTACTTAATTGATTTAATTAATTTTAAAGAAACGTTTCAGAACGCAGGTGATAATTAGTTCTTAAATTTGTATTTAAACTTAATGTTTTACGGCGACCGGGAGCACGGCGTTCATCGACGATCCACCTGAGATTGGGTTCGCCCAGAGTCTTCGTGATGGAAACAGGCAAGCTTTTTGTACTTTGATTTATTTACATATTTACAAGAGACAAAAAAACAAACGACATTCGGAGCAAAGTAAAATAAAACGAAATGTATTCTTATCTTTAAATTGCAAATTAAGCTGTAAGTAACATTAAACGTATTTGTCAAAGAAAACTAAAACTGTTTATAAGGGGAAATAAACGGTGTCTCGTAAATGAGTTCTGAAGTCGGTAAAATGAACCAATAAATCTATTACTAGTGAATTACCCATGACAAATCCGTTCACCAGTTATCAAAATTCATTTGGCAACAGCTCTATACCAGGGGGCACCCAAAAGAAACCGAACTCATTTAAAAAAAATATATTTATTTAATTTTTTAACAAAAATCTTTAATCCCCTTCAAAGTACTCTTCATTTGAGTTAATACACTTGTCAAATCTTTTATTCCATCGTTCAAAACATATTTTAAATTCGTCTTCTGTGATGCCCGACAGCGCCTCTGTCGTTTTTTTCTTCACCTCAGCAACATCGGCAAAACGTTTTCCTTTCATGTCTCTTTTCATTCAGGGAAATAAAGAAAAGTCGCAGGGGGCAAGGTCGGGTGAATAAGGGGGATGAGGCACAGGGGTCATGGCATTTTTGGTCAAAAATTGTCGCACAGAGAGGGCTGTGTGAGCAGGAGTGTTATCATGGTGGAAAAACCAGTCGTTCGACTGACACAAATCAGGCCTCTTCCGCCGTAAACTGTTGCGCAATCTTTTCAAAACTTCCAGGTAGAACGCCTGATTAACTCTCTGACTATGTGGAACAAACTCTGAATGGGCGACTATTCTCACAGCGAAAAAACAGCATTGTTTTGACGTTTGATTTCAGTTGACGAGCTTTTTTGAGGCGAGGCCAATTTGAAGTCTTCTACTGGCTTGATTGTTGCTTCCTTTCAGGGCCGTAACCGTAGCACCATGATTCGTCACTTGTAATTACCTTGGAAAAAAAATTTGGATCATTTCGGAACTCTTCTTTCAAAGCACAGCATGCTTCCACTCGACCTTGTTCTTATTCAGCAGTGAGTAGTCGAGGCACAAATTTGGCAGCCACTTTTTTCATCCCCAAATCTTCCGTTAAAATTCGCTGAACTGAACTCCAAGTCACTCCAGACAGCTCGACAACTTTTCCATTGGTCCGTCGTCGATCTTCCAGGATGATTTCGCGAATTTTTTCAACATTTTCATCGGTTCGGGCCGTGGAAGAACGACCACGGAGAGGATTGTCATCAATTAACATTTCACTTCTTTTGAAACGAGAAAACCACTCAAACACTTGAATTTTCCCCCTTGTTGGTCGTTTTTAACATTCCAAGAGTCTGTGTACCAGTTTTTCCGAGTAAGAAGCAAAACTTTACGACCGCGCGCTGTTCACGGGAATCAGCCAATGTAAAAACGACGAGCACACAAAACAAGTGTCACTGAATGACTCGGGAATGGTAGCTCTATACGCTCCTAGCGGCAGAACACAGTACTATAAAAACTCCGCCCACCACAACATCAGTTCGGTTTCTTTTGGATACCCCCTCGTACGATGAGATAAGTCAACTCGAGAAAATAAACGGTATTTTCGGAATTGAGTTATCAAGTCGGTAAAATCAACCAATAAATCTATTACTAGGGAATTACCAGTAACAAATCCGTCCACCAGTTATTAAAATTCAGTTGGCAACGGCTCTATACGGTGAAATAAGTCAACTCGAAAAAATAAACGGTATTTCGGAAATGAGTTCTCAAATCGGTAACATTAACCAATAAAGGTATCACCTAGTAAATTAAGAGAACTTAGACAATATGATACCGTCCACCAGCTAATAAAATTCAGTTGCCAACAACTTCATTAGGCGAGCTAAGGTCCTTCAGACAACAGGTAAACCGTCAACGAAGGGTCGGGCAGGTGAGCACTCCTCTCGAATGCAATTCTGGTGGGGTTTACATACAAAATATCTGGATGACGTATTTGTTTCGTGTACATAACGTATGGTGATAAGAACAATTTAAGAATAGAATGTTACACAATTTCTACAGTGATTGATCGGCAAGTTATACACTATTGGTCCAAAAGTTATATACAGCAATGTTGAAAAATATGTGACAAAATATAAATAAAATAAATATTTAAAAATTGATATAAAATTATTTAAATAAGGATTTTAATATTTTTCTTTGTCTTAAGAGTCTTTAAATTCATAGGGACGGACTAGAGTTTGTCACAACACACATGAACAAATTGTCTATGAGCAGATTACCCATCTTACCCATCTTTCGAATATTTTAGGTCTATTTGAAACCTATTTTGGTATATACAGAGTGAAGTTAATCTTTTATATTTAGTGATTTTGACATAAGTTAATATGTGAATTAAAGCGAATTTTACAAAGGTGAATCTAACTAAAAACTTCAAGCTATATAGGTCATAAAGATCAAATAACGAACTATTTCCATTAATCTGAAGTTAGCACGCTATTATAGGCACTGAAGCCAGTGTCAATACCAAAATGGGATAGTAAATTTTATATAAGCCCTTTGGATGTGACATTTAACGATTTCGGAGGTGAAAAACCCCGAATTTATGCACGCTCTTGTGGGCGTAAAACTTACGCAATAAGAATTATTTCCTATTTCTCAGAAATGATCAATAGCAGGTATGTATAAATGCATATATGTACATACTTACTAGGAATTAATTATCAATTTGATTTATTGTTTTCCGTTGGCGTATCAGAAGAAGAGGGAATTAATTTTCCATTTGATACACGCGTGGACTTGTTTACGTGATCGCTGTGTCGACAATTTGGAAAACTGATGGGGAATTTTCGTGACCTACAAGCGACGCCCGCGTGAGCTATCCTACATGATACATGAACATATTCCATTAACGCACACACTCGCGACACTAAAAAAATAAAGGTGTAATAGAAATTGGTATTGTAACTCGCTCCATATACTAATTACACCGTAAATGAAGGTCTTGTTCGACAAAAGATAACCGCCCGTTGAATTATAGGATATGAGTTGTGGGATCTATGAAAAGGCTGTGACAAGTACAAGGTAAACATGAAAATACAATAAGGTGACAAGTATTACACGCTAACCATCGTTTTCCTTATTGTTTTTTACTCCGTCTGTTGTACGGAGATACGAAGATATTTTTGATGGAATAAATTTATGGATCTCTTAAATTACAAGGGACGTTTAATAAGACTGTGATCGAATTGGAGACTTTTTTTTTACAACCAGCTGGGCACCCGGGAAGTGAACCTAATTCGAGTATGCTGAATCCAATGGTGCTAACCGTTTTTAAAAGTTAGCTCGCGTTTCCGAACTATTTCAATTCAAACATTTTAGGCCAAAAGATCCCCAAAAAGCGTAGTTTTTGTCATTTTTGGACCATTTATTGAATTTAAATTGATGGAAATCGATCGAATAGAAACAATTTGAAAAAAATTTAATCGATTCAGTCGATTTTTTTGCAAACAAAATTACGTAATTGCATGCCGCAGTGACTTTCGATGGTTCATACATTGATACGCCAGCTTTTTCGGTTTTCATAGTTTCTAATGCTGATGGTTCAGATTGTTCTGTTTTAATTGGTTTTGTTGGAACACGAATTGTATTTGACTGCGGCAGCGGCAATTGGGTATATGTTGTTGGAATGTATTTCAAAGAACCACTTGTTCTTCTGCTCATACCGTCAGTACAATTCACGCACCCATGCAACATTCAGCATCGGAACACCAAATGGCATAGCGGCTCCGGTTTTTGTCCATTTATTCAATTTCAAAACGCATGTTGTATAAACAATAGGCGGCGTCCAATGGGCAATAAAAACATTCTGTGAGAAACATTGTTGATACAAATTAGCGGTTTCAGCACTTATTTTTCGCCGAGTGGTTTTAATTATAAATTTTCCATACATGTAGCAAAAGGTATTCAATTTAAAACACTTATCCATTTTGGATATTTCAAATTAATTGATTTTACAAGCCAATACAACGAACAATCTTAAACTTTTCACACTATTCACTTCGATTTGGGTTATTTGCTTTAATATTTAGATGTTAACACTTAGTCTACGAAAGGTTCTAGAAGGTTCCAGAAAGATCTTCGTCCATTGATCAGATTTTCCAGAAAATTTCAGAATGTTCCAGAAGGTTCTTTGGGCCTAAAATTTTTAAATTGAAATTGTTTGAAAACGCGAGCTAACTTTTAAAAACGGTTGGTACCATTGGATTCAGCGTACTCGAATTAGATTTACCCCCCGGGTGCCCAGCTTCTTTTTGCAACTAGCACCGTGTAATTAACGGGACAAAACACAATAGGGAGAAAAGTACTGAATATTAGATGAAACTTTCTGAAGGTCAAGTTGACAATCTTGATGACAAATTTAATCAGATGTTTGAAGGAAATAAAAACAAACACAACCTCTTTTCTTCATTTCAAAATGTCAGCTTTTCTCGAAACATCTACGCCAGAAGAGCAACGTTCGGTGATAACAAAAAAAAAAAATTACTCTAAAACAAACAAGTTTGCCATTCATTTATGTAATAATACCGGGTGCGGCAACTATCTGTACGCGGCGAATTTCAGCTTATCTGCTCATTTTATGGAAAAATGTTCCGAACAAAAATTGCTTAGAATAAAGTGATCTATGACAGAGAATTATTGTACTATACAGGATGTTTAGTTTCTCTGGTACATTGTTTAAGTTTGCTATTTTAAATGGAACACCCTATATATTACTACATTTTTGGATTCTTTGAAAAAATTTGTACGATACACCATATACTTAAAATAAGCCGTTTTTGGGATATTCACTTTTCAAGGAAAACAATTGCATTTGCATTAATTGAACCATTTTCAAACAATCGAAACTCGTTTTTTTTCAAAATCTCTGATTCCTAGAGAACACTTCGTATACTTAAAGTTAATATTTTTTTAATTATATTATGTTTAAAGTGTAGCGTAGGCAAGTTCCAAATAAATGTAATAGGCTGTAACGGTTAATAAAAAAGTGAAAAACGAATTAGATATTGAATTCTGTCTTATTGCTATCAATTAAATAATAATAATAAGTTTATTTCTCAAACAAATATGCAAAACCAAAAAGACAACCCTCGTACTTACAGAAACTTAAATATTACGTTTTTTATTAGTACAATTCACGCTTATATCTTTAAAGGCGTATTCCGGGAATTAAAATGTCACACCTGGCAAGCAGTAGTACCATTTACGAAAACCAACTATTCCCCACAATACAATAATATAATTGAACGAACCCACTTTACTCCATTGAATACAATTGAAGTAATTACTGAATTAATGCGCTTACATTTTAAATTAACACGCAGCAAATAGTTAACAGATTAAAGAATCAATAGCTTAATATACCTGAGGAGTACCTTGCACCTACGTTCGAAAAATTACCTTCTGACGTCAAGGCTAAGATTTTCAAAAAAAAAAAAAAAGGTTCCTTTCAAGATAGTGTGAAAGGTATTGCGAAGGTACGCGATTCGTGTAAAAGAATTCCAGCCAGGAGCTTTTCGGTGAAAAGCAAGAATTTATTCGTTCTCTTCCTTTTGTTCGTTTTTCGCTCCGAATATAATCATCGACGCGAAAAGGGGTCAATACATCAACGTTCCATTTCTAATTTAGACCGCGAATTGCAGCGGAAAATGCAACCGCAGTGTATCACTTTCAAAAGCTTTTATATTGGTACTGGTAAGGCATGGAGTTGTATGCAAACCTACAGTACCGTTCATGGAAGTTCGGGCAAGCTGACAAATTATATTAACTGTTTAGGAAATAATTTTAAAATTATATAATATACATTTCTGTGAGGAATTATTAAAACTAGCCTTTTCTGGAAGCTTTTTACCAATTTCCAGGTAGTATTTGTCTATTACCGTTATCATAAAATATATAATTATGTTGGAAATCCCCAATAATTACAGTGACAATAAAGCTTTATAATAATCCCTAGGAGGGTTAGCTGATTCACTCGTGTTACCTGGAAATATTCGTATACCCCTTATAAAGTACTATCACATTTGTAAACGCAGTAGTTCTGAAGAAATTGTTATTGTGAAAGTACCTGTGGTTGTGCAAGTGAAAAATAAAATAATTTCGGTTTGACTGCTTAAAATGCCCCGTGGAAAGCCTCTAGCTGTTTCAAAACGATCTGCTATTATTACCTTGCATCAGGAAGGGTACGCAGAAAGACGGATTGCGGATAAATAAAAAATAAAAAAATCTACAGTACATGATACTATAATTCGATTTAAGACAACCGGTGACGTGCAAGATCGTAATCGGCCAGGACCGTCAAGAAAAACGACTCCTGCGGAAGATTTACGAATAAAAATAATTAGTAAGCGCAATAGAAGACTAACATCATCAGAAATTGCTGCAGAATTCAATAATGAGCGAGATTCCAAAGTTTCTGTGAGTACTGTGAAACGTCGGCTGAAAGAGGCTGGGTTGCATGGGCGAGTGGCTTGTCGAAAACCGTTACTCCGAAGAGGAAACAGGCTGAAACGACTGAAATGGCCACAAGCTCATAGAGATTGGACAGTGGACGATTTTAAAAACGTTTTGTGGACTGACGAATCCAAGTTTGAGGTTTTTGGAAATAGACGGAGAGTCTTCGTACGCACATCAAGAGGGGAAAGAATGTTACGGGAGTGTATAGTTCCTACGGTGAAGCATGGAGGCGGATCTGTAATCGTTTGCGGTTGTTTTTCCTTAATCGGAACAGGGGGCTTGCTCAAAATTGAGGACATAATGAAGAAAGAGGAATATCGGAAAATCCTGGAGGAAAATGCCATACCGTCAGGAGTCCGATTAATTGGTCGTGGATTTGAATTTATGCAGGACAATGACCCCAAACATAAATCTAAATTGTGCACAGGTTGCCTGCAGCAAGAAGAAAACGAAAGAACCCTAACAATTATGGAATGGCCGCAACGGTCCCCCGATCTGAACCCGATAGAGTTGTTATGGGAAAAATTAGACCGATGTGTTAGGAAAAAGTGTCCAAAATCGAAGGAACATTTGTGGACCATTCTCCAGGAGGTATGGACAAGCTTGCCCAATGAAACATTAGCAAAATTAGTGAATCGGATGCCGAGAATAGTGGCAGCAGTCCTAAAGGCAAAAGGTGGATTTTTCGATGAAAATCGGATTTAAATTATTTGTATTACATTAACTTTTTCTTTTTATTAAATTTGTGTTTGAAAATATGTAAAATCATGTAAGTAAGTATTAAATACATGGCCATTTAATATTTCTCTTATTTTCTTTGACTTCCGTACATTTTTTTGCTTGCCCGAACTTCCATGAACGGTAGTGTAGATTTGAAATTGTCAACTGGATGTAAAAAATAAAATGGAACATGGTCGTAATTAGAGTATGTGTCGTATTCAATGGATTCGTGTAATATCGAGCGTGAAAAGCATTTTCTGATTGTATGTGCTTTCGCATTGCTGTGAATCTAACGAACTCTGAAGAGTGACTTTAACCATTGTAACTGGAGAGATTGTGATTAAAATTGCAAATCTAGCTCTTTTTATAAAAAGAAATAGAACAGCAGCTCTTGAGCACAGCAGTGGCGACTTCTGAACCACGAAACGACAGCGGCAACATTTTTAAAATACATATACACATACACATAAATTTGGAATCACTCCTAATTTAATAAAGATATTGCAATAGTAATACTAGAAATGAAACAATGCTGAAATAACATTATGCATTTTATTTAAAACTACGCTACATCTGGTGTCCCAGATTTTGTTGCACAGCCAATATGATAGTTGTTTGGATATATAGATTATTTTTTAGAAAGAAATTCTGGGGTGGGAAATGTGCTGCAAAGTGCATATTAACAGAGGATAGTCCACAAATTGCCCAATAAAAAAAAAATTAATGGCACGCTATATTTCTTATTAGATATTATGACTTTCCTTGTTTTTCGCTTTACAACCATGGACCAATTACTTATTTACATTTCTTTCAAACATTGAATATTGTCAAAGTATTTATGCTCTTGGGAAACAACAAACATATCTCAGCTGAACATTCTTTTAGACTTCTGTACGCGGAACATGACAGGAAAACAAGTAGCCCACCATTGCCAAAAACTAAACTGTATCTGTCACTCTTGTTTTTTTTTTTAGTGTAGTGATGGCCCAACCAATAAGCTTTTTTAAAGCTTGTCACAACCTCAGGCGCCTTAAGTGTGTAAAGTGTTCCATGGCTTTGTTACTATCACCCCCTCGCCGTAAAGGATGAAGCCCAGTTAATTGTACCGTACCCCAACCGCCAATGGTGACTCAGGAGTGTACCGGACCTCCTAAGAAAATGTTGATCCTAGCGGGACTCGAATACGCAGCGCCAAAATCTGCCCGGTAAAACGTAGGCCCTCTTACCACTAGACCACCGAGCCGTTTTACTTAAGTATATTATACTTAATCAGCTGTCATCCAATTAGCTTTTTTGACTACGAAAAAATGTCGTTTATTTAAAATACAAAGGAGCCACCACCATGCTTTACAGTGTGTGACGAACCGTAATCCGTCCGTATGAATTTAAAGACTCTTAAGATAAAGAAAAATATTAAAATTATTATTTGAGTAATTTTGTGTCAATTCTTTAAATTATTTTTCATTTTCGTTCAATTTTGATTTTGTCACATATTTTGAACATTGCTGTATATATCTTTTGGAGCGATAGTGTACAACTTACCGATCAATCGCTTTAGAGCTTGTGTAACATTTTATTGTTAAATTGTTCTTATTTCCATACGTCATGTACAAGAAACGGTACGTCATCCAAACATTTAGTATATAAAGCCGTGCAGAATTTCATCTTGAAGGAGTTCTCTCCTCACCGACTCTTCACCGACAATATTCATATTGTCTAACGGTATTTCTTTATATTGTCCGAGTTATCTTAATTCACCGACTAAAATTGTTACGAACTCAATTCTCTTAACTTGCAGACGGTAATTTTACATTGTCTAAATTCCTTTAAGTTACTGGAAATAATTTTATTGGTTGATTTTACCGAATTGAGAACTCATCAAAAACACTACTTGAAACCATAATAAAAAAGTGGAAAAAATGGTGGGTGCAATGCTTAAACGTATACAGGCAGGCATGAGAGTCCGAAGAGGTCATACACAGTATTAATTTACACGGAGAATTTTATGATGCAGTCACCATTGTAAATTGTATATATTTCAGTAAAGTTTTGCAGAGTTCAAGGTGCTCCGTTTCATTGACGAATGCTGTATTTTTGTGATGGTGTACTGTGGGCTATCAAATGTTTCGATATTTTAAAATAAAATGCTTCTGCTCGCGTAAAATGAGAATTTGCGTAAATTTGATTGCTCCGTCTTTGTGAATCATTCACGTTTGCCAAACAAATATTTGCCAGTCAAATTCATTTGTGAATGGAAACAATTTTCGCTCACCCACTCATGTTTATTTACGTTGGCGGTGGAACGGCGTTATTTCCCAGAATTATTTACACTATAGCATTTCTGGGACCTCAGTAAATACTGATGGTGTAATGGTACGATTTTCCAATACCATTTCGACTAATGAATAATGAAAATGTAATAAAATAAACATTGCCATGTTTTATTCCTTGCAATCGATACCGTTAGTTTAATTGCAGAGAAAATTTATAAAATTTCGGTTTCGAATTGCGTTCTCTTTGCAATCCTTCGCGCACACAAAATACACATCCCCGTTAATGAAATATTTAAGGATTGAATCTCTCGAGCGACGCTGATCAAATAAACAATTTACATCTTATGAATGTCTCGGTTAGCAAAATATTTAAAAGTTAAAATTTCATTCGATTTTACACAAGCAAAATAAAAAATTACTAAAATACTTTTAGAAGGTTCTTTCACAGCTTTCTTCAATATTAGGAATTTCTTGGAAAAAAATTGTGGAAGTGAAATATTTCTTTAAAAGGATGAAGAATATTAGCTGGTATTGATTCAAACACCTAATAACTTTAAAGACTTTCTGAAAGAAACATTAATAGAGTTGCCATTCAAAGGACATATTCGCCAATAAAGGATGTATTACGTTAAGAAATTGACAAATATGTCCTTTATTGCAGGAACTACCAACTTAAATCACCCGTGAAATAAAAACCGCCAACATTATTAATAACTCACATCCGATACCAACAATTTTGACATTAAATCGATTTTTCCCGAACATTTCATAAATAAACGATTTTAAAAAAGGTAAGTATGCAATTGTAGAATAAAATAAACTTTTGTTTTAAGATGAAAACTCCACAGTTACAAGATAAATGGTAAAAATTAATAAGAACCTTTTCAAATTCTAAAGAAGATGTCATGGTTGTGTAAATCCGAAATTAATAGCAAAAATACTTCCAAAACGAACATAAATATGAACATACAAAACAGTATGTGATTGCAAATCCGTTATCATTTGATTCTACTTTAACCTTTCCGTTACCAAGATCTGTGAGGATCTTTCATTACCAAGGGAGGTATCTCAAATACCCCACATTAATATTCATTGTTTGAATTTTGTTGAATTACGACAACATTTTGTAGAGTTTGTGAAATCTGTTTCAAATATGTATTCGTATTCATAATGCACTTCAAAGTATTGCAAGGAGGTTCAACTTATGCATTGAAAATAATGGTCATCATTTTGAACATTTACATTAATTTACTGTTTATTTTGTAAAGTTATATTTGTTAATGTTAGATTCTATTTTAAACATCTAAAAATACATTTATTTATAAGGTTGTCTTCTTCCTAAATATAAATTAAATACATTACGTTTATGTCATTTAATATTTAACCCTTTATAAACTACGTATTTTTGGACAGGAAAAACAGAAAAAATAGTTCTAATTAAAGAATCCAAAGGAAACTATGGTTTATATTTAAAAAAATACAACTTTATGTCATAAATAACCCGTTTTTATAAAAAAAAATCAAAATTTACTATTTATAAATGAAACAGCCTGTATATTTTCAAAGTTTTGAAGGGTAATTAAATGTCTGATATAAAAACCTTATAAACTATTACTCTGAAGTAAATAACAACAAAGTTACAGTGATTTTTAGTTTCTACTAAGCATGTTTTACACGCCGCGATTTATTGGTCAATTAATTAAACAGGTTGATCTTCGATTTTATCGTACCGTGTAAAACTGCAAAAAACGGTACGATTTCTTGAACAATTTGTTGTTCACCAACTTTGTTGTTTTAATACCAACCCAGTAACAGAAAAGTACCTACGGTTTGATTAGTGTTTTTAAAGTAAAATGAGAATGTCGAAAATTTACGGCGTTTATGATGTAATGGATAATTTGAATTAAGTAATGGAAACCGAAGTAACTTAAGCTAATCTGTGCATATACCAAAACTGCCAAAACATTTGACAAAAGCAGATTGCCAATCTACTTTTATAAGCAGATGAAAATTTCCTAATTAATAATTCTCCCGTTAACGAAACTAAGCGCGCATTCACGATCCTTAAAAAATTGTTCAATTTATTGAGGCATGTAAAGCAACGTATTTCTACCGATTTCTCAGTCAAGAACTTGTTCAATTAATTGACCAATAAATCGCGGCGTGTAAAACAGGCTTTAAAGATACGTATTTGTAGCCTAGTAAACTGTTGCAACTCCATGCAAAACCAAATACCTTATGTCTAAGTATTAAAAAGGTACATTTAACTAAATGCGGCAAAAATAATACCATTTAACACTTTAAGGACATAAACTATTTGGTTTCACATAGAATTACAATAGCCTACAATAAATATTAAACTACTAACTTGTATCTTTAATAGAAACTATAAACCCCTGTAGCTTTCTTATTACTCATTTAAAGGTTTTATGTCAAAAATGGGTTCTATATCAAAAATTAAGTTTTCTTCAAAAATTTCAAAAATTTTAAAAAGATACAGAGTGTTAAAAATGCGCTATTCATTTATCTTTTAACTTTGCAAATTGAACTGATATCATAGGGCCAACAATAACGAAGATAACGACGATGGTGTAAACAATGGTAAACAATTAGTTCGTCATAAAAAATATAACTTTTACGATGAAATACACAAATATGTTCACTTACCAATTCTTCTTCCAATAGTACACCGGGCATAGTGAGAAGTTCTCGGTCTGGGAAAAAAGTGCCTGGAGCTGCTGTTGAAGCAGAAATTAAACACTTTCTTGTCCTTTCACTTGGAATCCAAGCATCTCGTCTTCTATCAGCTTCCGATCCAACAGCAACTCTAGGACAATAACCATCCTAAAATCACATTCGTAGTAAGCACATGAAACACAAGTTTACATATTATCAGTAAACTAACATCAACTGGAAGTCCCAGATCTGGTATGGATTCCTCGTTACTTTTCGATGAATTACCAATAAGATCAAAAAACGCGGCCGTTGGATCTTTTGGTTGCGGTGCTGCTTCGGCGAATAATCGACATACCTCAGGTTCACTTTTCGAAACGTTTTCCATTTGTAAACTTCCAAGTTTCTTAGTTGCCTCTGTTATCTCATTGGTAAAACTAACCTGAACATCATTTTTATTTCGATTGTCAATTGTAAAATATTGACTCAAGGATGGTGTTTTATCAGACATGTTATGATATTATTAAACCACCTCATCTAGTCACATCATGATTTGAAACATTTCTTTTCCCATGTGTTCTTCTCCGAAACTGTTGACATTTTGCACTATTTTACGCTACACAACTTCTATTCATTGAGTATAAAAATCATCATTTGCGCAAGTCCATTATAGAATTTTTTTTCTTGGAATTCGTATTAGAGCCATCTAGTGACAACTAGTGTAAATAATGTTGATAAATCTAGAAACCTGTTATACATTACATGCGTGTGTAGTGATACAAATCTACTTAAATTAACACTCTGGTACAGTGTTGTGAGGTTAGATAGGAGTAATTGTTGGCAGCACCAATTACTTCTTCATACAAGCTGCTAATATGGTATTTTCGCATTTTGCATATCTTTAATCTTATTTTGTTGTAATTTTTAGGCTTTCTAATTTATATCTTATCTTACTCTGGTGTACACTGATGCAGTTAGTGTAGACCGAGCAAACAAAGCTTAAAATTAGAATAAAGCATTTCGGTGACATGGAGCGTCCTCTTTTGGTAAATTTTTAAAAAATTTTTGAGAAATTTTATCAATCGCAACGTTGGCAACGCTGATTGCACGATTACTGGAGTACACCGAGTACACCAAACCAAACATAAACTAAACCTCTAAAATTGCAAGGCTTTCTTATAGTCGGTTAGAGTAGTAATATTTTCCTAACAAAAAATGAAAGAAGACGATGCTGATACTAAGAATTTGATTAAAAGTCGCGAACTTTTATATCGCCTTATAATCAGCCAGTTATTTTACGATGGTCATCAAAGTATTGGAACAACATTAACTAGTGCTGTCCAAGCGGAGCCGCCTTGTGCACCCAGCGATCGTTTACTTCATATAATGATTGCGGGATTGGAACACGAACCAGAACGTAAAGATAGACCCCACAACGCTGGTATTGGAAACAATTCAGTGGGACCTGGTTTGGATTTGGAATTCGAAACTGATGCTAATTTGCCCGCACCCGAACCAGCGCTTTATGAAACAGCCTATGTCACGTCACATAAAGGAAATTGCAGAGCTGGTTGCTTTTCTAGTGATGGCCAATTAATTGCTACAGGCAGTGTAGATGCGAGCATAAAAATTTTGGATGTTGATCGAATGTTGGCAAAATCTGCTCCGGATGAAATGGATCCCTCAAGAGGAGAACAACAAGGACACCCTGTTATTCGCACACTATACGATCATATGGAAGAGGTTACATGTTTAGAGTTTCATCCCAAAGAACCAATTTTAGTCTCCGGATCAAAAGATAATACTGTCAAAATGTTCGATATCTCAAAAGCAAGCGTTAAGAAAGCATTTAAGACAATTACAGAAGCAGAACCATTAAAATGCATGTCTTTCCATCCTAGTGGTGATTTCTTGGTTATTGGTACCCAACATCCTGTAATACGACTATATGACGTAAATACTGCACAATGTTTCGTTTGTAGTTTTCCTGTGCATCAACATACGAGTACAGTAACTTGCGTGAAATGGTCCCAGGATGCAAGAGTTTTTGCATCATGTAGTAAAGATGGCAGTATTAAATTATGGGATGGTATCTCTGGCAGATGTATTAATACGTTTCCGAAAGCTCATGATGGATTAGAAGTATGCTCTGTAGCATTTACTAGGAATGGGAAATACTTACTATCATCAGGAAAGAATTCAATATGTAAATTATGGGAGTTAACAACAAGTCGGTGCCTTATAGCATATACTGGTGCTGGAACAACAGGAAAACAAGAATACGAGGCTCAAGCTGTGTTTAATCATACTGAAGATTACGTGTTGTTCCCTGATGAAGCTACCACTTCTTTATGCGCGTGGAATTCACGAAACGCATCCAGAAAACAGCTAATGTCGTTAGGTCATAATGGTGCCGTTCGATTAATTGCACATTCACCTACACAAGCTGCGTTTTTGACGTGTTCCGATGATTTTAGAGCTAGGTTTTGGTATAGACGTACTCCTACTTTGTAGAATTACTTGTGTGCTTTATTAAGTAATTTTATAATAAAAATAAGATTGAATTAATTCTTTATTATTTGACATTGTACTTACATCCATTATTTTTATTTTGCAGTATTTACTACTAGTTATTACCTAGTAGTTACTAACTAAAAGGGTAATGCACAAACCTAACATGCTGAATTAGTTATGTTAGGAATATTTTAACCAGATTTTAACTTTCTAACTTGAGTGGAATATTCAACTCAACAACTGGTGCAATTTCTAATTTCGATTCGAATTGAACCGTTACCACCAAAACTAGAAGCTCAACGCTCTTCGATTACGTCACGCTCTATAGGTGATATATCGCCATGCACGATAGCCTAAGCGGTAAAGTAATCGTTTTCTTGCGTTTCTTTTTTAAGTTTTGAAGGGCTTCCGGCTTAAAGAGGAAGCCAGTCGTCAACTGAGCCCTTCTTTGCATCCCATTCGATTTTATTTTGGAAAAACCAAGTTTTCAAGCAAAAACCAAATACATAACCGAGCACTGTTTTCGTGAAAGATGTATTTGTGGTTGATATTTAATCGACTAATTATTATTATTTGTAATTGTACATGTATTTGGACGAAACTAAGGTTGAAATGATACAGTACTTGCAATTTTATTTGAAATTTTGTTCAATTTCACGAGAAACTTTACAGACATGCTATTTAACAGGGTCTTTAATTCCCTATTATGCAGTGTTTTACCTAATCTATCATTACTTTTCCCACAATAATTTTTAAGTAGGGTATTTGTAGTACAAGTTATTATAATTGTTGCAATACGTTCACTGCTGTGAATATGACATTTACATTTAATTTTCCGTTGACGTTTGTCATATAACTAGTCTGGGCAAACAGCGGTAACAGTCAGTGTAGTAGATATGTGGTGCGGAGTCGGCGATTATTTATTTTACGCGTTCACAGCGTCAGTACTAAATCGATGCTATATGCGAGTAGTTCTGTGTATATGTAGGCTGTCGTAACTTATTTCGTAATTGTACGCTTATGTTTGCTTTAAAAATGTCGCAGTTAGGTACGTCACGAAAACGACCAATGGCAGACACAGTTAAAAACTTTATAGTGGACATGCCGGACTTAATTTTTAATGGCGCTAAAATTCAATGTCTAGTTTGTAAAATCCCTTTAATGTGTTGATCCAAAAGCTATTGTCAACGTCACATCGAAAGCAAACAGCATTCTTCTGCAAAAAGTGGCATACGAGACCAAGAAAAATTTACATTTGATTTATGTGTTACTCTTATTTTATGTAATCTATCGTTTCGTTTACTAGACAAAGAAGCATTTGTCTCCTTCTGGAATAAATATGAGGACTGTAAATTACCTAGTCGGACATCGATACGAAATGTAGTGCCATTTGCTCGTGAACATATAGAAAAAAGAATGAAAACGGAATTGAAAGATAAAAAAACTGGTTGTGTGTGGACGAAACAACAGATCGTCAAAAACATTCTGTGGTTAATGAAACCACATCGACCGTCATCCTCCTTCTTACTTGCTTCCAAAAGAATTATAAATTGTACTGCCGATGAGATTTTAAAGGTGGTGTTGAACTCATTGAACAAATTTGAAGTTTCAACTAAGCAACTTTTAATGTTTATGAGTGATGGTGCCGCAAACATGCGTTCTTTGGGCCGATCTCTTGAAGAACACAGTGGTAACTCCCAATACTGCAAAAACTTGTTCGTAATAAAAATGTTTATATAAAAGGTTTGTTTCTGCAGAGATCACAAACTAAGCGGAACCAACTAGATGTCGCGAATTCAAGCTTCAAACAGATTGTGATTTTATTCGACCAATCGGATACGCTCTGAATTGCGATTTCAGCAAAAACAAAGCTACGGGGTTTTCTGAAAACGTATTTTTATCATTTAACGAAACCCATTGAAATATACAGGATCTTGCGTTTAAAATAACAAAGTTGGTGAAATTTCCCGGAAAGCCGGAAGTGTCACCAACTCTTTGGTATAGGTTAAAATAAAATATGGCAATTCAAAATCATTGATCAACGTGCCCAAACGTCCAAATTTTAATTGAAATAAAGACCTAAATGTTGAATATTATGTGAATTGTCTGAATCCAAATTGTTTATTTCTCTGCGTAATAATTTCGTCCCATGATTTCGTTGATAAGTTAGTAGGTGGCTCTTTTTTGACAAAAATCCTAAAATTGGCTGTGTTTCAATGACAGGAAAAAGTGACCTTTGCCTTCAAAATGTTTTAGGCAGAATTCACTTTAAATTTTCAACGAATATGAATTTATATTTAGAATATTTGTTCAAAATATGAAATAGAAAATCTTGCTTCACAATAAACTTAAATTTGGCGCCTTTTGTCTTGAACTAATTTAGGCATGATGGCGCGAGTTTTTATTTTTTTATAATTAATATATCCATTTTTTACTACTATATTAACTTAATCCTTTAAAACAATTCTCAAACCTGTTTCTTGTTTAATTTACGATGTCTATTTTATACGGTCATGCAATCTTTTGCGTCTACATTTTTTTGTCAAAGTGAGTCAGACGTCAAACACAGAATCAAATATTAACATTCTTTAATGTGTACAAAAATACTTCATATCTACACAAATATTTGAAGATACCTTATGTCTATGTACAAATCTAATAATGATGTTTTCTAACCTTTTTCCCTGCATTTTACATACTACACTATAAAATAATTTACTATGTTTCACACAATGTTAAATTAATTTAGATAGTTTTATAAAAAATACCTTTCATTTAGTGTCATTTAGAAGGTATTGTTTGAAATGATTCCGCGCTACAAATACTATGGAAATCCGAATTCGAATTGAACGATTTTGCACTGTACATCGATTTGAGTGATTTACCACTAGTAGTTGATTTTAAACTGTACACTGACGATTCTGAATAAGTCCTCACTACTTCTTTCTTGGGCCCTGGTAAAGTTGACAGGTCAAAATCTTCATCTGTAATCAACCAAATTGTATTAAACAAATCGCTATAGAAATACTAAATTTTTTTGTTAATATTTACCTGTTTGTTTTGCTTCTTTTCCGTTGGACTTTTTAAAACACGGACAAAAAAAACAAAACATTTTACTTATTTTAATATCTTGGATCACATTTGTAACTTATCGATATTAATTTGTGTATGTATGTACTTGATCAGTAATTTAACGTACTGCCTGATAAAATAGTATTTTTTATCATAACGATACTTCACTATCACTAATCTTTGAGGCCAATGTCTATATGTTACCGTGTCCTATATTTAAATTGAATTACGTTGGTATTTATATACAATAGTTTTGAAGTAAGTGAAAAATAAAATTATGCTTTATTAATATAAATACCTACAAATAAAATACAATGTTGGTTTGACGCAATATAACCAGTTACTATAATCGCCTTCTCTATTTATGTACCTTGCATGAGAATTTACTTCTGAATCATCGATAAAAAGTAATTATCATCATTGAGCAATTAACTTTATCTAATATTTGCAATTAAACGCACATAAGTCATATATTTTGATTTGTGACTTTTGATGGTTTTAATTTTTATTTAAATCAAATTCGGCGGCAAAAAACAGAACAGCATGAAGTTATCGCATGAAAAATAAAATGTCACGTTACCTTCAGATTGCTTCAGATTTGTTTTCGTATTGTAGTCATCAGATAGTTTCAAATAAATTTAGTACACGTGTCCTTTTAATTGAAACTGATTTATATAGCACACAGAAGCAAAATGATAATATAAATATAAAAAAATCATTAGTTACAGAGTGTGTATATGTTTATGTGAGAAAATAAAACTTATCTATAATAAGTGAGGTTATATATGAGATTTATTCCAATTGGATTTTGTTAATTTGAATATTATTTTATTTCAGGCCAAAATGTCAGATTTAGGTGATTGGTATAGGGGAGTACCCTTCTTTACACGGTATTGGTTAACTTTAACCGTTGCATTTACCTTACTTGGAAGATTTGGTTTAGTAAACCCTTATAATCTTATTCTAATGTACGAACCATTGAAAAACTTCCAAATATGGAGATTATTTACATGCATCTTTTATTATCCACTATCACCATCTCATGGATTCCAATTCCTTCTTAATTTGTACTTTTTATATAATTATTCGCAGAGATTAGAAACAGGTAAAACCGATATATGTACCTAATGACAAGATATAACTGAATATATTTTCAGGGCATTATGGTGGAAAACCAGCCGATTATTTGACATTATTAGTTTTTAATTGGTTATGTGCAATAATCGTTGGATTAATACTTGATTTCAAGGTATATTGTATGCTATAAAATTTAATTATAGCTTTAGAGTATGTTTTTTTTAGATCTTACTGGAAATACTAGTACTATCTGTTCTCTACGTTTGGTGTCAACTAAATAAAGATGTGATTGTATCATTTTGGTTTGGTACACGTTTCAAAGCGATGTATCTTCCTTGGGTATTCTTAGGTTTTAACATGATATTATCTGGAGGTGGAATAACGGAATTGGTTGGAATTCTTATTGGACATTTGTACGTTTTCCTGATGTTCCAGTACCCACAAGAGTTGGGAGGAAGAACATTACTACAAACTCCAGCGATTTTCAAAGAATGGTTTCCCGATACTACTGGCGGAGTGTATACATTTGGAGCACCACCTCAGAGGCCTCCGCAACCAAGAAGAGGAAGAGGAATGTTCGGTGGACATAATTGGGGAACAGGTCATGTGCTTGGGGATAATTAAGTGCTAGAAATTCGGATAATAATTTAAGAGTCTTTTGTTGAATTCATTTTTTTATATAAGAGATATTGATTGATTCGTTTATTATGTAATTATTGTGTGTATGTAAATAACATTGTTCATGAATATTTATTCAATTGTAATAACTATATTTTAATAATACATTGTAAGGTATTATTACCTGATTGCCAATAATTTATTTTATATTCTCTTTAATAAACTCTGAAAATATTTTGAGTTATTTTGTCAATTCATTTTATTGATATTAGTAATAGTATTCTAGCCTGTTGTTCCACTAACTAAATTCATTCTCTTTGTTAGATAAGTCAAATTATGAAAATTATAGCAAAAGTATAAAACTCATTCGTTATATCATATATAATTTATTAAGTAACATTTATTGGTTTCCCAGAGGGCTGCTAATCAAGGTCTTTCTGCCCGTAATTTATATACAGTACAGTATATTTTATAATGCCATATTATTTGTAACTAATCCATAGAAGAGATTGATATTTGTTAAAAAACGATCTTTAAAAAAAGAAGCGTATGTAATTAATGTCCCAAGAATATGTTATTATGGAATGGATTTATAATATTTCGAGTTGTGGATAGCAAAGAGACTAGACGCGATGTATTCTACATACTTCTAATTTTTCAATTAAACATAATGACAGAATTTTTATTTAATTTTCAAATAACCGAATGAATACAATTATTTCCAATTCTTTGTTTAACTTGTTAAACTTAATACCTGTTTAGGGTAAGTTTATGTTGGAGCTGCGATAAACGATAAAAGCAACGAGTCAGCAAAACCAACCAATCGAAAAATTTTGCTAACTCGCCCTTACCGTTTATTCCAGTTCCAGCATAAACTTATCCTTAGGGTGCGTTTATAGCGGAGCTGCGAAAAGAGCGGCGAGTTAACAAAACCAATCGGAGAGCGTTGCACTTTTTTACAACGCGCATTGATTCGTCCTTTTTTCTATAATATATACTGCATGTGTTTTGAAACCTAAATTTTCGTCAATAATTGTTCCTAGATATTTCATTTCTTCTAGTTCTTTCTCCTTATGCATAGATAGAAAGAGTTTCTTAAAAAATATACTTTATTGTTATATATTTCTTTGATTTTACTTGAACAGCAGGATGCTTTGCCTCTATTTAAAAGAATTTAAAAAATCGTTGGCATGCATTTATTGATGGTTCATAATTTCACTTGTTCAAATTTATTATAGAATCGAGGGAATCAATTTAGCAACCCAAGTAGCAAATTTTAAATTTTGCGTACAATTGTTCGCGAATTAAAAAACGTTTACTTGGGAAGTAAGCGTAAAATATTTTAGTTTTTATTTATCTTAAATTTCGTTATAAAGGAAGGAAATAGGAAGACGTTTATATAAATTTAAATGACGTGGCATTCGAAGTGTTAATTTATTTTCTTCAAGAATTTGTATTTTAAATATTGATATTATATTGAAATGATTACTTTATTATTTTTGTGTTGTATGTATACATATTCATTACAAAATAATGTATTAGACTTTCCTAGAACATATTTTATTGTAATTAATTGTTGGAAAACATTTGAAATGTAGCTCGCAATTCCATTTACCATTTAAACAACTGACATGTTATTACAATGAACATTTTTTACTAACGCCGCTAATATTTAATAAGCATTTCGTTTCCAATAAATAATATATATTACAGAATAACATTTTATGCTCAAATTTTCTTTTGAATAATTAGTTCGCTCGTAAATGCTGTAGATGGAGCATTTGCATTACCCGACTCCCCCTGCGCAGAGAATTTCCTCTTCCTTTTAACCGATTGACAGCATTCGAGGTAAACAATAATTCTCGTTTTCAATTTCATCCAACATTTTCCTGAATTATTAAAGCAATCACTTTGGCAATTTTTATTAAAATGGCTAACATAAGTACAGTTAAATTGAATATCTCTCTATTTGTTTCAGTTAATCGAAAATGACGGACCAAGAGTTGTAAGTATTAATCTAACCTATTCTCATGTTTTTCTATTACTTTTGAATTAAAATTTTACATGATGAGTTCTCTGGCAGGCTCCCTCTTCTGAGGAACCCGTAATTAATTAACCATGCTGTTATATTGCCATCTGATATTTCATTGTTTCGTATTTTATTGTTTAATTGATTTGCATCTGTGTTACATGCTACCAATTTATGTTGTAGCGATGAAGCGCTGTATGGAGGCGATGTCCATCAAGCGTTGCAAGAAGTTTTGAAAAATGCTTTAATCCATGATGGTGTGGTGCATGGTTTGCACGAAGCAGCAAAGGCACTCGATAAGAGGCAAGCACAGCTATGCATTTTAGCCGACAATTGTGATGAACCAATGTATAAGAAGTTAGTAACGGCTTTGTGCTCCGAACATGAAATTCCTCTTATTAAGGTTGATAACAATAAGAAACTTGGTGAATGGGCAGGACTATGCAAAATTGATAATACGGGGAAAGCCCGTAAAATTGTGGGGTGTTCATGTGTCGTAATTAAAGTAAGTGAATCCATTGCTATTTTATGCTATATCCAATAAAATTTATATTGTTCTAAATAACTTTTAAAACTATGTGAAAGATATTTGAAAATATGTTTAATTTTATATGTAATGGTATTATTCTTTTGTTTTTTGTATATTTGAATTGAAGAGTTTGATATTAGTTGTATTATAAGTAATTTTATCAAGTTTCATTCATTGCTTTGAAACTATTTTGTTTATATAATAGAAGTAAAAAAATTTAACCATTTTCGAAACGCACTTGTCATTTATGCAGCGTGATTACTTAGTTTTTGAAATTAAAATTGTTCGGAAATCAGTTCTGTAACAAAAATATTTAACTATATAATTTCCGCTCCACATGGCAAGTTTAATTTTTTTTAGTGAAACATGCTGCATACTACTGCGTTTTGGATACCTCTCTTCAATTCACGTCAATTTTCTTCAACATTTCCTATCCTATTCCCAGATATGAAATGATAGTTTTCATATTACAGTATTTAAACTTTGGATTTTATTATTTATACCATAAAATACTTAAATCCTAGACCTCTTTTACCTTACAGTGTTAAAACTGTAAAATATTAAAAATATATTTCAACAAAATTCTTTGCCATATAAAATAATACAAAAATGTATATCACTACATTGAATTATTTATTTATAAGATAGACATCAAGAGATCTGCTTGTACGAAATTCATTATTAATATTAGTATACCGCACTATCCTTACAAAAAGATTTAGAAAATTCGTCATCAGAGCCTCCACATTCGTTTTCGTTGTTCTTAATAGTATGTCTTCATCCTGCTGTCATAAAATTCAACAGTGGTTTATTTAAATCAAATATATTTTTTCTAATTCGGCATCAGAAAGTACTTAACGCAACAGAAATTAAAAATATACTAAATTATAGAACAAACCCCATTGTAGTGTATTTGCTATATCAGAGTTGTAGTCAGATTTTTAATAAATCGCTAATAAAATTTGCTATTTTCGACCTCAAAAAATAATCGTAGTGCGCTTTGAAAATTTAGATGAAGATGAAATTTTCTGTGGATGTAGATTTCTTGACCCACTATGTATTTAAGAAAAATGGTTTCATTTTAGTATAAAATGTAGGTTCTACAGGGATGCTTACATTTCAAATAGGTCATGCTGTATGATATGTTGGATCCGAAGAGGCTTTACCTTTCTAGCTTAGTTTTTGAGATAATCGAGATAATTTGGGATTTTTGAAAAATGTTTCTTTAACACTCGATGTCTTATATGCCAGAGTGGTGATTCAAGTCTTATTAGATTGTTGATACTTCTTGTTGTTTTCACTAACATACAGAAAAAAAAAATCGTTATATTAACTAGATTGTACAAGATGGCTATCGAAATCATTGTCAAGTTTAATTCATGTTATTTCAATCTGTTTTGATGAAATACCCTGTATATTTTTCCACACTCTGATAGAGCATACTTTTTTAAATTAAATATGAAACTATGCAGATAAATTTTTGTAGAAAAGTTTCTCCATTAGATTTTGGGGAAATATGTACGGTGGTGTTCCATTTAAAAAATTGAAATAATGTAGATCAAATTTGGACACGACTTCAATGATCATCTTGTAGAATCTAGTACAACCCCTAAATATTAGCATGACTAAATAATTACTACCCATATTATGAATTCCCAAACTAATGCATGCATATCTTTAATTTTCAGGATTACGGCGAGGAATCACTAGCATTAGACGTTTTAAAGAATTACCTTAAAAATGCCAAGTAATCAATAATTTATATTACAATAAAAAGTTTTTAAAAATTCATAATCTTTTATTTAAAACCACATTTCCTTTTTACATTTTGTAATGTTTTTTTTTTCTGGTTAAACAATCATAATGTAATGTCCATCTCAAATGTCAGTACTCTCGCAAGCTTCTCATTCGCGTCGAACATAGAGTGAGAGATTTCCGACATCCGAGATAGACGTTGTACCAGAGTAGTATTTCAGAATTATACTCACGGACAAAAAAGGATTTAGATTTAACAGTTACTTTAAAATGTTAAAATTTTGTCTTTTAATCAAACTATATAATATAATTAAAAATAAGTCAATATCGGCATATTTAAAAAAAAGTTAATTCCTCTTAATCATACAAATACAAATTTTCGAAAACCGAAAAATTTTGGTAAATAAAAAAGTTTTTTGATGTATTATTTTAGTAATTGCAATTTTTTGGAATCGAATCAGAAAAAGAACACTATGAGATATAATAGGCTGATTTGTACTAATATTTAAATTGCAAAAAGCGGATATTATGATTCACACAGTTACTGTAAAATGGATGCATTATAAAATGCTTTAAAGTTTTAAGAACAATCAATTAACAGAAAAACAAGCCTTAGGTTATCAATATTTTGTTGGTAACATTTAGTAAGACATTGAATCATCTTTTGATGCAATTAAATGTCTATTGTACATGTTCATCAAGGCAAGAAGGTTACAGTGGTTGGAACACAGAGAGAATGGCGGAGGATAGAATGGTGAAGAAAAGACCATGGAAAGAGCCGCAATATAAGAAAGGGAAGGAAAGACCGAGAAAACGGAGGGAAGCGGTTCAAGAAGACCTAAAGAATAAGGGAATAACGGATTGCAGAAGGAAGGCTAAGCACAGAAGAATTTGGAAAAGAACAACAAAGCTTTGGGCCTGAGGGCCCGCAAAACAGCTACAATATATATAAATGTCTTATTTAATCGAAGAAAGGAGCAAATTAGCTATATGTGGACATTTTGAAAAGTCAAATCTGATCATTGAGAAATCGATGACGTTACAGCAACTCAGTTACATGGGGTCAGAAGTGTGGTCTGATTGTCTTCCTGTTCAGTGTCATGTTCTGTCCATGTTATAAAAGGAGTTATTGTGAATAGTATAGCTGATGTATTTTATAAAATAAATATAAGTTCATCTAGAAGCAACAGCAACGCTGCTCCTATCTTTTAATTTCATAAAATTTGTTGTAATCTACAAAATCTGAAAATAATTTTCAGGTTTACAATTTATAAATATGTTACAAATTATTTATTATTATACAGTCTTACTTATGATTCAAAATAGGTAAATTGTTAAATTATAACAGTAGAATATAATTTGCAGTAAGAAAAATTTAAAATTTAAGGCGTCACGTTTATCGCGTCTGACACGTTTAAACCAAGATCACAGGTGCCGAATGTGACCACTATTTTGAATAGAATTTGCCTTGAAACATATCACTGCATCACATGCCAGCATATGTTACACGAGCGCGCAGTTGAGGGTCTTTATTAAGGCCGCAATCTAACGCAGAAATGTATTTCTAGTGTTATGGGGGATTTTAAACTTATTTAGAAACTTTAGGGTAGTGTCTTGCACATGATTAGGCGTTCGCAATATGAATGTTTCGGTATGATGATTGAGCCTCCAATTTCTAACTTACTAAAGGTTTGTAGAAGATTGTTAAAAAAATATAGAACTGTTGCGACGGACTTTACGTCATAGTGATGCGAATTTGTTCCAATATCTTTTGATAGAAATATTTCTTTAGTGTATCTTTGAATGTATGTTTGATTTAACTACGTTTATCTATTTTTTATCCGTAAGTAAAAATCCAGAAAGTGTTTTTGAAAGAGGACAAAGATACATTATTTAAGCATCAAATTGATTATTCTGCATTGTAAAAAACATCGAAAAGTGTCCATTACGTAATCGTATTAGATTCTATGCAATTCATTTTATGCGAATCCCAGTTATCAACTTGGCAACTCCTGCTGCAGTACCATATATTCTTGCAACGCGAACACCGTTGAATGGCCACGTTTCCGCAATTAGCGCAATGTTTTTCCTCCTTACATTGGAATTTTTCGATCAAATCCGTATTGTACGCCGCGCAAAGGCCTTGCGCTATTTCCATCAGCTCTTTTCTATCTCGACAGAAGACCAAGGGTAACTGTTGCTGTGCGATCTTCTTCCATTTATTTTGGCCTTGCGCTAGAATCGCATTTTTAATTTCTAAAACGACTTCTAGTAGGATAGGCTTCGGAGGAGCGGTTGATTGATTGGTTACCGAAAGCTGACATAACCAGTATTTAAACTCACAGAGAGGCGAGAGCTGATCTAAGAGCACAGGACTCATTAAGGGGAGTAATTTCATAAGTTGTGATTTCCGCGAATCTGTGATTTCGTAGTATTTTCCGCAAGAAGGTATCATTAAGATTTGATATAGCGCCAACCATACCTGAAAATTTAATATTTTTAATGAAAATAAGACAAAAAAAATTGATCGTTGTGCTTTTCTTTGAGAATACCTGTGCTTCGCTTTGTGCCAATGCTTCTCCATCCCATTGTATCCATCTACCTCCTCTGTAAACCTTACCACCTTGAATCCATGGTTTGTTGCCTAATACTTCTATCAAGAGAACTGGTACATCGTGAATATTCAATAACCTATCTATTATGCTATAACTCAATCTGTAAGAAGAAATAATCAAAAATTTGAATATACAAGTTCGCATTAGCACTATCTGGTGATAAGGGCGGTCTTAAAAAGGTCATTGGTGCAAACATTCAAAGCTGGTAAATAAAATTCAAAAATGTTCTAAATTTAATTTTATTTCTATTTCTATACGGATGTAGCGAATGAAATTTGCAACATGCATACATAACCAGTGTCTGGAATTAAAGAGGATCGTTGTTATGTCAGGTTCGTTCGCTCGGACTGCACTTTTTACTTGGTGTAGTGTGAAATGACCTCACTAGAGTAGTCAGTGCAAGCAGGTCTATGGTCGTGTAGCTTACACCAAGCAGATGCGAACGAACGACTTCCCGTCTTTTTTTATCACAATATTGAACAATTTTTTCTCACATTTTCTTCAGGGTTTTAATTTTTTTGTTTTCTTATTGAACTAACTAATAATTTTGTAGAATCGGCACTCCATAGCGCAGTTGTATTCTATTCCTTTTCGTTAGCCAGAAGAGTATAATATTGGTACTTATTTTCGAAGGGTAGGACTATACTATAAGCTATACGACGATGGTATTAGGGGTGTCGCGCATGAGCTTGTAGTATCTTACCTTTCCGAACGTTCGCAGAGAGTGTGTGTTAATAGTGCTGAGGATATTGGTGTTCTTTCTGACTGGTTCAGGGTTGATAGGGGCGTTCCGCAGGGTTCAACAATGGGGCCGTTGCTATTTTTAATGTACGTTAAGGACCTGTTCAGATATATCGCACGGGGTGAGTTGTATCAGTTTGCTGATGATACAATGTTAATTTTGACTGGAGACAGTGTTTCAGAGCTCTCTCAGGATGCTACAGGAGCGATTCTGTCTGTGAATGCGTGGTGTGAAGCAAACGGAATGCGTTTAAATAAGGAGAAAACAGAGGTACTTCAGTTTTCCTTAACGAGACCTACACGATCTTTACTAATAAGAGGTGACGGCGGGTTATTAAGTTTGAGCGCACAAGTAAAATTTTTAGGTTTGTGGCTACAACCTTCGCTTGAATGGGATTACCATTTAAACTACACGATAAAAAAGTTAAATAAGGCATACTACAGCATTTATAGACTAAGAAATACGGTCACTTTTGATACTCTGCGGCGGTACTACACGGCGTGTGTGGAGTCTGTCATGTCATACGGCATTGTATTTTGGGGAGGGTCTACTCATGCGGGGAAGGTATTCCTAATACAAAAGCGTATACTGAGATGCATGTTGCATATAAATCCTCGAGATACCTGTCGCCCACATTTCAAGCAGCTCAATCTACTTACCGTACCATCTTTGTATATATATATATATATATATATATATATATATATATATATATATATATATCGATTGCTGCTGCTATATAATAGTAACCACGATAATTTAAAGCGGAACGGTCACTTTAATCAAATACCTACACGTAATGCTGGCCTGTTATCCGTAATGTATCACAACACGGCAGGCTTTGAAAGGAGTCCTTTGTATGATCATGATCATTAAAACTTACAATGCATTACCGAAGGAATTGAGGATTGGTAACACGCCACGTTTTAAGAAAGAAGTAAGAAGGTATTTGATTGACAAGGCATACTATAAAGTATGTGAACATCTAAGCAAAGCAAATTAGTTAGGATTGTATAGCGCCTTGACAATTATCTATGTATTTTTATACCTGTGATAATAAAGTTTATTATTATTATATTTTTCTTCTTTATTTACTATATCTAGTAGGAACCAGATCCATTTTTATGTTTTCAGGATAGCAGATGTATAATTTACTTACACATTAATTTTTACACAAAACAATTCCCTATTGTTACGGGATTACCAATATCGTCCTTTAAAATATATACGTTTGTTGCCAAAGATGATATTCAACTACAAGTTGGAATATTCTCCATATTTGAAATTTAAATTGGCGCTACTTATTTCGGTGTATACACTTCTTACTCCTACTATAGACTGCGTGTAAGAAATGTAGACCCCAACTGCACAAGCGCAGCTTCACGACGAACAATTTTCGTGCAACTGCACGCAGGCCCAACGAACGCATATTTTTGCACTGGTTACTCGGAGTAGTTAGTGTAGGCCGAGCGAACAAACATGTAGAATTGGTTACGAGCGTATTCAATCGTTTTTTATTTTGATTCATTATTTTATTTAATTTATGTTAAAGTGTTAGGGTCGTGACAAATTGTTTGACAATTCTAGAACTTTGGACTTTGTGCTTTAAGAAAGAAGTAGATTCACAAAAGGATGAAAGAATTTTCGAATAGAGATCCTACAAAGACTCATGACCACGGCGCAGAAGATGAAAATTCGTTCTTTTACCCCTTCCACGCAAAGTAAGATGCATTCGCCAACTCAAAAAACATCGACCGATTCACTCGTCATTCGCATTGTCGACTACGTTCGTGTTATATCTCCCGTTATTGCTTGCGTTTGCGTGAATTTCTAAAAAAAGTATCTTTCAAGACTACATTCATTTAATATAAACCATTTAAAAGGTAAGATTTATAAAATTAATATTTATGACAAACAATAACTTGAAGCTAGAAGTATAAAATAGGCGCGTTCGGGTATTCGTTCGAAGTAACTCTATTTACTCCAAATACCCTATTCGCGCTCTTTTGCGTTCGGCAATGTCGTAGAGTTCCTCCATCCATTCGTTTAAGAGAATGGGTTGGGAATACCCGAACTTAGCTAATGTATCTTATTTGAACTGTTGGCTTTTTCAAAAGAATTTTTGGTCGTATGAAGTAAATCGCTGCTGAATAATTTGTATCCCAAATAATTATTAAATCCCACATTCTGTCTACATCTGTAATTACTATTAAAGTAGAAATGCTACACACTAACAATGTTCGAAATTCAAATTGCGCCTATTTCAACATTTTATGCTAGAGCAAACGTTTTTAATTTGGTTAGTATAATTCCACCTCTATCTCCACTTCCTAAATTTTAGTTCGGCCTTCGCGCAGCACCATGGTCATGAGAGTTTTGGTAGGATCTCTAAAGCCCTTGTCACACTATCAACAAGTTTGAAAAAATAGACTGTTTAAACTGTTTTAGTGACGTCCTAAGTAAGCAGTTTGAGCAAACTTCAAACACTTGTCGCACTACTTTGAGATTTTAAAATTTCCCGGATAATTTAAGTTCGTAATACTGGCAATAACAATCTTATTCGCATGCATTATGCTAAGAAATTGGCGAATATGTCCTTTATTAGCGGGACTACCAACTTAAATCATCTGCGACATTTAAAAAGTGCCAAGTTGGAATGGCTTTTAGAGCATTGAATCTCTTAACAAAGGGAAAAGATGTGCTATATATCCAAGAAAATTTGATAAAAGAAGAAAATATATTTGTAGTTCTTGTGCCATCAACAGAATTGGCACTTTCGGGCGGCGCGTCAGCATCGTAGTAAGTATACACGTACCCACAAACAGCGAATATTAACATCGACCGCTGATCGGAGATGCATATATACTATGTATATTATATTTACACATAACAGCGGATTCGATCCTGTCGCGCCGCCCAGAGTGCCAGCTCTAGTCATGAATGATAAGCAAGTGACAGTATGTGTTTACATGTACGCGTGAGGAAATCTAATTAAGATGTCCTCATTTGTAAATTTTTATCGAGTTAATTACTGGAAATGCCTCTACAAAACTGAATAAATCATATTGTTCCAAATTCTGAGGCGACAGCAGCCCTCGACTACTGGCTTAAGCTCCCATGGTTAATTAATTGAAATGTAAAAGCCATCACCTGTACACCATACACAGACGCGCGTTTGACATGCCATTACCTTCTGCAAGGTACACTGAAGAAATGTAAACATCGAAACGCACGTCTGTGTATGGTGGATAGGTGATGGCTTTTACGTTTCAAGTGACAGTATGATTTTAAATAAATTTTTGGTTGAAATCTTATTAATTTTTTAACATCCCTACGATGTGCCGAAGGTGTTGTCTGTTAAATAGTATTTACCACAAGATTTTAGGCAACAAACAAGTATCATTAAACTGCCACCATGTCACCAATTACGAGACAGCAATCTCACGTCACCATCACCAGTAAAAAATTAAAATAAACTTGGAAACAACGTCGGTAATTTATTTTTTTATCAATACCCTGTCGAAATTTACCTTTCTACATTCTCCGCAATATACCGTATGATCGTCAAGCATCGAATACCGATTTCAAAAGATAAGTCATCGCGCTGCCTTATTATTTCGGTAAGTGCCTTTTCTCCTGCTTGAACGTCGCTGTGTTTCGTAACCAGCAATTGCGCGACGGCATCATATGAGTAGCTTAAAAGATCAGCGGCATAATCTCCTAAACTTTCGGAAGAATTAGGATGGTATAGAACGAGCTCCAGTAGTGCTACGCTTATTGCTTCGTGAAACAGAATTGAATATGCAACAAAGGTGTTTTCAGGATCGGGATATTTTCGAAGCAACAACGGCAGGACCTTATTTTTCCAAATATTAATTAATACGGCCTCATGTACGATTACAGGTATCTACGGCGTATAACAGTTTTTAGGCGATAATTTGCAAAGATGGAAATAATGTACTTTGTTGAATGAAACTAAGGTCTCTTTCACAAATTCTTCTTTAACGGCTGACGCTTCTAAAACAGCTTCCTGATTCAATCTCTGAAGCCTCTGATGCCAGTCTAACCATCTAAATAGAATTAATCTTCCATATATGTACATAACATTTCAAGGCTAGAATTGTCGTTAACTTACTGTTTGCTTCCTAATTCTTCTAATTCGCTGGGTTTCATAGTGTCGATAAAAAACTCCACTTCGCTCGGCAACAATACACTCTCCATTTTATTGTTTTGTTTAAGACTGTTTTGTATAAGTTGTAATTTAAAATAACGTGCTTGTCATAAATGATGTATATTTTCTAAAGACAGTTATTGATCAAATAAAATTGCCCATTTCTATGGCAACTGTATTTTGAAAGTTTTGGATATTGCTTCATATTCCTAATGCTGCAAGGGCTACTCTTTTAATCTTGGTGTTCGATCCTCAAACACATTTCCAATTACTTTCAAATCATTAATTTAATTTTTATATGTTTATAATTCCGTTCTTTAGATTTGGTTATATGTTTGGTACTAAACATGTCTAGAAATTTAGTCATTATGCATATGAAATGAATCTAATTAATGCAATGTGAGTGTAGCCTCCTTACCCAGGGGACATACAAGCACAACGGACGCTCGTATGTGCCTTACCAGTTGTAACACCCGTCATAACGTGCTTCATAAAGCTTATTACTGAGTACTAGACATACGAAATACAAGGTAGGCGGCATAAATTCTCGATCTGATAGGCTTATACAAGTTCGAGCGTGTTTAAACTCCATTACGTCATAGTTGCACATGTGCGAGGCCTACACTATATATATTACCTCTCGAAGAGTAGTAGTTTTTAGTAGCTAGCCAGACAACGTAACTAGTGCATGAACATGTCTCAGGTAACGAAAATTGAGAACTGTGCGGTTACTAAATTTTTAACCAAAGAAGAGCATACGCCTAATCACATTAAACAATGTTTTCACAACTTTTATGGTAATTTATCTCCGCCACAATCCACTGTAAAAAAATGGGCAAAATATTTCCGTTTGGGGCAAGAATCCCTAGAAGAGGATGAGCGCCCCGGTCGGTCAATTGAACTGATAACACCTCAAAACATTTCAATTATTGAAGAAATGGTATTAGCTGTCAGCAGCACATATTACGCGTCTTTCCTGCATAAATTGAGGGATAATATTCGTGCAAAAGGTCGAGGAAAATTAACAGAAGGTGTTCGATTATTGCACGACAATGCACACTGCCGTCATTTTACAAGTTGCTATCCGCGAATGTGGCTTTCAAGAATTGGAACATCCACTGTATAGTCCGGACATGGCTTCGAGTAATTATTATTTTCTGATTTAAAAAAAGACGTCGTTTAAAGGACGACAGTGAATTGCAAGCATCTGTAATACAACATTTTGAGGGGAAAACTTTAGATTATTTTCACAAAATATAGAATTAATTGATCGTTGTAATAAATGTATTGAAGTTAGGGGAGATTATATTGAAAAATAAAAATTGTTACATTTTACTAAGTTTATTTTATCTATATCAGGCCAAGAATTTATGGCCTACTACGTACATTAGTAAATAAACTATTCGGAACAGACGGGCCTTTATATCGATTAATGAAGAAACATAATATAATACACATCGTAACGATTAGAGCAACGCAACTGCGCTGAAAGCTACTGGCGGACGCATAAAAGTTTACACAAAATAAATCAAATGTGATACGTGCTCAAACACTTACCGTTTTAAGAGTCCTCCGTGAAATCACAAAGTGGATAATGTCTATTTAATATTTGTAACATTAGATCTGTTTCCAAAGTTGTTTCGGCAAAGTGAGTGCGGCGTGAAGAAAACGTGTTTTTGTATGCCGAAAACGAACATTCTACATCTAGTGACGTTATATTTGCGTAAGTAAAATAATCTTTCAAATAACTTAACGGTTCTGTTGACGCACCTTCACAAATTTGTCTTAATGTGCCAAAATCAGAGTCTTTATCTAAAACACTTTCAAACCTTTCTAAAACACAAGCATTTCTTGCGTCTTCTATCGCGGATAGCTGTGCGCGAACATGTTGCACTATTTGCAAAGATTCCCCTAACGACACCGAAGAATTTTGTAGTTTTTCTATCGCATCTGCTAGTCCCACGTAATTGTTCTGAATAATTTCCAAATCTGGTTTAACTTGACTTTCCTGAAATTTCAAGCGGCTTACCTTGACTGCCGCAGCTTCCTTTGGGTCGAATTCTAAAATCACGTTAATAAAATGCAGCCTCTAACCATGTTCCCCAACGAGTAAGAATAGGTTGTGGTGGTTCAAGAATACCGGGGCATAGTCTATGAAATTCCCGAATACGTTTTAGGGATTTTACAAACACAGCTTTTGTATGTGCTATTAGAGCGTCTACCTCGGGATAACATTTTCTGATACTATCTGCTACGAGACTGAGAGTATGAATTTTACATGTAATATGCAACAAGTTAGCACAATGTTTTTTAAGAGATCGACCTACAGCAAGCATGTTTGCGGCACCATCACTCATAAACATCAACAGTTGATTTGTTGAAAGTTCAAACTTTTCCAATGTATTTAACACCAACATTGAAATTTCTTCGGCAGTGCATTGTTTTATTCGTCTGGAAGCTAGTAAAATTGAGGGTGACGGTCGATGTGGTTCCATTGTGCGTACCATTACATTAACCACAGAATTTTTTTACGATCTGTTGTTTCGTCCATACATAACCACAGCTTTTTTATCTTGCAACTCCGATTTAATTCTTTTCTCGACATGCTCACGAGCAGACGGCGCAACTGTAATGTTCTCTCACTTGGTAACTTAAAGTCCGAATATTCATTCCAAAACGAGACGTATGCTTTCTTCCTTAGTAAATGAAATGGTAAATTACATGCAATAAACATATAAATTAAATTTAAATTTGTCATAATCTCGTGTGGAATTTTTTTTTGAAACATGCACTGCACTATTTACGTGCCGTAGACAATCACTTTTCGACCAACACATTAAATCTATTTTACACACTACACATTGAATTTTAGCGCCATCACACTTTAAATCAGGCATTTCTGCAATAAATTCTCTTATTGTGTCCAACTTTGGTCGTTTTCGCGACGTAGGAAACATTTTCAAAACAAACGTAGAACTACGATATAGTATACGACAGCATAGATGCATACACAACAGATCGGCTTTCGAGTCGCAGTTATACTGACGCTTATACCGAATTGTCCCGGCCGTGTTTATTTTGTGTAAACTTTTATGCGTCAGCCACTGGCTTTCAGCGCAGTTTGTGTTGCTCTAGTAACGATTTATATTGTCCAAGAACTGACATGCGGTTATCTATTTTGCAACACCACGCCTATGGTATGTAACTCAACTTGCGTTCTTTACTGGGTACGTCCGCTGGCAAAGTGTACACTATACAGACCCAGACAGCTTTATGAAGTTACGATGTACGTTCTTACAATGGACATATTTTATGCGCTTGTGTCTCAGAGGGGTTATTCCGTAAGGACCGAGAGTGTTGCTTTTCACAGTGTCGTGTCGAAACGTCAAATTTTCAATAGTACTTTTCTGATTTTTTCGATACGACACTGTGAAAAGCAATACTCTCGATCCTTACATAATAACCCCCTAGGTGTTAGGAATCAAAATACACATCAGCATTTTATTAAAACTCGTATCCCCGACCTTGCAAACACAGCTACTTACGTTCTGGTACGGTACGTCAAACGTAAACTGCGTTCGTGTTACTCTACTCTTCATCTACGATACACTATCCATCAAGCCATAATCTCTCTCGGTAGGCTACTACCGAGATTCTAATTGCTCAGAAGGTTTTTGATTGTATTTTTCACAATCGGATACGAACGAAAGGTCGGGAATTTATAAAATTGCATGTAGTGACTGTGATAAAGCCTATATTGGGGGTGATAGGCACTGGATTCAAAGAACACATAGTTCATTACCGCTATGGTAGAATTGAATCGTCAAGTGCAGCACAACTCAAATTAATTAAGAACGTAACTTCGCTGCGAGAATTATCCGCCGTTTACACAGGACAGTATTACCGGTATTGGCACAGACATGATAATATCACTGTCCTGACAGTATTATTGCGTTGTGTTTACCGCTATTATCCGCCTAAAGATTTTCAAAATGGCGTGAACTGAAAAACAAGTTAAGCTATCACTATTTTATATATTATTTTACTCCCGTTGCTTTAAATCAAGTCTTTTGTAAAGATTACTTTTTACATTGCATAAACAATCACATTCTCGGTATTTTTAAATATAATCAACAAGATATTACGAAATTTGATTTCCGCCATTTTTATTTTTATTTACAAGCTCAGAAGCTGGCTTAAATGCCGTTATGAAAATGATGGCCGGTGAGACAACTCTCACGCCAGCGATTGTTGAAGGGCAGTAGGCATTTACACAGCACGGTTGACTCTCATGTCTGCACCAGTGTCAGTAATATTTTCCTATGTAAACGTTGGATTTTACACCTTTACGAAACCATTTATACGAAAAAGAATGCAAATCTTATAAACAGAGAAAAGGGTCCACTTAGCCACTCTGATTTATTGACGTAAAAACGGTATGTGTCTTGAATGTTAATAAATGCCTCTATAATGCTACTCCAAGTTCTTTGGGTACAGATAGTTCAAGAGTAATTCAAAGAAGTGGATTACACAAATTATCGATGTTACATATTTATATTTCGTTATAAAATTTTATAATAAAAAAAATACATCAATTCGTTCTCATAATAAAAAAAATACGAAAGTGGAATTTGGATTCCTACTTGTTGAATGTTGAGCAGAGTTGTCTTGATCATCGATCAAAAGCTAAGAGAAAAAAATGAATTAAAAATAATAATAATTATTATAATAAAGACGAACAATTAAACACAACCATTATTATAACACACATACATACAGACACACATGCATCCGAACTTGAACTTTTACAATGTTATAAAACCACGAGTATATGGTTTCGTAACAACCCAGTAATTTTTTGTTTTCAGCTTCATTGTTACCTGTAGATTTGTCGTGTTTACACAAAAATATATAATTTACAATATATAGGTATAATAGTATTTATATAATATATATAATCATCAGTCATTTCGGGATTTAATTTTTTTATATATACAGGACGAATTAATTTTCGATCAGGCAATCACATATATATATATATAAAACGATAGAACATTTAACACTTAGAGAAACATATGTACGTACAACACACCATATTCTTAATCGTCAATAATTTATATGGCAAGAGATTATTAATCGAACAATAGCAGAGCCATATTGGCTGCTCGCTTCCTTTTAACTTAATACAATATCAGGTATAGTAACATGTATTAAATTCGGATAGAAATAAAATAATTAGATTCCATCTCCTTTGAGTTAATGGAATTATACCATAAAATACAGCCTGTTTCTTCATGATGATTATTTGTCTTTTTATCAACGTAAGTTCCTTAATTTGCTTCAAACTACTACACTGTCTTCATATAATTATTCTTAAATATTATAGGCAGTTAAAGAAATGATAAATATTGCTGAAAAATGATATGCAAGTATAATTTGTATCATGTGTTGTTAGTTAAGAAAGTGTAGTGATTTGTACAAATTTTATCAAATTAAATATGAATATGAATTAAAATTATATACAGCCATAATGAACAGCTGCCTATAGAGATGGCACAATTCACAGCAATAAAATAAAAAGAAAGGGAAAATACGAAATCCGGTACAGTTTGGCACTCTTCAATTTCTTTTGTCATGGTCGTTGTATTTTACAATTCTTCGGTAGGCGCTGATGGTATTTCTTCGGTATTTTTCTCTAGAAGTCCCGTCTTTTCCTCTTTAACATTTCCGGCATTTCCGTTGTACACACTTTCGTAGACTGGATTGACAAAGTTATTTGACTGAAACAGACAGTGAAAAAAATTATTAGCCTATACTAAAAGTTTCAGTACCGCTAATGGCCTAGGTCAAATCCAACATATTCAGAAAACCGTAAATTTACCATGCAGCATAGAAAAATACTTCAGCTGACACATTGTGCGTATACTGGATGGTAATTTTACAATTTTCTGGATGTGTTAAAACAAAACTACCATTTTAAACGTAAAATCTAGTCAATCTCCCATGATTAGATCGCATGGTGCAGATCACTAGAAATTGTTAAAGGACCTCAAGGCGTTTCAATTCACTTACACATTCTAAAATACTTACTCTATCTGCGGCAAGGGTAAACGGTTCGGCGTCTCGATCTTGATACGTCGGATTAGTGAAATCATTTTCTTGCAATCGCTCGTGCGAAAATAATCTCCGCTTCTTCAGGAGCAGATACGATGCCACTACAACCACCAACACCAGCATCAAGAAAATGGCAGTGATTATAACATTGAGCATTACGCTACTATCGTTCGCAGGTTCTTCTTCGTGCGATTTGGGCATCTTCATTGTTCTGAAATTCACACAAGCTGGACCTCCGAACCCAGGCAGGCATTTGCAGTACGGTCCCGAATCGTTCATTTCACATATTCCTCCATTTTGACAAGCGGGCATGCACATGTATTGGTATTCGCATTTAGGTCCGTAATACGGCTTCCGACAAACGCAATAGGGGACGCTGTTGTCATCGATATATGCGCACTGACCGCCGTTTAGGCATTCGAGCGAACATCGGGAGCCATTGTTAATGTATGCCTGGAAGAATTCTTTCATTAAGGCTCTTTTTGTCTCAATAAAAAAAAAATATGAGAAAGTGTTTAGCCGGAGAAGTGTAGGGAAATGGCCCCTGAGAAAAAATGTAGAACAATTTATGAATGAACGCTGACAAGTCATAAGAACCAGTACAGGTGTGTTACATCTTTAGATATTCAACTGTTTCCGAGCTACAATGTTGACAAAATAACATATTTTTATTAGTAATTACTTGATATATAAAATAAAAACGACAAGCTATACATTGAAAACAGAGCAGATTCTGTTTTTTTTGGCAATTTTCCTATACCAATACAAAAAATAAACAAAGTATAGATACTGTAATGTTATAAAACGAAGGGAAAAATTGATTTATCGAAATTCATTAATTAATTTAGGTATACCCATGAAATACGACCAATTTGGCCCAGCTGTTCGTGTGCTTATAATCATATCAAATAATTTTATTAGATTGTTTTACTAATTCCTTTCAGGGCCGATTTCCCTTTGTATATCCGACGAGATCCCATATACTTACTTCGCATTGCACACCAGTCCAACCTGGCAGACATTCACACTGGAATCCTCCGTTTATCCATGAACAACTACCACCATTCAAACAATTACAAGAAGTGTTTTCTCTACATATAGCCGGTGGATTTGTAGTAGTACATACATGAGTTTGGCATCTGCGTCCGGTGAACATTGGAGGACATTTACATTCCAATTGTTTGGTTCCCATGATGCACGTACCTCCATTTTGGCAATTCTGCACGCAGGTATCTTCCTCACACCTTCTACCAGAATAACCGGGATTGCATCGACATTTAGGTCCAGTAGGACTGATGTAACATCCTCCGTTTTTAGTGCAGAAACCGTCGCATATGAATATTTCACAATGGTCTCCTTTATAACCCATAGGGCATTTGCACACTTCTTTCGATCCTTCCTTAGCACAAACACCACCGTTTGTACACGTTAATGTGAGACAATTTTGACATTTCGGACCTGTAAAACCTGGTTTACAACTGCAGTGAGGTGCTCCTGGTCTGCTGCTGTAGCAAGTGCCGCCGTTAAAGCAACGACCTTCGCATATATTGACCGCGGTTTCGCAGTGCTCGCCGGTCCACTGTGGCGGGCAACTACATCGTAGGCGGCCGGGTGAATCTGGATTTTGTACCGAAATATGATCGATGTAACACGTGCCTTTGTTCCTGCAGAACTGCGAGCAGCGATAATGTTCGCAGAGTTCGCCTGTGTACTCTGGAGGGCAGAAACATCTTGGACCTTTTCCTTCAACAATTTCACATTTTCCAAGGTTGCAATTTAGAGGGCATTTTGGTGTTTTTGCTCGACAAGTCTAAAAACGAGAAACAATAATTCTCAGTTAACGAATATTGTAATTTCGATAAATTATCTTACCAAGTCATACTTTTCAAATCCATCGGCGCACGTGCAAGTAGCGACGCCAGGACTCAACAAACAAAATTCAGTGGAATGGCAGAAGTCCTGGCATCTATCGGTGATATTGTGATCTTGTCGATGCTCCTGTATGATTAGTATATCTTGTAATTTCGGTAGACCCATTGCTAGGTGTGTATTATTCATGGTTTGACCGAACTTGTGCAAACGGAAAACATTATGGGTGTATTGAGTAGTTACGTATAGGTAATCTTCAAATACTTCTATTTTGAATGGCTGTATATCTGAAAAAATAGATTATTACTTTGAACAACCAGGAACCACTGGTGTTAGTATCGTTTGGTTACCCCGAAAGCAGTAAACAAAAAATACTGACATGACGTTTTTAAACTATCAAATCAACATTTTGAGCCCAAGCAGCTACTCTCAGGCAAAGGCAAGTCTTGCATTTGGAAATTACATCAAAATGGTTTTTGGTGTTAATATAGTTTGGTTACCATAACAACAGTAAACAAAACATATTGACGAACCTAAGTAGTAAAGAAGATTTAGGTAATAGGTACAATTTATGTATTAGGAAAAAGTGAAAGAAATTGTGTATTTTAATTAGCGGGGTGTGCACTCCGCGCCACATGAGTACGACCAACAGGTTTGCTATAAGTTTTCAGTAAATTCGAAAACAAATTGTAATGCAAATCTGTAATGGTATGATATGGTAAATAACGCATTATTGCGTAATATATCCTAGCGTTATGCACTGGTTGACGTATGTACTGCATACGTATGAAAAGCACTGTGCCATTTGGGTACGACTAGTATTTAGTATTGAGCTGGTAATGACAAGTACGTGTATCCAGGCAAACAAACAAGTGAAAAACATCGCTAATTAAGGGTATTGCTGAACGATGGGACGGCAAACGTGTTTAACGGCGGAAGAAATTGGAAAAATTAAAGCCCTACATCAAGAAGCCCATTCCTCAAGGGTTATTGCAAAGAAGATAAGTCGATCACATCAGGCTGTGAACGGTTTCATTAGAGATCCCGAAAATTATGGGCGCACAAAATTCGTTACAACTGAGGGAGAGAGCGTCGAGCCATATTACCAGAAGCATCGAATTTGGCGTTAACGGCAAGACAAATCGGGAATAACGTAGGAACGAATGCATCGGTGAGAACTGTACAGAAGCTACTGAAGAGCTGTCCCACTGCTAAAAACGTCTAAAAATGCAACGACGGTATGCTTTAAAGGAATTTCAGCGCACTGCACGTCTTCAGTTTGCTCAAGCAAAAATGGGGTGGACAATAGAGTGGCAAGTGGCAGTGTTATTTTCAGGGACGAGAAACAGTTTAATTTAGATGATCCGGAAGGGTTTTCCTATTACTATCGTGATTTACATAAAGAAGAAGTGATTATGTATAGAGTAACCTAAACTTGCAGACTTGCATAGGCGTCGGTATTACGGGTTAATAAAAGAATACGAAAAATTCATAAATAAACTAAACCGGTAGAGAAGCAGGCATGTAGTGTCGACCTTGAATATAAATCATGTTCAACCGCGCTGAGAGAGATTTCGTTTTAGTACCGGTTGAGCTGTTGCAGAGATTAGTCGAACGGTCAAGGTTATGTACTTACGTGTCGCTTTTGAAAATATATAGCTGGTGTTTTTTGTGTGTTGTAGTATTATACCAAGTACATAATTAGTATATCGTTTCATATAGAACTAATATTTACATACCTAAGAAAACAATGCCTCGTAATAGATTTGCTACTAATGTACATAAGTATGTGTCACTTTTTCCCCATTTAAAATATGACGGTAGTGCAGTTTTTTGCTTAATATGCAATGTTCGTTTGGCTGCATTGGACAGAACTGATTGCCAGAGGCATGTCAATGGTATTAAGCATATGAGAAATGCAAGAACTGAAATACCTTATACATTATTCCTCATACATTTATTAATTATGTTTACCTCTTGTAATCTTCCGTTATCGTTGGTGAGAAAAGCAGCTTTTAAAACGTTTTGGCGACAATACGTTCCAAAGTACCCATTACCCTCACAAATTACAGAATCATTTGCCGCGAATGAAAGAGATGCTAGAAAATGTGTGTAAACGTGATTTGTGTTCCAAAAAAAATATGGATTACCGTGGATGAGACGACCGATATAAAGAAAAACAGTATTGTGAATGTAATAGCTCGCGTTTTATCTAACGAGGACACAGCATCTCGATATTTGTTAGCTTGCAAACGTGTTCAACAATGTACCGCGGAAAATATTCAAAAAGCGATAATGAACGCTTTGAAAAAATTTAAAATTGCCCAAGATCAAGTTGTGATGATTGTGCCAGATAGTGCAGCAACGATGTTAAGTGTTGGGCGATCCTTAAAACATATATTTCCTAACTTAATACATATAACCTGCGTGCTGCATGCTTTCCATTTAGTTGGTGAAGTTGTTCGACAACATTACGCAAACGTTGATCGGATGATTGGAAGTACTAAAGCAGTGTTTCGTAAATCTCCTAAACGTTTAAAAGAATTTCGTAAATTTTGTCCAGGTAATCCAGAACCTCCTGAACCAATTTTAACGCGATGGGGTACTTGGCCAACAGCAGCTTCTTACTATTTGATTCATTTTCAACAAATTCAATCAGTTATAATGCGATCTAATCGGAATGAATCCAAAGCAATTAGAGAAAGTCAAAGAGAATTTCAAATTCCTCAACTTTTAGAAGATTTAACAACAATATGTACCAATTATACAGTATTACTAGATGCCATCAGAAAACTACAATGCACTGAATTGTCATTGCAGGAATCATTAGACATAGTGGAGAGTGTAAAAAATAAATTACACACATTAAATGATACGCCAGGATTATGCGCTAGTCAAAAGTTGGCAGATGTTTTAAGGAAAAATCCCGATTTTAATACTTTAGAGGCCGTTTATAATAAGTGTAAGAATAGTGAACTTTTAAGTGATTTTGAAAAACAGTTTCTACATGCAAATGTAACTTCTTTAGATGTGGAGAGATCGTTTTCTATGTATAAGAATATTTTTTCTTGTCGAAGCACAAGGTTTAAAGAAGTAACTGTGGAAACATACGCAATGATGCAAGTTTACAGTAGTTCACATCCTGATGCCTCTAATTTGTTGAATAATTAGCAAGTAAGTTTATTTATGAATTTTTCGTATTCTTATATTAACCCGTAATACCGACGCCTATGCGAGTCCGCAAGTTTTGGTTAATCTACTTATGTATTTATTTGTATTTGTATGAATTATCTTGCAAAGTAGATTTTTGAGTCACTGATAGGAAGCCATAATATTTTTTAGATAAGGCAATAGGTTAGAAAAGTTAACAGTGAAACTTTGGTACTCATAACTTTACTCTAACTTTAAGTAAATCAATGTGCTATATTTTGCTAAGGGGAGGATATTGACAGGGTAAGCTTCGATACGCCGAAAGTCAACATGCAATGTGTCCTCTGGCGTATAGATGGATAAGCGTGTAACTAAGACAAAGTCAAGTGAGAGGTGTCCTGGTATATTCTTGTTAGACCTACCTACCTAAGAAAGAAATAGACTAACACTATGAGAATGCTCTCTTACCAGCGTTGAAATGATGCGTCACATGTCGAGCCGTTCCGTTAAAATTAACCGAAGCTATGACCCGTGCTTTGGGGTCAGCCCAATACAATCTCTGCTTAGGATAATCAATCGCAAGTCCAGTAGGCCAAATAATATTGTCTACCAACACCTTCCTCTTGTTTCCGTCCATATAAGCAGTTTCGATTACTGCTTTCGGACCCCAATCCGCCCAGAATAGCAATCCTTCGGAAGGCGCCAAAACTATATCTCGAGGATCTTTCATATTTCCATTAATCACCGTGTAAGATTGAGATCCGTTGAAAGTAGACACCAAGATCCTATTCAAATCGGTGACGTAGATCTTCTGGCTTATCCAATCGACGGCAAGACCACGAGGTTGCTTCAAATCCGATAAGACAGTGCGTATCGCGGTGTCCCTTTCTGTTCGATATCTTTCGTTGAACTGTATGTGCATACTTTCGACGCGTTTGTTGTGGTTATTTGTCCAAAACACCGTTAATTGTTGCTGTTTGTGATAGACGTCGATTGTATCGACTTTGTATCCTTGCGCGTTGGTTAAAACGTGTTTCCCGAATAGTTGATTCGCGGCACCCGCTTTGTAAGGTGACATTAATCTCAATTCAGCTTCCACTACTAAGACCAAAGTTGGAGCTTGTCCGTAAGCTTGACAACCACCATCAGGGGTTTTATGGAAACCGGAACTACATTTGCAGACATGTGTATTGTTCGCGTCCTTGAAACACAGTTGCGAGCAAGTATTCCATCGACATGTCGCATCTTCGCAATCGGTTTCATCGCTATTGTCGATGCAATCGTCTTCGCCATCGCAGACCGATGCTTGATCGATGCAATGTCCGTTGGCGCACATGAAAGACCCAGGCGTACAACTATGGATGTGTTTGTGGAAGCACATCATCGTGCTTTCGTCTGAACCGTCTTTACAATCCTTGGCGCCGTTGCAAGTTAATTTCGACGGGATGCAAGTGCTGTCCGTGCAGCGGAAGGTGTCCGGCGGACAAGCGAGTTGCGAGCACATTTTTTGATCTTCATCTGAGTTATCGTGGCAGTCGTCCTGACCGTCGCATCGCCATTGTGCGGTTATGCAAAGACCGTTGGCGCATTTGAAACCGTTATCGATGCATGTATCGCTGCAGTTGAGTTCGTCGGAACCGTCTGCGCAATCTATATCGCCGTCACATTTCCATTCGCTGAAAAAAATATTAATCAATATTAATATTAATAGCAGTGATTGCTAAAGTACATGGTCACTGTTACAAAATCTGCCCGTTATAAAAGTGGGAATGAGAGAATGGCTTTTATAACGTTGCCATGTTTTGCCACTTGTGACACCACATTATGGCCAACTTTATTCTAATTTCAAATGTTCGGTTTTATGGTTTTATTTCTTTTCGTATTTTGAATTTGTTTTTACAGAAATATTAAAAAAAACTCCTGCAAATTTTGGCAGAGAGCCTTTTTTGGTTTTAATATCAAAAATGCTGTTTTAAAAAAAAAAGTCAATAAAACTCAAAAAGGACTATGTACCGACAAACTATATGTAATTTACTTGAAAGCACTAAATGACAAAAAAAAACTTAGTTTTTTGCCAATTGTTTGCGGTTTCAGATATTAAAACAGCGGAAAACACATAACTAACCATAGACTATAGTTCACTCTTAAGGATAACTTAATCAAACGTTACTTATTTTGTGAAGCCTTAGTTACTTAGAAATTCCTTCAATGCTCCCAGATTTTGTAAAAAAGTACACAGTCGTTGCATGCAATTTTATAAATTCCCGACCTTTCTTTCATGTCCGGTTTGTCTTTTGGATTACCAAGAAGGTTCTTAAGTGTATTCCGTGAACTGAAACATACGTTCATGTCTTGTCCCCTAAAAATTTTACTGATACCTTTCGATATTCTATGGATTTTGACATCGTCAATGTTGTTAAGTTTTAAGAGTTCAACTAAGTATTCTGTGGTTTCTGGGATACGTACGTTGGGGAAGAGTGAACAAACATCAAACGATACTAAAATTTCTCCTTCTTCTAATTCAATAATTATTGACCTTATTTACAAAATATAGAAATTTGTGAAACTCCCTTTCCATAGAATATCGAAAGGTATCAGTAAAGTTTTTAGGGGACAAGACAAGTATGTTTTAGTTCACGGAATACACTTAAAAACCTTCTTGGGTAATCCAAAAGGCAAACCGGACATGAAAGAAAGGTCAGGAATTTATAAAATTGCATGCAACGACTGTGATAAAGCCTATATTGGACAAACAAAACGAACGATAGGTACTAGATTTAATGAACACATGAGATGCTACAGATTCGGTCGAACAGGAGCGTCAAGTGTAGCTGTAGATAGAGAATTAGCGGGAAGTAACCTTCTTTTCGTCTCGCTCTACTTTACGAAGGCGAGATTAGGCAAGAGACCCTTTTCTGTTTCACATATACCCCAGCATGTTAGAGTTAAACGATAGAAAAGCAAATAGATATACCCAGATGCATATACGTTTAGAGATATATGTACTGAAATATCTTTCTCAGGGTTTTTACTCTAAATTTTGTTAAATTTTCAAATTTAACTCTATTAAATGATTTTCGTAGGTTCGGGGGTATCCCTAGATACCCTTGTGGCAATTTTGAATGAATTTGTAACTTAGTGAAATCAAATTAACGAATTTTTAAGATTTTAAAATCAACTAACCTTTAAACTTTCGAACGACGCCAATGTAAATAAACACTCTGTTTAAATACACACCACAGGAACTGCCTGTTCTGGATATTTAACCCTATTTGCTTTTCTAATAATGACTTTGAATACACCACGAACACTTATCTTTGGATTAGATTCACGACAAACTTTGATTCAACCAAAGCCGAATAAAGATTGTGGTAACGCAAAAATTACCAATTATCCCCGCAAGAGGGGTATTTGGTTGCCAACGAGTGGCCAGCCTGACATTCACTTCAGTATCGAAATGACAACCGAGAGAAATTGTTGTCGTCGTAAACACGACGTTGAACATAACATAACAGTACATATATATCCTTCATTTTTCCTCGAGAGGAGGGATAAACAAGCATGGTAGAATTAAGAAAAAGGTTTTTGGTTTTTCGTTCAGATTTATTCGGTAACTCGGTTGAAAATGAGTGCCCAGCGAGCCTTTGAAACAGCTGTCCCGAATTAATTAATATTTTGTGTGGCGAGAAGTGTGCCGATACTCTGTGTTCTGTATCATTCCAACCTAAGTTTTGTCCAAATACATGTACAATTACAAACAATAATAATTAGTCGATTAAAGATTAACTACAAATACATCTTTCGCGAAAACGGTGCTCGGTTACGTGTTTGGTTTTTGCTTTCAAACTTGGCTTTTCCAAAACAAAATCGAATGGGATGCGAAGAAGGGCTCAGTTGACGACTGGCATCCTCTTTAAACCGGAAGCCCATCAAAACTCAAAAAAGAAATGCAAAAAAAACGATTCCTTTACCGCTTAGGCTAATATCGTGCATGGCGATACATCACCAACCCAGCGTGACGTCATCGAAGAGCGCCCAGGCCTTGTCATATCGTGGGTAACGTTACAACCCCAAGGTTGAAACTTGAAATTATGACATTTATTGACAACTTTGACAACTCAAATTATATTTGATGTTTATTGACGTATCTTAATAATTTTAAAGCATGTTTACTGTCAAATGTGTCAAACGTAATTTAAGTTTCAATCTTGATATGATTTACGCAAGATTTGACTGTCAGATTGTGTTGGATGTAATTGTAACTAACATAAAAAATAAATTAAAAAAGAAACACAGCCTTCTCGATGACGTTTTTTTATGATCATATTGTACTAAAAATGCTATACGATTCTGGTACGTAGGCTTCCGCGGTCATCAATAACACTATACTCTTAGTTTTCGGGTTGGAACCGCATCGTTGTCGTAGCATTTGCCGAGTTTTCGTGTTACATTCTTATGGGACATCTTCAGGGCTGTTACTGCACACTGACTGGGGACTATTCATTCCGAAGGGGTTTTATATAGGACTTGTTTTGGGTCGATGGAGTCAGTGAAGCGTGGCGGTTGTTAAGAGGTTTAATCAGTTGCGATTTCCACGTGTGATGTAAGGGGTAGCCATCTTTGCGATTTAAATCGTTGGGATGTTTGAAGATCTTTATAGATTCGCGTATTTTTCTCCTGTAATAGTAAGGATTGCGAGACAAGATGCGGGCCAGCTATACGCAATAACCGCGAACAACGCTCGTGCTCAGTAACACGAGTGCTGACCGATTGCTTTGTTTCATCAATGTACACACTACCGCACGAACATAGAATCTGGAAGATACCAGAGGCTTCCAGATAATTGCGGTCTTTGAGTAGTCTGAGAGTTTGAAATTGGGTTTGAAGATGGTTTTTATGGTGTCACCGATCGCATCAGCAAGATTCTGTTCAGGGACAACATAAAACCATCTTCAAATCCAATTTCAAATTAATTACTTTTCTGAGCAATTTAGAAAAAAGGTTGATAGAGATTCACGTGATAAAGATTTCTATTAGCATATTTTTCATCGGTCCCAAAAAATGTAAAAAGTTTTTCTGGGGTAAGACAAAACTTTAAATTTGTAAACTAGTATTATTAAAGAACTCCATTATGTTCAAAAAGAAATGTTGAAAAAACCGTTTTTACCACAACAATTTGATTTTGATATTATTTTTAACAAGATAGAATTTGAAAAAGAACCCTTCTGATAACTTTTCGTAGTTTTTTGCTTCGCGACCGAATACAGAAAAAAAAGCATCAATAAAAACAAATCATTAAATAAACTTACTGATATATACACAGTTTCGGGTTAACACACTGGAACTCGTTGTTAGTGCAAGTTGTTTCGCAATTTTCTTCGTCGGACATATCATCGCAATGATATTCACCATCGCACCGATGCGACCCTGCAATGCATCTGCTGTTCTTGCATCGAAATTCGGACTCCGAGCAGTTCCGAGGTTTACAACCGACCTCGTCCGATCCATCACCACAATCGTTCTCGTAATCGCAGTGCCATCTACCGGGTATGCACTTATTATTATCGCATTTGAAGTACGTCGGGTCGCAGGTGTGAAAATCGGGTTGCATGCAAGTTTCCGGCTCGTCACCACCATCGGAGCAATCGGGATCGCCATCGCATTGCCAATTGCTTGGTATGCATCGGCCGGAACTGCATTTTATCTGATCCGCTGTACAGGTGCGATTTTCACAACCAGCGAATTCGTCCGAATTGTCGCCACAGTCGTTGTCTTTGTCGCATAACCAAACAACCGGGATGCATTTGTCGTTTTGACATTTGAATTGATTCGGAGGGCAGGTTACAGGGGGACAATTCTGCTCGTCTTCGCCTAGAGGACAGTCGTTTTGTTTATTACAGCGTTGTATATTGGCGATGCATTGCGGTTGGATCTGATCGTTGCCTTTGCATCTAAATTGTGTGTTCAGGCAAGTGTAGTTGTGGCAGTTCTTTTCGTCTGATTTATCGCCGCAATCGTCTTTTCCTGGAAATTAAAGGAAAAATGATTAAGATGCAATCAATTTAGTTCCATATCGGTAATGGTAATGGGAGTGTCCCCTAGATACTCTTTCGGCAGGTTAAAAAGATTATAAATTGCAAATAATAACGTCTTACAAAATTAAATTGATAGAATAAAAACTAACCTCAAAACCGCGTTTTTTTGAATTCAACTTCAATTAAACTTGTAATTGAAGTAAAATTTGGGCGCTACAACACTTGAATTTGCTTGGAAAATTAATCATTGAATAAAATACATCTTTTTGTAGAGGCAACTCGAACAAAAGAGGCAGACTGTTGTCTCGTCCTTTCACTCTTTTGTTCCCGATGGTATTTGTAAAAAATCAGGGCCAATCACCATACATGTTTCCTAATAGACAACATTTTATATTCTCACAATTAAATTTTCAATCGACTAAAATTTCCTTTTTTAAAAAATACCATACTACAGCGTGTAATACGCCATACGAGTTCGCCACCTAAGATTTGTTCGCTGGACCTACACTAACTCCTTTGAGTAACCAGCGGAAAAATATGCGTTCGTTGATTCTGCGTGCAGTTGTACGTAAGTTGTTCGTTGGGACCCGTGAAGCTGCACTGGTGCAGTTGGAGTCTACACTTCTTACGCACAGTGTAGAGTAGGAGTAAGAAGTGTATTCACCGAAATAAGTAGGACGAATTTAAATGTCAAATATGGAGAATATTCCAATTTGTAGTCGAATATCAACAAACGCACGTGTTTTAAAGGACGATACTGGTAACCGCATGATAATAGTAAATTTTTTTGTGTATAAATTAATGGTTAATTAAATTATACATCTGTTATCTTGAAAACATAAAAAACTGTAACACCCTTGTAGTTCCTAAGTATCATTTTATCATATTAATTCATCGCAAATCGGATTCCTACTGATATAGTAAATCAAAATGAAAAATATAGTTCTACCATTCGAAAATAAGTATTACTTTTCTGCCCGACAACAAGGAAGGGAATACAACGGCCCAGTGGAGTGACAGTTCTACAAAATGTAATTATTTATACAAAGACAACAAAACGTTAGTTGAATAAGAAAAAAAAATCAACACCATGAAGAAAATGTGGGAAAAAATTGCTCAATACTGTGATGAAAAATTATAGGAAGTTGTTCGTTCGCATCTGCTTGGTGTAAGCTACACGACCACATACCTGCTTGCACTGACTACACTAGTGACGTCATTTTACACTATACCAAGTAAAAAGTGCAGCCCAACCGAACAAACCTCTAAAGTCTTTGACATTAGTGAGTAACCACAACTGTAAAATAGGGACATTTACTACAGGACTTGATGACTTCTGATATTTAAATGATATTTAATTTGCAAAAATAAAATAGGATTTATCCTGTACATTTGAGAAGTAAATGGAGCGAAGGCGAGTTATTTAGCCGTTCCGCTAGGGTTATCCTTGGCCGGAGATGTATTTAACTAATAAAACACCCAAGGCTAGATAAGCTACTAGAGAAATCGAAAAAGAAATCAGAACGGCTCAACCCTATTAAATGTTGGTTGGGTAGAAGTTGGGTGAACGACACTACCCATGGTGCTAATGACAGCGGCCTTCAACGTTGTATTTTTTTTAACACAATAACATATCTTATACAAGTTAAACCAACAAATAGCAATAAAATCGAAAAATTCCTAAGATTATTAGTTACAGTAATTGACGCTAAAAGGTATCTTAATAGATTTAACTTTGCTTCATTACTAGAGCGCGGATCGTAATAATATTTTTTAATACAGTCAAATCTGGATTGGGGTCATAGACTGCATTTACTTTTTGACTTAAACGATTGCCAAACTCATTCTCAATACTATTTTGTAATATTGGGTAACTCTTTTCTTATGCTTTGCACATCATCATAAACTCCGCAATTTTTTGCAGCCCATGGGCAAGATATGTAACATGTTAGGAAAACTCATTTTCAGTAATCTACATGCTTTTAGCATGTAAGCTGCAGCATCACTTTGCTGTCTGTGGGCGAGTGATAAATAAAACCCCAAGACAAGCATACATATGTCTTCGCTTAACCGATAGTTATCGCTAGTGTTCGACACTGAAAAGGGACCGCGTCGATCCGCACCTTATTCATTATCCAAAGTGTGTTTACAGAAAACGTACTTACCATTACACAAATTCGATGGATGCAAACAAACTTCGTTATCGCACTGGAATTCTCCCGGTTTGCATTTGAACTCCCAACAATTCTCAGGCTCATCGCTACCGTCTCCACAATCGTTCTGAGTGTCGCATTTCCACCAAAACGGAATACATTTAAACGTGGTTGCGCATTCGAAATGAGCAGAGGTGCAGTTGGATATGCAAGAGCGTCCGTCTTCGGCCAAAATAAAATTTTCCGGACATGTACACTTATAATACGGCGCTTTGGGAGTTATTAAACATAAGGCAGAGCAGTTCGCGTTATCGCAAGGATTAGCGCGTTCGGGTTGCCTGAAAGGATGGAATATTCTCAAATCCATCGGTCTGTGCACCATCGGTGACAGCGTTTTGGTTTGATTTCCATGATATTTATGGCATCTTTCTATCGATTTAGTTTCCCAATCTGACCAATAAATGTAGTCTTCCCAAACAGTAATTGCGAAGACGTGATGGAGTCTTAAGTCAGGCATCTTCGTTCTGCTCGCTATAATTCGTGTATTGTTTCCGTTCAAATCGGAAACGGCTATGTAGTCTTCGCGGGCGTCTGCCCAAAATAGTTCTTCAGTTTCGTAATCGATCGTGAGGGAATTGGGCCAGCCTAGATTTTCTCTGATAATCACCTCGGGATTCGATCCGTCCATGCCTGCTTTGCCTATGTGGACATCTTTACCCCAATCCGACCAGTACATGTATCCTTTGAGGGGATGTAGTGCAACGGCACGAGGCTCCTCAAGACCTTCTGCTACGAGAACCCGTCTATACTTGCCGTCGATTGTTGATACTTCCAAAGTGTCCAAACCCTGAAAATACAATTTTGTATTCGGTTAGCTTAAAATATGTTCAATGTCATACGAATCTATACAAGGTGCGGCGGTGAATCGGACGATTTTGCAACACTGTTTTTTCAAGGGTAGAGTTGAGTGGAGATGAAACCGCTCGTGCCATCTTATGGCTTAGTGAAAAGCATTTAGTTTTAAAGGACTAAGCAATGAAATGGTGTCTATGCTGTGAAAGCGTTTTACAAAAATGGTGACAGTTCAGCGTGAATTTCGAAGACAATACGCAATTGGTCGCAATCCCGCGGTTCCATCAGCTCGTGCCATTAAGACTTGGGTTCAAAACGTATAAGCTAATGGTTCTACGCTAAAGAAAAAATGTGGTAGTGTGAAAACAGTACGTACACCCGAGAATATAGGCTGCGAGAGAGGCCATTTTGTGTCACTTGGACTGCCTGATCGCTGCGTTCAGAGAATTTTACACTATGACCGCAAATTTCATCTGTACAAAATTCAAATCGAACGTGATTATAAAAATAGGATAAATCTCTGTCAAATTTTACTACAGTTAATTAATACTGGTCTTCCAGAAACCCCAGAGAAATTCATGAAAGACACACACAGTACCAAAGTGACAGTATGGTGCATCGGTCATACTTTTTCGAAGATGAAAAGGAAAGGACTGCAATTGTTATTGAACCACGTTACGTTCACATGTAGGAGAACTTCCTTGCTCCTGCGTTTGTTCGTTTTTAGATAACAAGATGGAGCTACATGTCACACCGCACGTGCTTCCATGGCAGTTGCGAACAACCTGTTTCTTAACCGTGTTATCTCCAGATATGAGAACATCACATGACCGGCCAGATCACTCGAAAAGCCTTTGACACCATCTGGCACACGGGAACCATCTACAAGATGATTCAGGCAGGTTTTGGAATTGGCATCACAAGGTTGGTTGCGTCATATCTTCCTGGGAGGTCCTTCTCGGTACGTTTTGGTGGTTGCCTCTCCTTCAGGCGCTTCATCGGCTCTGGAGTCTCTCAGGGATCGTTGTTGGGCCAAGATTTATTTTTATTAAATGTGAGTCATATGTCGAAAGGATATTGCCGTTTAGGCGAGCAACCGTGATGAAGGGATAATGTTGGGGAAGCGGTTGATGACCTTCCTGAATGGACTGATAGATGGCGATTCAGCATTAATGAGGCAAAGAGCGTCGCTATTTGTTTTACCAAAAGATCTGCCTTGTCTGCTGAAAATATTTACATTAATGCGATTCGTCTCCCGTGGTCGTTAGCAGTTGGGTACTTCGAGGTCATCTATGATCAGCGGTTCACCTGGGGAACCCACTGAGAAGAAAATTTACCGGACCAAGGAATAAACTGTTTCCTCTTATTTGTAGGAACAGCTTTGCTTTATACACAATGTTTGCGATCAATTCTGACCTGCTGGCCTGGTGTATTGCCGCTAATTCACATTTGAAGCGATTGAAATCCCTCTAAAGCATAGTTCTGAGGATGATTGTCAACGCCCCGTGGTTCGTAAGAAACGCTTGAATAAGAGAGGATATTGGCGTCTCCAGCTTGATTGAGGACCTCAGGGGGGCGTCTAAGAAGACTTAGATTCGCTCGAGAACTTCTGAAAACCCACTTATTGGGGTGTTGAAAGATTCAAATGTAGAGACGATTATACAACTAAATCCCTCCCCATGTTACTGCTAGAAGCCTAAAAACCTTAGCAACACGGAGAAACTGTCTGTGTGTGATAAAAGAGCTTACAGACCTCGGTTTAGCTTCAATACGAGACACAATTCAAGATCTGAAACATTCTATTCGAGAAGTTGAATGAATATTCCTAAAGATGGTGTAAATGGATAACAAGACTTGCTGAGTGTCTGCAAGACGTTATTTTTGGACGGCAAATTTTTCTTTTCGGTGACTCAAATTCAAAAATAAAAAAATGCTTTCATGTCTATATTGTATTCATGCTTGTTAAAACCAAATAAAATTCATCATTTGTTCTTAATAACGTTTTTGAAATCGCCCGATTCACAGCCGCATCTTATAAATATTATTATATTAGCACAAATATTTTAAAACAATTTGATTTCATGAATCTAAACCAGCCGAAGAAAACAAACGTATATGGAACGCAATTCAAGCACTGATTATATTGATTTAATTTGGTTATTGAAGAAACATTGTTACAGATTATCAATCTTTTCAAGAATGTGGAAAATATCTACTGTAACACCAAAATGAAGGTAAATAATTCCAATTCCCCTAAAATTCGTGATCAAAGATCAAATTGGAACAATGAAATTCAAAGAGGCAAAAAGTTTTTTTTTGGATCTGATATTGACTGTTGATCTTAAATAAAATATCTGGAAATCTTATTGACAGCCAGATTACCTTTTATAGGCCATGTTAACCGTATTGTTAAAAATGTTGCTGCTTTGGTAGAGTCATCTGCATACAAGGTAACTTTCTTCTTGTGTAGGTTTGCTGGCAAATCGTTCATATATATTATAAATAATAAAGATACCAATATTGTACCTTGTGGAACACCTCGCTTAACGTTCACAACCCCCGAACTATTTTCCTCGAACCTTACATACTGCTTATTGTTCGTCAGGTACGACTTTATCAGATTTTAGGCATTATTGCGAATACCACAGTACGTTTCATTCATTTTTTTTTCATTCATTTAGTAGTATGGAATGATTAACAGTGTCAAAAGCTCGACTCAAGTCGCAACACGTTAAGTGGGCATATTCTCGATAATTAAACACCTTCTGTATTGTGCTAACCAATTCCTGACGTGTCATGAAGTATCATTAATTTATTCAGCAACTTATTAGAATCTCCAAAATTTGTTGCATGTAAATTGGAAATGGTTTTCTTTGTAAATTAGCGATTCAGTTCCTCTGCAATTAACGTAGATGTTTTCACTGGTTTCGCATGCTTGCTTTCTTCATTAAGTTCCGTATAACCTTTTGTTTACTTCTGCATTAAAAATGTTGTACATATGGAATTGCCTTTTTTCTTCATCAAATAATTTCTTATATTCTCGCTTTTGATTTTGATACTTACTGTATATATCTTCATCTTTTGTAATATACACAACAATAGGTAGAGCATCCAAGTTGTTTTTAAAATTCAATAGTTTTTGTGATATCTGAAAATTGTCCTTATTTTCCTTGGAATCATTTTCTTTTTAGGAATATACTGATCTAGTAGTTTGTGCAAAAATGTGAAGTATTTTAATTTATTTGATCCATTATTATTAATCAGCGCCTCCACCAAAAGTAAATTTGAATAAGATGCATTTGATTTGATGCAACAGAGGCAAATAATAAAACTATTGCATATAATTTGATACATTCTGCTACAAATATTTTCAAACAACAAAAATAAACAGTTTCATATTTTCAAACTAGTTATTAATGATTAACGAAAGAGGAACAGTTTGAATTTTTGTATGTACTTACTTTATCACACCAATATATGTTCCTTCCGACCCAATCGACGGCGAGTCCATCCGGATTCTGCAAGGTCGCCGAGTGTAACGTCACTGCTGGGCTATCGTAAGTATTCCCGCAAAGTTTCTTGATGGTGCTACCGTTTCTTGTAACGTCGGACCAGAAAAAGCATTGGGTGCTCCAATCGAAGTCTAACGCAACGGCATTCGTTAGATTATGGACTACTAGCGTGACGTCACCCATCAAATCCAATTTTCTTATGTAATAACGATTAGCCAGTATTAATTTGGGGGCGACTGTAGTGTTTGCGCGACAGCTCTTCATGTCTGGCCTGAGAATGTAGTTCGGTGTGCAGGAACAGTGGTAGGACCCTATGGTGTTCTTGCAGATCTGGCTGCAGGGTTTCTGTTCGCATTCGTCAACGTCGTGGCATCTATTGGGTTTGTCTGGGTTGATTTTGTAACCCGGCGGGCATGCGCATTCGTATCCGATTGGTTTATCTATGCAGAGATCTGAACATGGTTTGGGATTTGAGGTACATTCATTGATACCTGGAAATAAAAGTAAACATTGTGAGGATTGTTCTATTAATGTTGAATTTGTTATCAAAATGAAGAAGCATGTTAATAAGTGATGCTCGCTGCAAAATACTGGTTATATTCGTCAATAGAGCGAGGTAATCGTCTCTGCGATACAAAGGCATTTCACCCGAGTAGCGAGCTGTGTGCAAAAATCGATTCTTGCTTTGTCAGCGTCCGCTTGTTTATTTTTTGTTCAGTTTAGGAAACGAGAGCGTGTGTTGCCTTGCTGGCACAGTAAATAAGTTTATCTGTGACTTTCGGGATTTGTTTTACGACGGTGCTAAAATAGTTTGTAAAGTGTGCGAGGAACATTTGATGTGTTGGGACAAGGTGGATTATGATAAACATGTAAACAGAAATAGAAAAAAGGGCGTGCCAACGAGAACTTCCTTTATTTTCGATTTACTTGCCAACATTTGTTAAAAGCAACCTTTTTTAAAATTTCGTTTCCAGTTAAGGTGAGTATATCGAATGTTCACTGTATTACCTGCAAATTTTCAAAATAAAAAGGTATATGAAGTCATATTACAGCCATGGTGAGTGCGCTATAACTAATTGAAAATATTTTTTTGTAAATGTTAACAACCACGACCTTTAAAAATTGAAAACATCAAAATAACGGCATTAAAATCACTTACCGCACAAAGCTTCATCACTAAAATCTCCGCAATCATCCTCAGAGTTACAAAGGAGCGTACTATTGATGCACACCCCATTCTTACACGTGAACCAACCATCACCTTGGCAATAGTTCTGATTACTTATGCATATTCGGCCTTCATCGTTACCATCCGGGCAATCTCGTTTACCGTCGCACAAATACTGCTCCAAAATGCAATGACCTTTGCGGCACTCGAATTCTCCAGGTCCGCATTCTTCGAAACAATGATCGGGTTCGTCACTTTTATCCCTGCAGTCATAATCCCCGTCGCAGTAGAATTGGTTCATGATGCAGGTGTGATCTGCGCATTGGAATCTGTGAGGGCCGCAAAACGTCGGCGGACAACCTTGAAGGACGTGTTCGTCTTCGCCTTCCTTGCAATCGATTTCTCCATCGCACACCCAATCCATCGAGATGCATTGTCCCGTGCTGTTGCAGCGGAACTCTAAATCATGGCATTGGCGTTTCCTGCAGTGTTCGCCTTCGTCGGAATTGTCGTTGCAATCGGAGTGACCATCGCATTGCCATAAGACGGGAATACACTCACCGCTACCGCATTGAAATTGTTCGGAACGGCATTGGAACCCTGGAAATAGATTTTTTTAATCTAGTAAAATAGGGTACAAGGTTTATAGAAAAGAAGCGCAGTGTTGTAATTTTGAAATTAGAAAATTCTTTTAGGGATTTATTCATATTTTATATTATCATTATATAGCCTCAATTTACACAACTCAAACAGAATTGTCGGTCACGCAATTCTACCAACATAAAATTATAATCCAATGCTAGACAACGCTGCATATTACCTATATAAAAAGGGATCCATTAATTACAAATTATGCCGGGTAATATTAATTATAATTTGAAACGGATTATTTCAATATGAAATACATTTTGACTTACTGCAATCGTGTTCATCCGAAGCATCTAAACAGTCGGTGTTGCCGTTGCACTTTAATGAGAGAGGTATGCAGCTAGAATCCGATTCACACTTGAATTGATGTGGTCCACATTCTACACCAGCTGACACAAGACAAGTATAAACAAAAATAAATGAAAAAATCGCTTAGTGTTTGATTAGATTTAATTTAATAATAGATTTAAGATGCATCATTGCTTTCATAAAAATCTGGAACAAGCGATTCTATTATGATATTATTCATTTGTGCCGAACCGTAGTCCGTCCCTAGGAATTTAAAGATTTTCAAGACAAGGAAAAGTATTTAAATCATTATTTGAATCATTTTGTATCAATTCATTAAATTATTTTTCACTTTTGTACAATTTTTATTGATAATAATAATAATAATAATAATAATAATAATAATAATAATAATAATAATAATAATAATAATATATGGTTTATTTCCAAGATCCTTTGCTACAGCTCAACATTTAAAAAAAATCTAAACAAGTAAATATATATAACTACAACAGAGCATTGGAAAATCACAAGGTGTAGTTTGGTTCATGAGAGTACTCATTCACCATTCTTCCACTAAACCTTGAAGATAGAATGCTATAACAGAAAAGTTAAGACATGCCTATACATAAACTTAAATCTAAAAATTTTGCCACATATTTTTCCACATCCTTGTATATAACTTTTGAACCGATAGTGTATAACCTGCCGATCAATCGCTATAGAGCTTGTGTAAGATTCTATTTTTAAAGTGTTCTTATCCCCGTACGCCACGTACGAGAAACGAATACGCTATCCAGATATTTTGTATATAAAGCCGACTAGAATTGCATTCAAGAGGATTCTCTCATGCCCGACTCTTCGCTGGTTGTCTGTAGGGCCTTAGCTCATCTAATGAAGTTGTGGCTAACTGTTGCTTGAAGTTTTCGAATTTGACAAAAATAATACTTATTTCTGTGTTAGGCTGGAAGACAAACTAACAGTTAATTCTGTCCTTTTTTTACAAACATGGGAATCCATATATCTTCAAGTGCAATAACTTCTTTTTCGCTTTAAATTGTCAAGCATAAGTTTTTCAGTAATTTCTACTATAGAGCTATTAAACCTGGTTGCGTCCCTGTGCTTACATATCGCACGAATACGATTGATGCTATGACTCATCCCTACCGGGATGCCGAACAGTAATTAAAAGTACATTTATTTTATATTTGGCGAATTGTGTTGTCCGTTACGTTAAATTTTGGGACGAGTTGTATTTAAGAGGTCAACAAGGACATGTACAAATATGGTATCCTAATATAATACACAAGTTTTATATAAGAATGGAAGGTTTTAGTTTATTAGTTATTATATACTTACGGCAATTCTGTTCATCCGAGCTAGGTCCTCTGTTCCCATCGTTACAGTCGTCTTTTTCATTGCACACCTTCTGCCTGCTAATGCATTTTCCACTTCTAGGACATTGGAACTCGGATGGCTTGCAGACCGTCGTCTTCGTACAATTTTTTTCGTCGCTCCAATCCCAACAGTCGTTTTCCCCGTCACACAACCACGCTCTATGAATGCACGCAGTTGTATTGGGGCAATTTAGGAAGTTGTCGTCATTGTGTTTGCGTGGGCAGTTTTGTGGTTCTGAAACCCACGAAAGCAGCTCGTGTGCGTTAATGAAAAACGGTACAATTCTTTTGAATTAGGATTGTCGGCTTAAAATTAATCATAAAATTGCTCTATCTAAAGTTTTAGCGCTATTTGGTTAAAGAAATTTTGTTTATTTGTAATTACGCTATAACTTGAATTCCTCCCGTTCGGGATGCATTAGAGGGATTTGAGGTTGTTCGTCTATTTGTTGGCATTTACGGCAATTCCCGACCACACAGCCAAGTTTCCCAAGCGCTTTGACGGTCCTTCCAATCGTCGAATGCGAAGGAATAGGACGATCCACGTACTCAACGGCAAATAGATCGGCCGTGCTTTGGTAGGAATTTATCATTTAATGTCCTGTATCTTCTCTGCGATTGTAAAACTAACATAGTGTATTCGAAATCCACGATCAGTTGTTAGAACTTTACGAGCGCAGAGACAAACAAAGAAGGGAGTCAGATAGGCCTCTCAGAGCTACGGCAGTTGCGCACGGCGAAGCTGGCCAGCGGGGATAAATGCAAGGACGCCAGATCGCGCTACCTACAATACATCTCGCACCCTGGTGAGACCTGGGCCAATGTGTATAGGAGAGTGAAGTTTAAAGAATACAAACATTTTTATGTCATGGGAAGTACACCCACTACTCTCATGATGTAATAATTCTCTTACATTAGAGAATAGTGGTTCTGGGGTGTTCTTTTTGGGGTAGGAATCATATATGGCTTCTTCCAAACACTAGGACAGAAACACGAAGATATGTAGCTATTAAATATATGAGTGGAAGATGTGGACAGCAAAGCTTAATATGTTCAGTATCATTCCATCACGACCAGTAGCCTTAGATGAGATGTTGCGTACTATAGTAAATATCTGATCTTTTGTTACAAGATTAAAGGAAAAGCGAGCATTAGCGAGATGCTAGCTCCTTGATTTAAGAAGTAGTTAATTACATTCAAATCAGAACTATGTACTGAGGAGCGTGCTGCAGTGAAGAAGCAGTTAATTACATCGGGATTTAGTAAGTGGGGAGGTAAGGTATAATTTTTAGCAGAAATAGGACTAATGTCTAAATTTTTAAGATTCCTCCACACATTCCTTTGATTAGGTTTCACCCAGAATTGATGTTCACAACATTAATATGCGAAATAAAATAGTCTACAACGCGATATTGTTAGAACTGCTGTAGGCCATTCCACTTTCAGTAAGAAGTATTGTTCTTATGGACTATGGACTATAGCCATCTTTTTTTATTTAATATATATTTGTATATTGCTATCCTTTCCTGTTACGAGGATTGATGCCAGATTGCTTTATGTTTAGTTTACCATTCCTGTCAATTGTCAATTTTGGTTCATCCTTATATGTCGTTCTGTTTGTGTTTCATTCAGTTTTCATTTTCTCGTATTATGTATTTTACATCTAATCAGTTTTTTAAAACTGTCATATCGACAGCGTTGTCGATTGTAAGTATAATGAGAAGAATTAATGACATAATATAAAAATTATGAATTTATAGGGTTGGAATATGGAAACTTGTAAGCGAAGGCGAAAAGTTGCTTTACATATTCTGCAAAAAGTGTGAATGTCTCCAAGGCAGTGGAGGAAACAAGCTATGCGCTTGGCTGCGGCAAAAGAATTGTGTATTGCGTCCGTAAGGAAAAAGAAGATCATCTCGCAATGGTTGCAAAAAAGCAGAAGGTGTATACAGAAAGTTAAGTATCTATATCGGTTTGGCAACACGGCGTACAATCTCAATAGGAGCAATACTTCCTTCTGAAAGTGGAATGGTCTATAGGTAATTGTTTCTTAATAGCGTAGAGAAAATTTAAATGATTCTTTTATAACCTTGTGGGATCCCAAATATTTACTTTGCATCTACAATTTATTATCTTTTTGTGGCTAAATTATTTTCTATTTTATTTTTTATTTTTTTGGAGTTGTTTAAATCATACGCATCGGTTATTTTTATTCTTAGCGTACTATCTCTTTCTTTTTTTTACCAGATAGTGCAGGTGCCAGTCTGTCCAACTTACCGCATCCTTTTTCATCACTAGCATCTTCGCAATCGGGATCCCGATCGCACACAAACACCTTCAGTATGCATTCGCCGCTTTCGCATTTAAACCTATGCGACTCTGAACAGCTGCAGTTCACTTCATCGCTTGCATCCCCACAATCGTCCACGCCGTTGCAAATCTGATGAGCCACTACGCATCGTCTATTCAAGCAAGCAGACCATCCTTGAGGGCAGGTCCTACGACCGCAATAACCGGGTTCCTCGTCGGAACCGTCAATGCAATGCGTTATTCCATCGCAAGTTATCTGAAAGGGTACGCAACCTCCATCTGAACAGCGGAAAGAATCCTCTTTGCAGTCTAGACTTTTGCTGTAGCATCTTATCTCATCTTCGGCCAAGATTTTACCTTCGCTGCACGAACATTTTACTTTACCATCGGCTGTTAAGCTGCACAGTTCTTCGCAGCCACCATTCAGTTCCAAGCAGGGATTTGTGAAGCAATCGTCGGTATCGTTGGCGACAGCGATTATGCCCATTGGTTTTTCAATGTCGTGTCTTAAGTACACTAAATTCTGACCTGTTAGCTTATCGGCTCTTAACACGGCATGTAGCACCCAATCCGTCCAATAAATATAGTCTCCATAAACAGCTATGGCGAAAGCATGCTGAGGAGTAGCTTTGGATAACACGACCCTATCCGTGCCGTCATATTCGCATCTTTCGATTTTATCAAGTCTCGCATCGCTCCAGTACATTTTCTGTGCTTTATGGTCTAGCGTAATTGCATTGGGCATACGTATTTCGGTAGAAATAACAATCTGCCGGCTAAATCCTGACAGATACGCCCGTTCTATTGTTGGTAGATTCGAGTTCCAGTTCGTCCAATACAATCGGCTTCCACAACTATCGACTGCTATTCCCCGCGGTTTATCTAGAGGTTTTAGTTTTATCACCACCTCTACTTTGCTTGCGTTTGTGCCTTGGAGGGTTAGATTGACCCTGCTGATTGTGGCGTCGTTGTTACATGTCCAATATAAGGCACGATGAATTTGTTCAAATACTAATCCTTCGACTGATCCTTGTCCTATTTGAAAGAGGAACAATATTAGTTATAAAACACATTATACACCTTATCTCAAAAGTAACGCCCAAATTTATATATTTTTTCGAACCAATTCAATATTTATATTTTTTAAAGATACGATATCACATTACATATGAAGGGTGCATGAACAGAACAAAGTGAGTCCAATTTTTCACCAATTGAAATTATAACAGACATTTTAAGAAGTTTTACACGGTTTGTACAAGTCAGACTAAACGCAGAAAAAAAATTACTGCACACGGTTAACAGTAAATAAGTTAATACTACACCGGCATAAAACTAGGAATGTCCATTCAAAGTTTTAACCTAACTTTCAGTTTGTTTAAGTTTTGTTTAGTGCGTCCTAATAATAATGAGTGAAAATCAAAGTAATAAATTGCCAAAGAAAAGGCCAAGATTTGGAAGCGTTCAGGATACGAAGAAAAAGTTGAAATTGTTATCTTATGAAGAAGGTGAACCGTGTGCTTGCAAACGCTTAAAATGTTTTAAGCTTAAAAAGTTGCACAAAAAATTTAAAAATTTCAATAACTGAAGTAGTAATGAACGGCTAGCTCGTACGTATACTGTAAGAGCGAGCGTACTATGACCACCCGATTTCACACGAACTTAGCGCATCTAAACGTATGCTGTGTTGAATGTCTGTCAAAACTGCGTAAACGCAAATTCATTTGTGCACCTTGCTTACGTTATAAACGACGCATTGGTTCACGTACACGTGTAAGACACGACTTCGCTCTGGCATTTCCGGAAAATGTCGATTATATTGGCTGATCATAATACGCTCGCTCTTACGGTATGTCAAATCGCCATGCGTCAGAATGTATGCGTGGCACCATCTGTTAGGAATACCCGCATTTTATAGGTATACACCTGATAAAAGAAAGTTAGAGTATTTATAAAAGGGTTTAAAAGATCAGAGAGGAAGACGCAGTTCTACAACCAAACAATTGTCATGATACAGTTTGTGAACACATCGACCCTTTCAAAGGCAGGTTGTTTATCTTCCTGAAGAATTAAACATTAAAAAATGCATAAAATGTTTAAAATAAAATATCCTGATGTGAACATTGCCTATGAAACATACCGAAAGATTTTTAATAATAATTTAACATAAATTTTGAACATCCTCGAAAAGACTCTTGTTTCGACAACTAGAAGTCCAAAAAGAATTGCATTTGCGAAAAGCAGATGTATTCTATATCAGAAAAAGGAGTGAAAAAAACCGGGCCAGAAAAGCTACTGATTTCGAGCCGTTGCAATGGATTTTTAGGAAAACGTTTATCTTCCAAACGTCTCAACTTATGACGTGCATTACCTTAGGCAGCTCTCTATGTATTCTTTCGGTATACATATGCTTGCATCAGGTTCTGCACTATTTTATATGTACCTATAACTTTTTCCAAAAACCACTTGATAAGAAAATTAAACATCTACACATATTTTGCGATGTAGCAGGAGGACAAAGCAATGTCCACACTGTGAAACGTCTTCATTCTGTAGAAATCACATTTCCCATAAGAGAATTCATACATGGAATGTGACAAAAATATGGGTGTGATTAATTTAAAAACTACCTAAGAACTGCTAAGAATTTCGCGTGAGAAACCATCTCCGTTTGTGGTGATCGAAGTTCAACAATCTATGATTAAAGAATGGATAAACTTCCTCCGTGGAAAATTTATGGGAAATGTCTGTTTGCAATCCAAAGCATCAAAGAATTTAAGTGCCAGAAGCAGAATTCTCGTTTAGTGAGTTATTGGACAACATACAATGGACATTGGTTAAAAGTTCCTCTTACAAAAATCACATAAACCCCATCTACAAGTACTTGCACACCTAAGGAGTTTCAACTTCCAGGAGAAAGCTGTATGTATTTTGTTAACACATTTAATTTTGAAACTGATTTTTGTAAATGTTTTAGGATACCTTCCAATAAGTGACGAAAAGTATTACAATTTAATGAAGCTAAATACTTTTGCGTCAAAATCCATATGCACGGGAATTCTACGAGAGTATACCTTTAGAAAAAAAAGACTTCTTCTAAGCAAAGGCTAGAAAGAATAAAGAAATAATGTTTGCTAACTTTATTAACATTCACAGTATTTAAGTATGAGGGCGGGTCAATATGTCCGTGATTTTTTGAATGAGAGACGTTTTACTTCGCAACATAGTCTCCTTTTAGCTCAATACGTTTCGTCCAACGTTTCTCCAATTTTTTGATCCCTTCCAAATAATAATATTTATCTAGGCTCTCGAAATAGGCGTTTGTTTGAGCGATGATTTCATCGTTGGAGCCAAATCTCTTTCCGCCAAGCCATTTCTTCAGATTTGAAAACAGGAAATAGCCACTGGGGACTAAATCCGGGGAATATGGCGGTTGGGGGAACAACCCCAATTCATGAAATTTCGCCATGGCGACTACGCACGTATGCACCAGTGCATTGTCTTGATGGAAGAGCACTTTCTTCTTTGCCAAATGCGGTCGTTTTTCTTCAAATTGTCATTGAATCTGTTCAATAAGTTACCGTAATACTCACCGTTGATTGTTTTTCCTTTCTGAAGGTAATCGATGTGGATTATGTCGCGTGCATCCCAAAAAACTGTCGCCATGACCTTGTTGGCTGACAGACCTTGGCCTTCTTCCGCGCCAATTCGTCCGGAGAAATAAACTGTTTCGACTGGTGTTTAGTCTCCGATGTGTTGTAGTGTATCCATGTTTCGTCAACGGTTATGAAACGGCGCAAAAGCTCGTCCGGATTACGGTTAAACAACGTCAAACACTCGTTCGAAGTTGTCATACGATCGCGTTTGTTATTAATTGCGAGCAAACGCAGCACCCATCTCGCGGATAGCTTTCTCATATGCAAGTGATCATTCAAAATCGAAACCGCTGAGCCATGTGATATGCCTATGGCTTCTACAATCTCGCGCACCTTGAATCTCTGATCGGCCAACACCATATCGATTTTTTTTATTGTTGCGTGTAGTGACCTCAATTGGGTGTCCAGAACGTCGGCGTCATTAGTGCTTGTACGATCACAATGAAATTCAGTAAACTGCTTCTTTACCATTGATTCTGATGGTGCAGAGTCGCCATAGTATTTATCAAGCCTAGCCGGTGTTTGAGTGATGGTTTTAATTCGCATAAAATAATGCTTTGTGAGCACACGAAATTCACATTTTCCCATTTTCGCCAAAATGCACGACGTTGTTTGTTTTCAATGGAAAACATTAACTAAATGACGTAGCTTTCTCAAACTTTGATAGTCGTGTATTAACAGATGGTTGTTGACGGGAGCAGTGTTGCTTTTTAATTTGCAACGTGGTAAATTCAAAAAGTCGCGGACATATTGACCCACCCTCGTATATTAGAAACAGAATCATCGCTTGTTTTTATATATTCTAAAATGCGGTATAAAGTACTCAAGTACTCTAAATATTTATCTAAGCTGGAGTTACCTCGTTTTGTTTGGGTTTCCATAATGTTTCAAGTTATTTTTACTTTTTCCTGCAAAAATGCTCGTGATTGCCATTTGGACAATAAGGTTTTAAGTTTATTAGCTCATGAGCAGTGCTATATGAAACAATCTTTCCAATAATTGTAATGGTTTTTGTATTAATAAAGAAACAAACTTATTTTTCTCGTTTTCTCAAAACAACGATTTTGTGACTTTCCCCGTTTTATTCGTGCACCTTTCATATGACAGCTATAAAATCATTTATTTTGAATGTCAAAAACAAAACAATTTGATTTTTATACGTTACTTTTAAAACACAGTATACGAGGATGGTATGAGTGTATGAGTATCCGTGTTTGGAGACAGATGGCGCTTTGCGTTAAAATCTGCATTACTCTGTCAAAATTTCGAAGGGATCCATTGAGTAGTGTTGTTTTGAGAGCTGTTGAAAGTGAGCAAGTTTATGTATTCGTGGAATCATGGAGAAAGAACAATATCGGTCAGTGATTCGATTTCTTTTTTTGGATGGGAAAACGTGTGCAGAAATTAAAGAGAAATTGTATGCAGTTTATAAGGACCATGCCTACCACCAGATACTGGTTTAATGAATTTAAGCGTCGCCGAACATCCTTTCTTTGATGAGGAGCGGTCAGGTCGTCCCACTGAAGTGACTACGGACGATACGATCAATAAAGTTCATGATATCGTATTAGCAGATCGCCGGGTGAAGATTAGAGAGTTTATCAAGATGATATACATCTCAAATGAATGCAAAACATCCTACACGAAAAATTGAGTATGATAAAGCTATTGGCGAGATGGGTGCGTCTGCTGACGATTCAAATCGACCAAAAACGGAATAGCAATGTTTGGACATGTTTAAACGCAGTACGAGTGAGTTTCTGCGGCGTTATGTGACTGTAGATGAAACATTGATACATTATTAAGGTAGAATTTCGCTGGAACGTCCAGCGTTCACAGTTCACCGCGATGTCCAGCAGTAACGACCTATCGTTGCGGCTACATGCTTTCATTAAAACGTCCTACGTTCGCGTCTGCAAGGATGCTTTCGTAATTCAGGAATAGAAAAGCACTTTAAATGAACAGAAAAGCACTAGTAATGTTCATTTTGTTAGAAGAAGATGATGATATGGAGTTTTTGCTTTGTACGTGTGATATGAAACTAGAGAGTTATATAGATTTCGAAAAGAAGGATATTTTTAGATATTAATAAGAAACCACCTAAATATTGACGGCGAGTAGTTGTTTGTTTTAAAATTGTTTACTTTAGATATGCATATTTTTGGTTTTGCATAATTTAAAATTACTTTATTAGGTTAGTCTTTCGCTCAGTTTGTTGTTAGTTCAGTTTTACTGCTGATGGTGATTGAAACGTGCGTCCAGTGCAAGTGAAATATTATGCTAAAGTTTTTAGTGAAGTGTTTTAGTGTTTCGGTGCCACCGAGTTCGAATACTTGATTATTGCTAGATCTGATAAAAGGAAAACAATATACAACTATTGATTATGTAGAACTCGACATGTTACTGAAAATGCATTTGCATTATGCCAAATTTTTCGTATGTACTATACACCGATAGCTGTAAAACCAGAATTATTATTGTTAAAAGAAATAGTCGACCATTCTACGTCTATGGCCCTGATCTAGAGATCTCAAAAAATGTAACTCCTCTAACAGGAGGAGGAGACTTTGATAATGCAATTGGGTTGGAACGTTGGAAGTACGAGAGGTATCTACTTTTTTACTTTTTTAATGAGAAAGAAGCATTGCAGTGGTAAAACAATCATGTTTTTAAAGTCCCTAGTTGAGGACGTGGCCGCCAACGATCGGCCGTTGAGCCGACAAGTAAAGACGTGTTAACAAAATCATTCCTATTTAAAATACATCGTAGCAGTACTCGACTGCTGGACGTCGCGGTGAGCTGTGGACGCTGCACGTTGCAGCAAAATTCTACTTTTCCTCACCAGAAACCAAAGGTCAGTCGGCAAAATGGGTTTTTCCCGGTGAATTTTCACCCAAAGAAGGCGAAGATGATTCCATCAGCCGGAAAAGTGATAGCGCCGACTTTTTGGAATTCGCAAGGCATAATCTTAATTGATTATTTTGAGAAGGGAAGAACTAAAGAGAAAATCGCACCACCCAGTGAAGAATAAGATTCTCTATCATTATGATAACGCCCAGGCCCACTCATCGGCAATTGCGACAGCAACCGTTACGGTACAAATTGGTGCACCATCCACCACATTCGCCCAAACTTGAAAGAATGGCTTGGCGGAAAGCGGTTTACGTCAAATGAAGAAGTCATTGCCGAAACAGAGGCTACTTTGCAGAGTTTTTGCAAAATAATAGCGCTGTCTTCCATAACACAGGTATTTATCATACCGTCCTCGTATATCCAATAAACATAGTATGTTGTTCAACATACTGTCAACAATAATACTATGTCCGGTGCCGTTGAAGAAAACCGTGTTGAGGGATCCCTTTTGTATATCGGAATAGAAGACTCTGCGTTGCTTGTAATCAAACGATAAACCAATAGCATTCTTCATAAATATTGAACTTTTAATTGACGGAAATGGGGAATTTTTGATATTGGCGTCAGTCATGTGGATGGAATCTATGCTGACCACTTTAGAAAACATTACGAAACTGTCGTACTCTAAAAAAAATAAAGCGCATTAGATTTAAAGGAAAACATTTAAAAATCTATTTCTACCTTCACATTTCTTTCCATCCGCAGCTAATTTTCCATGAGGGCAGGCGCATACGCCGTGAGATCCGTTATACAAACACAATTGTTGACATCCTCCATTATTAATGGCGCAAGAGTTCAATCCTTGTTGTCTCTTCTTCGAAAAAATTTGTATATCTTTCAGGGAATCCCCAACTCCAGCCATCAATTTGGTATAATTCGCTAAATCATCTACAGATGCCATCTTTATACTACCATGTTCATGAGTCCTGTGAAACAATTTGTAATTATCCATTTTGATATTTACAAAACAAAAGACAGACTCTTACGTATCTACCCAATATAAAGTGTCATCTAAGAATGATAAAGCGATCGGGTTCTCCAAAGAATGATTGAGTAAAACCATCTTTTCATTTCCGTCGTATTTGATTCTTTCGATGGTGTTTTTACCCGTATCACAGAAATAGATATGTCTGTTAATATAATCCAATGTAATATCCGAGATCGAGACGCCTTGACTCACAAGAAGTTGGCGATTAGATCCGTCAAGCATTGACGCCTCAACATTTGAACCTCCTGCCCATACTAATAATCCGATTGAAGGATCTACTGCTAGGGCCGAAGGTTTGCCGATTTCGTGCGACAGAATGACATATCGGGATGAACCGTTTAGTCGAGAAACTTCAATTACTCCATGCTTGATGTCGCTCCAGTAGACATTGCCGGCAGACCAATCAACCGCTAGACCTAGGCAAGATAAGGGTAATTATTGTTATGAAAGTAAAAATATTAGAAAAGAGACAAGCTTTTGGCAAATTACACCTCAGTAGTTATACTATGCCGGTTCGGAACTATAATAGTTTTAACGTAATCAGAGACAGCTGATTAATACGAATCATCTCGCCTAGCTACCCTATACAACCTTCCCACACCTGTACACTTACCGCAAATTAAACGCATTCTTATAATAGCAGGAATTTGTGCTTGTTTCCCATAAAGAACAATGTAAATTCTACCTATTACTCGATTTGTACCATATCTCCATTTACATACACGTGAAACGAAACACAAGGTTGCTTGCGATTACCTGTGTTTCTAGTTCAGACTTGTCTAAATACGTATAGGTAATATTTCACAATATTACGTAACACCTCATTAGCAATGCAAGATGATGGAATTAATAATAAAAGGGATTATTCAGCTTCCTATTATAACATGCACATGCTATAATAAAACGATTTCGCAAACTTTTACCATGCTGATATTCAGCTTCTTAGTGCGATAGTGGCTTCCGCCCACAATGCTCGTTTGCGAAACCTAGTACTACTCGTGCGCACTGAGTCATCCTCAAGCCCGAGCGGTGTCTTAGCCCCCGAAGGAGCTACGGCCGTTTCAATGTTAAAATCGAATCACCTGGTACCCCTTACCCATTATATTTTTAATAAGCTAGGAATAGCATAGGGCCTAGTACACCTTCTGCTAATAAGGATCTTTTGACACCTGGCGATTCACACCTGCGGCCCCATACCTGGCGGACTAAGGGACGGGGCCTATGACGTCACGGGTAACGTGACATGCCCGAGGCAGGAGTGGTGGAGATAAAAAGTAATTTTAGACCCCTCTGTTAAATTTTATGGGATTTTGCCCTCGAACCGATATAGCATATCTACCCACCTCTAACAAATACAGCATATCCTGGATTATCATTATCTATTGTTGGTTAGGACATGCCGAATAATTGAAAAAGTTGGATAATCAACTTTAACTAAGTAGTCCATAAGCCATTTTTAAAAACTTTGCGTTAACTTTCTAAAACTGTTATCAAAAGAATGTTTTTACTATGTATTTATTTATTTTTGCCAGTAAAGTCTTAGTATTGGAGGCAAAATAATAAATATCAATGCCTGCTTGGATTTAAGTTTATTAAATGTCCCCCTTCAAAACAAAATGGACGTGTCTTAGTGATTTTTGATAATTTTACTAATTAGAGAGTTACTCAAGGTGGGACGTTTTCAAATTAAAGCCCTGTATATTGGGGAGCGTTTCTAGTCTGAGCACCACTAGTCAGACGACTATTGAAGACTCAACATCGTCCTCAAAATGCTAACCTCAGCGTTTGACGAAACGTCGATCTTTACTAATCGAAGACTACGGCCTACCAGCTGGAAAAACGTATTGTAGGTACAAATTCTTCACCGGCCGTGAAAGCCCGGCAGTTTTTAACAATATTTATCGTTGGTATGTATGAATAATAAAGATAATGATATTCAAAAAACATTTTCAGAAAAAATCGGATGGCAGGTTGACTCCAGTTGACACCCGTGGTGGTAGACTTTTATTGCAAACGCCAAGTTAGATGGCGAGCGGTCGGGATGCGCCGTAGTCGTTTTTGAAAACGCGCACGCCTATTTACTGAAGTAATAGTCAGACTATATTTGTCAGTGGCGGAACATAATGTCTTTGCTAGGGGATCATAAAGTGATACACGCTCAAACGCCAGAAGTAGTTTTTAATGTTTACAATTATTTTTATAAACATAAAAGTACATCACTGCCATTAAGTGAAATAAAAGAATGTGTTCATGAAGCAACTGGTGTGTCGGTGCGAACAATAGAAAGAATTATTCGAGAAGGAAATACGGCATGAAACAGCGATGAAAAAAAATTTACAAGTCCTGGTAAGAAGAGACAAAGAACAAAGAGTGTCACAAGTTTGCCGGAGTATCAATTAACAACGGTGCGAGATATGATCGATAATTTTCATAGAACAGACGAGCGACGAGTTACGATTTCAGCTCTACGCCAAAAGATGCACGATGAATTGGAATGGAAAGGATCAAACACATCATTAAGAAGAATTGTAACAGATTTGGGATTCAAGTTTCGACGTACACAAAATAATAGGCAAGTATTGATAGAGCGACTAGATATACGAGCATTAAGAATTGATTATTTGCAAAAGATTAAGCATTTTCGTGAGACAAATCGACGCATTGTATATATAGATGAGACTTACATTCACAGTAGTCGTATGTCTTCCAAGATGTGGAGTGATGAAAGTACAAAAGGTCTTTTCAAAAACATATTAAAAGGACCCGGACTAATAATAGTGCACGCAGGAGGCAATATGGGCTTTATCCACAACGCCCTATTGATTTTTAAGTCCATCGTAAAAACTGGTGATTACCATTCGGATATGAACGCAGAAAATTATGGCAGATGGATTCGTGCGTCGTATCACAATACACAAACGAATCATGCTCCAACAAGTAATAGTGAGAAAAATGAAATGATTGAATGGTTAACGTTAAAAAATATTCCTTTTGACACTAGAATGCTAAAGCCACAACTATACCAGCTAATTAAACACTATAAGGGTCAATATATAACGTATAAATTCGACGAAATTTTACAACGTAATGGACACACAGTTTTGAGACTTTCACCGTATCACCCCGATCTAAATCCGATTGAGTTGATCTATGCCACCGTCAAAAACAATGTCGCTGCAAGGAATCTAAATTTTAAGATAGAAGATGTTCGTAAAATAGCGGAAGAAGAATTTTCGAGAATTTCTCCGGAAGATTGGGAACAACGTTGTAAACATGGCGATAATATTGAAGATAAATATTTAGAATCAGAAATATTAGTTGATGAAACGACAGAAAGTTTAATTATTAATGTAAATAATGAAAGTGATAGTGATGACGACATCTTCAGTTCCGAAGAAGATTAATCTGTTTATTTAATTATTAGTAATTATTATTATTATATTGTTATTATTAGAAATGGAATTATGATTTGCGATATTCGTAACTACCTGTGTGTACATTTAAATCTCATTTCATATGTAAACTCTTTAATTACTTGTAACATCAAATAGCTTCCTATGTAAATTTATACTGTTTGCAAAATATTCTTAAATACCTGTTTATACAATAGAATCTCATTATTTATATCATTTCCTTTAGTAATTAATGTATATGCATATATTTGATTATTACCTGATTACCTATTTCTACATTTTACTCTAATAAATTGTTTATTTATTAAGAGATGGATATTTAGTATGCGCCGCCTATGGTTTCTTGCAACTGTATGTATGACCAAATACAAATTTGCCCACTATTTCTAATGCTGCGCGGACTTATTCCCACCGCTCGCCATCTAATCTGGCGTTTGCAATACCATACCTGAGAACCTAATCTACAACTTATCAAAACAAAAAAAAAACCTTAAAATGGAAATAGCTGTTCCAGAAAAATCAATGTTAAGGTTGTTGTCCAATTCTTAGTAATACACGTAGTGTATTAGTACATATGAAGAATTATTATTATTATTATTAAATGGCTTTGGCGGACGGCACTGGCCAGTTACCCTAGTACATATAAAGAAAATATTACTTACCAGACAATATATCGGACGCGGTATTTTCAATCCCTTCATGCTGATCTATAATGATCCGTCGTTTAGTGCCATCTCGCGCAATACTCCTAATGACACCGTGATCGCTATCGGTCCACAGTATCAAATCCTCGTTGGCCAGAAAATCGATCGAATTTGCCATTGATACCCTCGAAATCGGACCCAAGCTCTTAAAATCGCTCGTACCATTCATATTCAAACCGCAAATCTCCCAACTGTTCGAATAGAAGATGAAATCGAAGTCGCTGATGCATTTAGTAGGATCCAGCTGATCGACCAAATACCCGGTCGCGCATTTGCAGATCCTTTTGGTTGACGAGAGCGGAATGCAGAGATGTTGACAACCGCTCCTATTCTCATCGCAGGGACCGCTGCCCATTTGTTCGTTTGGATCGTAGATTCGTAAAGCTAGGACCCCCGTGCTGTTCCTTAAGGTTCTATCATTTTCCCCTGTGGTCTTGTTTGCGATGTGAATGGTTGAATCATCATCATTGGCGTAGTAAATCAAGCCTTGGTATACAGTGGCGGCGCTGATAGTAACGTTTGGTAAATTCAGATTTATAACGGCTTCTATTGTGAAGTCATAATAATAGATCTTGAAGGAACTAATCCAATACAGTCTGCTAGCTTCTTTATCGAACGTTAAACTTTTAGTTGTTGGTTCTAGATTCGCTACAATAACGTTACGACTTGATCCGTCCATGTAACTCGTCTCGATCTGGCTTAAATTCTTATCGGTTGATACCCACCATAGTCTCCCTTGCGTTGGATCTATCGCAATGCTTTCGACGCTCGTATCTTTTATGATTACGCTGCTATATTCCCCATTCAGATTACAAACGATGATGCCCTTCAACGAGCCAACAAATAAATTCTTCGCTAACCAATCCACCGCTAAGCCCGTAGGATGGTCCAACCCGGTGTCTATTAGAATTTGCGTCTGGGCCATCGTTAGACCCGATCTTTTCACTTCGTTTAATAGGTAATCCGTCCAATAGATGGTGTTATTCGCCGCTAGATATTCAATCTGATTGGCGCTCATTACTTGAGGGTTGCTTATGGTGGGAATTGTATGGTAGTACGGTTGTAATAGATCTACACCCCTTATTTCGTGCATTCGGGCTATTAGTAACACACGTTCGTTAACTGGAAATTAAACAAAATGGCAAAATCAATTTAACATTCAATAGACCTCAAAAAACCACTTCACTATTTGACGTTGGTAGAAGTGTACTTGTATTGTCGCTTTTGACATTATAACTGATTTAACCTGAAATATATAAAGTTTTGTATCTTTCACATAATAATAATTTGACATTCACATGACATACACATGAAAAAAGTGCCTAGTAACAATAGCCAAAATTAATGCTAATATAGCTCATGGTATTGGTGGAATCACTCCCGGCAAAAACAATGTGGGCATCTGTATTCCGGTTTCTGTCACTACTTTTAGGACGGCATGAGTATATCTCTTGGCACTAGGTGGCACCAGGAAATATTTCAGTGCTGTTTTTTTCAGTGGAAATTAGTGGCGTAAGCTGAGAGGTGAACGCAATGCAGGGAATGGAAAATAGCATCCGGAGCAACGCTGATGACGCCAGGTAGGCAGAAACATGTCCCTTTTTTATGCTCGCAATGTTTCACCGGGAATGGTTCCACCAATACCATGAGCTATATTAAAATTTTGGTTATTCACATGAGAGTTCAACGCAGAATGAGAAAGTATGTTTATTTTACAAATTCCAGATTAGTAAAATATATGCTATTATAACAGTTATGGTAATTAAATGGAATTGTAAAGTTGAAATCGCTATTATTTAGTGCCGAGAAAGTGTTTGAAAGGAAAGTAAGAGTTGAATAATTTCATTTTATATATAAATCATATTTGTAAAAGAAACATGAAACTCGTATACCTAATATACGATCACTGATCAGGGACCTTGTATTCTGGGAATATAAGTACGTATAAATGTACCGTGTTTATGTTTAAAAGTGTACGTTAGAAGCGCTATAATTTTATAAAATATGAGTGTTAGTCAGTTTTCCACCTCTCTAGTCATGCGCCCGTCCTCATGCGGGTGCAGGGATGGTACATACGACTCTATGAACAGAAAGTAGGTGGTTAAGCTTTTTTTATTGACAGAAAAGTTCAATAATGATAGCAAGGACTGTGGGGTAGTATGGCAAACAACATAGAGTATTGGCACACTCCTCACCACTCAAGATATTAATTAATTCGGAACAGCTGTTTCAAAGGCTCGAATGGCATCCATTCTCAATTACTAAATAAATCTGAGCGAAAAACCAAAAAATTTCTTAATTCTACCATGATTGTCTATCCCTACTCTCCCCTCCTCCTCCCTACTATCCACCTAATTGCTAATAATGTATCAATATTGGAACTAATTGTAATGATTATGATTAACGTTGGCCACGAGCGGTACCGCGCATCGGTGTAGAATCAGTTCGGACCGAGAGGAACGGTAGTATTACTTCGTCTGCGGAGCAGTACGGACATTTTCGCTGCCGGTCATTTGCGCAATTGTTTATCTATCCTAGAAAAATTATGATTTCGTCAGCAAAACGACCGCGGTCGGACAAACTTCGAAAATTTATTGCAGAAATTCCAGACTTAATGTATGAAGGTGCTAAAATTAAATGTGTAATCTGTAAAATCCCGTTAATGTGTTGGTCCAGACAACATTGTCTACGACACGTAAATAGTGAAAAGCATGTCTCAAAAAGAAATTGCGCACGAGACAATGAAAAATTTATATTTAATTTATGCGTTACGTTTATTGCATGTAATACACCGTTTAATTTACTAGACAAGGAACCATTTATCTGCTTTTGGAATAACTATCCGGAGTGCAAATTACCAAGTCGAACATCGTTACGAAGAATTGTGCCATCTGCGCGCGAACATATTGAACAAAAAATAAAATCGGAGTTGAAAGATCGAAAATTGTGGTTATGTGTCGACGAAACAACAGATCGGAAGAAACATTCTGTTCTTAATGTAATGGCAAGCAAATTGGAACCTCATCAATCGGCACCTTCAATTCTATTAGTCTCCAAACGAATACAACAGTGTACTGCCGAAGTAATTTCAAAGTTAATGTTAAATACATTGGACAAGTTTGAACTTTCAACAAACCAACTCTTGATGTTAGTGAGTGATGGCGCTGCAAACATGCTTTCTGAAGGCCGGTCTCTTAAAAAGCATTCTGCTAATTTGTTACACATTACGTGTAAAATTCATGCTCTCAATCTTGTGGCGGATAGTATTAGAAAATGTTATCCTGAGGTAGACGCTTTAATAGCGCATACCAAAGCAGTATTTGTCAAATCACCGAAACGTATTCGCGAATTTCACAGACTGTGCCCCCGTATACCAGAGTCACCAGAACCTATTCTAACTCGTTGGGGAACATGGTTACAGGCCGCGTTTTATTATCATAAATATTTTTACAATATTAAGAACGTGGTTTTACAATTCGATACAAAGGAAGCTGCCGCTATCCAGAAAAGCCAGTCGAAATTTCAAGATATTCAGGTTAAAATGGATTTAAAAATCATCCACGACAATTACTTCGGGCTAGCAGATGCAATAGAAAAATTAAACACATTTTTTCCTCATGCCGTACTAGTTTTGCCGAAACAACAGTTGAAACATATCTAATGTTGCAGATATTTAACAGACATTATTCACTTTGTGATTTCAGGGAGGACTCTTAAAATGGTAAGTGTTTGAGCACGTGTTATTTAATTTTTATTTAAAAGATGAGCGAAATTATTTGCGGCAGCAAACATCTCTATTAGCAGAATAACTCTAGTGGAACGCGAGGCCTGGTCGACTCTAGGCTACTGCGCGGTACCGCTCGTGGCCAGCTTTAGTTATGATTATGTTTAATCTTCCTGTTCCTTCCCTTGTATATACCTATCGTTACTTGATACACTACCGGCCATTGAAGTTGGGGCAAATATTAGAATTTTAAAAGATCGAATTTTTTGAAATATTCAATACCCTTACTATTACTGTAAAAACGTTTACAACAAAGTTGGGATAATAAAGTATTTTAGATGGAAATTCTCATTAGAATAAATGTCATAGAGAGAAATTTCAATTCATCCTATTTGCGGGTAATAAAATCATTAGAACCGATGCTGTTTACAAAAGTATTTACAAACGAGGGAATGGGTCTCGGGGGTCGTCAAATGTAGCTGTGTGTCTCCGATTATAATAGGGAGTAATTTTTATCATGTCCCCAGTGAATCAGATACCGATGTTCGGTTGCAGTGCTTGTGTAAGTAATATTTTTAAAATGCCGAAAGGAAAGCCTATAACTACAGAACGAAACACAGTAACGGTAGTGGTTCAGTAATGATTTGGGGTTGTTTTAGTAGTGCGGGACCGGATATCTAGTAAAAATCGACGGTATTATGCAAAAAAAAAATTATAGATGAATACTAGAAGAGAACACTGTGACATCCGGATTGCCGTTAACTGGGGGGAACTTCGTGTTTGCGCTCGATAACAATCCCAAACATACAGAACGAATCTGTAAAGATTTTCTAACATCACAAACAGAAGAGCATATTTTGCAAATCATGCCGTGGCCCCCGCAGAGTCCGTATTTGGACCCCATCGAATTATAGTGGGATGAGCTTGACAGACGAATACGAAAAGTTTGTCCAATTGTCGAAAGAGCACCTGTAGCAACTTCTCCAAACTGAATGGATCATTTCCGGTGGAACTGTAATAAAAGTGACAGAACGCATGCCACGAGTGGTCCGGGGAGTATTACAAACCAAAGGCGGCTATTTTGATAGCAAAAGATATAGCCTAATATTTAAATGAGAATATTTTATTTTTTTTTTATGTTATTTCTTCTTCCTAATTGTTTATGTTTTTATTTCTAGCAATAAATCTTTATTGTCTTCTGCATTATTGCCGTAATTATTGTGTATTACGTAATTTGATTGGTAGAAAGAAATCCGCAACTAGAATCCAACTGATATAACGCAAAATATTTGATTGGCTCTGGCCGCTCTGGTTAGTTTCGCAATTACTTTGCGAACAACCTATATGATGTACTTTCCTGCCTTTCTTTTACCTGTGAATCCGAGCTGAACTGAAGTACTCGCACTTGCGTGCGGAAGATAGTATCGATATTTAGTCGTCGCAAGGAGGAGACATAATATAATACGGGCAGTGTACGCTGTATTGCCATAAAATCCCATATGAGTAAGAAAATTTGATTTTAGTGAGCGAGGATTTCGTTACCGGGAGAAAATTGTTTGGAATATGGTGAAATGAAACAGGTAAAGCAAAGAAAATAGGGCTTTACACATTTTTATACATATTATTTAATCATTTGATTAAAATTTCGATTTTAAGGATTTTGAAAAACCTTTTTATCTTAACATGGTAAAATTTGAATGAACACTCTTAGAAAACCATCTATTTTTATTCCTAAATAGTCGTTACATACAACTTCTAAAGCAAATAAAGATGTGTGCAATTTCCTTATTGGCGCAATCAGTATTATGTTAAAGACGTTACTTGTAAGAGATCCATATGTGAAAAAATGAAATAAGCTATATAATTCCAATTTTTCGTAATTTTAATATACTCAAAACCTTCTTATTGACCTTGACCTTGCGTATGCATAGGTCAAGGTCAATGAAGAGGTTCCAGAATCGGCTGAGACCGATCAAGGTCGATACAGAGGTCAATGATATGGTCGAGGCCAACTACAAGGTCAACCCCAATACCACCAATACATTTAATTTAAGCAATTTTATTCCTTTTTAGAAACCGTAAATGATTAAAAAATTCGTAAAAATTTGCCAAACACTTACTTACCAACACATGTTCTATTATCGGTATGCAGCCTCATGACGTGTGGACAATCACATCGGTAAGTTTTATTCGTATGCAACAAACACAAATGCGAGCATCCGCCATTATTGGTCCCGCAGGGATTTGGTCCGTCACGAGGTTGTCTACTTGGATGGAATACTTGTATATCGAATGGTTGAGTCAACGTCCTTTGGATTACGGATACATCGCCTCCAGTCCACTTATTTGCTCTAACAACGCTGTTGGTTCTCCAATCCGTCCAATACACGTAGTTCTCAAATAAAGTTATCGCGAATGGATGCGAGAGTAAATCATGATTTCTCATTACAACATGATGATCGAGTCCATCATAATCCGTAGTATGGATCGAGTCAGATCTAGCGTCTATCCAATAGATTCGCTTGTGATCGTAATCTAAGGTTAAACCATTAGGCCAAGCACCGTTCGAAGCAAGATCAACGCGAACGATTACTTTCCTTCCCAAACCGGCTAAGGATGACCTCTCAATACGGGGAGCTGAAGTATCCCAATCTGTCCAGAATAGGTAACTGACTCTTGGGTCTAAGGCTATAGCGCGCGGACTTTCCATTTCCCCTCCGATTAATGTTCTGCGAAAGCTTCCATTTAAACGAGCTACCTCGATTTGATCCAGATTGCTTTCGACCCAATAGAGATTTTCGCCAATCCAATCTACCGCTAAACCTTCAGCCGTCGATAAACCTGTTTGAACTACGACTTCGATGTTACTAAGAAGATTACCGACAAGGGTGCCGCGATATATTTTGTCATCGATTACGTCAGTCCAATAGATCTAAAAATTAAAACAAGAGATTAGGGGGTTGCACTAAGTACTACACTAATGTTGTAAATTCAGTACGAGTCCTTGAAGCGCGACTTATTAATTGGATTCCATAAAAATAGGATTTCGTCCTAATTCGGTCAGTAGTGTTGTAGGAAATTAATTAATTAATTGTCCGGTCTGAAGGTCCGGGAATGTCCTAAATACACTCTTTCGGCAATTTAAATTAAACTAGATCTCAATTGATGAAATTTTCTTAAAACTTGAAAAGAGATGTAATGATTCCATATAAACTCTATGTTCATATGTTACTCACTGGAAATCTGCCTATTCTCAAACCACCAAATTTGTCTTTTATGTCATATTTATGATACGATTTAAACATTAAACACTTAGAAAATGGGAACACAGCAAAACACATGGATAAATGTCTTGATCCAAAGTGAGAAATTAATTAGCGTGCCTCCAGTCCACTATTATAATCGCGATAGCGATTCTTTAAACCCAGCCAATTTGGATAATTTTACTTTTCGAAATATAACTTGATAATGAATTTCCAACGAATATTCTTATTTTTAAATGCAACATAATGCATGTCATGGAGGGACGCAACTGGAAGACGAGGGATGTTCAGTAATTAACAAGACAAATGGCTGTGGAAAAAATACAATTTATTCAATGAAATTTACGCTACTTTTCAATGTAGTCTCCAACAACATTTGGACACTTCTCCCATCGCTTTGTGAGCTTTCTAATTCCAGTGCTGAAGAATTCTTCACGTTGGTGTCCGAGCCACTTGTGTACAGCTTGTTTGACCGCTTCGTTGTCTTCGTACTTGGTGCCGCGTAAAAACTCTTTAAGCGGGTCGAATAGATGAAAATCGGACGGTGCGAGGTCGGGACTGTAAGAAGGATGTGGCAGCACCTCCCATCTCAAATCCAAACACGGGTGTCTTTATGGACTTGAGTCAACTGTCTTGGAACCCATCTCGAATACGTTTTGCGATAATTCAGCTTGTCATGAATGATTGAATACACAGTTTCAACAGTAACATTACACAAATCAGATATTGTCACGATTTTTATACGCCTGTTAGCGAGAATTAGGTCATTTATGCGATTTTTAGCGCGTAAGTCGACACTTCAACCGGTCGTCCGGAGCGATGAATATCGGTGTTCAATCCACTTATATACGTTTCCGCGGCTTAAACACTTTTCACCTTACTGTTTCAACATTCTCGAGCGCATTTCGGCCGGCTTCATACCTTCGGATAATAAAAATCTTATCACTGAACGTTGTTCTCCCACCGTACGCGTTTCGAGAGGAGCCGACATTTTGAAATGAACAAAAGAGTAAGTTTGCTTTTGTTTCTTTCAAACAGCTGACTTAATTTGTCGCGAAGGTTACCAACTTAACCCACAGAAAGTTTCATTTAATAATATTGAGTAGTTTTTCCGCTAATGCAGATTGTTTCCTTAATTACTGAACGTCCCTCGTATGCCGCTCTATGGCATATAACACCTTTAATAATAAAATTTACTGACGAAGACGGCGATTACTTGATGAACGATATTTAATTTTCGAAATTATGGTAAAGAATTTACAGAATTCATGCTATCACTTGCTGTAGGAAAATATTCCGTTAAAATTGAAGATATAAGATGCGAAGAAAATAGAATATCAGTTATTTATTCGTTCCCCTATGTTCGTCGTTGATTGAACTTAAATTAATTCTATGAATATGAAAGAACCACTTTGAAAGAGACGTTTTCAATTTACAGGGACCCTCGTTTTGGAAAAGCCATGGCGTAGAAGTGGCATAGTTTACTTAAGCAAGGCAAAGAATCATTTGAAGACGACTTACTGAGGTGGCCACATCAGAACTTACCCAAAGTCAAAAATTTGGTCCTGGAAGATGCTTTTTTCAAGAAGAAACAACTTAACAACTTGCAAGAATGGTTGAAGTATCTAATATGACCATTCCCAAGGTCCTTCACGACCACACTGACATGACAAAGATGGATACAAATGTGTTGAAAAATGCTTACGTAGCTGCAAGTTCGTGTGAGTTTTTGGATCTCTGTATCATTGTCACAGATGGAGTAGTTGGGTTATTGACTGGGAATTAAAATTGAAACCAAAGTCCATGCGAGATTTCAAGTAGTGACATAAAAAAGAGTACACCATCACCAAAGAAGTTCAAGGTGTCTTAATCGGTCGGGAATCTCATGCCGACTATGTTTTGAGACACCGAAGGAATCCTACCCAACGACTACAAGGAAAAGAGTGTTTGTATAACGGGAGAATACTATGCTACAATTCTAGAGCTTTTTCGGGAATTTTTTAAAGAAAAAGAGAAGAGGAAAACTGGCCAAAAGTGTCTTGCTTCTGCACGACAACGCAGCCGTGCACAAGTTGCATTAGCTGCTCTGCGCAAGGTAGGTTTCAATGTTTTAAACGTCCCACCCTACAGCTGGAATCTCCCCTGGGATTTTTACCATTTCCCAAAAATGAGAGAAAAACTGCTAGGAACATAAATTACTAGTTATGAGTTCTTTAAGATGTACATATGTATTAGAATTAAGGGAATATGAAGTCGTGTGTATTTCTTTATTAAAAAAAAATCTAATTACTGTACTTACCATATCCGAATCTTCTGTGTGATAAAAATCCAACGCTATCGTATTTTTCAAATTTGATATCAATGCCTTAACACTAAATCTATGCATATCAACGCCTCTTAATTCATGACGATTACTAAATATGACGTAGGCGGTCGCATTTATAACACTTTTACAGGTGAATCCGTCATCCGCTAAACTATATTCCGGTAAACATTCACACTTATATCGAGAACCCATCGGCATGCAGTTTTGCGAACAAACTCCCCAAGCTTCGCAGGGGTGGGTGTCCAAACAGTGAATCTGGTCGGGTTGCAGGTGCAGCTCGGGCGGGCAGGAGCAGACGACTCCCTCGGGAGCGTTATGACAAGTGTGAGAACATATATAGCTGTGCAAACAGAGTTGTTCCTTGCAGCGTAGACCTTCGTCGGACATATCCTGACAATCGTACTGTCCGTCGCAAAGTTGTTCGACGCCGATGCAGACGGTGTTGTTGTCGCAGAAGCGGGAAGGGTGTTCGCAAGTTAGTGACGTTGGCGGTGGAAGTGTAGCGCTTACGCTTACATTGTGTATCTTCGCAGGATCGCATTTAAGCTCATCAGAGCCATCAGTACAGTCTACAAACGAGTCACATTGAAACATCTGCAAAATAAAGTTATACGGCGTTTAAGACGAATACGGCGTTTAAGACGAATTGCTTCCGATTGTCAAAAGAAGAAATGGAAAAATATATTTATTCTTTGAAATACAGAACTATTCTCAATTGTATGAAAATTGCTGAATTACCGGGAGTTTAAGAAGTACCCCACTGAATTGAAACAGTGTCGTCAATGTAACACTCAGATTAAATTTGATACTTCGAGGTGTGGCAATTAAATAACCGGACTGGTGCTACAAAACATTTTATCACCAATTACATTACAAAGTTTATCCCCTTCAATATACTCTCCTTGCCGATCCCTACAACGCTCCATACGAATTTTCCACTGCCGAAAGCAGTGCTGGAAGTCCGTTTTTGTCAGCTTCCACACTGTCAAATCTTGTCCCCTTAAGCTCCGATTTTACCTTAGGAAATAAAGGAAAGTCACAGGGGGCCAGGTCGGGTGAATACGGTGGGTGGTCCAACACGGTGATGCCGGATTTCGCAAAGAACGCCTTTACAGACAAGGCGGAATGGGCTGGCGCATTGTTTTGGTGGAGCATCTAGGATTTGCTCTTCCACAAATAGGGTCTTCGTCTTCTCATTCGTTCACGAAGGGTAGTTAGAACCTCGTGTTTCACAAGAAACTTGAGGTTAACTCGTTGCTCGATCTGAACACACTGCATTTTTCCGACGCGACGCTAGCGTAAGGACTTGAACGGCCGATTGCTACAGCGAGACTGAGCGACGTACAACCGTGCCCATCGAGCTCAGGGTGGGGGAAGCATCTACAAGCACAGACATGTTCAGCGTGCTCGCTGTTTGCCGATAGTAGCAGCAGTCCAGTTATTTAATTGCCACACCTCGTATAGTGCGTAACTCATTTTACATATTTTCCTGAAGCAAACGAGATCTGCCAATCTTGATTTTTGTTGTTTAGTTTATGATAATATGAACGCCCTAAATTTTTGGCAATCCACTCATTTCTTGCAATTACATTGACTGTATATAGGGTATCCCAAAACTTGAGGTAACTTTTCTAATGGATAACACTATTCGCTACATAAAACACCAACCACAAGAAAATATTTAGGTGGTAATAATAAATAACTTAGCAATTACGTGTGACCATTTTATTGAAAAGTTTTAAAAGCATTGATTGGCGTATATTAAAACTAGTTTGGCAATAACATTAAAAAAGGAAAACAATAATAATAATGTACCAATCATCAGAAATTACTGTAACATGGCGTTTTGGCTAATTAAATATATAAAAAAATATATGTATTATTCCTGATCCGTTCGCTCTAAAGGACATAAGGAATACGGAGAAGAAGAAGATGTATTATTCCGTTGCAGCTACTATTTCAATAAGGTGTTATGTATCTAGCTCACTATATACATTATTTCTGCCGCAAATTAACTACTTTACGAGTTTCCCCAGATACAAGTTGAGGAATAAAACACAAAAGCGATCGAGCAGGGGGATGATGTTGTGCCACAGCTACGTTTACTACGAATTCGAATTTATTCGCTACAAATTTGCCTGCAGTTTTCAAAAAAATTTCATTAATACAATCAAAAGTTATGTGAATAATTTTTATAAAGACTATTTCCTACGTTACAAAAATTTATTCCAGAACTTACTACAATTCGCTTTAAAATAAATAAATAAAAACCAAAAATACTCTTTTGGTTAATCTATAAGCAGTTTCTTTATTACACATATATACTGTAATATAATTAGAATTTTAGTAGTATTACAAACGAATAATAGCTTATAGAAAATTAACCTCTTAACTTTCATTTTTAACGCGTCCTCTTTAATTGTACTACATAAATAAACTACGTGTTTTTCAAGTAATCTAAAAAAGAGATAAAAAAATTGCACTTTCAGATATTTTTTTATCTCTGAATTCACAAACTATAATTTTGGATACAACTCGCTTCTAAACATGTCCATCTTTTAACACAACTAGCACTCAAATCCCCGATTGTCTTAACGTCCCTCTGCGTTACCTCCGATACATAAGGCCTGAGCGCTTTGAAGTAGGTCCTTGATCATTCACACGTTCAGATCGCTTCTTGCGTTTTGAATCGGTTTATCCAAGTTATATTGGTTTTATTTAAAAAAATACTGTGTAGTGATATTTCCGTACTTTGTTGGTGATACCTGCAATGTTTTTCTAGTGTTGTATAAGCGATAAAATCTTTTCTAAAACGATAAAAACAGGGTGACCTAAAAACTGTGGCGTGGGCTGTTTTCATACGTTCAGATCGTTTCTTGCGTTTTAAATTGGTTTATCCAAATTATATTGGTTTTATTTTAAAAAATACTACGTAGTGATGTTTCCGTACTTTGTTGGTCATACCTGTAATGTTTTTCTAGTGTTATATAAGCGATGACACCTTTTCTGAAACGATAAAAACGGGATAACCTAAAAGCTGCAGGCTGTTTTGTATGTTTTGTTGGTGAGTTACACTTTGTAAAAGAAGATATTATTTATTTTTCAACAGCTACAGATTCAAGGACCGGTGAAATTATAACTGTAAGTTTAAAAAATCCTAGGCTTAAAAAAATGCTATTCCAACTCAATTCCCTAATTGTCCGTTGAATTTGACAAAAAACGTGAAGATTTTATTGTTCAAATAGTTTTATATTTAGTCTGGGCAAACAGCGGTAACAGTCAGTGTAGTAGATATTTGGTGCGGAGTCGGCGATTATTTATTTCACGCGTTCACAGCGTCAGTACTAAATCGATGCTGTATGCGAGTAGTTCTGTGTATATGTAGGCTGTCGTAAGTTATTTCGTAATTGTACGCTTATGTTTGCTTTAAAAATGTCGCAGTTAGGTACGTCGCGAAAACGACCAATGGCAGACACAGTTAAAAACTTTATAGTGGACATGCCGGACTAAATTTTTGATGGCGCTAAAATTCAATGTCTAGTTTGTAAAATCCCTTTAATGTGTTGGTCCAGAAGCCATTGTCAGCCTCACATCGAAAGCAAACAGCATTCTTCTGCAAAAAGTGGCATACGAGACCAAGCAAAATTTACATTTGATTTATGTGTTACTCTTATTTTATGTAATCTATCGTATATTTCGATTACTAGACAAAGAAGCATTTGTCTCCTTCTCAAATAAATACGCGGAATGTAAATTACCTAGTCGGACATCGATACGAAATGTAGTGCCATTTGCTCGTGAACATATAGAAAAAAAAATGAAAACGGAATTGAAAGATAAAAAACTGTGGTTGTGTGTGGACGAAACAACAGATCGTCAAAAACATTCTGTGGTTAATGTAATGGTACGCACAATGGAACCACATAGACCGTCATCCTCTTTCTTACTTGCTTCAAAAAGAGTTATAAATTGTACTGCCGATGAGATTTTAAAGGTGGTGTTGAACTCATTGAACAAATTTGAAGTTTCAACTAAGCAACTTTTAATGTTTATGAGTGATGGTGCCGCAAACATGCGTTCTTTGGGCCGATCTTTTAAAGAACACAGTGGTAACTTCTTACATGTAACGTGTAAAATCTATCCGCTAAATCTTGCGGCACAAACGATTCCTACATGTTTTCCACTAGTAAATGCATTGCTTGCTAGTACAAACGCAGTGTTTCTAAAGTCCCCGAAACGTACCCGGCTATTTCACAAACTGTGTCCCGATTTACCTGAACCACCACAGCCGATTGTTACACGTTGGAGAACATGGTGGTTGCAGGCTGCGTTTTACTACAACAAATATTTTGATCAAGTAAAGAAGGTAATAGTTTTAAAATTCAATCAGACAGAAGCTGCAGCAATCAAGAAAAGCCAGGAAATATTTCAAGATAGTCAGGTTAAAAGAGATTTACAAACTATTCACAACAATTATTTCGGACTAGCGGATGGAATAGAAAAATTACAAAATGTTTCAATGTCGCTAGTGGATTCTGTTCAAATTGTGAATGATGTTCACGCACAGTTATGCGCTGTAGAAGGCGAAACAAATTGGTGTGTAATACGAAAATTTGAAAGTGCTTTAGAGAAAGACTCCGATTTTCTTTTATCAAGACAAATTTGTGAAGGTGCGTGTGAAGATGCATTAAGTTGTTTCAAAGATTATTTTAAATATGCAAATATAACATCGCTAGATGTCGAACGGTCGTTTTCGGCATTAAAAAACATTTATTCCGCACGTCGTACTCACTTGACTGAAACAGCTGCGGAAACATATCTAATGATTCAAATATTTAACAGATGTTACCCAGTTTGTGATTTCATGGAAAACTTTTAAAACGGTAAGTGTTTCAGCACGTTTTATAATTTATTTCTTACCTTCTATTTTATGTGCAAAACTTTTATGCGCTCGCCACGCCTCTGGCTGTTATCGCATATTTGCCCAGGTTAGTGATTATAAACCGAAATGATTTGCAAGTGATTAGAAAATTAACCAGATCAATTGAAATTGAAGTGATTGGATGTTAGGAAAAGGAATACATATTTCATTTTACGTAATCACAACGTAATTAAGCAACAAAATAAATGATTACGATTTGAAGTTGTTCAGTGATTTTGGATCAATCAATATTCAGTTAAGAAGGTAAAAGGAGGACGCCTAAATACTTAAACTATTTTCCAATATACATTGTTAGAAACTGCACTACTATGGAAACAAATAAATATAACCATAAACTCGGCAAATTGTTGGCAAAACTGTTTGCTTTCATTTTACCAACAGGAGATTAGATATCTGCAGAAGATACATAGTAACATGCTATTAAAAGTTTATGTAGCAGCCATTTGGCAACAGATTACTAATTTTTTGATTGGTTACATGGTTTTCCGATTTAAATGAAGCTACAATTGACACATGGATGGGAAAATGGTTATATGTCCAAAAGTTTTGGGAAATAGCAGTTAAGAATAAGAACACCCGCTTGTTATTTCCCTTTTCTCAAAGGTGCAGGATGACTTTATAAGTGTCGCGGAAGACTTAACTCCATTTTGCGTTTTTCGACCAATATCTCCCCTTTTTCCACCCAAGCACCAATTGTACTAAACACAAATTCAAAATTTAATACGTTCAATGAATAAATAAAGAGTAATATTTAACATTTGATTTATCAACTTTACCTTAGGGATGCAAGTGCCATCTCTTTCACAAGCAAATTCCGATTCCCCACAGTTTTCTGCAGGTCGACAATTGAATTCATCGGAACCATCTTGACAATCCGGAATACCGTTACATACAAGACTCGTTGGTAAACAACTCTGATTTCCCAAGCATAGAACTTCGTCCAACTTACAAATAGTGCAATTCACCTCATCAGAACCATCTTGGCAATCATCAAAACCATCGCAAACCATATCGGTCATGATACACTTCGAGTTATTGCAAGTGAATTCGGTGATATCGCATTTGGGCGTATCTAAAATCGAGTAAATTAGATATGCTTTCTTCACTGTTGTCTTTGAAATAATCAATTACTTACCGCAATTTTGCTCATCGCTGCTGTCATTCAATCCGCAATCTTTAATTCCATCACACATCCACACCTTCGGTATACATCGCTTGCTAGTGACGCAGGTGAATTGACTTTGAAGACATGGGCCGGGACAATTTTCGGAATTCTCATCTGTACCGTCGGCACAATCCTTATCCCCATCGCATAACCAGCGCTTTAAAATGCATTTGGTTTTATTATCGCAGCTGAATTCGTGCGAATTGCAGGTTCTTTCCCTACACGGTCCGTCTATGGTAGAATCTTCATCACTATAATCACCGCAATCGTTATTCCCATCGCAAAGGAGCAAATTCGAAATGCAACGGTTGCTAACTTTGCATAAATATTCATTACTTTCGCAGATCGAGGCATTATTCTTAATGCAAGTAGAATTCGTCATCTCGAATCCATCGGAACATGAACAAGTGAAATTGTTTGGAGTTGCTAAACAGATCTCAGTGCATTGAGGGTTATTCGTACATTCGTTTGTGTCCCTCTGACTTCTAGAATCGAACATTTTTAAGTAAGCCGGTGTATTGGTCTCATCCAACTGCCTTCCAGCACCGTTTTCTATATTGAAAGACATCACTAAGCCTTTTTGGTATTCGATATAGAAGAGGACGTTATTAAAGAAGTCGACTCTAAAGGGGACGTCTATATTGGATACTACGACTCGTCTATCTTCCTTGTTAAGGCCTATACTCTCGATAACACCTCTTCTGGTGTCGCTCCAATATAATCTATTTCCAGCTAAGTCTATAGCCAGTCCATTCGGCCAACCTATATTTGTGTCAACAAAAATTTCCCTGTTCGTTCCGTCCATCCAAGACTTATACAGGGTACCGTTCACCGGCTGGATTAAAACAGTTTGGACCCAGTACATGTTACCTTTTTTTGGATCCAAAACTATGTCTGTTGGGAAAACACCCCGATCAACTGAAAGAGTGCGTGTTTTTGTTGTATCTGAGAGCTTTACAACTTTAATACTGCCAGTATCACCCAATTGAACCGACCAAAATAAATTTCCAGCCATCCAATCATAAGCCAATCCTAAACATTTCTCGCCGAACTGTTTGAAGACCTTCAAGCAATGCAAAATAAATTTATTAATAGAAACAAAAGAGATTGTTTAGAATTAATTGCATACCTGCTTTCGCTTCCCAGTCGCTATTGAAATGCTTTGTATAATCGAAAGATCGTCTTCCAAATAATATATAGTAAAGTTCCTAACATTCACATCCATTACCATGGGTTTGATATCGGTTATTGGTGTCATAGACTCTAGTCCACTTTGGGGATCTATTCCTTTAATTGATGCCGGTTTTCTTCTACCAATTAACAAGAAGGTTGGGGTAGATTTGATTACACAAGCGCCTTTGGATTGGAGAGTATAACCGGAGGCGCACAAACATTTTGCTATGGCGATGTTGTTGTTCCAGTTCGTGGCGCAGATGTGACTGCAATTGCCGTTGTTGGTCTTGCAAGGGTGTGCCACTAGAATGTTTTGGGAATTATAAATGCAGAGCGGTTGACATCTAGATTTTGGTGTGTTATCACTTTACACAGTGCTGTCCTAAAGTGTCCCCTCCCACAAATACTAACTTTTGAACGACAGAGGCTAGCGTTTTTGGAAAAAATAGGTCGATTTCTGTTTTTTATTAACTAACTGGTCCGGTTTCACCGAAAGTGACGTCAACTTTCTTATTTTAAATAGAACATTCTGTATATTTTTACGTTTTGGGAGAGGTAATCGAAAGGCCAATCCAACGATACCGCATATGTTATATTTTAACTTAAGAAATATGACGATATGCAGCAATAAAGTTTTGGTAATCTGTTTTATTGTTAGGCAAAGTTGGCTAGGAAAGTGCGCCAAATTGTTTCTTGTAACGTCAGGCTGGTCTAAAGAGCTCGTTACTAAGCAAAGTAATCATAACAAGCGTCAAACTGTTAAATCTCAATTCCAAAAGCGTAAATTATTCTTGTTGTTTATTGTTATTATATCCTGCATTTGTCCTGCGTTCTTTCTTTGTTCTAGTTACTATTTTCTCTCATTTTAACTTGTTTTGTAAGTTTGTTTAAACGTGTTAGTTTTTGATAGACAATATGTCTGTTTTTTAGGTTTTTTTGTGTTGTTACTTTTAAGATGGCTTCATCACGAACCATGCAAAATTGCTGGGTTAATTTTAATATTATGTAAATCTGGCAACAATTATCACTTTATTTGTCATGGTTACGCAAGAAATTGTTCAATAATTTAAATCATATTATGTTCTGTTAAAGCAATTCCCCCTTAAATTTTATACTATCTATCATTAGCGCAAAGTTCAAATATTTCCGGATGTATAAGAGCGGTGTTCATTATGTTCCACTTTGTGGTAATTGTAGCCAAATTCATTCACTATTAGAATTAAGTACTTGATGTTTATCTTACGTGGTCCATTGTAAAATCAACAACATAAAATAGAAACTACAATTAATAAAACAAGTTGAAATGTAAAAAAATAATAATAACGAGCACAAAGAACGAAAGTGTAACAAATGCAGATTATAATAACAATAAATAACAAGAATAATTTACCCTTTTGGATTTGAGATTTGACAGTTTGGCAATTGTTACGATTACTTTCCTTAGCAACGAGCTTTTTAGATAAGTTGGGTGTGACAAGAAACAATTTGGCGCTCTTTCCTAGCCAACTTTGCGTAACAACAAAAACAGATTACCAAAGCCTTTATAGCTGCATATCGTCACATTTCTTAAGTTAAAGTATAACATATGTGGTATCGTTGGATTTACTTTTCGATTGCCTTTCCAAAAACGTTGAAATATATAGGGTGCTCTATTTAAAATAAGAAAGTTGACGTCACTTCCGGTGACACCGGAAGCCCAATTGCACTGCCGATCACGGCAAAAGTTAGTTCATGAAAAATAGAAATCGACCTATTTTTTTTCTAAAAACGCTAGTTTCTGTCGCTCGAAAGTTAGCATGGGAGTGTCCCCTATTTTAGGACCGCACTGTATAAAACACGTCACGAAAATTGCTAGAATTCATGATCCGGTTCAAATTGTATAGTAACGGAAACTTTAATAAATACTGTACAGGTCTGGTATGTTGGCGGCAATCGAACTTTATTGTGTATTTCTTTTTGGATTTATAAATCAAATGACACTTGCTTTATATTTTGGATACAAATACAACATATCGTACCGTTGATGAAAAAGTCATGACCACTTTTGAGATAATTAGTCAAAATGAACCCTAAAATACAATACATTTATATGGAAAAATTACAAGACATTTTAACAATGTATATTAATGCTTTGATGAAATATACAAAACATAAAGTCCATTAACTGCCATGTAATGAAAAACTTGTAAATGGCTCTCCTGAAAAGTGAATTATTTTGACATGTGTATGGACATGTCTAGGTAACCTGCTTAAACAAATTTGGAGAGAGGAAGAAATGCCTAGTACTTGGAAGAATGCAGTCATCTGCCCAATTTATAGGAAAGGGGACAAAACCTTGTGTAATAATCACAGAGGTATTGCTTTATTGGATGTCACCTATAACATTCCGGCACAGATTATAAGGCAAAGGTTATGTTTATATGGAGATCACTTTATAGGGGAATATCAAGGAGGTTGTAAAAAAAGGAAGATCAACGATAGACTTAGTATTCCTAATTAAGCAAATACAAAATAATAGCTACGAGCAAAATCTGGGATTGCATATGCTGTTTATTGACTACAAACAGGCTTACGATTCAATTGTAAGTAAAGTCACGATAAGGGGAATGGTATCAAGGTAGTTTGAGGTGAACAGAGGCTTAAAGCAGGGGGACCCATTGTCTACTGTTCTGTTCAACCTGGTTTTAGAAAATATATTCAGAGAGAGAGGGATAAAAACAAAAAGCTTAATTTACCACAACAGGCACCAGCTCATATCGTACGCGACATTGTTCTATTGACGAGAGCAAAAACTGAACTGAAGAAGGTTTTTGGACAATTGGAAGGAAAGGCTAGGGAATATGGACTTCTTATTAATGAAGAAAAAACTAAATGTCTAGGATTGAATGTTGCGAAGAAAACACAAAGTAAAATTATTTCACTAAGAGGAATAAAGAAAGAATACAAATTCGAAAGGGTTGAGCAATTTGACTATCTAGGACTAACAATCACGGATAAAAGAAACATATAAAAGACTGGCTAAAGGAAGTAGAGCGATGGGAGCAGATATTGCATCCAAAACGGACAGCAAAATAGAAAAAATAATACGTGTGAACATACAATAACAAAAGAAAATATATATAAACGAAAATATATCAAAATAAATTTCGAAAATCAAAAGAAAATTAAACATTATTGAGAATAAGATTATTAATATAAATCGAGGTCAAGTTAATTAAAGTTTCTTGCCGAGTGGACTAAAGATGCTCGCCACAGTACGTTCGTCCGTGCAGTGAGAATGCAAAGTAATTGGTTCGATCTTGTATCCAGACGTGGCACGAGGATATCAACTCTGGAGAGCAAATCAGGAGAGTCGATTTGGTTGGTGATAATATTCTACATAAATCTACCATTAATGTTTCTTTTTCTATCGGCAAGTGTAACTATGCCATGCCTCTCAATCAACTCACTGTAAGGAATTCCACGGACAGGATAACGACCATCGATCTTATAAGATAGATATTTCAAGAATTTACCCTGAATCTGTTCAACAGCATTTATTTGAATATCGTAAAAAGGGTACCAAGCAACGGATGCGTATTTAAGTTTAGAGACCACGTGAGCATAGAAAAGGGTCTTGATAGCATCAATGCTGATAAAATCCTTACAGGCGCGAAAAATAAATCCTAATGATTTAAAGGCCGCTAACGTAATCGCCGAGAAATAGCTAGAAAAAGTAAATTTCTCATCATATATTACACCAAAGTCTTTAATAGAAAACTGGCGAGCAATATTAGTATTATTGATGCGATATTGAGAATCGATTAGATGTATCTTTTTTGTGAGAGATATGAAGAAACATTTATCAATGTTTAGTTTAAGGTTATTATCTAAGCACCAGGAATAAATTTTATCGAGGTTACTTTGCAAAAGGACAACGTCATTGGGTGACTTAATGGTACTATAAATCTTAATATCATCGGCGTAGGCTAATATGGGGCAGTTGATGGATTTGAGAAGGTCATCGATGTATATATTAAAGAAGAGAGGTCCAAGGTTCGAACCCTGTGGTACGCCAGAGGTTGAGTAAAAAAGTCGGGACTTAAAGCCATTAAAATTAACATAATTAATTCTGCGCAGAAGATATGATCGAATTAATTCAAGAAAGTCTTTGACGATGTCGAAAAAACTCAGTTTTTCCAACAAAATACGAAGGTCTATGAGGTCGAACGCACGTGAAAGGTCGGTGTTGACAACATCCAATTGGCCACCCCCATCGACAGTTTCAGCTATTGTTTGTGAAATTTGCGCAAGGTTGGTTGCAGTAAATCTGTGCGACATAAATCCATGCTGAGATGCAGAAAGGTGGGATCTCGTGCTATAGGAGATACGCTTATAGGTTAATAATTCAAAGACTTTAGCAAAAGAAGAAATTACAGCAACAGGTCTGTAATTGTAGATGTTGGAATTATCATCCTTTTTAAAGTTAGCGAGATTCTAGCCAATTTCCACACATCAGGAAAAACAGATGTGCGTAGGGCTAGGTTGAAGATTATAGATAAAGGAGTAGCAAAGATAGAAGCATAGTCCTTAACAAGGAAACAGGGAATGTTATCGTCACCAGCTGATAATTTGTTTCTTAACCCTTTGGTACAATGAATAATTTCATCTTTAGAAACAAACTGTAAATATAATGACGGTAAGTTAGAGGCTATATCTGGTAGATCACAAACCAAAGACTCGGACAAGAAAACACTAGAGAAAGATGAGGCGAAAACATTGAGCATCAGTTCCCGGTTAATGTATTCATTAGCAGTATCGTAAACCTTTCCGGGAATTCTGGTAGTTCCCTGTTTGGAACGAGCAAATTGCTAAAAGGTACATGGGTCGATCACGAGGCTAAGTTCACTATGATGAACGTATGAAGTGTAAGCTAGATTAATCTCCGTCTTAACCAACTTGCGAAGTCTCTGAAATTCCATTTTGTAATGATTATTTCGTGTTGTTTTCCATTTTTTGTGATAATAGGCTTTTAGTTTTAGGTTTTTCTTAATCGCAGGTGAGAACCAAAGAGGAAAGCAGCTATTATGATATGAGCTCAGCAAAGGAACAGATAGATTTAAAATATCGTATAACTTGCGGTAAAAATCTTGAAAGGCCAAGTTAACATCCCGATAATTTTCAAGGAATAACCAATTAGTTGTAAGTAAATCAGAATAAAGCTTATAGTAGTTAGCTTTGTGAAAATTGTATCTGAGGTTATTATTGGAAGGAAACGGAATGACATTGGGAGGTTTAGCATTGTGAATAGTACATAATATCCAGAGCGGGATGGTGATTGTCCTCAATAACAAGAGAATGAGAGTCATGCAAAGAAGGAAAAAAAGTAAAAATAAGAATATATTGTATTTCTGATGCCTGTTGTACGGCTAATATTCGGCCTGCTATACAGGGTGTGACTGATGTTCAGTAACGGGTGCATGTTAATAGTGAATGCCTGGTCCTGTGAGGTGTTTGTTTCGTACATTCTGCTGAATATGTCGACAATGTAGTTCTGCCTTGTTGTAATGTACTCAATGTCGAAATCGTACTCTTGTAGGATTAGAGAGTACTTGTAGATACGATTGTTGCATATCCTTGTCTTTAATATGGATGTGAGAGCAGAATTGTCTGTCTGTATCAGGAATTTCCTTCCTAAGAGGAAATATCTCAACTTGGATACACAGTATAGTATGGCCAACATTTCCTCTTTCCCACAATGGAATATTTTTCTTCTGCATTGTTTAGTTTTCTCGACAAGAAAGCGATTGGATACTCTCCATCTGCATGATTTTGGAATAAAACTCCTGCTATTGCACTGTTGCTTGCGTCGGTTCGTAATGTGAATAACTTGGAGAAATTTGGATGAATTAGCTTCAGATTTTGACAGAAACAGTTCTTGATGTCTTGTAGTGCTGCTTCGTGCTTCTTTTCCCATATAAATTTAGTTCCTTTCTTTAGTAGTTCGTAGAAGCTTAGACATTTTTCAGAAAAGTGTGGAATGAATTTATGGTAGTAGGAAATTACTCCAAGGAATCTTCGTTGCTTCTTGACGTTGCTTGACCTGGGGAAATCTTGAATGGCTTGTAGACGTTCTTGTTCGATGAATATGCCTTCTTTGTTGATGATGTAGCCCAGATAGGAGACATTATTCAATGTAATGGGATGAGAATGCCGAATAGGGATCGAGAATGGGCTTCATGGTAAATGTGAGAGCACTTGAACTGGTTGATAGACCAAATGGTACACAACGGAATTGGTATGTTGTGCCATTGATGGAGAAGCCACAGAATTTACGACTTGCTTCTGAGAGTGGAATGAGCCAGAAGGAACTGTGTAGGTCTAGCTTGGAGAAAACTCTTGCATTGGAGAATCTTGTCAGCAACGTTTCGATGGTCTCTGGCGTTTCATGTTCTTTCTTGGTGATCTTGTTTCAAGATACGAGCGTCGAGGCACAGGCGGATGGAATTGTCTTTCTTCTTGACGATGACAACAGGATTGATGTAAGATGTTCTTGATCTTTCGATGATTCCATTTGTTAACATGTTTTGAATTTCGAGATTGACTTCTGCACGAAATGCTTCACGTACTGGATACATCTTGCAGGAGAATGGAGCCAACTCGTCAACGTGGAGGGTGTGTGAATACTTCTTGTCGGCGACCACAGGAGTGTTATCAACTAATTTTTGATGTTTTGTAAATATTTGTTGTATAAATGCTCTGTATTTTTCATTACAATTTATTTCATTGAACTTTTGACAATACATATTACTTTCTGTATCAATTTCTGTATTATTTACTCTGCCTTCTTCTTTGAGTAAACTGCTTCGCTCACTGACGTGCTGGTTTTCTTTTGATTTTGCTTTTTCATTCACGTGAATACTTTCATTTGCAATATTAGCGCTATGCTGAATAATGCTTGTTTTGGTTTCAAATATACTTGAATTCACAGCTGGGCTACCGTTTACGATACTAGACCCAGACTGGTTCAGTAATTTGTTTTCTTCTTCGATGATATCTTGAAGACTTGACCTCGATACGGACTCAAATCGCACACGGTTGTGTTTTATACTGATTGTGTTGTTCTCGTAGTCGATGATGACTTCGTGCTGTGTGAAAAAATCGTGTCTAAGGATGGCATCATATTTCAGGTCAGGAATAATGTAGAAAGTTGTGTGGTAAGTATGCTTGTTTATAATGATGAAATTACAGAGACATTTCTCCACTTTCGCCAGGATTTTGTTGGTTCCAGATCGGATTTGTAATTTTGACGTATTACATACAGATTTTGCGAGAAGCTCTTTGTTCTGCTCTAAGACTCGAGCATTTAACAGGCTCACTTCGGCACCACTATCGACTAATGCACTTATTACAGAACATCAGTCACACCCTGTATAGCAGGCCGAATATTATAGCCGTACAACAGGCATCAGAAATACAACAGATTAAAAGCGAATTAGGCAAAAATAAGCGGTACAAAGATTTCTACATCCAAAGCAACATTTTAGTAACGCTCGTAAACGGTATTGAGTTAATTGTTTTAACAAAAGAACATGCACTAAAGGTTTTACAACATCTTCATGAACTTTATGTTCACCCAGGCATAAAAAGATTACATCTAATGTTTAGAGAAGGATTTTTCTGTAAAAAGGATTTGATTTTATGCAAACAGGTGGTAAACCGGTGTGGAACATGTCTTCTTATGAAAGTCAAAAATAATCCACCTGTCGCAATTTCCAAACCCATCTGTGCCAAATCAGTCTTAGATATCATCTGTATTGATTTCCTTCAGAACTTGATCCCTGTAGATGGTTACAAGAATGTTTTGGTGGTCTTAGATCACTTGACAAAACTTGTAAAGGTATATCCCACATTCTATGAGGGTCCGTTCATTATAATATCTTATAATGAACGGACCTTCATAGAATGGGCAGAGTTTCTTCATACGATTTTGTTTTCTGTCCGCAGTACACAAGGCTTTAACAAAAACACAGTCCCCAACATCGAATAAGGTTTGTTTACCTATTTTCTTAGCTTGTTTCTTTAGATAATTGTTTTGAATTTTTAGCAACCGCTCTTGTGTAGAGAGAATTAACGAAGATATATCTAATAGATCAGGATTATTATTCCACGGTCTAGTTGGATTTATACCGATATAAAATGAAATAGGAGAGACTTTTGTCTGGGAACTTGGAATCTCGTTAATTACTGTCTCAATTTTGGGAATATAATGTAACCACTCAGCATGGTTGTCTTGAACGTAGATTCGAAGATATTGTAATACCGTTCTGATACTCCGTCCACTTGGGTTTGCTTGCGGATGACGTACAGGTGTATAAACGATACGAATGTCCTTGCAATTGAAGAACTTAACCAAACTTTTGTTGTGATTGTACGTGGCATTGTCTAAGATGATGGGTTTTGGAATACCAATTTCCTCGAAATAGGAATTTAGACATTTGATGATGGTGCTGCTGTTACATTTTTTTGTGGGATATAATATAGAACAATAATAAGAATATATAGGACAATAATCCGAGCTACAGCCTATCTATGGTTGTGAAATATGGATCCTTAACAAAAGCAATGAAATGAAAATTGGAATTTGGGAAAGGAGGATTTTAAGAAGTATATTTGGAGGTATAAAAGATGCAGATGGACAATGGAGAAGACGAAATAATAAAGAAGTTATGGATGTTTACCAACATATATGGACATGTGCCACTTTTCCGACAACGGAACGATATGACTTGTACATATTTTCCTGTTTTAACAATCTGCGAACCTAATCATTCACTAAAAGAATAACTCTGAACAGGTATTTCGTAACTAATTTGTATGAATCCTTGTCGTAAAACAATGATTGAGGATGCTCAAATTCGACGAGAATTCTTTTGCAAGAACAGCTAGAACTTTCCAGGACAGAATTTGGATTACGAATTGTGTGGAGTTCAAACAGCGAACTAATAATTTTGCATGAAATCAAAGACAGGTTACCAAAACCGTTATACTGTATATAATGATTTTTTTTTAATTGAAATAAAATACTCAGGATATCATACATAAAGTAAGATAACTGGCATCACTTCTGGTGACGACGGAAATTGTGAACAACACCAAATGTTATAAAAAAATAAAATCAACGCATATTTTTTTTAAGCCCTAGTTTCTGTTGTTTAAAACTTAGGAGGGGGGAGATACTTTAGGACCTCAGTATATAAAAAGTCTAAATTGTATTTTGTTACCGTCTTTAAAAATAATTGCTTAATAATGCTTTAATTAAGATTGCTAATCTCGTTATGACGTACGTAAATTGACTTAAGGTAATTATGTTATTACAAACCTGCCTGAAAGGATTTTTCAATAATTTTCCTGATTGTTAATTTAGCTTGATTCGCTAAACGAATTCTCGTTAAAATTTTCCGAGAGAAGCAATTAGAAAATCATTAAGTTTTATGCAAATTGCGCTCTAGCTTGTTATACTTTTACGCAGTGTATTTTCAACGTTAAATTTAGAAAATGAATTTTTCTAAATTTGAAAAAGAATAAAAAGGAATTGTCGCATGAAGACTGCAGTGCTTTGAGTTGCATTTTTTTATGTTAGGATCGACTAGCAGGGAATAAAACGCGTATCCTTGATTTGCACCAAGTTCACTCTACAAGCAGCGTCAATAGATCGTTGTTTTATTTCACAGAGGGCGCTAATATTCACAATGTAAAGAGTGTGTGTTAGTAATTGAATATTAAAGGTTTATTCGGTATTGTTCAAGCGTAAATAGCTGTGATAACTGTGTAAAACACGTACTGCTGCTTCATACAAATAAAATATCAATTAATTTATATTAAGTAATACTCCTGGACAACATTAACGCACCACTAACATTAAAAAAAAAACATTTAGAGATAATGATAACTTTTAATCTATTAACTGCCTTACAAGTGGGCTTTGGACCTCCTCCGATATTTCAAGGGCATGCTGTTTTGTTTTAAAATAGCAAATGTCAATTAGTCACGTTTGACCACAACTGATTTAAAATCCGTTCAGAAATTACTGATTAAGTCATGCTATTAAGCGCACTTTTGTTATCGGTTGTATCGCATATGTGTTTTAAAGTTCATCTACGAGTGCTTCAAAGTAGAAAAATGAATCACCAATGAAATCTATAGGTGAAAGAGGCAGTACGGGCATCAACTCTGATGGATGAGGGATATTCGATGCGTTATGTTGTCAGTGTGTTAGGAAGAAGTCATTCCAGCATAAATCGCATGGTTAGACGATTTAAGGGATCACGATCGCCGATTCGAAGGCAAGGGCTAAAACGATGTATAAATCAAAGGGATTACCGTTTTCTGAGACAATCCGCTCTTAGAAACAGGAAAGTCACTAGTAATATGTTAAAAAATGAGATATCAGCGGTCCGTAATGTTGTAATATCGTTTCGAACAATCAGAAGAATTAAGGAGCAGGACACCGGCAAAAGAACCATTACTTATCAGAGAGCAAAAAGTTCAAAGATTGCGTTTTGTAAAAAATCATCAACATTGGTCTGTTAATGATTGGAAAAAGGTTTTATTCCCTGACGAAACGAGGGTTAGCTTAAAATCTCCTGATGGATGTGAGCGTGTCTGGCAAAGGAAAGCAGAGAGATTTGCAAGCTGCAACATTTCTCCGAGGTTTCCGTTTGGTGGAGGCTCTGTTATATTTTGGGGGCGCATCTGCTTCGGCGCTCATACAGAGTTGGTCCCTATACGTGCGTATCGTACTTGAACACTCCATTTGTTTCTTTTGTTGGTCCTAATTTTTTATTCATGCAAGACAATGCGTGGCTGGACAGGTTATTGACTACCTGAATGCTGTTGATGTTCCGTTAATGGAATGGCCACCTAACCGACCTCAACCCCATTAAGCATCTATGGAACCATCTTAAGAAAAGAAGTCCGAGGTCGTAGACTCCCGCCTGCTAACCACAATCAACTGATGAATGCAGTAATTGAAGAATGGGAGAATATTCCCCAGGATATCATCAAGGTGCACAAATTAGAAGTAGAGGAGGACCTACAAGTTACTAGCGTCACATTGGATCCATTAATTCTATTGCTTTCGTTTTTTTAAATGCTTTTCATTTTAATAATGATAGATAGCAATGACTGTGGGGTAGTATGGCAAACAATACAGAGTATCGGCACACTCCTCACCACACAAAATATTAATCAATTAATTCGGGCCGTTTCGGGGGTCCTGGGCAACCGCATTATCAACCGAATAACCGAATAAATCTGAGCGAGAAAACACAAAACAATTCTAATACAACTCTAATCCTATCATGCTTCCCTTCCACAGAATATCGAAAGGTATTAGTAAAGTTTTTAGGGGACAAGATATAAACGTATGTTTCAGTTCACGTAATACACTCAAAAACCCTCTTGGTAATCCGAAAGATAAACCGGACATGAAAGAAAAGTCGGGAATTTATAAAATTGCATGTAATGACTGTGATAAAGCCTATATTGGTCAAACAAAACGAGAGAGAGGTACTAGATTCAATGAACACATTAGGTGCTACAGGTACGGAAAAACAGAAGCATCAAGTGTAGCACATCACACAAACGAAACCGGGCATAATATTAAATTAGAAAACCTGAAATTGATTAAGAACGTAACCTCGTCTCGTGAGCTAGACGCATTTGAAACTATTTATATACAAAAGGAACGCAATCTTTTGAACAGAGATCACCCACCTCTTCATGGCTCTTGTCTTTTTGATTCACTGCGGTAAAACCCTCGAAACGGTTGTTCCGAATTAATTAATTAATATTTTGTGTGGTGAAGAGTGTGCCGATACTCTGTGTTGTTTGCTTTTCATTTCGATTTTCGTTTTCAAATCTCACTCATTTTCAACAAAAGAGTGTTTAATAATGTAAAACAAGGTCACGTTTCGCTGATTTCTTTCTCAAATGATTGAATGATTGAATGAACCCAATTTGCAAGTTTTCATTATAATTTAGTTTAATTTTATTTTCATTAATGTAATTGTTTAAGTTTAATAAAGAGGTGCGTTAATTTTGTCCATGAGTTTAGTTTATTCTTTGATACAGAAATGTTTACTTTACTAATAAATAGAAGAACATCATCTCAAAATTTTGATGTGATAGAATTTTTGTTTATATTGAAAGCATTGTATGTAAAATAGTGTAATTTGAGAAAAAGATTAGTAGGGTTAAACTTACCGTCCGGTTGTCTCTGTCTGTGAAAGACGTGAAGATTATACGGCCTGGATATTTTCTCGACTATAGTTTCAGTTTGCAATTTCATATCAATTTTAAATATCGTGTTATCCTTCCACGAAGACACGTACAAATTTCGTTCAAAGAAGCTTATACCATACAAATTTTGTACTATAGAACCCTGTTTAACGGTTCTACGATTCTTTCCATCAAAATCAACCTTTTCGATCATATCCAGAAAAGTATCCAACCAATAGATCTGACTAGTCGAGTAATCTACCGTAATCCCGTAAGGGAATACGATCTTATAATCGATGAGAGTGGTTCTTTCGGAACCGTCCATTTTGCATCTTTCTATAATCGGCGGCGAGTTGCCCCATTTCGAGAAGTACATGTAACCGATCGTAGGATCTAACGCGAGCGATTTCGGTTTGTCCAGGTTCCTTTCGACGATCACCCTGCATTTATCCAGCTTCTTGGCGCAGAGAAGGATGATTTCTTGATTGTCGTCCAATAAATACCAATTTTCGGATACCCAATCCAAGGCGATCTGTTGAATTTGGCCAAGTTTAGCGTAAATGGACGGAGTTGGTAATTCCCAGCGGTCGGCGAAATCGTCGATGTTCACGCCCATCAAGGCGGATTTGGTCAGGTTCTGGTGGATGTAGTACAGCGTACGATTTCTATGCGAGAAGTCTAACGCGTGGCTGCTTAGAGATTTTAACTGAGTGCTATTGGACCATGGGTTTCCTTCGAGGGTTACGCGTTGAACGGTGCTTAACGTTGAGAAAATAATTGACGGTTTTTCTGAGTGAGGTACTGGAACAGAGAATATAAATGTAATTAGTTGGTGTTACAAACTTACGGTTTGTTATTGCATTATAATAAGTTCAAATCGAGAAAAATCAAAAATTACATTATTGCACTTCATGTTATCGATTTTATACTTATTGAGCGATCCTCGTATACTACAGTGTCATCTACGTTCATTTTACGTTAAATCATCTGTTCGGATTAAGTGTTTGGTATAGATGATAACTACAGCAACGCAAACTGCGCTGAAAGCCAGTAGCTGACGCATAAAAGTTTACATAAAATAAACACGGCCGGGACAATTCGGTATAAGCGTCAATATAACTGCAAGTCTCAACCAAATCTGTTATGTATACATGTACGCTGCCGTAAATACTATTTCGAAGTTCTACGTTTGTTTTAAAAATGTTGCCTACGTCGCGAAAACGTCCAATGTTGGACAAGGTTACAGAATTTATAGCAGAAACGCCTGACCTAAATTATGATCGCGTTAAAATTCAATGTGTAGTTTGTAATATTTCTTTAATGTGTTGGTCCAAAAGGGATTGTCTACGTCACGTAAATAGTAAACAGCATTCTTCAAAAAAAAATTGCACACGACACTTCGACAAATTTAAATTTAATTTATGTGTTACCTTTATTGCATGTAATCTACCATTTAATTTACTAGACAAGCAAGCATATGTCTTCTTTTGGAATAAATATTCGGACTGCAAATTACCAAGTCAGGCATCGTCACAAAGAATTGTGCCATCTGCTCGTGAACATGTTGAAAAAAGAATTAAATCGGAGTTGAAAGATAAAAAACTGTGGTTATGTGTGGACGAAACAACAGATCGTAAAAAACATTCTGTGGTTAATGAATGGTACGTACAATGGAACCACATCAATCGTCACCTTCCATTCTATTAGCTTCCAGACGAGTACAATAATGTACTACCGAAGCAATTTCAACAAACCAACTGTTGATGTTTATGAGTGATGGTGCCGCAAACATGCTTTCTGTAGGCCGGTCTCTTAAAAAACATTGTGCTAGCTTGTTACATATTATGTGCAAAATTCATGCTTTCAGTCATGTGGCAGATAGTATTAGAAAATGTTATCCTGAGGTAGACGTTTTAATGACGCATACAAAAGCAGTGTTTGTCAAATCCCCAAAACGTATTCGCAAATTTCATAGACTGTGCCCCCATATGCCTGAGCCACCAGAATCTATTCTTACACGTTGGGGAACATGGGTACAGGCCGCGTTTTATAATCATAAATATTTTGAGAATATTAAGAACGTGGTTTTATAATTCGATCCAAAGGAAGCTGCGGTTATCAAGGAAAGCCAGTCGAAATTTCAAGATAGTCAGGTTAAAACGGATTTAAAAACTATTCAGAACAATTACTTCGGACTAGTGGAGGCAATAGAAAAATTACAAAATCCTTCGGTGTCGTTAGTGGAATCTCTGCAAATAGTGCAACATCTTCACGCACAGCTATACGCGGTAGAAGGCCCAAAAAATGTTTGTGTTCTAGAAAGGTTTCAAAGTGTTTTAGAAAAAGATTCTGATTTTGGCACATTAAGACAAATTTGTGAAGGTGCATCAACAGAACCGTTAAGTTGTTCCAATGATTATTTTAATTACGCAAATATAACGTCACTAGATGTAGAACGTTCGTTTTCTGCATATAAACACACTTTTTCCTCACGCCGCACTCGGTTTGCCGAAACAATTGTGGAAACATATCTAATGCTGCAGATATTTAACAGACATTATTCACTTTGTGATTTCACGGAAGACTCTTAAGACGGTAAGTGTTTGAGCACGTATTATATTTTATTTCTTACCATTTATTTTGTGAAAACTTTTATGCGCCCGCCACTGGCTCTTGGCGCAAATTGAGCAACTCAATAGATTATATTAAATTAGTTATATCAAATATATAAATTAAATTAAATCAATTTAATTCTTTTTCCTTGGGAATAATTGGCTTTTTCTTTGAATAAAATTAAAACATAATAAAAAAGTCAATATTTTTTATTATGTTTTAATTTTATTAGAAAAAAAGCCGATTTTTCTCAAGGAAAGGACTTAGATTAATTAAACTTAACGTTCTTAGCCGTTAAGTTGTAACAACTTGATAATTTGGAAGTATGTTTAATATCCAAATATTAGAATAAAATAATTAAGGAAGGAAATACGCACCGCATACAGAATGTTTGAAACAATATCTAATTTTTTTATTACCAGGAATGAATATACTGTTTTCAAATTTTATAAATAACATTTTCGGACTTCTTATTTGGTTTCTACGCCATAACAAGGTATATTATTTTATTCCTCGCACAATGTTTATGTCGCCCAAAACGTTACAACGTGTTTCAAATTTAAAGCAGATACGTCTGGTTCGTTTTACGAAGTTTATCGAAGAAAGGAATAATCACGTTCCTGCAAAATGTTTCCTATACACAAGTGCATTAGGAGTAGAAATATCGCCTTGAGAATCTAAATAAATGTCTATGCATATTCTCTATAGCTAAAATTGTCAATTTTCGAGATTTTTAGGTTTCCTTGAAATTGAGTACATTTTCAGAATTTAATCTGTAGATACTTGAGATAATTTCACCAAATTCACAGCATTGATAATCTGACCCACAGCGAGTTTGAAAAGCGTATTTCTAAAATAAAACAGCCTCCAGTATTCTAAAAAAATGATGTACTTCCGGTTTTACAGGAAGTGTAAAGATGTTTTCGTAATTTGAGACGGAATGGTTTGAGATAATTTCACCAAATTTTACACGTAAATATAGTATTATCCTGTAAAGTTAAGAAATTTATTTTTATTGTGCTCCGATTTCCAGATTTCCTGTGCAACGATAATTGTACTTGCGATAATATCATGCGCCCTCTAGGAAGTTTTAAACAGTACTGCCATTGGATAGCAATCTGTGTGCTATCCCACTCTCTTACTAATCGATACTTATGATGATCAAAAGTTATTTATTTTTCTACTCTCTGATAAGGTATATATAACGCCTTCGGCGTGTTTTTTTTTAATGCCGCGTCAAATTTTCGAATTACCGAACACCGGTTGATAAACTTGCGGGTCCCCGTTTCAACCGATATTACGCCTATTTGATAGGAAAAATAGCCCTCTTTCGATCTAGGTCGATCACACGCCTCCCTCTTGCTAGCGTATTTTCCCGTACAATTTGCTCCCTTTTGATCCTCTTTCGCGCCTACGGACGACCGATCTATAATAGAGAACGCAAGAAAGGTTACGTGTTTATCACAATCACATCTTATATATAATTAGATAAGTTCGAAGAAAATCTTATGCATGTCAAACATCACATCAACGCAGGAAGCAAGCAGGGACTATGACTTTTTACTTTATATGAGGAAGCTTGGTTTTAACTTTTACGCGAAATTAATTATTCAGTGACTTGGAAATGTGAATCCGGGCTTTTTGTCCGAAAGCTTGAAAATCAAATGCGTTGATCATTCAACCGTTCAAGCGTACCTTTTAATGAAAGTCCTTAATTCTTAACAATACTTCTACAAAGCACAGTGAGTAATAACAACAAAATATTTATATTTTGAATACATTAGTATTAATGAATTTTATGCTGTAATCGATATTTTTTAGTTCATGCAGCGTATTTAAATTTGGAAAGATTTCCCCCCACTAAGAATCTCACTAAGAGTAGGGATATCTTGGAAACCATAATAGCTATGGTGATGGGAATATTTTTTTATAACTAAAGTGGCAAAGGGAAATTTAAAGATAATATTTTTAAATTTCAAACATGACCCCTAGGAGGTGGAGATGCTAGGGTCAACAAATTTTAAATTAGCTGGTAAAAGTTCCAGGATTAACTATAATTTTAAATACTTCATTAAAAAGCTTAAATAATTAGGCACCACTTTGGTTAAAGACGTTTTGTCATATTGCGAATAATAAGTATAGTAGACGTTGCCGAATCATGTAAAACTAAATCTGCTATAACTTTTGCAATTCTTACCAGAATTGAAGAAACATGGACTTGTTCGAAAGGGCATTCGTCGCTGTTTTAAACGTCGCAATTTGTGCCACCCGTTAATGTTTAAGAAATGTGCCAGATAGCGTTATCCTCAACTGTACGAGTTTTTCTGAATTATCTCTAAAAATTCAAATGTAACAATATGCTTTTCTTATGTTGTGTTTAAAGAAGTTTGACAGGCTAAAGTAGTGGCGAAAACGGCGTAGTGATATATTTTTCCATTTTCCAGATAATAACGAAAGCAGCCCAATTACTACATAAAGATTAATCTTGTAATACATCTTTACATTTTCTTATGCTTTGCGCATCATCGGCTAAATTTTCTGGTACATCTGCAACGGCATGCGGCATTTAGATTTTTGAAGTAAAATGCTACATGCCTGCAGCCATGTTCCCCACCTGGTCACTACCGGTGAAGGACACAAAGAAAGTTGCAGATATTTTCTTTTATATAAAAATATTCTTTGCCGAGCTTTTAAAAATACTTTCTTTGTATAAATAATCACTTTTGGAAATTCGTCCTTTATAAATTCCGCAATTCTGTGCACGCCATGGACAATATACAGTACCGTTCATGGAAGTTCGGGCAAGCTGACAAATTATATTAATTGTTTAGGAAAAAATTTTAAAATTATATAATATACATTTCTGTCAGGAATTATTAAAACTAATCTTTTCTGGAAGCCTTTTACCAATTTACAGGTAGTATTTATCTATTATAAGACCGTTATCATAAAATATATAATTATGTTGGAAATCCCCAATAATTACAGTGACATTAAAGCTTTGTAATAATCCCTAGGAGGGTTAGCTGATTCACTCGTGTTACCTGGAAATATTCGTATACCCTTTATAAAGTATTATAACATTTGTAAACGCAGTAGTTCTGAAAAGATTGTTATTGTGAAAGTATCTGTGGTTGTGCAAGTGAAAAATAAAATAATTTTGGTTTGACTGCTTAAAATGCCCCGTGGAAAGCCTCTAGCTGTTTCAAAACGATCTGCTATTGTTACCTTGCATCAGGAAGGGTACGCAGAAAGACGGATTGCGGATAAATTAAAAATTAAAAGATCTACAGTACATAATACTATAGTTTTATTTAAGACAACCGGTGACGTGCAAGATCGTAAGAAAACCGACTCCTGCGGAAGATTTACGAATAAAAATAATTAGTAAGCGCAATAGAAGACTAACAGCATCAGAAATTGCTGCAGAATTCAATAATGAGCGAGATTCCAAAGTTTCTGTGAGTACTGTGAAACGTCGGCTGAAAGAGGCTGGATTGCATGGGCGAGTGGCTTGTCGAAAACCGTTACTCCGAAGAGGAAATAGGCTGAAACGACTGAAATGAGCACAAGCTCATAGAGATTGGACAGTGGACGATTTTAAAAACGTTTTGTGGACTGACGAATCCAAGTTTGAGGTTTTTGGAAATAGACGGAGAGTTTTCGTACGCAGATCAAGAGGGGAAAGAATGTTACGGGAGTGTATAGATCCTACGGTGAAGCATGGAGGCGGATCTGTATTGGTTTGGGGGTTGTTTTTCCTTAATCGGAACAGGGGACTTGCTCAAAATTGAGGCCATAATGAAAAAAGAAGAATATCGGAAAATCCTGGTGGAAAATGCTATACCGTCAAGAGTCCGATTAATTGGTCGTGGATTTGAATTTATGCAGGACAATGACCCCAAACATTAATCTAAATTGTGCACAGATTACCTGTAGCAAGAAGAAAATGAAAGAACCCTAAAAATTATGGAATGGCCGCGACGGTCCCCAGATCTGAACCCGAGATGTTATGGGAAGAATTAGACCGATGTGTTAGGAAAAAGTGTCCAAAATCGAAGGAACATTTGTAGATATTATCAACACTGTTTAGAATAAGCTCGGCCATGCTATTGGATTTGAAGGGATATCTACATCAACACCAACAACAACGTTAACTGCGCTTCTCGCTAATATGTCCCTAGCTTCATGCGCGCTTGTTTAGTAATGTGAATCTGCTATGTTGTGGGTAATTCTATTTATTATTTTTGTATATGTTTTAGGTAAATAATTTCTTCTTATAATTGATTCATCCGGAATTTGTTTAAAAGTGTGTTTGGCAAAAAATTTTCTAAAAATTGGATTGTCGAGTTTTCTAAATAGTATATCTGCAGCTACAAATGCTTCACAGAGATCAGCGAAAAAATTATCAGCTGGTAGACCTTGCACTCTATATGTTTTGCTTTCCAGGTGTTGGGTTAATTTAGTTTTCCTTGAGCATTTCAATGTGCGCGAACAAACGCTACAATAAATTTATGGTCTTTAATTCATGTATTCATTAACTCCTTGCGAGGACGTTTACGGAAGACTATTTATACATATAGAAAACAGAAGAAAAACGAAAAATCAAAAGATTCTTAATGAAAGTTGAAAAATAAAAATTAATTCCAATAATCCCTACTCGATTTGAAATGATATAAATATTCTAACTAATCCCAAATAATAGAGCCCCAAGCTAACACGTAAAAAGTAAAATATTGATCAATAGATATGAACATATTCGTAAAAGAGCAAATTGAAAACACACGTGCACACCACCTCATTGTCTATGAGCGATTGATAAATGGAAAATGCAAGAAGAGCATAAATCGCTTAACCGATAGCTATCGCTAGTGTACGACACTGTCCATGCGTCCGACTCTATCGAAAAAGGGCAGCGACAATCCGCACTTTAGATATAAGTAATGCATTTTATTGCTTTGTGTGCATTATATTTCCGAACGATTCCAAAACAAGAAAGAATTGCTCCGAAGTTTAGGTCTACATAAGAAAAGACAAGCATTTACTTTTTTGCCAGTAAAACCACCCCGTAAATTTGACCAAGAGCCGCTACTGATTTCAATATGTTAGTATTCACTAACCAACGAGCTTAAGATAAAGAAATTATTTTTTTTTACAAATAAAGGCACCTATGTACTGGATTATTTCTAAAGCCGATTGGATGATTAAATGGTCAAGATATTTTTCATTGAAGTGATTGGTTCCATTCCAAAGGGTTGATTTTTAAAGAGAAAATAAAATAGACGATTCCATCTCAATGTAACGTTTGGTGAGTAAGGCATTCTAACGGCAGGTTGAAACATCTCTTAACTAGCAAAATTTCATTAGGATTGTTAAGAGCGAATGTAAGAATTATCATCAAATCTACAAATAAAGAAACTACCCACTACAAACTTACCATTAAGTGCTATACAATTTTGTTCATCTTGTACATATCCAGAGACACAGGAACACATATATGAACCGGGGGTATTCGTACAGACTTGAGCGCAGGTATTATCTAATTGGCATTCGTCTGCGTCGACGCAATTCGTTCCTTCCAGCCGCCTGCCTTTTGGACAGAAGCATTTCGGTCCGTCGGCGGTAGGCCTGCAGTCGTGTGAGCAGCGCATGTCCTCGCAGAGGGTACTATTGTCGCAGAAATCGTATTCATCGCTGTTATCCGGACAGTCCCTGTTACCATCGCAGAACAAACTTAACGGAACGCAATGCGTGGTATTGCCGCAACGCGCGTGATTCCAAGGACATTGGACGCTCTTGTGGCAGGACGACGGATCTTCGTCGGAGAAGTCCAAGATGCCGGCGTACCAGCCGCAATCGCTGTCGCTGTCGCACAGCCAACCGGTCGGTATGCATCTGTGCGTTAACGCGCAACGGAATTGGCCGTTTCCGCACGTTTCCTCGTTGAAGACGGGTACGCAGGACGTCTCGTCGCTGGCATCTTTGCAGTCCGGAATGCCATTGCAGTATAGGTCGTTTGGAATGCATTCGCCGGACGTGCAAGCGAAATTTTTGCTTCCACAACCTGCAATAAAGAAATAACGAACTGTAAAACCATATGAAACATATATAAGCTTTTGAGGTACATAAACATGTATAATCAAAAATAGTATTCTTGTCTATTTGCTTCTTAAAGGGAAATAAAGGGTCTTACTAAGTATTGCCTTCTTTTTTTATTCAGAGAATGTGTTGCAAAATTTGTGTCGTTAAGAAAATATCTTTACTCTGACAAGAACATCTTGTACAAATAACACACTGATTTACTAATCCTAAAAACATTTTTATTGTAAAAGAAGATAAAGAATAGTACTGTTAATATAACAAGTCATTTATTAAATGTTATTACAATAGGTTGTAACACTACTCCAACATTATACATTTATTTAAAATAACAAAAATATTTCTTTATTTAAAACATAAGTATAACCCTGAATTGTAATTTTTACAAAATATTATTTTTTAATCTGTGATTACGTAATGTGGGTTCGTGTTGCAACTAATAATAATGTAGCGTTACTCTATACGAGTTCCCGGTAATTTTGCCATTTGTCTCGCGTGGTTGTTGGGGCTATCTAGTGTGGACAAGTAATCCAATTTTCTTTAATAATTTATTTAAAATGGAAGATTTGTTAGTGAAAGTGAAGTTCCCGGAGTTATTTGCGATGTCTCAGGGTATGCAGTTTATATACATAATACATATGATTCTTATTCAATTTTGTTGGTTATGTTGAATACTAGCGTATACATCATATATGGGCAACCTCCGACCTCCGGGCCGGATCCGGCCCTCCACCGGCTTCAATCCGGCCCGCGAGAGAAATTCAAATAACGCGCCAAAAAAAATAAAGATTTAGCACACAGTTTATTTGTAATTACCGTCAACCAACCTAAAACTGTATTTATTCAAATCATAAAGACTAAAATCGATAAATAATACTATTAAGCGTACGCGATGGAACGCCACAGATCGAGTCAGAAATAGTTGTTAGAAAGAGACAAACAGATAAACATTCGGGAAGCCGCCCGATGACCTCGAAGCGCTCCAGAGCCGACTGTTATTCATAACGCGGCTAGCATCGCATATTCGCGTACGATCGAGAGTATTCTAGTTGCTTATTGCGGGTAATATATAAAACGCTCAGCGCGCGTGTTAACTCATTACTTCTTAACAACTGATAAGAAAAGACGAGGGAAATATTCAAGCAAATTCAGCTCAGAAGAAAAAAAATCTATCAAGATGTCTGGTTTAAAAAAGCGGAAAGTGGACACAAAATGTCGTCAATTCCAAAACAAATGGACTGAAGAATACTTTTTTATAATGCGTAGTGGTAAACCTATGTGTTTGCTGTGCAATGAAACAATTTCTGTTTTAAAAGAATACGATATGAAGCGGCATTACCCCAGCAAGCATTTCGCTCAATATAAATTACTTACGGGCCAGTTAAAAAAGGATAAAATTAAAAAACTCATTACCGATTTAGGGAAACAGCAAGAAATGTTCCATTCACAAAGATCAAATCTAGACAGTGTTGTTAAAGCTAGTTTTATAGTTAGTTCCAAAATAGCGAAAACATCGAAGTCATATTCTGAGGGAGAGTTTGTTAAAGAGTGCCTAGTAGATATTGCAGAACTTTTGTGTCCAGAAAAGAAAAAAGAGAGAAAGTGAGCTTATCGCGACGTACTGTTGTTCGACGTATAGATATGATGGCTAGTGATATCAAAAAAACATTGACTGATAGACTGGCTGGTTTTCAAGCATTTTCGATTGCTTTGGATGAGAGTACAGATTTATCTGACACAGCCCAGTTAGCTATTTTTATACGAGGTGTTGATGAAGAATTTGTAGTGACAGAGGAATTACTGGCTTTACGGCCGCTACAAGGGACCACTACTGGAAAAGATATTTTTGCTGAGGTGCAAAGTATTTTTGAGCAATATGGTTTGCACTGGTGTAAATTAGTTGGAGTGTGCACAGATGGTGCGCCTTCAATGGTCGGTCCACGAAAAGGTTTTATCGGAATTCTGAAGGAAAGAGCAACCGCTATGAATATGCAAGAATGCGATTTAATAATTCTGCATTGCATTATTCACCAACAAAACTTGTGCTCTAAGTCCATTCGACTGAAGAACGTTATGGATGTGGTAGTAAATACCATCAATTTTATTAGATCTCGCGGTCTTAATCATCGCCAGTTTAAAGCATTTTTGGATGAACTCTCTTCAGAACACGATGATGTGACATACTATTGCGAAGTAAGGTGGCTAAGCAAAGGCAAAATGCTAAAAAGATTTTATGACCTTAGAAAAGAAATAGCTGATTTTATGGAAATGAAAGAGAAAACATTGCCGCAAATTTGTGATCCAACATGGCTTTGTGACTTGGCATTTCTGGTAGACATCACAGGACACTTAAACGACCTGAACTTGAAGCTTCAAAAACAAGGGCAATTGGTAAATCAGCTGTGCAGTCATCTTAAAGCTTTTCAAAACAAAATTCGCTTGTGGGAAACACAAATGAGAAGTAAAAACTGTTTTCATCTTGTAACATTATCCAGTCACGAAAACATTGATTACGGTCGCTATGCTGAAGAATTGAAACTACTGTCAGAGCAATTCACTGATCGGTTTTTCGATTTTAGGAATATGGATAGCACTTTCAATATTTTTGCAAATCCGTGTAAGTGTAATGTGGAAGATGCTCCGCTTCACCTACAAATGGAGTTGATCGAGCTTCAAGAAGACTCATATTTGAAGTCTAAATTTGATGATGTGGAACTAAGCGAATTTTACAGAACATACATTTCCGAAGAAAAGTATCCACAGCTGAGTTTTCGCAAGAAATTAATTTGCACATTCGGAAACACGTATAAATGTGAGCAGTTTTTTTCAATCATGAAAATTAATAAAAATAAGCATCGTACTCGGCTTACAGATGTTAATTTAGTAAACACTTTGCGCCTATGTACTAGTGATATTGACCCCAATATTGATCATCTTGTTTCTCAGCTTCAAACTCAAGTCTCTCATTGATTTTCATTTGATTTTTCTATCTTTTTTTATTAATTTGCTTTTTATATGTTTGATTATGCTATTATAATTCTAATAAATAAAAAAATATGTGAATTTTTATCGCCTTTTTATTCACTACTACCTACTTATTTCTTACCTACTGCCCGCGACCTGATTAAGTCCCGAAATTACGCCCTCATCTAAGCAAAGGTTGCCCATACGTGACTTAGACGAATATAATGCATGGTGATAGCGGACACAATTTTATTTCTCAGCAAATTCAAGCAATGAGGCATGAGGCACAGTAAAATTGTTTTCCAAGGGCAAATACAATAATTTGGTTTGTGAACTTAAGTTTAAAATAAATTAGCTTACTGTTAGTAGTAACTTGGTTATGTAACTTTTTTAACGTATGCCAGTTTTAAATTCGAGAATTAAGCAACTTGAAACAAAAGTTTTAACCCCATTAAGTCTACAGTTAGACAGTTTGGGAATAAACATTGCTGGAAAAAGATCTTTATTTTATATTTTAAGTGATATAAGAAAAATTACAAAAAGTCATTTATTAAATCAATTAAATAGAAAGACAAGAAGGCGATTTAGTTATCGTAATCATATCCAAATCTCGAAGAACATTGGGTTAAAATGCCGTTAAACTTTTAAGATTGTATCGCAGATCTCCTTATGGTTTCAAACCAGCAATTGAACGTCCAATTAATATAGATGCTTTGCCGTAAAGATAGTGTAATAACGTTCTTAACAATGAGGATCGATTTGCCGAAAATATGTTGACTCAATGAAGTGCTAACGATTCGATTGCTTGCGCTCAATTATGGGGCAATTTCGGCGTACAATCCCGGCAATGAATTGAATTTACAGAGCGCGAAACTGTGCAAACCCGACGAGAAAATGGCCCTAATAGCGTTCACGTTCGCAGCATTAAACTAAATTAGTGCAGCCGAAAAGGGTTTTTGCTCGTGAATAATGCATTTGCGTGCATATACGAGACATACACATGTATGGCGTAGTACTTTGCAGCTCGTGTGTGAAAATAATGCATGGGAGATTTAGGAAAATTAATTTTAAATTAGATAACACAGGTTACATTTTAAATTAATAAATGAAATAAATTAAAAAATAATAATCCAAATAGTAACATATAGAAGGCCAAAAATTTCTAATGGTACACGCGCATGAAAAATATATTGTAGTGCGGTATTGAATAGTTTATTTGTTATTTTACATAGTTACAATTTAAATTTTAAATTTGTATTAAATTTCGTTTTATTACCATTGTATTTACAGAATTTTAATAACCTAATTTGCCACTAGACGGCACGACTATATATCTTGGCGCTAGGTAGCGCCATGAGATATACTTCAGTGCTGTTTGGAGATTACTGGCATAAACCCCGGAAGCAAATAACGACTGTGAGAAGGTATTTTGTCCTCGGAGCGACGCTGATGACGCCGGGTAGGCAGAAACATGTTCGTCGACTAAGGTTTTTCTCTTCTCACTTTGTTTTTGCCGCGAATGATTCCACCACCATGAGCTATATTAGCATTAATTTTTGGTTATTGTTACTAGGCAATTTCTTCATGTGTACCTAATTTAGAGATTTCTCGACAAATACCGGTCAGTACCAAATGAAGAGGTTACGAATGGGGCTGAAAATTAGTCCCATCGCATTTCTACGCGTAATAACTAATAGAGTTGGCCACGCGCGCCAACGGGCGGCGGCGTTGTTTCGATTAGGTTTGGGTTCCACTAGAGCTATAGTGTTGTTAAATAAAAATAAAATAATGCGCGCTCAAACACTTACCATTTTAAGAGTCCTCCGTGAAATCGCAAAGTGAATAATGTATGTTAAATATCTACAACACTAGATATGTTTCAACAGTTGCTTCGACAGACCGAGTGCTGCGCGAGGAAAAGATGTGTTTATATGCAGAGAACAAACGTTCTACATCTAGTGACGTTATATTTGCGTAATTAAAATATTCTTTGAAACAACTTAACGGTTCTGTTGACGCACCTTCACAAATATGTCTTAATGTGCCAAAATCAAAATCTTTCTCTAAAACACTTTCAAATTCTTCTAAAACACAAAAATTTTTTGCGTCTTCCATCGCGCATGGCTGTGCGTGAACATGTTGCACTATTTGCACAGATTCCACTGACGACACCGAAGGATCTTGTAACTTTTCTATTGCCTTCGCTAGTCCGAAGTAATTGTTGTGAATAATTTTTAAATCCGTTTTAACCCGACTATCTTGAAATTTCGACTGGGTTTTCTTGATAGCGGCAGCTTCTTTTGGATCGAATTGTAAACCCACGTTCTTAATATTCTCATAATATTTATGATAATAAAACGCAGCATTTAACCAAGTTCCCCAACGTGTAAGAATAGGTTCAGGTGGTTCAGGTATACGGGAGCACAGTCTGTGAAATTCGCGAATACGTTTCAGGGATTTGACAAACACTGCTTTTGTATGCGCTATTAAAGCGTCTACCTCAGGATAACATTTTCTGATACTATCTGCCACAAGATTGAGAGCATGAATTTTACACGTAATGTGTAACAAGTTAACAATGCTTGTTAAGAGACCGGCCTACAGAAACCATGTTTCCGGTACCATCACTCATAAACATCAACAGTTGGTTTGTTGAAAGTTCAAACTTTTCCAATGTATTTAACACTAACTTTACAATTACTTCGGCAGTACATTGTTGTATTCGTCTGGAAGCTAATAGAATTGAGGGTAACGATTGATGCGGTTCCATTTTACGTGCCATTATATTAACGACCGAATGTTTTTTACGATCTATCGTTTCGTTCACACATAACCACATTTTTTTTTCTTTCAACTCCGATTTAATTATGTTTTCAACATATTCACGAGCAGATGGCACTATCCTTCGTAACGATGTCCGACTTGGTAATTTGTACTCCGAATAGTTATTCCAAAACAAGGCAAACGCTTCCTTGTCTAGTAAATGAAATGGTATATTACATACAATAAAAGTAACACATAAATTAAATATAAATTTGTCATAGTCTCGTGTGTTTTTTTTGAAGCATGCCATTCACTGTTTACGTGCCGTAGACAGTCCCTTTTGGACCAACTCATCAACGGGACATTACATACTACACATTCAATTTTAGCGCCATCATACGTTAGGTTAGGAATTTCGGCTAAAAATTCTCTAACTTGGTCCGCCTTGGGTCGTTTGCGCGACGTACGCAACATTTCTAAACAACACGTACCGCGCTAATGGAAGGTCGAAGCTACACTGAGATTTAGTAGTTTTCGGAAATAGTTTAAAAAATCATAATGCTAATCTAGTAAGAGGTTTAGGAAAAAAAGTAAATTTAAAGTTACAACCATCGAAATGTGGACTTCTCAAAAAGATTTTTTTGTGTTTGGTACATGTTATTTCAAATGAAGGTGTACTACCGAACCAAAATAAAATAAAAAAACATTAAAAACTATTTTGCTAATTATTGCAAAAACTTTATTAGACATTTTGCTGATTGACAGGATTATTTGTATTTATACTGTCAAATTAATATTTTTTGTTCCAATTAGGATTGTTTTATTTTTCCTATTCGATTATTACCTCATGCTTACTGGAGCTAGGCTAGAGCCTCTAAGCACCTTTGTCACACTTTGACAGATTCCTTCTCTCTGTTTTAGGGTTGAGAATTAATTTCCAGGAGAGGAAGTAACGAAGGGGACTTATCATTCAGCTGAAAATGTTATCAGACAAGCGGACAACCTTACAACGGGGTGGAGAACGATCACTGGACACCACTGCTACCTGGACCACCAGGGGGTTTCAAAAATTCTTTGGTCTCTCAAGGGTGCTCTTTGCTAGCTCTTTAAGATATAGTTTTATGCTAGAGATCTCCAGGTCTTCTTGTAGCCGATCATTCTTTATAAACCAGGGGATCTGGGCTATTAGTCTAAGGGTCTTGTTTTATAATACCTTTTGCTTATCAATGTATGTAGCAGCAGCGGTTATCTAGGTAAGAGCACCATAGGTTAGAACTGGCCTAAGGCAGGACTTATAGAGGAGCATCTTTGTCTGCAGATCAAGGGAGATGTTTTTGCATAACAAATCAATAATCAAGTTTTTAGCTCTGAAGAATTTTGCCCTAATAAATTCAACAAGTGACTTCCATGTTAGTCGCTGATTAAATATCAGACAAGATATCGAACGGACATCCATGGGATATCATGGTCTCGTCTAGAGAGAAGGAGGTCATCTCCGAGAAAAATAGAATTTTTCTCGGAGATGGCCTCCTTCTCCTTATAAACCTGATCGCCACGCTTGTTTCGCTATTGATTTGCAATTTCCATCTGACTAACCACTCAAGCAGGCGTCTGACAAGCATGTCTTCATTCTCACAAGCGGCATAAATCGCCGTATTATCCGCGTACACCGAAAGATCCCGAGATAATGGGAGATATCGTGAGTGTAAAGAGTGAAGGGCTCTGGCGCCAACAGAGACCTTTGGGGATACTCCAGCCTCCTAGAGGAGGTAGCTGTACCACATTTCACAAAAAAGGTTCTCCCCTGAAGGTAAGAACCCACCAGAGAAATTAAGTTATCGTAAATTCCAAACCCCCTCATTTTCAGCAGCAGACCACGGTGCCAGATCGTATCAAAACGCGCGCCTGATGTCTAGAAATACCGCCCCAACCGTTCCCCGTGCTCCAGTGCATCCTTGGCCTACTCTGACAGACGCAGTTGGAAGTCAGTAGAAAGACCGGCACCATCATTTTCTACTTCACGTTCACCATTTTCCTGCTTTCGATTTACATGGTTGAAATCAGAAAAAAAAACTCTGACGGTGTCAAAATTCAAAATATCGTTGACAAGAAATACGAAAATTGAAAATGGCCAGGAAGAACCGAAACGTCATCAGATAGAAGATCGGGAGTGGCCTTGAGAACGTGTTTTTAGTTTTTCTCTGCAAGGCAAAATAAAGGTGCAAGAGGTAAAAGAAGAAAATGACTTTTTTCTTTTTAAAATCTCGAACAAGTTACAAGTCAATTTTTCTCTTTGTGTTCATAACAAATATAAAATTTGGCAACTTTGCCAAATTTAAACCTACCTTCTATCTTTAATGATAGGCGAGATCCTCATGGAGACGGTAAAAAATGAATCAGCCTGTACAACCTCTATTGTTAATCTACAACATATTAGAAAATATTTTTAATTTAATTATTCCGCAAACCCTAATCCTGCCAAATTCCATCGAACCTCTAAACCGCAAGATAGTTCATGAAGTTTCCTCATCAGCATATCGCTTAGGTTCTACGGTCGAACAACTTCTCTAGCTGTTAATCTGGAGATAGTTTACGTCTAATTCGAATTTATTAACTGCGACGTCTGCGGTTTCCACCAAGATTTAATTAGCTCTGCTCGTTAATTTTCATTGTGGCTGTCGTGATAAAATTCCCAACATAACCGCTGTTCTCGACGAAGCTATGTAGACTTGCAGCTTCCTAGGAAAACCGTTTGTAAATAGAAATATGTTTTTCGCAACAAATCTTTGTTTAGGAATACGTATATCAAAGATAAGGATGCGAAACCAAATGATGTCAAACCGTGTACTTTTTATGTATGACATAATGGTTTCTTTACTTTTCTTAGGATCTTATTATTGGAGGCGCCGGTTTTTTCTTCGCACTAGAGGCGTTACCTTCGGTGCTTCATAGTAATTCTAATAAAATAATATGAATAACGATAAGAAGAAATTAATATATAAATAGACTAGGGCCTTGTCACCTAAACAGACCCCCTAAACACGTTTTGTGGTACGACGAAACTATACAACAAGCGATGCATTGTGTATACACATAGGCATGTATTGAAATGAAATAACAAATCTTTTCAATTAAAGAATTAAATGAATTTCAGGGTTAACGTTCTTGAAAATAATTATGTTTTGAGGGATCAGCTTAATTATTTTTTGTTAATCGAAAAAGAATACGAAAATGAAACAATTTTTAACGTTCGAAAGAGACAGTAAGTTTTTATTCAGAATTTAGAATAACGTGATGCTATTCCTGATATTCTAGAGCAAAATTTAAATGATGAAACACACAATGTTAAAGAAAACGACTTTTGATAAAGACATTTCTTACCTAAAAAGTTAGTAATTTCTAAAGATGATGATGGAAGTGAACTAAAGAAATTAGAAACCAGAAATATTGGTAAGCTGAATTTACTACTAGAGCAACGCAAGCTGCGCTGAAAGCCAGTGGCTGACACATAAAAGTTTACACAAAATAAACACGGCCGGGACAATTTGGTATAAGCGTCAGTATAACTGCGACTCGAAAGCCGATCTGTTGTGTATGCATCTACGCTGTCGTATACTATATCGTAGTTCTACGTTTGTTTTGAAAATGTTTCCTACGTCGCGAAAACGACCAAAGTTGGACACAATAACAGAATTAATTGCAGAAATGCCTGATTTAAAGTGTGATGGCGCTAAAATTCAATGTGTAGTGTGTAAAATAGATTTAATGTGTTGGTCGAAAAGTGATTGCCTACGGCACGTAAATAGAGCAGGGCATGTTTCAAAAAAAAATTCCACACGAGATTATGACAAATTTAAATTTAATTTATGTGTTTATTGCATGTAATTTACTATTTCATTTACTAGGGAAGAAAGCATACGTCTCGTTTTGGAATGAATATTCGGACTTTAAGTTACCAAGTGAGAGAACATTACAGAGAGTTGTGCCGTCTGCTCGTGAGCATGTCGAGAAAAGAATTAAATCGGAGTTGCAAGATAAAAAACTGTGGTTATGTGTGGACGAAACAACAGATCGTAAAAAACATTCTGTGGTTAATGTAATGGTACGCACAATGGAACCACATCGACCGTCACCCTCAATTTTACTAGCTTCCAGACGAATACAACAATGTACTGCCGAAGTAATTTCAATGTTGGTGTTAAATACATTGGAAAAGTTTGAACTTTCAACAAATCAACTGTTGATGTTTATGAGTGATGGTGCCGCAAACATGCTTGCTGTAGGTCGATCTCTTAAAAAACATTGTGCTAACTTGTTGCATATTCAATTCATACTCTCAGTCTCGTAGCAGATAGTATCAGAAAATGTTATCCCGAGGTAGATGCTCTAATAGCACATACAAAAGCTGTGTTTGTAAAATCCCCAAAACGTATTCGGGAATTTTATAGACTAAGCCCCGGTATTCCTGAACCACCACAACCTACTCTTACTCGTTGGGGAACATGGTTAGAGGCTGCATTTTATTATCTTAAATATTTTGAGAATATAAAGAACGTGATTTTAGAATTCAACCCAAAGGAAGCTGCGGCTGTCAAGGAAAGCCGCTTGAAATTTCAGGATAGTCAAGTTAAAACAGATTTGGAAATTACGTGGGACTAGCGGATGCCATAGAAAAACTACAAAATTCTTCGGTGTCGTTAGTGGAATCTTTGCAAATAGTGCAACATGTTCACGCACAGCTATGCGCAATAGAAGACGCAAGAAATGTTTGTGTTTTAGAAAGGTTTGAAAGTGTTTTAGATAAAGACTCTGATTTTGGCACATTAAGACAAATTTGTGAAGGTGCGTCAACAGAACCGTTAAGTTATTTGAAAGATTATTTTACTGAAGCAAATATAACGTCACTAGATGTAGAACGTTCGTTTTCGGCATACAAAAACACTTTTTCTTCACGCCGCACTCACTTTGCCGAAACAACTTTGGAAACATATCTAATGTTACAAATATTAAATAGACATTATCCACTTTGTGATTTCACGGAGGATTCTTAAAACGGTATCACATTTAATTTATTTTGTGTAAACTTTTATGCGTCCGCCACTGGCTTTCGGCGCAGTTGCGTTGCTCTATTTATTACATTAAAAAGTATATAGAAGAAATCGTTTACCTATATTTCTCCGTATACAGTACACGAAGACGAAGATGGTTTAAATGAAACAACAAGCGATATGTCTATTGATGACAGTCGAGACGAAATTGAGGAATGAGGCATGTTGGAGACAATGGAAAGGTCAGCAAAGGATATGGTTTCTTTAGCTGCCAATTTAAAACAAAAATTAAAAGCAGCATTGCAAAAGTGCCGTAGATTAGAAACAAAATTGCAACAGAAAGGTTCAAATAATTTAGGAAACATTTTCAATGCAACAATAATGTAATAAATTTAAAATAAATATGTATACATCTTACTGTTTTTTTGTTTTCTTTTTTTTAATAAATATATTTACCACATTGCATGCTGTTTAGAAAATTTCCATCCATGTTTCTAAAATCACTGCTTTGTTCATTTGATACTAAAGAGCAAATTGTGAGGGAATCATATATTGCTTCTTTTACGTTTTAAAGTTCCCGCAACTTTTTGCCCCAAAATGGCGGATAATTGCAGTACTTTATATATCTAGCAACTTTAACTGAAAATATCTCCCGGCGCCCCTTAGCGCCACGAAACACAGTCATGCCATCCTAGACCATGGCGACACACACCGGAGTACAGATGCCCGCCACCAGCCCATAAGCTGCTCGATAGGTGGCGTCGCCACGGTCTAGGGCGGCATGATTGTGTTTCTTGGCGCTAGGGGGTGCCGGGAGATACTTTCACTGTTGTTGTGGACATTGGGGACATAAACCGAGAGGGACATAATACAGACTGCAGAGGGAGAGTGCTCGTAGCCGCGCTGATGACGCCGGGTAGGCAGAAACACGTCCGTGTGCTAGTACTTTCTTCTCTCTGTTCGCATTATGTTTGCCGAGAATGATCCCACCAATACCATAAGCTATATTAGCATTATTTTCAGTTTCTTTAATTAACAGATATGATTGAAATTTACTTTGTACGTGGCAAAAATGCGTATGAAGCAGTAAATTTATATCGACGTTTTCCCAATAGAACAACTCCAGATCGACAGAAATTTGTTCGGTTAGAAGTAAATTTAACAAGATACGGACGTTTCAAGAAGCCAAAAAGACGAGAACGGCAGCTTAACGAAGGACTTTATATGAAGAAAATCTGAGACGATCGCCAAGGGAAATAGTTCAGATATTAAATACATCTGTCGAAACTGTACGATGTATCTTGCATAAATTTAAATATGGATCATATTTACCGCGACCGCTACACACTCTTGAAGAAAATGTTACCGATAGTCGTTTGGAATTTTGTCATTTTATTTTATGAAAATGTTTAGATGATCCAAATTGTAAAAGAATTATATGGACAGACGAATGTTTTATCAGTAAGAGGAGTATTCAATAGATCAATTAATGTACATTATCGGCCGTAATTATTTGCAACAAATACGCATAAAGGAAGTGTTAACTGAAAAAAAAAAATTGTAGTTTTGCATTTTGTACAGATTCAAATGTTAAATTCAAATTTTTACCGCCGTCGGTATTGCAGATGTCTATATATACACAAAATTAGAGCAGTATAAGAGAATGTAACAAGCCCGTGTGTAATTTACATTAAAGATAGTTTTAAAGTAGTGAAAATATTTATTTTCTGGTCCTTCGAACAACAACAACCCAACACATTTAATAAAATTACTCTTAAAACAAAGAAATTAATAGCCTTTATTCAATTATAAAATTTATTTGACACAAAAAGAATTAAATCTTTGTTTCGTCCAAATGTCTACCTCAACTATTAATAATTGCAGCACACACTTGCGGCATTCTTTCTATCAATTTCGTCAGAGTAGTGGGTTCTATTCTAATCCAGACTTCTTGTAGTTCGACGATTCCTTCCCTTCCACAATAGCTCTATAGAGTTAGCACCTTGGCTTTGAGGAGGCCATTGCATTATTTTGATATTGCTTTCGCGTTCCAGCGATTCTAAATATTCGCGGAACAGTTTAGAGGTGTGTTTCAGATCATTATCATGATGAAATATAAAATAGTCATCGATTATTTTCATTCGAGATGGTATAGCATTTATTTCCAAAATTTCCCGCTAGCGTTTTTTTTCTTAAAATTCCATCTATTTTAACCAAGTCTCCTATGGATGTGGCGCCAAAACAACCCCAAATCATTATCGATCCGCCCCCATGCTCGATTGTAGGTACTACACATGAGTCTGCTGCTCGTTCTCCTTTCGAGCTTCGAACGAACGTTCTTCTCTTGGAACCGAAGAGTTCAAATTTGGACTCATCGGTCTAGAAAACATTTTTCCACTCATCAATTGTCCAATGTTGATGCTTTTTAGCCCACTGCAGCCGTTTTACTTTATTTTGCTTGCATAAGAGAGGTTTACGCAACGCTATTCGGCCAAATAGACCACCCTCTCTTGACCTCCTTTTCACAGTGCTTAAACTAACTCGTTTTTCACGCTCAATACTTATTTAAGCCGTTGTTCCAGGTGCAGTTTTTCATCTATTCCGTTTACTCGTCATAATTACACGACGATCTTCCGCTGGTGTTGTCACTTTCCATCGTCCCGTTCGTTTTCTATTAATAAGGTGCCAGCCTCTTGATATTTTTTAACGTTATAGTCAACAGTTTGGCGACTTAATTTTAATTTTCTTGCGATGTCTCTGTTACTTCGACCAATATTATGTAAAGCAACAATCATTGTGCAGATTTCTCTTGTTTTCGGCATTTTAATACTACTTTTAAATAACTTTATTAAGGATATTCACTGTTTAAAAGAACAATAACCACTAAATCTAAATTCATAATTCTTGTACGGGTAAATAGGGAATTGTTATCTTTCCCTGCACTACATTAAATATTTATTAGTGAAGATTAATTGTATTACATTTCGGGTCCGTACATGGACCTCTAATTATCGGATTAAGGAGATTCAATTGATAACTAAGTATCACAGGAGTCTTTCGCAGAATTATTTAATGCGATACCTTTCTTTTACTTGTAGGTAAATAATTATAACCCCTAAATAACAATAAATAAATAATTTTCTAAAATCCAAGCAAAAATGTAGGTGGGCAAATAATTATGGCCGGTAGTGTATATTGGAGCCAGCAGAATCCCAGAATCATCCTAGAAGGGGATCCTCAAAGACGATCAGAAGCTAACGTTTTTAGAAAAAGTGGTTCACCAAATTATGGTGATGTAATAAACGCAAAAAACAAATGAAAATACAAAACCGAATAACTGTATGATACATATTCCGACCATAAACAATATGAAGGCTAGAAAGCGAAGGGCAAATTTGCTAAAAATAAAATTTGACATTCAACATGTTAAAACACAGCGTTTACATTAATTTTCAGTCGAGCTATTCAGTGTTAAATTTTGTATATACATAAAAGTTATTTCCGGCAAGAGATTCAAAAGGACTCACATCCTTACGTAAATATTTTGATGAAAAAGAGTTGATCTAAACGTATTCGTAACTTTCCTCGTAATCTTGGTAAACATTCCGTAAACGAGCGTAACAAATGTTAGCGGGCTTGAGTAATTCCAGGGTTTCCGCATCTGCTGCCCCAATATCATATAAATAGAACATTGCGTAGATTCGTAGTATCGCGATATAGGCTTTGACACATCTACAGTAAATTGGAAGAGCTTACTTTGATTAGAATAACAATAGTCACCAGAAACTAAACATACAAAAAGATTATCTCAGACAATCAAGAAAACATTCCTTGGAGGTATGTAGGTTGTTTCGAAATGTGCAGTTGTAAAAATTATTTACGCCGAGAAAAAGCACAATGTTTAGCCAACTTTCAATTTTTTATACGTATATTGATTTAAGCAATAAAACATTCAGGAAACAAATAACTTATTTACGCCACCATAACGAAATGATTAAATCAATCGTTTCTGGAATCTTTTAGTGATGAGTTATGGGTAGAGCAACGCAACTGCGCTGAAAGCCAGTGGCGGACGCATAAAAGTTTACACAAAATAAACACGGCCGGGACAATTCGGTATGAGCGTCAGTATAACTGCGACTCGAAAGCCGATCTGTTGTGTATGCATCTACGCTGTCGTATACTATATCGTAGTTCTACGCTTGTTTTGAAAATGGTTCCTACGTCGCGAAAACGACCAAAGTTGGACGCAATAAGAGAATTTATTGCAGAAATGCCTGATTTAAAGTGTGATGGCGTTAAAATTCAATGTGTGATGTGTAAAATAGATTTAATGTGTTGGTCGAAAAGTGATTGTCTAGGGCACGTAAATAGTGCAGGGCATGTTTCAAAAAAAAATTCCACACGAGATTATGACAAATTTAAATTTAATTTATGTGTTACCTTTATTGCATGTAATTTACCATTTCATTTACTAAGGAAGAAAGCATACGTCTCGTTTTGGAATGAATATTCGGACTTTAAGTTACCAAGTGAGAGAACATTACAGAGAGTTGTGCCGTCTGCTCGTGAGCATGTCGAGAAAAGAATTAAATCGGAGTTGCAAGATAAAAAACTGTGGTTTTTCCTTTTACCCTATGGGGCCTACCTGTGTTGTGTTTTTTTGTGAGCCACCCGATCGGCCCCGGGTGTGAAGTGTGTCTGTGTTTTTAATACCTGTGTTCATTCGGGTTGTTAGGTGTCTGGGGTAACTGGCCAGTGGCGTCCGCCAAAGCTATTTAATAATAATAATAATTGGAAAAGTTTGAACTTTTAACAAATCAACTGTTGATGTTTATGAGTGAAGGTGTCGCAAACATGCTTGCTGTAGGTCGATCTCTTAAAAAACATTGTGCTAACTTGTTGCATATTACATGTAAAATTCATACTCTCAGTCTCGTAGCAGATAGTATCAGAAAATGTTATCCCGAGGTAGACGCTCTAATAGCACATACAAAAGCTGTGTTTGTAAAATCCCAAAAACGTATTCGGGAATTTCATAGACTATGCCCCGGTATTCCTGAACCACCACAACCTATTCTTACTCGTTGGGGAACATGGTTAGAGGCTGCATTTTATTATCTTAAATATTTTGAGAATATAAAGAACGTGATTTTAGAATTCGACCCAAAGGAAGCTGCGGCTGTCAAGGTATGCCGCTTGAAATTTCAGGATAGTCAAGTTAAAACAGATTTGGAAATTATTCAGAACAATTACATGAGACTAGCGGATGCGATAGGAAAACTACAAAATTCTTCGGTGTCGTTAGTGGAATCTTTGCAAATAGTGCAACATGTTAACGCACAGCTATGCGCGATAGAAAACGCAAGAAATGTTTGTGTTTTAGAAAGGCTTGAAAGTGTTTTAGATAAAGACTCTGATTTTGGCACATTAAGACAAATTTGTGAAGGTGCGTCAATAGAACCGTTAAGTTATTTGAAAGATTATTTTACTTACGCAAATATAACGTCACTAGATGTAGAACGTTCGTTTTCAGCATACAAAAACTCTTTTTCTTAACGCCGCACTCGCTTTGCCGAAACAACTTTGGAAACATATCTAATGTTACAAATATTAAATAGACATTATTCATTTTGTGATTTCACGGAGGACTCTTAAAACGGTAAGTGTTTGAGCACGTATCACATTTAATTTATTTTGTGTAAATTTTTATGTGTCCGCCACTGTCTTTCAGCGCAGTTGCGTTGCTCTAGTCTGGGACACCCGGTATTGTATTTCCGCGGGCCCCAGCAGCTTTTTATACGATAAACAGGTGCATTGTTGTTATTTGAAAATGAAGCAATAACAACATTATTTAAAGAAGCAGATAATGAACTTCTTAATTAAATCTTAAGTACCAAATAAATAAGGGGAATTGCAGGAAATGGGAAACACACCTAGAAGAGAAATGCTGTTTCCGCTTGTTGTAAATTGCCGACACCTTCTCTGCAACTTTAAATAACCATCGTTTTTTCCACGAACTATATTGCATAGACATGATTCTTCTTAGTTTTGTAATCTCTTCCATAATTCTTACAAAATATTTCAATTGACAGAGGTTCTCCGTAAAAATCTACCCACAAATAAGTAATGTTGTATGGTGTATAGAATGATTACCCTCTGACGCAGTTTCGAAAGTTTGCGGTTTATGAAAGAAATAAAATTGTAGCGTGAAAAGTTATGACGAGATCTATTGGAAAATACATGAGTGTTGCGTTTAGGAAAACTACGTAATTAGAACAATAAATCATATGGTAGCTAAATTCATATTTCTGAAAGAGACATTTTAAACAGAATTTGGAAACTTTATTGATACGTTTTTTTACGGAAAAGTTTTTTTAAAGCGGAGTATTTGAAATATGAATAATTCATCGAGGTTGTCAACCAAAAGTGATTTAATGGCTACATATGTATCTGACGCAGAAAAAAATATTGGGGTGGGGATCTTAAGTGGTACCCGCCTATCTTACCTACGAAGTGTTCGCTTCCATGTTACACACATATGATGTCATTGTGGTCAGCAGAAAAAGATTACATATTGTTGGTAAATTAGTTACATCAACCGGAAGTTAATCTTTATTGTATCTAATGAAACACAACAAATAATACAAACGATACGTGACATGTAATGTCAAGATGAGGTTCAGATTATTTCTGCTTTGCAACCTTAACCTTAGATATACAGGGTGGGTCGGGAGGAACGAACCAGACTCCAGGAGTGTATTGTACACGTGAAGATAATGTAAAAAGACTCATATGTTCTTATATGATTTTCGTTTGTTTTCAAGCTATAGCGTAATTAAAAAAAATAACTGGCGTCCTTGTAAAAGGTCCAAATTTTCTTGTTTTCGTCTTAAATAAAATAAAAATAACATTTCGCTCGTCATGTCAAGCAACATTTGACCTCACACCACTAGACTATTGTTTGTGGGGCTGCACACACGGCAATTTCGCCCATTTAGGGCGACAAAAATAATTAAATGACAAAAACTAAACTTTTTGCTTTATTAAAGGCACTTTGATTACTAAAGCAACTATTTTGAAACAATATTGTGATATTATGCTCAAATTTACCTGAATTTCTTGAATGGGAGTATGAAGATAAAGAACAAAATAAAAAATAGTATCCATATCTATAAAAATTAATATGAAAATAATAAAGTTGATAATTACAATAATTATTATTCGTCATCATCATCCGAATCAGTCTCAACATTTCCAGCAGCTCTAATCAAGTCCGGGATCTCCAATATGTCCATAACTTCTTTCGCAAAAGGTTTGTTTTTCTTCTTCGTGATTTTTAGGTATTACTGGGTCCGACGAAATGAGTATCCAGTTCAATATATCAGTATTTGTCTCAACCCGTGATGTTTTTTTTGAGTGAAATAATCTCAATTGTTTCTAATCTTTCTGCCTTGCTTCTTCGGAAAGCTGTCCGATAGGTAGAGGCAACGAAGCAATGATATCGCTTCCATGTATTAAAATGTTATGTACAGATGCAGTCATGTTGTACCATCCATAAAGATCAATACTTATCTGTGCCGTATCTAAACAATACTTTTTTAATTTTATGCAGTCTATGTAGCGACCACTGGATAAGGTGTTTAAGATGCTGCCGAATCTTATCAAATTTTCATCCACTCCAGTTATTGTTAGGACTGTAGACAGATACTCATAGAATTTTCGAGCTCTGTTGGCATCATTCGAGTTGCCCCCACATTGTTTCGGTTGATCGACAACCAGTTCCATTTCTGTGCAAAAAGACAAAGCAATCTTCTTTTTCCTGATTTGAGCTTTTTCCTGGGCTTCTCGTCCTCTTGTCTGTCATTGCTCTGTGTCTTGTTTATAAGTAGAGTAACCTAAACTTGCGGACTCGCATAGGCGTCGGTATTACGGGTTAATATAAAAATACGAAAAATTCATAAATAAACTAAACCGGTAGAGAAGCAGGCATGTAGTGTCGACCTTGAATATAAATCATGTTAAACCGCGCTGAGAGAGATTTCGTTTTAGTACCGGTTGAGCTGTTGCAGAGATTAGTCGAACGGTCAAGGTTATGTACTTACGTGTCGCTTTTGAAAATATAGCTGGTGTTTTTTGTGTGTTGTAGTATTATACCAAGTACATAATTAGTGTATCGTTTCATATAGAACTAATATTTACATACCTAAGAAAACAATGCCTCGTAATAGATTTGCTACTAATGTACATAAGTATGTGTCACTTTTTCCCCATTTAAAATATGACGGTAGTGCAGTTTTTTGCTTAATATGCAATGTTCGTTTGGCTGCATTGGACAGAACTGGTTGCCAGAGGCATGTCAATGGTATTAAGCATACGAGAAATGCAAGAACTGAAATACCTTACACACTATTCCTCATACATTTATTAATTATGTTTACCTCTTCTAATCTTCCGTTGTCGTTGGTGAGAAAAGCAGCTTTTAAAACGTTTTGGCGACAATACGTTCCAAAGTACCCATTACCCTCACAAACACAATGACAGAATCATTTGCCGCGAATGAAAGAGATGCTAGAAAATGTGTGTAAACGTGATTTGTGTTCCAAAAAAATATGGATTACCGTGGATGAGACGACCGATATAAAGAAAAACAATATTGTGAATGTAATAGCTTGCGTTTTATCTAGCGAGAACACAGCATCTCGATATTTGTTAGCTTGCAAACGTGTTCAACAATGTACCGCGGAAAATATTCAAAAAGTGATAAAGAACCCTTTGAAAAAATTTAAAATTGTCCAAGATCAAGTTGTGATGATTGTGACAGATAGTGCAGCAACGATGTTAAGTGTTAGGCGATCTACCAACTTTTGATTAGCGCATAATCCTGGCGTATCATTTAATGTGTGTAATTTATTTTTTACACTCTCCACTATGTCTACTATTAAGTTAGGAAATATATGTTTTAAGGATCGCCCATCTATTTTATATTTTTAATTTTAAAATTCATTAATTTCAATTTATTTAATTCAATATTCACAAGAAAATTGCCCAAAGAGTATCCAGGAATACTCCCGACCCCACAAAGAATTTAGGAATTTAATAAAATTTAGAAAATTCAAATTTTTCACAAATTCACCCTGAGAGACACATTTCAATACATACACTACTGGTTATTGAAGTTAAGACAACTAGTGAATTATTGCAAACGTGAATAAAAACTGTAATAATCCAAAAGAAAATTACTAGAAATGAAAACATAAACAAATAGGAAGAAGAAATAACATAAAAAAATAAAACAAAATATTCTCATTAAAATATTAGGCTATATTGAAAGATCTTTCGCCTACTGTATCATACACCAAATACAACCGCTTACCACCGGAATTGAAACGATTGAATTGTTGTCAATTTAGGCGCGAATACCGATCTATGGTGTTCCGTCAGCAGACGGCTTGATAATAATAATGAATTTTATTTCTCAATCAATATATAACATAAGAAGTATAAGAAAACAAAATAACAATAGTTAAACAGGGTACATAATTGAGAAAACGCAGGATGTGAATTAATTAAACACATGTTAGAATGTTCCTCACACCTTGAGAAAAGTAATAATATGTTAAAAATTCAATGATACTTGCGTAAAAACTAACCTAAAGCTAAATTCTGTGAGTGATTTTTTCATAATATTAAAAAAAAACATTAATTGTGTATTTATATGTATATATATATAAAACCAATAAAATTGAATGATTGCAATAGAATGATGAGTAACGCTGGCCACGAGCGGTACCGCGTATCGGCGTAGAATCAGTTCGGACCGAGAGGAACGGTAGTATTACTTCGTCTGCGGAGCAGTACGGACATTTTCGCTGTCGGTCATTTGCGCAATTGTTTATCTGTCCTAGAAAAATTACGATTTCGTCAGCAAAACGACCGCGGTTGGACAAACTTCGAAAATTTATTGCAGAAATTCCAGACTTAATATATGAAGGTGCTAAAATTAAATGTGTAATCTGTAAAATCCCGTTAATGTGTTGGTCCAGACAACATTGTCTACGACACGTAAATAGTGAAAAGCATGTCTCAAAAAGAAATTGCGCACGAGACAATGAAAAATTTATATTTAATTTATGCGTTACGTTTATCGCATGTAATATACCGTTTAATTTACTAGACAAGGAAGCATTTATCTGCTTTTGGAATAACTATTCGGAGTGCAAATTACCAAGTCGAACATCGTTACGAAGAATTGTGCCATCTGCGCGCGAACATATTGAACAAAAAATAAAATCGGAGTTGAAAGATCAAAAAGTGTGGTTATGTGTCGACGAAACTACAGATCGGAAGAAACATTCTGTTCTTAATGTAATGGCACGCAAATTGGAACCTCATCAATCGGCACCTTCAATTCTATTAGTCTCCAAACGAATACAACAGTGTACTGCCGAAGTAATTTCAAAGTTAGTGTTAAATACATTGGACAAGTTTGAACTTTCAACAAACCAACTCTTGATGTTAGTGAGTGATGGTGCTGCAAACATGCTTTCTGTAGGCCGGTGTCTTAAAAAGCATTCTGCTAATTTGTTACACATTACGTGTAAAATTCATGCTCTCAATCTTGTGGCGGATAGTATCAGAAAATGTTATCCTGAGGTAGCGCATACCAAAGCAGTATTTGTCAAATCACCGAAACGTATTCGCGAATTTCACAGACTGTGCCCCCGTATACCAGAGCCACCAGAACCTATTCTAACTCGTTGGGGAACATGGTTGCAGGCCGCGTTTTATTATCGTAAATATTTTGACAATATTAAGAACGTGGTTTTACAATTCGATACAAAGGAAGCTGCCGCTATCCAGAAAAGCCAGTCGAAATTTCAAGATAGTCAGGTTAAAATGGATTTAAAAATCATTCACGACAATTACGTCGGGCTAGCAGATGCAATAGAAAAATTACAAAATCCTGCGGTGCCGTTAGAAGAATCTCTACAAACAGTGCAACATGTTCACGCGCAGCTATGCGCGATTGAAGACGCAAAAAATGTTTCTGTTCCAGAAAAATTTGAAAGTGTTTTTGAGAAAAATTCTGATTTTGGCACATTAAGACACATTTGTGAAGGTGCGTCAACAGAATCGTTAAGTTATTTGAAAGATTATTTTACTTACGCAAATATTACGTCACTAGATGTAGAACGTTCGTTCTCTGCATATAAACGCATTTTTTCCTGATGCCGTACTAGTTTTGCCGAAATAACAGTTGAAACATATCTGATGTTGCAGATATTTAACAGACATTATTCACTTTGTGATTTCACGGAGGACTCTTAAAATGGTAAGTGTTTGAGCACGTGTTATTTAATTTTTATTTAAAAGATGAGCGAAATTATTTGCGGCAGCAAACATCTCTATTAGCAGAATAACTCTAGTGGAACGCGAGGCCTGGTCGACTCTACGCTACTGCGCGGTACCGCTCGTGGCCAGCTTTAATGATGAGTAGAATAGCAAACAGCAATGTTCAGAATCTATAGATATTGACAATAAGTTGTCAGTAATATGCTGATGTTTTTTTTAAGTAAGATATTTTCTGTTTCTTTGCATTGCTTTGTTTTTTTTTTGTTAAACAGTTAACAATAAGTTGGATGATACGTAGAATTTTAGTTTATGTCTTAGATATAGGCAATAACTATTATATATTGTTTTTTTATTGGCGCAGGGTTAAATAACCTCCGTTCGCTTGTAATACTGCCCGAACCACTCGTGGCATGCGTTCTGTTACTTTGGTTAGAGTTTCACTAGACTCAATTTGGAGAAATCGCCACAGGCGCTCTTTGAAGTTGGACAAACTTTTCTTATTCGTCTGTTGAGCTCATCCTACAGTAATTCGATGGCCTTAAATCCGGACTCTGGGGGGCCGGGGCACGGTTTATAAAATGTTCTCTTCTGCTTGATAGGTTAGATAATCTCTACAGATTCGTGCTGCATGTCTGTGATCGTTATCAAGCGTAAACACGAAGTTCTCCCCAATTAACCGCAATCGGGATGTCATCGGCGTTCTCTTCTAGTATTCGTCTATAAATTTCTTTGCGCGTAATATCGATTATTACTAAATTTCCGGTCCTCACATTGCTAAAACAACCCCAAATCATCACTCTACTATCACTGTGTTTTACTGTTGGAACAATGCAATCGCCCAACGTCCTCTTGTCTTTCGTTCGTCTCACGCTTCTGATCAAACCTAATGCACAGTTGATTATGTAACTTGCAATCACACGCACGGAATATCCTTCGGCCTGTAATGTGAGAGCAGCCGATCGCTTTTTTACAGTTATAGGATTTCCTTTCGGCATTTTAAAAATATTACTTCCAAAAACGCTGCAACCGAACATCTGTATCTAAATAGGTTTACTAACAGTCTGATCCACAACGAGTATGATAAGAATTACTCGGTATTATAATGGAAGACATGCAGGTAACATTTTACGACCCTCTAGACCCATTCCCTCTTTTGTAAACATGTTTCTAGCTCATTCATTAAACATTGTTTTTAATGATTTTATTACCTGTTATTAGGATAAATTGAAATTTCTGTAACAGTTACGTCTAATGATTAATGTGTAGAGCCCGGTAACTGAAGAGCAATCGCAGCGGCGGTGTGACTGTGTTTAGGTGGGCGGGGAGAGCTGGTCAATTGTGATACGACACAACAAATCATCATCACTCAGTTTAGTTGCATTTTTTTTATGTATTTCTTATGTTGATAAACTGTATTTTGCCACTAGGCTTACTCGATAAACAACCGTTTAAGGACTTTTGGGACAAATACAATCCCGAGTTGCGGTTTCCAACGGAGAAAACGGCACGTAAGCATGTTGCATTTGTACGCGATGGCGTGGAAAAGAAAATGAAACGCATATTGAAAAAACAGTTTCTTTGGTTATGTGTTGACGAGACAACAGACTGTAAAAAATTCAATTCTAAATATTATGGTACGCATACTAGACCCTAGCAAACCTACATTACCACTGTTACTAGCTAGCCGAAGACTACAAGAGTGTACTGCTGCAGCAATTACGAAGGTTGTACTTAGTACGTTGGAAAAATTTCAAATTTCAAAAGATAAAGTGTTGATGTTTATGAGCGATGGCGCAGCGATAATGCGTTCGGTAGGCCGTTCTCTTCTTGAACATAGTTGCAAGTGTTAACATGTTACGTGTAAAGTGTATGCTTTACGTCTTGTGGCAGAAACCATTCAACAAAACACTCCCGAGGTAGATGCAAGCATAATTCAATCCTGCCGAAGCTGCCGCTATTAAGGAGAGCCAGTCGAAATTTCAAGATATTTCCGTTGAAACAGATTTAAAAAATATTCGTAGCTATATACTATAAAGGATTAGCTGACGCCATAGACCAATGACAAAATAGATCGCTATCGTTATTGGAGTCTCTGCAAATTATTCATACGCAGCTACTGACTATACATGACGCAAAATATAATCGCGTTTTAGAAAAGTTCGAGAGTGTGCTACAGAAAGATCTCGATTTTAGCACACTAAAACAAATTTGTGATTGTGTATCGAATAATCCACTGACTAAGTACAAAGAGTATTTTAATCATGCATGTATAACATCGGTAGATGTTGAACGCACTTTTTCAAAATATAAACTCATTTTCCCACCACGGTGAATATCGCTCACCGAGACAACTGTGGAAACACATCTAATGGTGTCAACTTTTTGCCACTCTTTTCCATATTATGTTAATACTGATAATGGTGCTTCTAGTTTTACTGTTCCGTGGACAAGGCTGCTTAAAAGGGTGAGTGTTTCACTACTTTTCACATATTATAATTATGTATTAGTTCTGTTATTTTTTTTCTATTTTCTTACTATTGTTTTTGTATACTAAGCTGGTACGGCTATGGCACGGCTCCCTGTTACCGGGCTCTAATAATGAGGATTTCTGTCTTAAGCCTGAATTACATTATACTAGGTTCGTCTTTTTTTCATGCTTATTTTAAGTATCTAGAATTTAACCTTCAATATAGTAACTATAAATTTAGAACGCAGTGAAGATATCAGCAAGTCGCATTACATATACTGCAGAGAAATATTTATAACGTCTGCCAACATAAATGTACATAGATAAACACAGATGATTGATACAAACAAAGTAGGTATGTTGGTAGGCATGTTACTGGACACTTGTGCGCATGAATAGTTCATTTCTAGTACGAAAAATAGTATCGGAATAGGACATGTTTTAGTTTTGAAACTAGTATAGTATGCAATCGTACACCATACTTTTTCTAACTTTTTCTAGCAGCTTTTCTAGTTACTAAAAAAGAGCATGAAAAAAGACGAATCTGGTATGATGTAATTCGGACTTTAAATACTTTATTGTAATCCCAACTTTGTTGAAGTTTTTACAGCAATACTAAGGGTATTGAATATTGAAAAAATTCGACCTTTTAAAATTCTAATAGTTGTCCTAACTTCAAGGAGATTTATGAAGATATGTTTAAAACACTTGGCCATATTTGCACTTCCTACGCGACCGTAAAAAATTGGGTTGCCTCATTCAAGAGTGGTAAATTTTCGAAGATGTTGAAGATGACAAAAAACCTAGAAGACCGATTTTTGTGTCCACTCCCAAAAATATCGACATGATTTTGTCAGATCGTCGAATTGGGATAAAACATATATCTGAGACATTGAAGATTTCATGTACATCATATAATTCGCTTCGATCTAGACATGAAAAAAATTTCGACAAAATGGATTCCTAAATGCTTGAATGCTAATCAGAAGCGAGCAAGAGTGGAAACGTCGCGCTCTTTATGCGCCCGGTTTGACAACGACCCTCATCTTGTAAATCGTCTTATTACCATGGATGAAACCTGGCTCTATTTTTACGACCCAGAGACAAAGCAACGGTCGATGAAATGGAGACATTCTGGTTCGCCAAGGCCTAAGAAGTTTCGGGTACAGAAATCCGCCCGAAAAGTTCTTGCTTCAGTTTTTTGGGATTTTCGTGGAGTCATTATGGTTGATTATTTAGAAAAAGGCAAATCCATAAAAGGAGAATACTACTCTAAATTATTAACAACTTTGCGAGAAAAAAGCATTGAAAACAGACCTGGTAAATTGTCCAAAGGTGTTCTGTTTTTGCAGGACAATACGCCTGCACACACCCACGGGGGTAAAATTATCCGTATTCTAGGAGGCAGAAATAGTGCTTCGTATTTTCGGGGTAATTTTCATTCATACTTTTTTTAGTGGATAAGGAGCCTAAATGTGGAGAGTTTTTCTCCGCTCAAAACCACAGATGTTGAATTAAAAATTTGAAATTAATTCTAGAGAACCAATGTTGAAGTCAAAATCGCGTAATACATAGGCGAAGGCAGAATCGAACGTTTGGCCAACACCAAGCAGGGTCAAAGCAGTAGTAAATCCTTCACGGGTGGCTCTATATGACTATATCGTCTGTTAGACTCAAAAGAGTTGTCTCACAACGGTATCTTACTCGAATACCAGACTGAATATCAGGTAAAAGATTATTACATGTGATTTAATCGTACCTTTGGATGCAAATTACTCTTTCTATAATTTTGGAAAAAAAAAACGGGATAGAGATTAATAGGTCTTAAACCTTTAAGTGCTTAGGGTTCATTGATCTTGGGGAGGCACCATAACAGAATGTCTCCATAGATTAGGGATAGGGAAGAGTGTAGTCCCTTCCTTTCCCTTTGTTATCTCACAAAGTAAATGGTGAGTATGCATACCTAGATGATTGAAAGAAGTTTTATTTAAATTCTCTTTAAAGCTGGGTGAATATTGAACAATGGACTCGCACAGTCTTTTCCGTTTTGCCCGAAAGAATACAAAGCCAACACGATGCTTTGAGACTGTCAGGCGATATCAAATCATTTCTATCTTCACATCGTCTCCGAGGTGAACGAATAACAATATCAGAAGCAAGCGTCAAGAGACAATAAAAAGATCCTCCTCGTACCCTTTTGTATAACTTCTTATTCCGGCTGCCTGGTGGTGTGACGGATGTCGTTATTTTCTTTTTCTCCTTTCTCCTTATATTCTGACAACTAAACACACTCGCCTGATTTATTAAAACAATGACTTTTGCATATTGTCGACGCGAACCATTGTTCTTTTGCGTAGCCTTCGCTTCTTTTTCGTTATGTCGACGATGCGAATGTAAGCTCGCGTCACTCGGAGTAATTGAGTACGTTGAAGTGAGAAGTGAAGTTTTATTTTTAGAAAATAAATTCACCAGTCCGTTTTTTTTTTACAGTATATGGAGAATGGTTAATATCAATTCGTGGAAAGGAACGTTTGTTTTAATTTTGTGGAAGTATGTTCTCCGTGCTTTTATTTCCCATTTTGGCCGTATAATGCTTTACAAATCTTTTATTTTTGTTTCTACTGTTTACTTTTATTTATGTTCCAGCTGCGATATCCTGAATAACTAGGAGTATCGCCGACAGATGTCGTTTATAAACCATTTTTTCGACTATACTTTCTACAGAAAAGCGAAAATTATATAAAATGTTGGGCGTATGTAACAATAAAGCACCAGAGAAGCTTTAATTAATTGAAATAAATTACCTAGAATGGCATTCTTGAAATATTTATCGCTATTATCTCCATGCTGAGAAGCTGTTTAAGAATTTTTAGGTTGGAATTAAATTACTGACACTGCAATAATTTACAAAGTAATTTCTAACGATCACAACTAACAAAATTATTTTTGAACACGAAGAGATGTTTTTAAATGTGTATAATAAACGTTCTGTTTTAATACAATATATTTTAAATTAATCACCGAACATAGCCATTTGGATACTGATATCTGTAAATGTCATATTCACAGCAATGAACATACATTTCAATGTTTTTGCGAAGTTATGTCTAGTCTATTGGATAAAGTTTCAACTAAAAATAAATTTGTTATAATAGGCGGTGATTTCAATGTAGATTTTAGTTCACCTTCTGCTATACTTAGTAATCTGCTCGATCTCTTTAGTAGTTATAACATGTATGCCACAATTGAAACACCTACACGATTGGGCAAAACATCCAGCACCTGTCTAGATAACTTTTTAGTGAACATTCGGCGAGATAGGTTTATTTCTTTTTGCATCGATAGTAATATATCTGATCACTTTTCACAAATACTACAATTCGCTTCTAGTCTTAAGTCCAAAACTTGTAACTATTGTTATAAAAGGAAATATAACTTAAATAATCTGCATCGATTTAACAACTACCTTAATAATGAAACCTGGCTTACAGTATATGAATCCTCTTGTCCTGATATTGTCTTTAATAAATTCATTCAAATATTTAAATTCTATCTGAATATATGCTTTCCCATAGTAAAATGTAGCAGTAGTAACAATAACTGCTCTTGGATTACAGCTGATGTTATTGAATTGAAAAATAATTTACATCTTTTGAAGAACATCAGTAATAAATAGAGCGGGCCAAATTGCGCCATCCAACAGAATCGGAATCAGGCGCAACGGCCGCTTATTGTAAATAGCGTATATGTGAGTCACAGCAGATATGTGATATTTCGAAATTAATACACAAGAGTAAAAAAATAAAAGCTGACGCAATAATAATGTTTAGTAATTAGAGCGGATATATATATATATATATAGGTGTTTTTATTTTCATTATGATTTTTTATTTGATTGAAAACGGTATGCGTTGTAAATGGGATGTAATACGGAAATAACTGAGAAACTGAACGCTTTTTTTATTCTGTTGTACTTAAAAATGTAACTGTAAATAAAGATATAATAAATAAATTCTATCCTTCTTAATAATGCGGATAGGCTTGTTTAAAAAGTTGCACCATCAGATAAGTTTCCACATTTGCCTCGGTGAAGGATGTTCGTCGAGACGAAAAAATGTTCTTATATTTCGAAAACGACCGTTCCACGTCTACCGAAGTAAGACAGGCGTAATTAAAATAATCTTTAGACTTAGTCAAGGAATCTGCAGATGCCCCATCGCACATTTGTCTTAATCTCGTGTAGTCCGGATTCTTTTTTAAAACACTATCGAACTTAGCTAAAACTCGTCCACTTGTTGCATCGTTTATACTGTGTAACAATGTACTAACTTCGTCCACGACTTGCACTGATTCTACCAACGACAATCCAGAATTTTGCAAATTTTCTATCGCGTCTACTAACCCTGTGTAATTGTTGCTAATATTCTTTAGATGTGTTTCAACAGAAATATCGAGAAATCCCTTCTGGCTCATCCTAATAGCTCTAGCTTCGGCAGGGACGAATTGCAAAATAACGGATTTGACTTCTTGAAAATGTTCATTATAATAAAAGCGGCTTTTAACCACGTTCCCCAACGCGTAAGAATGGGGTGTGGTGGTTCTCGAATACCAGGGCATAACCTGTGGAATGCCCTAGTCCTCTTAGGACTTTTGAGAAACACTTTTTTTGTGTTTGCTATTAATGCATCCACCTCCGGGTAACACTCTCGAATAGTTTGTGCCACAAGATGTAAAGCATGGACTTTACACGTAACATGTAAAAGTCCTTCGCACTTTTCTTTAAGGGAACGGCCTACACTACACATTGTTGCTGCACCATCGCTCATGAACAACAACAGTTGACTGGTTGACACTTGAAATTTTTGTAACGTTTCCAGAACTACGGCCGTAATTGCTTTACTAGTACACTGTTTTAATCTTCTGCTGGCTAATAGAATTGCAAAATTTGGTTTAATAGGATCTAATACGCGCACTATTATAATCAAAATAGAATTTTTTTTGCAATCTGTCGTCTCATCAAGACATAGCCACAGCTGTTTATCTTTTAATTCGGCTTTAATTCGATTTTCAATGTCCTCACGTATTCGTGGAATATCTCTCCGTAACGCTGTCCGAGATGGTAGTATCCACTCGGTATTGTATGTACCCCAGAATTTTCGAAATGCTTTTTTATCAAGTATACGAAGTGGTAGACCACATACCAAAAACGTTAAAAGCAATTCTAATTGAAATTGACGTTGTTGTGACACACCATTTCTTTTATTTCTGTGGTGTGCGCTATTTATATGTCTTTCACAATCACGTTTGCTCCAGCACAGTAGTTTCTTTTTACAAACTTTACAGAAAATTGTACTCCCATTGTAGTGTAAATCCACAAATTCACTAAGAAATTTATTAACTTTCGTAGGTAATGGCCGTTTATTTTTAATAGTTACGTTAGACATAATCACTAAAGCGAGCACACCGACGCTTGTTTCTAGTATGCCACGAAGTGGTGCAAACGTAACATCTGCAGACTCGTCATTTGTTGATGAATAGAGCGCGTCATCCGTACATGAATAAGCGCGCTGTTAGTTCGTAGCCGTCGATGAATGAACTTTTTTTTTGTAGTGGCCCACTGTGAACAACGCCCTATTTATCAACGAACACCCAAACTGCAGGTGTATATTTGCGCGTCTTCACGACGTAATAGACAGTGGTTTTGGTCCTCGTCCTAATAATTACATATTTAAATTACCTATGTTTACATACATATATGCGCCCGGCAGCCTGATTGCGAACCTGGCGCGTGGCGCTCTTGGCCCGCTCTAGTAATAAATATCCAACATTAAGAAGCGCTTATATAAGGTATGAAAAATATTACAAAGAAATTATTGCTTTAAAACAAATTCAGAATAACGATAATTACATTCTACAAGCAAAAAATAAAACAAAGGCTATTTGGTCAATAATTAATAAAAATAGATTGAATTACTCCGCAGATCATAAATTACCAGATAAATATCCCAATACTTTAGCATTATGTAATGCTTTTAACTATCATTTTACTAATTTGGCACAAAACCTCGTCGTCTCAAACTATGGTAATACTCCAATTGATTTTTGCTTTATTGACAACAATGTACCGCATAATTTACACTCTTTCTTCAGTTCACCCGTTGATGAATGAGATGTTTCCGATACTATTACTAAACTAAACTCATCTCATGGTGCTGGTGATGATGGAGTCTCTTCTCGCGTTATTAAGAATTGTTCTAGGTCTTTGGTACAACCTCTGACTTATTTGATTAATTTATCCTTTAACAAAGGCATCTTTCCATCACACCTCAAAATTGCCTGTATAACACCTGTCTTTAAAAATGGTGCTGCTAATAGTGTTGAAAATTATCGACCAATTAGCATTCTATCTACTTTTTCTAAGATTTATGAAATAATCACGAAAAAAAATATAATAAATTACTTCAAAAAGTTCAATTTATTTTGTTGGATTCCTCCCAAACAGATCTACAAATACAGCTTTATATAACTACGTCAGTCAAATAGCTAAATCCATCGACCGCGGCTCTCCATCTATGCTGATTGATCTTTCCAAAGTTTTTGATTGCGTTAACCATTCAATTCTACTGTATAAATTAGATAGGTATGGTATTAATGGCCGAGCATTAAAATGGTTTAAATCTTACCTGTCGGATCGCCAACAAAAGGTTGTTTGCAAGGATGCTAGATCTACCGCATCAACACTTGATGTTGGTGTTCCACAAGGATCTGTCTTAGGACCAACCCTTTTTTAATATATATTAATGATTTGCCAACCTCCTTAAAATCTCAGAGCTATCTTACTCTCTATGCTGACGATATAAATGCTCTCATAAGTTGCAATTCCTTAACTGACCTTTTTATTGAAATTAATAATGTTTATATGCAAATTTTCAGCTGGATGAATACTAATAAATTAATTATTAATTCTACAAAAAGTAAATTCATGCTCTTTCATAACGAAGTCAAATTTAACGTACAAGGATTTCTCCTTGATACTACTTTCACTACCTTTATTAAATCAGCCAAGATCCTGGGAGTTCATGTTGATGAAAATTTCAGATGGTCGGCTCATGTTGGGGAACTTTGCAGGGAGTTAGCTCGGGTGTGCTATGCTATCTCTAATATCAGAAAGTCTTGCAGCTATGCAATTTTAAAAAGCTTTTACTATTCCAACTTTTACTCCAGGATGGCGTATGGTGTGGTGCACTGGGGTGTGAGTTCTTCATCCGAGCGGGTGTTCTTGTTGCAAAAGCGCGCAGTGAGATTGATGACTAATCTGAGTTGGCGCAGTTCTTGTTAGAGCACGTTCAAATCTTGTAGAATATTGACATTTTATGACATATACATATATGAAGTTCTTTGCTTTGTGTATAGGTATCGACATCTATTTCAATCTAATGTCTCACATTCTTACTTTACAAGAAATGAACTTTACTTGCTACCAGCCTCATCGTACTGCAGGCTTCCAAAAATATTTAAGTTTCATGGGATGTAGACTTTTTAATTCATTGCCTATAAACTACAAGAATATTTCCAATTTTAAGACTTTTCAAGGAAATGTGAAAAAGCTATTGTTAAATATCAATTGTTATTCGTTGAATGATTACTTCAGTTATTTCGCAAGTACTAATATTTGTTAATTTTGTTATAGTTTGTTGACTTGCTTCCCTCATGTTATACATGTTCTCTGGAAATAAAGATATTATTATTATTATTATTATTATTATTATTATTACAACAATTATAATAATTTTCTCGTTAAATTGAACAACATTTCGAATAAAACTGCAATTAATGTATCATTTTAACCTTGGTTTCGTGCAAATACATGTACAATTACAAATAATAATAATTAGTCGATCAAATATCAACCACAAAGACAACTTTCACGAAAGATGCGCGAAGTGTGCGTTGCACACAGGCGACCAATGTAAAGGGCGGCATCAGTGACAAGTAATCAACAAGGAAAACGAGCCGTTAGGCGGCACGAACTGATAAGCAGAAATCAAAACAGTCTAAAGGATATAAATTATTGACTGTTTAGCTTTTTTATATTATTCTATTTCTTCGCCAGTTGATCATAAGTTTAAAAAATAAGGAGGGGAGGGGCGGCAGCAAGATATTTTCGGGGCCACACAGGCGCCCAAGTTGTTTGGAACGGCACTGGTGCTCGGTTACGTGTTTGGTTTTTGCTTTGAAATTTAGTTTCTCCAAAGTAAAATCGAATGGGATGCGAAGAAGGGCTCAGTTGACGACTGCCATCCTCTTTAAACCAGAAGCCCTTCAAAACTTAAAAAAGGAATGCAAAAAAACGATTCCTTTACCGCTTAGACTAATACCGTGCATGGCGATACATCATCTAAACAGCGTGACATTATCGATGAGCGCTGCAGCCTTGTTATATCACTGGTAACGGCTGTACTCCGAAATCAGGTGATTCAGCTGTCTGAAGACTCCGCTGCGCATTTGATCCCGCACTAATTTTTTCAGCCGTTCACTAGAGGGTTAATTAATATTGGCAAAAGCGATTTATTCACATACGTAACTTATTCGTAAAATTTTAATTCATTTTTAAAAAAGAAAATAAACATTTTTGCTGTTGATACCCATTTACCAAACTATACTATAATGTTATACATCTGCACATATGTTATAATTCAATAATATAGTTTTAAAACCTCTTTCGACATCAAGAGAATTGCGAGCTTCTACGAAATGCGTTCTATTGTTATTAATAGAAGTAACGCAACAATAACCGTCCTCTAAATATCTTTGTTATATCGCTTCCTGGTTTATTCACAGCAGTTGCGTATTTACAAACTTACATATCTTCAAACTACAGTGAAGACGTATGGCCGATTATCAGCTCCGATATGTTAATGTAATTTCAGCTGAAATATCCCAAGCTAAAATTAGCAGGAAATTTGAATTTAATTTGAACAAATATGAAGTTACGATTTAAAATCCGTTATTATTGTTTGTTGTATGTGTAGTTGTTTTAAAATAATTTTCGAATGCCAAGTTAATACACTACTTGCTGCATCGTGCATGCGCATTGTATATGTTTGCAGATGCAGCAATTCTTTTGAAATCAATTAATAAATAGCTAGCTACTAAAACTATGGTAAAAATCAAAGAAGTAAGAGTAATAGAAGCAGAATCGCACACTAGTCACTAACCTGGGCAAATATGCGGTAACAGCCAGAGGCGTGGCGAGCGCATAAAAGTTTACACATAAAGTAGAAGGTAAGAAATAAATTATAAAACGTGCTGAAACACTTACCGTTTTAAAAGTCTTCCGTGAAATCACAAACTGGGTAACATCTGTTAAATATTTGAATCATTAGATATGTTTTCACAGCTGTTTCAGTCAAGTGAGTACGACGTGCGAAATAAATGTTTTTTAATGCCGAAAACGACCGTTCGCCATCTAGCGATGTTATATTTGCATATTTAAAATAATCTTTGAAACAACTTAATGTATCTTCACACGCACCTACACAAATTTGTTTTAAAATAAGAAAATCGGAGTCTTTTTCTGACGGTCGATATGGTTCCATTGTACGTACCATTACATTAACCACAGAATGTTTTTGATGATCTGTTGTTTCGTCCACACACAACCACAGTTTTTTATCTTTCAATTCCGTTTTCATTCTTTTTTCTATATGTTCACAAGCAAATGGCACTACATTTCGTATCGATGTCCGACTAGGTAATTTATAGTCCGCCTATTTATTCCAGAAGGAGACAAATGCTTCTTTGTCTAGTCAACGAAACGATAGATTACATAAAATAAGAGTAACACATAAATCAAATGTAATTTTTTTTTTTGCAGAAGAATGCTGTTTGCTTTCGATGTGACGTTGACAATGGCTTCTGGACCAACACATTAAAGGGATTTTACAAACTAGACATTGAATTTTAGCGCCATCAAAAATTAAGTCCGGCATGTCCACTGTAAAGTTTTTAACTGTGTCTGCCGTTGGTCGTTTTCGCGACGTATTTAACTGCAACATTTTTAAAGCAAACATAAGCGGATAATTATGAAATAAGTTACGACAGCCTACATATACACAGAAGTACTCGCATACAGCATCGATTTAGTACTGACACTGTGAACGCGTGAAATAAATAATCGCCGACTCCGCACCACATACCTACTACACTGACTGCTATCGCTGTTTGCCCAGACTACTAGTCACTATATGCTGACGTGAGGCCCGCATAAGGTCGATTTTGTAAACAAATATGACGTTTCCCTTCCAACTCAGCAGCCTATCGTTTCGCCCGGTTTTGCTACAAAATTAAATGAGTTTTCACCAACAGCGAAACATGCGTTTGGTTACTTTCGTATTTAAATTAATTAATTAACCAATTAAAGGGCGCACAGAGAAAAGAAGTTCTTGACTCAAACAAATATGCATTCAGTCAACCAAATCGTAATTTTAATAACAGAAAGATCAAAGGATTGTTAAATGTGTGATGAATTGAATTGCAATTTATTTAAACTGCTAACATTGGTGTTACTGGCCTCGAAAACGACATCGGCGAGATTTTTGTAATTTTCACTAATCCCTAATACAAACAGGAATTCTGATATTCACCAATCTGTGGCAACTATTTTATTTTTTTTTTTATACAGAAATTTTTACTTTAGTTATCCAATGCTAAAAATATATAAATCCATTATTCTATTTACCTACTATATTCTTCATTTTTTATACATCTCACCGCTTACCACAAAACCTAAACTAAGACTGTGATTGCGATTTCCTGCGTTCACGTAACGGAAATTGCCGACGACGCGCGAAGCGCGCTATTCTGACATATATTTGTTTGACTCAACAAAATTGTCAAATAAAAACGTTTCTACATTCAAACACATTCAATCTGTTGTTCTTAAAAAATGTGCTTTCACTCAAATAAACCTTTGTTGAGTTAAATAAATAATTTCAAAGATATATATTTGTTTGATTCAAGAACTTGTTTTTCTCTGTGTGATTCCACAAATACATAAATTTGTTCAGATTCCACAGTTCTCAAAACAACACTACTCGATGAATCTTTCCGAAATTTTGAAAGATGTCCACTAAAGGATAGTATTCACAGTCGGTAATGCAGACTTTGACACAAAGCGCGATCTGTCTCCAAACACAGGTATTTCCCATATCATCATCGTAAGTAGCAGTATTCAGAAACCAACAATCTTTTTAAAACAGTTTTTATTTCTGGCATGATTTACGACACGCTTACGTTTTATGATAATATTAACCAAATGTCAAGTGATATTAGCAATTTAATTATGTTTTGTTTTTGGGTCTCGGTTATCATAATTTTGATATATCCACTATTTTTTTCTCAAAGAGCTACGAAAAATTATCAAAGATAAACTCCTATTATTAAATGCTGTACATAATTAGAATGTAAACTAAACTAAATATTTCAAATATTATCTCTACTAATTACACGACAAATATTAATGAGTCGATAGTGAAACCACTACATTTCGTTACAATTTAAATACCAAAGCTTTTATCTAAATATGACCGCATGCACTTACAGATGTATGTAAACAATGCAGATAAAAGATTGAGAAAGTACCTCTCGACTACAGGATAAATAAAGATCAATGTCAATGGCATAAACAAATATTTAAATGACTTCACGATAAATTTATCCGTATTAAAGATACAAACTTTCTTTTTGTCGTAAACGTTTAAAATTATACCGGTATGAGTAACGTATACTTATATGGTATCAATTTTGCTTTTTAAATGAGTTTTTATGCGTGTTAACGTGTCCTTTTAAAGCGCGGTTGACCGTGATTTTTTGTTATTGTTGCATGGCGATGGTGATTTTATATCCTTATACATATTAAACTCATTAGCGCCGCACACCAAAGATACATGCAGCAAGCATGTAGCAAACGTATTGCCGCATTTTTTTCGCAGCACAAAGCACTTGATAGCCGCAATTGTGGTATAATAACTAGAGCCCGGTAACTGGAGAGCAATCGCAGCGGCGGTGTGACTGTGTTTAGGTGGGCGGGGAAGGCTGGTCGATTATGATACGACACGACAAATCATCACTTAGTTCAGTTTAGCATTGGATAGCGGATAGGACGTGTTTTTAGTGAACACGTCGAAGGCTAAAAAACGACCCTTTCAAGACATAGTAAATAAGTTTATTTCTGACTTTCGTAGATTGGTTTTACAACGGGAGTAAGATAGTTTGTAAAGTGTGCAAAATACATTTGATGTCAAATAAGAAGTGGAACTGTACAAGACACGTAAATTCCGCACAGCATAGAAAACGAAAATTGGGCATGCCACCGAGAAGTGCATTTTTTTAAATATAATTCTTATGTTGATAAACTGTAATTTGCCACTAGGCTTACTCGATAAACAACCGTTTAAGGACTTTTGGGACAAATACAATCCCGAGTTGCGGTTGCCAACGGAGAAAACGGCACGTAAGCATGTTGCATTTGTAAGCGATGACGTGGAAAAGAAAATGAAACGCATACTGAAAAAACAGTTTCTTTGGTTATGTGTTGACGAGACAACAGACTGTAAACAAATTCAATTGTAAATATTATGGTACGCACACTAGACCCTAGTAAACCTACATTACCACTGTTACTAGCTAGCCGAAGACTACAAGAGTGTACTGCTGCAGCAATTACGAAGGTTGTACTTAGTACGTTGGAAAAATTTCAAACTTCAATAGATAAAGTGTTGACGTTTATGAGCGATAGCGCAGCGATAATGCGTTCGGTAGGCCGTTCTCTTCTTGAACATGGTTGCAAGTGCTTACATGTTACGTGTAAAGTGCATGCTTTACATCCTGTGGCAGAAACCATTCGACAATGCTCTCCCGAGGTAGATGCATTAATAGCAAGCACAAAAAAAGTATTTTTGAAATCTCCCAAACGCCTACGATCATTTCACACAGAGTGTCCTGGTATTCGTCAACCATCGGAGCCAATTTTTACACGTTGGGGATCATTGCTGCAGGCACCTTTTTATTATGCTGAGCATTTCAAAATAGTAAAAACTGCTGTTGCACAATTCAATCCTGCCGAAGCTGCAGCTATTAAGGAGAGCCAGTCGAAATTTCAAGATATTTCCGTGGAAACAGATTTGAAAAATATTCGTAGCTACTATAAAGGATTAGCTGACGCAATATACCAATTACAAAATAGATCGTTATTATTATTGGAGTCTCTGCAAATTATGGACGGAGTGCATACACAGCTACTGACTATACATGGCGCAAAATATAATCGCGTTTTAGAAAAGTTCAAGAGTGTGCTACAGAAAGATCCCGATTTTAGCGCACTAAAACAAATTTGTGATGGTGTATCGAATAATCCACTGACTAAGTACAAAGAGTATTTTAATCATGCATGTATAAAATCGGTAGATGTTGAACACTCTTTTTCAAAATATAAACTTTCTCACCACGGCGAACATCGCTCACCGAGACAACTGTGGAAACTCATCTAATGGTGTCAACTTTTTGCCACTCTTATCCATATGATGTTAATACTGATAATGGTGCTTCTAGTTTTACTGTTCCGCAGCCAAGGCTGCTTAAAAGGGTGAGTGTTTCACTACTTTTCACATGTTATAATTATGTATTAGTTCTGTTATTTTTTTTCTATTTTCTTACTATTGTTTTTGTATACTAGGCAAGTACGGCTAGGACACGGCTCGACAGTACCGCGAGAGAGTTCAAAGCGACAGTACATTGCACGCTGCACGCCAAATAAGTACGCGGAGATAGGACACCCAAAGGGAGTAACGTTCCCATCGAATGTGAATAAATATCTCAGGCATTTCCCTAGATTAGAATATAGAAGTCCGCATATTTATTGCACAATATGCAATAGCGGATTGCTAAGTCGCGATATGTTTGAATGTAGAAAACATTGTAAAAGTAAACGTCATGTATTGAATTTAAGAAATATTATTCCATACTGGCAATTTTTATGATTTTATTTTTATGTTAAATGTGTGCAACATGCCACAACATCTAGTATCTAATGAACACTTTCGTCTTTTTTGGGCTAAGTACGTTCCCTCATGGAAGCTGCCAACATCTATGCAATTCCGATACAATTTGCCACGTGTGCAAGGTACAGTAAAGGAATGTATAAAAGACGAGTTGAGAAATAAGAAAATCTGCCTATGTGTGGATGAAACAACTGATGCTCAGAAACACAAATAAATGAAACGTTATTTACATAATGTTGTTTATTTATCGGTCTCAAATTTTGTGTTTTGATGACGATATTTCAAAAAAAAAATTGATCAAAAAATAAAATTTGACTTAGGCGGCCATGACTTTCAATTTAGGTATAATTTTTAATGTTAAACAACTTTTTCAAATAGTATTTTTCGATATTTTTCAAAATAAGGGTACTTTACTTTTAGAACAAAATCAAGTTTCCAGACGTACCCCGTATAACATTACAAATTTTCCATATTTTATTGGTACATCTTAAAACGTATGGGGTTTTCAGTATAGCCACCCGATAGTAATGAAATTCCCTCTGGCGGGTAAAAGCTATTTTTCAAAAGCCACAATTTCCCCACAGGCCGACCGGCCTTGGAGCGGGGGTACTACAAGTATATTTTAAGTCCAGATAACGACAAACGTGGAGAAACGGTGAAGTTATTCCTCTTTAGTTCATCTTCCTATTTTCGTAACTTCAAAATTAATGTAAAATTCTCCTAGAACAAGCATCAGAGTAAATTCGAAGGTATTTCTAACATTATTTCGTATATTAAATATGTTTCGTTAAGGTATCTTCGTTTTTGACTGTAAAATTTCGTGTGTAATGCTTGTCGGTCGTATTTTTGAGCATAGATTCGTCTAGTTTGGGTCATCTAGTAGCGTCACTATATTCATTCTCTCATACTACTTCTAAAAATAACTTTATTTATCAAAAATTCCTCGTTAGATTATATTTGAGTAGATATCATCAAAATTTGCTGTGGAAAGAAACAATCGCCATCGCGATTAAAATAAAGCAGAAAAGGGACGCCGATAAATTCATCAATCCTGACTAAACTTTCTTCGAGTTAACTAGTATTTTGACTGCGGTCGCAATTTAAAGTGTTCGATATAGAAATTAGAGAATAAATTCAAGGTAGAAGAAAAGGTTGGAGCTTAGAACAGGCAGATTCCTGCGAATGTCATAAGGAACTTAGAGTTTGTATGACATCTTCGTAAAAATCAAGGTTGGTTTCTTCTTTTTAATTTTAACATTCGTTAATTTCCATTTATTGATCTCAAAATTCATTAAAAATTGTCGAAAGAGTATCAAAGAATATTACCGAACCCCACAAGAGTAAAAATTTAATTAATTAACAAAATTCCAATTTTAAAACAATTTTCCTAAGATAAAACATTTCAATACAGAAATTATTTTAAAATTAATACTGAAGCAAGATTTCTGTAAAATGACAGGCTAACAATAAAACTTAATTCTAACAACTTTGAACATTTCATGCTTCTAAGACATTCCAAATGTTGAAATCTAAGATAAATTGTAATCTCCAATTTAATAACATAAATCTGCTTCTGCCTGCAAAAAAGTAATTTCTCAAAGTCGGTTATTAATATTATTAAGTATTCAGGCGTTATCACGTTCAGTATACACATACTATGCCTTCATTTCCTTAGGCAAGTTCCCCTTACTACCTCCATTTGGTAGGCAAATCTCCTTAAGAGCAGACATTAAATCTGTATTAATATTAATCACCTAAATTACACTCAACGTATGCATGCTAGAAAATTAATGACCTTGCCTTCGGTAAGTGAACGTTGAACCATGTACGGATGACAAACATAATTTAATGTAATTATTATGGTAATTGTCTATAATACGATAGTGTCCTAGCATCCATTTGTTAACGGACAGCTCCTAAAAGTGGCGGAATAACATTCATGCAACCTTTATTTTTGACATTAAGAATTGACGTAAGTGGACAATTATACCAATCTGTACCAACCTATGTACACACCGACAAGCAAATTGACCGCTCATCCGAGCAAGCGATTACTAACCTGGGCAAATATGCGGTAACAGCCAGAGGCGTGGCGAGCGCATTAAAGTTTACACATAAAATAGAAGGTAAGAAATAAATTATAAAACGTGCTGAAACACTTACCGTTTTAAAAGTCTTCCGTGAAATCACAAACTGGATAACATCTGTTAAATATTTGAATCATTAGATATGTTTCCACAGCTGTTTCAGTCAAGTAAGAACGGCGTGCGGAATAAATGTTTTTTAATGCCGAAAACGACCGTTCGACATCTAGCGATGTTATATTTTCATGTTTAAAAATAATCTTTGAAACAACTTAATGCATCTTCACACGCACCTTCACAAATTTGCCTTAATATAAAAAAATCGGAGTCTTTCTCTAAAACACTTTCAAATTTTCGTATTACACACCAATTTGTTTCGCGTTCTACAGCGCATAACTGTGCGTGAGCATCATTCACAATTTGAACAGAATCCACTAGCGACATCGAAACATTTTGTAATTTTTCTATTCCATCCGCTAGTCCGAAGTAATTGTTGTGAATAGTTTGTAAATCTCTTTTAACCTGACTATCTTGAAATATTTCGTGGCTTTTCTTGATTGCTGCAGCTTCTGTCGGATTGAATTTTAAACCTACCTTCTTTACTTGATCAAAACATTTGTTGTAGTAAAACGCAGCCTGCAACCATGTTCCCCAACGTGTAAAAATCGGCTGTGGTGGAACAGGTAAATCAGGACACACTTTGTGAAATAGTCGGGTACGTTTCGAGGACTTTAGAAACACTGCCTTTTTACTAGCAATCAATGCATTTACTAGTGGAAAACATGTAGGAATCGTTTGTGCCGCAAAATTTAGAGTATGGATTTTACACGTTACATGTAAGAAGTTACCCCTGTGTTCTTTAAGAGATCGGCCCAAAGAACGCATGTTTGCGACACCATCACTCATAAACATTAAAAGTTGCTTAGTTGAAACTTCAAATTTGTTCAATGAGTTCAACGCCACATTTAAAATCTCACCGACAGTACAATTTATAGCTCTTTTGGAAGCAAGTAAGAAGGAGGATGACGGTCGATGTGGTTCCATTGTACGTACCATTACATTAACCACAGAATGTTTTTGACGATCTGTTGTTTCGTCCACACACAACCACAGTTTTTTATCTTTCAATTCCGTTTTTATTCTTTTTTCTATATGTTCACGAGCAAATGGCACTACATTTCGTATCGATATCCGACTAGGGAATTTACAGTCCGCATATTTATTCCAGAAGGAGACAAATGCTTCTTTATCTAGTAAACGCAACGATAGATTACATAAAATAAGAGTAACACATAAATTAAATGTAAATTTTTCTTCTCGTATGCCACTTTTTGCAGAAGAATGCTGTTTGCTTTCGATGTGACGTTGACAATGGCTTCTGGACCAACACATTAAAGGGATTTTACAAACTAGACATTGAATTTTAGCGCCATCAAAAATTAAGTCCGGCATGTCCACTATAAAGTTTTTAACTGTGTCTGCCATTGGTCGTTTTCGCGGTGTACCTAACTGCGACATTTTTAAAGCAAACATAAGCGTATAATTACGAAATAAGTTTCGACAGCCTACATATACACAGAACTACTCGCACTTAGTACTGACGCTGTGAACGCGTGAAGTAAGTAATCGCCAACTCCGCACCACATATCTACTACACTGACTGTTACCGCTGTTTTCCCAGACTAGTGATCATAGTCTACCGTAATAAGGCCCAAAATATGCAGAAAAGTCTCAATAAGCATAGGTCCGCAAATGGACGGTTTAGAAGTTACAGAGGATTTGTCCTTTTTGTAGCACTTGCACATTTTTTCGCTTATCTCTTCTTGCCAGAGAAGCGCAACGTCTTTGTGAGACTGCACCAAAGATTGCATGATACAGATTCATTTGGGTCCCCAGAAGCAGAATCGGGAGATGAGTTCGCGTAGAATATCAGCCGAGGAAGTGCTCCTCTTGTTATGAGAATCCTCCATAAGCAACGACTTTACCATGCACAACGAGTGCAAGCCCTAAATCCACCTAATCACCAAGCACGTTTGGTTTTTTTGCCGTTGGATTCTACGCAATGATACTAAAAACTCCAATTTTGTTTCCAATATTCTTTAAACCGATGAGGGCGGGTTCATATAGGAAATGAAGTTTTTTTTTTCATATCGCCGGTATGCATTAGATGCACCAATGTCATTCCCAGCTCACGGGGAACATATAAAGCAAATTCGGTGAACTCGAGAGGTTTCCCAATGGCACAAACGGCACAAATGGGTTGAACGTGACACAAAAATGTTATTGCCAGCTCACGCGGAGCACATAGGGAACTCGAGAGGTTTCCCAGCGTCGTGAACGGCACAGATGGGTTTCTACAATACGCATGAGTGGGCCGACGAAAATCCCCTGGTTATTATAGAACACAGACATTAGGTACGTGTTTGATTGAACATTTGGACATTTTGGGTGACAGGTTACTAAGTCCGGTTGTTTACCAAACTCCCTGTGTTCTGCAGAATGCAATGACGATCTTCACTAGACGATATTCCTTTGAACCAAATGCAACAAATCTGGCTCCAGCAAGATGGTGCTCTTGCGCATTTTTTGAATACCGTTAGAGAGCATTTACACGGAACTCTTGGAAAGGTGGGTAGGAAGGGGCGGACCTGTATCGTGACCTGCAAGATCACCTGATTTAAACCCCTTGATTTCTTTCTTTGGGAATATTTGAAAATTTTAGTGTGCGCTATAGCTGTACATGATTTCGAGCAGCTACAACCTGTAGATCAAGGATGCTACTAAATTCAAGGCAACGCAGGGATTCTCAAGAAAGCTCGAAGGTCCTCGTGGTAGAGATGTAGAAGAACACGTTGAACATGTCATTTGAGCTTTTGCCTTTGTTGTTTGTTCATAAATTACATTGTTTGTTTATACACAATAAAAATTTGTGTAAACGCAAAATGTGTCGTATCTCCAAAGCCGTCCAATTGCAGAGGCATGTTCATTAAGACTTTTCTGCATATTATGGGCCATACAATGCCCCCTCCAGGTTTGCAACACTTTTTTAGAACCCTGTATTTCATCAATACATCACAAAAAGTACAGGATGATTAATATATCATCCACCACCACAACAACTTCCATTTCATCAAATATTTACGGTGTTTACAACCGCAACTAACACAACACAATATAGCGATAGCACGTGCTATTAGATTAAAAATACAGCATCTAAATTTTTTTATTTCTTTTTCGCTAACCAGAAACATTGATGAGTAATGAGTAATGAGTCAAAGGAAAACAAATTGCTGACATGGTTTATGGTGTTTCACCATTTACATTGCAGAAGAGCAAATTATTGACCCCACAAATTGTGTAATACTTTTGTGACGCATATTTACTCATGTAATACTGACTTTTAAACGAGTATGTTTAATTTTAAACTTCGTTGATGGGATGCTTATTTATTGGACAATTTTTTGTAATTGCCCGGATGCTACAAAGGTAATTTATTCAAGACAATAATCTTTAATAATTGCTAGTTGATATGATTCATCGTTTAAGAGGAAAATAATTGCAGGATTTTTAATAATTTGCGTCGTTATTAATATACCAATTTTCGGTTTGAGAGTTGCTTAGGAATGAAATGATAGAAACACGAACACTTTCTTACTATTGGCGATTTTCATGACAAAACGTGAAAACTTATTTGAAAGCCTATACACCTGTGTTCACGAATTTATTGTTCGTGCCATGATGTAGACTAATTTGGTCATTTTTGAAATGCTAAATAAAAAAAGAAAGCAAGTGATACACCTACATATTCACAAGAGGATAAGCTTTCATTTGAGGTACCACACAACGGGTCATATCTCCTAAAATTTTTGGGGGGTATTCGTGAGGGCGCAGATGTAAACGTCATAAGTATAATTCATAGGTCAAAGCATGCCTCCTTTACAATAACAGTAGATGTGTTTTCAGAAATTTTTTATTTTAATTTTAGTTTCTGAAATATTTCAGGTGAATCGTTTTCAAAAAAATACACTGTATTTATAAAAATACGAGGGTGAGATAAAAAATTTCAGGTCTTCTTTAGAGATGGCGTTCCCAGAGCAATTTTAGCAATGTCACCTTAAAATGTCATCTTTTTACAGTAATGCCGAAGTGTTGTTGTTGTTCTTCTGCGGTTTTATAAAGCTTTCATGTTATGTTGTTTTCTAAGTATAGAAAAAACCGAAGTGCGAGGAGTGATAAAATATGCTTTTATCAAAGGTTTATCTGCCCCAAAGGTTAAGGCGGTGCTAGACGCTACATTGGGATAGTCTGTTCCTTCACTTACGGTCGTAAAAACGTGGATTGCTACTTCAAGCGTGACCGTACTTAAGATGTCGAGCGTTCTGGAAGACCAAAATTCGCCATAATCGAAGAAATCGTCAAAAAAATCCACAAAAACATTATGAATGACGCAGATTGAAAGAGGCGGAGGTAGCTGAGATTGTTTAACAGGGATCCCAAATATAAATAAAAATCTAGAAAATGTAGAAGATGGCATAATTTTAAAAAACAATAATAATAGGTGCAAAAGGAAGCTGCAGAGTAACAAAAGTCCGAAATAGACAAATAAAAATAACATCATGGTGGACGGAGGAATTTTCAATTTCCTCCGTCCACCATGATGTGATAAAAAAAAAAAAAACGGCATGCAAAAAATATTTAACTAGAAGAAATACTGATGACTATGATAGATACAAAGAAAAACTATTGATAGTAAAGAAAAGTGTAAAACAAAACAAGCAAAAACTTTGGGAAGAATTCGGAAATAAGATAGGAAATGTGCATTGTCTTGATGGAAGAGCACTTTCTTCTTGGCCAAATGCGGTCGTTTTTTCTTCAAATCGTCATTGAACCTGTCCAATAAGTTGCCGTAATATTCGCCGTTGATTATTTTTCCCTTCTGAAGGTAATCGATGTGGATTATGCCGCGTGCATCCCAAAAAACTGTCGCCATGATCTTGTTGGCCTATAGACCTACCTTGGTCTTCTTCGGCGCCGATTCACCCGGAGAAATCCACTGCGATATGCCTATGGCTTCTACAATCTCGCACACTTTCAATTTCCGTTCGGCCAACACCATATAGTGGATCTTTTCAATTGTTTCGCGTGTAGTGACCTCGACTGGCCGTCCAGAACGTTCGGCGTCATTAGTGCTTACACGACCACAACGAAATTCAGTAAACCACTTCTTTACAATTGATCCTGATGGTGCGGAGTCCGCATAGTATTTATTAAGCTTAGCCTCGGTTTGAGTGATGGTTTTCATCCACAAAAAATAATGCTTTATGAGCACACGAAATTATTTTTTTTTCATTTTCGCCAAAATGCACGACGATGTCTGCTTTCAATGGCTGTCAAACTTTAATCAAATGACGCAGTTTTCTCAAACCTTGACAGTAGTGTATTGACAGATGGTGGTTGACGGGAGCAGTGTTGCTTTTTAATTTGCGCGGGAGATTCAAAAAGTCACGGACATATTAACTCACTTTGCTGCTACCGGCTATATACAAAACTAAAAGGATAACTCTCGTATGAGCTGCATCAAAACAACTATGTATTTTAATTCACAAACTCGTCAGTTAGTTGATATCTCAGTAGTTAGGTAAATAAAAAGATTTTTCCTGCTCACCTTACATGTGTACACATAGTAATAACAACGGCAGACATAAATTATATCCGCTTCCGAATCAAAAAATCTTCTCGTATCTCCGGGGAAATAATTTCCTTTTACTATCCGGGATACCGGATAAAATCCGGTTGCTTTTGCCGGAGCATGGAATTACAAAGCCACCGACACGATAGCATCCCGATTCCAGCTTTTGGGAGGGAGCTACGGAGACAAGAGGTAGCGCGACGACATACGGCAGCGGCGGAGTACGGTTCAGCTGTTTTATTACCGAACACAGAGAGCTCTCTTTGGCCGAAGTTGGAAGCGAATTCAATTAGGAGCGGGCGAACAGAGCAAGCTTCGAACGGAAGAAGCCGGTTCTGCCGGCTTCTAAAAATAGAAATGCGGGGGCAACGCTGAACGGCTTTCGGCCGTTAGCGAGCGGGCCATATTACATGGATTATATTACTGTTCGTAAAAAAAAGACAGCGCTGCTGTCTAATTTGAATTTTATAGAAGGGAAAAGGGGAAAAGAAATAAACAAAATGAGCTCGTCTTGCTCACGACTGGAATCTTTTGTTCGTTCCGGGAAGTCGTTTTCGTGCTTTTACAATTAGTAAGTCACTTAACTCTGGCTGTTTCTTCTTTACGTTTGTATGTAATGTAATGAAAGAATATTTTTGCATTCACTGACTTTGTTTCATAAATCTAACACATCAACTTGATACTTTTAACAATTCTTGCAAAAACGTAATTATTGCTACTTTATTTGCACTACTGCACTGCAAGACAAATCAACCTCTACAGCGTTAATTGATTACCATTGCCATATTCTTAGTGAAATTGAAAATAGAAGAAAAGTCATTGGTGTAGTTTGCGATTTGCAAAAGGCTTTCGAGTGTGTACGAGGAAAAACGACTAAATGGCTTGCTTCATATTTTCAAAATAGAGTGCGATTAGTTTTTAAAACACTTGATGGGAAATCAGTAATATGTAGATTACAATGGCTGTCGCTTCATTCCGGTACAATCCAAGCTTCCGTTTTGGTTCCAACATTATTCAATGTCTACGTAAATGAAATAGTCCTCTTTTTATCATGATGTATATTTGACGATATATGCTGATGATCTGTCAAAATTAATTACACTAAGTGACTAGAAACAGAACACAACACAAATGTTCTTTTGGCGACTGGTTTGCAGCTAACAAACTGTCGTTAAGCCTGGAAAAAATGAAATGTATAGTACTTCATGCTTGACAGAGAAACATCAACATGATGAACTTATATGTAGAGCAACGCAACTGCGCTGAAAGCCAGTGGTGGACGCATAAAAGTTTACACAAAATAAATTAAATGTGATACGTGCTCAAACACTTACCGTTTTAAGAGTCCTCCGTGAAATCACAAAGTGGATAATGTCTATTTAATATTTGTAACATTAGATATGTTTCCAAAGTTGTTTCGACAAAGTGAGTGCGGCGTGAAGAAAAAGTGTTTTTGTATGCCGAAAACGAACGTTCTACATCTAGTGACGCTCTATTTGCGTAAGTAAAATAACTTAACGGTTCTGGTGACGCACCTTCACAAATTTGTCTTAACGTGCCAAAAGCAGAGTCTTTATCTAAAACACTTTCAAACCTTTCTAAAACACAAACATTTCTTGCGTCTTCTATCGCGCATAGTTGTGCGTGAACATGTTGCACTATCGCATCCGCTAGTCCCACGTAATTGTTCTGAATAATTTCCAAATCTGTTTTAAGTTGACTATCCTGAAATTTCAAGCGGCTTACCTTGACAGCCGCAGCTTCTTTTGGGTTGAATTCTAAAATCACGTTCTTTATATTCTCAAAATATTTAAGATAATAAAATACAGCCTCTAACCATGTTCCCCAACGAGTAAGAATAGGTTGTGGTGGTTCAGGAATACCTGAGCATAGTCTATGAAATTCCCGAATACGTTTTGGGGATTTTACAAACACAGCTTTTGTATGTGCTATTAGAGCGTCTACCTCGGGATAACATTTTCTGATACTATCTGCTACGAGACTGAGAGTATGAATTTTACATGTTATATGCAACAAGTTAGCAAATGTTTTTTAAGAGATTGACCTACAGCAAGCATGTTTGCGGCACCATCACTCATAAACATCAACAGTTGATTTGTTGAAAGTTCAAACTTCTCCAATGTATTTAACCCCAACATTGAAATTACTTCGGCAGTGCATTGTTGTATTCGTCTGGAAGCTAGTAAAATTAAGGGTGACGGTCGATGTGGTTCCATTGTGCGTACCATTACATTAACCACAGAATGTTTTTTACGATCTGTTGTTTGGTCCACACATAACCACAGTTTTTTATCTTGCAACTCCGATTTAATTCTTTTCTCGACATGCTAACGAGCAGACGGCACAACTCTCTGTAATGTTCTCTCACTTGGTAACTTAAAGTCCGAATATTCATTCCAAAACGAGACTTATGCTTTCTTCCTTAGTAAATGAAATGGTAAATTACATGCAATAAACACATAAATTAAATTTAAATTTGTCATAATCTCGCGTGGAACTTTTTTTTGAAACATGCCCTGCACTATTTACGTGCCGTAGACAATCACTTTTCGACCAACACATTAAATCTATTTTACACACTACACATTGAATTTTAGCGCCATCACACTTTAAATCAAGCATTTCTGCAATAAATTCTCTTATTGTGTCCAACTTTGGTCGTTTTCGCGACGTAGGAAACATTTTCAAAACAAACGTAGAACTACGATATAGTATACGACAGCGTAGATGCATACACAACAGATCGGCTTTCGAGTCGCAGTTATACTGACGCTTATACCGAATTGTCCCGGCCGTGTTTATTTTGTGTAAACTTTTAGGCGTTCGCCACTGGCTTTCAGCGCAGTTTGTGTTGCTCTACTTATATGTAAATGGCTCTTTGCTTGAGATATGTAGTACAACCAATCTTTTAGGAATCAACATCGACAATTCCCTACAATGGAAGGAACACTGCAATAACTTGGCAAAGAAAATTCAATCAAAAGTCTTTGCTTTCAGATATCTAAAATCGCAGTTGTCTATACCATGTCTGATTTCGATTTATTACGCGGAAGTGTATTCTAGATTACAATATAGTATACTTCCATGAGGAACGTCTACAGGCGCTCAACAAGTTTTTCTAGCACAGAATGCGGTAGTACGATGCATTAGTGGAATTTACTTTATTGTTTCATGCAAGCCATATTTTAAAAAAATAGGTCGATTTTTATTTTTTGTGAACTAACTTTTGCCGTTATCGACAACTTAATTGTATTTCCGGTGTCACCGGAAGTGATGTCAACTTTCTTATTTTAAGTAGAACAGCCTGTATATTTTGACGTTTTTGGAAAGGTAATCGAAAGGCGAATCCAATAATACCAAATATGTTATATTTTAACTTAAGAAATACGACGATATGCAGCAACGAAGGTTTTGGTAATCTGTTTTTATTGTTACGCAAAGTTGGCTAGGAAAGAGCGCCAAATTATTTCTTGTGACGCGAAACAGATCTAAAGAGCTCGTTGCTAAGCAAAGTAATCACAACAGTTGCCAAACTGTCAAATCTCAATTCCAAAAGCATAAATTATTCTTGTTGTTTATTGTTATTGTATCCTGTATTTGTCATACGTTCCTTCTTTGTTCTCGTTATTATTTTCTCTTATTTTAACTTGTTTTGTTAGTTGTTGTTATTTCTTTACCTTATCGAACATTATTGCAATTAATTCATTATAGTAAACCTATCTCTAGGCAGTAGGTGGCACCAGGAAATATTTCAGTTGCTGTTTTTGAAGATTATTAGCATAAACTGAGAGATGTAAGAGCAATAAGGCCAAGAGTAAGAAGCTTTAACCTTTTTCTCTTCTCTTATTGTTCTTGCCGGTAGTAAGATCACTTTTGTTTGAACATTATTCTGTAGATAACCTCTACCTTAGCCTTTTTTAAAATCACAAGCAATGAGAATAATTTATTATATTATGCACGGATATGTCGTACTGTTTTAAACAAGGTAAGTGCCATTAATAATGTGGATATAAATAATATGCATTTCAAGAATTCTAAGCAAATAAATGCTTTATTTTCAGAAAATGAAATTATTGATTTATGAGCAATAAGTACCTAAACGCTTTCTTGAATTAAGAAAATTATTTACTATCCTTAAGAAAATAATGTTTTGGGTTATAACGGCTATTTACTTATACCAAGAACCGCATTCTTCAAATTTTTTACAAAATTTTCTTGAATCAAGTTAACAAATGTCTTAAACAAAGAAATACAATTATTTCATTACAAGTACGAGGGCGTATTGAACACTAATGCCTCCATGGCTATAATTTTATTAGTAATATATATATATTGTTTACATATAAGTGTGAAATGATAGCATAAACTGTCCTCTACCCACTGATATAATCACTTTTCCACATAATCGCCAATGACAGCAATACATTTACGCCAACGTACTACGAGTTGCGCAAATCCGTCACGGAAAAAGTCTGAAGTCCTCGCAGGGCACCATTTCCGCACCTCCGTTATCACCTCTGCATCCAAAGAGAAACGCTTGCCCTTGAGATGTTCCTTAAAGCTTCGGAAAGAGGAAAAATTCACAAGGCGCAAGATCTGGGTTATAAGATAAATGAGGTAAAACGTCATGAAACCCAAGCTTCTCCAGTACTATACGCGTTCTCTGATTTGTGTGAGGTCCAGCGTTGTTATGATGCAGAATTAGCACTTTGTCTAGACGAACCCTACGCAGCCGTCGCTTCAGATTTATTAGGGTGTTAACATATCCTCCGGAGTTGACAGTACAGCCACGTTCCAAAAATTCAATATGAACAGTGCCATCGCAATCCCAGAAAACGGTAATCATGACATTCCCGGCAGATGGAACTGCTTTGAATTTGTTCGGTTGTGGCGAATCCACAGTACTCACGTCAACACACGCATCACGATACACGGCACTCAACCTTCGATGGATGTCAATGGGCGCTACACCCTCCGCAGTAAGAAATTCGACGGCAGCTCGTTGCTTTAGCCGCACGTCCATACCGGTCGCCATTTTTAGAACTGTCGTGCGCAAACGCGGTGTTGCTGAGAATCTCTACTAGGAAGACTTATGTAGCAGGAGTTAAGATAAATGGCAAACCACTTTTGACACTGTCTGGCCCATCATTATAAAGGTTATGGCCATGGAGGAATTTGTTATCAATACGCCCTCATATATACGTTTCTTAAGCGGAGAAAAAAACGCTAAGAATATATTTCTTTTGATTTCAAACAGTTATTGTATTGCAGATAATTGAAATAGTAATTCTAGTGAACGTTTCTCTGCGTCTAGTGTTATATCACAGACACCTATACTCGGTTTGCTCAAAAGATGCAGTAGCAACAATGGACATCGAAAACGTCATGTCACGTCATACCTCCAATAACGCATCCCATTGGTTGATCGGCGCGGTCGTCTACAATAGGCAAAATTGTCATTTGGGGTCTATGTTCTTGTGTTGTTTGGTTACTTTCTTGCTGTTTTCTTATTTTTTTATTGTACTTCTTTTCTTTTATATTTTATAAATCAGATTTTCTTAAAAATCTTTTATACATCATTTTTATAAAACACGTAAGTAAACGCGCTTAATAACAACTAATATATGTCGATACAATATTTGTTTTTATAGGTTATATCTCGTCGAAAAGTATTTATTTTTCTTCTGAGGTACTTTCCACTCTTAAATATGGAAAATTCGCCTCCTACGAAGAGGGTTGCAAAACATTTTACGGTAGAAGACAAGGAGAGGGTTTTAAATATATTCAAAATGTGTGAGAAACAACCTGGAACATCCAAAGTCAGAAGTGTTGCAATGACAGCAACACCAGCAGGTATACCGAAATACTTCTTAATGAAAACCATAAGTTAGTGGTTTATTTTTTTAGGAATTGGAGAATGTAGTGTGTATAATGTTTTAAAAGAATATATTACCCAACACAACTTTCAACCACCGAAAAAATACAAGCGTGTTTTTTTTAATGTGTCATGTTCTCATTGTACCTTTGACCTCTGCAATTATTTTAGCTAGAGTGATGTATATATATTTTAATAAATTATGTGTATTTATTGAATTTTAAAAATTGTGTTATTCATATTCTTTATTTAGATTTATAGTCATTTTGAAGTGATATCCCATGCTTCTCTCAATATACATAACTTTCGGCATTTTTGACCATCACATAGTTTTACATTTTTCTTCTATTTTCTATCAAATATTCTGTATAATTCTAAATAGCTTAGCGAAATGAAAACTATTGAAGCCTAGAGAAATAAAGATGGATGATAGAGGTGCTTGACCTTTTGGATTGTTAAAGTGTTCACACCTTCAATTCCAAGAATTGTGTTTACAGACAGTTTTTTAAAGCACAATTGCAGCTTCTTATCTTCAGTAGCTCGGGCCAAGTGTACAACCTTTTTAAATTATATTTATTTAAATGAGCGCAGGAGCTCTTTAGTTATATAAAATACATAATAGTTGAAAAAATGTGCTTGAAAATGAAATTACATAAGGATATAACTTAAATCTTTTGTCCTTCTTCCTTTATTTGTTTACATCAATTCCGTATTTTCGAATAATAGAAATAAACAATTATACAATAATTTTGATGGAATTTAATTGGCAACAACTATCAGTTCAATTCAGTTTGTCTTTTTACTATTAGAAACAATTTGGAAGTCACTATTTATTCTAATTCTACATATTTATCAATTGTGAATGAAAAACATTTTTACTTTGAGAAATATTGAAGGTTAGGTAATTTCATTAATGACAGGTATCATATGTTCAATCAAAACTTTCATAATTTATAGTATGTATGTTGGGCTTTTCGATCATGACGTATATGCGGCGTTGCTACTGCATCTATTGGGCAAACCGAGTATAGTATAATTAGCTTTTCAATATTTCCACCTAATCAACCAAAACTGATTACCAATTTTACATTTTCCTGTTATTAAAACTTGATAAACAGGATGATCGATGTATTGGCACATTCGAATTAGCCTGCTGCATAGCTCGTTAACTCCGTTTCTTCCTCCTCCTATACTGATTGCCGTTCTTGATGCGCATCGTTCCAATTTCGCAACCGATGCGATAATGATCGTGCAAGCGATCCGATGAATCATTTTTCAATCGTGACACCTTACATTATTAGATCCGGCGTTGTAACAACCACTCCAACATGCTGCCGCGACGCGATAATTGACGAGGGCTTGTTAGTACCCATTAAACGGAGATCCTAACACCCGTCACGATGCTTCCTCATTGAGCGCGACACGATCGTATTTTATACACATAACTGCGCGCTTCACGAAAATAAAACGTTTATGTAATTCGTCTCAACGACAACGGATGACCCGAGTTATTTACGGAGATGCACCAGTTTTCTACGTTTACATCTGTGCGTTAACTGTAGAAGCGTGATTACAATACCTACTTGGTTAAATATATTCTGCATTTGCAATACTTTGATGCGACGTCTTAAATTTAAACGAGGATCGCATCGCGTAACTAAGTCATCTTTATAGATGCCACGTTTATCTTAGAATTTCACATTCCTCTAACTATGTCAACATATTATGGGTGCCGTGTGCGCTAAAGTCAGGAATGAAAATTAATAATAACATCAAGAAGTTAATTTTTTTTTATCAAATTTGATCTACTTTGGTCAGTAGATCTTGTAAGAAGCGGATTTATGAAATAATGCATTGCAAAGTTTGAAAAATGCACAGACAACAGAAAGTTCTTGAATCAAAGAAACATACATCTTTGAAATTATTTATTTAATTCAACAAAGGTTTATTTGAGTGAAGGCAGATTTTTTAAAAACAACAGATTAAATTTGTTCAAATGTACAAACGTTTTTATTTGACATAATTTTGTTGAGTCAAACAAATATCGTACGCTTCGCGCGTCGTCGGCAATTTCCGTTGCGTGAACGCAGTGAAATCGCAATCGTAGTCCTAGGTTAGGTTATGTGAGATGGTGGTTCGTAAGCGGTGGATAACTAATGTTAAAATTTCTGTATAAAAAAAATGAAAACAGTTGGTGAATATCAGAATTCCTGTTTGTATTAGGGATTAGCGAAAATTGTCACATTGTTACCCTATGTGTTCATAAATGTATGCTTTCTTCTCAAAAAGAAGAATGCGTCTATGGTACTAACCATTTCAGTGGAGTTATACAAAGTACTTTCGAACATCACTCCATTCAACATTTTCTCTACTTCTGCACTTAAATCTATTGCACCAATATGACTTTTAACTAAGTAATCCAGCATTTCCTTATAAAATTCCCCATACTTTAAACTTTTTAAAAGCATTAAACGGGACTCCATAACATCTTCCAAACGAAACAGCTCCAGCAAACCATTGTGTGATAAATATACGCAGTTTCCATCTTTTTCCATTTTGAGTTTTCTGTTAACTCTGTCGAAATGTTCGCTCGATGTTCGCAAATTGAGACTAGTGACAACTGGAAATACTCCACCACAATATTCAAAATATCTTTTCAATTTCATGCTCTCCATTAAAAAGTGATTCCACTCATATTCACAAAAAAACAAATACTGCTTCTTTACTCCTACTGTCTTCACAGTTGGTTCAAAATTAACATCTGCAGACAAACCAACACATATCCATTTGGAATGGCTTTTATTTAAAAGATATTCTCTTTCCTAACAATGGTATATTCAAAGATGTTTCTCGCACAAACTTCTCCATATACAAATTTATTTTATCCTCAAAATCGTTCGACTCAAATAATGTTACTGTATGAAGACCGTTCGAAGAATTACCTTCGCCAACACAAGCGTAATCAACCTTGAGATAAAGTCTTAGCCTTGAGGAGCGATCTATCCTCTGACCTCTCAATTAATTGTGGAACCTCTACATTGAACAACCTCCTCGTTGACCTTGACCTAACTTATTCTTTCAAGGTTTTGACCTTGGTGGTGACCTTGGCCTGTGTATCAGCATTGGCCTTGGCCGATTCTGGAACCTTCTCATTAACCTTGACCTATGCAGACGGAAGGTCAATGAGGAGGTTCGAGAATCGGCTGAGACCCTCTGCTACCGCACTCACATAGATATAGGCAACAGCGCTTGCAAAAAAACATGCAATTAGATAACCCCCGAAAGCTCGGATCTTGCTGTGCGGTATAATGCATAGAAAAGATAAACTAAAATAACAAAATGCTGGTTTCCAAACTTTTTGCATTCATTATATACACTTATTATTTTCAGAATAGACTTGAAAACGGTAAACAAGAAACGCGAAATTCAATGGAGAAGTTCTCTTGCGGCCGCTTATAAGTATGAATTTTGAATGGAAGCATTCCTAGAAAGTATCCCCAGCGAGTTTTGAAGTTCTCATTCATACATAATTGACATTCAAAGTAAGACCCCCTTGAGTCCGCTAGTAATAATGCAAACACTTTTAAATTATTCATTTCCATTTCTTTTCAGTTTTAACTCTGTAATTCTATATACGAATGCTTCAAAGAGGATCTTGAAAATAGTATTTTGCGAGTAAACGTTTCAAATTAATTACCTCAGGGAAAATAATGGAAGTTGATATAGATACACGGCGTGTTCAGCGAGGAATGGGACAACGCGATATCTCGGGAACGAATAAATATTTTAAAATTCTGAAAACTATGTTACAAATTTTATAAATGTATGCTAGGGGGCACATATTTTGTGATAAAAATGTTTTAAATTAAATGCATTACCACACGGTGGCGCTACCTAACTACTACCAACCTATTCGTTGTACTTTTCGGGAAAAAATACTTTTTATAAAATTAACAGGAAGATGTAAAAGATTATATTCTGCAGAGATAATAAGCAAAGATGAATTCATCAAAAATTTTAATAAAACAGAAGACAAATATGAAAAAAAAAGTCCCTCAAAATAAAAGCCAAATTAAATTAAATTAAACCAAGTGATTAAAAATTCCTCTATCACATTCAACACAGTTTTGATAACGTCTAATTAAAGCTGTACTGGTTACGTTTTGTAAAGTTTCTGGCGCTATGCTGGCACAAGCTCTTTTAATTCTTCGACATCTCTGGAAGGTGTATCGCAAACTACATTTGTTAAATGTCACAAAAAAGGTAATCTAGAGAACTTAAATCAGGAGAACGAGTTGGCAATCTTATAGGACCATTCGTCCATCGTTTTGTTCAGATGATCGCTTACTATGTTACTGCTATAAGCATAGGCGCCGTCTTGTTGAAACTACATCACCTGTCGCAAATTTAAATTAATATTCTCAAGCAAAAGAGGTAACTGATGTATTAGAAAATTCAGGTATTGCGATCCTATTAAGGTGCCGTTAAAAAAATATGGACCAACCAACTGGTCTCCCAATATCGCACACCAGACATTTATCCTCCACCTTCTTTGGAAATTAGTTTCTCTCATTCAATGTGGATTTTCAGGGACAATTAAGTATTCCGTTGTTTGAAAAGTTGCTCTCATCATACCACAGAATACTAGCTCTGAAATCAGGAATTTGTGAATAAAGCTCCATAAAATCTTCCGTGATAAAATTAAGTCTACGAATTTTCCCCATCGTAAAGCCCATGCACCAAATGAATTTTAAATGGTTTGTATTTATTGGATTTTAATATCTTATGAACTAAACCAACTGTGATATAGCACAACATCTTCAGCAATAGATCTCACGGACGTGTGAGGATTGTAAGCAACACTTACTGATACACCTATTCTGTTGGCTTCATTTTTTGATGTTTTTCTTCAATTTTCACATGTTCCTTCAGGAAAATGACCAGTATTTCTTAACGTGCGAGGATCGTTCGGAAACTACGTGGCCTAACAAAGAAAACGCTTTTTTTTTCGACAAAAAACATTTTACTTTTCAATATAGTCTCCTGCCCGCTTAACACATTTATTCCAACGATATTCCAAATTAGCAATACCTTCCTTGTAGGTCGATGAATCCAATTCCTCGAAATAGCAATTTACAGCAGCGATTACCTCGGAATTAGACGAAAATCCCTTACCGCCGAGCCGTTTTTTCAGGTTTGGGAACAGGTGATAATCGCCGGGAGCCAAATCTGGGGAATAGGCCGAATGAGGTACTAATTCAAATTCCAGTTCATGAATTTTGGCCGTTGCAATCGCAGACTTATGAGCAGGTGCATTATCCTGATGGGAAAGTACTTTCTTCTTTACCAAATGAGGCCGTTTCTCTTTGATTTTGTCGCTAAGTTGCTGCAACAAAGTGGCATAATACTCGCCATTTATTGGTTTCCCCTTTTCTAAGTAATCGACCAAGATAATTCCATGAGAATCCCAAAAAAACAGTTGCCATAACCTTTCCTGCTGAAAAAACCGTTTTTGCCTTCTTTGGTGGCGGAGAACCTTTGTGTGTCCATTGTTTGGACTGTTTTTTGGTTTCGGGAGTATAATGGTGGACTTAGGATTCATCGACGGTTATGAAACGGTGTAAAAAGTCCTTCGGATTGTGGCGAAAACGTGCCAAAAGGTCACGAGAAACACTCAAACGATTCAGTTTTTGCTTCGGTGTGAGCAACCGCGGCGCCGAGTATTTTTTCATTACCAATTCTTCAGTTAAAATTCTGTGCACATTGTCATTTGAGATACCCACTATGTCTGTTATCTCGCGCACTTTTACTCGACGGTCATCCAATACGATATGGTGGACTTTTTCAATCATATCCGAGGCAGTTGCAGTTTTAGGGCGTCCACTACGGGGTTCATCACTCGTACGACCACGCTTAAATTCGGCAACCCAGTTTTTAACCATTGAAAACGAAGGAGCGGATTCCAATAGTGTTGAATCCAGCTCTGCTTTAATTTCGGTTAGTGTTAAGCCTTTCAAATGAAAGTACTTTATCACTGCTCTCAACTCAGTTTTTTCCATTATTTACAAAATCACACGAGACGTTCACTTTGGCGTACTGTAAAAAACATACTAATTGACAGATCGCTCTGTGCTGTCATATTTAATCTATTAAAAGATGATTCTAGAGAATGGTAATGAAAATCCTTCGAATTCACGCCATATCTGTGTTAGGCCACGTAGTTTCCGAACAATCCTCGTATTAGTCGCATGAATAAATGTATTTTTCCTGGATGGCGTCGATGAGGAAAACTAGTAGCATACAATGCTTGTGCAGTTCTTGTATTTTGCTTACACTCTCCATAAATTAGCACTTGGGCGGGAAAGGAGGTATAAGTCGAAAAAAAGCAAAATGGAGTTAAGTCTTTCACTACACTCATAAAATCATCCTGCATCTTTGGGAAGATGGATATAAATCAAAGCGCTTTTGTAAATGTCAGATATTTTACTGCACAAAATGAAAAAATTTCAATAACAAGCGAGTGTTTTTATTCTTAACTGCTATTTTAAAAAACTTCTTCTTTTGGACATAAATCCTTTTTCGCAACCATGTGCCCATTATCATATCGTAATACTCTTCATTTAAAAACGTAAACATGATGTTACCAGCCACACCACGAAAACGTCAACGATTTTCAAACTTAAACTCACTTTGATGTGTTTTGTTTTCAAGGGTGTCTAAGTTTTGATAAATTAATCTTTGCAACTAACATTAATTAGGATTTACGTAAGCAGTGACTAACTAACTAAGCACTAAGTATTACGATTTAGTATTTCAAAATAGCAGAAAATGAATTATATTTTTTTCATTTTCAAAATCTAATATCATTATAACATTTCCTTTCAGCAATAAGGTCTCGACATTCCACTATAGATCATGCGTGTATAAATGAATTCCGATTCAATGTTTGGTTTCTTCTTTTATCTTTCCATGCGAAAGATTTCGAAGTCGACTGAATCTGCAGATTTGAATGGTAACGTCCGCATAGCCGTTGGATTCCACTTTTCAAAAGGTAAAATGTATGTAGTGCACTGGATCGGCCATGAATTTATTCATAGCTTCTGAATTATTCATCGTCGGAATGAAAAAGTTTCGGATAAAGTTTTCCACCTTTCGAAGAACGTAGCTACCAGCTACTACCGGATAAAGTGGGCGTTACTGATAGAAGAATATACCTCCGCAATTTTCCTACGCTGTGCTAGAAAGGGGTCGATAGATAGATGAGATGATCCAAATGGAGAGGTTATGTATGTCTTTTTGTAGCACCTCCTTCTGCTTTTATAAATACATTTTTTTTCTTTTTTACATACGCTGTATAAGTATTCAATCAATATTTGTAATGCGTTGAGAGCATATTTTTGTATATTTGAAAAATGCTATAAATAATTCATTTTGATTCTATAGATTCCATTCGAGGATGCAAAAGCGACTACGTAATCATGTATCAAACAATATTTTTTCGCAGACTGTTTCGAAATATTGTTAAAAATGGAAAAAAGAGAAGAAAAAGATTTGACATTTGCGATAAATTAATTTTACGTTTATATTGTTATGTTAAATATTTACATCGGCAAGCCCAGCTGTCACTCAAAACGTATAGGGCATTCAGTATAGCCACCCGATAGATATGAAATTCCCTGTGGCGGATATTAGTTAATTTTCTGAAGTAATTTATTTAATGTAAAATTCTCCTACGACAAGGTAAATTCAGAGGTATTTCTAGCAGGGTTTCGTAAATTAAATATCTATCATAAAGTTATTAAGTAGAACTTCAGTGAATTTTGTCATAATTCTGTTGTGAGTTGTGTTTTAGAGCACACAGTCGTCTAGTTTGAGTCATCTAGTAGGTCACTACATTCATTCTCTCATGCTACTTCTAAAAATAACCTTATTCATCGAAATTCATGACAGTATTACGTTTGGATAGAAATCATCAAAACTTGCTGTGGATAGAAACAATCGCCATCGCGATTACAATAAAGGAGAAAAAAGATGCCAATAAATTCAGCACTTCTGGTTAAGCTTTCATCGAGTTATCTCGTATTTTGGCTGCGCTCCCAGCTTAAAGTGCCCGATATTGAAATCATACAATAAATTCAAGATAGAAGAGAAGGTTGGAGGTTAGAATAGGTGGGTTTCCTGTGAATGTCATATGTACTAGAAATATGAGTCGATCAGATTCTAGTATGCCATAGGCAAGTAACCATAGAAGATAGGTAGATCAAATATTAAACCATTTGGTTTTGGTCGCCATAATTGTTATACCCTCATCTGCCCTGTGTTGAGAAATTTTGTGAATGTTTTAGAAATTAGTGTTAAGTATGAACGAAATAGAAAGCGAAATGAATTTTTCAGGTGACGAAGAACATTTGTCTTTTGAGGTATCGAGATCGAGAGGTGAGGTTGCATCTTCTTCAAACATCAGTCACGGTTCTGTATATCGAATTATCCACGAAGAACTCAACTTTCGTAAAGTGTGTGCGCGATGGGTACCACGAATGCTTACTGCAGAAAACAAAACCAAACGTTTGGACACCTGCCAACGCTTACTGGATCGCTTCAACGCGGAAGGCGACGCATTTTAAAGCAGAATAGTGACTGATATTTAAAGAAGATGCAACCGCACCTATGGTAACTCGCCTATTTGCTGTAACCATCTCTCGAGCTTGCTGAATGTTGTCGTCGGTGGTCGAGGTTGACGGCCGTCCAGCTCTCTCTTTTTGTGTTACGCTCGTACGGCCACTTTGAAACATTTCGATCCACAAAAAAATGCTTTTACGAGATAAAGCACTGTACCCGTATTGTGACAAAAGTCTCCGGTGAATTTCAACACCTTTCACACCCTCTGACCACGAAAATCGGATCACTGCTCGTTGTTCCTCTTTGGTGCAAACTAATAGCGGAGCTGATATGCTTATGCTGTTGTAGCTAGCAGACAAATGACGCGATCGTGATTAAATTCCGCACACATGACCACAGAGGCGCCAACTCAACGCATGCGCAAGCGGCCGCTACTACGATAACCTTCGAAGCTTGTTATGGCGAAAGTGTAGATAATATTTGACTTACCCTCGTAATAAAAATTCAGCGAACAACATTAATAGCCTTTATTAATATTAATTTAAAATGGATCTCGAATTTATGCGGATCAGAATGCAAATGATTTCAAGCTCCAAATTGAAAAACAACAATTTTGACATGAATGCATTTCTCATTATGTAGATAATATAGTACGATTAATTTCGATTTAAAATTGATTGCAAACATGCTCATCAACCGATCCATTTTGAATATTGCATTAATAATATACAACCGAGTATATAAAGTCCTTCTCGTACAAAAGCTTCTCCTCTTCACGGAAGTACCTTTGGTACCACGTTACGTGTACAACCCTCGACTATATCATAGTTCTGTAGCTGACATATGTATGTAATCGGCTTGTTCCGACAGAAATCACAAACTAGAAAGAAACGATTCGATTGGTTAAAAAAATCCGAAACTGTTTTCTGACTCATTTCACAATATATGATTGGCTCGGACTAGTTTGTGATTTCTGTTGGTACAAAGCTAGTTACACGTTGATTAAACGTCCTGAGAGTATTTGGCGGAGTCGTGCCAATCGAAACAATACATTATAACGAATTACTTTGCGCTATATTTTATCGTATTCTAGATTAAAAATCGGAAATTACTAGCTTGGCTTGGCGATTGGAAATTGACAATATTCGTGCTAGTGGATGATTAGCTTCGTATATCGTATATCTATAAATAACGAATGTTAGGAATAATTTTTGATGAGGAACGAAAAAAGCAACTGAAAATCATGTAGATGTTATTTTTTTTAGAAAAGCTAACTTGCGTTTGTGAAAATTTAAAACCACTGAAAATAAATTTAATACAATTTTTTTTCTATTTTCTAATCTATAAAAGCAATGGCATGAAGCAATATGAATGTAATTAACTAATTTTTGAATCGATTGATTTAGTTAGCTAAGACTTCAACCATGACCAAAGTACTAATAATTGAAAAATTAGACTTGGAGTATCCCTAAATTACGCAAGTCGAGTAGTGCGGGAAACTTTACCCCGCATCCGCATTGACATTATTTTTCTTACTTACGCGTCTATTTATTTTGTTTTAGTTATGTTTACGGTGTAATAGCGCACATCACACACCTGTCGCATATCGTTCCTAAAGTACCGGGCCACCAAAATAATTTTTAAATTACTAAAAATTAATGCTAATATAGCTCATGGTATTGATGGAATCACCCTCGGTAAAAACAATGTCAGCAGAGAAAAAAGCACTAACACACGGACATGTGCCTACCCGGCGTCATCAGCGTGGTTTCGAGCACAAATTTCTGCTACATACAATTGCGGTTGCCTCTCAGTTTATGTTGCTAATCTCCAAAAACAGCACTACATACGTGTATGTCTCCCGGCGACACCTATCGCCGAGGGACACAGTCATGCCGTTCCAGAAGGTCGCAAAACAAACCGGAGTGTAAATGTCCACCACCTATCGGGCAACTCCTGGGCTGCCGAGCGCAAGATACACTCCGGTTTGCCTTGCTACCTTCTGGGACGGCATGACTGTGTCTCTGGCGATAGGTGTCGCCTCAGTGTTGTCTTTGGAGATTAGCAACATAAACTGAGAGGCATTCTTTTTTGCAAGGTTATAACCATTTGAACATTTTTCCTAAGTAGAATAATAAAATACCTGTCACACACACACACTTTAGGACCGCACTGTATTTGCAGACGAATAACAACTAGGTATTAAAAAAGTGATTGCATTCCTGGCATAGGCCCCGTGATGTAGTGGTTAGCATGCCTGTCCGGCAACGGGAGATGTCAGGTTCGATTCCTTATGGAGGAGAATTTATTTAATTACGTCGGTAATACCAACGAAATCGCGGATTTTCATAATTCACCGACGGAAGCCAATATGTATTGATTAAGATTTTTTAATAAAATATTTTTATTTTATTGTAAATTGATGACATTGATTAAGATCAAATGTGTGCATGTTGCATTGAAATTTAACATTCGCAAAATGCCATCGCGAAATCAACCTTATTTCAAAGCACATTGCGTATAGCATTTCTTTGGCCTGAAAAGGGTAATCACTTCAGATCAATTTGTGGTGTTGTATAAGCCGTCATTATCCTTGCTTCTCGGTTAACGGCTTCTTTTCGTGGTTCTCGGCTGTTGTACCATCGAACAATGGAGCCAACTACCATCATCCCGACAAAGGACTTTGTATACTACCGTTCGTATTGTGCTGGTAACGATGCACAACCAGTCGGCGTATGGTAATGCCATTATGAAAATCGCGCGTATATACCACTTCTATGTACAATGTACAGTATTCTCGTCACGATATGAAAAAAAAACACTTCTTTTTAACGAGGTTAAAGTACATCTGCGCATATTAAAATATACTCTATTGTGGCCAATGCTTTGATTTATTTAATAATAGTAATAGCCTTTATTACGTAACAGACCATAAACGTCCAATAACAATATGTGCAAATAATTGCAAATAATACTTTAATAAAGAAATAATTTCCTATTTTTATATTATTTTAATCTATAAAGAAAAGTATAACACTACTTCACTACATCGAATAACAAAAACTTCCAAACTTGTCAAAACTAAACAAAAATAGTTCATTTATCGGTCACACGAGGATGCTCACAGCCCGACCATTTCTGGCTTGTATCCTATACTAGGTGATCGTCTCCTTCTTTCGTCTCGCTAACCTCGCCGAAGTCATCAACGTTTTGGACATCTTCTTCTGATTCATCTTTTTTCAAACCTGCATACTGGATCCATCGCTTGCTAATTTTTTATCCATTTTAGGATTACAATTACCTGGACCAGTCTTACGTTGGGGTTGTCACAAAATAAGGGACATTATTATTATTATTATTATAGTAGGGCCATGGCACATATGCCTTTTTGTCACTGCGACCTTAATAGATCTATTGTAACAAAATGCCCTTATGTGTGTTAGAATAGTTAGAGGCTTTTAATAATCCTTAGTACTACTCTAGGATCTGCTCCCTTCAGTTCAGTAAGTGCAAGAAATGGCCTACTGAAATGTTGGTGTCGTGTGCGACTAATGGCAACACATTTACATAGGATGTGTTCTGCCGTCTCCAGATCTTCTTGGCATAGACGACAGATTTGATCTACAACTTTTCCTAGTTTAAATAAGTGATATTTTAGGGCTACATGGCGTATCAGAAATCCTACAGTGATCTAAGATCCTTCTTGCTGAACGATAGCGCTATTTTTGCTGTCTCTGTCGAGCCTGATATGAGTGCTTTCGCCTGTTTTTGTCCTGGAACATTTTCCCAGTACGAGGCCTTTTGATTGTCCTCTCATGCCTTAATTGCTTGTTTTATGTGGCTCTTTTGGAGACTACAGCAGGGGCTAGGACCAATGAAAGGCATGTTCGCTGCTTCTTTAGCCAACTTATCTGCTTTTTCATTTCCTTCGATCCCTTGGTGGCTTGGGACCCACCGCAAAGTAATGTGGTTATTGTGTCCCAATTGCCTTAGATTGTGTACACATAGGTCTTAATGGCCTTTAGAACTGTCTGACTGTTGCTGAATGTATTTATAGTTGAACCTCGTATCATTTTCTCGAGGTTCTTTATGGCGCACAGGTTTAAAGCAGAAATATGTTGGTGTGGGGTCCTGTAGGCATTTTTAGTTGGTAGTTAGGACCACTAATGCCTATACCTGTTCCAACACCTTCTATTCTCGAGCCGTTCGTGTACCATTCCAGGGTACCTCTTTTACGTTAACCGGGTGCCCACTCAATACAGCTTTCAATGATCACCTTGTAAGGTTGATCCAAATTGTATTGCATAGGAATCGTGTCCTTTGAAATATATATCAGATAGTTTATTAAAACAGTTCACTAAAACCCTTACCACAATACTTAACTCGTACTGGACGCACGTTTCGATAGCCAAGCTAGCATCATCAGCAGTAAAATTTATTAATTCGGTTTTACTGCTGCTGATGATTGCTTGACTATCGAAACGTGCGTCCAGTACGAATTAAGCGTTGTGGTAAGGGTTTTAGTGAACTGTTTCAGTGTTCCAGTGCCACAGATTTAGAGTACTCGATCAGAGAGTTTATGTTGGGATCTTCAAGGATTTTGAGATGCCCACTAAGATTCCCAGGCTGTAATTCCTTCGTTCCACTAAGAGTGAGGGCGCCCGATATAGCCTGCTTCTGAATGTGGATGTGAAGCGGCTTTACCCCAGCAGTACCTCTAGAGCTGCTGTGATGTTGAGACATGAAGTCTCTGAATATGTTGAAGCTGCTGTTGCATAGCCTTTTCAGTTGTTTTTGGCAACCAAACTAGAGAGGCGTAGGTAATCATGGGTCTGATTATTGTCGTATATGACCAAAAGGTCATTTGTGCCTCAAGACCCCAGTTCTTACCAAGCAACCCTCGGCATACTAGTGACGCCGTAATGGCTTTTTTCTGTAAGTTGGAGATGTGGGAGTTCCATGTTAGTTTTTTGTCGAACGTAACTTCCACGTATTTAACTTAATCGCTGAAGTTAATGGTTTTCCTTTCGAAATAAAGGACATACTTCAAGTTCTTATGCAGCTTTAGGAAATTGACGTAATTGCAAGTAGGAATTGAAGCCTAGTTACTACAATAATGGAATTTTAGTGTATTTATGTAAAACAAAAGTTTCGTCATGACAAGTGTCAAAAAGCGATTGCAATTTAGTGATTTGTTCTCAAAATAAAACAGATCCTGACGTAAATTCAACCAAGTTGAATTTAAAAAAACGAATCTGCAAACAATAATAAGTTTAGTACAATGTTATTATGAATGTGGTAGAAATTATACCGTTGGCGTTGGTTTACGAAGATCTTGTACGAGAATGGGTTTGGTCCCTGTAAAATGAAGGCGTACAGTAATTTGATTAGCAAATTTGAAAGAACAAGGTCTTGGCCACCAAGATCGCCTGATCTGAACCCAGCGGATTTTTAGCCTTGGGGTTATTTAAAAAATGTTGTGTCTAGAATAGTACCAAAAATGTTGGAACAATTAATGGACAGTATTAAGGGCAATTCAACCTGAAATGTTGTATAACGAGGTGTACAGTACCGTGCAATCGAATTAGGGCCACTATGATTTTATACAAATATTTGCTATTAATATTATAATAACCAAAATTTCTAAATATTTTCCGCAATAAAATGTTTCTAATTGTATTTAAGATAAATCCTCTTAAGTAGGTATAAAATTCTCGTTATTACAACCCCCACCAAACATTCCCTTCTATCCAAGGTACGTTTAGGGTCGGTAATTGGTGACTGGTACCTGTTTCAAGTTAGTTTACGTGTAGTTTTGATGGTGTAAAGTGCAAGTATTATCGGAATGAATCCAAAGCAATTAGAGAAAGTCAAAGAGAATTTCAAATTCCTCAACTTTTAGAAGATTTAACAACAATATGTACCAATTATACAGTATTACTAGATGCCATCAGAAAACTACAATGTACTGAATTGTCATTGCGGGAATCATTAGACATAGTGGAGAGTGTAAAAAATAAATTACACCCATTAAATGATACGCCAGGATTATGCGCTAGTCAAAAGTTGGCAGATGTTTTAAGGAAAAATCCCGATTTTAATACTTTAGAGGCTGTTTATAATAAGTGTAAGAATAGTGAACTTTTAAGTGATTTTGAAAAACAGTTCCTACATGCAAATGTAACTTCCTTAGATGTGGAGAGATCGTTTTCTATGTATAAGAATATTTTTTCTTGTCGACGCACAAGGTTTAAAGAAGTAACTGTGGAAACATGTGCAATGATGCAAGTTTACAGTAGTTCACATTCTGATGCCTCTAATTTGTCGAATAATTAGCAAGTAAGTTTATTTATGAATTTTTCGTATTCTTATATTAACCCGTAATACCGACGCCTATGCGAGTCCGCAAGTTTTGGTTACTCTACTCATAACATTACAACGTGTTTCAAATTTAAAGCAGATGCGTCTTGTTCGTTTTACGAAGTTTATCGAAGAAAGGACCAATCACGCAGCTGCAAATTTTCTCCTATACACAAGTGCACTAGGAATAAAAATATCGCTTGCAATAGGCCTAAATGGTTCACATGTAAGGTATCCCATGGTCTATCTCCCTTATCTATAGAATGCGAGTAAGAGTCCATTCGTGTTTGCATCATATTTGTACTCCAAACACTTTATGCAATTACCAATACAATGTTTCACATACTTGGACATATTTTTAAAATAGAATTTACGTCTAATCTCGGCTAGTGTTTTTCGAACAAAACATGCTCGTTGTAAGAAATAAATCTGTATTTAACAATTATTTTCTTTGGCAAATAAGTCCATTGGGATCGCTGGACGTAACCTATAACGATGTCAAACATTGCCATTGAAAACTAATCTGCAAACCTGTCAAATAATTTTACCAAAAACCTGATAAAAAATACATGTTCGAAATTTAGTTCAAATTAAATCTGGAAATTCACGAATCTCTAGGCAATTGGATCACAAAAAATATACTAGAAATTGATCAATTTCTATAGTTTAGAGAATGAGAACATAAGAACAAACGACGTCCAATAATAAATAATAGAAAATAAAAGACTGTGACTGGAATGATGGGGTTCTAAGGTATTTAGAAAATTAGAAAAAAAATCTAAATATAAAACAACTTGTATTAAATGGCTAAACATGTTCCACTTTCGAGAAGAAAGAAAATAACACAAGAGAAAGGAAAAATTACTTTTTTATGTACGTCCTACGTGTGTATGTACATTTACCAATCTATAAAAAACCTATCACATTAAAGTAAATCCGCTGCACAGCGGTTCCCAATTGTGAAACCCATCGTGGAAGTCGTCAATCTATCCACACTATTAACTACATCGAAAATTGTAGGTACATAAATGGTAGAATATCGTCAATTACGCTGACACATTTATAATTTACGTTTTTATTACGACGTTTCACTCGATAAATCGTGTACGGACGTAGTAGGTAGTACAGGTTAGTGAGGTTGGGTAGGCATGTTATCTTCCGTTCATATAGATACAGTGCCATTCAAACGAGAACAGGCAATCCATTCAATTCTTTAAATTTTCAGTTATTATAACAAGTCGACAGATCCATCCTAAGTTTATAGGGCTATTCTTTGACTTATCGCGAGACCTTGATAATTTAGATTTTCCCTTTCTCTGTAAAAAATGTTATAAGTTAGGAAAAAATTGAGTGGTTACATTCTCATTCAGTTAAATAAGTGTGCCGCAGAGATCCGTTTTCGGACGACCTATTTTTTACAGAGACTTGAGAAAGTGATGAACTTCGCAGATGACTAGAGTTTATTAAAAAGGTGGTACTGGCAGTGGCGCACCGCATAAAAGTAGGTACGTAATATACAATATTAGTGAAAAATAATATTGTTACCTTTTCCTGTCGTCTTGATATCCACTGTGGCAATTGGCAACCGCCAATTAATTCAAGAAAATTATACTCTTGCGAGCGAAGTTTTAAGGAAACGGGATTCCTCATCAAGGACAGCGCTATACTCCGTCAGCGTTATGAGGGTTATCCTTGCGTAGAACAGCGCTATACGCCATCAGCGTTGCAAGTGTCGGGTTTCTTTACCAAGGACAGCGCTACACGCCGTCAGCGTTATGAGGGTGAATCTTGCCTAGGACACCGCTATACGTCGTCAGCGTTGCAAGTATCGGCATTCTTCACCGAGGACAGCGCTATACGCCGTCAGCGTTACGAGGATGAATATTGCCTAGGACAGCGCTATACGCTGTCAGCGTTGCAAGTACGAAGTATGTCTAAAATGTATCACGAGGTCTGTCTAAAATGTATCCGACCTTGAATTTTCCCACCCACAGTAGTGATGCTAGGTCGGCGCCCCTAAGTGCAGTGGAGGGAGACAGCTTAATATGCATGCTTGCATTTTTTCTCCGCGTTCGAGTGTGTTAGTCGTCGCCTAGAGGCCGCCGAGTAAGGTACGGTTATAAGCGTTCGTTGGATTTTTGATTTCCCTCAAGATGAGACACTAAACATTGTGATAACTGGGGATGAGTCATAGGTGTACGGGTACAACCCGGAAACAAAACTACAGTCGTCGTAATGGAAGCGTCCCGGGTCTTGTCTGTGTTCTTTGATATCCGTGGAATTGTGCACCACGAATACGCACCGAAAGGACAAACAGTGACAAAAGGGTACTATCAAGAAGTTCTACGCCGACTCCGTGATGCTGTTCGGCGTAAGAGACCACACATCTGGACAGCGCAAAACTGGCAGTTGCATCGTGACAATGCTCCAGCTCATTCATCGCACCTGATCCAGACTTTCTTGGCGAAACACGGAATTCCAGTCGTCCCCCAACCTCCCTAGTCTCCAGATATGAGTCCTTGCGATTTCTGGTTGTTTCCGAAATTGAAGACGCCCTTGAAAGGATCACGTTTTGAGAGTAGAGAAGAGATAATGCAGAACGCGACGAGGGAGATTAACACCATTCCAAAAGAAGCCTTCCAGAAGTGTTATCGGCAGTGGAAGGATCGGTGGGCTAAGTGTGTGGAGGCGCAAGGGGCCTACTTTGAAGGGGATTAGGGTCCCGATCCCGTCACACAAGTAATATATTTTTCCCGGCTAAAGGTTGGATACTTTTTAGACAGCCCTCATAGGACAGGGTTAGGACAGGAGGGGGCTCCTGCAAAATGAGGTTCTGCATCGGTTTGTAAATCCTAGAGGTGGGTGACGGAGCACTTCTTCTGAATGACGTACTGCATAAAAACACGAAAAAAATGTGCATTCAGAATTCAATATTAAGAAACCGACACGGTTTTCCAAAAGTTTGATCACATAAAATTAAATTAAACATTCGGAGGTATACAATTCAAATGGTTTACATAAAATATTGCCTCTTTTATTTTTCTAGATAAAAAATGCTTTGAATGGAGACAAAGCAATTCATATCCTATGTATTTTCTTTAACTATCATCGACCATCTTCAAATAGAGTTAAACTCTATGTAATCCAAGGCCCATTTCGGATCAAGAAGAGAGCTTCTTTGCCTGTTATCGTCAAGTTTTCCGGCTGCAGAGCTATTTAATATGGTAAATGAGAAAGTCTGTTTAACAGCAAAACTATTTTTATAGAGGAAAACGTAGAAAATAAGAGCCAATCTTCGATTTATATATCCACGAAGCTCAGATCTATCTATAACTAGAATTTAATCAGTGACTGGAAAATAAATTAGAGCTCACATAATTGCTTATTCAATTAGTTTCGGAGAAGTGTCAGAATTGTTCCGACCGGCAGTATACATTCGCTTCTTAATTCTTTTCAAATGGAAAGCTATTCAAGAAATTTGTTCGAAAGGAATTACATTTCCATTTCTGTATCGTCTTAATTGATGTTCATTTAAGCGGAACTCGTATATGCGCATATTTTTCTCTTCATTTGCTTCGCGTTCCGAGGATGCGACATTTACAATTGAAAGAAAACGCACACGATGCGTGTACATACGATGAAACCATAGCTTGAGAAAATGCGCGTAGGTTGGTAAATTTCAGTATTGAAGAGGCGCTCGATGTTAATGTGTAGAGTGAAGAGGATGGTTTCATGCGTGTGGGACGCAGTTAGATATTTGTACTTCAAAAAAGTTGTTTATATGTGCGTAACTCTTGTGGTATTTTTTATTTGAAAATGAAAGTAATAATGAGTAGAGTATGTTAAAAAGGTGATACCGGATGGCAGTAGCGCCCCTAGATTAGAATATAGAAGTCCACATATTTATTGCACAATATGCAATAGCGGTTTGCTAAGTCGCGATAGGTTTGAATGTAGAAAACATTGTAAAAGTAAATGTCATGTATTGAATTTAAAAAATAGTATTCCATACTGGCAATTTTTATATGATTTTATTTTTATGTTAAGTGTATGCAACATCCCACAACATCTAGTATCTAATGAACACTTTCGTCTTTTTTGGGCTAAGTACGTTCCCTTACGGAAGCTGCCAACATCTATGCAATTACAATACAAGCAAACAACTAATGCTCAGAAACACAACGTCATTCATGTTGTAGCGCGTCCTTTAAAACGTGGCGGTCCACCAAGCTTCATTGTTGTTATCCAGTAAAATGATTCAGAAAACTAATGCAGAAACCGTTGTCAAGATAATAAAAGATTCGTTGAGAGAATTTTGCATCACAGGAACCCAAGTCACAATGTTCGTTACTGACGGAGCCGCAACAATGCTGGGAGTTGGTAGGATGTTGAAAATATGCTTTCCGACTCTTCTTCACATACCATGCCTCATATACGCACCACCTTTTTAACAAACTCTAATAGAGTTTGTTGAAAAGGTGGTACCGGCAGTGGAGCACCGCATTAAAGTAGGTACGTAGTATACAATATTACGTGAAAAATAATATTGTCACCTTTTCCTGTCGTCTTGATGTCCACTGTGGCAATTGGCAACCGCCCTGGTAAGCTGCGTAGAATTGCAACATCAGCAACGCTTCCATTGTCGATTCATTCAGCCGTCGACGGTGTTGTGAATACGTTGTCGTATACTTCGAAAATGATCGTTCGACATCCAGTGAAGTACGATTTGCAAATGTCAGATATTCCTTTTCCTCATCGGGGCACTCTTGATTTTTAGTTATAGACCTAACCTTTTGTAAATCGGAATTTTTCGTTAAAATTGCACCAAATTTTTGAGTCGACTACTATAGTGTTCGTCAAGTTTTCTAGAGCGGCTTGTAAATTGTTTATGTAATTTAATGCGCCTCGTGCAGATAAGTGACTGTTTTCTAATTGCTCAATAGCTTGTGCAACTTCAGAATAGTTCATGGAAATTTCATCTATTTGTTGTTGAACATCCGAATTGGAAAAAAAGGTGCTGACTATCTCGAACTGCTGCGGAATCATTTGAATCAAGTTTCAAGATGACATTTTTCACTTGTGAAAAATATTTCTGATAGCAAGATACTGCATGGAGCCATGTTCCCCATCGCGTTATTACAGGCTGAGGTGGTGGTGGTAATTTCGGACACAATTGTGTGAATACACGGATGTGTTCGGGAGATTTGATGAACACTTTTTTGGTAAATGCTATTAACTTATCCACCATCGGATACTTCTTTCGAATGGTTTCTGCTATGAGGTGACATGCGTGTATGAGGCATGTTATGTGAAGAAGAGTCGGAAAGCATATTTTCAACATCCTACCAACTCTCAGGGTTGTTGCGGCTCCGTCAGTAACGAACATTGTGACTTAGGTTCCTGTGATACAAAATTCTCTCAACGAATCTTTTATTATCTCGACAACGGTTTCTGCATTAGTTTTCTGAATCCTTTTACTGGATAACAACAATGAAGCTGGTGGACCATCACGTTTTAAAGGACGCGCTACAACATGAATAACGCTGTGTTTCTGAGCATCAGTTGTTTCATCCACACAGAGGCAGATTTTCTTATTTCTAAACTTGTCTTTTATACATTCCTTTACTGTACCTTGCACACGTGGCAAATTGTATCGTAATTGCATAGATGTTGGCAGCTTCTATGAGGGAATGTACTTAGCCCAAAAAAGACGAAAGTGTTCATTAGACACTAGATGTTGTGGGATGTTGCACACACTTAACATAAAAATAAAATCATATAAAAATTGCCAGTATGGAATACTGTTTCTTAAATTCAACACGTAACGTTTACTTTTACAATGTTTTCTACATTCAAACCTATCGCGACTTAGCAATCCGCTATTGCATATTGTGCAATAAATATGTGGACATCTATATTCTAATCCAGGAAAATGCTTGAGATATTTATTCACATTCGAAGGGAACGTTACACCCTTTGGGCGTCCCATCTCCGCGTACTTATTTAGCGTACAGCGTGCAACGTACTGTCGCTTTGAACTCTCTCGCGGTACTGTCGAGATCGACTACGAGTTGAAAATTACCCCTACCCACGCCGCTACCGCTACGCTACTGCCATCCGGTACCACCTTTTTAACAAACTCTAGTCATCACGAAATGCAAGAACATGTGGCCGTTCCACCCTAATAAAAATCGAGTGAGACAACGGTTGTCCCTTTCTATCCGTCAAATTTGTGTTCTTTCCGCCTAATCCTTACCTAAAAACTGGACAACAAGCGTTATAGCACAACCATAAATCAAAGGCCTGTTACCGTAATAAATCGAAAAGACAAGAGAAGTGCAAAGGTCCCTTCTCTTTATTGATTAGGTTTGTATTCTTATTTATGCACACAGTCTCATAAGCGACCAGTTTAAACGGTGAAATCATGTTTTTAATCAATTTTAGGTTTTCTAATTTATAGTCCGCATATTTATTCCAGAGGGAGACAAATGCTACTTTGTCTAGTAAACGAAACGATATATTACATAAAATAAGAGTAACACATAAATCAAATGTAAATTTTTCTTGGTCTCGTGTGCCACTTTTTGCAGAAGAATGCTGTTTGCTTTCGATGTGACGTTGACAATGGCTTCTGGACCAACACATTAAAGGGATTTTATAAACTAGACATTGAATTTTTAGCGCCATCAAAAATTAAGTACGGATGTCCACTATAAAGTTTTTAACTGTGTCTGCCATTGGTCGTTTTCGCGACGTACTTAACTGCGACATTTTTAAAGCAAACATAAGCGTACAATTACGAAATAAGTTACGACAGCCTACATATACGCAGAACTACTCGCATACAGCATCGATTTAGTACTGACGCTGTGGACACGTGAAATAAATAATCGCCGATTCCGCACCACGTATCTACGACACCGACTGTTACCGCTGTTTGCCCAGTCTACTAATAAGTAACTTCAACAAAGGGATTCCAAGAAGATTTAGAATTTCGTAGTAGCGAAAAGCTGTTTAGTTTGTTAGTAGTAACTTGTAATAGAACAGAAGCAAACTTTTACGGACAAGAAACCAATTTGTTTTGCTCACAGTCTTTCATTTAAGTATCTCAATAGCATTTTTTTTCAATACATGTTTGTATTTAATTCAGATTAATATTTATGAACTTACAATACTTCTATGTCACACAAATTCAAATTAGTGTATTTATTAAGTTTTTAAAAAAGGGCAAAAGATCCCTAGCTTTGTTCTCCCTGTTCGGTAAAGCATACATTCCTTAAAAGTGTATTTTCCGGTACATGATTTATCGAATCAAACTGTACAACATGCATGTATTTCTAGCGCATGCATATTGCATCGAGTGAAACGACCGTTTTCTAAGCCGATTCATTCATTCATAATCACCGCAATGATAGTAGGGACGTCTAGTGGTTTATTGACAACCGGTTCTGAAATTACCCACAGCGGACTCCAGAGTATTTGCTGCTACATACTACATACATACATAGTTAAGATACGTATATTACACAGGTTCGGTGGGTACGAAACGATCCAGTGGAAGCAATTGAAGAGGCTTTCGTAGAGGCGGTGCACGGGGAAATAAATAATGGGTACACACAATGCTTCGCACGATAACGTATGAGGTCGTAAAGAGGTAGTTTCGAAACATGAAACACCTGACGATGTTTTCTTCTTCAAGGTTGAAGGTGGTTAGATTCTTAAAGTATCGTACTAGCTTAGTACTTGTTACTTATTTTAAGTACATGAGTCTTTTAGCAAAGAAGAGATCGACTTATTAAACAAAGGTTTGAAATACAACCTGAAATTTAATAAGCCTCCGGTTGAAGAAATTATAGTTGGCATAGAAAACGCGATCAGTAATTTTGATGATAACACAAAAAATTTTATTCGTACCGCTTGCAAAAGTCAAATTTTGGAAAATATGCAAAGGAATGCACCTGACATTGCACGAAAAGATCAAATCATTGCTAGAAGACTAAAAAACAAAAATTGTTTTTATTTAAAATCCGACAAGAGTAACACTGTAGTCATCTTAGACAAAGAAGATTATTTTAGTCGAGTCAACACCACTTTGTCACAAAGTTCTTATTCAAAATTATCAAAAAATCCTTTGTCTAAAATGATTACAGAAACCAAAAAGACCATGTTAGAATGTAAGGCTGTCATTAGCGACAATTTAAGATTTAGACTAACGGTATCAAACCCAGTACTACCTAGGATGTATTGTTTACCTAAAATACACAAGCCCGGAAAAAGCATGAGACCCATTGTTTCGAATATCAACAGTCCAACTTACTTACTTTCCAGGTGGTTATCTGACAAATTGAACCAGTTACCTGTACAATTTCCGGATTTGGCTATTAAAAATTCTTACGAGTTCATTGAAAAAACTAAGGACATTGAGCTTACTGACAAAGAAATTTTAGTTTCGTTTGACGTAAGTTCATTGTTCCCTAGTGTTCCAGTTGATTTAACTTTGGAATATTTAGAAACACTTTTGTTAGATAACCAAATGGATAGAGAGGAAGTTACTAGCTTCATTTCTTTGACAAAACTTTGCACGAAACAAAACTTTTTCCAAATTAACAACACTTTTTATCAACAAACGGAAGGAACAGCAATGGGTAACAGCTTATCTCCGTTTATGGCTAACCTCTTTATGGGTAAATTTGAAACTGACCTGAAGAATACTTTCGCTTATTTCCCTCGGCTTTGGATCAGATACGTCGATGACATTTTTTGCATCTTTGACATCAGTAAATGTTCAATAACGGATTTCATAGAACAACTTAACTAAAAATTTCCCTCTATCAAATTTACCCACGAAGAAGAAAAAGACAACAGGATTCCTTTCCTCGACATGTTAGTAATAAGAAATAAAAATAAGTTAGAAATAGACGTATATAGGAAACCTACTAGTAATAATAGATTCATCTTACAGGATTCTAATCACTCATATGAACACAAACTTTCGGCTATTAACTTTTTGGTGCACCGGTTACTCAATTTTCCTTTAACGAAAGATAGATATCAAAATGAACTAAAAGAAATCATCAATATTTCTAACTTTAACGGATTCTCTGAAGATGTCGTCTATAATACTATTAGGAAACATAAGAATAGATTAAGAATTAGAAATGTAAGCACATTAGAACGCATTGACGGCCGTAATAATAAGAAACATGTTAAATTACCCTTTTATCCATGTTACACCAAGGGTCTTCAAAAAATCTTTTCTAAGATTGACCGCAAGATTGTTTTCTCTTCGAGCAATAACCTTAAAAACCTTTTAGGAAATTCCAAAGACCCAGTGGATAACATGGATAAATCAGGAATTTACAAAATTTCATGTAAAGATTGTGATCAAGTGTATATTGGGCAGACAAAAAGATCAATCAAAATTAGGTACAAAGAACATTTGGCTCATCTCAAATTCAGAAGGTTTGATAAATCTAGCGTTGCCCTACATATGCTTGAAAATAACCATAATGTTGATAATATAAAGTTAATTAAAAACGTAAGGATTACTTCTCAATTAAATTGTTATGAAGGCATGGAAATTTACAAAAACAAAACTCACTTAATGAATTCAGATTTAGGACCACTAAATTCCAGCTTTTATCCTTTGTTACATCATGTTTAATCATTTATAGTTGTAATTTTAACCATGTGCAATGAACCGCTTCATTGTAATCTAGGATTTATTAACTCACGTCATTCGGCTCATTTACCTTTAGGCTATTTATAGTCCTGTGCAATGAAACGGCTCATTAAATTTTACGATTTTAAATTTACATATTGCATAATTTATTTTCCTTATAAGGTTAGTTTTTCACTTAGCTTGTTAGTTCAGTCTGCTGATGCTGCTGATGATGATAGCTTGGCTATCGAAACGTGCGTCCAGTACGAATTAAGTGTTGTGGTAAGGGTTTTAGTGAACTGTTTCAGTGTTACTTATTTATCGAAAATAAATAAAACGTACCCTTAGAAGGAAATAGAGAGACCTAATTCTATTGACAAAAAAATTAGAAAGAATTAAATGAATTATTGTGATGTATGTAACGTACGAAGCGATGCTAGATGTGACAACACTGTAACTTAAACAAAAATTCTGACAGTAACACAAGAAAGAGATTATTATGAAACAACACAACGCCGATTAGCGTATTAATATCAGAGCTGTGATCTCTTGATCTCCTCCTCTTATTAAAGCTAGGCTCCAAATTAACCCAGCGAAATGCGAAGCAGTGAGGTTCATCCGCAGAATTAGAGGAGCCCCAAACAACATCCATGTAGATGGCACGCGTCTGGCGTGGAAGACGGAGATCAAATACCTGGGACTCGTGATGGATAAGAGGTTGACGTGGGCGAGCCACGTGAAGGAGATAGTAAGCAAGGCCGCCGCTGCCAGAAACGCCCTGTATCCGCTCAATGGCAGGCGCAGCGAGATGGATCTTCGATCCAAAACACTCATCTATACCTCCACAATAAGGCCCATCATCACTTACGGGGCAATGGTGTGGTGCACGGCAGCGGACATCCACATGACGAAGCTCGAGACGATCGAAAATAGAATTTTGAGGAGCATGACATCGGCGCCGTGGTACATACGGAACAGGCAGGACCTGCAGATCCCGTCTGCTTCGGCGATATATCAGAGAGACCGCGGGGAAGGCCTACGAGAGGGCCAAAGACTCCACGCACCCGTTGGTCCGTGCAGCAGTCGAGCCGCAGGACCGGCCGCCATCTCGGATGTTCGTTACTCGGCGAATCGAAGACCATTTGCAGTGCCGGGAGGACGAGGATTAGGGATCGTCGGAAGATGCTATGGTTAGGGGAGCGAGACGACACAACCACCCAGAAGGATTGGTAGGATGATCCACAGTTCCCAAAATCCTAGTAGCTAGAATGTAGTTACTTGCCAGCGATAAAAGGGACCAAAGACATTGTCTACCCTAAAAAGAGACAGAAGACCATAGTCTTATTAAAGCTAGGCTGTTGGCCTCTCAGCTTTTTAATCTCCAGTAAGTAGAATATACCTTCCTGCTTAGTTCCGTTTAGTAACTCTTAGACGACGGTGGTATTAATGTTACGGCCGCGCCTGACCATTACCTCCGATATTAAAGAAGGCCTAATAGCGTTGACGTCAGCAGGCTGTGACGTATATTGTCTTAGGTGAATGATCAGCCATAAACGGGTTTACACGTTCACACCGTCTTTGCGTTTTGAATTGGTTTATCCAAATTATATTGGTTTTATTTAAAAAAATACTGTGTAGTGATATTTTCGTACTTTGTTGGTGATACCTGTAATGTTTTTCTAGTGTTGTATAAGCGACAAAACCTTTCCTGAAAAGATAAAAACGAGGTATCCTAAAAACTGTGGCGTCGGCTGATTTGTTTGTGAGTTACACATTGTAAAAGAAGATATTTATTTTTCAACAGCAGCAGATTCAAGGACCGGTGAAATTATAACTGTAAGTTTAAAAAAGCCACAACAAAATTAAAGATTAAGTATCTTCGTTTTGTTTGGGAAATAAATTTGCCAGTAAGAAGTTTGAATATTGATTTCATTACCATGGCAGAAAATATGAAATATACGAAAGGTATTTTTTAAATAAGGTCAGTTTTTTATTAACAATAAGAAAAATACTGTGAATATCATTAAAATATATTTTTTCCATATTCTACATACTTTTATCTACTTTTCTACATAATTTCCATTTTTGTTCAAACATTTGTCATACCGCTCAACAAGTTTGTGAATTCTGACGTCAAACAAATCTGACGCTTGTGAAGAAGCCCAATCCATGATTGCAGTGGTAACATGTTTCTGCGCAAACACAAGGTCTAATCAGGTCTTTTGGATGGGAACAACTGGATCATCCACCTTACAGTCCAGACCTTGCACCCAGTGATTTTCACTTGTTTCGGTACTTAAAGGAGTTCCTTGAGCGGTATGACAAATATTTGAACAAAAATGGAAATTATATAGAAAAGTAGATAAAAGTATGTAGAACATGGAAAAAATAGATTTTAATGATATTTACTGTATTTTTCTTCTTATTAAAAAACGGACCTTATTTAAAAAATACCCCTCGTATTATAACCAAGGCGTCAGTTTCAAACTTATAACTAAAGCGTGACAAACAGTTGCACCCGCAGAGGCGCCGTAAAAGCAGCTGTGTTTACTATGTACGTACAAGGAATCGAGTGGACGTTCGGTTATTATCGGTTGATCAGCGCGCGTGTACTATTCATAATGTTCGAGAAACTAATGAAACCGTCCGGGGCATACCGCGCAAAAGTAGACACAGTATTAATAAAAAAATTATAGATTGTTACCTTTTATTGACATATTGATGATCACTGCGGTAATGTGCGACTACCATGGTGCGCCGCGTAGTACTGCAACATAAGCAATGCTTCCATTGTCGATTCGGTCAGGTCTCGACGACGGTCTGAAAACGTTCTCGTATGCTTTGCAAATGAAGTAAGATTTGCGAAATTCAAATACTCCTGTATTTCTTCTGTACAGTCCGGATTTTTATTTAAAACTGCACGAAATTTTTGCGCAACATCTAGTCCTATAGGATCCGTCAAGCTTTTTAGAGCGCCTGCTAAATCGTTGATGTTATTTAACGAGTCTTGTATAGATAAGTGAGTATTTTCTAACTGCGAAATAGTTTGTGTCACTACAGAATAGTTTATGGAAATGTCATCTATTTCTTTTTGAACGTCCGTATCGGAAAAAAGTTGCTGACTCTCGCGAACCGCTTGAGAATTAGAAGAATTAAGTTTGAAAATGACATCTTTCACTTGGGAATATGTGCGATAGTAACATACTGCCTCGATCCATGTTCCCCATCGCATCAATACAGGCTGAGGTGGTAGCGGAATTTGCGGACACAATTGCTTGAATACGCGGATATGTTTGGGAGATTTCACAAACACTTTTTTTGGTAGATTCACCCTAGGATACTTGCTTCGAATTGTTTCTGCTACGAGATGACATGCGTGTATGAGGCACGTTATGTGAAGAGTCGGAAAGCATACTTTTAACATCCTACTAGCTTTCAGCATTGCTGCGGCTCCGTCAGAAACTAACATGGTGATTTGGGCTCCTACGATACAAAATTCTTTTAACATACTTTTTATTATGTTTACAACGGTTTTGGCATCAGTTCTTTCAATCCTTTTACTGGCTAACAACAAGGAAGCTGCTGGACCATTAGGTTTTAAAGGACGCGCCACAATATGAATCACGTTGTGTTTCTGAGCATCAGTAGTTTCGTCCACATTAAGCCAGATTTTTTGATTTCTCAACTCGTCTCTTATACAGTCTTTTACTGTACTTTGCACATGTTGTAAATTGTACCGCAATTATCTTTTTGTTGGTAGCTTCCATGATGGAACATATTTATCCCAAAAAAGACGAAAGTTTTCATTATGTACTAGGTGTTGTGGGATGTTGCACGTGCTCAACATGAAAATAAAATCATATAAAAATTTCCAGTACGGAGTATTGTTTCTTAAATTCAATACATGACGTTTACTTTTAATATGACTTCTACATTTTAATGTCGTGCGACCTAGCAACCCTATACCGCAAAATTTGCAACGAATGTGCGAACCTGTAAATTCTAAACCAGGGAAGCGCCAAATATATTTCTTCACATGCAATGCAAGAGGTACACCAGGCTTACGTCCCGTGTTTTCGAAAACACACAATGAGAATCCAATAAATAACCGAACGACTCAACTTCTCAATGTCTATCGCATTACTGAACTCTGCATCCACATACGTACGTAGACCCTCCTGTACAGGCGTCACTGCGGGTGCAATCGTTTATCACGCCTTACTTATAACACTTCGTATTGGGAGGTGATTTCTTGTCTTACATATCAAAGTAATTTATTCAAATCCAAAAAAAAATTCAGCTTCATAATTTTACAGTGCAATTGCAACCATAGTGACAGTTACTGCTTGATTACTATCAATTATGGATTTAATTTTCTCATTTAGAAACAAAACAGATCATTTCCCGCAGAAATTGAAAGTATATAACATATCGATAGTGAGAAATAATATCCGTTCGCTCGCTAAGACCACAGCGGTGATTGGTTGCCACACACAGCAGTATGTGATTGCAAAGATAATGTTTCCCCCAAGTCAATTAATCTACAGAAAATGATACGTTGCGCGAGGTACAATAAGAGTTACAAATAAGTTTCCAATTTGTATTTTAATCTTTAATTTCATATAATCATGTCAAGGAACACAAGAAGAGAGTTAAAACAGGTTCATGAGTGAAATTACACACGATTGATATCATGCTATGAGTTCATTTATTACTTGTTTTGTTGCTGTAAGAGACGATATGCAGAGCATCTAACAGCAAGATGGCCATGATTTTTAAATAAAAATCATATATCAAATGGTGCCGTTGATATTACACGCATATTTATCGTTTTACTTAAAATTAAAAAAAATTAATAAAAGTTGATGGAGAAGATACACTACCGCCCATAAGTATTTGGGCACCTAAAATTTCAGGGTAAATCATTAAATAATTAAATGGAAATATTAAAATATGTATTTGGTATTTAAGTATGCACAAATAGGTATACAACTTTAATAATTAAAATTATATATTTGACCTAAATTTTAGATTTGTCTATGCGACTTCCTTTACTTTTAACGATTGCGTCGCATAATCGGGGCATTCTTGCAATTAATTTTAACAATGTCTCCGGAGTTATTTGAACCCATGCTGTAGTTTGTTCCACATGTTAGCTGCTGAAGTTAGAGCAGTTTTTCTTACTTCTCGATCCAGTTCTTCCCATAATAACTCGATGGGATTCAAGTCCGGGCTTTAGGGTGGCTATTTCATGACTGTTAATGTCTCTTCCTCTTCCAACTGTTCTAAATATTGCTTGCATAATTTTGAAGTGTGTTCTGGCTTATTGTCTTGTTGGAATACAAAATTCTGGCCCAAAATTCTTACACCAGAGGGTATTGCATTTTCCTCTAAGATGCGTTTGTATTGCTCTTTTCTCATTATGCCTTGAATTTTTAGGAAATCACTTGTGGATGTACCAGCAAAACAACTTCAAATCATTACCGAAGCACCGCCGTATTTGACGGTAGAGGCTGACTGCAGATCTTCTTACGAGCTCGTCTTCGAGAACCGAAAATCTCGAATTTGGATTCGTCTGTCCACAATACCTTGCTCCAATCTTCTAGAATCCAATTTCGATATTCACGTGCCCATTGTAACCTCTTTTTCTTATTAATTTGGCGAAGGAAGGGTTTTCGCATCGCAATTCGTCCATGAAGGTGGGCTTTTTGCAGATGGCGTTTAACCGTGGACACGCTAATCGGCTTCGGAAGTACAGTATTGATTTCTATAGCGATTTCTGGAGCTGTCTTTCTTCTATTTCGCTTGCTAGACACCACGATTGCAATATCTTGAGCCACTGCAAAAAACTGCAACTTTCACTGTGTTTGTTGATGTTATAATCAACAGTAGATGGATTTATATGTAATTTTCTAGCAATCTGATGATTGCTTATGCTTAAGTTATGTTGTGCTACTATCAGAGCACGAATTTCAACACTAATTTCTTTCTTTTTCAGCATGTTTTAAAATTTCAAACGGAATTATAAACACTATTCGTTAAGAGATATTGTCGCTACTAACATGGAACGATAACTGACCGTAATTTAAAAATATTACTTCAAACGGTTTTATTATAGCTTCATGATTCATAGTAAAATTACCAACTGTTACATTTTTCCTAGAATTTCAAGAAATACGCTGTTTGTTGTCGCTACTACCTGCGCTTTTATGACGAAATTACCTCTCATACAGATAAAAGCAATAAATAGACCGATATTATTTAATGGATTTAAGTGAATCTTACTGATTATCATTCAATAATGCTGGAATGTATTTCCTAAATACATTCTTTGTATACAAAAATCTAAAAACCAATGGCGTCCAAACATTTATGAGCGGTAGTGTACTGTCACGGGCCTTGTGTCTAGGGGTGTTCAGAGATCACTCTACTTATTTAAAGTAATATAATAAAATAACAATGCCACTTACTTGCATGGACAACACTATTATTCTTTATTGTCTCCTGTTTAGGTACAACCTCCCTCTGTTTACTCTAGTTACCAACTAACACATGACTACTTCACTGTGCCGATTTCTACCAACCGTAGCCCCACCTAATGCCCTCCTTGTTAATGTTTAGTTGGTAAAAATCGGTCAGCTTCCTTTAATAATTAAAAACATACTTAGTATAACGCTAACTATATTTAAATACCTCCTTAACCTAATGCCTTCTTGGCAGTACATCCGAACATGTCGCCCTTTGTTAACGCACGTTCTAGATAGGTATACGTAGCGGAATGCCGATGCGGATAGCTGTGTCGAAATTCGCCTCCGAGTTGAATGATAATACAGAAAGAACGTGTTGTTAAAGCCTATATTTTAAGATTTAAAAAACCTAGGATTGAATGGCACGTATCCATTTACAACGAAACCTTATTTTCAGCGATCGGCAAAATCGTAAGTGATATGACTCAGAGCCGCGCATCGTAAACATGATACAGAGACGCACTAAGCGTATGTTGCATATTTCGGACGCTAACTTTTTATAAATGCATTTAAACGAAATTCATATATTAATTTTAATAGAAGATATGTACGTATGTAATAAATTTGTATCAAGTAGAGAATAAGGAATTAGCCATTACCGCAAGAGACTTTTCTATATTTTCTGCGGTAAAACGGCTTCTTTTTGAAGTGAGTACGTCTTCCAATATCGAAAACGTTCTTTAAATTTCACAATTCATTGTTATAGTTATTCTCAGCACATTCTTAGGTATGACAATTATAATATGTATCGCCACATAACACAGAAGGCGATAATCAAGTACCAGGTTTCACTTGGTTTTAAAATTGTGTGACGATAAAAACGGAACAATTTACCTCTACTCAATTGTTCTTTTTTATACAGATTGTTTAGATTATCTATAAAGTAATAAGAAATAATACAAAACTATTATTATTTTCAATTTCTAAAATGCAATTTACTCATTTACAGTTTTTCGTAATAAAATAATCTTCATTCAGAGTGCTCAAAAATGTTTCCATATTCTGCTCTGTGCACATTCTCAACCGTTTCTCTGTGGATTGGCTAACATTTTCAGCCAAGTTGTCCTCATTTAATTGAAGAAAATCATTTCTTATTCGCTGCTGCATGTTTTCTGCCATTGTAGGGGGTGTCGTGTAAACAATATTTTCTATAGTAGGTCATAGAAAAATATCACAAATTATCATCCCTCTTTCGAGAAATTCACTTTTTGTTAATGAAAGTTAGTAAAAAATAACAGCAACAAAACGATATAATTGACAACAAGATTAAAGCGGAACGTTATAACTAATAATGAACATATAAATGATTCAAGTTACAATAAATGACTCCTAATAAAATTATAACAAATACTAACACGCAATCATAGCAAAGAGAAACTACGAAAGATAACTTTCAGCAGAGACTTGACGTTTAGATAGTAGTTTTTGTTTGAAGATCATGGCCCTCTAGCTGTATCAGATGTCCCACATATTGAATATTACCAACGTATTTTCCGTAAAAGTAAAATAGCTTCGAAAATACTGGAAATAAGTATTACATTATTGGTACTATATTGAAGGTAATTCTCAAGAAAATTGCTAGCAATATAAAAAGTACAGGTTCTATTTTAAAAAATAAAAAAAAAGCATTTAAAAATGCTGCACGATATATTTAACACCCTGTATATATTTTTAGATTATATCACCTTGAAACATATAGAGTGTTAGCCCTTAAATTGGTAGAAAAAAAGCAACTGGAGACACTACAACCGTTTGCAGGCTAGATCTTAAAACATCAGAGTCTGCAACTATCAAAATTTTAGCAATTTTTTAATATTGTTAGCTACGCGCCAAATTTCGCGCTTGCCTAAACATTCACCAATCAAAATTGTAACATACGATGCGTGGTAGCCAATAGAAAATGCAGAAACCGGATCATGTCACGATTTGTGCTTGTACCGAACTGAATAATTGCTAATTACAACAATTAGCTACGGATGAAATTTAATTTAACTAATACCATAATGTAAAGTGGGATTAATACTATATGTTAACAAAGTTTCATTTATGTCCTTAAATAAACAAAGAAGCTACGGGGCTTAAAGAATGGGAAAAGATGGAAATGATTTGTTCTCAAACAGTTAATTACTAAATATCTCATTAGATTAAGAATGTAATTCAAATTTATTGCTATCATAGACGGGAAGGGTTTATAATAAAGATATTAGTAAAACTGGCCACGAGCGGTACCGCGCAGTAGCGTACAGTCGACCAGGCTTCGCGTTCCACTAGAGTTATTCTGCGAATAGAGATGTTTGCTGCCGCAAATAATTTCGCTCATCTTTTAAATAAAAATTAAATAACACGTGCTCAAACACTTACCATTCTAAGAGTCCTCCGTGAAATCACAAATTGAATAATGTCTGTTAAATATCTGCAACATTAGATATCCTTCAACTGTTGTTTCGGCAAAACTAGTACGGCATGAGGAAAAAATGCGTTTATATGCAGAGAACGAACGTTCTACATCTAGTGACGTAATATTTGCGTAAGTAAAATAATCTTTCAAATAACTTAAATCCATTTTAACCTGACTATCTTGAAATTTCGACTGGCTTTTATGGATAGCGGCAGCTTCCTTTGTATCGAATTGTAAAATCACGTTCTTAATATTGTCAAAATATTTATGATAATAAAACGCGGCCTGCAACCATGTTCCTAACGAGTTAGAATAGGTTCTGGTGGCTCTGGTATACGGGGACACAGTCTGTGAAATTCGCGAATACGTTTCGGTGATTTGACAAATACTGCTTTGATATGCGCTATTAAAGCGTCTACCTCAGGATAACATTTTCTGATACCATCCGCCACAAGATTGAGAGCATGAATTTTACACGTAATGTGTAACAAATTAACAGAATGCTTTTTAAGAGACCGGCCTACAGAAAGCATGTTTGCAGCACCATCACTCACTAACATCAAGAGTTGGTTTGTTGAAAGTTCAAACTTGTCCAATGTATTTAACGCTAACTTTGAAATTACTTCGGCAGTACACTGTTGTATTCGTTTGGAGACTAATAGAATTGAAGGTGCCGATTGATGAGGTTCCAATTTGCGTGCCATTACATTAAGAACAGAATGTTTCTTCCGATCTGTTGTTTCGTCGACACATAACCACAATTTTTGATCTTTCAACTCCGATTTTATTTTTTGTTCAATATGTTCGCGCGCAGATGGCACAATTCTTCGTAACGATGTTCGACTTGGTAATTTGCACTCCGAATAATTATTCCAAAAGCAGATAAATGGTTCCTTGTCTAGTAAATTAAACGGTATATTACATGCGATAAACGTAACGCATAAATTAAATATAAATTTTTCATTGTCTCGTGCGCAATTTCTTTTTGAGACATGCTTTTCACTATTTACGTGTCGTAGACAATGTTGTCTGGACCAACACATTAACGGGATTTTACAGATTACACATTTAATTTTAGCACCTTCATATATTAAGTCTGGAATTTCTGCAATAAATTTTCGAAGTTTGTCCGACCGCGGTCGTTTTGCTGACGAAATCATAATTTTTCTAGGACAGATAAACAATTGCGCAAATGACCGGCAGCGAAAATGGCCGTACTGCTCCGCAGTAATACTACCGTTCCTCTCGGTCCGAACTGATTCTACGCCGATGCGCGGTACCGCTCGTGGCCAGCGTTAGATATTAGCGGTGTAGAATTCTGAAATAACGGATATTAATGGTTTTATTAAATATTGTAATAAAAATTAGATCCTGGAACAAATTAGGCGAATGAATTTAGTTAAAGCGTGTACACGAATACTAGGCACTACCAATGCGATGAAATCATCCTCGCAGGTGTTCAATTTCGTAATATGTCTAAATAAAGGAATTTGCACGAAATGAAATAACGTTGTTTGAAATGTTTTAAATATGATTTTAACGAAATTTGCAAATTAAGGTGTAACAATATAGCCAAATGTAATTATGGGAAGTGATTTATAAAAATTATTAATAAAAAATATAGCAATCCATTTAAAATAAAAAAGTTAAAGGTAGTTACGAAAATTTGGAACACCCTGTATATTAGTAAATAATTTTACAAAATACGCTGAGGTATACTATATACGTACAGAAAATCTCATTTCTCCATCTTTGGTAGTTTTCACGTTACACTCCGCCGACACACTAATGGCGCACCCGGTATACATACCTTTTTCATTTACATATTTTTATACCGTCCCAGTAAACATCTAATTATTTTCCGTATTGCAGAGTGGAATCTCACTTCCACTTCTTACTGTACTTTCAAGAAACCTGCAATGTGATGTGTGTAGGACGTATAAAATTTCTTCATAACCTGAGCTCTACGTGCTCGATTCGATTCTTAGGCATTGGAAATGATATCTCTCTGCGGTTTCGAGAAAATTGATACATGGTTGACGGTTATTGTTATTCAATGTGCTAGTTTGTTATATATTATATATGTATGAGCGTCGGACGTGCAAGAATCGCTATGTGAACTTTAGTTTTGTAATAGAATATGACGTGATGTATAATATTGTAGAATTAGGGTAGCATACAATGTATGTATAGTGATGGTAAGCTACAATTCCCCTGTTGGAGGTTTGGTAATATTAGACAATGGAAGTAATCATATATTAACTAGAACTAAATCGATTTACAGATTAACTACGATGCAAATACCAAATTACCTAGATATAGCAAAATATTAACAATAGATTCTTGTTTTATTACTTGAAAAACACCTTCAAAGTAAGTAGTATCCTTATTTAGAAAAAGAACATTGAAACAGAGGATCTTGAGAGAATAGTTAGCCTGCTTATAGATTCACTTGCATTTTACAATAAATTTTGTGAAATTCATCAATTTGAACAAAATGTTTCGTATCACATTGAATAAAAAAATGATTGGTTTATTGAAGTAAAAGTATTAAGCAGTTGGCGTGCATCTGAGTGCTCTGGGCAGCTATACATTATTGGTTATTGTTTCTACGCGTTTTTTGACGTTTTAGAACGGGTTGTAGTAAGAAGCTGACGCCTTTTCTAGCTCGCGTTTGAAATATTTTACCGTTGGATTAGTTTTACGTTGTAATCTGTAGATGCGCCACCACACATCTGCTTTAATCTCGTATAATCAGAACTTTTTTTAACACTGTCGAATTTTGCTATAACGCGACAGTTTTTTGCGTCATTTATACCATAGCATATATAGCAATGTATTAACTTCGTCCACGATTTGTACTGATTCTACTAACGACAACCCAGTATTCTGCAATTTTCTATGGCATCTAGTAATCATTTATAATTGTTGCTAACGTTTTTTAAATCTGTTTCAACAGAAGTATCTAGAAATCCTTTCTGGTTCTCCTTAATAGCTGTAACTTCGTCAGGGTCGAATTGTAAAATCACAGGTTTTACTTCTTGGAAATGTTCAAAATAATAAAAAGCCGCTTGCAACTGTGTTCCCGAACGCTTAAGAATCGGTGTGGTGGTTCGCGAATACCGGGACAAAGCCTGTGAAATGCTCGAATCCGTTTGGGAGATTTGAGAAACCCTTTTCTTGTATTTGCTATTAATGCATCCTACCAGGAGGTGAAAACATTCTCGAATTGTTTGTACCACAAGATGTAAAGCATGAACTTTACACGTAACATCCAAATGTCCCTCACACTTTTCTTCAAGAGAATGGCTTACAGTACACATTGTCGCTGTTCCATCGCCCGTAATCATTAACAGTATCGAGCATTAGGCCTGTAATTGCGTCGCCAGTACACTTCTTTAGTCTTTTGCTACTAACAAGGAGAGCCCGGTAACAGGGAGCCATGCCATAGCCGTACCTGCCTAGTATACAAAAATAATAGTAAGAAAATAGAAAAAAAATAACAGAACTAATACATAATTATAATATGTGAAAAGTAGTGAAACACTCACCCTTTTAAGCAGTTTTGGCTACGGAACAGTAAAACTAGAAGCACCATTATCAGTGTTAATTAACATCATATGGATAACAGTGGCAAAAAGTTGACACTATTAGATGTGTTTCCACAGTTGTCTCGGCTAGCGATGTTCGCCTTGGTGAGAAAATGAGTTTATATTTTGAAAAGGAGCGTTCAACATCTACCGATGTTATACATGCATGATTAAAATACTCTTTGTACTTAGTCAGTGGATTATTCGATACACCATCACAAATTTGTTTTAGTGTGCTAAAATCGAGATCTTTCTGTAGCACACATGTATAGTTAGTAGCTGTGTGTGCACTCCGTCCCTAATTTGCAGAGACTCCAATAATGATAACGATCTATGTTGCAATTGGTCTATTGCGTCAGCTAATCCTTTATAGTAGCTACGAATATTTTTTAAATCTGTTTCAACGGAAATATCTTGAAACTTCGACTGGCTCTCCTTAATAGCTGCAACTTCGGCAGGATTGAATTGTGCAACAACAGCTTTTACTGTTTTGAAATGTTCAGCATAATAAAAAGCTGCCTGCAACCATGTTCCCCAACGTGCAAGAATTGGCTCCGGTGGTTGACGAATACCAGGACACTCTGTGTGAAATGATCGTAGGCGTTTGGGAGATTTCAAAAATACTTTTTTTGTGCTTGCTATTAATACATCTACCTCGAGAAAGCATTGTCGAATGGTTTCTGCTACAAGATGTAAAGCATGCACTTTACACGTAACATGTAAACACTTGCAACCATGTTCAAGAAGAGAACGGCCTACCGAACGCATTATCGCTGCGCCATCGCTCATAAACATCAAAAGTTTATCTTTTGAAATTTAAAATTTTTCCAATGTACTAAGTACAACCTTCGTAATTGCCGCAGCAGTACACTCTTGTAGTCTTCGGCTAACTAGTAATAGTGATAATGTAGGTTTACTGGGGTCTAGTGTGCGTACCATAATACTTACAATTGAATTTTTTTTAGTCTGTTGTCTCGTCAACACATAACCAAAGAAACTGTTTTTTCAATATGCGTTTCATTTTCTTTTCCACGTCATCGCGTACAAATGCAATATGCTTGCGTGCCGTTTTCTCCGTTGGCAACCGCAACTCGGGATTGTATTTGTCCCAAAAGTCTTTAAACGGTTGTTTATCGAGTAAGCATAGTGGCAAATTACAGTTTATCAACATAAGAATTACATAAAAAAAAATGCACTTCTCGGTGGCATGCCCAATTTTCGTTTCCTATGCCGTGCGGAAATTACGTGTCTTGTACAGCTCCACTTCTTATTTGACATCACATGTATTTTGCACACTTTACAAACTATCTTACTCCCGTTGTAAAACAAATCGGGAAAGTTAGAAATAAACTTATTTACTATGTCTTGAAAGGGTCGTTTCTTAGCCTTCGACATGTTCACTAAAAACTACAATTAATAACTACGTCTATATCAATAAAATCAACACGCCCTATCTGCTATCCAATGCTAAACTGAACTGAGTGATGATGATTTGTCGTGTCGTATCATAATCGACCAGCCGTCCCCGCCCACCTAAACACAGTCACACCGCCGCTGCGATTGCTTTCCAGTTACCGGGCTCTACTAATAAGTAAAGCCCGGACTTGGCACTATAAAATTGTAGAAATAGGCAGCAAAAAAGCAATAAAAAAGACAACAAAAGGCACAAAAAATAGGCATTTATTAGTTATTTATTAGTGTATTACACTTATTATAGTTATTAGTTATTACATTAGATTATATTACAAGAAAGGATTATTGATTTACCATTATTATTAACAATTTTTGTAAGTTTTTAAATTTTATACTGTCTTCTATCAGATAAAACACGCTTATATACCGAAAACGATCTTTCGACATCAACAGACGTCATAGGTGCGTACTTAAAACAAGAAATTTGATTTGGATTCATAAAAGTAATATTAACTGTATTTCCTGATAACACCAAATGAATCTCACGCAATTGACGTAAACCGTTATTACTCTGTATCACTTTCTCACACTTTTCTTTGATGAAGTCCCCCTTTTAAACCCGGTGCCTGTTTAATTGTATGCACGACGTCATCCAGAATGTGAAATTGGTCTGCTAATGTTAAATTTTTCTCTTCTAGGGATTTGATGAAATCTGGCAATGAACCAATATAGGCCTTTAAGAGTGAGCATACTATGATCAGCTAGCATAATCGGCATTTTTCGAAAATACGAGAACAAAGTCGTTCTTATACATACATGTACGTAAGTGAATATGCCGTTTATAACGTGAGCAAGGTGTTTTCGGAAATGCAAGAGCGAAGTGGTGGCTTGCGCATGTACGTGAACAAATACGCCGTTTATAACGTGAGTAAGGTGTACAAATGAATTTGCGTTTACGCAATTTTGTCAAACAAATGACATTTCACAGTGACATTCAACACAGCACTCGTTTAGATGTGCTGAATTCGTGTAAAGTCGAGTGATTAGAGTACGCTCGCTCGTACGGTATATGCCAAATCAGAGCGAATAGTTTTCTTCGCTAAAATGGTTTGGCAAATTTGAATTGATGCTGCTTCGAGACTCTATTACCTCCAAAATTTTGTCATAGTGCGTAGCATAATAGACGGCAGCTCATATCCATGTTCCCCATCTCGTTGAAATAGGTCGAGGTGGCAGTGGAACATCTGGTGCAATTTCTGTAAAATATGGAAGTCGCGATGGAGCCTTTAAAAAAACTTTTTTTTATATTTGAAATCAGAAGATCGACGTCATTAAATAAAGTGCGCGTTTCTTCAGCGACTCTGTGGAATGCGTGAGCAATGTATATGACGTGTATCATTTTGGGAAATATTATTTGAAGGACTTTAGCAGTAAGTAGCTTTGATATAAGGAGCAGCATCAGTAACGAACAGTAAAACTCTTTCGTGTTTTATTCTACCAGGCCACGGCAAGGATAGTGCGTTTGTAAATAATTGTGCTATTGTAGAATTGTTAGTAGATTCGAGTACTTCACTAGTTAGTAAATAAACTTTTGATTTCCGTAATGGTTCCAAAGTTCCAATTATTACGTTAGCAACGTATCGGCCAAGTGTATCTGTTATCTCGTTGATACCCAAATATTTTCCTTATGTATTTCATTCCTTATTCGGTTCATTATCTGTAAATAAACTGTATCGACATAATTTTTTCGGAGCATGGATTCGCAAGGAATGCGCTCTTTAGAATATTTTTCGAGGAATGTATTAAGCGTTGGGTTTTCTAGTTTCCACAGTGGAATATCAGCATCTATAAATGCCTTACATAAATCAAAGGAAAATCGGGACTGCGGTTGCGAAATTACACCAACATTTTGCAGTAGATACGTTTTCTTAGCGCCAGTTTTGTGCTTTGCTGTCACAAGATGTTGCGTTACAAAGTACTTTTTTTATAATTCACTTTTGTATCACACACTTTACAAAATAATACGGTACCATCAGTACTAAAAATGTCTTTACCGAATTCGCGAATAAGTTTATTTAATTATGTTTGAACAGAAGCACGTTCTTTCGGCATATTTGCGTTGTTATGCGATGATATATAAACGACGACTGTACCATATTTAATAGAATTTATTGTATGTAATGCTACTTAGAATTAGGAATTAGGAAGAATTATCGGGAATTATTATTTATTTAATATTTCTTAGAAAAACTTATGAACACAAGCAAAATAACCGTTATTCTATTTAATGTTACTTAGAATTATAATTTATAGTACTAAATAACATCGAATAGAATAACGATAATTGTGGGATTATGTACAGGGTGCGGCAAAATGATAGGTACTATTTTGGATGTCAATAAAAATCAAACCACACAAAGCAAAGAAAAAAGTTTTATATTTTTGAAAAGCACATATCATGCCATTTTGAAACGTTATGTTTTAAAAATTACAGTACTTAAATGGCAACCATTCATGTCGATACATTCTTGAACGTTTTCACGAAACCGCACCATTGCTCTGCGGACCATCTCTTGCGGAATTGCGGCGATTTCTTCTCTTATGATTGGCTTTAATTCTTCCAAATTTTGTGGCCGACGTTTAAAAACTTGCGCTTTGAGATATCCCCAAAGAAAGAAGTCACAGGAGGACAAATCAGGCGAACGCGGAGGCCAGCCAAGGTCACCCCGTAAAGACACAACTTTGCCCGGGAACATTTCCTGGAGAAGATTGAGTAAGATTAATTTCCGACCAATAGCGAAAATTTTGCTTATTCACTGCGCCCGATAGATGGAGATGCGCTTCGTCGTTAGACATAAAAACAGCTGCTGGGAGAATGTTCTGAAGAATATCCCGGCAACAATTTGTACGGCTTTCAAAATCTCTTTCACTCAATTCCTGTACCACCATAATTTTATACGGCATTCTAAGTGGTTTGTGTAAAATTCTTCCAACACTTCGATCCGACATTCCTAGCGCAGCTGCATGCCTACGCGCAGAACGTTTGGTAGACTGCTATACTGAGACTCTGACTGCATTCACATTTTCCGGTGTTCCTGCTGTGATTGGTCGGCCAGTAGATTTTTGCTTAAGCACAGAACCTGTTTCACGGAAGCTTAAAACCCACCGACGAATTGTTCTTCCATCCGGAACGGCACCATGACGGCCAACATCAAACCGAATACGGAAGACACACTGTGTCGCTATTACAGATTCACCATTTCTTATAAACTCTTCGACTGCAAACGCACGCTGAACTCCGGTTCAAGCCATGGTGATAACCGACAATGGCACGAACTTAGCTACCTAAGGCTACCGTGCGCACTGCTTTACCCCTTCCACAAACCGAGCAGCGACTATTTGAAATCGTACCTATCATTTTGCCGCACACTGTATTTAATATTCCTCATAATTGTCTTTAGTCTAGAACAGGAGCCGGTAACCTTTTTTAAATTGCGATTCATAAAATACGGCCAAAATATCACGCGACCCATGGTCAGTCCTGGGTACCTTACCACTAACTTTTACCAGGTCAACAAGTAAACAGATTTTGAGTTTTATAAAGTCGAGAAATATGATATGGCCATCACGAATCCTTGTGCTGGAAAATTATAGCCCATTGGCCCCTCCTCTTGCCAATCCTCCAATTTTAAACGGATATGTAATAAAAGAAGTAGTATAGTTGTATGAATGTCCAAAGGAAGTTGCTTTTCCACCACCCCTTTTTTCAAAATTCGCGACCCAGTATTGGTCCCAATCGTTGCCGTCTGCTGGTCTTTAGTCTTGAATATAGGCAGAATTACGTGGAATAGGCATTTATGGCATTTTATGGCATTTTGCCAAACATCCGGTCTTTACTAATAAGATTGCAAATTTCGGTTTAACAGGATGTAGTACTCGTACTATAATATTCAAAATAATTTGTTTTTCAATCTGTCGTCTGATCAAGACATTGCCACAGCTATTTATCTTTTAATTTTGCTTTGATCCTATTTTCCATATCTTTACGTATACTCGGTAGATCTTTCCGTAACCCTGTCGGTGATGGTAAGTTCCTATCGGGATTGTATGTACGCTAAAACTGTCGAAACAGTTATTTATCGAGTAAGCGAAGCGATAGACCGCAAACAATAAACATCAAAAGTAAACCCAACTTACATTGGGTTTGAGGTGGCACGCCATTTTTCTCATTTACTACTGTTCACTATTTATGTCTTTTACAGTTGGCTTTGTTCCAGCACATTAAAGGTATTTTGGAATCTCTACACAATACTTTAGTTCCATTATAGTTCAAATCCGGTAATTCACTGATAAATTTAGTGACTTTATTAGCCAACGGACGTTTATTTTCCTTGCGTACGTTAGACATACTTACATACATATATATAAACTGCTGCAATAAATCAATAATTTCATTTCGCAGAGGTGTAGCCCATGCCGATTCATCTGCGTACATACGTCGCGCCGTGGGCGCGGCAACCTCACTTCTAACCTGCCGCGAAGCTCTCTGTGACCGGCCTATTTATTAGGCAAGCTTTTATTTATTTTCATAGTAGATATATGATTTATTAGTAGAGTAACCAAAACTTGCGGACTCGCATAGGCGTCGGTATTACGGGTTAATATAAGAATACGAAAAATTCATAAATAAACTAAACCGGTAGAGAAGCAGGCATGTAGTGTCGACCTTGAATATAAATCATGTTAAACCGCGCTGAGAGAGATTTCGTTTTAGTACCGGTTGAGCTGTTGCAGAGATTAGTCGAACGGTCAAGGTTATGTACTTACGTGTCGCTTTTGAAAATATAGCTGGTGTTTTTTGTGTTGTAGTATTATACCAAGTACATAATTAGTGCATCGTTTCATATAGAACTAATATTTACATACCTAAGAAAACAATGCCTCGTAATAGATTTGCTACTAATGTACATAAGTATGTGTCACTTTTTCCCCATTTAAAATATGACGGTAGTGCAGTTTTTTGCTTAATATGCAATGTTCGTTTGGCTGCATTGGACAGAACTGATTGCCAGAGGCATGTCAATGGTATTAAGCATATAAGAAATGCAAAGACTGAAATACCTTATACACTATTCCTCATACATTTATTAATAATGTTTACCTCTTGTAATCTTCCGTTGTCGTTGGTGAGAAAAGCAGCTTTTAAAACGTTTTGGCGACAATACGTTCCAAAGTACCCATTACCCTCACAAACACAATTACAGAATCATTTGCCGCGAATGAAAGAGATGCTAGAAAATGTGTGTAAACGTGATTTGTATTCCAAAAAAATATGGATTACCGTGGATGAGACGACCGATATAAGGAAAAACAGTATTGTGAATTTAATAGCTCGCGTTTTATCTAGCGAGAACACAGCATCTCGATATTTGTTAGCTTGCAAACGTGTTCAACAATGTACCGCGGAAAATATTCAAAAAGTGATAATGAACGCTTTGAAAAAATTTAAAATTGCCCAAGATCAAGTTGTGATGGTTGTGACAGATAGTGCAACAACGATGTTAAGTGTTGGGCGATCCTTAAAACATATATTTCCTAACTTAATACATATAACCTGCGTGCTGCATGCTTTGCATTTAGTTGATGAAGTTGTTCGACAACATTACGGAAACGTTGATCGGATGATTGGAAGTACTAAAGCAGTGTTTCATAAATCTCCTAAACGTTTAAAAGAATTTCGTAAATTTTGTCCAGGTATTCCAAAACCTCCTGAACCAATTTTAACGCGATGGGGTACTTGGCTAACAGCAGCTTCTTACTATTTGATCCATTTTCAACAAATTCAATCAGTTATAATGCGATTTAATCGGAATGAATCCAAAGCAATTAGAGAAAGTCAAAGAGAATTTCAAATTCCTCAACTTTTAGAAGATTTAACAACAATATGTACCAATTATACAGTATTACTAGATGCCATCAGAAAACTACAATGTACTGAATTGTCATTGCAGGAATCATTAGACATAGTGGAGAGTGTAAAAAATAAATTACACACGCTAAATGATACGCCAGGATTATGCGCTAGTCAAAAGTTGGCAGATGTTTTAAGGAAAAATCCCGATTTTAATGCTTTAGAGGCCGTTTATAATAAGTGTAAGAATAGTGAACTTTTAAGTGATTTTGAAAAACAGTTTCTACATGCAAATGTAACTTCCTTAGATGTGGAGAGATCGTTTTCTATGTATAAGAATATTTTTTCTTGTCGACGCACAAGGTTTAAAGAAGTAACTGTGGAAACATATGCAATGATGCAAGTTTACAGTAGTTCACATCCTGATGCCTCTAATTTGTTGAATAATTAGCAAGTAAGTTTATTTATGAATTTTTCGTATTCTTATATTAACCCGTAATACCGACGCCTATGCGAGTCCGCAAGTTTTGTTTACTCTATTTATTAGTTTCTCAATTGTTTATAATAACAGCAAACTGCATTATCAATAAATCGCGGTAAATTTGATATTGTAGTAGCAAATATATGTATAGGAACATGTTAAAATGGAACCTATTTTGGACATTCTAGATTCTGTATTTACATACATTAGCTTTTCTTCAGAACACGCATTAATGCTTATACTTTCTTAATCTGGTGAATCAAAACGTAACGAAATATTACAGACGTATACTTAATTAGATCGAACAAGCGTACATATTCATCGGTTTACATCCGGTCCGTACGCCAATATACGCAATTAAGCACACATCTCCCATCCCTAAACGACGGACGACTTCGCAATCAAACAGAAGGCGACGCGACATGTTTAGAATACGTCACGTTCAGTTACTTACATACATATTTAAATACGGATTGATGTGTGTACTCATGAACGTATGATAAATGGTAGTAAGACCAGTAAGTAATACTAGAACATATGTAGAAAGGCAGCCTCTCTTATTCTTATAGGCGTTATCATGTAACTTTAAATGATGCTGATGTTTATTGCCTATTGCGCGGAGTGGAGAAATATATCGAAGGCCGCGCTTCTGTGTGCCTAAAGAGCCGTGTTTTTATGTCTATATTTTATTGCTGTATTTACATGTGGTTGTACGTTACGATGACTTACAGAGAATTACAAAGTGCCCCATAAAACTTTATCCTAGTAATATCGGCTAACGACAAATTGAAGTTTAAATGGGAACCACTTTACCGAAAAAATTCCCACCGTCCAATGACTGTATATTTTTAAATCTTTTTTTATTCTTTTGTATGAATTTACGTAATATGGTTTACAAGTAATTTAGTGAAATTAACTTTAAGTTTTTATCTGACGACAAAAAAATGTTACACATCACATTCTTTGCTTGTTATCTACAGGTGCCATCTTTACTGCTGTGTTTTGACAGGAAAACCGTGACAGTTCGATGATGGACAGCCCCTAAATGGATCGCTATTCGACACAACAACGTATTCTCATTGTTGAACATTATTTCTTCTTCTCCTTCTTCTTTCTCAAGACCCTGGTACTCTAAGGGTGTCGGGTTTGCTGATGTCTTCAGCCGTTTCTCATCCATTTCTTCCATTCCTTCTTATCTCTGGTCAGACCTCTCATGTTCTGTACTATTTTTCCTTCTTCAAACCTATCTCTTTTATTCTTCCCATCCATGTCTTCCTTGGTATTCCCCTCATTTTCTTTCTCTCTGTTCCTGCTTCTGTTATTCTTGTAACTAGTCTATTTTGTTCCATCTTTGCTACATCTCCAAACCAGTTCAACTGTCTGTTCTCTATTTTTTTCATAATTGGTGGTTGTTTTAATGTCCCTCTTTTCTTCGTTTGTTTTGTGACTCCTGCTATCCTTCTCATATATTTCTTCTCTATGGCATTTGGTGGTTATTCATACTTCTGCTGCACTGCCCATGTTTCGCATCCATATGTGATTGTTGGTATAACTAATCTAGCATACACCTGCAGCTCCACTTTCTGGTCTATTTCTTTCGTTCCTGAAACTAGTTTATTTATACTATAATATATTCTTGTTGCTTCTTTTATTTTACTGTTTATATCCACTTCCATTTTTCCATCTTACGTTAGAATACATTCCAAGCATTCAAAACATGTCACTCGTTCCAACCCCTTTCCATTTATTCCTATACGACCTCTTTCTTCCTTCTAGTTTACAACCATATACTTCGTTTCGTCTAATTTTGTTTGTAAACTTGTTTATCTCCTCATGCCAGACATTTGTTAATCTCTGCATCTTCTTGTATGAATCCGCGATACATACAGTAGGGAGTCTAATTTTATTGGGCCTAGATGTTCATATGCACTCGTTGTTTGATTTTCGCTTGCCTGTTTTCTTATATTTTTATGCAATACGTCCATTATCGATATAAACAGTAATCGACTCAGGCTATCTCCTTGTTTCCTCTTTCCGTACTGATCTCTCTCCTTCTACGTTCACGTTAGCTAAGACTTCCTTATATATTGATTTAACGGCCCTTATTATTTTCCCTGAAGTTCTATATTCCTCTAGTGCTTTCCATAAATTTCTTTATTGATCGTACCGAAAGCTGCCGTAAGATCTATGAACATCAAATATAGCTCTTTTTTGCAATTTTCTCTCGGAACACTATTTCAAAAATGGTGAATATTTGACTGCAGCGATTCACAAATTGCGTCCAATTTTTGGTAAAGAGAATGTTCCAAGTGCATCAACTGTGAAGAGAATAATCGAAGAATTCGAAGAGGGAGGCTACTAATGTCAGAGCAGCGACGCGTGTTCGTCCAGGTCATTCAGTAGAAGACGTTACGGCTTTCGCCAAATTTTGCCTGAGAGACCAGAAACCTCCATTCAGCATCGTGCTCAAGAATCTAACATTTCAAGACTGTGCAGCGTATTCTCACGTCTTCATGCCTATAAAATTCAATTGACTCAATAACTCAAATCTGCAGACCATCCTCTGCGAAGAAATTTCGTCAATCAGGTTCTTGAACAACAAGTGACTTTTCCAACAAAATCATCTTCAGCGATGAAGCGCATTTTCATGTTGATGGCTTCGTAAACATGCAAAATTGTTGCATCTGGAATTACGAAAACCCACATGTTTTTCATGACAAGGAAATGCATCTCAAACGTATCACTGTTTTCGGCTGGAAGCATCATTGGACCATTTTTCTTCGAATGCACTGCGCAAACAGTCAATGGCGAACGGTATCAGAGCACGATAACTCAGTTTTTTGCGCTTCAAATGGATGATGTAGATCTCGAAGACATATAGTTCCAACAAGATGATACCATTTGCTACACACCACTTAAAACAATGGCATTATTCCCCAAGACATTCCCGATTTAACGCCTCTGGGCGTCTTTCTTTGGGTTTTTTGGAAGTCAAAAGTTTATGTAATCAATCCCACAACCACCGAAGCCTTGAAAGAGGAGATTAGAACCGCGATTGAAAATTTCGTCAAAAGAACGCAAATGTGCCAGCAAAGCCGAGCAAAGCATTTACCAGATGTGTTGTTCAACGCATAATTCCCACATGTTTTGTTTAACATTTTAATTTCAACCCTCTTGTTGGCGCACCTTTATGTTCCTATATTTTTCCCTAGAAAGCGAACTTGACCTAAATGGTACACGCCTGAAATAATAAATGTCATTAAATTGAAATCTAACTTTCTCCGTAAATACCAGCGATTTAAGTGTTTTGCATCTCTTCGGCAGTTTAAAGAACTTCGCAGTGTTATAAAAAGGACAAACAACAGATGACTACTTCAACTACTTTAATATCGTACAACAATCCAATTAATTTTTGATTCTTTATGCGCGATAAAAAGCAATCGTACTGCGGGTAATATAATTCTAGGTAGAGCACTGCACGAGCCTATTTTTCACGGCCCGGCCCGCCCGTGGCCCGTCACAGTATGGAGTGGGCCCGCCCGTTGCGTTCATTACCTCGGCACAAGGCCCGCCTGTTAGAAAATTTAGGCCCGTTTGGCCCGTCTAAATTATTTTATTTTAGCCTCATTAAGTAATTATATCTGCACTGTCTATTTCTAAACATTTTTACATTTTCTTTAACCAGAAGAAAACGTAACATAACATTGCATACATTAAAATTGTTAATACAAACGATAACGTAAAAACTAAACAGTATTTACTGCATACGTTATGTTCGCTTGATGTATTTAATAAAACATTCTCGGCCCGTCAGGCCCGTACAAATTCATGCCCGGCCCGGCCCGGCCCGCAATGAAAAGACGAGGCCCGCCCGAGCCCGCGGGCTGCGCGGGCGGGCCGGGCTTTTCTTAGCCCGTGCTCTAGTTCTAGGTAATGTACATCTGACTAAGCCACAGCAACTTAATGACGCACTTAGGGCACTTTAGGCATTTAGTCATTTCACCGATCCGTCATTGGCCAACAATCCTCAAGTTGGTTTTAGTTGTTTTTTGCATAGACATCACTGAATTTTCTGACAACTCCATGCTCTAACTTTCCATAAATAAACTAAGGAATAATCATGGTTTTGATCAAATTCTCTGATGTTTTTATTCTTCTTCTTCTTCTCTTCTCCTTAATGCCTTTTCAGGCGTCGGAATCATGTTTTTATTAAAGCTTGTAAACATCTGCTGGAACGTTCTCTATCCAAAATCTTTAATTTAGTCCTGGAAGCTTATAATGCTTATACTCTGCTATTTATCCTGGCGTTAAATACAGCATTTCTCCTTGCCAACAAGGCGTTGCTGAAAAGAAATCCACTGTCACCAATGTATGCCAGTTTACTCAGTTCTTGTCTCATGCTATGGGTCCTCGTGTGCAAGTCTTGATGTCTTATATACCGATTTTGTGAAAACATTGATCGCCTCGATCATTCTTTAATTCCATATAAATTGTCAATCATATTTGTCCAATAGACTTCAAAATGGTTTCTGCTCTCGGGAATACGTTCTTTATCTTCAGGTGTCTCTCAAGGGTCTAATCTTGGGACTTTGGTGTTCAACTTATATAAGTACCTGTGTTTCATCGAATACTTTACTGTTCGCAGACGACTTGAAGTTGTATCGGTGCTGTTCAATTGTGATGACTAGTCTGGGTAAACAGCGGTAACAGTCAGTGTAGTAGATATGTGGTGCGGAGTCGGCGACTACTTATTTCCCGCGTTCACAGCGTCAGTATTAAATTGATGCTGTATGCGAGTAGTTCTGTGTGTATGTAGGCTGTCGTAACTTATTTCGTAATTGTACGCTTATGTTTGTTTTAAAAATGTCGCAGTTAGGTACGTCGCGAAAATGACCAATGGCAGACACAGTTAAAAACTTTAGAGTGGACATGCCGGACTTAATTTTTGATGGCGCTAAAATTCAATGTCTAGTTTGTAAGACCCCTTTAATGTGTTGATCCAGAAGCCATTGTCAACGTCACATTGAAAGCAAACAGCATTCTTCTACAAAAAGTGGCATACGAGACCAAAAAAAATTTACATTTGATTTATGTGTTACTCTTATTTTATGTAATCTATTGTTTCGTTTACTAGACAAAGAAGCTTTTGTCTCCTTCTGGAATAAATATGCGGACTGTAGATTACCTAGTCGGATATCGATACGAAATGTTGTGCCATTTGCTCGTGAACATATAGAAAAAAGAACGAAAACGGTATTGAAAGATAACAGACTGTGGTTGTGTGTGGACGAAACAACAGATCGTCAAAAATATTCTGTGGTTAACGTAATGTTACGTACAATGGAACCACATCGACCGTCATCCTCCTTCTTACAAAGGCAGTGTTTCTAAAGTCCCCGACACGTACTCGACTATTTCACAAACTGTGTCCTGATTTACCTGAACCACCGCAGCCGATTCTTACACATTGGAGAACATGGTTGCAGGCTGCGTTTTACTACAACAAATATTTTGATCAGGTTAAGAAGGTAGTTTTAAAATTCAATCCGACAGAAGCTGCAGCAATCAAAAAAAGGCGGGAGATATTTCAAGATAGTCAGGTTCAAAGAGATTTACAAATTATTTACAACAATTACTTCGGACTAGCGGAGGGAATAGAAAAATTACAAAATATTTCGATGTCGCTAGTGGATTCTGTTCAAATTGTGAATGATGTTCACGCACAGTTGTGCGCTGTAGAAGGCGAAACAAATTGGTGAAAGTGTTTTAGAGAAAGACTCCGATTTTTCTTATATTAAGACAAACTTGTGAAGGTGCGTGTGAAGATGCATTAAGTAGTTTCAAAGATTATTTTAAATATGTAAATATAACACCGCTAGATGTCGAACGGTCGTTTTCGGCATTAAAAAACATTTATTCCGCACATCGTACTCACTTGACTGAAACAGCTGTTGAAACATATCTAATGATTCAAATATTTAACAGATGTTACCCAGTTTGTGATTTCACGGAAGACCTTTAAAACGGTAAGTGTTTCAGCACGTTTTATAATTTATTTCTTACCTTCCATTTTATGTGTAAACTTTTATGCGCTCGCCACGCCTCTGGCTGTTATCGCATATTTGCCCAGGTTACTGATGAGAATAAGTAACATTAGAAATAGAACGCTAATATAATATTCGCTTTCTTTCTGTTCTAAAGTGAAATGAGCTTTTAGTATATTAATAAAAATTCATCGAAATTCATGAAATTTATCATACGCTTTACGCTCTTTATCACTACCATATCAAGGTTTTGGATGAAAGATAATTACGTGTATTTTAATTATTAATATTTGATAGCGATGAATTTAAATGAGCATCGTAACTTACAAGAAGAAAGTATTACGACATTTTTTATTACCGTACATAAATAATTTTTAATAGCTCTAAGTCTCTTTAATATAAACACAAACTTTATATCCAAAATTTTATGGGCATCAGTATTCAGATATAATTTAAACCATATCGCCTGTATTCTCACAAGTATAAAAAGTGACTAACAATGAATCATATAGTACAACAGCGTTCAATCATAATTAAAAAAGAATTAATCGTAAACAACACTCGTTAAAGCGGCGACTTGAAACATCATGCGGTTGTCTAAAAGAAAAACGAAATGATTCTCGGAGATGTCACATATTGCGAGAGTGTACAGCTTGATTAAAAAAATATCGAACGAAAATTTACACAATTCAGATTGGTTCTACTGGAAATTATTAATATTTAAGTATACATTGGTGAATATATGTGGGCAGTTGAAAGTGTTTCGATAATGTGAGACTTGTAAATATTACTAGCAGGCAGGCAATTTTAATAGCGTATGGGACAAATCCTTACAGTTGTTAGTAATATGATGATTTTTCGCTGGTTTTGTTTTTCACCCCTATTTTTATTGTATAAGAACACATTTGAAAAAAATTCTACAACCGAATTCATTATTAACATTCTATTACCAAGTTGATAAAAGAGATCACACATTTGTAATTAATACAACGTTTGCAGCTTTTGACGAATTTATGATGGTGTACCATTAGTCCAGTAACCTTGTCGTCTAAAAGGGAAAGTACCTTATATCAAATCTGGTAGTTCTGATTTTTTGCTGAGTTGTTTACGATCTTGGAAGCCGAACACAACTTTGTCAAAAATCCAGAAAACAGCGAAATTTTCGACCTTCTTTCACTTTTTGTCGATTTTGACCTCAAAGGACTACTTTTTCGATAATAACATTTCAGCATTTTTTAAAAGTAGATTACATTTACCACAATTTGAAATCACAATGGTCTCTGAAGCCCAATAGTTTCCACATTTGTTCAAAATCCTGTAATTTTTAGCAATATTACTATAATCTTAGTTTCCTGGTTGGAGCTGCGTCGTTGTCGTAGCTTTAGCCGACGTTTCGTCCATATTCTTATGAGACATCTTCAGGGTTGTAACTGCACATGGACCAAATTTAGCAATATTGTTTTGAGCGAATGTTTTTTGGTAATAACTTCCTTCCCTCCCCCCATTCCAGTCAGAAACGAGTCTAGTTACGACTAGCCGCCAGTTATCAGGTTCAAAGGACAAATACGTCTGAGCATCGATAATACAAAACTTTCTACGTTGGCTGAAATTATGCGTGTACAAAGAGAAGAGAAGAAGTCCAATAATCGAACCCCGTAGCACCCCTTTAGTTACCACTAACTAAAGGGGTGCTGTACCACTACAGGCAGCGATCGTTTCGAATGGAGTTGGACTGTAACAAAGCTTCTGAGAAGCTGCACTGACTTCGCTACTAAAACCACCCCTACTACTAAAACCGCAAGAATTCAGTAAACCTCTTAAAATCATGTGATCGTTACCATGCCTCTGTCGCTGGTTGTAAGGAGAGCAGCCTCACAACGATACCCTTTCCGAGAGCCAGATTGACATGTTCGTCTGATATTCTATTTCGAGATTGAATGGAACATGCAAAAATGTACGCCCGTGACCTAAAAACAATGCACAAATTCATATTTCCGTATTTTATGATATACGAGGGTAAGTCAAAAATTACTTACACTTTTAGTACTACAACTGTATTAAACAAAGATACATTATTTTTCGATATAGTCTCCACCTTTAGTAATGCACTTGGTCCAGCGAGCCACAAGCTTCCGTATGCCTTCCTGGTGGAAGGTTTTCGGTTGGTCGTGAAGCCACTTCTGCACCGCATCCCGAACATCAGTGTTTGAGGCAAATCGACGACCTCTCAAAGCTTCCTTGCGCGGTCCAAAGAGATAAAAGTCTATGGTAACTCGCCTATTTGCTGTAACCATCTCTCGAGCTTGCTGAATGTTATTGTCGGTGGTTGAGGTTGACGGCCGTCCAGCTCACTCTTTTTGTATTGTGGCAAAAGTCTTCGGTGAATTTCAGCACCTTTCACACCCTCTGACCACAAAAATCGGATCACTGCTCGTTGTTCCTCTTTGGTGCAAACTAATAGCGGAGCTGACATAATTATGCTGCTGTAGCTAGCAGAGAAATGACGCGATCGCGATTAAATTCCGCACACATGACCACAGAGGCGCCAACTCAACGCATGCGCAAGCGGCCGCCACTACGATAACCTTTAAAGCTTGATATGGCGAAAGTGTAGATAATATTTGACTTACCCTCGTATATATGATATTTTTGTATTTCCATTGCTTTTCGAATCGATAAATTGACAATTTCATTTGGCAATATCCATTTTTTCTATTGTATTTCGAAAAAAGCTGCTATTCCATTCATTACTTAAAAAGATAAAATAACAAGCTAGCGATAAAAAATAATTATTGCTTTATTGAAGCAAATGTCCAAACTGACCACCAGTTTTCTAGTTAACAAATCATCAATTCGATATTCAAATTCAGTAACTGCATTATGACTCACATTTGAGGTTATGTTCCAAAATTCTTCTTTGACGTTTTCTTTCAACCTCCCATAAGAAAAAGTCCAGAATCAAAATTTTAAATCCTCGATTTTTACCTCAAGAGAAGCTCATGTTTAGTAGTTAATTTAAAATAGTTTCAAGCTATTTTCCAAATCACAAATTCATTTAAAAATTCTGACACTTCCTGTATTAGAAATCAAACATATTGTCTTTAACGCTACCCGAGTACTTTCAAAGGTAATTTCGAAAACATGTTTCGTTGAATTTTCTTCGTTTTTCCCTTCATAATTTTCCCAATAAATTGGAAAAGTTAACGGAACTCATTTATTCCGCTTAGTTTGTTCTGTTATTCCTCGTGAACGTTACCAAATGCTGTATCATTAATACGCCATTGTGTTTCGAACGAATGTATTTACGCATCGGTATCTTGCTTGTAAGAAGACGTCGACAATTTACAACGCGCCTTGCTAAACATATTAAGCAGACGGTTTATTATTCCACGAGGGCTTCCGTTGGCGAAAAGCATCTATGTAGGAACCTTCAATTTCCGGCATATAAATTCTACGTCTGTATACGCTCATCGCAAAGCATTGAGTTATGTATAAACATACATACATATGTAAATACATTATTAACAAAATGAAAATGTTTATTCGCATGAACAGATAGCTCCTCGGGGTATTTATGTTATACATATATACGGACTGGTATTAACTGAGATAATATTAAATAAATAAAAATACAGATACAGTAGCAGTTGAATTCTGGCGCATTTGAAAAAGTAAATAAAAGAGAAAGTAGAGTATACACCGAAGGCATTATAAATATGCATGTTGCCTCTATTTATGATGGAAAATGGTGGTTTGGTTATGACTTTGAAATCTCAAATGAAGAAAATGACGTCAACCAATTTCATACAACCCAGTGGACCTGCACTTTCATTCTACTGGCCATACAGGATGTATGTTGGATTCCAGAGCAACACATAATTTCTGCTATTCCAGTTTCATCAGCAACAAAAATGGGTCGACAATATAACTTGCCAGAAGCAACTGTGATCGTTATCAACACATTTCAACAACTGAAGCAACGAAAAGCGGAACATTATGGCTTGGGAACCATAAAGAGACCCAACCTAAGTTTGGGAACCTGTTGGGCACCTACCTTTAGACTTGGGAACCTGTTAGACACCTACATTCAGGCTTGGATTTGCCTGGCTATCGGGCGTGGCCCCTTGGCAATGGGGATGCCAGTCTTTGAGACTGGCACTGGCAAAGCCACTATCGACCAACGCACGACATACAAAGCATGTACATTTTTTACATGAGTAAAAACTAAGCCTCAAAAATTAAACAAACTTTTCTTGGTCAAACAAGATGAGCTCCTTTCAATGGTATCAAGAACATTCTAGGTGTCCCTTTTGGGATACGGCATCTTGAAAATGAGCCAAACTTGACGAATGAAATTTTTCAATGGAATTTCAACATGGACGCTACTTGCACACCAATCAAGACGCTACTTGCACACCTTCATAATACCCCGACAGACTACAAATGAGGAAAGACTCAGCTTCACAAAGTCATTTTGTCAGCAGATACAAGTCGCTAAAGTATAACGTAAATTTGTCAAAATTGACAAGATTTATGAACCATTTTGACAGCGAATTGTGAAAAATCCGCCGTATGTTGAGCTTTTACTCTACAACTAAGCTGTTGTACCCAAAAAGTTGAGCCGGATCACCAAATTTTAGCATGGTTGTCATCTCAGGTCTTAAACAGTAAGGAAACAAACTTGATGATTTATTCATTACTGTCGCGACATGAAAAAACTGGCCTTTGTAAAAACTTGGTTAGTGGCCCAACTATACTATTTACTTACGAAGCTGTAATTTTGCATAATTCCATGTAAAACCCATATGTACATCCGGTAAAAATTTAATCAAATTTGGAGGACCATATCTAAATTTGGTCCACTTGACATGGAATAACCTGGATAAAAATCGGAGTATGCCTTCTTCTGCGATAAGGATGTAAAACCGTAGGCCCCGTGTCAATACGATGTTTGGCACGTTAAAGATCCCTATTGGAGGTTGGAACATCACTGGATTCGGCAAAATCCTAATAGGGTTGGCTCATGATCACAGTAATTGATGCCTAGAAGTGCGAGATGTATTCCGTAACCTGACGCTTCGCTCAATAACACAACAACAAGAACAGCAACAAATTATTAAAATAAAATGGGGTTTCTTTACAATACTTGTACATTGTTCCATATTAAAAGACTAACCTTGTTTCCTTAAAAACAACAAAAAGGTTTTGATTTAGGAATGTCGGCAGACCAGCTATGGATTGATTCTCGACGTTTCAAATGAATTTCTTTCGTTGTGGCGAAGTTTTCTTAAGTTTCCTTAAAGAAACACGAACATATTTTACCTTGTTGTTGTTGGTTTTGTATGTGGCTTTGCAACGCAACATTAGCCAAGAGAGCCAAGATATTTTATCTTCATTGTACTGTTTCTTTGAGGGGTGCATAATTTTAAAGTCAACGAACTTATCCAAAATCAGTAGCAACAATATTAATGGCACCATACTTCAGTTTTTGACTTTGCTTGTGTTGCAACAACTTTTGCAATATACCGCTAGCTTCACTATTTGTGAATTTCGACAAAAAAAAGAATTTTTAAGAATCAGCAGATGTTACTTTATTTTATACACAACTCGCTATATTTATTAAGACAATCCAATTGTTTTACATTTAACAAATTTATTTCTCGACATAATCCAAATAATAAGATATATCTATGCAAAATAAGCCTCTGCTTCAGCAACGACCTCTTCATTTGACGTGAACCGCTTTCCCCCAAGATATTTTTTCAAGTTTGGAAAAAGAAAGAAGTCACAGGGGGCCAAATCTGACGAATATGGTGGATGGGGCACCAATTAGTACCGTAACTGGACTAGTTTTACTGTCGCGATCGCCGATGAGCCGGGACGTTATCATGATGGTAGAGAATTCTTTCTTCGCTAGGTGGAAATTTTTTCTCTTTAATTCAGCGTCGAATCGGTCCAATAAATCAGCATAGTACTGTCCCATGATTATCCTTCCCTTCTCCAAACAATCAATTAAAATTATGCCTTGCAAATTCCAATAAATCGTCGCCATAACTTTTCCGGCTGATGGAATCATCTTCGCCTTCTTTGGTGCACGTTTGCCGGGAAAATCCCATTTTGTCGATTGATCTTTGGTTTCCGGCGTGAAGTGAGGTATAATACTCACAGTCAGATAACGCCGCAGAAGTTCACTCGTATTGTGCTTAAACATGTCCAAAAATTGCTTTAACGTTATCATGTGATTTCGTTTTTGATCAATCGTCAGTAGACACTTCACCCATCCCGCCGGTAGCTTTCTCATATTCAATTTTTCGTGAAGAATGTTTTGCACACGTTCATGAACTTTGTTGATCATATCATCCGTAGTCACCTCAATGGAACGATCTGGCCGCCTTATCAAAAACGATGTTCAGCTACGCTTAAATTCATTAAGCCACTGCACCCAACTTCTCTTTCATTTCTGCACACGTTTTTCCATCCAAAAAAAGAAATCGAATCACTGACCTTTTTCCAAGATTCTACAAATATATAAACTTGCTCACATTCAACAGCTATCAAAACAACACTACTCGATGAATCTCACCGAAATTTTCACCGACGTTGACTAAAGAATATTACTCACAGTCGGTAATGCAAATTTTGATACAAAACCCATAAGGATATTTTTTAAAATATGTACCATATTTTCGGAAAGAGGAAATATGTTGTATATTGAGTGTAGTAAATAACTATCTCCAGTTCCTATTAATAAAACGTTCACTTTATACATTTAATCTCATTATTAAAACAATAGTTTAATCAAAAGGATGAATAAAATGTTTACAGCAACACTTTATTCACACTGCTATTAACAACACAGAAAAAAATTAAAATTCGGACTACCTGAAATTGTCGTTGCTATAGATGGCTTGTTTATAAAACATGTGACACTTCACGCAAATTCTTCAATTTGCTGATTTAAGAGTCTGAAAATGTGTTTGAAATGGCAAATAACTTCGAAGAAAGCATACCACAAGATGTTCTGAACCAAGCTGCGATTGCAGTAACCAATTTATTGCCAGAAAAATCAAAATTAGTTTCCGAAAAGGAGTACAAAACACTTTGTGAATGGAAGACAATAAAAAATGTGAAAACTGTTAACGAGGAAATACTGCTACCCTATTTCTTAGAAAAATCAAAGGAAGTAAAGGTGTCCATCTTATGGTGTCGTTACTCAATGCTCAGAGCAACGCTATCCATAAATGGAAATATTGATATTTCCAAGTAAGTAAACCTAAATATTCTACATTAGATTTAACTATTACGGAGTTTTGCAGGTTTTCAAAGGTTATCGTTTTTATAAAAAGACAGACTTCAGGTTACGAGCCAAAAAAGTTTCGAACATTTGAAAAAACAGATTTCTACAAATTTTTATGCGAGGCCCCTAATAATATGTACTTATGTGTGAAGATAAGAATTTCTATAATCATCCTTGAAATACGTTTCCAATTTTTCATTCTTTATAGATAGTCTTAATTATGGGTGTAGCTGGCGAATGTAAAATTGACGAACTACAGAAAATTCGGCTTGATGGTATTGTTGGGAAAGAGTCCGTTCTAATAATTTCGTTTCCAGACACAAAAACAAATTAAAAACGCACATTTACAATTATCAATGAAGACTGTCAAGTTAATTTAATAGAAGTTTACAAGAAGTACAAAAATTTAAAGTGCACAATAGAACCTATCGGTATCAACATTTTGGCAAAAATACCACAAATGATTGCGAAATCATGATCTTTGTACCGGGCACTGTTTTCGACGGACTTCTGCAAATTTACAGTCCCTGGCCATATTACTCACAAATCAACCCTTTTACCTGGAAATTCCCATCCTATTATAGTGATATTCTTCTGCTTTGAATCCGATCGTTTATCGGGGGACTAGATTATTGTATCAATAAATAAAAGTACCAGAGAAATGATATTTAGAAGAGTAAAGTACGTATATATAAATATTTCAGTTATCAACTTACATTTAGCGAGTTCACAGTTTAGAGCATATATGGGCAACCCCCGGCCCTCCACCAGCTTCAATCCGGCTCGCGAGAGAAATTCAAATAACGCGCCAAAAAAATTAAAGATTTAGCACACATAGTTTATTTGTAATTACCGTCAACCAACCTAAAACTGTACTTATTCAAATCTTGAAGACTAAAATCGATAAATAATATTATTAAGCGTACGCAATGGAACGCCACAGATCGAGTCAGAAATAGTCGTCGAAAGAGACAAACAGATAAACATTCGGGAAGCCGCCCGATGACTTCTAAGCGCTCCAGAGCCGACTGTTATTCATAACGCGGCTAGCATCGCATATTCGCGTACGATCGAGAGTATTCTAGTTGCTTATTGCGGGTAATATATAAACCGCTCAGCGCGCGTGTCAACTCATTACTTCTTAACAACTGATAAGAAAAGACGCGGGAAATATTCAAGCAAATTCAGGTCAGAAGAAAAAAAATCTATCAAGATGTCTGGTTTAAAAAAGCGAAAAGTGGACACAGAATGTCGTCAATTCCAAAACAAATGGACTGAAGAATACTTTTTTATCATGCACAGTGGTAAACCTATGTGTTTGCTGTGCAATGAGACAATTTCAGTTTTAAAAGAATACAATATGAAGCGGCATTACTCCAGCAAGCATTTCGCTCAATATAAATTACTTACGGGCCAGTTAAGAAAGGATAAAATTAAAAAATTCATTACCGATTTAGGGAAACAGCAAGAAATGTTCCATTCACAAAGATCAAATCTAGACAGTGTTGTTAAAGCTAGTTTTATAGTTAGTTCCAAAATAGCGAAAACATATTCTGAGGGAGAGTTTGTTAAAGAGTGCCTAGTAGATGTTGCAGAACTTTTGTGTCCAGAAAAGAAAAAAGAGATTGAGAAAGTGAGTTTATCGCGATGTACTGTTGTTCGACGTATAAATATGATGGCTAGTGATATCAAAAAAAACATTGACTGATAGACTGGCTGGTTTTCAAGCATTGTCGATTGCTTTGGATGAGAGTACAAATTTATCTGACACAGCCCAGTTAGCTATTTTTATACGAGGTGTTGATGAAGAATTTGTAGTGACAGAGGAATTACTGGCTTTACGGCCGCTACAAGGGACCACTACTGGAAAAGATATTTTTGCCGAGGTGCAAAGTACTTTTGAGCAATATGGTTTGCAGTAGTGTAAATTAGTTGAAGTATGCACAGATGGTGCGCCTTCAATGGTCGGTCCACGAAAAGGTTTTATCGGAATTCTGAAAGAAAGAGCAACCGCTATGAATATGCAAGAATGTGATTTAATAATTCTGCATTGCATTATTCACCAACAAAACTTGTGCTCTAAGTCCATTCGACTGAAGAACGTTATGGATGTGGTAGTAAATACCATCAATTTTGTTAGATCCCGCGGTCTTAACCATCGCCAGTTTAAAGCATTTTTGGATGAACTCTCTTCAGAACACGATGATGTGACATACTATTGCGAAGTAAGGTGGCTAAGCAAAGGCAAAATGCCAAAAAGATTTTATGACCTTAGAAAAGAAATAGCTGATTTTATGGAAATGAAAGAGAAAACATTGCCGCAAATTTGTGATCCAACATGGCTTTGTGACTTGGCATTTCTGGTAGACATCACAGGACACTTAAACGACCTGAACTTGCAGCTTCAAAAACAAGGGCAATTGGTAAATCAGTTGTACAGTCATCTTAAAACTTTTCAAAACAAAATTCGCTTGTGGGAAACACAAATGAGAAGTAAAAACTGTTTTCATTTTGCAACATTATCCAGTCATGAAATCATTGATTACGGTCGCTATGCTGAAGAACTGAAACTACTGTCAGAGCAATTCACTGATCGGTTTTCCGATTTTAGGAATATGGATAGCACTTTCAATATTTTTGCAAATCCGTGTAAGTGTAATGTGGAAGAAGAGACTCATATTTGAAGTCTAAATTTGATGATGTGGAACTAAACGAATTTTACAGAACATACCTTTCCGAAGAAACGTATCCACAGCTGAGAGTTTTCGCAAGAAAAATAATTTGCACATTCGGAAGCACGTATAAATGTGAGCAGTTTTTTTCAATCATGAAAATTAATAAAAATAAGCATCGTACTCGACTTACAGATGTTAATTTAGAAAACACTTTGCGCCTATGTACTAGTGATATCGACCCCAATATTGATCATCTTGTTTCTCAGCTTCAAACTCAAGTCTCTCATTGATACAAATAAAAAAATGTGTGAATTTTTATTGCCTTTTTATTCACTACTACCTACTTATTTCTTACCTACGGCCCGCGACCTGATTAAGTCCCGAAATTACGCCCTCAGCTAAGCAAAGGTTGCCCATACCTGGTTTAGAGAATGCATCGATATTTTTTTAAATATTTCGTCATAACCGTATAGAAGCTAAGTTGTGGAGTATCGTTAGGTAAGTGTTTTGTGTTGAATTAATGTTTGCATTATTTAATAGGTTTTCTTTAGTGACGAGTGCTCGCTCTGTGTGTTGGTGCAGCAAGGACAATTTGTTCGTAGACGACCTGGCGAACGTCTCACAGAGTCCACGGTTCTTCGAACTGTAAAACACCCTCTGCAGGTAATGATTTGGGGAGTGATTAGTGGAGACGGACCCGGCCCTTTGTATTTTGTAGAAGGTACAATGCGTCAAGGGCAGTACATAAATGTGTTAAAAAACACGTCATTACCGTATTTTAAGCCAGGACGTCGCATACCGACAAGGCGTTTATTTATGCTCCTTGCCATGTGGCAAAAAAGGTTAAGAAATTCTTTGAAGACAATCCCATACCTCTTTTACGTTGGCCCGGAAATTCACCGGACCTCAGTCCCATCGAGAACGTATGGAATCGACTAAAAAGTAAGGTATATGAAAGAGAAAACCCTACAAAGGAAATATTAATGAAGAATATAAAGGATATATGGGAGAACGATGAAGATATAAAAGAGACAATCATATCTTGCATTGAATGTATGCCCCGAAGAGTTAAGGGTGTTATTAAAAATTATGGGTTATGGACTAAATATTAATTACTTAATATTTACATATGTTACATATTTTTACAATATATTTTATAAATTAAAAATATAATACATGTATAGTTTATATTTTTCAAGTAATTTGGCCAGAGACTGTACTACCCAATGCAGGAGCTGACTTATTAACTCTTAAAAAGTACGGAGGGTGGAGGTCTTCTACAGTGGCAGAACACTATATCGACGAATCAGTTGTTCAAAAAATATCCACGTCAAGAAAAATTTTAGCAGATGTAAATTCAAATGAAAGGCCTGAAACTTCCACTGTACTTAACCCTGACGAAAGCAAAGTCAACTCTTCTTCTTTAAGTGTTCATCACATTAGTAATAGGGTAATAGCACAATTAAGATTTATGTAAATAAATTACCTGAGCTATAAAATTTTTTGAAAATTCAGGGAAATTGGAAAAAATATTGTATGATACACGTGAATAAAGAAATTTTATCCACTCAAAAACTATTTTTTCGTGGATACAATTCGTCTTTATCCACTTATACCATAAATAGCTATCTTGTTTTATTGATTTGTACAAAGCTTTGTAAGAATGAATTATAAAATTACAAACGTCAGACCATTTAGAGGCATTAAACTTCAATGGCATATTTTATAAAATTAACGACAAAATGATTAATTTAACTCATTTTACAGTTTTACTAACTACATACTTAAAATAAGTCATTTGTTTGGTATATTTTGATCTTCCTCAAATTTCCACTGAGTAACGTATAACCAACATAAACACAGAAATGTACACAGCGCTTTTCCACTCAAATTTAACGTGCCTAGAGTAGCGTATCAACGTGTTTTACTTTAACGCGGTGTATGTACCTGTTTCGTGTATACGACGAAATCCGCACACCGCAGGTCTGCTACCAGCTCGAGAACCTGTTGGAAGGCGTTACTATTACCGAAGTAGGATTTATTGTTCGACTTTAATAATTTACTGTGACGAAGTCAATGACTTCGCATCGTGCAGGTGCCTTTATTGTTTCAGTTTTCCCTTTTATGGACAGGTCGTGAGCATACATTTGCGAGGATTATAAATTACCGAAGGTAAATTGAATGGTAGATATATCTTTCTATACTATGGATCAAAAGATCGGTTACCAAATATAAGATAGTTAATAGTAGGCTTACCATAATTTCAAAATTTCAAACCGAGTCGGAAATAAGTTTTGCGGGAATAATAATTACAAAAAAATATTATAATTTGAAAATATCTAATAAAATAAAATACAATCCTATTCTAAAAAATATCAATAAAACTATTACTTTTTTCCATTCGTATTTTTCGCTGGAATGAATTTTCTTTAATATATTTTTATTGCTTCTTACTTTATTATAAAATTTGACGTACACTACCGTTCATGGAAGTTCGGGCAAACAAAAAAATGTACGGAAGTCAAAGAAAATAAGAGAAATATTAAATGGCCATGCATTTAATACTTACTTACATGATTTTACATATTTTCAAACACAAATTTATTAAAAAGAAAAAGTTAATGTAATACAAATAATTTAAATCCGATTTTCATCGAAAAATCCACCTTTTGCCTTTAGGACTGCTGCCACTATTCTCGGCATCCGATTCACTAATTTTGCTAATGTTTCATTGGGCAAGCTTGTCCATACCTCCTGGAGAATGGTCCACAAACGTTCCTTCGATTTTGGACACTTTTTCCTAACACATCGGTCTAATTCCTCCCATAACAACTCTATCGGGTTCAGATCGGGGGACTGTGGCGGCCATTCCATAATTTTTAGGGTTCTTTCATTTTCTTCTTGTTGCAGGTAATCTGTGCACAATTTAGATATATGTTTGGGGTCATTGTCCTGCATAAATTCAAATCCACGACCAATTAATCGGACTCCTGACGATATGGCATTTTCCTCCAAGGTTTTCCGATATTCTTCTTTTTTCATTATGCCCTCAATTTTGAGCAAGTCCCCTGTTCCGATTAAGGAAAAACAACCCCAAACCATTACAGATCCGGCTCCATGCTTCACCGTAGGAACTATACACTCCCGTAACATTCTTTCCCCTCTTGATCTGCGTACGAGAACTCTCTGTCTATTTCCAAAAACCTCAAATTTGGATTCGTCAGTCCACAAAACGTTTTTAAAATCGTCCACTGTCCAATCTCTATGAGCATGTACCCATTTCAGTCGTTTCAGCCTATTTCCTCTTCGGGTAACGGTTTTCGACAAGCCACTCGCCCATGCAACTCAGCCTCTTTCAGCCGACGTTTCACAGTACTCACAGAAACTTTGGAATATCGCTCATTATTGAATTCTACAGAAATTTCTGATGCTGTTAGCCTTCTATTGCGCTTACTAATTATTTTTATTCGTAAATCTTCCGCAGAAGTCATTTTTCTTGACGGTCCTGGCCGATTACGATCTTGCACGTCACCGGTTGTCTTAAATCGAACTATAGTATCATGCACCGTAGATTTTTTTATTTTTAATTTATCCGCAATCCGTCTTTCAGCTAGAGGCTTCCCACGAGGCATTTTAAGCAGTCAAACCGAAATTATTTTATTTTTCACTTGCACAACCACAGACACTTTCACAATAACAATCTCTTCAGAACTACTGCGTTTACAAATGTTATAATACTTTATGAAGGGTATACGAATATTTCCAGGTAACACGAGTGAATCAGCTAACCCTCCTAGGGATTATTATAAAGCTTTATTGTCACTGTAATTATTGGGGATTTCCAACATAATTATATATTTTATGATAACGGTCTTATAATAGACAAATACTACCTGGAAATTGGTAAAAGGCTTCCAGAAAAGGTTAGTTTTAATAATTCCTCACAGAAATGCATATTATATACTTTTAATTTTTTTTCCTAAACAGTTAATATAATTTGTCAGCTTACCCGAACTTCTATGAACGGTACGTAGTACCGGAATTCATTTTGCACACGTAGCAAAATGGTTTCTATTCAAGAAAATATTTTTATTTCAAAACTATAAAAATGTATAACATAAGAAAGTAATTTTCTTGAAATTTTATTTAGACTAAATAAACATTTCATTCGGGTTAAAAAATCTAGAAAATCCAAGGCAGAAAAATGTTTCTTCCAAGTAAATCATTTAGTTTTAGGCTAAGAAAGTATTCAAGAATGAAAAAATAGTCCAGATTTCAAAGTTCTATTGAGAAGTTAAGCGACCGGTTTCGTGTTCAAAAAACATATCACCAGGCAAATAATGGCAAAAAAAAGCTCTAAAGTTAATAATTAAAATTAGGAGCAGGTGAATAAACTAATGAAAAGGTTTTTTTCTATATGTTACAGTATAATTAAATTATTTCTTTAATAATGTAAAATACACAAAAAATCCATAACCTAGAAGAACTGCAAGCAGCAATTCAGCATGAAATTAACATTAGTGTAGAATTGCAACATGTTTTTAAAAATTTGAAGCGACGGGTAAATGTTTGCCTGCAGAAAAATTATCATTTTCAACACTTTTTATAAATTGAAATGAATAAAGTTATAAAAATAAAATGCTAGATTTATTTTAGAGAATCTTAAAATAATTTATGTGAGAAGGTAGAACGTTCAAAATAAATAATAGATAGAGTAATTTTAATGTTTAACATTACCAATTTATAATATTGGTTGCATGCTCGAAAGCCGTCACGTGGGTTTCGTTCATAAATGAAGACTATATATACTTCTCTTAAGCGGAGAAAAAAACACTAAGAAAATATTTCTTTTGATTTAAAACAGTTGTGGTATTGTGGATAATTAAAACAGTAATTGTCTTGAATTAAGGCGGACAGCTTTGATACAAGTAAACGTTTCTCTGCGTGTAGATACGCTTGCTTACAAATTAGGGATAGGTGAGGGGAGTTGTTATGGAGAAAGGTTGGGGTAGCGGTTAATGGTAGTTTGAATATCTTTTCTAGGATGTGGTTCAGTTTTTGAGGAAGAGAATTGGCCTAAGATATGGAAATGGCCCTTTGGATAAGAGAATTGATAACTCTGCGTTTTTGGGTTGGATGATGGTGTGAGAAAAGCCATTGAGATATCTTCCTCGAGAACTGAACCACATGACGTAAAAGATATCACAATGCTCACAACTGACAAAACGCTAGATTTTACAGTTACAAATAAAGATTCCAAATCAATATAAATTGATGTACTAAGATTTTTTATAGCGTAAATGTTTTCTTTTTCGACATTTAATTTACTTAAATTTGTTGTTTTTAGTAATAATCACTGTTTATTGTATTTTTAATCAAATCGGCCGGGGCGCCGGCACCAATATCTCAAAACAGGATTGTCCCGGTCAAACCGGGACGTATGGTAAGCCTAGTTAATAGGGAAGTTGCATGAAATTCGATTTGTTTTAAAAATTGCTTATAATGATTATTTAGAAATATGGGTAAAGGATTTTCAATAATTTTTTTTATAGATTTTCACTATTTCACGAGAAAATCGCTTTTGATCATTAAAATTGTTTGGCACATTCGAACAATTTCTTTCTAAACTTATGCATACCCTTAAAAATACACTCTAAAGAAACTCTACACACTGTCTAAGTTATTTTTTTAAATTAAAGGTGCAGCGGACAACGAAATGTAGAAGACAAAAATAGAATTAAACGTGACAATTTCGTTAAAAAAATAGCGAATACATTACGTAACACCCATTCCATACATACTGTACCCGAAATATAAAAGAAATTTGTTTACAATTTCGAGCATAATTATTAGATAAATTAGTACATATTTAAGAAGATTTATGACCTAATATCCGTGATCGTAACGATCATCGAAACTGCAAATATTTTCCGTATGGAATCGAAAATATTTATAGATAACAGTGCAAAGAAGCCAGCCTGTCCGATAACCTATAACGATCCCGATGTCAGGAACGAAAGTAATTATAGATATAATAAATAAACCCAGCACATTTAAAATTATGTTGCAGTTATAATAATTGACTTAAAAAAACGACAGACGTATCGAGACCACACACATATCTCTTCTTATTCATATAATAGCCAATGTCTTCCTACTAGTTTATTCGTTCTTTTTCCCTTTAGTTTTCTTCTTCATTTTCTTGCATGTAACAAAAGAAGCCATTCATAATATGATGTGTTGCTAACGAGATAAATTCTCTATACAAGCTGCACGCTATTTGTACTGTATGGTATCCTTCAAGGGACCATGTGTTTAATATTGAAAAAAAGCAAATATCTTATCGATTAAGTGAAGCATTGCCAATTAAATTTTCTGGTGAAATCTGGAGCAATTATAGTAACAGTAGCTAGAAACCTATTGCTTAATTTTCTTTCTTATAATTAACCCAGTTTTCAAGGTTTTGTGAACAAAGGAAAGTACAAAGTACAATGGAAACATTGATTTAACAACTTAAGTTTAGTGTGAGAGATAAAGAGGTGATGATCAACAAATTATATAGGAAAATGTGTTTTTGGAGTAAATGATAGCCCAAATTCTGTTGGAACATCTATTATTATAAAGATATTAAAGAAAGCATTAAAAAAATCGAAAACCGAAGGTTTCTAGTAACTTTTAAAACTAGGATCATAAGTGAAAGGGTTTTAACTTTTGGGTGGTACGCGCCAGGAATATAGTAAGTATGTGCCATTGTATATATGTAATAAAAATTTGGGACAACTTGTGAGCTCATTTTGACGTTTTTTGAATCTTGTGACAAAGTCTTGTCCATTTACGATTTGACACTAACAGCCGACTGGGCGAAGCGAATATTAATATCGACCGTTTCGTCTGATTGTAGTCTCACGAAGCTCGCCTCTGAGTAACTAACGCCTGAAGATGGTAGATGAGATTCTATCGAAACGTAGCACCAGTTCTTTTCAGAACAGAGACACCAGCACGTGGAGAGGAATCCGAAATAACGCTATCAGACATTGTACCAACGAAAACCTTAGGCATGAAATATACAGAGTGATTTATAATAGGTTTAAAAGAGTTGACAACTTGTTCAAGAAGTCATTAAAACCAAAAAATGTCATAGGTACTATTTTTTCTATTTACAGAGCTACAACAGATTTAAAGTTCATTGATTTAGAAATGAACAAGGTGCCTCGTAAAACCTACACTACCGTTCATGGAAGTTCGGGCAAGCAAAAAAATGTACGGAAGTCAAAGAAAATAAGAGAAATATTAAATCGCCGTGTATTTAATTCTTACTTACATGATTTTACATATTTTCAAACGCAAATTTATTAAAAAGAAAAAGTTAATGTAATACAAATAATTTAAATCCGATTTTCATCGAAAAATCCACCTTTTGCCTTTAGGACTGCTGCCACTATTCTCGGCATCCGATTCAGTAATTTTGCTAATGTTTCATCGGGCAAGCTTGTCGAATAGTAGAACATTTTGGTTTCTAATCCATCCTGATAGCTTGCGCGGTTCCGGAGTTATGATGAAAAATGCGTTTTTGGGGGTAACTTCAGACGTATCCTTCATATCCTTAAGGTGAAACCCTTCACGTCCTTAAGAACATGAATATCAGCCGATAAAAAAAATACGTGTCCTTTACTTTTTGATGGTCTACCAATATACCATCGAAATCGAAGGGGGTCAGTTCTGTCAGTTTGCTTGTCAGTTAGTGCGAGAATTAAAGGAAACTGATTACCCTATACGATTGACGTTTGCTAACCAAATGTTGGTAAGATTTGACGACTTTAACAGAATGTTCTTCTCTGATGAGACACATTTTCATCTGCATGGATACATCATCAAGCAAAATTGTTGTTATTGGTCACAAGAAATTTCCCAGGAGAAACATCAAACTCCATTACATAGTTCTAAAGTTATTGCTTGGGCAGTAATATCCTTCAGGGGCATAACAGGCCCATAATTTTTTGAAAATAACAATGAACAACAGTTACTGTTAATTCTGACAGGTACGCCGCAATGATCCGTGAATTTTTTGCCCTCCAAGAATTTGATGATTTTAATGACCAGTGGTGGTTCCAGCAAGGTAGAGCTGCTAGCCACACATCAAATGCCGCATTACAAGCTGCAAGAGAGTGGTTTCGGGATCAATTGATATCAAGAAGACGCGACATCAATCGGCCACCAAGAAGCCCGGACTTAGCTTCAAACGATCTTTTTTTGTGGGACAATCTTAAGAGTCGAATTTATGATAACGCCTCAGCAAATTTGATTCAGCTTCAAAATAGTATCCAGGAAAAGATTGAAGCCATTACTCCCGACTTATGCACAAGTGTAATGAAAAACGTAAGGCATGGCTTGGAAGAGCGCCAACGGCAAAATGAGCGACTTCTCGATGATATAATTTTCCATACATCAATTTCCAATAAATGTAGTTTTAAGTTAGTTGAGAAAGCTGACAATAGCTGAGCAAAATTAGAAAGAAAAGTGTAAAACTCTCTGAGACACCTTGTGCTACCCCCACAGTCTTTTCTATTGTACCCAAATCATATTAGATCTTGTTACCTTTATTTGAAAAGTGATCAAAAAGAAATAGACGGTGATAATGGGCTGTTTTCCTTATTGATAGGAAAAAGGAAGAATATATCACTGCGCGGTTTTCGCCATTACTTTAGTCTGTCAAAACTCTTCAAACGCGACATAAGAAAAGCATATTGTTACATTTGAATTTTTAGAGATAATTGAGAAAAACTGGTACAGTTGGGGATAACGCCATCTGGTACACTTCTTGAACATTAACAAGCGACACAAATTACAACGTTTAAAACAGCGCTGCATGCCTTTTCAAACAAGTCCATGTTTCTGCAATTCGGGTAAAAACTGCGGAAGTTATAGCAGGTTTAGTTTTACATGATTTGGCAACGCCTACTACACTTATTATTCGCAATATAACAACGTCTTTAACCAAAGTGGTGCCTAATTAGCTAAGCTTTTTAATGAAGCATTTAAAATTATAGTAAATCCTGGAACTTTTATCAGCTAATTTAAAATTTACTGTTTACCCTAGGAACTACGCCCCCCAGGGATCATGTTTGGAATTTAAAAATATTTTCATTAAATTTCCCTTTGCCACTTTAGTTATGAAAAAAATTTTCCCATCACTATCGCTATTGCGGTTTCCAAGATACTGCCGGTCCCCACTCTTTAGTGCATATATGGGCAACCCCCGGCCCTCCACCAGCTTCAATCCGGCCCGCGAGAGAAATTCAAATAACGCGCCAAAAAAATTAAAGATTTAGCACACATAGTTTATTTATAATTACCGTCAACCAACCTAAAACTATATTTATTCAAATCATAAAGACTAAAATCGATAAATAATATTATTAAGCGTACGCAATGGAACGCCACAGATCGAGTCAGAAATAGTCGTTAGAAAGAGACAAACAGATAAACATTCGGGAAGCCGCCCGATGACTTCGAAGCGCTCCAGAGCCGACTGTTATTCATAACGCGGCTAGCATCGCATATTCGCGTACGATCGAGAGTATTCTAGTTGCTTATTGCGGGTAATATATAAACCGCTCAGCGCGCGTGTCAACTCATTACTTCTTAACAACTGATAAAAAAAGAGGCCGGAAATATTCAAGCAAATTCAGCTCAGAAGAAAAAAAAACTATCAAGATGTCTGGTTTAAAAAAGCGGAAAGTGGACACAGAATGTCGTCAATTCCAAAACAAATGGACTGAAGAATACTTTTTTATCATGCACAGTGGTAAACCTATGTGTTTGCTGTGCAATGAAACAATTTCTGTTTTAAAAGAATACAATATGAAGCGGCATTACTCCAGCAAACATTTCGCTCAATATAAATTACTTACGGGCCAGTTAAGAAAGGATAAAATTAAAAAACTCATTACCGATTTAGGGAAACAGCGAGAAATGTTCCATTCACAAACATCAAATCTAGACAGTGTTGTTAAAGCTAGTTTTATAGTTAGTTTCAAAATAGCGAAAACATCGAAGTCATATTCTGAGGGAGAGTTTGTTAAAGAGTGCCTAGTAGATGTTGCAGAACTTTTGTGTCCAGAAAAGAAAAAAGAGTTTGAGAAAGTGAGCTTATCGCGACGTACTGTTGTTCTACGTACAGATATGATGGCTAGTGATATCAAAAAAACATTGACTGATAGACTGGCTGGTTTTCAAGCATTTTCGATTGCTTTGGATGAGAGTACAGATTTATCTGACCCAGCCCAGTTAGCTATTTTTATACGGTGTTCATGAAGAATTTGTAGTGACAGACGAATTACTGGCTTTACGGCCGCTACAAGGGACCACTACTGGAAAAGACATTTTTGCCGAGGTGCAAAGTACTTTTGAGCAATATGGTTTGCAGTGGTGTATATTAGTTGGAGTGTGAGTGTGTGTGTGTTGGAGCCGAGCTTCAAGAAGACTCATATTTGAAGTCTAAATTTGATGATGTGGAACTAAGCGAATTTTACAGAACATACATTTCCGGAGAAAAGTATCCACAGCTGAGAGTTTTCGCAAAAAAAAGAATTTGCACATTCGGAAGCACGTATAAATGTGAGCAGTTTTTTTCAATCATGAAAATTAATAAAAATAAGCATCGTACTCGGCTTACAGATAGATGTTAGTTTAGAAAACACTTTGCGCCTATGTACTAGTGATATTGACCCCAATATTGATCATCTTGTTTCTCAGCTTCAAACTCAAGTCTCTCATTGATTTTCATTTGATTTTTCTATCTTTTTTTGTTAATTTGCTTTTAATATGTTTGATTATGCTATTATAATTCTAATAAATAAAAAAATGTGTGAATTTTTACCGCCTTTTTATTCATTACTACCTACTTATTTCTTACCTACGGCCCGCGACCTGATTAAGTCCCGAAATTACGCCCTCAGCTAAGCAAAGGTTGCCCATACCTGCTTTAGTGGAACACGCCGTATAACTCCTCTTAGGTACAGTAACAACCAGCGATTAGCGATAGATTAAAAAAATCTTGGTCCTTGCAAAATTCAGGAAAAATAGATAACTAGATTGATAATGTTATGCTTGAATGCTGAATGTTACGCTTGAATGAATGCTCATCAATAACAACTAACAAATGACAGATCTAAAAAAGAATGGTTTACGATGCGATTAAACTTTTGAACGTCAATGTAGGTATGAATAATGAATGTATACGTATGTAAGTAGGGGATTAAATGCGATTAGAATTTATATAATAAAATAGCCTTGACGGACAAAATGTAACGAGAATGTCTGTGACGGACATCAGCAACATTAATTTATTTGTCTCATTTAAATTTAATATCTTCGTTGTACAGCTTCCTCGTGACCAGCGTTGGCTAAAAGTATTTACCGCAGAGGTTTAAGCGGAGTATGAATGAAGACGAAAAATAAATTGTATGATTATTATAAATTATCGTAAATGGCACAATCGGGATTTATGTATAATGTTTAAAATGTATAGTGCTGATTTTTATTTTGAACTAGTATTATTGCTGTCCGTTGACTGTACTTGTAGCGTAGTGTATGTAAACTTATCGCTTTGCCTAATCAACTGCAAAAACTTCATACTAGGGTTGTCGGCTTTTGTATGCGTCAAAACAAATAAATAACAAGATCTAAGAATTTGTTTGTTAGATTTGTTTTATATTACCAATAACTTTGATGAATAACGCTGGCCACGAGCGGTACCGCGCATCGGCGCAGAATCAGTTCGGACCGAGAGGAACGGTAGTATTACTTCGTCTGCAGAGCAGTACGGACATTTTCGCAATTGTTTATCTGTCCTAGAAAAATTATGATTTCGTCAGCAAAACGACCGCGGTCGGACAAACTTCGAAAATTTATTGCAGAAATTCCAGACTTAATATATGAAGGTGCTAAAATTAAATGTGTAATCTGTAAAATCCCGTTGGTCCAGACAACATTGTCTACGACACGTACATAGTGAAAAGCATGTCTCAAAAAGAAATTGCGCAGGAGACAATGAAAAATTTAATTTAATTTACTAGACAAGGAACCATTTATCTGCTTTTGGAATAACTATTCGAAGTGCAAATTACCAAGTCGAACATCGTTACGAAGAATTGTGCAATCTGCGCGCGAACATATTGAACAAAAAATAAAATCAGAGTTGAAAGATCAAAAATTGTGGTTATGTGTCGACGAAACAACAGATCGGAAGAAACATTCTGTTCTTAATGTAATGGCACGCAAATTGGAACCTCATCAATCGGCACCTTCAATTCTATTAGTCTCCAAACGAATACAACAGTGTACTGCCGAAGTAATTTCAAAGTTAGTGTTAAGTACATTGGACAAGTTTGAACTTTTAACAAACCAACTCTTGATGTTAGTGAGTGATGGTGCTGCAAACATGCTTTCTGTAGGCCGGTCTCTTAAAAAGCATTCTGCTAATTTGTTACACATTGCGTGTAAAATTCATGCTCTCAATCTTGTGGCGGATAGTATTAGAAAATGTTATCCTGAGGTAGACGCTTTAATAGCGCATACCAAAGCAGTATTTGTCAAATCACCGAAACGTATTCGCGAATTTCACAGACTGTGCCCCCGTATACCAGAGCCACCAGAACCTATTCTAACTCGTTGGGGAACATGGTTGCAGGCCGCGTTTTATTATCATAAATATTTTGACAATATTAAGAACGTGGTTTTACAATTCGATACAAAGGAAGCTGCCGCTATCCAGAAAAGCCAGTCGAAATTTCAAGATAGTCAAGTTAAAGTGGATTTAGAATTGATGTGCCGATTGATGAGGTTCCAATTTGCGTGCCATTTCATTAAGAACAGAATGCTTCTTCCGATCTGTTGTTTCGTCGACACATAACCACAATTTTTGATCTTTCAACTCCGATTTTATTTTTTGTTCAATATGTTCGCGCGCAGATGGCATAATTCTTCGTAACGATGTTCGACTTGGTAATTTGCACTCCGAATTGGGATCTCCATACCTCACCGTGGCACGTTGTCCGGTCGATTTTCTTGAACTTGAAGCCGCCATAACGAACATTCACAAACACACACCTCGAGCAAATTTTAGCAACTGAAGTCTTTTTTATACGTTCGCATATTTATATGATATGCAATTCTGCGTGTTGAAACCTGCATACGCCGTTGAAACTTGCAAACTCCGTTGAGCGCATGTTGCAGCCGATTGTTAACACATTGTATTCCAAATAATATTGCAATATGCAGTACATTGACGCCAGAAACAACAAATTATTTGAAAAAAGACAGTTTTGGATGTAAATATAAACGATTATCAATCAAAAATAAACCGGGCCTACGAGGCCCGAGAAATGTAAATACGCGGTCGAATTCAAATATCTAAAATCGATTTTCACATAAATTATATAGAACAAACGCCAATTAGAAATAGCAACAGGAAGATCCAGTTGAGGCAGAGACAATGCCCAGAAGAAAAAAAATTAAAGATAAAGAAGTTATGAAGCTTAGAATACCACGCTGGGTTTCGGAGGCCCGTGTTATGCATCCTAGGGTTAAGATTATTAATTTCAAACATTGTGAACGGAAGCATTTAAACACCTTTGTTATATCTTAAACACTAATTGTAACTCTTAATTATAGCTACTAGCTTGAGGTTGTGAATGTAGCTTAATGGTTCCTGGACAAATTAGTAATATAGCCTGCACTTAGGAACCTCTGGGTTTGAGTAAAATAAGTCAGTAATTATTCAATTAATTCTTTGCTTTCAACACTTGTATAATTAATATGTCATCATAATTATAATTAACATTCTTGTGTTATGTTTCCAAAAAATTCTGGATCAATAAACATATTACACAGTTTTACGACGTACATTGTCTTTCAAGTATCAGATTTACGCATAACAAAAACAAACTCCCGGCAAACATCCGAAACATTGAACTCGACTGCAAGAATTTCGATGGCAAAATTATGCTTACATTTTTTATAGAAGCTGTCGGAATGTTTGCCCAAAAGTAATTAAGACATATAAACTACGTTTGCTTGCATGTGTTACTTTTAATCGTGCAGCAATGACACCGCTTGTATGTTTAAGCATGTTAAGTGAAACAAGTGTTAAGCACTTGGAAATAACCCAACCTTTCCTTATAAAAAATCTACAAATATGGTGGATGTGACAATTACGGTTTAAAGAAAAATTTCTCTGCTGTAAAAATATCCCGGTGTAGTGTGTTTCGACGAGGAATGTTGCCATAATATATGCAAGAAACAATTAAACCCACTATATGGTGTAGAAATTAGGTTACAATTTACATTTTAAACAAGAAAGCGTTGGTAGAAAAAAAATATATAGGGAAAAGCCTACATATTAGGCTATTAAATTAAAACCCATAATTAGTTTTTAATTTCTCAAGTTTCTAATAAAAATTACGACGATTTTAGCACCATAAATTATTTAAAATTATGGATTTTATGACTCTTGTTATCATAATAATAGTATAATAGCAATAACTGTTTGTCTATGTAAATCAGCCGCATCCCATAATCTGAAGTTGTTTATTTAAATAAATAAACAATAACAGTAAAGTTGTGTGTTGCTTGAGGAATATGTAGATCGAAATACGTATTTGAAATCAAAAAACTATGTATTCAGAATAAAATCTTGTATTTTAAATTTGAAAATCTCAGCTTTTTTGTAATTTGGCCATATTAGTAAAAATCATAGGACTTGATTTGTGTGTTTACCAAATATAAGTAGTTTGTAGCACAAATAATCTTGCATAAGTTAGAATTAGGTACGTTGAAAACAAAAAAGTTTGGCCCTAGTATTTTTTCTTGACTTTTTTTCAAGTTCACGCTTCGCAAACTATAGTTTTATTGATTTCTTTCTTTCAGGAGTGTAGTAATGAATAGTCTGGGCAAACAGCGGTAACAGTCAGTGTAGTAGATATGTGGTGCGGAGTCAGCGATTATTTATTTCACGCGTTCACAGCGTCAACACTAAATCGATGCTGTATGCGAGTAGTTCTGTGTATATGTAGGCTGTCGTAACTTATTTCGTAATTGTACGCTTATGTTTGCTTTACAAATGTCGCAGTTAGGTACGTCGCGAAAACGACCAACGGCAGACACAGTTAAAAACTTTATAGTGGACATGCCGGACTTAATTTTTGATGTCGCTAAAATTCAATGTCTACTTTGCAAAATCCCTTTAATGTGTTGGTCCAGAAGCCATTGTCAACGTCACATCGAAAGCAAACAGCATTCTTCTGCAAAAAGTGGCATACGAGACCAAGAAAAATTTACAGTTGATTTATGTGTTACTCTTATTTTATGTAATCTATCGTTTCGTTTACTAGACAAAGAAGCATTTGTCTCCTTCTGGAATAAATATGCGGACTGTAAATTACCTAGTCAAACATCGATACAAAATGTAGTGCCATTTGCTCGTGAACATATAGAAAAAAGAATGAAAACGGAATTGTAAGATAAAAAACTGTGTTTGTGTGTGGACGAAACAACAGATCGTCAAAAACATTCTGTGGTTAATGTAATGGTACGTACAATGGAACCACATTGACCGTCATCCTCCCTCTTACTTGCTTCCAAAAGAGTTATAAATTGTACTGCCGATGAGATTTTAAAGGTGGCGTTGAACTCATTGAACAAATTTGAAGTTTCAACTAAGCAACTTTTAATGTTTATGAGCGATGGTGCCGCCAACATGCGTTCTTTGGGCCGATCTCTTAAAGAGTGTGTAAAATCCATACTCTAAATATTGCGACACAAACGATTCCTACGTTTTCCACTAGTAAATGCATTGATTGCTAGTACAAAGGCAGTCTTTCTAAAGTACAAAGGCAGTCTTTCCCGAAACGTACCTGACTATTTCACAAACTGTGTCCTGATTTACCAGAACCACCATAGCCGATTGTTATACGTTAGGGAACATGGTTGCAGGCTGCGTTTTACTACAACAAATATTTTGATCAAGTAAAGAAGGTAGTTTTAAAATTCAATCCAACAGAAGCTGCAGCAATCAAGAAAAGCCAGGAAATATTTCAAGATAGTCAGGTTAAAAGAGATTTACAAACTATTCACAACAATTACTTCGGACTAGCGGAGGAAATAGAAAAATTACAAAATGTTTCGATTTCGCTAGTGGATTCTGTTCAAATTGCGAATGATGTTCACGCACAGTTATGCGCTGTAGAAGGCGAAACAAATTGGTGGAAGTGTTTTAGAGAAAGACTCCGATTTTCTTATATTAAGTCAAATTTGTGAAGGTGCGTGTGAAGATGCATCAAGTTGTTTCAAAGATTATTTTAAATATGCAAATATAACATCGCTAGATGTCGAACGGTCGTTTTCGACATTAAAAAACATTTATTCCGCACGTCGTACTCACTTGGCTGAAACAGCTGTGGAAACATATCTAATGATTCAAATATTTAACAGGTGTTACCCAGTTTGTGATTTCACGGAAGACTTTTAAAACGGTAAGTGTTTCAGCACGTTTTATAATTTATTTCTTATCTTCTATTTTATGTGTAAACTTTTATACGCTCGCCACGCCTCTGGCTGTTACCGCATATTTGCCCAGGTTAGTAATGAATGGCAGTTTCATCAGCAGAAATCAATGCCAAAAGATATGACTTTTTTGATTAAATTGTCTTAACATATTTCTGGAAGAGTTTATTTAAACGCCTAGTTTTGAACCTGTTTTACACGCCGCGATTTATTGGCCAATTAATTGAACAATACACATGAAAAAAATGTTTAGTAACAATAACCAAAGTAATGCTAATATAGCTCATGGTATTGGTGGAATCACTCCCGGCAAGAACAATATGAGAAGAGAAATACGCTAGCCAACGGACATGTTTCTGCCAACCCAGCGTCATCAGCGTTGCTCCGAGCACACCATATCTGTTCGCCTCTCAGTTTATGCCAATAAACTCCACAAACAGCACTAAAATATATTTCTTGGCGTCACCTAGTGCCAAGAGATATAGTCATGCCGTACAGAAAGTAGCGACAGAAACCGGAGTACAGTTGCCAAACCACTTCTCAAGCAGTTCTTGAACTGGCAAGATGGCGTTGCGCATTGTTTTTGCCGGGAGTGATTCCACCAATACCACGAGCTAATTGAACAAGTTGATTTTTGATTTTATCGTACCTTTGCCATGCACCTTTGCCATTATTTAGCCCCCCCTATCAAAATATGCAATAATGTACAGGTATTCCATTTAAATGTTCACAACTTTGGTGTGTAAAATTTTTTTGGGTCACCCCATATATTTCAAAACAATTTTTAAACTTGCTCCCAATGAACCTTCTTCACTCTTAACAAAAATATTTTGTCGTTTTTCCTATGTAAACCGACGCGAACATGGTGCGCCACCTGTATATGTTATAGTAATTGTACAAATTGTAGCGATGGCGTCGACATCGAAAGGAGTTGGCGTTAAAGGGAAAGTTATCCAGAGCAAAGGAAGAGAAATTATCGCCAATATTTTGAAATTTATGAAACAAAAAGCAGAAGACGATAAACTAAGTATTCGCTTGAAACATTACAAGGCCAAATTATTTGCTGCGACAGATAGGTACATATGTATATCTGAAAAAACATTCAGAAGTATTATAAGAGGAAAATTATAAGAGGAAAATTTCGAAACGAAGTAAAACGATTATTACTTTTAAATTACAACAAAGGAATTGTTGTACGTGTTGTACGCTGCTATAATTATTAAGAATTCTAGGTTATATGAGATCGCGACGGAAGATGCTTACTGTTTCAAGGAAGTTAACGTTCCACAGGAACGTCGCGAATGTAAATCGCGACGTTTCCGAGAATAGTCGACTTTGCTTCGTTCCCATGTCGCTCTGTCACGCTACAGCCTATCGTTCCAAAATAACGAAATGCTTATCGTTTCAGCGACGCGACCCTACCGTTCCACAGGAACGTCGCGAATATTCGTGTCGCGCGATAGCCTATCGTTCCAAAGCGACGAGTTATTTTGGTACTGCGGAGCGCGACACGACGCGACAACAAAATACCGTTACTAAAATACCGACCCACCACTAGTATTCTCATTGTTTGCATTTGGATTGCCGTGTTGTTCTTATGCGGTTGTTATTGACAGTTGTTTTGTGACATATTGTAAATTTTAAGCTTTTGTTATGAAAGAAAATAGTTAAAAATACTTTAAGTACTGTCTGGTGCCACTTTGGGGTAAAAACGCCTCCAAGAGAGAAATTTTCACTATTTTTAATAAAATTTGCTACATAAATATATCAACAAAGGGTGGACTGTCTGATTGACCTTTGGAATATTCTTCTTTAGTCATAGTAGGTATATTATGGACACCTACCACAAGTCAAGCTAATTATCAAAAATTTCTAATAAGGGCTATTAAAAGATGAGTAAACAAAATTGTCACCTGCTTGTCACAGAGAAGGATTATATTATTTTACGTCACCACCAACAGCAGCGCGTTTAGTGCCGCTTGGAATAATTTGAATTTTGCTGTATTTTCAATTCTTTGTACTATAGTGGCCGTTTGGGAAAAAAAACTAATTTCTTTGCTGATGCATGTTTTCATACAATATATACTTATGATTTGTAGTACAGTCCCTGGCCATATTACTTGAAGCTTGTGTAAATATGTACTGTCATTTGCAATAAAATAGCAATTCTAGTTGGTGTGGTAATTGTGTGGTATCTGTGATAATTTATCACTGAACAAAGTTTTGTGTTCCTCCAAATAAGCAGATGTTTGAATAATTACAAAATATCAACAAAATATAATGTACAGTCCCTGGCCATATTACTTGAAACATGTCATAAATCAACCCTTTTACCTGGAAATTCCCATCCTATTATAGTGATATTCTTTTGCTTTGAATACGATCGTTTATAGGGGGACTAGATTATTGTATCAATAAATAAAAGTACCAGAGGAATGATATTTAGAAGAGTAAAGTACGTATATATAAATATTTCAGTTATCAACTTACATTTAGCGAGTTCACAGCTTAGAGAATGCATCGATATTTTTTAAAATATTTCGTCATAACCGTATAGAAGCTAAGTTGTGGAGTATCGTTAAGTGTTTTGTGTTGATATATCGTTATTGCAAAGGTAAAATTGTTTTTCTATCTCTCTCTTAATAATTAATTATTTGGAATTTGAAAAAATTTGAAATATTTGGGGTTTTTTGTAGAAAATGCCCGGGAAAGATTTAACAAGTGAACAAAAAGCGGCTATACACGCTCTTCTACAATTAAACAAACATTCACAACGAGAAATTGCAAAATTACAGAAAGTATCTCCTTCTGTATCGCGTTTAGCTAGAAACTTAAACGAAGGAGCTAGCACATCGACACAAAGACGGGCAAAGTGCGGTCGAAAAAGAAAAACTTCGAAGAGATCTGACCGTGAAATTGTTCATCAGGCTTTGAGCAATAGATTTGCTACAATTAAAATGATTCAAAAAAATTTACAGAGAGAGGAATAGAGATTTCGAGCAAAACTGTCAGGCGCCGATTGCGCGAAGTTCGCTCAATGGGCCGTAAACAAGCCGCGTTTAACAGAAAAAATGAAATCTGCTCGTCTCAACTTTGCAAGAGAATATCGACATTTCACAGACGAGAATTGGAAAAAGGTGAATAACTTAGCAACATGATTTTTACTGAATTAATGTTTGCATTGTTTAAAAAAGGTTTTCTTTAGTGTCGAGTGCTCGCTCTGTGTGTTAGTGCAGCGAGCACAATTTGTTCGTAGACGACCTGGCGAACGTCTCACAGAGTCCACGGTTCTTCAAACGGTAAAACACCCTCCGCAGTTAATGATTTGGGGAGTGATTAGTGGAGATGGACTCGGCCCTTTGTATTTTGTAGAAGGTACAATGCGTCAAGAGCAGTACATAAATGTGTTAAAAAACACGTTATTACCGTATTTAAAGCCAGGACGTCGCATACCGACAGGGCGTTTATTTATGCTCCTTGCCATGTTGCAAAAAAGGTTAAGAAATTCTTTGAAGGCAATCACATACTTCTTTTACGTTGGCCCAGAAATTCACCGGACCTCAATCCCATCGAGAACGTATGGAATCGACTAAAAAGTAAGGTATATAAGAGAAAACCCTACAAAGGAAATATTAATGAAGAATATAAAGGATATATGGGAGAACGATGAAGATATAAAAGAGACAATCATATTTTGCATTGAAAGTATGCCCCGAAGAATTAAGGGTGTTATTAAAAATCATGGGTTATGGACTAAATATTAATTACTTATTTAATATTTACATGTGTTACATATTTTTACAATATATTTTATAAATAAAAAATATAATACATGTATAGTTTATATTTTATTATGAAGAAACTACAAAATATTGTTCAAGTAATTTGGCCAGGGACTATAATTTTTTCCTCTTTAAAATTTTTGTCCCCTATTAACCGTACGTTGACGAAAGCCATTCAATCATCTATTTTTAGTAAAAAAAAAAAGAAATAATTATCTCATAGCTAAAAGTACACATCACGTCTAATAAAAAGATAAATTCCGAAATCTTCGACAAATTAAATAAGCCTTGATTAGAGTTCAACATCAAGGCGACGTACTAATTACTACAACGTTGTATCTCGTTCCTCGTTAACAGAAACAATGAACTTTTGTCTCTTGTTCTGACGTCTCCTTCACGTACTTAGTTCCGTGAACACATGTGCGTATAATAAAAGACTATCTACCACGAAACGAAGAAATAACCTCGCCATAACCGCTCATAAATAACATGTGGAGTGTCATGCTTGATTAAGCATCTGACAGAAAGCGTAGAAGCTGTCAAGTAACGATAAGGTAGTAAAAGATCCGAAACAAATGTCAAGTGTATCGTTCTGCCAACGCGAATCCGATGATTGATAGAATAACTGCGGAAATACGGTGGAAAAGGCTCGTGAAAAGCGAAATATTGTTGAAAACTTTTTCCCGCTAACACAGATAAATCGTGCAATTCTACGTCGTCGATACATCTAAATTTATGTCATGATGCGTAAGTCGAGGTTGTTTGTGAACTCCTTTGGTTGGTTAAAATTATGTTAGCAAAACATCAACGTATTCATTTCATCCAGCATTGTGAATCGAGTACAAATGCCATTGTAATCACGATATTTATAAATATTTATTCACTTTTATTCTTGACTTTTAATTGCATATGTAGTGTTTTGTTTAAGGCTGTGTTCACAGAGGGTAGTGCGTAAGAATTAACAACTGACACCAATGATTTGCTTTGTCATTACATAACCTAAATTTATCTGTTGATATTTTTTTTAATGCGTGAAATTACACAGAAATGTTGTATGTTTAGTAGCAGTTTCTACAACAATGATGACCTACAAATTCAAAAACAAGAAGGAAGTATTAATGTTTAATGCAGCGCCGTGGCAGAGTCAAAGTATGACATATGTATAGTTTCGCATTATCCTATGTGAACGCCACTTTTACGCTGTTGTGTGGCAGAAGTTCTGAAAGTTCTGTATTAAATTTTATTAAGAAATAAAATTTTTCGTATTGGCGCGCTGTTGTATTGCTGCGACAAGGTGTTAATAAGTAGTATGGCTAACCCATCTTACACGTGGTTAAAATCTGAGCCAATGACGACCAAAGTTTTTTTTCTAGAACTTTGGTCGTCATCAGAACTTCTGCCACACAACAACGTAAAAGTGGCGTTCACATAGGATAATTCGAAACTATACATATGTCAAACTTTGACTCTGCCACGGCGCTGCATTAAACATTATTACTTCCTTCTTGTTTTTGAATTTGTAACTTTTCGATTTCACCAATATTTCGCTTTTATTTCAAAGCTTTATCTGGGTCATACTATACATTCAAATTTACAGATATAAATTGAAAGAAATGGTAATAATTAAATTATAGCTTACAATGAGTTAAAGTAGATAGCCAAACTCGTACAGATTCAACGATGTACATCTTAGAAGCTATGACTGATGAAGATGAATGAAAAAATTGATACATGTATCAATAGGTTTGTTTCTGCAGCGATTTAAAATCATTTGAAATCGTCAGTGGCATGCGCATTACAAATATAGTGTTCCTGCAGTTAAAACGCCAAACTCTGACTATTAGTTTGACGTAATTTTGGGTTCGTGCAGATCTCCAAATTAATTGCTAACCGTTTGCTGATAATTGCTCCAGTTTGAAGATTATCGTCCAGTGATCTAGTGATTTTTTTGTATATGTTCACACTTCACGCGTGTTTTATTCGTCACTGTGGTTTTGTTACGAATTAACAGTTCCTTTAAGGTTGTAATTCTGTCTAACCATTTCGCGTTTATTTCTGTTTTCGCTTACCTCTTGCAATATTTGAATGTAAGATAAATCTATTGTTTTTATCTGCATATTTGAGTATATTTTGTCTCTTAAGTCTATTAAATACGCTTGTAACTTACACATCGCTTGATAAATGTAAAGAAAGCGTTCGTGCAGTTAAATTGTTAAATTAGTAGAGTAACCAAAACTTGCGGACTCGCATAGGCGTCGGTATTACGGGTTAATATAAGAATACGAAAAATTCATAAATAAACTTACTTGCTAATGATTCAACAAATTAGAGGCATCAGGATGTGAACTACTGCAAACTTGCATCATTGCATATGTTTCCACAGTTACTTCTTTAAACCTTGTGCGTCGACAAGAAAAAATATTCTTATACATAGAAAACGATCTCTCCACATCTAAGGAAGTTACATTTGCATGTAGGAACTGTTTTTCAAAATCACTTAAAAGTTCACTATTCTTACACTTATTATAAACGACCTCTAAAGTATTAAAATCGGGATTTTTCCTTAAAACATCTGCCAACTTTTGACTAGCGCATAATCCTGGCGTATAATTTAATGTGTGTAATTTATTTTTTACACTCTCCACTATGTCTAATGATTCCTGCAATGACAATTCAGTACATTGTAGTTTTCTGATGGCATCTAGTAATTCTGTATAATTGGTACATATTGTTGTTAAATCTTCTAAAAGTTGAGGAATTTGAAATTCTCTTTGACTTTCTCTAATTGCTTTGGATTCATTCCGATTAAATCGCATTATAACTGATTGAATTTGTTGAAAATGGATCAAATAGTAAGAAGCTGCTGTTAGCCAAGTACCCCATCGCGTTAAAATTGGTTCAGGAGGTTCTGGAATACCTGGACAAAATTTACGAAATTCTTTTAAACATTTAGGAGATTTACGAAACACTGCTTTAGTACTTCCAATCATCCGATCAACGTTTCCGTAATGTTGTCGAACAACTTCACCAACTAAATGCAAAGCATGCAGCACGCAGGTTATATGTATTAAGTTAGGAAATATATGTTTTAAGGATCGCCCAACACTTAACATCGTTGCTGCACTATCTGTCACAATCATCACAACTTGATCTTGGGCGATTTTAAAATTTTTCAAAGCGTTCATTATCGCTTTTTGAATATTTTCCGCGGTACATTGTTGAACATGTTTGCAAGCTAACAAATATCGAGATGCTGTGTTCTCGCTAGATAAAGCGCGAGCTATTACATTCACAACACTGTTTTTCTGTATATCGGTCGTCTCATCCACGGTAATCCATATTTTTTTGGGACACAAATCACGTTTACACACATTTTCTAGCATCTCTTTCATTCGCGGCAAATGATTCTGTAATTGTGTTTGTGAGGGTAATGGGTACTTTGGAACGTATTGTCGCCAAAACGTTTTAAAAGCTGCTTTTCTCACCAACGCCAACGGAAGATTACAAGAGGTAAACATAATTAATAAATGTATGAGGAATAGTGTATAAGGTATTTCAGTTCTTGCATTTCTCATATGCTTAATACCATTGACATGCCTCTGGCAATCAGTTCTGTCCAATGCAGCCAAACGAACATTGCATATTAAGCAAGAAACTGCACTACCGTCATATTTTAAATGGGGAAAAAGTGACACATACTTATGTACATTAGTAGCAAATCTATTACGAGGCATTGTTTTCTTAGGTATGTAAATATTAGTTCTATATGAAACGATACACTAATTATGTACTTGGTATAATACTACAACACACAAAAAACACCAGCTATATTTTCAAAAGTGACACGTAAGTACATAACCTTGACCGTTCGACTAATCTCTGCAACAACTCAACCGGTACTAAAACGAAATCTCTGTCAGCGCGGTTTAACATGATTTATATTCAAGGTCGACACTACATGCCTGCTTCTTTACCGGTTTAGTTTATTTATGAATTTTTCGTATTCTTATATTAACCCGTAATACCGACGCCTATGCGAGTCCGCAAGTTTAGGTTACTCTATAAATTAGTTTTAGTTCGCGCATGCGTAGATTAATCCAAATTAACCTTAACCTGATCAAACTATCACAAATTGGCTGCAGAAACAAACCTAATATAAAAAACAAGGCGATGAAATTTGTTGAAGACACGTGCCCGCGAAATTTAAAAGGAAATATACAGATTGATCATAATAAATTTGAAACAAGTCAAATGAAATTATTGAAAATATTAAATTACAAGGGGTAATGTTTTTTTTTTTATAAAAACTTGAAACTACTGAATTTCGAAATCAAAATCAATCTTCACCTATTGTTTAAATTTTTGATTGATTCAATTATAGGCTAAGTCGCTGTTTGGGTATTAATGGTGCGCACTTTGAACATTTGCTTTAGATTTTTTTAATTTCTTTCAAATAAAATCATATGGACTAGAATTTTGACATTTTATGTTTTCTTATTTCTGTTGGTTTTTGTAACATTTTTAAGAAAGAATATTTTAACAGTTATATTTAGAAAAAGTAGCTTTATCAAACAAGTCACAAAAGCTATACTATTCTATTTAAAAATATAAACAACTTTTGTATAAAACATTTTTCATATAATGTTGTATAATACATAAATCATAAATTCATAAATGATATTATATTATATTCAGACAATAAACTCGGTAAAATTGCAAGCAATAGTAAACTGAAATGGATGTAATCCATTTCAAAAGCAATAAAATTAAATTAGATTTTACACGAACAGGTATGAAATATTAAAATAGTTCCTAAGATATTAAAATTACACCTATAACATTTATTGTAATGCGGTGTTAAAAGAAGAGAAATATTGCAAAGAAAATTACCATGAATACGACGTAGTTATGTATTGGCAAAGTTCCTGAGTAGCATAGTCTTCACCCACTTACATATGTTGTATCTGCATACTTATTATTACTTCCTACCCAGTCCGTAAACTATATTAGTTATATAGGTCAATATAGGCAATTGAAGCGTGGACAAGTTGTTAATACGTACCACCTAGTGCGTGAGTGGAAGATAATAATTCTGTTGCTGAGTAATCTAGAGAAGTTTTCAAATGAAAAATATTCGGAGAGAAATTCCGCACAACAAAAAATTATACTTAACCATATAGGGCGTTTAATTTCCGCCGCGCACGATAGAAGTTTGTTTTTTTAATTGAACATCCTGTATATTATTATGTTTTGGATGCCACTCTTCAATTCATGTAAATTTTCTTCAAAATTCTCTATATACATCTATCTTAGTTTTTAAGATAATGACATAATTTCAGATTTTTCCCGCTGTTTCTTTAGGGGCCGATATCTTAAACGTCTCACACTATAAAGCAGGGATTCAAATTTTATTCGACTGAGAATTTCCTGTGCTTAAACATTTTCGCAATTTAACTAAATAGATGTGTTCACAAAAAAGCTTTCTGAGTGAATTTCTTAAGTCATAATGTGAACATTGCGCAAAATATTACTCCCGAAATGTTAGTAAATGTCGCCCCCTAGAAGGGTTAGCTGATTCACTCGTGTTACCTGGAAATATTCGTATACCCTTTATAAAGTATTATAACATTTGTAGACGCAGTAGTTCTGAAGAGATTGTTATTGTGAAAGTATCTGTGGTTGTGCAAGTAAAAAATAAAATAATTTCGGTTTGACTGCTTAAAATGCCCCGTGGAAAGCCTCTAGCTGTTTCAAAACGATCTGCTATTATTACCTTGCATCAGGAAGAGTACGCAGAAAGACGGATTGCGGATAAATTAAAAATAAAAAAATCTACAGTACATGATACTATAGTTCGATTTAAGACAACCGGTGACGTGCAAGATCGTAATCGGCCAGGACCGTCAAGAAAAACGACTCCTGCGGAAGATTTACGAATAAAAATAATTAGTAAGCGCAATAGAAGACTAACAGCATCAGAAACTGTTGCAGAATTCAATAATGAGCGAGATTCCAATGTTTCTGTGAGTACTGTGAAACGTCGGCTGAAAGAGGCTGGGTTGCATGGGCGAGTGGGTTGTCGAAAACCGTTACTTCGAAGAGGAAATAGGCTGAAACGACTAAAATGAGCACAAGCTCATAGAGATTGGACAGTGGACGATTTTAAAAACGTTTTGTGGACTGACGGATCCAAGTTTGAGGTATTTGGAAATAGACGGAGAGTTTTCGTACGCAGATCAAGAGGGGAAAGAATGTTATGGGAGTGTATAGTTCCTACGGTGAAGCATGGAGGCGGATCTGTAATGGCTTGGGGTTGTTTTTCCTTAATCGGAACAGGGGACTTGCTCAAAATTGAGGGCATAATGAAAAAAGAAGAATATCGGAAAATCCTGGAGGAAAATGCCATACCGTCAGGAGTCCGATTAATTGGCCGTGGATTTGAATTTATGCAGGACAATGACCCCAAACATATATCTAAATTGTGCACAGATTACCTGCAACAAGAAGAAAATGAAAGAACCTTAAAAATTATGGAATGGCTGCCACAGTCCCCCGATCTGAACCCGATAGAGTTGTTTTGGGAAGAATTAGGCCGATGTGTTAGGAAAAAATATCCGAAATCGAAGGAACATTTGTGGACCATTCTCCAGGAGGTATGGACAAGCTTGCCCAATGAAACATTAGCAAAATTAGTGAATCGGATGCCGAGAATAGTAGCAGCAGTCCAAAAGGCAAAAGGTGGATTTTTCGATGAAAATCGGATTTAAATTATTTGTATTACATTAACTTTTTCTTTTTAATAAATTTGTGTTTGAAAATATGTAAAATCATGTAAGTAAGTATTAAATACATGGCCACTTAATATTTCTCTCATTTTCTTTGACTTCCGTACATTTTTTTTGCTTGCCCGAACTTCCATGAACGGTAGTGTACCTTCAATCAAGGCAGTAATGATTAACTTATGTAGCCGGTAGTAAGAAAAATAAATAAATACGATTTGAACTTGTTTAATATCTTAGCAATCAATAAATATGTAGTTAATAGGGTAGTATTAGTTTAGTTTGACAGGGCAATGCTTTCCGCTCTTTATTGATATTTCAATATGATTAAAAAGAACACAGCTAATAATGTTCAAACAAAAGTAAACTTTAATGTAGAAGCGCACATGAAAAAAGTGTCTAGAAACAATAACCAAGAATATACTGATATATAGCTCATGGTATTGATGGAATCACTCCCGGCAAAAACAATGTGAGAAGAGAAAAGCACTAACGCTTTTTGCTCCTATCCACATTGCTGTTCAACTTTCAGTTTATACCATTAACACTCAAATATTTCCTGGCACCACCTAGTGCCAAGAAATATAGTCATGCCGTCGTAGAAAGTAGCGACAAAAACCGAAATACAGATGCCATACCTACCCACTCAATGATATAACTTTTAACGTCCAACATTTCATAAACAATTCCAAACGATACCTTTTAATGTAATATGAATATTTTCTTAACTTAAAACTAGATGATATACTTGGAAGAAACACTTTTCTGTCTTGGATTTTTTGAATTTTCTAACCCCCAAAAATATTTATTTATTAGAAATAAAATTTCAAGAAAATTATTTTCTTATATTATACATTTTTATAGTCTTGAAATAAAAAGATGTTCTTGAATAGAGACTGATTTTTGCAAGAAAATGTATTTTATTGATGCAAGGAACCATTTCTCTGCGTGTAGAGTTGATATTTCAGGGGTCTCCAAAAGCAAGAAGATAGAAGAGAATTTCTTCTGGAATATGGAACAGTTTTCAAAGAATTTCTAGTTTAATAAATAACGGAAATACAATAAAAGTTTAGACCTGCCACGGAAAAAGTTTTTGACTACAAAAAAAGAATAATTCAGTTTTAACTTTTTTGATGCATTCAGTGAATTTTTTGAGCGATTCCTTTATGAATTTTATGATCAATAACGCTGGCCACGAGCGGTACCGCGCATCGGCGTAGAATCAGTTCGGACCGAGAGGAACGGTAGTATTACTTCGTCTGCGGAGCAGTACGGACATTTTCGCTGCCGGTCATTTGCGCAATTGTTTATCTGTCCTAGAAAAATTATGATTTCGTCAGCAAAACGACCGCGGTCGGACAAACTTCGAAAATTTATTGCAGAAATTCCAGACTTAATATATGAAGGTGCTAAAATTAAATGTGTAATCTGTAAAATCCCGTTAATGTGTTGGTCCAGACAACATTGTCTACGACACGTAAATAGTGAAAAGCATGTCTCAAGAAGAAATTGCGCACGAGACAATGAAAAAGTTATATTTAATTTATGCGTTACGTTTATTGCATGTAATATACCGTTTAATTTACTAGACAAGGAACCATTTATCTGCTTTTGGAATAACTATTCGGAGTGCAAATTACCAAGTCGAACATCGTTATGAAGAATTGTGCCATCTGCGCGCGAACATATTGAACAAAAAATAAAATCGGAGTTGAAAGATCAAAAATTGTGGTTATGTGTCGACGAAACAACAGATCGGAAGAAACATTCTGTTCTTAATGTAATGGCACGCAAATTGGAACCTCATTAATCCGCACCTTCAATTCTATTAGTCTCCAAACGAATACAACAGTGTACTGCCGAAGTAATTTCAAAGTTAGTGTTAAATACACTGGACAAGTTTGAACTTTCAACAAACCAACTCTTGATGTTAGTGAGTGATGGTGCTGCAAACATGCTTTCTGTAGGCCGGTCTCTTAAAAAGCATTCTGCTAATTTGTTACACATTACGTGTAAAATTCATGCTCGCAATCTTGTGGCGGATAGTATCAGAAAATGTTATCCTGAGGTAGACGCTTTAATAGCGCATACCAAAGCAGTATTTGTCAAATCACCGAAACGTATTCGCGAATTTCACAGACTGTGCCCCCGTATACCAGAGCCACCAGAACCTATTCTAACTCGTTGGGGAACATGGTTGCAGGCCGCGTTTTATTATCATAAATAGTTTGACAATATTAAGAACGTGGTTTTACAATTCGATACAAAGGAAGCTGCCGCTATCCAGAAAAGCTAGTCGAAATTTCAAGATAGTCAGGTTAAAATGGATTTAAAAATCATTCACGACAATTACTTCGGGCTAGCAGATGCAATAGAAAAATTACAAAATCCTGCGGTGCCGTTAGAAGAATCTCTACAAATAGTGCAACATGTTCACGCATAGCTATGCGCGATTGAAGACGCAAAAAATGTTTCTGTTCTAGAAAAATTTGAAAGTGTTTTTGAGAAAAATTCTGATTTTGGCATATTAAGACACATTTGTGAAGGTGCGTCAACAGAATCGTTAAGTTATTTGAAAGATTATTTTACTTACGCAAATATTACGTCACTAGATGTAGAACGTTCGTTCTCTGCATATAAACGCATTTTTTCCTCATGCCGTACTAGTTTTGCCGAAACAACAGTTGAAACATATCTAATGTTGCAGATATTTAACAGACATTATTCACTTTGTGATTTCACGGAGGACTCTTAAAATGGTAAGTGTTTGAGCACGTGTTATTTAATTTTTATTTAAAAGATGAGCGAAATTATTTGCGGCAGCAAACATCTCTATTAGCAGAATAACTCTAGTGGAACGCGAGGCCTGGTCGACTATACGCTACTGCGTGGTACCGCTCGTGGCCAGCTTTAATGATCAACAACAGTACAATATAATTCCTAGTAAATATGTTTTTTTTCGTAATACGCACATAGCATTTTTTCTAGTTGACCCCATTTTTTAGGGTGTATCATATTAATCCCGGTTGATCCTACCTTTCTTTCTACGTAAATAATACATATTATAACATACATTGCATAGGTACACGGCGTTACTAAGAAAATGACTCGAGATAAACTATGTTTTTATGAAGTAAATCGATATTATCGATCTACTTCAAAGCATAAACACATTCGTAAGGAGATAAACAAATTCGTTTTGTTTGTTTATTCCAAATACAGAGAAAATAAAAGTGATCGGAATAAGAACGTCTGGAAAAACAACGATGACAAAAAGCAAATATGTGTAAGTACGTAAAGAACGAAGGTAAATGAACTTATATTAAATTCGCTAATAGTAGGGTACACTTGAAATTCCTACTTAAAAAACTCACTTTACTACATCGGGCATCAAAACTTGACAGAATAGGTACAACAATAAAAAATGCGATTCAGAAACAGGATTATCGAGAATGAACACGAACAGGTATAACTTCTAGATGTAAGGAAAAAAAACCCTTAGGTAGTGGTCCTGGTTTTGTGTTGTAAAAAATTAACAAAAAAAACCTACGATATTTTCTGAGCGTAAAACTGCTCGCCTTCAACATCGAATTCAATTCAAACGAAATGTAATATACAAACAATCTCTAATTAAGAATTAATAATACAGTAATAAGTGAAAGGTAAATATTAGATATATTTTAAATAGCAAATCATAAAACGAATATTTTTAATTTTTCTCTTTAAATAATACAAATGAAAACAAATAAAGAAACCCTACCTAATTCATTGAGATGCTGAGCGGTTGTCAGATGTATCTGTTGTGGAAAGACGCTTCCATCATCCCCCAAACAAAAGAACAACAAAACACAGAATGGAATAAATTCCATGTTCACTTTTAAAAACTTCACGCACTTATTTATGCTGTAAACACATTGTCATTAATGTCTTCACTAATATTAATTTACGACACGAATATTCTCTAACTGAACATCGTCTCAAAAGTTATATTGTTTGTAAAGTTATTATTTTTATGAATGAAACTGAAAGTCTTTAGTGATTGCCACGAAAGAAAGTGTACTTTTGATATGTTTCTCTTTGAATCCCGGTGCTAAACTGCCGCTGCTTGCTTCCTACGATCGCATTTGTCTTTCGCAAAAGCGTGCGAAAACAAAAATAACAACTCTAACCCAGTAAAGGTACATCGGAGGTCTCTGACATGCGATCTAACGTACACGTGCTACCTCCGTCTCTATTTCGCTTTGAAATGATGCGGGAAAACAACAAAGATGAAATAAAATCATTAGATAAACAATGTAGCCAACTTAACGGTGCCGATTCTTTGTAATTTTAGAACATTTACAACACTGTAATAACAACGGTTTCTTCAAATTTAATATGTATTGTATTAATGAAAAATGAATTATGGATTAATAAAGTGAATGCGTAAGTTTATTTTCACATGTTGCACATATTAATTAAAGCACTGCAAATTCCTTAACAATTCATTAAAATGGAAATACATATATAAATTTCATAGTTTTATACATTTTAATATTCTTCAGAGAAATAATAATATTTATTTATTTTTAAAGTAGATTAAAATATACTGTGAAGAGGATAAAATTAATTTTCTCCGGCAAATTATAAATGTGCACAGCAATAAAAATAATTTTCATTATTTCAAATTGTTATGACATCTGTTATTGTATTAATAAACTAATACATGTAGATTTCTGTCACAATCACTTTTAAATGGAAGAATACATTTTACTTATTTCTATATTTTACATCAATAATTTTATGACTTAATTTTTCATGTTTTAGGCAATAAAAAGACATGAAAGATAATATGATTTAATAAAAGATAAAGTCATGAGGTTCAAGTGGAAGACCAACTTTGCTGAATTTCGCTCCTTATTTTATGCAATTTTTATATTGTATTAGTTACCAAATAATGACCTTTATTATTATTACTGTAGTTCTAGTTATGGCATAAAATTGTTGCAATCATAACGTCCTTCAATGAATTGAGTAATTTTTTAAGTAATAGTCCAAATCATGTATATATTTTCCATAATTTATCTATTGTTAATTGATTTGGTTTTCTTAATAGCTTCTTTAATTCCTTAACGCAGGATGTTTTTCAGTAAAATCAGTAAAAAAAAATTATGGTACAAAATAATAACATATTCATTTAATCCTTAATTGGTGATGTGGGGTATTTAAGACCCCATGCATTTGTTTATACTGATATTTAAAGCTTATGCGCACGCGTACAACCTTGGCTCTCTCTATAGCTGCGCAGTACATGTCAGTCAGCGATACAGTAAGGCGTTTGATAAAGTGATCTTTGCAAATATCTCGCCGCATAGTTGCTTTGGGGTATCTAATATCCCACCTCACTAGTAGTGTAGCAATTATGTATTTTATATACGTTACGGTTTCTTGGAAGCAAAGTGTAAAATACGGCAATCCAGACTTTGAGAGTACTGCAGTGGTATGAATCGATAGAAAGTGATGGAGAAGAAAACGACTTTGAGGAAAGAAGTGAACACAATACTGACAGCGAAACTAGTGAAGATGGAAAACTCGAACCAAAGAGTAAATAGTATACTTCAAATGCCGGCGCAGGTATTCTACAAAGTGTAATAGACGAAGAGACATTTGAAGAAGCTTCTGGAGCCAGTAAATCGTATTATGCTGAAAATAGATACAAATGATCAGCCATCGCGCCCCAATCTTCTATTGGAACGCTCTGTCATAATATTGTCAGAAGTCATCTCCCATCTTTGAAAGGTTCCGTAAAAATCTTAGGAAATAACACAGATACCATTTTTTTAAACGCTGCTCTTCGAAACTACACTCTTTTAAAACTCAGTTAGTGCAAGAATTAAAGAAAATTGTTTATTCTGTACGTTTGCCGCAAGAAAATCCCCGGAAGAATCCATTATATGACCCTAAAGTTACTGTTTGAGCTGTGATATCCTTAGGAGGCATAATAGGCCCATACTTTTTTGAAAATAACAGTGAACAACAGTTACTGTAAATTTTGACAGGTACGTCGCAAATGATCCGTGAATTTTTTGGCCTTTCCCTCCAAGAATTTGATGACTGTAATGACAAGTGGTCGTTCCAGTAAGATGAGGCTACTAGCCACACATCAAATACTGCATTACAAGCTAGAAGAAAATGGTTTCCGGATAAATTGATATAAAGAAGAGGGGCCATCAACTGGCCACTAAGAAGCCCGGACTTGGCTCTCAACTATTTCTTTAGGTTCGTTCCAACTACCGATTTGCGTACGGTACGAGTACCAGTTCACACACCGATTATTGCGGGTGCGTCGGATATACATCGTTTGTGAACTAGTAAATGGTATCTTAGATGTTGGAACGGTTTTCGAATCGATTATGTATCGCTATTGAGAAAGAAAATGATAGACAAGGATGTAACATGCAATATGAATGTTTTCTATTGGTACAGATACACATTTCGCACGTCACTACAAACGGTTCCTGCTTGATACGATGTATCGATATGACCGTACAGTAATTGGTATTTGTACGATACGAAGTTGTTGGAATGCTATTATTATCGTTCCACGTACGGTACGTAATGTAGTTGGAACATTTCGTTTGCATTGCGCAGGTACCGGACGGTAAATTTACGGTTCTATAAGCGTGTTGGAACGTACCTTTTGTGGGGCTCTCTTAAGAGTCTAGTTTATAATAATGCCCCAGCAAATTTGATTCAGCTTCAAAATCGTATCCAGGAAGAGCAGGAAAGCATCGCTTGGAAGAGTGTCAGCAGTAAAATGGGCGACATCTCAAGGATATAATTTTCTATACATGAATTCCCAATAAATGTAGTTTTAAGTTCTAAATAAAGTTAGTTGGGAAAGCTGATAATATCTGGGCAACGTTAATAAAAACAACACCAATACATTAAATTCTTTAATAATTTACTTAATATGCTTAAAACAACATTAAAATAGTGGATAAAATCCTTTCACTGACGTTTGAGTAAAACCATTACATACGAAAATTCACTTGCATCTTAAGTAGTACACGCACACGTCTTATCCATTTTCTCCATGAAGAGGTCCAGCTTTCGAATCTTATATACGCATCGTATTCCTGCCGCATAGTTATCTATGCCTTGCCTTTTTGTTGTTGTTCTTCTTCGCGCTGCTGGTGAAATTCTTCTGTTTGGCAGAGATGTCCCTGTTCGGACTAGATCGGTCGATGCCGTTTTGGTTTTGCGTCCCGTTTGTCGCGAAAGTGCTGGAATTCGTGGAATGTTTCCCGGCCGACTTCATACTCGTATCCAAATGATTCATGGTGGGACCCATGATGTTCGTGTCGCTTGAATCTTCATTGGTTTGAGATTCTGTATCACTTTGCCTTTCATCTGAAGGCAAAAGAAAATTTGTAGTTAATCAAGACGGTTTAAAAGTTTATTATTGTGCAAAAACAATAAAAAATTGTAGATACCTGATTTTAGAAAAGAGAACCTATAAAATTGATTAAATTACTTAAGTTGGTATTCATAATAACTAGAATAGATGAATTTAAATTCAATTCAATACCAGGCCATAGCTGTTGAAGTCGTTGAGAAACAATAAGAACAGGAAAATGGAAAATGGGAGAGGAAGCAGCAACTGACACGGTTAAACGGTTATATGCACACTATCAGCAGACGTCCGTATAACTGTGACAGTTGCCGCTTCATCTCCCATTTCCCTCTTTCCAAATAGAACCCTTTCAAATAGTAATTTTCTTGATCATTACCCCCCAATTTTGAAACAGTTCACTAAAACCCTTACCACAATACTTTACTCGTACTGGACGCACGTTTCGATAGTCAAGCTATTATCATCAGCAGTAAAACTGAATTCACTTTTACTTAGTGAACAGTATCAGTGTTCCAATGCCACAGATTTCGAGTACTTGATTACGCCCCAATTTCACTACATTTAACAAACATCTTTTAACTTTACACTTTTATCTTACATTATTGACGATAAAGGTGATCTTACTGTTTCTCAACGACTTTAATGACTATGGCCTGATGATGACATGTCGAAATCGATAGCTAATTATTAAAATAAAACTTCACGTGGTATTGAATTGAATTTATATTGATCTATCCTAATTAAAAGAGAACCATTTAGCTGTAGAATACGCTTCGCATTGTTTGCTGCGACCATTAGCTAAAATTTTCTCGAACATGCTTACGAATTCACTTCCTATCCATGAAATAGTTCATTTTTTATGCGCAATTGAAAACTAACACCTTCGGCCAGGGACCGATTTTGTAAAATTCAATTCACACAGAAGGAAATACAGGATGGCAAAACTGAATGGTCAGCGAACAACAAGCTGTCTAATGTCTACCTCTACCCGTAATCTTAAGCTCGTACAATAAGTTATAACTTAATAATTTCTTGTAACGCACATATCTTACCGCAGGATTGTATTAAGTTTATATTCTGTGGCGAATATTGTTTGTTGGAATTATATTTTGAAGTGAATGATTTCGAGTTGTAGCGAGGCGGCACATACGAAGTGCGGCTATTTATAAACGGGACTGTTATTGTAAATATGATTTATTGCAAGAATCTTACAACTTAATTTAGTCACCGTCAAAGTACCCTCCTTCTCTATCACCTCTGTATATGGATCTTCCACTGCCCATAGCATTGCAAGTCATTAACTGTCAAAATAGAAATTTTTCAAAAACATTTCGCTATACCCAAAATGAGTCCTTCTTTAGTAAGTTAAATATGATACTATGCAGATAAGTTTATTAGAAAGCTACGACGAAATACTACAACCTTTTGTTTTTCTAAAGATATTCATTAAAAATTTAATTTATGCATACAATTTCAACACCTATTTTAAATGAACACCATTTTCTTTCGTACATCCGAGTCGTTATATTTTGTTGAACATTTACTAAGATTTCGGGAGTACAGTAGAACTCCAATTAACAGAACTTCAGTTATCCGGATCGCTTTGAGAAAAGAAAAGAAATCCACAAACAATGAATATTCAAAAGTGTCGTGTTTGGCATTTTGGCTTGTGAAGTCTTTACCTTGATACAGCATTAAACTGGTGGCAACGGGGGTAGCGTGAGTGTAACCATCTAAAGCTGCTCATTGTCAAGCTGATGCGAGACTTGACTGCAAGGAAACGAATAAAAAGAGCAAAACAATTAACTTTAGCTAATATGTGCAAGGAGTTGATATTTTAATACAGCGCGTAAGTATACAAAATGTAAACAACGTTGTTTTTATTGTCATTAAATTGATAGGTCACAAGCAAACTTGTTTTTTTTTTAATAACGTTTCTTATGTCCGGATCTGATTCCAATTAGTCCCGATAATTGGAGTTGTACTGTAATATTTTGTCTAATGTTTACGCTACGCATTACCTTACCAAATTCATCCCGAAAATTTTGTCATTAACATTTCTCTTTAACTAAATTGACAAACTTTTCAAACAACCCTCAGTAAGTCCTTATTTTTTTGCTATTGAAAGAAATTTAGTGTGCGACACTTTAAATAAATCTACATGTTTTATGTTGAAATCGAACCCACAGTATAGGGAAAATACAAATGTGACACTCGGCCGTTTTCAGTAAGCCAATTTTTCAAAACGTAGTAAGATGCGCGTAGAGGCAGAAAACGATCCTCTATTGGTTTACGATGAGCGTGGCGGTAGCAACAGAATTCCTAGATCCTCAAAATTGGTTGACAGATTTCATTCATAAATAGGCCAAATTTTATTATTGTATTTTCTCTATACTGCGCTCTAATCATTTGTCTGCTTATTTTCGCTATTTATTATCTATACGTGCTTGTTAACATGCTAAACGTTTGTAGCAAAATGGTGGTCACTTTGAGTAGATGTAGTAAGTACAAAAAAAAATAACGTTTATAAATTACTTTTGCAGAATAGAGTTTGCGGTAGTCCATTTTTCCTTATAAAAAATGCAGTTATGATCTATGACGTGAAATTTTGATAAAACTTATACCGTATGCCGAATTAAATTACGTTATTTCTAGAAATAACGGACCCAATTATAATTTAGTTCTTATAACTAGGCATGCGCACAACTAATTCTGTACTGCCGTTTATCCGTTATAGTTTACACGCACAGTGTAAGGCTAGAACACAAAGGATGCAGAATTCGTGACAAAACTTCACGAAAGTGACATTATTTGGCCCCGAATTTCAAAAGTCGTATAATATTTTGGTTAATACCGAAGATGCTGTGCGACAAGAAGTAGGTAGTAACCATTTGGTAACGCATATTGTTTTCGTATTACAACATATGTGTCAAATATAACGTTTACTTCCGACACTCCGCAAACGTGTTTTTAACAATCAGGTTATGTTGTGTTATAATACAAAAAAATGGCTGTAAAACGTAACGGAAAACGCGCTACCGCAAACTCTCTATTATCTTTAGAGAAACAAAATTGTACAGTATTTCGTCTCAGCACTCTATGTAATTAAACGAAAAACTTGTCTGCACAGTCTCATATTTAATTTACTAAAGAAGGAAGTATTTTAGGTATAGGGAAAAGTTTATACAAAATTTCTGATTTTTTCAGATTCTGGGAAAATATACAGGGTGTGGTAATTACAAAGGCCATCTTGTAGAATCTAGTAGATATAAAATTTTTTTCGATGTATTGCTGAAAATTTCAAATGTTCAATCGAGTAAAATTTGAATCACCGCCCTAACGTGTAAGGCCTTGAAGATATCGACCGGTAAAGAAATACTTGCATTTTCGCAAAAATCTCAAATTATCTCGAAATCAAAGCTAGGAAGGTATAGGGAATGTTGATAATGTACAGAATGTTCCATTTGAGAAACCAAGCTTGTATCGTGTGCAGCAGTAACCCGACACTCTGTATATAAATTTTATGCTGTGCAGCATTTATCACCGAATATTTATTTTGAAACTTGTTCTCTAAATTCGCCAGGAAACCTATTTTCTTCTATTCGCGCACTAAATGGACACGCTGTATAGATAATTATTATTTAAGCAAGATCACAGAACGAGAGCTGTTCTCTTTCTGCTGAGCCTAGTAAAGTAATACACAATTTGTTGATAAGATTCATTTATTTCTAATTTTGCAAAGTATTTCCCTCCGCAGTCAATGCATTTTTGCATCCGTGAAAATCAATCTTCAAACCATTTTCTGCTATCTTCCCGCGTTAGGTTATTTGTTTCATTTTTAAATGCGTCAACTACTTCTTTGGCCGATGTAAAACGAAAATCCCGTAACTTATTCTTTACACGCCGAAATAAAAAGAAATCATTAGGTGCTAGGTCTGGACTGTGACCTAGTCGTTCGAGCAGAAATGTGCGTTCGGCATTATCTTGGTGTAGAATTATGTAGTGTACCATTCAGCATTCATAATACGACGATCCTCCAGTGCTACTGTGGAAACAACTGTAATTCCAAAAAATTTGATGACCATCTTTTTGTTTCGGCTTTTTTCACGAACTGTCAACCCAAACTGTCAACTGTTGCTTTCTTTGGGGATCGCAGCAGTGTACCCACGTTTCATCACCTGTAATGATGTACACCAAATGGATGAGACCATCCAGTGCAAATCTACACCATGCCACACGGGTTTCTTTTTGAAGTGAAGTCGAATTGTGGAAAATCCAACGGGCACAAAGCTTACGTACTATCAAATATTTGTGTAAAATGGTGTCAATTGCCTTCACATCAATCTTTAAAGTTGCTTCTGGCAATAACATGCTGGTCCTCTTCAATCGTGTTTCGTATAGAACCATTATTCTTTTCGGTAGCTGCCGTTTAAGGAAAGTTGACCACGTTGAAATTTATTATGCCACCACTTTTCGGTAGTTAAGGAACACGATTTGTCACCAAACACTCGATCGATTTGCACGCTTGAAATTGTAAAAAATCACAGCTCGATAAAATTCTTTATTCAATTCTATGATTTCTTGGGAAAAGGATTACTTTAAAATGACGTATTTTAAAAACTTTCAAGTATATTTGACAACTTTCACTATAATCAAAGTTGGAAACAACTATGTTAAAATGTCAAGCAAAATTTGTTTCAAAACATCACAGCCTACTGGATAGGCTCAGCGGAAGGAGAACAGCCCTCATATAAGGAGAATACAGTAATGAGTCATTATTGTAAACGACAAAGTGTCATTACTAGAGACGAAAGTCAATTAGGATCGAGGGGTGACAGAGCTTAAACAAGAATACGTCAGCGTTAGGGGGGCAGAGAGGCAGTATCGCGTATGCATTCTATCCTTATCTAAGATAACGATAGAATGATGTGCGTGATCTAGCAATGCATGTGTTATGCCGCCTCTTTACCCCTACTAATGCTGACGTATTTCTTTTTTGTACTCAGACACGCCTTGAGCCTAAGTGGCTTTCGTCTCTGTTCATTACTAATGACTAATAACACTTGTCCGCTTTCAATCAGCCAATTTTTAAAACGTAATAAGATGCGCATAGTGACAGAAATGCGCGTGGGAATAGAAAACGGCCCTCCATTGGCTTAGGATGAGCGTGACGTGCAACAGCATAAATAGGACAAGTGTCATTACTGTATTCTTTTTATACCGTGACAAGAATATAAACAATGTGCAGACTACGACAGATTTGGTATAAAAGCTAAAGTCCCCATAAAGCTAGAAGATCCAAGCTAACTTTCTACATTTCATTATAACATTAATTATATAAAACGTCGACAAAGCTCTAAAATTAATCAATTTATCATGCAAAAATCAGATTCTAACATTGTATTGTTCAATAATATACCAAGCCATAGACAACATTGAAAGAAAAGAAATGATACTAGACTGTATATTAAGGTAACAAAAACCAACGATCAACCAACACATTTAATAACTACAATATTAAAAAATATATACTAGAGGTGCTACAGAAACAACATACAACTATAGTAAGTAGATATTATAGCTATAAATAGAAATCGATATCGGACAGAGATTGTGAGTTCTGTAAATTAATCGAATTCTTACTTTTTTCTGGGTTTGGATCCGCTATCCCGCTAACAGCCTGTAAAAATGTTACTTATAAAACTGATGTGCATTCATATAATAAAGGAATGAATTACATACAGCCATAGACGTAATCGAGGACTTCGAAAACAATCGTTCTGCTTCTTTAAATTTTCTATTTCGTTTATCTGCTTTTGAATTTGTAGTCTTGTTGCTGGATAGATATCTATCCCAGCCTCGTATGATATTGCCGTATAATTGGGTATCTTCGAGGTATGAGCCTTCGAAAGCGTAAATTTGTCGTTCTAAATTAGCCAGTGTTTCCTAGAAGTGTTTTCAAATTTAGCGCCAACATTATCGGAAAAGTTGGCATTGGTTATTGTTTTTCTATTGTTTGACATCATTTATTCTCGTTCATTACATGATTGCATTCCTATTTATTTACTTACAGCTATTTCAGCTTTCCGTTTTACTAGTTCTGCAAGCTCTGCCCGTGCGTCTACTGAATTGTTGTTTTTCGTGGACATTTTATTATTCATTCTATGACATCTAATAAAAACAAAAAAATCACTACTGCGTGGCCACGGCCTATATTAAAATAACAAAATACGTTGTCTTAGTCATTGCCATCTAGTGAAATCCGTTTGGATTACGAAATAAACTGCATATATTATGAAATCTCTGTTATATTTATTTTTAAATATGAATCTGATATAACTAATAAAATATTTACAGTTAATTTTTGCATTCTTTATAACTAAAATATGTGTGAAAACTTTGCTTTTATAGTGAACATTTTGTGGATCGTCTCAAGAATAGCCAACCTAATAAATAAAAATCCTGAGGATTTCAGTGCATCAACAATATAACCTAAAAGCTTAATAAAAATTGAGGGGTTGTAAAACATGAGTCTATTATTTAACTTAAGTAAAAATTACATTAGGATTTTAGACGACAAAATATTTATTTTACCGTAAGTATTATCGTAGACTTAATTGCTACTAATAATCATTGAAAATCTTTTAGGTTTTGTAATGCATTAACCCAAATTCGAGAAAAAAAACTATTAAATCCCCAACCTAGGCTCCGAAATCCAACTTGGTTGACGAAAAAAAACCGTGCGGTGAGTTATTATAATAATTGAGATTAATTCCGTGTGGCTAATGATGGCAAGGAATGTGTGATAATATAGCAAACTCAAAAAAGTATTGACACAAATATTGAATAAATTCGGAACTTATGTTTCGGAAAGTTGTGGATTTCCATTGTCGACCGTACGACTAAATAATAAGCGAAAAAGGTTTGAGTTCTAGGATGCTTTGTTCTATTCCTACTCTAAAAGATATTTACAAGTACGTCATTTTAATGCCTACCTAAACTGAAACATGTGAAATACTAAGAATGTTCTAGGAGATTAAAAGAAAACACTGCTGGCCTGTAACACAACACATATATCGTGTGTACATTTTACTTCAGTAAATCCATTAATACAGAATGGCTGAGGGCCTCCTTTGTTTAACTGATTTTTATTTTCATCCAAATGGTTTCATAAGTGTTGAGAAGCTACATTCTTAATTAACTGCTGTTTATGTATACAGTATATGAACGTAATAAGTCAGTAGTTACAAGAAATATCCAACATGCGGTGGACTATTATAAGGAATGGGGAAACAGGTGAAAACAATGAATCAACGAAAGCCAAACATGTGGCTGTTCGATTTACTCAGAGTCGGGTGTTATCTGCTTATAACATTTTCGTTAACAAATCTGCTTATAACATTTTCATTAACAAGGCCTGTTTCTTGTGGTTCCCCACTGTCAAGTATCTAAGGGTCATTTTCGATCAAAAGCTTACTTGGAAACCATATAGATACTCTTAAAGCTAAGTTTACTACACCAAGATGCAGTTTGTTTCCCCTTGTTCGCATATTCACTCTGGGGGCCCAGACAAAGCTGCTGTTGTATAACCAATGTCTCAGGCCCATACTATGGGGCTTTGGCATGAAGCACTGCCGCTAAATTACATTTTCAGCGGCTAAACTTTTTACAAAACCAATTTCTAAGAATGATTGTGAATGCCCCGTAGTTCATTCGGAATACACAAATAAGGAGCAACCTCATGCCGAGCTTGGTGGAGTATTCCAGGGTTCTGCAAAGAATACGCGGAGACGGGCATGTGATTCGGAGAATTCACTCACAAGGAATGTTGTCGAGTCACATCGCCGCTCACCGCTAAGAACAAAAATTGCAAGAATTGGTATCATCGATCTGGCGACAGAAAATAAAACCTAGGAGAACGCATAATTAATACAGGGAACCTCTCACATAGAAGACTACATTTCAAACACTACTACATTACTGACTAAAGAGTATAAAGATATAAATCTGGCTCTAGCAAGATGAGTAGGCCTTATATTAATTAATTTGAGGTTTCCTAATTTAATATTATACCCGGTGTCGTTTACATGTTGTGCTACACTTGACGATTCAATTCTCCCATAGCGATAATGTGCTATGTATTCTTTGAGCCGGGTACCTATTGCTTGTCTGATTTGTTGAATATAGGGTTTGTTACAGTCTCTGCATGCAACTTTATACATTTCCGACCTTTTTTTTTGTGACCGGTTTATGTTTCGGACTGCTTAAGAGGATTTTATAAAATTGCGTACGGAAACTGCCATAAGGCCTATATTGGACAAACGAGACGGGCAATAGACACCAGGTTCAAACGACACATAACGCATTACCGCTGTGGGAGAACTGAATCATCAAATGTAGCACAACACGTAAACAAAACCTGGCAGAATATTAAAGTAGGAAACCTCAAATTCAGTAGCGGTGGATGATGTAAACGGGAGGACACGGACAGCGATTCGATTCCCTTGTGTATCTTCTTTGCATATTGCACACTGTACTATGCAACGGGTATACACGAGGAAATCGAGTCGTCGTCTGCGCCCTTCCGTTTACATCACTCACCGCTACTTACTGCTCAAATTAATTAAGAACGAATTAGACATTTATGAAACCGTTTATATGAAAAGGATCAAAAATTTGTTAAACTAAGAAGAAAGCCACTCTGTGTTGATGGATTAATTACGATAAAACGTACAAATGGTTTGTATTTTGTCTTACCGGCCAACATTTTTTCCGTTGGTTCCTAGCATTTCTCATGGTTTAGCCTAGGCCTTAAAATTAGGTACTTGTAAATATCTTTTAAAGTAGGAATAAAACGACACGTGTAAGAATTAAAATCTCTTTCTCACATGATTTGGTCGTACGGTTGACAATGGAAATCGAATTTCCGAAGATTTTCCAAATTCATTAATATTTTGGTGCATAGTATGCTGATATATTTTGTGTTTGCCATTAATTCCACGTAGAAATAACAGTATTTCTCATTGATTAGATTCATGACGAATTTATTACACAAGAAAATACAGATTTTATTAAAGAAGTAGTACGAGATCAAAGGAGCGAAACAGAAAAGAGATTGGCTCAGAAAGAAATTGCTTCAAATACAATACAATGGACTCCAAAGTTAAGGAGAACTGGTGTAATAGCAAGGAAAATTGGCGTATATCCGTTATGGCTGATAAATGGCGAGAAGATTTGTACCACTCTTCTACAAGTCAGTATATTCATTCATTTTTAGCAATTTTTACTAAATCCTGACGTTTAGGTATTGGATAATCATGTTATTAAATATTATCCTCCAGAAGAATACAAACCGTTGAGGAGGCGTGTCGGAAAGATTAATAATGAAAGGGGTTGCTTGCTGTTAGGTGCCGAGGCTACAGATCCAACTACGTTTACGAAAGAATACTGCGGCATATTCAAAGATTCGGGAGTTATACCCAAAAAGCACCTTGCTAGATTTTTTGTTAGCTCAGAAGGTATATTACCACCTGGTACACCAATTTCAGCAATGCATTTTCAAGTTGGCAACAGTGTTGATGTCAGGGGATTAACGTAAATTGCAATTTTAATAAACCACAACATTTTATGTATTAAACAAATTTTATTGCAGTATAGACAGGGGTTTCCAAGGTGTAATGCGAAGACATGGTTTTAGTGGTATGCCTGCTTCACACGGAGTTACAAAAACTCATCGCCGCGGTGGTAACATTGGTGGTGGTGGCGAGAAAGCTCGCGTTTGGCCTGGTACGAAAATGCCAGGGCATATGGGTAATAGATACAAAACTGTCAGGGGATTAAAAATCTGGAGAATAAACACCAAGTACAACGTTTTATGGGTTTCTGGCCAAGGAATCCCTGGTAAAACCAATTCAATTGTGACGATATATGATACAATGTTACCACTTAGAAAACCAATAGGACCTGTACCTTTTCCAACATATTTTCTGAAAGGAGACGAAGATTTTACGGAAAATATATACGATAAAGAGGTTCATGTATTTAATGATCCTTCTATAATGTATAAAGAATAGATTGTATTATTTTTTTTTTGTTTAAATAAAAATTTAATCAACCGTTCACTTAATTTGTTTCCGCTATAGAAATGGATTTTATAAAGCCCGTAAATAATTAAAAAATCTTTTAATATGGAAATATATAAAAATTTCTACCAGTGACATTACATTAAACGCAGAAGCATAGCTGGAAATTCTTGCCTATATTCATGTTGTATGCGCATACGACCATTGCGTCGAAAATTAATGAGAAAAATAAAGCAGTTGCTAAATTGTAATATGCATTAAAATTTACGATGAAAATGTATGCAACGATAAATCTTTTCATGTACATTAAAATTCATCGTGCCACACGGGCTTAAAAGATTCGATGTTGAAATAACCGTTTTTTTGACGCGGTAATTATCAAGGTTCAAAAAGTGGTAACGCAACAGCGTTTTCTTGAGAAATCTACAAAATTGGCATTTTTTAAATTTCACGAATGATTTAAGTTGGTAGATTCAGCAATGAAAGAAATATTCGCCAGTTTCCTTTAAAAAAAATGTCAAGCGTGTATCATCCGAACTAGAGACAAGAACTGTTGCTCTCCATACACAATTCACTTTATTGAAACGATGTGATTTTTAGTATTGGAACTGACAGTAGATTGCAGGCAATCGCAAATTTGCAGAAACTGCAAAAATACTTCTAGACAATTTTGAATATTACTCTCTATAGAAGAAAGCGCATAGTGGCTACATTGTAGTTACTTTGAGAAGGAGTAGTTGGAAGAAGGAATCATTTTTGGAGAAGGGCTACGAGGTGTGGCAATTAAATAACCGGACTGGTGCTACAAAACATTTTATTGATCCTTGCCGATCCCTCCAACGCTACATACGAATTTTCCACTGTCGAAAGCAGTGCTGGAAGTCCGTTTCTGTCAGCTTATTGAGTCGCTTTCGCTTCCACACTGTCAAATCTTGTCCCCTTAAGCTCCGATTTTACCTTAGGAAATAAAAAAAAATTACAGGGGGCTAGATCGGGCGAGTATGGTGGGTGGTCTAACACGGTGATGCCGGATTTCGCAAAGAACACCTTCACAGACAAGGCGGAATGGGCTAGCGTATTGTCTTGGTGGAGCATCCAGGATTTGCTCTTCCACAAATCGGGTCTTCGTCTTCTCACTCATTCACGAAGGGTAGTTAGAACCTCGTGTTTCACAAGAAACTTGAGGTTAACTCGTTGCTCGATCTGAACACTCTGCATTTTTCGGACGCAACGCTAGCGTAAGGACTTGAACGGACGATTGCTACAGCGAGACTGAGCGACTTACAATCGTGCCCATCGAGCTCAGACTGGGGGAAGCATCTATAAGCACAGACATGTTCAAACCTGCCGTGGCGTGCTTGCTGTTTGCCGATAGTAGTACCAGTCCGGTTATTTAATTGCCACACCTCATATTTCTTGGAATTGTCGTAAAAATGATCTAAAAAATTATCCAAGAATGGGTGATACGTACTTTAATGTTTTTCTTGACGGTTTTGATTTTCAAACGCTGTAGTTCTTTTCAAAAAGCACTTCATAGATTACCAAGTTCTTTTTTACAGCATCAGCAATTTTATAGAAATTGAACATTTTACACGCTTTGCTTTTTTCACATTTACTTGAATATAATTTACTCTTAAATTCTCATGAAAACAGTCATAAATGTCGTCTTATTGCATACATCTGCTATGTTGAAAGTGGAACTGCGAACGGATGACATCGATTACAGCGTCGCTAGATCCTCTGGTTTTCCAGGGATTTGGTACATAAAACTCCTGATTTTTACCAAAAAGTTTTGTTTATTGTTTAAAAAAAACACCGAAAAATATTGCTGAAACGTAATAACTACAGAGTATGTATATTCTTAAATTTGCCCGGGCAAGACATCAGTGCGTTTTCTGTTCAATTTGACTACCAGAACTGAACCTGTCAAAGGTTTGGGTGTGTATTGCGAAATCTTTCTGTAATTTCTCGAGAATGTGGTGAACATGACTTTTCCAGGATAATTTCTAATCTAAGTAAAACCCAAGATATTTGACGATTCTATTATAAGGAACCTTGACATTTCCAAACATGTTGTTTTGATTTTGAATCTTGTGCCTCGAAAAACAACAGTTGTCTGAATAGACGGCAATGCATGTACTTGGATTTGCATTGGTTATGCACCCAACTGTTACACAACAGTTGCGCGCTGAACGTACCCTACGAATCCTAAAATAGACGCCTTTGATTTTTTATTAAAAAAATTGAGAAACAAATCCGAAAACGTAACAAATTGTGTTTGTTTCACTTTCGCCAAGGAATAAGTTGGTCGTAATAATAAAATAAATAAAAGCAAAATATTTATTTATTTATAAAACCAGTTTAGTTACAATAAATGTATATGTGTAATTATAAGGTATCATAAGGTCTCGAAAATTGCTTAAACTTCTCTAAAACCAATTGTTGGATATTATTTCTAAGTTCAAGCCGTTCTAAAAGCGGCATACATTCTATGAACGGAAGTAGACTTTTGAAAAATTGCAAATCGGAACTGTCGTCAGAATCATTTGATCTAGATATTTCCTTTTCTAATAATTCCAACTTCCTTTTTTGTATATCCAAATATTCATCGTTAAAATTTTCCATGTTTCGTTTACGAATGGATGTCGGTTGAAATGAATCCGAATTGTCAAAATTGCTCGAGTTGTGTGGAAGATATGATGATGAAGATTCTGATTGGGTACCCTCACAAACGTTTTCATCTGCTGCATCTTCTAATACTTCCTGTTTTAAATTACATTCGCCTTGTGAAGGGGATACTACCTCTTTTAGAAACAACATGTTTTGAAAGTATTGCCATTTGGGTTTTGATCCTGATCGTAAACTACGATACTTTTGATATTCCCTTCTGAAGTTATCTTTTAAATTTTTCCATTTAAGTTTCGCTTGAGTTCCTAAAACAAACGCAGTTACTTAAGTTAGTAGATATCGGAATTTTGGTTACTTTATCGGTAGAGGATTACAGGTGATTACTGTATAGTAAAATCCAAGAATAGGGAGACATACACGTATAAATATATAACTCAAAATACAAATATTTTGTTTTTGAACGATTTTTTCAAACATTGTTTTTTGTTTTCGACGATATCTCCCCAGGGCATCGCCAAAACACACGTGTACATGTCTTCACCGGTTTCATTTGCTTAGTACTGCAAAGCGTCGATCTCCGTTGTCATTCTTGACCGACCTGGGCGATTACGGTCTTCTAATGTCCCGGTGGTTCGGTATCGGCGAATAATAATGCATAGTTGATTTTGTAACTTGCAATTTTTCCACAATCACACGCACGGAATATCCATCCTCATGTAATGTGAGAATAGCCGATAGCTCTTCTACAGTTATAGGTTTTCCTTTCAGCATTTTTTAAATATTACTTCCACAAACACTGCAACCGAACATCCGTATCGAAATTGGCTTACTAAAAGATTGATTCATAACGAGTAAGATAAGAATTACTCCGTATTATAATCGGAGACACGCTGGTAAAATTTTACAACCCACTAGACCCATTCAGTCTTTGGTAAACATGTTTATAGGCCATTCATTGAATATCGTCTCTAGTGATTTTATTTCCTACTATTAGGATAAATTGAAATTTCTCTCTATAACATTTATTCTAATGAGGGTTTACGTCTTAAATACTTTGTTGTTATCCCAACTTTGTTGCAGAAGTGTTTACAGTAATATTAAGGGTATTTTAAAAAAATTCCGCCTTTTAAAATTCTAATAATTGTCCTAACTTCAATGGGCGGTAGTGTACATATGTATAAGTTCAATCGCAATTTTATTTTAATTATTACACTAAAAGCACTTGAACTTATAGGTGCTACATCAAAACAAGTTTATTTACAATAATATAAGTCATATTCCCATGTCTTGGTTTTAAATAGAGTATAGATAAGTTATATTACGTTTGATGATCAAGTCAAACACAATCTAATTTTATTGTTTCTTATAAGAAAAATTTGCATTTACAGCAACAGGTTATATATAGTTCACAAGTATCTAAAGATGCATATTTACAATAAATTGAGTTATTTTCAGATGTCAATTTTAAATAAAGGGATTAATGAAACTTGTACTGTGCCTGTCAAGCCACTTTCCAAAGACAACTCAGACTGATGAACAATGAATTCATTAGGAACACAACAGTTTCATATCCCACTAAAGTAAAGAGAAATTATACCTTTTATTACTTGATTAATATAGTATTGTTGCTAATTCTTGGCACGATCGTTTCTGTATCCCTCACTGATAAACGATAACGACAACCTGTGAAGTGTACTTGGCGAGATATTAGGTGTATCCTCTTCATCATTTACAGTATCCAACATAGGTGTAAAATGAATCTGGGGGCTTCATGCCCGACAAGTATTTGTATCTGCTCATCGTATAATTGCAAGCAAGTGTTCTTGCGGATGACACTTTTATTATCTTTTTGTGTTTATTTTTTTCTTTCCGCAATAAGTAATCTCCATGATTTGTCTCTCTGACTGGGTTGGAAATATTCATATTTTTCATGAAATATGTAAAGATAAATCATCCGTTTTTCTCTTGAAAAAGAGCTTTCATCTTGAAAACCTTGAAAACTTCGCAATTTATATGATAATTCATTATTGTTACTGTACTTACAGCAGGTATCATTATTAAAAGTTGATTTTTAGAAAACTAATTCACTCACAAGTAGATATAAATTAAAAAGAAAATATGGAAAATGAACATTAAAGGTAATAGTAATAATGTAACACGGCAAATGACTAATCGAATTTGACAAATGATGTAAATGTAAACAAAACAAATATACTGTTCAACGAATAAAGCCCGCTAAATGACTTGGCAAACTTCTAATTCTAAATAGCTTTAAAGCTTTGTTCACTCGGCCTACACGACCTACTCCGAATAACCAGTGTTCGTTGGGCCTGCGTGCAGCTGTACACAACCATACACCTACTTGCACCGACTTGCACTGACCACTCCAGTGACGTCGTTTCACACTACACCGAGAGTAAAAAGTGCAGCCTGAGCGAACAAATTTTAGGACAGCTATATGTATACAAATTGACATAAACTAATAAAAAACGGCTATTACACCATAAGACCTAATTCTTCGATCCTTAAAGTGAATAAAAATCGGTATAATTCCAAAAATCTTCAAATAAAAGAAGCATCTATCTATATTCAAAAATTAAGCCGACATAAAACTCTCCAAGGGCGAGACTAAAGCAAGATTGCACTTTGTTGTTTCCTAATCGTAACTCGTCGTAATTTCAATCTTCGTTCGGTGATTACCGGCTGTCTAACCTCTAATTTCAAGTATCTCGATATTGTATCTTGTGCATTTGAACGTATTAAAATGGTAAAAACGTACAATTTTCATTTGTCTATCTATTTTCATTAAATTATTGTCTTGTGAATGTTTTTTCTAACTCTATCAAGCGTGTTATGGGACTGATATGAAATATTTCCTAATTTTATAACAAAAATGCTATGCTACTGAATTTTATGGGAGTATGATTACATTTATGTACAAAATCGACATTGTATATTACCTTTACCGCCTCATACAACGACTAGAGTACGGAGTTACTTTAAATACTCAAAATTCTTAGTACTCATATATTTTTATGATATAATTGATCAAAATGCTTTTCATATGGATAGTTAATATAAAATATTTAAAATGCATCACCTTCCATACCACTAGCTCTTCCTACTTCATGCCATAATTTATTTGTTACATTTTTGTTTTTGAAGTGTTCGTGATGATGCTGCCATAGGGGTGGTCTAATCTGCACCTCAGATATCAAAACTTCCTTGTCGTAGTTTGTCATTTTCTCTTCACTTACAAAATCAAACTGGTTTGAATTTAAGCGAGCGAGCGATTATCGCTTTTGCGCATAATCGACGCCATTGTTGGTATACATGCGTCATCGTTCCTATGCATTAACTTCTTCGAAAGCGTGTTGTGTGGAGCTGTAAGCGATAAAAGTACGGTCAGCTGTCGCTTGAATGTGTATAATTGCTTCCTTTAGAATTAATGTTTCACTTTATTTTCGCTCGCTCGCTAGTTCTGCCTTACTCAGAGAAAAAGAAAGATGTTTTGGAGATATCAATTATCATACAAATTGTTACAAGAATAATTTCAAATGGGTTGAATACTTAACAATATAAAATTATATGAATATATTAAATAGCAGCCATAAGCAAATTTAACACAAAAAATATAAAAAAGTAATTAATTTATTATCTTTATTTTCTTGTATTTTATTGTAATTTAAAAAAAATCTGTAGAATTAAAATATTGAAACGGGCTACTGTTGTTCTCTTTGTTATTAATAATAACTTATTATTGTTCTACAAAATCGGATTAAATTGACAAATTAGTTAAATAAAAATGGATTATTTGATGGCTTTTCAGTCATTCTGCAGTTGGTTCCCATTACACGTTACAAGTGCCTCATCCGCGCATGCGCATGATTGGGTAAAGCCTGTCTTACATGCTGCGATTAATTTAGTTAATCTTCGATTTTATTGTACCGTGTAAAACGGCAAAATCGATTTCTTGAACAATTTATCGCACGATTAATTTTACGACGATTATGATGTATGGATAATTTGAATTAACTAACCGAAACCGAAGTAAGCTAATCTATGCCTATACCAAAACTGCCAAAATATTTAACAAAAGCAGATTGCCAATCTATTTTTATAAGCAGATGAAAATTTCGAACTATTAGTGAAACTAAAGGAGTATTCACGAACGTTAAAAGATTGTCCAATTTATTGTAGAATGTAATGCTCAATTAATTGGCCAATAAAGAACGTGTGAATACATTTACTCTAAAGGTGGTCTCAGTTTAAAAATAACACGGGCTGCACTTTGTACTTGGTGTAGTGTGAAATTACATCACTGAAGTGGTCAGTACAGGTAGGTGTATGGTTGTGTACAACAGCACGCAAACCCAGGGAACATATATATTTTTACAAAATCCTCAAAATGATTGTAGCAAAAGTATAAAATCAAAAATTGTAGGTTGACTCCTTCCAAAATCAGAGTTAATAGTAAGTAATTTGCGATAATGTTTAAATTGCTATCAATACTAATCGCATAAATTCAGGTATTTTTCGCAGTTAAAAAAAAATTACCAACCTTTTTATGATGTATATTTTTCCTAAAAAAATAATATTTTGGAATTTAAACTTTCCAATACGAATTTAATTGCTTTTCATTATTTTGTCGAAATTTATAATAAACTGTATAAAACTGCCCTTTCCTGGGTATAAAAAATGTAAGAAACCTAAACAAGGGTAATATGTGCATAAAACGGGACTCGTTAAGCCGCTTCTAGACTAACAATACTATTGTGCAATAAATATCAACTAGGGCTGTTGCTCGAAACCGGGTATCCGAGTACTCGAAATTTTTAACATCGGTTCTACCCAAAAACGGGTATCCGGTTCGGGGCACCCGATTTCGAGTATCCGGTTCTGGGTATTCGATTTCGAGTACCCAGGTAATCGGGTAGTGCGCAGCAGGAGTACCCAGTTCCTGAAAGACGGTTTTCGACAGCCCTACATTCAATATGTCCAATATCATCCACAAAACATTCAAGGTACGTGCAGACTACTCGCGGGCTCTTAAGTCTGAATTACATTATACTGGATTCGCCTTTTTTTCATGCTTTTTTCTAGTAACTAGAAAAGTTGCTAGAAAAAAGTTTTTTTCTTCTACTATTCATGCGCACAAGTGTCCAGTAACATACCTACCAATATATCTACTTTGTTTGTATCCATCATCTGGGTTTATCTATTTTTATTTGTGTTGGCAGACGTTAGGAATAGTCCTCTGAGAAGTATATGTAATGCGACTTGCTGATACCTTCATTGCACTCTAAATTTATATTTCAATATAGTAATTGAAGGTTAAATTCTAGATACTTAAAATAAGCATGAAAAAAAGACGAATCTAGTATATATAATGTAATTCAGGCTTTACACACTATAAAAAATCACGAACTATTGCACAATAATATAGGTCGCTTAAATTGCAGTATTACACGTTTTTTATTGCTTGTGTATTAACCAGCACAAAGAGGACTGGTTTGCCAATTTAATTGATTTCCTGGGACCAATGATAATAATTACAATAATAATTCATGCCGTCACATCCCCCAACAGCTTTTGCCAATTACAGATGGCATCACTCATGGCCGGCCGCAGGCGTAATAACTTATTACGCCTGCGCCCGTGAAGCGTTTTAAGATGTTCACCCTCAGTATTCGAAAAATTTGGAGCAAGGAAAATCTTACTGAGAGTTCCGGACCCGGGATCCGAGGTCCGAACCCAGTATCCTGAGATTGATAGCCCTGCGCACAAGACACTGCGCTACCAGTCCGTATAATGACAGCAGTAATGGCCCGTTAATTTGAACCATTCTGTAGATTCTACTATCTTTGTCATTTGATATTACCCATCTTTGTCAGATTAATACTGCCCTACGCGAGGCGACGCAACACATTGATACTGTTTATTACTGATTTAAACATGTAGTTATTTTCAGTTGTTTTCGTGTTGAGAAGTTGTACACACTGGCATATAACAACTGACGATCAACTGTCAAATTATAACCCAAAATTACATAAGGTATTTTCATAGGTATACCCCGACTTTAGATATTTATCCTCCTAAGGTAATACTTTAAATTATAGAAATGGGTGGCCACGGACATGGAGAACCGTATAAGGTACCCGATTATAGGATATACAAAGTTGAAGATGTACCTAAACTGATGACTACAAAACGGGCCTTAGCAGCGCAAGGTTTAAGCGATCCTTGGCTTAGAAATGAAGTCTGGCGTTATAATCCGAAAGAATTTGGTATAGAAAAGTCAAGGATGAAAACGACATTTTTTAGAGGTTTTCGTGTAGGATTTATTGCATTCATTGTTACGATCGTTGGTACTGCCATATATGATAAAATGTCACCACCTGATCATCATCATGGACATGGTGAACATTAGAATTTTGTTGTAGAATGTATGTAAATTAATAGTCGATAATAAATTTAGTAATTTAAGGGATTTTAGTTGTAATTATTTGCGCCTTGAATAATGGCGTTTTTCAGAGAGAATAAATAAGAATATATATCGAGAATGTGTAATTATATACTAGTATTACTAGTACTATTTTAATTTTTGCACCAAATCAACTTTATTAATTTCAATGTTAATTTTGTGGAGGTGTTGAAAATTGCCGCTTCAAAGTGAAAAACAAATTCTAGGGAATAATTAATTATAAAGTTGGTCACGTTTATCTTATAATTGTGTGTTAGCATAGGTTATGCTTATGTGATAGAATCCTGTACCCAGTTGTATAGAAAACAGTGCCTTTTACTGTAAAATAATCTTTTACTGCTTACCAATTTTCAAAGTCTCTTATGCTATCCCTTTTTTAAGATAATGGGTAAATTAAAACGTCCTCGACAGAAATTGCATGCCTCTTCTAAAAGTAGACCAGCTGTCTTGGCAAGCACACAGGAAAATGAAACAGAAATCCCATTGTTGATTCAGCCATGTGAAAACTTGTTTGCTGGTATAGATATAAATATAAACAATTTAAGCAAAAAATTAAACGAAGATGTTATTAGTATGAAATCATTTAAGTCTTTAAAATCGGATATTGGCCAAGGCAAATCGTTGACTAAGAAAGAGAAAATGAGGCTTCGGAAGGACGTTCTAAAACAGAAGATAGATACTGTGAACCAATTAAAAAAAGAAGCAAAAAAAAGGAAAAAAAGAAAAATTAACGCAATTATTGGTGATACCAATCCTTTGCACGATGCTTTGCCGTCTTTAGAATCATTACTAAAAAGGAGAGATGATAGAACCATTAGAAAAGTAGTAAAACCTAAAGCTGTACAAAAGTCATCGCAAAGAAAGAAGAAATTTTTGAAGAATATTGATGTTTATAAAAAGTTACTGAAAAGTAAGATTGTCAATGAGAATCCTTTTGATATTGTTAAAGTTAATGTTTCACAAATAATAAATAATTCTAAAAAGTAATTTGCTTTTTTAAATGATTGGTAACTAGAATTTGCTAATCGTTAAGTACATTCAAAAGTAACAGTTGCGGCGTGAACTGTGAATTACATACTGGGTGTTGTTAAAAATTTACATTTTTAAGCAACTGATACGGCGATACGACATTCTTGACTGGTATTTTCTTGGGCGGGAATAATGTAATTATAATTATCATGTTTGTAATTTGTGCATTAACCAAAACTATTGAAATTAGAACCAGTCACTGTTGACGTTGGTAGCACCAGGTTTTAAACTATTATTTTTCAGATTCTTAAATTTTATTTCTCTTATTTATTTTTTTGTATTCTAAAATTGTAGTATATGATTTATAAAATAAACATGTTTTAACTCTGTTTGATTTGAAGTTTGGATTATTCATCCTCTTTTGGTGCAATTTCAAAATTTTTAGGGCACCAAAATTATTTTAACACTGGCAATACTGTTCCAGACTGTTCTTTTAAACGTCAAACAGTATTAAAAAATGTAGAATATTTGAAGTGATTTGAAGTTATCTTATCTTATGGGTGGGAAAACCATTTAACAACGTTCATAAGTGATGATTTTTTATTTCATAATTAACTAAGCACAATGGATAGTAGTATAACTAAGCTCCAAAGAAACCCAAAAGATATATATCAAGAAGCAACACGGTTACTAATTAAAATCGCCCAAAATATTTTAAAAGATCCATCAAACCAAAAATTACGTACGCTGCAGAAATCAAATACCACAGTTTCCAATAAGATATTAAATGTGTTTGGAGGAATAGATTGCCTGGTTTTGATGGGATTTGAAGAAGTATGTACTCCTAAATTTGATTTCCTCAAAAATAATTGTTGCGAATTTAACAGAGAAGCTCATGCCTTGCCTTGCCTTTAGATGCATCATTGGAGAAGTTAAAGCAGGTCAAAGATGACATAATTAAGTATGAGAAGCTGTATATTGAAAATAATGGGGCGGTCCCTGAATTTCCCCAGGCAACAGTTAGTTTCATATTTATTTTGTCTGAGCTTTACTTATTTCCATCCGTTTTAGGTAGCCGAGGTGCAAGCGAAAGATGAGTCAGAAGAAGTGATTAAAAAAATTGAATTACCACCATTTGATAGAGTAAGAATTGAATTACATATATAGTATGCCCCAGATTGAGTTAATTATTGATATAATCGATAAAAAATTTTAGAATTTCATTTTGGGATTCTAGCCTGCTTGGTTTGACAAATATTTTAAGATTTTTATTTTTTAGAAATTAAGAAGCCAATGAAAAATATGAAAAAAATATTTTCTATTCAGGTAAAGCGCTTTTTCGATCAATAACATGGCAAAATGTTATTAAGAAATGTTGTTCAGAATGAAAAATTAAGGCGCGATGCAAATTTTTTGAATGATTAGCCTACTTTGATAAAATCTATTCGTCAATTTTATTTCAGGTAAAGTACTTTTTGCGTTCACAGTATGTTAATCCTTTATAGGTTGGTGGCTTCTATATTAGCCATATACGTTTAGGTCGACAATAAATCTAACTTATATGGCGTAACGGTTCTTTCGTTTGCGCATGATTCGTTTAGCCCTCTATAAACATTTAGTGTGCTCTTATGAAGGCACTTATGCTAGAAGTGAAAGTTAGGGAACAAGTGGCTATATTAGAAGCCACCGAATGATTGTAAATTGTTAAATATAAACAACACGTGCAGTATTATGAAACAGTTGCAGTTTTTTCCTAAATATTTTATTAAAGAAAGTCAACGTAAGTATTTTATTTTTGTAATAGTGTCAGTTACGTCATATAATACTAAACATAATAAAGTAGTTTACAGCTTAGAAGATATAAAAGTTTAAAGTTGTAAAAACGTAAGCTAACCTAAAATGCACGCCACTTTACTATTTTTACTTTTCCACATATGAAATACATTGTTGGCCAAAATGAAATACCGACTCGCACCTCTTGCAATAAAATTTATTTAAGTGAAATACATTTAACTAAACAAATGGAATATATTTCCTTGGAATACATGATCTTCCGGAGCGATTCCAACATTGTATGATGGCGCGCTTATGGAGCGGCTTTTCTAACATACATGTATATAGATTTTTTACCAAAGTTGGTGGAAAGGAATTTGAGCAATCAAAACAATATTCTAATATATTTTTTAGTTCATAGCCCTGCGTTTTATGTTTCTATACGAGCTAAAATATTTTTAAAGATCATAAAAATTATACTTTCACTAGTCTTTATCAGTTTTTGAGACACCTTGTTTATTCGAAAATATAGCATAAAATGTTTTTTCAAGAACGGCATGCTTGAAATGTGATTTATCGGTATCTCTAACATATCCATTTTCGAAATATCTACAAATAATATCTTTACAATGCAAATATATGTGGAGAAGTTTGCAGGTTGCAAAACTACCAATTTAAAAAAATTGTCGTTGGCTTTTTTTTCGAAAATGAAACGTTACCGTATCGCTGATTTAGAAAAAATTGACTGAAAAGTTATATAAATTTCTTGAAGGCTTATCGGAAGAACAAGCTGTTGAGTCTGATATCGGAAGTGATAGTGACGACCGAAAAGAAGCAGTAGAGCATCAGCATCTGCTTCATCAAATATAGAAATATCAGATGATTCCGACTCTGACGATTCTGATAATGACTCGAAGTATAATCCCGAGGGTACGTCTCAACAGAAAGAAAAGACGATTATTTTCACAAAAATATTCTGAGAGTGACTCCGACAACGATATGGACGACTACGATCGCGTCAATGTGTGTAATGATGAAGTTGAAGGTATATCTATGAATTAAGCCCTTACTGCTAAACATATAAACATAAAGTGGAGTAAAAATGTCCACTCACACACAAAGTATAAGACTATTGTATTCAAAGAAAAATTTGGCGTGACAGAAGACTTACATGAAATATTCTCGAAATTTTTATCAGACGATATGCTTCGAACTATTGTAAACGAGTCAGAAATATATGCACAGCAATGCGGCAACAATAGAAGAATTAAAGGCCTTCTTAGGTATTTTTATCGTAATGGGATTTCATAGCTTGCCAAGCATTCGACTCTACTCGTTAAATGGTCACAATATGCGTGTTCCCAGCATAGCTAATACAATCTCTCTACAACGGTTTTTGACAATTTAACGTTATCTACATATTAAGAATAATGAACATTGCCCAAAGAAAGGTGACCCTAATTTTGACAAAATTTACAAAATCATACCGCTAGTAAATTATCTCAATAGCAAGTTTAAAGAAATTTTTCTTCCGGCTAGACATTTGTCTGTAGGTGGAAGTATAGTAGGGTTCAAAGGGCGTTCATCTTTGAAGCAGTATATGCCGATGAAGCCTGCCAAGCGTGGATTTAAAGTTTGGGTTATTGCTTGTGCTAAAAGAGGCTACATGCTTTCTTTCAAGATTTACGAAGGAAAAACACAAGAAACAGAGGGAACGCTTGGGGAGCGCACAGTTCTAGCTCTAGCTGAAGATTTTTTCAATGAAGGTTATTATTGCCTCTTTTTTTGATAATTATTTTTCGACATTTCATTGACTGTACTTACTTCTACAAAAATGCACATTCGCGTGTGGAACATTTCGTTCAAATCGAAAGAATTATCCCAAAGAGCTTTTGGTTGACGATAAAAACATGAAAATTGGGAACTGTGATTTTGCCATGAGTGAAGAAAACGATTTTTCTGTGTCGAAATGGCGTGATAGAGGCAAAAAATCAGTAATAGTTATAAGTTCTTTTCATGATCCATCCATTCCCAAACAACTTCAACGAATCAATAAAACTGGAATAAGAGAAACGGCCCTCACCCTATTGAAGAATATAATAAGTTCAAGTGCGGAGTAGACCTTTTTGACCAACTCCATGCTAATTATTCTATTGCTTGGAAATCACGTCGTTGGTGGATAAAAGTATTCTATTACCTAATAGACGCAGTAATTGTCAACTTCTTTATTGCATATAAAACTGGTATGGTTTTAATTTCTCATCTTCAGTTTCGATCACAATTAGCAAACGAGCTATTTTGGAAGAAAGAAAATGGGTGCACCAGTAACGGTAAATAAGAATAAATTTAAAAAAGGAGACGGTCGAGCTGTTTCAATAGAAACTTGTCTTAGAACAGGCTGTAGGCTGCCACATTCCAATCCAAGGATCAAAATACAGACGATGTGCCTATTGTAGCACAAAAAAAAACAAGTGAAACGATCAAGATTAGAATGTAAAGAGTGTAACGTTGCATTATGTCAACCTTGTTTTCAACCATTCGACAAATAAGCCCGTTCATAATGTTTGTGCTGGAAATAAGTTCTCAACAAATAAACTATAAATTTCACAAAATGCTTATTTTTTTACGTGGCTTCTGTACTAGCCACGAAACAAATCGAAATTTCTAAGTTATAGTTGGTTGGTGGCTAATATATATGCCACCCAAAATATCAAAGACCACTTTTTTTTAATAATTTGATAAGTAACATTAAGTGATCATGTTATAGTTGAAATTACGAAAAAAGTTCTCCTATAAAGGGTTAATGTGTTACTAAAAAAAGTTGCTTTGAACGAAAAGTTATGGAGTTATGGAAATTTTCAGAATGATCGGCCTAGTTTGATAATCATGGAGTTCACAATAAGAGAATTGAATTTTATCAAAGTAAGCTGATCATTCATATGACATTATAACTTTTCATTCCGAATAACTTTTCTTGATAATACTTTGGCGTACTGTGAACGGTAAAGGTACTTTCCCTCAAACGAAAATAGTTTTTGCTTAACTGTGAAGGCCTACTTGAATTTAAATAATCAAAAGCAAACTAAAGATAAGTTTCAGACCAAGCAGAACTTATTAACCGAATATAAAATTCCAACTCAATTTTTTTGTAGATTGAACTCAATCCGGGGACACACTGTATACGACAAATACAATTCTTTTAATATATTTTTAGAAATATGCGAACGATTTTTTAAATAATATTGCCTACCGATTTCATTTTGCACAAATATACGATAACGAGGAATTGCAAGATAGGGCACGTAAACTTATTCCAATTTCCCAATTAGAAATTAACGCCCAGGAAAATCTTAGGGCACTTCAAAAAGAATTAAAAAAAGGTATTTCTAATATGGTCTAATTGGTATCGATTTAATTTTTTTTTTAATTTTTAGGCGAATTGGATGATCTGGAAGTAACCATACAGGATATGTTGATTTTAGAATTACTCAACTGGTTTAAAAATGATTTTTTTACTTGGGTTGATAGTCCGCCGTGTGAAAACTGTAAAGGCACAACTAAATTTTCGCATATGAGTGATGATTCGAATTTGTTAAAATACACAAACAGAGTTGAGGTAATTTTGGTTTATGTTCACTGTATTAGGTACTCTAATAAATAGTCTGGGCAAACAGCGGTAACAGTCGATGTAGTGGATATGTGGTGGGGAGTCGGCGATCATTTATTTCACGCGTTCAAGGCGTCAGTACTAAATCGATGCTGCATGCGAGTAGTTCTGTGTATATGTAGGCTGTCGTAACTTATTTCGTAATTGTACGCTTATGTTTGCTTTAAAAATGTCGCAGTTAGGTACGTCGCGAAAACGACCAATAGCAGACACAGTTAAAAACTTTATAGTGGACATGCCGGACTTAATTTTTGATGGCGCTAAAATTTAATGTTTAGTTTGTAAAATCCCTTTAATGTGTTGGTCCAGAAGCCATTGTCAACGTCACATCGAAAGCAAACAGCATTCTTCTGCAAAAAGTAGCATACGGGACCAAGAAAAATTTACATTTGATTTATGTGTTACTCTTATTTTATGTAATCTATCGTTTCGTTTACTAGACAAAGTACGAAATGTAGTGCCATTTGCTGGTGAACATATAGAAAAAAGAATAAAAACGGAATTGAAAGATAAAAAACTGTGGTTGTGTGTGGACGAAACAACAGATCGTCAAAAACATTCTGTGGTTAATGTAATGGTACGTACAATGGAACCACATCGACCGTCATCCTCCTCACTTGCTTCCACAAGAGATAAATTGTACTGCCGATGAGATTTTAAAGGTGGTGTTGAACTCATCGAACAAATTTTTAAGTTTCAACTAAGCAACTTTTAATGTCTATGAGTGATGGTGCCGCAAACATGCGTTCTTTGGGCCGATCTCTTAAAGAACACAGTGGTAACTTCTTACATGTAATGTGTAAAATCCATACTCTAAATCTTGCGGCACAAACGATTCCTACATGTTTTCCACTAGTAAATGCATTGATTGCTAGTACAAAGGCAGTGTTTCTAAAGCCCCCGAAACGTACCCGACTATTTCACAAACTGTGTCCTGATTTACCTGAATCACCACAGCCGGTTGTTACACGTTGGGGAACATGGTTGCAGGCTGCGTTTTACTACAACAAATATTTTGATCAAGTAAAGAAGGTAGTTTTAAAATTCAATCCGACAGAAGCTGCAACAATCAAGAAAAGCCAGGAAATATTTCAAGATAGTCAGGTTAAAAGAGATTTACAAACTATTCACAACAATTACTTCGGACTAGCGGAGGGAATAGAAAAATTACAAAATGTTTCGATGTCGCTAGTGAATTCTGTTCAAATTGTGAACGATGTTCACGCACAGTTATGCGCTGTAGAAGGCGAAACAAATTGGTGTGTAATACGAAAATTTGAAAGTGTTTTAGAGAAAGACTCCGATTTTCTTATATTAAGTGAAGGTGCGTGTGAAGATGCATTAAGTTGTTTCAAAGATTATTTTAAATATGCAAATATAACATCGCTAGATGTCGAACGGTCGTTTTCGGCATTAAAAAACATTGTGGAAACATCTAATGATTCAAATATTTAACAGATGTTACCCAGTTTGTGATTTCACGGAAGACTTTTAAAACGGTAAGTGTTTCAGCACGTTTTATAATTTATTTCTTACCTTCTATTTTATGTGTAAACTTTTATGCGCTCGCCACGCCTCTGGCTGTTACTGCATATTTGCCCAGGTTACTAATAAATGAAGTGACTGGTAATATCTTAGAAACCATAATATCTAGAATGACGGAGAAAAAAATTGCAACTTTAAATGTGTCATTAAAAACTTAGTTGTCTATGAATTACTTTGATTAAAGACATTTTGCCGTAGCACATGTAATAAGGGCAGGGGGAGTTGCTGAATTATATAAAATAAAACTATAATTTTTGTAATTTTTATCAATTTTATTCATTCCTCAATAGAACTCTCATTTCCACTCAAGCTGCTTAGTGAGGATCTACTGGGGCCTTTGAGTACCCTCAAAGGCCCCAGTAGGTCCTCCCCAAAATGCTTTTGCCTTTTAGACCAAGGTTTGCTTACTCGATCTGTGTTATATAGGTACTTTTTCAGGAGGCAGTGTCCAGTTACCAATCCGATAATGCTCTCGACTTCTTTTTGCTGCGGCTAATTAGATTAACAGAGAACTTAGCATCTCCATTCTTTATTAATGCTTTAGTATGGAGATAATCTCCAGTCAACCTCCATTTTTTTACATGTTCTTTATCTAACTAAGACCAAATCTCCCTTCTAGCGGAATCCCTTGTGATTTCGCCCATACGGGCTCTCAACCTATGAAGTTTTTTTTCCAAATAAAATGAACAAGGGTTGGTTTGAAATAGCATTTAGAGCTAATTTAAAGGTCACAATACTATCACACGCTATTGTTTAATAAGCGGGTAACCCTAAAATTCAGATTTTGATGAAACTCTAGAGACTGAAAGACTATCTCGCTATAAGCATAACACAATTTTTTTAGTAGCCGAATTACCCCCTCCAAAAATTTGCACAATTTTAAAGTTTTTGTAGCCATCTTGGATACTATAACAAATATACATATTTTCTTACAACATAACTAGAAGTATTTTACAAAGTCGCAAGGATAATGCAAATTATTTTCGGAAAAAAATATAACAGGGGCCGGGTACTGTCACTGCTTTCCTCAAAATGTCGTACTTTTTTTTGGGTACCCGGGTATTCCGCTTACAGTAAGGGAAAAACGTGTCTCGGATTGATAGCCAACATAGGCATATCAATCGGAGTAAAATCTGATAGATACGACTTTCGCCTTTCTGGGACGAGGTTCATCGGATTGCCGCCTTTCCATCGTTTCCTTTTTGGATAGAGGACCATAATACAGAACCATTGTCTCATCTCATGTGGATTCCAAAATCGGTTTTGGGTCGTTTCCACACATGTTTAAAAATGAGTGCGCACATTCGACCCGTCGTTTACGTTGGAGAACAGAAAGAAGATGCGGTACCCATCTTGCACTAATCTCATTCATACCCAAAATGGTTATGGAGAATTCGGCGAATACTTGTTTTAGAAATGTTAGACGTCACTGCTAATTCCCTCATTTTCAAACGGCCATGTGCTAATAACATTTCTTCAATAATTGAAATCATTTGAGGCGTTATCAGTTCAATTTGCCGACCGGGGCGCTCATCATCTTCATGGGATTCTTGGCCCAAACAGAAACATTTTGCCCACTTTTTTACAGTGGATACTCAATTTTCGTTACCCGATACATTTTCATGCAGTAGTCAGGTTGTCTGGCTGGCTATTAAAAACTACTACTCTTCGAGCAGTAATATATATAGTATAGACCTCGCACATGTGCAATTATGACGCAACGGAGTTTGAACACACTCGAACCTGTATAAGCCTGTCAGGCCGAGAATTTATGGCGCGTACCTCATATATAATTGGTGCAGCGATTTCATTTCCTTGAAATTATTTTTCACACTTTCAACAGAACGTCGCTTGGTTTTACAACCTTTTCAGTATTCTACGGCTTTAACTTTGTAATACAAATCAATAGCACTGCATCTTTCATTAATTGTGTGTGTCATGCAGAAATCGTGTATAAATGCCTCTATGGCTCCTATATAACTTTAAAAATGGGTATAAATTTGTACAAACAATAGCAGTAGCGATGGGCGATGACGTAAACGGGAGGGCGCGGACAGCGATTCGATTCCCTCGTATTTTCCTTGCATATTCTGTACATTGCACTATGCAATGGAAGTACACGAGGAAATCGAATCGTTATCCGCACCCTCCCGTTTATGTCATCACCCACCGTTACTGAATCATAGTCTACGATCTGCGCATACTTCTAATATTTGAAGATTCTCCTAGAAATGTCCGAAAGAACCATGTTCAATCAGTTTATACGAGAAGCGAAGTTTAATGAATACGAAAATTTTTGTTACCCATTACTCTCACGATGCGATTTATAGGATTTAAGTGCTTGACATTTTTAGATGCATAAATGCGATTCTTGCGGTGCTTCAACGCCATTCCCACGATATAACGATCTAAACATTCTAATGGCAACTAGAAAAGGAAGATGTGGAGAATGGGCCAATTGTTTTACATTATTTTGTCGAACTATGGGTTGGGATACTCGACATGTATTTGACGAGACGGATCATGTGTGGGCGGAAGTACTTTTCATACATTTATTACAGAATCCTGCATGAAATATATATAAAAAAATATTTTAAGGTTTACTCTTTTGGCGAAAAGCGTTGGTTGCATTGTGATCCATGTGAAAATGTCTGCGATACCCCTCTAATGTACGAAAGTGGATGGAACAAGAAAGTTTCTTACGTTATCGCATATTCTGGCGAAGAAGTCCAAGATGTAACGTGGCGTTATTCAAGCAAACATAAGGAAGTACTAACTAGAAGGCGTAACTGTACAGAGGAAGAGCTACTTAAGACTCTAATGGAGTTAAGAAACGAAAGGCAGAAGAATTTGAGTGAATCCCGTAGGAAATATTTAACAAAGAGGTTATTGGAAGAACTCTGCGAGCTTATAGTGGAAAAGTAAGCTTACAATTACATACTTTAAAATCGAATTCTCATCATTTTGTTTTGTATAGACAACCTGGAGACAAAGATAAAAAAGGTCGGAACTCGGGATCTATGGCTTGGCGTTTGGCAAGGGGTGAACAACAAACTCAAGCCGGATTTACACCATATGTCTGGAAATTTTCCGACGAAGATGTTGATGCAAATTCCGTGAGTGTTCGCTATTTTACGGCTTCAAATCGCTATGAAATTTCAACTGGAACAAAGACATCGACTCTAGAAGAATGGCATAAAGGAGCTTCTGAAGTTGAGGGAGTCTTCAGGAAAGAAGAAAAAGATTGGAAAATGGTGTATTTAGCTAGGAAAGGTAAATATAATTTAATAACTTAAAAAAAAAACATATTAGAAATAATAGGGTGGAGCAAAAGTCTTTTCGTTATTAATGCTATATTAAACATCACTGTTGTAAGTGCGTGTAACAGGGTTCTTGAGGTTTTTTTGCGGATCCAAAATGTCCAATACAAATAAAGAGATTTTGCCAATTTTGCGTCATTACTGGAGAAGCGCTGTTGATGCCGCTCGTATACCCCGTGGAGTTGAAGGTCAATATGTTGTATCGTGAATGGTCAAACAGATCTTCGAGAAGAACGACGTTCCGGAAGACTTATCATTCTTTGCTAAAGAATCAAGGCCACTCCGGCTTCTAGTACGCAACAATTGTCAGGGGAGTTTGGCCTTTTGCGCTAGACAATAGGTCGCCATCTTCACAAACTGGGGAAGATAAACAGACGATGTAGGGGAGTAATGAATTGATTGCAAAATAGGCATAGCGACGAGTGTAAATTTATGATCAACTTCTTGCCAATCCACGGAATTTCCGTTTCTATCGACGAACTTTTAAAGTGCAAGGAAAAGTGGATCTACCTTCGTAATCCAAACAAATCAAATTAGTAGCTAAAGTAGCAAAAGCTTTGAAGCAAAGATGATGCCGTGTGTTTAGTGGAATTACGGTGTTATTCACTTTGAATTGCTACCAGAAGATAAGGCGCTAAACTCCAAACTATACTGCAAGCAATTGGATCGAATGTATGAAGTTTTAAGAGAACGATACCATGCATTGATTGATTGATTGATTTTCCTACCAAAGCAGGGCTGGCCTTTACATCCCTAACACTGAAGCTTACTAGCCTATTGTATTATTCCTGCTTCGGTTTTGTTTTACTTGAACAGGTTAGTTCCCGCAATCAGGTTTGAGAGCCCATGTAGTAAATCTTTCTCCATTGGTAGTTCAATTGTGCTTCGCATAGCGAATCTGCGTTGAGCTAACGCTGCACATTCGAAAATAATATGAGGGGCTGTTTCCTCCTCCTCATTGCAAAGTCTACATAAGGGCTTATCTTTGTAGATCCCCATCTTATGCAAGTGGCCTCTCAAACAGCCATGTCCTGTTAATAGACATGTTGCTGCCCTAAGCTGTATCTTGCTCAATTCAAGCAGGTCAGCAGTCAGATGTTGCGACGATCTTCCCATCATCCGTTTGCTGTGCTTTTGTCCAGCTATACCATGCATTAGTCAACATAAGTCGCGTGCTATTCCAGCAAGATAATGCTAGGTCGCATACTGCCTAGCGAACTTTCCAGAAACTGGAAGAGTATGCTACTACATCCGGCTTATAGCCTTTTTAGATCAGTGGCACACTATCTCACTAGACGTGTTTTTGCTAATGTCCTGGTGGACGTGAGTTTTTCGCTTCTAAACCAGCGGACCACACACAGGTGTGGAATCGACAACGTTACTAGACAATGAAAACTGTCGGTTATAATGAACTATATTTTGTGGTTTTGTATCGTTAAATTAAATTTTGTTCACAAAAAACGAACCCTAATATAATGGAAGATTTTTCTTGGATATCTGTAAGAAAAAGTAGTTGAAAAAAATAGTTACATATAAGAAAAGTGCAAACGCCAGTCATGACAACTACAAAACCTAGACGTGACAGATCTTCTACTGTTCATACCACTTTTATTGTTAATTAAAAAAATAATAATAAACTGGTAAAAATCAGTTAAGTTTAAATAAAAAATATATATATAGAGTTGGTAAGATGTGTAGGTTTTTTGAAAACTCGGGAGAAAATATTCACTAACCCTTTCTTCTAAGCTGAAATAAGTTTTAAAATTAAACAATTTAAGAGACTCACTAACTGAAATAAAGAATTTTTTGGGCTAAATATTAGAAGGAGTGTATCTATATCTTTTTTTTGTAATTTGAGTTTCTTGATTTTACGTAATTTTTAGATAATATTTTCTTATTGTTTGTGTGCGTACTTTTTTTTTAGAAAACAGCGTAATCGGTAAAATAAAATGGACTTTCGAAGTAGATAGCCCGAATAAAGTTTTCAACGTAGTAGATATATTTTTGGATCACACTTTGTACGAAGATGGTAAAGTTGAAGTGTCAATTGGTGGATCTTCCTTGTCAAGTCGAAATTTAGCGCTAGCAAGTGGTAAGTTTTTCTTAGTATAAATAATAAAATTATTCGCAAATTATGTTTTAAATTTAATAATAATAGTAATAATAATAGTAATAATAATAATAATAACAATAATAATATTAATAATAATAATAGTGGAAGCAAACAAGTAATTAAACAGGTAATCGGTCTGTGGTGGTTTGAAGGAAAAAGGAGTCTCCTTTATTTACCAACTCAATATTACGCTCTTTATTTAGAACTTCATCGGGAAAATAAACTACAATGCGAAAAAGTAGTTACAATAAAATAAATCCATCAAAATTGTATTTACTTACAATGGAGATAATTTGAAACAGCAAAACTGATCTTCAATTAGTCATTACTAACGCTGGCCACGAGCGGTACCGCGCATCGGCGTAGAATCAGTTCGGACCAAGAAGAACGGTAGTATTACTTCGTCTGCGGAGCAGTACGGACATTTTCGCTGCCGGTCATTTACGCAATTGTTTATCTGTCCTAGAAAAATTATGCTTTCGTCAGCAAAACGACCGCGGTCGGACAAACTTCGAAAATTTATTGCAGAAATTCCAGACTTAATATATGAAGGTGCTAAATTTAAATGTGTAATGTGTAAAATCCCGTTAATGTGTTGGTCCAGACAACATTGTCTACGACACGTAAATGGTGAAAAACATGTCTCAAAAAGAAATTGCGCACGAGACAATGAAAAATTTATATTTAATTTATGCGTTACGTTTATCGCATGTAATATACCGTTTAATTTACTAGACAAGGAACCATTTATCTGCTTTTGGAATAACTATTCGGAGTGCAAATTACCAAGTCGAACATCGTTACGAAGAATTGTGCCATCTGCGCGCGAACATATTGAACAAAAAATAAAATCGGAGTTGAAAGATCAAAAATTGTGGTTATGTGTCGACGAAACAACAGATCGGAAGAAACATTCTGTTCTTAATGTAATGGCACGCAAATTGGAACCACATCAATCGGCACCTTCAATTCTATTAGTCTCCAAACGAATACAACAGTATACTGCCGAAGTAATTTCAAAGTTAGTATTAAATACATTGGACAAGTTTGAACTTTTAACAAACCAACTCTTGATGTTAGTGAGTGATGGTGCTGCAAACATGCTTTCTGTAGGCCGGTCTCTTAAAAAGCATTCTGCTAATTTGTTACACATTACGTGTAAAATTCATGCTCTCAATCTTGTAGCGGATAGTATCGGAAAATGTTATCCTGAGGTAGACGCTTTAATAGCGCATACCAAAGCAGTTTTTGTCAAATTACCGAAACGTATTCGCGAATTTCACAGACTCTGCCCCCGTATAACAGAGCCACCAGAACCTATCCTAACTCGTCGGGGAACATGGTTGCAGGCCGCGTTTTATTATCATAAATATATTGACAGTATTAAGAACGTGGTTTTACAATTCGATACAAAGGAAGCTGCCGCTATCCAGAAAAGCCAGTCGAAATTTCAAGATAGTCAGGTTAAAATGGATTTAAAAATCATTCACGACAATTACTTCGGGCTAGCAGATGCAATAGAAAAATTACAAAATCCTGCGGTGCCGTTAGAAGAATCTCTACAAATAGTGCAACATGTTCACGCACAGCTATGCGCGATTGAAGACGCAAAAAATGTTTCTGTTCTAGAAAAATTTGAAAGTGTTTTTGAGAAAAATTCTGATTTTGGCACATTAAGGCACATTTGTGAAGGTGCGTCAACAGAATCGTTAAGTTATTTGAAAGATTATTTTACTTACGCAAATATTACGTCACTAGATGTAGAACGTTCGTTCTCTGCATATAAACGCATATTTTCCTCATGCCGTACTAGTTTTGCCGAAACAACAGTTGAAACATATCTAATGTTGCAGATATTTAACAGACATTATTCATTTTGTGATTTCACGGAGGACTCTTAAAATGGTAAGTGTTTGAGCACGTGTTATTTAATTTTTATTTAAAAGATGAGCGAAATTATTTGCGGCAGCAAACATCTCTATTAGCAGAATAACTCTAGTGGAACGCGAGGCCTGGTCGACTCTACGTTACTGCGCGGTACCGCTCGTGGCCAGCTTTAGTCATTACTACGGCCCGGTAACAGGGAGCCGTGCTATAGCCATACCTGCCTAGTACACTAAAACAATAGTAAGAAAATAGAAAAAAATAAAAGAACTAATACATAATTATAATATGTGAAAAGTAGTGAAACACTCGCCCTTTTAAGCAGCCTTGGCTACGAGACAATAAAACTAGAAGCACCATTATCAGTATTAACATCATATGGATAAGAGTGACAAACAGTTGACACCATTAGATGTGTTTCCACAGTTGTCTCGATGAGCGATGTTCACCGTGGTGAGAAAATGAGTTTATATTTTGAAAAAAAGCGTTCAACATCTACCGATGTTATACATGCATGATTAAAATACTCTTTGTACTTAGTCAGTGGATTATTCGATACACCATCACAAAATTGTTTTAGTGTGCTAAAATCGGGATCGTTCTGTAGCACACTCTCGAACTTTTCTAAAACCCGATTATATTTTGCGTCATGTATAGTCAGTAGCTGTATATGCACTCCGTCCATAATTTGCAGAGACTCCAATAATGATAACGATCTATTTTGTAATTGGTCTATTGCGTCAGCTAATCCTTTATAGTAGCTACGAATATTTTTTAAATCTGTTTCAACGGAAATATCTTCAAATTTTGACTGGCTCTCCTTAATAGCTGCAGCTTCGGCAGGATTGAATTGTGCAACAACAGCTTTTACTATTTTCAAATGTTCAGCATAATAAAAAGCTGCCTGCAACCACGTTCCCCAACGTGTAAGAATTGGCTCCGATGGTTGACGAATACCAGGACACTCTATGTGAAATGATCGTAGGCGTTTGGGAGATTTCAAAAATGCTTTTTTTGTGCTTGCTATTAGTGCATCTACCTCGGGCTGGAAGGCGATTTGTAGCTGCACCTTGTTGCGGATCATGTTTCCTTATTCTTCGTTCCAGTTCATCCCATAGGGGCTCTAAGAGATTCATGTCCGGCGATTGTGGAGGCGTATGAAGCTGCTTTCCTACATTAAATATCAACCATTCCTTGTTCCGTTGAACGGTGTGCTTGGGATCATTATCTTGCTGGAAGATAAATGACCGTCCAAGACCGAATTTTTGGGCACTAGCGTGTAAATTTTCTCTCAGTATATCCATGTATACATATTGGTTCATTTACCTTCAATAAATCTTGAATTACCAACGCCTGCAGCAGTCATACACCCCCACACTAAAACTTTTCCTCCGCCAAATGTTACAGTCGCGCACAAATTTTTAGTTTTCTTTTCTTCACTTCTCTTTCGCCACACCATTGTACGGCCAGCTGACCTAAAAATGTTATATGTATAAAATTTTTGGGTCAAATGGCCATTTTTGGGCTAGAAAAACTGAAAACTAAAAATTTGTGCGCGACTGTAAAATTTGGTGGAGGAAAAGTGTGGAAGTGTATGAGTGCTGCAGGCGTTGGTAGTTTATTGACGGTATAATGAACCAATATGTATACATGGTTATACTGAGGGAAAATTTGCAAGTTAGTGCCAAAAAATTCGGTCTTGGACGGTCATTTATCTTCCAGCAAGATAATGATCCCAAGCACACCGCTCAGCGAGTCAAGGAATGGTTGATATTTAATGTGGGAAAGCAGTTTCATACACCTCCACAATCGCCGGACATGAATCCTATGGAGGACCCATGGGATGAACTGCAACGAAGAATAAGGAAAACATACGATCCGCATCAAGGAGCAGCTACAAATCGCCTTACAACAAGAATGGAACTCCATTGATCCCACAGTAACGAACAAATTAGTCGAAAGTATGAAGAGACGCATGTTAGCAGTTATAAAAGCAAAAGGGTGAATCAACAAGTTACTAAACTTTGTAAATGGAGTTACTATTCTAATAATAATTCCGGATTTGCTAAGTGTATGGAGATTTTTTTGAGATTGGAATTGTACCTACTTTTGTTCTTTTTTAAAATGTAATGTTACTTGTACAATAAAACATTATCTTTTTACGTTATCTTGTTCATTTGTATTCTAATATACTGTTCACCAACAATTTTCTGCAATAAATAGGATTGCACTGTTTTTTTAAGCACTCAAATCAAAATGGTGGCAGGTATATGGAGACTTTTTTGAGTCAGTGTATAGACAACTTATCATTTTTTTTCGCAATACTGTGTCATAATCTGTCACCTGTTTTTTTTTGTAGTTATAAAATATTCTCAATTGATTTGTAGTAACAAAAAATATGAAATACAATGTTAAGTAAGGACTATTAGTACTACGAGGGCGATTCGTGAAGTAAGTTTCGTTTCCGTCTAGTGAGCAGAGGAGTGGGGATATCGGCACGATCGCAGCGCTGCGGTGTAGTCTGGTTCAATGTGAGTGGCAGTGCTAGTGAGACAGTCGTTCGAACATTCTTTCGTGCTATTTTGATCGTTTAAAATGGCTGCTACAATTGAAAATCCCGCCGACTGTTAACAGCGTGCTGTTATCCGATTTTTGAGTGCAAAAAACATGAAGGCTGCTGAGATTCATCGTGAACTTTGTTCCGTTTATGGTGAAAATGTCATGAGTGACAGTGCGGTTGATGATGCCGTATGTTTCGAAAAGGACGAACTAATGTTCATGATGAAGAACTGTTGTGACGAACGAACTTTTGGATAATGTCGAAGAGGAAATTCGTGAAAATCGGCGATTCACAATCATCAAAGAACTGAGTGCATTTTTCCCTCAAATTTCACGTACAGTTCACAACAGAATCACAACGGTTTGTGAGCGATGAAGAGCTACAGGACAGTGTTACAGCATGGCGTAATTCATGTTATTATTTATTTAATATAACTTACAAAGTGGCTACAGATGTCTACCTCTTATTATAACATGTCATTACATCTGTATTCTTGCTGTGTGTTATTGCCAACATGTCATTTATCCTAACATGCCATTTGTCCTAACTATAGCTATTTATCCTAACAATTCACAGGCGGCAGAGTTCTATGAAGAGGGCATTAAAAACCTGGTTCATCGCTATGATAAATGTCTTAATCTTAATGGCAACTATGTAGAAAAATAGCTGAAAGTAGTAGCTAAGTTGTATATAATAAAAACCTCTTCATGTATTGGTGTTGTTTTTTTAATAACCAAACGGAACTTACTTTACGTCCTCGTATTTATAAAAGTAGAACATTTTATTAGGCATAATTGTCAATCATTGCACGAATTGTTGAATTCTCTTCTATCTATTAATTTATAAATGTATGTACATTATATTCAAAATTTGTTTCTTATTTGCAAAACAAAATAAGTAAAACATTAACAAATTCATACGGAGGTTATAGTAGGTAAGCGGGTTATGGATTCAAATTAGGTGCCATTTTCTATGCCTTTTGTTCGAGATTATCGTATGCCATTAAATTATATGCGTGTGAACCATTCTGCTTCCGCTACTCCTCCTGTATCTGGAACAAAGTATAGTTCTCTACGATTAATAGCTCGTTGATAAGTTTTAGACTTGCTGAATTGCGGATTAAAAGTGGCTGCGAGCTGTATCTTATTCGCAGACCGCGAATTGCCTTTGTGTTTGCCAATCAATTCTTGTAAAGGATTACAACAATAATCATTTTTATGTTTCAGGTGGAAAAAGTTTGAGAACTGAACTGCTATCTGGTTCGAAGAAGCTAGAAATAGTTGCTATTTTAAGCGGTGGTAGGGGTGACGCCAGTTGGCAGCATGCTCAATTGTTTAGACAATCCATGGAAAGTAAAGAAAGCGGTTTTATCATAACGTTTACATTTAAGGATGTATAATAATCGTAATCGTTAGGCATCAATTTGAATTTTTAGTTGTTAACGTATGTATATTACCTTTTTAATGAAGTTTAATTTCATGTTACTTTGAATTTGACTTTATAAAAGAAAATAATTAAGGCTATAATAGTATTTACACTCTAAGATGGAACCAGTATTTTTTGCCAAATAAGTCATTTTAAAATCCTATTTTACAACATTTTTATTTAATATATTTATGTAGAAAAATATTTCAAATTTCTTGCCTTTATATGACGTACTGTATTTCGTATCCATTATTCTACATTTTATTGTATACTCTTGTTATTTTGTTGAATATAACAGTTCCAAAGTAAAATAATTCATTCCTTACAATGTGTCGTTTTTTTTTTAAGAAAATATCTTACCCACTAATTAAGTGGAGTAAATGAATTTTGAACACAGTGTGGTATTGAGCAAATTATAGAATTTTTATGGAATAATTTTCTAAAAGTTAACCCTTGGTGATAATATTTACATCATTGATATTGTTCCTTGGTTAATGAATTTTATTCAGAAGCAATGAAAATAAAACGAGGCCATAGTATCCTCTATAAAGTTTGGAATTGCTATTTCTAGGCTAAAAGGTAATCACAAAATAATTCTTAGATATATTTTTCAAAAATTTCCGAGAGTGACATCTGTTGTTCAATAGATGATATAATATGGTGTATTAAGCTTTAAATTTTACTAGTGCCATCTATGGGGTAGCGGTAGAAGGAGCTATCAGAGTTATCTAACACGATTCATGTTAATCTCACTGCGTTTTTTCATGACTGCCATGGCCGTAGCAAGAAGTAAACATGTAAACGACGGATTTTTCATTCATGTTTCCTGAAATAAATAAACTACGTTAGGATATAAATTTGCACACAAATTGTAGAGGAAACATAATTACAGAGTTTACGCTATGTAATTTTCCCGTATAGACAGTAGTTTTACTATAATTCTATGTCGAAGTTTGTGTAGGAAATGGTGGGAGATGAAATCGTTTAATTAAAAAATATTGAAAAGAATATGTAAATAAAGATAGAGGTGCCCTAAAACATTGAAAAAATTATCAATTGGTCTTTTAAAATCATTTAAAAGAACAAGAAACGTGGAAAATATGATGGTACAACGACGCTATTGAATTACACATTTCTATACCGTACAAGCCAGCGTACTATGATCACCCGATTTTATACGAACTCAGCGCATCTAAACGTGTGCTGTGTTGAATATCATTTGCTTGACAAAATTGTGTAAACGCAAATTCATTTGTGCACCTTACTCACGTTATAAACGCCGTATTCGTTCACGTATGTGTGCAAGCCACGACTTCGCTCTTGCATTTCCGAAAACACCTTGCTCACGTTACAAACGGCATATTCGATCACGTACGCGTGCAAGACACGACTTTGCTCTCGCACTTCCGAAAAATGCCGATTATGCTGGCTGATCATACTACGCTTGCTCTTACGGTATATTTGCAAAATATGAATAGTTTATAATAGTTCAGGGGTTATTGAATAGATGGTGCTGTACATTATTTTAGTAATATAATTTAGATTGAAAATGTATTACCGAAAAGGATTTAGGATTAGTTTTAAGTATACCGTAACAACAAATTTGGTAATAAATGTTGTACAAATTCATGTATACAAGGTATATAAATTTTTATATATTAAATCATTGCGCTGCTTCTTAAATGTGTCATGAATTTTTGCGTTTTATGTTATAACGCAGAGCGGCAAGAGAAACAAAGTCCTCACAATTGTTATTTCTTCCAATTTCATCATTTTGAAAACTGTATCAGTAAGTCCATTATATAAAACAAGCGGCAAAAAGAATAAATTTCAGTGGAGTACTGAGAAACAAAATTTATTTGATTTGTTAAAGGTAAAACTTGGTAGTACACCGTTGTTGCATCATTTCGCTAAAATATGGAAACGGAATTACATGTTGATGCTTGCACGGGCTAGGTGCCGTACCTTTACAACGAAATAATTACAATGCACTACATCCTTTAGTCTTTGTATCTAGAACATTAACGATCGCAGAAAAGAAATATAGTATTACTAAATTGGGATGTTTAACTGCAGTATGGGCGGTAGAATATTTTAGAAGATATTTATGGGGTTTACCGCCATTTACTATCGCAACAGACCGTCATTCGCTTTGTTGGCTACAAACATCAAAGAGCCTGAATAGGAAGTTAGCCCGTTGGTCACTGAAACTGATGGAGTATTGATACAAAATTATCCACAATCTAGATGTTGACGCACTTTCTAGATATCTTTGCGAACTAGCCATATATGAAAAGCAAGCAATAGAAGATCCGAAAAACTACGTAGTTAGGTAAGGATCGGTTTCGATATTACAAAACCTAATTCTATAATGGAACTTTTCATGGCAATAAGAAAAACAGAAAAAAACGCATAATCATATACACGAAAAATAACAGAAACGAAAATTCTTTTAAATCACTCAAAAGTTTTTAGATACTGTTATATATACTGTAATGTTTTAAACGAGGGAAAAAATTAAAAAAAAAATAAATTTTCGAAATCGATTAATTAATTGTACGGTCTGTAGGTCCGGGAGTGTTCCTAGACACTCCCTCGGCAATTTAAATTTAACTAGATATCGATTAATGAAATTTTACGAGTATTAAAACTTGAAAAGAGAAAACCTATAAACATAAAGTTTATATTGGAACGTTACTCCTTCCAATATATGTTTATAGGTTACATATTGCAACACTGCGAATTTTCAAACCACCAAGCTTGACTTTTACTTGGTATTTATGGTAGAATTTAAACGCTGAACACTTAGAAAATGGGAACACAGCCAAATACGTGTTGCCTGGATGAGAATCCTCAAAAATTGCTTAACCAGCATTTGGAGAAGTTAGGTGTATTTCTTTATTTGATATACAGGTTTTGCTATACGAAAAAAATCCTTAGATTCCAAAATTGGTAGATCTAGGGGAAAGTCCTTAGAGATAAGGACACTGGTGGTAACAGAAAAATTTAATTTGTTGCTAGCAATTTATTATAATCGGAATTTATTGCATTATTTACATACTAGGGTAGGTAAGGATTCATTTATAAGCGCTGGTCCCATACATATAGCGAATAATGTTGTCGCTTGTGCTAAGAACGCCCTCTCCACTCCTCAGTGTCTCTAGACAATTCCACACAGTCGTAAGTTAGTCGCTTAGCATACGTGCTCGAGATATCTGCTCTACAAAGATTTATGGAAATATGTAATACATCTTATTTGATTTTTACCCTATTGATGGACTTTAATCGTTGATTATTTCCAAATAAATACTTAAATGTAATATTGTCGTATATGAAACAAAGAAAACGTTCTTAATTTAAAAGGAAAAATGATGAGTAGAGTAACCTAAACTTGCGGACTCGCATAGGCGTCGGTATTACGGGTTAATATAAGAATACGAAAAATTCATAAATAAACTAAACCGGTAGAGAAGCAGGCATGTAGCGTCGACCTTGAATATAAATCATGTTAAACCGCGCTGAGAGAGATTTCGTTTTAGTACCGGTTGAGCTGTTGGAGAGATTAGTCGAACGGTCAAGGTTATGTACTTACGTGTCGCTTTTGAAAATATAGCTGGTGTTTTTTGTGTGTTGTAGTATTATACCAAGTACATAATTAGTGTATCGTTTCATATAGAAAACAATGCCTCGTAATAGATTTGCTACTAATGTACATAAGTATGTGTCACTTTCTCTCCATTTAAAATATGACGGTAGTTCAGTTTTTTGCTGCGTTTGGCTGCATTGGACAGAACTGATTGCCAGAGGCATGTCAATGGTATTAGGCATATGAGAAATGCAAGAACTGAAATACCTTATACACTATTCCTCATACATTTATTAATTAGGTTTATCTCTTGTAGTCTTCCGTTGTCCTTGGTGAGAAAAGCAGCTTTTAAAACGTTTTGGCGACAATACGTTCCAAAGTACCCATTACCCTCACAAACACAATTACAGAATCATTTGCCGCGAATGAAAGAGATGCTAGAAAATGTGTGTAAACGTGATTTGTGTTCCAAAAAAATATGGATTACCGTGGATGAGACGACCGATATAAAGAAAAACAGTATTGTGAATGTAATAGCTCGCATTTTATCTAGCGAGAACACAGCATCTCGATATTTGTTAGCTTGCAAACGTGTTCAACAATGTACCGCGGAAAATATTCAAAAAGTGATAATGAACGCTTTGAAAAAATTTAAAATTGCCCAAGATCAAGTTGTGATGATTGTGACAGATAGTGCAGCAACGATGTTAAGTGTTGGGCGATCCTTAAAACATATATTTCCTAACTTAATACATATAACCTGCGTGCTGTATGCTTTGCATTTAGTTGGTGAAGTTGTTCGACAACATTACGGAAACGTTGATCGGATGATTGCAAGTACTAAAGCAGTGTTTGTTTTTACCCTATTGATGGACTTTAATCGTTGATTATTTCCAAATAAATACTTAAATGTAATATTGTCGTATATGAAACAAAGAAAACGTTCTTAATTTAAAAGGAAAAATGAAGAGTTCCAAAAATAAATAGAACCTCTTATTATAAAATAACTAGATTACATTTTTGCGTTTGCAAGTATCCAATATATTAAAAGTTTAAATGATAGTAAATGTATAACGAATACATAAACTTTTAAATGCAAATTCCAAAACGAAAACATGTTTTCTAGATCTAATTAATGGAATTTTATGTCAAAATGAATTGCATTTGTAAACTATTGCACAGTATAATTTCGAGAAATAACCAAGGAGAAAAGATCCAGAAAGGCAAGGATGATCAATTAAAGAAATAAACTAGCGGCATAATGTATGACTAGAGTCTAGCGCGATGGTCCTCTGACAGCGGTTGGATTGTTACTGATTCTGATTCATTTCCGTCCCGCGACTCCACGCCCTTTCACTTTCATAGCCACCAAACGTTGCAATACTGTCCATATATTTTAGCGGTTCACTTTACTACGAAACTTACTAACGCGGTATATCGTTTTCTGTGGTAGTGGAATTCATAATTACTGCAATGAGTGTACGGCTAAATTACACACTAGACTAGACGAAAATTAAAAATTTGTGCCCGGAAAAAGTTATAATTATCTTTACTTCGTACATTTTTTAATAAACATTAAAATAGTTATGAGGGCGTTATCCCATCCTTGTACTACACTGCGAGTTGCGCTCTATAATAATATTCTGCAGTCTCGTTTCATGTATAGATTACACAATCACCCCGAATGCGTTTTTAATTAAAAATACCAACCGCTGGAATTAAATTATACACATTTCATTTGGTTTCATATCATTGCTGAAGGTACAGTCCATTGCTATTGATGCAGCCTTGTACAGTCATTAAAGAAAGTGACGTAAGTTATTCATTTGAAAACAAAGCAAAGTCTATGGACATAATGGGGTACAGCAATCTTTTTTTAAGTTACGTAGTATGAACGATCCTTCAGCAGAGTTGATTTAAATCTTTTTTAATTCAATTGTATTAATAAAGAAAAATTATGAAAATTGTAATTTTCAAATGACTGCCAAAAGACCCATGAGGTGTGATGTGACATGATAATATTTATTTTCCTGACAAAAAACATAACCTCAAAATATTCTTCTGTAAAAAAGGACGACATGGCGTAGTGAAAATGATTTATCTAAAAATACAAGGGGATTTATTTAATGTGAATATACAATCCCTGGCCAAATTACTTGAGACACTCAATATTTTGTAGTTTCTTCATAATAAAATATAAACTATACACGTATTATATTTTTTATTTATAAAATATATTGTAAAAATATGTAACATGTATATATATATATATATAAATATTAAATAAGTAATTAATATTTAGTCCATAACCCATGATTTTTAATAACACCCTTAATTCTTCGGGGCATACTTTCAATGCAAGATATGATTGTCTCTTTTATATCTTCATCTTTCTCCCATACATCCTTTATATTCTTCATTAATATTTCCTTTGTAGGGTTTTCTCTTTCATATACCTTACTTTTTAGTCGATTCCATACGTTCTCGATGGGATTGAGGTCCGGTGAATTTCCGGGCCAACGTAAAAGGGGTATGTGATTGTCTTCAAAGAATTTCTTAACCTTTTTTGCCACATGGCAAGGAGCATTATCTTGCATAAATATACGCCCTGTCGGTATGCGACGTCCTGGCTTAAAATACGGTAATAACGTGTTTTTTAACACATTTATGTACTGCTCTTGACGCATTGTACCTTCTACAAAATACAACGGGCCGGGTCCGTCTCCACTAATCACTCCCCAAATCATTACCTGCGGAGGGTGTTTTACAGTTCGAAGAACCGTGGACTCTGTGAGACGTTCGCCAGGTCGAACGTCTTACAGAGTAATTATAAACAATTTTATTTAATTAATATTTCGTGGATGTTCTACGTCATAGAACGAAAAGAATGGATATTGTAAATTTTCCGACTTTTAGAATTGTTTTAACGTTTTTTCGTATCCAAATAATGTAAACATTTCTTCGATTCTTCTTTTTCTAAAACTTAAAAATACAGCGCTGCCAATTCTTTCGCCGGACACTGTACTATTTTCAACGACAACTGCTATTTGAATAAAATCAATATGCGTGGTGTATAGACATTGATCGTGTCTCCGAGTGTAGTAGTATTAATGATATTTTGATTCAAAATTGAATTACTACATCAAGTTTTGTTTTATTTGAATTACTTTTATATATTATTGCAATACTTCGTAAAGCTGGCAAATAACTGCTGCAAAATACCCTGGAATGTTGGGGCGCTATTCAGAAAATTGTAAAAGGAAGATTGATTCAACTTTGGAAAATTGGACGCGCTCAGAGACGTAATAGATTAAATTTAATAACGTTTCGGATATTTCTGTCTGAATAGATTTGGTGCATGTCCAAATGTAGTCTTAATATTTTTGAAAAAGCTATCAATTGAATTTATGTTTGATATCGTTACGAAATTGGTTAAGTACATGAAATGAGCGGATGTATCAAGTTTTAGTGCAGAAGTAAAGTGTTTTGGTTATAAACAACGTTAATAAAGTTGCAGTTTCTGATTATACACGGTTTTCTAAATGATCGAGGAATTATTGCTAATTTTTTTATTATCGAGGCTTCAATGTAGATTAAATTAGTAAAGTATTTTTAATGCTGATTAAGATAGAGTTAACAAAAAAAGCAATATGGTGCAGGAGCATTTTTTACAAGTTACCTAGTATGAAAAACCCTTTAATGCGGTGGATAAAAATTAAATTAAACTCTTTTTTTAAGTCAATTGTATTACAAAAAAAAAAAAATGAAAATTGTGGTTTTCGAATGACCGCTAAATCGCCATACGTCATAATGGGTGTGTTTCTTAACACGCTCGCTGTCTACGTTGAAATTATACTTTGCTGAGAAGCAAACAACAAAAGTGAATATAAAACATTTATTTATTTTTTTATCTTTTTTTATTTCTTTATTTTTTTATCTATACATACAGTGACTCACAGCTGAAAAGATGTGGCATATATAAAATCACATGATGCTGGAAAGGAAGGGGATATAACAAAAAGAGAGTAAAATAGTAAATAAACTTTAATCAATCATAATGTTAAAAAAAAAAAAAAAATAAAAAAAAAAAAAAAATAAATAAATGCTAATATAGCTCATGGTATTGGTGGAATCATTCCCGGCAAAAACAATGTAGCAGAGAAAATAGCGCTAACACATGGACATGTTTCTGCCTACTCGGCGTCATCAGCATGGTTCTGAGCACTATCTACTGCCGCTATCATTGAGTTTGCCTCTCAGTTTATATTGCTAATCTCCAAAGCAGCACTGAATATGTCTCTCGGCGACACCTATCGCCAACAAACACAGTCACGCCGTCCCAGAGGGTAGCAAGACAAACCGGAGTGTAGATGTCCACCACCTATCGGGCAGCTCTTGGGCTGCCAAACGCAAGGGGGCGTTGTGCCTAGGCACAGCGATATCTATACGGGCAAATGATTCCTCAGGCTTACCATGATGTATAGAAATACACGTGGAAAGAATGCCTAATACAATAACCAAAAAAAAAAAAATAAATGCTAATATATAAACTGAGAGGCAAACTCAATGATAGCGGCAGTAGATAGTGCTCAGAACCATGCTGATGACGCCGAGTAGGCAGAAACATGTCCATGTGTTAGCGCTATTTTCTCTGTTACATTGTTTTTGCCGGGAATGATTCCACCAATACCATGAGCTATATTAGCATTTATTTTTTTTGGTTATTGTATTAGGCATTCTTTCCACGTGTATTTCTATACATCATGGTAAGCCTGAGGAATCATTTGCACGTATAGATGTCGCTGTGCCTAGGCACAACGCCCCCTTGCGTTTGGCAGCCCAAGAGCTGCCCGATAGGTGGTGGACATCTACACTCCGGTTTGTCTTGCTACCCTCTGGGACGGCGTGACTGTGTTTGTTGGCGATAGGTGTCGCCGAGAGACATATTCAGTGCTGCTTTGGAGATTAGCAATATAAACTGAGAGGCAAACTCAATGATAGCGGCAGTAGATAGTGCTCAGAACCATGCTGATGACGCCGAGTAGGCAGAAACATGTCCATGTGTTAGCGCTATTTTCTCTGCTACATTGTTTTTGCCGGCAATGATTCCACCAATACCATGAGCTATATTAGCATTTATTTATTTTTTTTTTTTGGTTATTGTATTAGGCATTCTTTCCACGTGTAATCATAATGTTGTTAAGCATTATAGATTAAAATTAAACCTAAATTGTTATAAGTAACGTGTATAGTAAAGAAAAATCAAAATGATGTTAAAAAAGTAGCTCACAACTTAAATGATGTAAACACAAAAACAAAACAAAAAATCTAACTAGAGCCATCCAAAAATATTTTTAATATCGTGTAGGATATCCTTTTTGTTTTAACACTTCTTTTAATCTATTGGGCATTGATTTTTAACTAATGTAAGTGTATATTTGGGGGTGATTTTTTCCCATTCTTCCAAAAGAGCCTCCTTGAGATCATATCTATTTGATATTGTATGTTTTCTGATCTCACTTTCCAATTTAAACCCCAGATTTTTTATTACATTTAAGTCAGGAGACTGTGGGGGAGGCTTAGTCACATGTGGACAATTATACAGTAGCCACTCTTTCACCAAAGTGGAGGAATGTTTAGGATCGTTGTCCTGGTAGAAAGAGAAATTTTGTTGTATAGCTAGGCATAGCTAACACTTAACTGAACCGCAGTTCAATGAGAACACCAACACAAATCGAGAAAGTTATAAAAAACACCGCAAAAAAAAACATTCGACATCAGTGCCGAGAGAGAGGTAGAATTCTCAATAACAACTTTACTGTTTCACTGAGAGGATTCAAATTTTGATCATTTATTACTAGAGTAACCAAAACTTGCGGACTCGCATAGGCGTCGGTATTACGGGTCAATATAAGAATACGAAAAATTCATAAATAAACTTACTTGCTAATTATTCAACAAATTAGAGGCATCAGGATGTGAACTACTGTAAACTTGCATCATTGCGTATGTTTCCACAGTTACTTCTTTAAACCTTGTGCGTCGACAAAAAAAAATATTCTTATACATAGAAAACGATCTCTCCACATCTAAGAAAGTTACATTTGCATGTAGAAACTGTTTTTCAAAATCACTTAAAAGTTCACTATTCTTACACTTATTATAAACGGCCTCTAAAGTATTAAAATCGGGATTTTTCCTTAAAACATCTGCCAACTTTTGACTAGCGCATAATCCTGGCGTATCATTTAATGTGTGTAATTTATTTTTTACACTCTCCACTATGTCTAATGATTCTTGCAATGACAATTCAGTACATTGTAGTTTTCTGATGGCATCTAGTAATACTGTATAATTGGTACATATTGTTGTTAAATCTTCTAAAAGTTGAGGAATTTGAAATTCTCTTTGACTTTCTCTAATTGCTTTGGATTCATTCCGATTAAATCGCATTATAACTGATTGAATTTGTTGAAAATTGATCAAATAGTAAGAAGCTGCTGTTAGCCAAGTACCCCATCGCGTTAAAATTGGTTCAGGAGGTTCTGGACAAAATTTACGAAATTCTTTTAAACGTTTAGGAGATTTACGAAACACTGCTTTTGTACTTCCAATCATCCGATCAACGTTTCCGTAATGTTGTCGAACAACTTCACCAACTAAATGCAAAGCATGCAGCACGCAGGTTATATGTACTAAGTTAGGAAATATATGTTTTAAGGATCGCCCAACACTTAACATCGTTGCTGCACTATCTGTCACAATCATCACAACTTGATCTTGGGCAATTTTAAATTTTTTCAAAGCGTTCATTATCACTTTTTGAATATTTTCCGCGGTACATTGTTGAACACGTTTGCAAGCTAACAAATATCGAGATGCTGTGTTCACGCTAGATAAAACGCGAGCTATTACATTCACAATACTGTTTTTCTTTACATCGGTCGTCTCATCCACGGTAATCCATATTTTTTTGGAACACAAATCACGTTTACACACATTTTCTAGCATCTCTTTCATTCGCGGCAAATGATTCTGTAATTGTGTTTGTGAGGGTAATGGGTACTTTGGAACGTATTGTCGCCAAAACGTTTTAAAAGCTGCTTTTCTCACTAACGACAACGGAAGATTACAAGAGGTAAACATAATTAATAAATGTATGAGGAATAGTGTATAAGGTATTTCAGTTCTTGCATTTCTCATATGCTTAATACCATTGACATGCCTCTGGCAATCAGTTCTGTCCAATGCAGCCAAACGAACATTGCATATTAAGCAAAAAACTGCACTACCGTTATATTTTAAGTGGGGAAAAAGTGACACATACTTATGTACATTAGTAGCAAATCTATTACGAGGCATTGTTTTCTTAGGTATGTAAATATTAGTTCTATATGAAACGATACACTAATTATGTACTTGGTATAATACTACAACACACAAAAAACACCAGCTATATTTTCAAAAGCGACACGTAAGTACATAACCTTAACCGTTCGACTAATCTCTGCAACAGCTCAACCGGTACTAAAACGAAATCTCTCTCAGCGCGGTTTAACATGATTTATATTCAAGGTCGACACTACATGCCTGCTTCTCTACCGGTTTAGTTTATTTATGAATTTTTCGTATTCTTATATTAACCCGTAATACCGACGCCTATGCGAGTCCGCAAGTTTAGGTTACTCTATTTATTACTATTACATAGGTGAATATGCCTATCAAATTTCATCCGGAAATTCCAACCCCTTCTGGTTGTTGCAATTTCTATGTAACTGGATATATTTATTTACATTTCTACTTTAACACCTATAATTTATGTAACCTTAAAACATTCCTTTCTTTTTATGAATTCCATCAAATAATTTTTGAATTATAACCTTTCTTTACGCATTATTTAATAAGTTATAAGAAATTTAATCGTCCTTTATATACACTGTTTTATTCATACTATCTATTAATAATTGTTTTGAGTATATAGTTTTCATACACTCGTGCCCTGTTATCCTAAATTATTATCAAAACTTATTATACACGTTGTTTCGAAAATCTATTCAACTAAACAAATTTAAATTATGTTAAAGACCAGTCTCTTATGATTGTTTCTGCATATTCTGCTCCAAAAAACAACGTTAAAAATGTTTTATTTTCTATAATTGATTTCAGCTGTTTTTGAATAATTTTGAAATAAAATATTCATGAAATCAGTATTTTTAAATGAAACGTTATTTTAAACAACTATATCTATTACAATTTTTACATAATAAAACCGTCTCAATGAAATCAACTAAAATCCATCATAAACAAGCTGATGTTTAATTGAAAAAACACTAAAATGTTTACAATGAGTTCTGTAACACTCAGTATACTAAGGACCTAGGTTATTAATTATGTATTCTATTTTGAAAAGTTTTTACCGGCAAGTCGAACAAATATTGAAACCGGTATACCAGTGTAAAGTTTTTAAAAGCAAGTCTTTGCCTTTCGTTTCTCGCGATTTTAACTTCTTAAAGTTGTGTTTAAATGCCTTTGTAAAACTTTATCGTGGGGGATTATTATGATAAATATTGTAGTAGGTTTTCTAAACTAACAAAAGAGATGAAGTTTATACTACGCTTTTGAGCTCTTGAGTATACATACAACGGCAGCTTTGGTACTGATCTAAAGACTGCTATTTTATAGTTAAAAATACTCATTATACGAATATTTTACTAGTGTGGAATTTTTGAAAGTTTTAAAGTACTTTTTGCTATCAAGAGCGTAATGAATATGGAGTTATATAAACTTTAACTTTTACGTTCTTCAGGTTCGTATAACTTGTTATTAAAACTGTCTGTTATAATTAGCTTAATTTTTTGTTGGTTTCACTATTAAAACATTGATTTTGTGGTTCGCTTATACATGGAGTCCATAGTTAACGTACTTTATTTTTAATTTAGTTTCCAATAAGTGTTGTATATATTTTGTAGTAATCGATTGATTATTGCCATAAGCAGGATTAGCCTTTACATCCTTAACACTGCGGCCCAATGGGCCTATTGTACTATTCCTGCTTTGATTTCGTTTTACTCAAACAGGTTAGTTCCCTCGATCAGGTTTAAGAGCCTGTGCAGTAAATCTTTCTCCAATGGTACATCAATTTGCATAGCAAATCTGCGTATTCGAAAATAATATGAGAGGCTGTTTTCCCCTCTTCATTACAAAGTCTGCATAAGAGTGCATCTTTGTAGACCCCCATCTTGTGCAAGCGGCCTCTCAAACAGCCATGTCTTGTTAATAGACATGCTGCTGCCCTGAGCTGAATCTTGTTCAGTGCAAGCAGGTCAGCAGTCAAATGTTGCGACGGTCCTCTCATCGCGTAAAGAAATTTATTCAAATTCGATAATATTCTAATATTATTAGGATATTTATATATTAATTTATTATATGTAATGCGAAAGTTATTACATAAATAAATCAAAAAAATATTTTTTTGATTGTATACATGTACATATAATCTAAAAAATAAAAAAAATACATGTATGTATATTTAGGAGTACTAAAAAATAGAAAAGAACAATAGAGATAGAAAATACATCTATTTAAAAGACATATATAAAATAAAAATTTATTTCTTACGAAGATGTAAGAAGACAAACAAAACGCATCAAACAAAGCAAAAAGAAGGAATTAAAAACCCAAATTAATTATTTTTTACAGATTTTGATTTAAGAAACAAATTTTCTTGATACTTGTCTCCTTTTAAACAGGAACGCTTTCCAGTGACAATATTTCCAGCTTTAGGAAATACTCTTTCCGAAGAAGTAGATGTGGCTGGGATGCACAAAATTTTTTTGACTATTTTAGATAACGCAGGATATTTCAGTTCATTGGCTCTCCACCATGTTAAGGTGGGAATATTTTTATTAATTACGCATTCTATTGCAACCACTTCATTTCTAGATGGAGTTCTTCATCAGGAAAAAGAATAACCAATGCCGTTTTCTTCGATGGATGCAATTCTTCATCCGATTCTCTATCCCTCGCCTCATGTACTTCTCTCAAAAGTAAGTTTAATTTATATTTGGTTCTTGCTGTGTATTTATACGGGTTCGATTAATAACATTAGCGTAATCGTAACATAAAGGTTTATTAACGGACATGCACATTACATACATAGAGTAGACATCTTGATCCCGTTTCCTGGTACCAACATTAAAACATTACATTTCTCTCTCCCTTACTAAGTGTTGTTTACAATAACCAAGTATGGCTTATAGTAATTGTACAGAATATGTTGTATTTATAAATTTAATCTTTGAGGGGCTTTTATGGATCGAGTGGATCTTCTAGGGTAATTGAATGAAAGCTCTTTAGTAGGGATAGGTACTTTTGGTTTAATGGGGACTTCAATCGTCTCTTGTGCGCCGGTACTAATTTCAAGTTTTGTCTCACTTCCCCTTCTTTCCTCGGCTACTTTAAGCTCCTTGCTTAAGCCACTTTCAACTGGTTCTACTATACATTCATTATTCCTTTCTTTGAGTATGCTAGGATATTCCTCCCTCGCTTCCGTCTCTTTGGTCGTTTCTAGTGCATACGGGAATTGTTTACATATTTCCTCATTTGTTGGTCCTTGCAATAAGGATTCTTTCAAATCCGAAGCATGAACAAATCTTATTTTGTTTTCACAAAACACTAGATATGTAGAGTCACTAATGGTTTTAATTACCTTCCCACGTTTCCACTGTTTGTCGGGAACGTTGTAGACTAGTACATTCTGTCCTTCTGAAAATATTCTTACTTTTCTACCTTTATCCTTTTGGTGTATATCTATATTCCTTCCTTCCTTTTGACGTTTCTTTAGCAGGGACAGTTTGTTTCTTGGTAGTTGACGAAACATAATTTCGGCTGGTGACTTCTGAGTAGTTGAAGATGGTGTATTGCGATATGCAAATAAGAAATTTTGAATAACATGTTCCAACTTTTCTTTTCCACTTCCACGTTGATTGAGTAACGCTTTCCTTAGAGACAACTTAACCGTTTGTACGGCTCTTTCGGCACTTCCATTAGAAGGTGGGTGGTACGGCGGAGAATTCGCATGTTTAATTCCATTTGATATACAAAAAGTTTTAAATTCTCTGCTATTAAATGGAGGACCATTATCACTTACAATAACTTCTGGCAACCCAAAACACGAAAAGACCTGCCTTAATTTACCTATTGTGTGGCATGCGTCAGTACTATTCGTCATTTAAACAACTTCAATCCATTTTGTTGTGGTATCAAAAACTATTAGTAAGTTTGTTTGGAAGATTTTACAGAAATCGATATGAATTCTCGACCAATTTTTATGTGTAGGTGTCCATGGTGTCAATTTCATTTCTTTTTGCCTTGGACTGAGAGTTAGGCAACTCTCACAGGTTTTTGTTGTTCGTTCAATATCACTATCTACATTCGGCACACCATACATAACTTCGTGCTAACAGTTTCATTCTGACGATACCTGGATGTTGATCATGCAACAGTGATAGGACTTCTTCTTGGCAATTTTGAGGTATGACTATTCTTCTTCCCCACATCAACATATCTTCCTCTATACTAAGCTCATTTCTTCTGCGGAAAAATGGTTGTAATTGCTCGTCCTTGCATTTAGTTGGCCATCCATACTTCGTAAGTTCTATGGCTTTTTGAAGTAAGCTATCTCTTTTCGTCTCATTAACTATATCGTTCGCTACTAATGGCATTTCGTCATCTTCTGAAAAGGTTATCACTTCATCAAGAGTAGGTTCTTCTAAAGGCAACCTTGATAAGCCATCAGCATTGCTTATTTCATTTCCTTTTTTATATTTTATGTCATAGTTATACGCTGACAAAATTATTGCGTACCTTTGTAATCTAGCATGGGCTAGAGTTGGAATTCCGTTTTTCTGTCCAAATATGGTTCGTAAGGGTTCATGATCTGTTTGTAGCAAAAATTTCCGTCCATATATAAACTTATGGAATTTCCTCACTGCGAAAATAAGTGCTAAAGCCTCCTTATGCACCTGAGCATAGTTTTGCTCCCTTTTGCTTAAGGTACAAGATGCGAAAAATATTGCTTTTTCCTCGCCATTTTCTAGTTGACTTAGTACGGCCCCTATACCATAACTGGAAGAATCGGCTGTTACAATCAGTTGTTTTGATGGGTCATATAAGGTCAATGCTTTGCTATTGATAAGCAATTCCTTACTTCTTTTGAAAGCTCTTTCTCTTCTTTTGTCCCAAGCAAATTTGGTATCTTTATTCAGAAGTTCATATAACGGATACACTTCTGTGGATAACATTGGGATGTATTTAGAGTAGTAATTGAGTAATCCCAAATAAGCTCTTAGCTCTGTGATATTTGTCGGAGTGCGAGCTTTTTGTATAGCTACTAGTATTTTTTCTGACTCTAGACGTTTAATTTCACTACTAACCTTATCTCGTAACGCATATGGTAACGAATATGGTTTGTGAACTACAAACTTTGCTTCATCCTTCAGTACCAATTTGACAGTAAATCCTACTATCCTTTGGTTAGGATTTTGCGAAAACACACAGGGAAATTTCATTTTCATTTCCTCCCTTACGTCTCCTATTTTATTGAGTTCTGGACTGATAACAGGATTAGGGAATGTGTTGAGGATAGCCCTCCAATTTGGCTGAATGTGATCTAACCACAACCTACCTAATAAAGGCATAAATGGTTCACTAGATTTAACTACAACCAATGGTAACTTAAAGCTAGAATTATTACTATATACTACTACATCTACCTCTCCAGCTAACTCAATCTTACCAGATATGGTTTTCAACCGCTTTGACGATGGTTGTAATTTTAATTTATTATTAAAATATTGCTTAAAGTCATTAAAACTAACAAGACTCACTTTTGCACCAGTGTCTACCTCCATTGTTATAGGAATACCTTCTATTTGCACTTTCATTTGAACTGGCTCACATTCCACTGCATTTACTAATAACTCTTCATCTTGCACAATAGAAACACTATTTAATTTATACTCTTCTTTATCCTCGACTGATGACTCACTATTTTGACTTTCTGACTCTTCTGCCAAATTCACTAACTTACTATTGCACATTTTGGATGTGTGCCCCTTCTTTTTGCAAGAAAAGCACTCCCAGTATTTTGCTGGACAAGTGTTCGGATTGTGTAATCTTCCACAACGATAACACGGTTTCTTTCCTTCTGAGGTTTTATTTCTATGAACATCACTATTCCTATGACTTTCAAACTTCTTTTGCTTCTTATTTGTCTTGACAGCATTCACATTAACTTGTTGTAGTTCTTGACTTTCTGCCTGTACAACTTCTTGAGCGAGTGCAATCTCACACGCTTTGGTAAATGACAACTCCTTCTCACCCAATAATCTATCTTGGATTTTCTTATTTGACAATCCACATACAAATTTATCCCTTAATGCCCTGTCTAAAAATGTATTAAATTCACAGACATCTGCTTGGTTTTTTAACCGACCTATGTATTCCGAGATACTCATCTCTCCTTGAACAATCTTGTAGAATTTGTACGTTTCTACAATTACTGACTTTTTTGGTGCTAACCTAGAAAGTAAAATCTGTTTTAACTGTTCATACGACTTTGATGTAACAGTTTCTGGTTTCACACAGGTTTTTAAGAGTCTGTATGCTTCACCGCCTATTAACGTAACAAATATATCCACTTCCCCTTCTGAATCTACCTTATTGCACTTCAATAAATGATCCATTCTCTCCAGATAACACTCGATATCTGTAGCTTTTAAACTTATTTGTTCAATTGACCCGATCAGCGCCATTTTTGATACGGACTTGACAGTTGTCACGCTTTTGCATATACCATTAATAAATACCTCTATTATTTTACTTCAATGCCGTTAGACTATTTCCGGTCATCCTCGCAATCAGTCTTCGTAATCCTCATCGCCAAATATGCTGTGTATTTATACGGGTTCGATTAATAACATTAGCGTAATCGTAACATAAAGGTTTATTAACGGACATGCACATTACATACATAGAGTAGACATCTTGATCCCGTTTCCTGGTACCAACATTAAAACATTACAGTTCTAACAATCGATACTGAATATTGTTATTTATCTTTAAATCCTTTAAATCTAGGATTGAGGTATGAATTAATATCAATTAAATCATTTTCCAAATCAGTGTCTGTTCCCATGTCACACGAGACAGATTTAAATCGCGATTTACAGTCCCTGGCCAAATTACTTGAAACACTCAATATTTTGTAGTTTCTTCATAATAACAAATAAAGCATCGCATTAAGAAAATTCTGTATATCGGGTCTGCAAATTATGCCATTTTCATTTCGGTTTTTATCGAAGAAATGACATATCCATAAAAGCCATAAAAAAGCTTGGGCTCATATAAAATGCAATGGCGAAAACCACGTCTTAATACTTCATGCTGTTCGGAAAATATAAGCTTGCAAAATCAGTCAAAATATAATGAGACATACTTTTCAAATTCAACATCATGTACGTAAGAGAAATACAAAAGGTGTGTTAAACAATGTCTAAAACAATCCACAGAGGGTGCGATTTGTGCTACTATAAACTCAACGGTTTGGACGATTGCACCGTATGTGAAACTGTTGTTCAACCCGTAGTACAACACGAGACATTCTGTATATTTAAATATTTAAACACAAGATTCTTCGGAGGCCACCCTGATCAGAGGCCCGGTGCGGTACGCCAGAGGTTAAAAGAATGGAAAAACGAAGTGTTGAGATATTTAATCGATTTTTGGGTGTTTTTTTTGAAAATTGCTCTATTTTTCTTAATAAAAGAGAAGGGAAATTTTGCTTAAAACCAAAAAAAAAAAAGGAATGTTACAACCCATATAACTCAAATACCAAGCATTTTACCCTGCATGCATTCCAGTAGATATCAGGTTCGCATTTCCCAGCTTTAGATTCCTTTTGAACTAGTTTTCCCTTTCTTATTCGCACACAAATAAAATTGCTTTCGAACGAAATAAACTCGATCCGAATGGGAGTTAGATAAAAAAAGATTCGCAATCGGAAATCGTGTACACATATCAACCCTCATCGAATTCCAATCGTGTGTGGTCTGGATGCGGACTGATTTTACAGATCTTTCAATCGTCAATTTCGGGTACTTACTCTGCAATACCGTAAAATCAAAGCTCAAAGCAAATTAGATTCTCGAAATCGGTGGAAACGCGTTTGCTCTGCTGATATACCGCGTTTTTGGCAAGCAATTACCATTCTGTATTGGTGAGCTATTTTGACTGTTAATGTTGAAAATGAGATTACAAATTTGTGAAAAAGAAAAATACGCGAATTCTTTTTATGTATATTAGAGGTAGGCATTTTGAGATTTATGTAAGCCGGCCCTATATGTTTATTGGCCCATCCCGGCTCGACACGTTTGTCAGTTCGGCCCGGCCTGGCCCGTTACGTTTGCCAACCCGGCCCGCTTGACGACCCGGCATCTTCGCTGGTTGTTGGCCCATCAAGACCATTTGACCCGACAAGCCCGTTTTGTCCGACTTCGAAGAATGTATTCTCAAAGAAAATAAATGTAATTTATATTGTCCTATTATCAGCATTAAAAAATGAACAATAATTTCAATGACTTGAACAAATAACATGAATACGAGGTGTGGCAATTAAATAACCGGACTGGTGCTACAAAACATTTTATTGATCGCCAATTACATTACAAAGTTTATCCCCTTCAATGTACTCTCCTTGCCGATCCCTACATCGCTCCATACGAATTTTCCACTGCCGAAAGCAGTGCTGGAAGTACGTTTCTGTCAGCTTGTTGAGAACCTCCGTCGCTTTCGCTTCCACACTGTCAAATCTTGTCCCCATAAGCACCGATTTTACTTTAGGAAATAAAAAGAAGTCACAGGGCGAGTACGGTGGGTGGTCCAACACGGTGATGCGGGATTTCGCAAGGAACGCCTTCACAGACAAGGCGTAATGGGCTGGCGCATTGTCTTGGTGGAGCATCTAGGATTTGCTCTTCCACAAATCGGGTCTTCGTCTTCTCACTCGTTCACGAAGGGTAGTTAGAATCTCGTGTTTCACAAGAAACTTGAGGTTAACTCGTTGCTCGCTCTGAACACTCTGCATTTTCCCGACGCGACGCTAGCGTAAGGACTTGAACGGACGATTGCTACAGCGAGACTGAGCGACGTACAACTGCGCCCATCGAGCGCATGGTGGAGGAAGCATCTACAAGCACAGACATATTCAAACCTGCCGTGGCGTGCTCGCTGTTTGCCGATAGTAGCACCAGTCCGGTTATTTAATTGCCACACCTCGAATATGTATTCAACCATGAAGGAATTTTTCCTTCTATATCATAACACCGTTTTAGTTTTGCGAATTACATTTTTGAATTTATGGATAATGAATTTATTTAATATATTTATTTTCAAAGCGGTGTTCTTATTGTAGAATTTGAAAACATTGCAATATTATTCCGTGGACTTCCAGCGCTCATATAATCACCTATTGCAGTAACCAATAACCGATAAAAACAAATATAGATATATTTTTCTTGAATAGAAAGGGATATAAGGACTTCGTTAGATTTAAATTTGTTTTTTCACATCAATCGGTACTTGGCTTGATGATGATGACCCACGTGTCTTCGAAAAAGCCTTCTCGAGTTAAATAATAATTTGTGTGGTGCGGAGTGTGCCGTGAATATTGTGTTTGGCATATATCAATTTAAAGTAGGCTGGCAACTGTAAATTGTCAAACGCATACGCCCATAGAAAAGAGATGGTCGGTATACGTGTTAAATCTGACAGCGATAGCTGGGGAGTGTGATTGTTTTGTTCTTATAATTTTTGTTATAATCTCACTTCGTCACGTTACCTCATATTGCCACATAAACGAACACGATTATTATTTTATTTGAAAAATGGAGAGCACAATTACTGAAAGACGGAAAAAAACGTTCAAAGAATTTTGCAGAGTTATTTATTTATTTACGGATCTAAAAAGTCGTTTGCATATTCAAATAGACACACTACCTATAAGTAGAATAACTAGTTAGTTATTTTCTCACGCGGGGTAAGTGTTATTTAATTTCTTGTAAAATATTCCGAACCGAAATCTTTCATAGTCGAAAACGCCTAATAATTTTGTTGTCATCCCAAACATTCATGTGATTGGTTGGAGCTCGAAAAGTCTATGTTTCCTCGCAGGATTTACCAATTCTGCAAGCTCTACTAAATTCGCTTCATCCCAGATTTGATGTTCTTCGTCAATTATTAAATACGTTATTTTTACTTACAAACTGTTACACTATTGTCACAACTGCGGTGAGCTACCTGTTTTGATGATGGAGTTGAGGTTAGAATCTTGATTGTAAGAAGCTAAAATGCAGTTTGTGGTACTCGTAAGTTTCAAACCAGTTAAACTTCCTTTTAGTAAAATTATCACTTAGGCCCGGTCTTTTAACTTGTTTTTAAAGTCAGATTAATCTGACTTAAAGAAATGCGTCTTTTATATGGTACAAAACTTGTTTTTAGTTAAAAGGCATATAATATCAATTTAAAGTAGGTTGGGAACTGTAAATTGTCAAACGCATGCGCCCATAGAAAAAAGATGGATTGTATATGTGTTAAATCTGAGAGCGATAGCTGCGCAGTGTGACTGTTTTGTTCTTATAATTTGTGTTATAACCTCACTACGTCACGTCACTTCATATTGCCACATAACCGAAAACGATTTTTTTTTATTTGAAAAATTTCGAACACAATTACTGAAAGACGGAAAAGAAAACGTTCAAAGAATTTTACAGTTACTTATTTAGTTATTCACGGATCTAAAAAGTCGTTTGCATATTCAAATAGTCACATTATCTATAAGTAAAATAACTATAGAGCGTCTTAACCTGCTTATGCAGTATGGGATTTTATAGCAACAGTGTATCTCTTTCTATCCCTAGAAGCCTCTCAATAACGCTACCTTTATTTCCGGTTGCGATGTTGCGATATCAGATATTAAATATTTGACATAACCTCAATATTAAATTTGTATCTCTGTGTATATTTCAATATTTTCCACAAGTTTTGATGGAGTAATGTATTCACAAAATGTTAAGATATATTTATCACCAGTTCTTTCCTATTATCTTTTTGGTGTTCACTTTTAAATTGATTTTATATAAACTTTAGCAGTCATAGAACCCCTATATAGGTTATATTTTGATCGCATTAAATGTCAAATAATGAACCGGAAATAGTAATGTTAGTAATGTAACATATGATTGGACGATTTGGCAACCGTGAATCGAATTCTTATAAGACGTGTATTGCACACCGAGGTTGAGATGACCTTTAGTTATTTTCGTGGGGCACGTGTTGTTCAATTTCTTGTAAAATATTCCGAACCAAAACCTTTAGTAGTCGAAAACGTCTACTAAATTCTTTGTCATCCCAAACATTCATGTTATTGCTTCGAGGTAAAGTATATGTTTCCTCTCAGGATTTACCAATTCTGCAAGCTCTACTAAATCCGCTTCAATCACAATTTGATGTTCTTCATCAATTAATGAAATACATTTTATTTTTACTGCTCAACAAACTTTTACACTACTGTTACAAGTCACAACTGCAATGAGCTACCTGTTTTGATGATGGAGTTGAGGTTAGAATCTTCATTGTAAGAAGTTAAAAGCAGGTTGGTGGTACCCGTAAGTTACATGTTCCTTTTAGTAAAATTATCACTTAAAAGGTAGTTAAAAGACGAATCTTTCAGTAACAAAGCAGATAAATCTACAAGAAACTTTAAAAGTAAGTTAAAAGACCGGGCTTAAGTAATTTTAATAATCTTCATTTATAGTTAAGTTGCTTTTATATTAGTACAGATATTGTAATGTTTGTGGTATCGATAGTTTTGTTTACTAAATGGACAAAGAAACATGAAAAAGTTTGTAGTATAATAACCGATCACACATTGCGCATTGCATGAAAATCTGAGATAAATAGCTTTTCGATCTATAAATAGTTTAGCTGAATAGATTTTTTTATTTTGGATTTACAATGTTTCTGAGGACATAAATAAACAAACGGTAAAAGAAAATTATTTTCTTTTAGTTGAAGTAAATCTCGATTTCATACCATCGTAATCTCGGAAACATGTCACCTTTAAAAGTGACTTTTCCATGTGAATAACGTTTTAAAACGAGCGCGGATCTTAAGATCATATCATTTTAAATCAATTTCTTCCTGGCTTCACGCGCGGGCTCATAAAAATCTTAAATACGCCGCTGTTCGCCAACAACGACACGCGCACACACACAAGCACAAGCGCGCGCGTCTTCCAGAGGGTTGTTTTTTCTTTTTACGAGCGCCCGGCGTAACAGCGCAGTCGCAGGCGGGTGACGCGCCCTACGTTGGAGCACCTGTTACTCCACTCATTGTCCGACAAGAAGCCGGTCGGGTATCATTCGTTCGAACGACGCTCTTGAAGCACAGCACCGCTGTTGAGATAGAATAATTCTGCCACACAGAACATTAGTCAGTCTATACAAACGTGCGGAGTAGTGAACCGTCAGATTAACTTGAACAAGAAAAGCAAGCATGTCCGAACAACAAGCAGAACAGCAACCAGCAGCTGCGGCAGTCGCGGTTGAAGAACCGAAAGTCGAGAATCCACCGGTGAACGAAAAGGAAGATATCAAAGAAAATGGCACCGGGGACGCCACCGAAGCACCCGCTGTAGAATCTGCCGCAGCCCCCAAAGAAATGCGAGCCGTAATTCTCACCGGCTTCGGCGGTTTGAAGACGGTCAAAACGCAGAAGAAGAACGAGCCGATTGTTGGTGAAGGGGAGGTGCTGATTCGCGTCAAAGCCTGGTGAGTTTTTTCAACGAAAAAATTACTTCTTTAAAGTTACTTTCTGTGTGATAACAATCAATTTAATCAAATAAATGCTAATAATAGCGTTGATAAGTACAACTGGTTCCTATTGCAACGTTGATAAAAAAAAATTTTTCTTGTATGTCACGCATATATTTTCAAAAAATACGACGCTAATTGCTAACGATTATCATTTTTATCATCCAATAAAGGCAATAAACAAACATTTTGCGATAGCATTACGGTAAACAAAACAGATAAACTTAGCTTAGCGTTTATAATACGATTAAATTTTCAATTTTAACATATTGAAACCTTATTTTACAAACATCTTTACCATATTTCATAAAAATCACTTACGGTAACTTTTTCAACGTTTTTTTTTTTCTTACGATCTTTTTTCCAAAGCGAACACGGAGAATTTTATGGTTTTAATGAACCCATACACTTCCCCTTCGGTGTACTCGGGTATTTTTGTTATTGATTTTATATGTATGCCGGGGAGGCGGCCGTTGGTGTCTGCGGGGTGGATCGGAATGGATTTTACCCTTGGCAATTACATTATGGGACTTGGTTCGTTCTCCTCTACATGACGGCCTTTTCTGTCGCCGTAGTACGTTTTTACAACTATGATTCACGCTGAATCATATAATGTATAATGCGTTGTAGCCGAGTCTGATGGATATCCCGTACAATTTTACGGGGAATTATTTACGTTTAATTTTTACTCCTGAACGGGGGTGATAGGGCAATTTATGCATGCGAAAACATGCTAAAGTTTTGAATATATGGAAAATATCCTTAGATTTCGTTATGGAAAATACTTTGAATATTTTGCAAAGATAAATTGGGGATTACCCCCATACGAAATGCCATATGGTATCGAATTCATCCAATCGCAAAGCTACTTTGGAATTCCTTCTAGGGTTACTTTAGAGATAGACGTTTGTCGAGGAAAACTGACATGTTTGATTCAATTTCTTGAATATCTTTTCTATCTTTCTTTTATCATATTGATAGATGTATAATAGCATCCTACACAATAGTAACAACCATACATTTAGACGGTGATTTTGAGTGGGTATTTTCAAGATTGTAAATTAGAAAAGCAGCTATTGACCACACCCTTTTAAGAAGAGGTTGTACATCTGTACAATCACACCCTGAGAATTTTTTAAAGATTTTTTTGATTTTATAGTTAACATTTAGGATCATCATATTATTTGATTAAAATTGCTGCATTATACTTACTTATTTGTTGGTAATAATTTTAGTTTTTTTGTCTTTGAAGTCAATACTACCACGTATTGAAGAATGTTCTTCGCGTAACAAATTTATTCATTCAATAAATTATTATATATGTATGCTATTTGTATCCTACATTTTATGCAATAACATTAATGTATGGCCTATTTTATTATCGCAGATTATCGTCTTTTTTTGAGGGAATTTACATATGTACTTTACAAGTTAAAAAAAAGCTTTTATCAGCCTTGTATATGTTCTGACTTGGCTATGTTGTACAAATTGATAGTGGATGTTAAATATTAAAAAGGAATTGTTGGTATATTGAATAATATGCAAGCGTGACTGCCTTCTTTTCACCTCTATGAAGGTATGTTTTTTTCCATATTTCTTAAGACTTATTATTATTCTACTAACTTTTCACATTTCATGCACTGACAGTTAAGTCTGACACAAAGAAACATTTGTATTTGAATGATAGCCTACTGTAATTAGAATTTTAGATACCTAATTAGTGTAATTACCAGAACCTTGGACAATAACTAGAAAATGCAAAATATCTCATACACGAGTAGCTTTACATCGTAGAGAATGCTTTAAATAATGAAAATATAAAGTAACGACGAAAATGACATTCGAAAAATTTTAGGTACGTTGTCAGAGATGGTCCATGATAAAGATATTCTTTTATTTTAAGTGAAAATGCGCCTGGTTCTACAGGTTAGCCAATACAGTGGTTCTTCACTTTGCAATAGTATCTTGTTACGAAATTTTCGGGTTACGAAAGGAAATTTGGATGAATTTTAGTTTCCGAAAGATGCTCTCGGTTACGAAACGCGGATTACAACGTATACAGATTCGGCAAAATTTCCACGCGACTCGTGTACATGCTAGAAAGAGGTAGTTATATATAATGTAATACGATCGTTTGTGTGATTAGCTTCCCACTGTTTTACAATTTTACATCTGACTTGAATTCATAGTTCATATTATCCTTACTTTATTCGAGAATCCTTTTATCTTTGTCTAAAATCTTTTTCAAAAAAGAAACTGGAAAGTTCTACAATTACTATCAAACAATTTATTATTTGTCGCGTCACTAATATTGTAATATAAATGAAAAAAGCCACAAAGTAACCCCCTTCTACAACTGTATGTAAGCGAAGTTATTTCTATTTAATTTTAATCCTATAAGTTTTTGTTGATTTTCCTATGCAACATAATTGTATTTAAGTAAAATACATATAATTTTTGATTATTTTATTGATTATGGGAACTGATTATTTCTATTTCCTTTATTTCTTATAAGAAAATTTGTTTTTCAGTTACGAAATTTCGCATTACGAAATGCTTTCTGGAACCAATTAATTACGTAAACCGAAATACTACTACCATCGTATTCCAAGTGGAAAATATCAAATATTATGCAAATTTCAGAACACTGCAAAAACCATTTTTCGTAAATATTTCGAAAACAGTTGATTGTAGGTATAGATAATATTCTAGCTAAAATCACCCATAGATTCTCCAGTAGAAATCAAATCTCCTCATATACAGGACGTTTCATTTAAAAGTGCGTAACTTCCACATGTAACTTTGTTTTTTAGGTTACTCCCCTCAAATGAAGTCTACAAATGCAAAAGCAGACGGTTAACACCTAAGTTATTTCGAGAAAAGGGCAATAAACCTGGCAGCTTTGATAGAAGTTTGGGATGACGTTAGCGCTTTATTAAAAAATATCTGACTTGTCACTGGAAACATATTTTGCTTAACCCATTTGCATCATTTGACGGAAAAATCCGCAAACAATGATTGCGGATTTTTCTGTCAAGTGATGCAAATGGAAAATTGTTTAGAAATAACTGTAGAAGCAGAAAAAATGAACAAAACTAAACTCTCAGCTCATTGTCTTTAGTATCGGATAAAATAATCATATCATCATCCTCATCAGGATGATTTGGTTCCTGATTCGCTGCATCTCTTCTAAAAGGATTTCTGAAGAAATAAAGACGTTCGTCGGTCTCCCAACTCGAATAAAAGCGTTTAGCTAACAAATGAATTATTTATTATTTTGCCGAGTCTTCGGTCCATACTCATCGGTTGCGATTCTGTTTGAATAATTTTCTTGCCTTTTTTACATGCCATTAACAACGGAAATTACATTCTTGTAAAACGCTTCACCTTTGGCAAGAACAGATCCCTTAGTGGTTTTTGAAAAAAATATTCGTTAGATGGTTGAAAATGAAAATGTCAAGACCTAGGGTTCTTGAGAAATTTTTGTACTTTATTTTTTCCAATCAAAGAGTAATCTTCCCCCATCTTTAGCATTCCAGTGTCTGGGTTGATTACGGTGGTTCACTTTTTAACTTTCTTTTCTATTTGGCCAAATACCCGATCGGGAGTGGGGGGAGAAAGGAATGACCGACAACTGGATATAAAAGCTCTACACATTTTATATGAGACGGAGGACAATATTATTGGGCCATTCCAACCATCATGCTGTTTTTATTCTGCCCGTCACAACCATTGGCTACCAACCGTACTTGCTCTATCGCTTCATCAAAATAGAAGCTTTACAACGAGTAAAAAACTGTGTAAATTTACTGTTTCGGGATTCAATTTTGATTTGGAATGTCCGGTTACCATCGTAAAATTATAGAACTTGATCTGCATATTGAAGTAACAGGCTTGATTAGAAATTTTTTTGACAGTCAAAGGAAAGTGCTACAATTTAGCGATTATCACGCGGGGTGTGCGCTGCTCCGTCATTGTCTTTTTCTCTTGGGGGTCGCTGATGGTTTTTATTCTTTCCGAAAATTGTAGGCTTTTTCAACATACATCAACCTTCGGAGATGGAAACCCAATGTTATATTGTCGTATTCCTGAAAAATACTGCTTGACTTTAAGATATTCCTCCACTTGAGAATTGTTCATCTTCCATAGTTTGACTGTATTCAATTCACAAGGCAAGTATCGTCTAATGATTGTTTTATTCCTGGCATAATGACTTTAACAGCTAGATAAAGATTCGATGAAATTCTTTATAGCCTCTCGCTTGTGACTTGTTTTTTATGAAACTCAATCACCTCCTCTTTCTGCTGGAAAAACTCCAGTATTGCGATATTCCTTTAAAATTCTCTCAACTCGGTTTTCTCCAATACCTACACGCGAAGAAACGTTTACTTGTAGAAGAATTATTTTCTTAACGTTTCTTTCTCCGTTTAAGAGAAGTATATACTTGTAATGAAAATATTTTCTTGAATAGAGACTGGTTTTTGCAAGAAAATTATTTTCTTGATGCAAGAAACCATTTCTCTGCGTGCACTATTGCTAGGAATGTCGTTTTACATACAGGAATTTCATACTGATACACGACCTTTTTGGTTTATTTGTCACACAATGCTTCAATAGAAACTTGTTTTGATAAGATTTGGATTTGTTGTGAAAATTCTCATAAAATTTTCTTGTTAGTCATGATTAACGCTGGCCACGAGCGGTACCGCGCAGTAGCGTAGAATCAGTTCGGACCGAGAGGAACGGTAGTATTACTTCGTCTGCGGAGCAGTACGGACATTTTCGCTGCCGGTCATTTGCGCAATTGTTTATCTGTCCTAGAAAAATTATGATTTCGTCAGCAAAACGACCGCGGTCGGACAAACTTCGAAAATTTATTGCAGAAATTCCAGACTTAATGTATGAAGGTGCTAAAATTAAATGTGTAATCTGTAAAATCCCGTTAATGTGTTGGTCCAGACAACATTGTCTACGACACGCAAATAGTGAAAAGCATGTCTCAAAAAGAAATTGCGCACGAGACAATGAAAAATTTATATTTAATTTATGCGTTACGTTTATTGCATGTAATATACCGTTTAATTTACTAGACAAGGAACCATTTATATGCTTTTGGAATAACTATTCGGAGTGCAAATTACCAAGTCGAACATCGTTACGAAGAATTGGGCCATCTGCGCGCGAACATATTGAACAAAAAATAAAATCGGAGTTGAAAGATCAAAAATTGTGGTTATGTGTCGACGAAACAACAGATCGGAAGAAACATTCTGTTCTTAATGTAATGGCACGCAAATTGGAACCTCATCAATCGGCACCTTCAATTCTATTAGTCTCCAAACGAATACAACAGTGTACTGCCGAAGTAATTTCAAAGTTAGTGTTAAATACATTGGACAAGTTTGAACTTTCAACAAACCAACTCTTGATGTTAGTGAGTGATGGTTCTGCAAGCAGGCTTTCTGTAGGCCGGTCTCTTAAAAAGCATTCTGCTAATTTGTTACACATTACGTGTAAAATTCATGCTCTCAATCTTGTGGCGGATAGTATCAGAAAATGTTATCCTGAGGTAGACGCTTTAATAACGCATACCAAAGCAGTATTTGTCAAATCACCGAAACGTATTCGCGAATTTCACAGACTGTGTCCCCGTATACCAGAGCCACCAGAACCTATTCTAACTCGTTGGGGAACATGGTTACAGGCCGCGTTTTATTATCATAAATATTTTGACAATATTAAGAACGTGGTTTTACAATTCGATATAAAGGAAGCTGCCGCTATCCAGAAAAGCCAGTCGAAATTTCAAGATAGTCAGGTTAAAATGAATTTAAAAATCATTCACGACAATTACTTCGGGCTAGCAGATGCAATAGAAAAATTACAAAATCCTGCGGTGCCGTTAGAAGAATCTCTACAAATAGTGCAACATGTTCACGCACAGCTATGCGCGATTGAAGACGCAAAAAATGTTTCTGTTCTAGAAAAATTTGAAAGTGTTTTTGAGAAAAATTCTGATTTTGGCACATTAAGACACATTTGTGAAGGTGCGTCAACAGAATCGTTAAGTTATTTGAAATATTATTTTACTTACGCAAATATTACCTCACTAGATATAGAACGTTCGTTCTCTGCATATAAACGCATTTTTTCCTCATGCCGTACTAGTTTTGCCGAAACAACAGTTGAAACATATCTAATGTTGCAGATATTTAACAGACATTATTCACTTTGTGATTTCACGGAGGACTCTTAAAATGGTAAGTGTTTGAGCACGTGTTATTTAATTTTTATTTAAAAGATGAGCGAAATTATTTGCGGCAGCCAACATCTCTATTAGCAGAATAACTCTAGTGGAACGCGAGGCCTGGTCGACTCTACGCTACTGCGCGGTACCGCTCGTGGCCAGCTTTAGTCATGATCAATGAGGAACATTCCAGTGTCTTTGTTTTATGCCTGCAGGTGTGAAATTAAAGCAGACGCTCGCGAGAATATACAAAGGCACAAAGACGTTCTAATCCAAATAGATTTCAAACAATTAAACGTGAGAAATACAAAATACCCAACTTATGCCCAAGTGTCACGTAATTTTTCTATAAAACTTTGTTCAGTATTAACATTCATAGAGTTTTATGATGACTTGAACATGAAAACTAACGTACAAAAGTGTTAAATATTACAAAATTACATAATATTAACCACTGATATTTGATATAAGTGGATAAAGGAAATCTTCTCCACATCAATTTAATCTTAAATTGGAGACGATAAAGCTAAAATATGATAATAACCGCAATATATTGGTGTATTGTTGCCCCTTACTTGATTAAAACAATGACAATAAGCAGGTGATAACAATAACCGCGGCTACATTGATTTGACATCAGATAGATGCTGTTAGATTCTCACAAATATGCCGAGCTTCTTGCGTTAAAAGAAAAAGTTACAAATAAAACCAAATTGTGGCGTTGAAAAGACGATAATAAATGTATTTTTAGAACATTCTAACAAACACGTTTGAAGTTGTATTAAATCAATTACAAAATAATATTTTATGGTAGACTAATTAAATTTGATGGAATTTAACCCTTAACCTCGTAGGAATGTATTAAATATTTTCCAGAGAATTGAAACAATGTTGTCACGTTACATTTTGTATTACGGTTATAGTTAATATGGGTACTACCGTACAACTGTATCCTTTATATATTTTTATCAACGGCAAATATATCTTTGTATTCACTAATTTTTATCAGTAGCATGTGTAAAGGGGTCATATAGCATTACAGTACACGAACTTGCCGTAAAATGGTTTATATTTTGACGAAAATGAAATTTGTTCTTTCAACAAAATATTATTACATATTTGGCTATGAAGGAAATTAAATACAAACATTATAGTTTATGTTGGAATTTATAAATACGCTATAAACGGATTTGTAATTAGTAAAATGATGTGGCAAATGATGTTATGATTCCTTGATAATTATTTTCGTATCCGTTTCCTTGGAACTTGTATCGTGCAACAAATTATACATGGTAATTCAAGATGATGAAATTGGACATATCTTTGAATGTAATTTCAATAATTCGTTGACATTTTGGTGGACCATACTAGGGATAAAGATCTATTTTTAAGAATATTTTCAAATTCATGACGCTCTTGATTAACCCTCCGTTTGACTGACTGGGTCTATGAAGTTTCGCAAAATCGTTTTCTTGCTGTAACTTCTATAAATATTTTTTTAAATTCCCGAGTCTTTATATAGCTTCCTATCTTTAATGACAACAACTCGTGTTGTATTTTTTTAAATTGTAAGCCCTACCATTTGCGTGTTGCAGGGGCATTGGGCCTGACAGATCCAACCCGTGTATTGTTGTTGTCATTAAAGATAGGAAGCTATATTAAGACTCGGGAATTTAAAAAAATATTTATAGAAGTTACAGCAAGAAAACGACGGCTCAACGCCGATTTATGTTTCTGATGAAATGTTTATGTTTCAACAACACTGATACAAGAGAGGAGCGAAAGAAACTGGATAAACTTGCCGCTGTGAGAATAGTGTTTGAAAAATTCAACGAACAAATTAAAAAACACTATTTGGTGAGGGAGTACGTGACCCTAGATGAAATGTTGCTAGGATTTCGTGAAAGATGCAGCTTCAGAATCTACATTCCCAACAAACCGAACAAGTACGGTATAAAAGTGTTTTCCATAGTGGATGCAAGAACATTTTATACGTCACATATGGAAATATATGCAGGGCGTCAACCTGAAGGCCCGTTTCAGCAAGATAATTCTGCTGCAGCTGTCATTAGAAGAATGACATCATATTTCAGGAACTGGGAGAAATGTAACCATGGACCGATGGTTTACTAGTGTGGAAGTTGTAAGTAAATTGTTACGTCAGCATCGATTAACAGTGGTTGGTACAATACAAGCCAATCGAAAATCATTGCCGAAAGAAATTACCAACATCAAAGAGAGGCCTGTAATTCCTGTAAAGTCTTCGTTTTTTGCATATCATAATGTGACTGACTTCTTACGTTCCACTACCTACTTTTGCCCCTTAGACTAAGAAGCAAGTTAAAATAAGGAGAAACGGCGGAAAAAGGTCTGTCATCGCGAAATGCAAGAACAGTGACGGTGCCACCCTAATAAAAATAAAAATCGAGTGAGACAACGGTTATGCTCCTTTCTATCCGTCAAATTTGTGTTCTTTCCCCCTATACCCTTACCTAACGATTGGATAACATGCGTCATAGCACAACCATAAATCAAAGGCCTGTTACCGTAATAAATCGAAAAGACAAGAGAAGTGCAAAGGTCCCTTCTCTTTATTGATTAGGTTTGTATTCTTATTTATGTACATAGGCGTCCAATTCAAACGGCGAAATCACGTTTTTGATCAATTTTAGGTTTTCTAATTTAATGTTATGCCCTGTATCGTTTATGTGTTGTGCTACACTTGACGCTTCTATCTTCCCGTAACACCTTATATGTGCATTGTATTTAGTACCTATCGCTCGTTTCGTTTGACCAATATAGGCTATCACAATCACCACGTGCAATTTTGTAAATTCCCGACCTTTCTCTCATGTCCGGTTTATCTTTTGGATTGCCAAGGTTTTTGAGTGTGTTTCGCGAAGTGAAACATATGTTCATCTCTTGTTCCTTAAAAACTTTGCTAATACCTTTCGATACTCTAAGGAAGGGAACTTTGACAAATTTCTTATCGCGAGTGGTTCTATGGTTAATGTTTATGCGGCTATTCTATGGTTTCTGAAATCAGCACGCTGGGGGAAGAGTGAACAAACATCAAATGATATTAAAATTTACCCACATTCTAATCCAATATTATTTACCCTATTTACAAAATCTAATGAATTTTCTACTTCTAGGCTATCTACTCTGATGGGTAAATTTTTGAATTCATTTACTAGCCATTTGGACAGATTATACCTAGGTGAGTTTATACCTGAAACTATTGGTCTCATAGATTTTCCCGGTTTGTGGATTTTTGGTAGACAGTACATTTTTGGAACTGTGGGGTTTGGGGATTGACAGTTTTAACTTAACGTTCGCGTTAATAAGTTTTGGGCAATATTTTAGAACTTCTTTTGTTTCTCTGATCATGGTTGGTAACGGGTTTTTTCTCAATTCTTTATACGGTCCTGATGAAAGCAAATTGTTGACACGGTTGAAATAATCGGACTTGTCCAGAATGACTATTCTGTTTTCTGTATTTGCTTTTAAGTAAAAACAATTTTTGTTTTTGGGGCCTTTAATAGTCCTGAGATCACCTGTATTGTTTCTCACACTTTTTGCCTTGTTCAGGTTGTTTGAATTCGTAATTTTGCACGCGTTTCTTATTTTTATTAGGGTGGAACGGCCACATGTTCTTACATTTCGTGATGATAGACCTTTTTCCGCCTTTTCTCCTTATTTTAACTTGCTTCTTAGTCTAAGGGGCAAAAGTAGATACTTGTATATATTTCTCTTGAAGAATAGGGATAGAGCGGGTTCGTTAGATTTGCATAATATATGTTCTCTCACATCAATCGGTACGCGGCTTTAAGATGATGGCCCATGTGTTTTCGAAACGACCTTTCCGAATTAATTAATAATTTGTGTGGTGCGGAGTGTGCCAAAAACATTTGTTTGCCATACTGCCCGAGAGTTCTTGGTATCATTATTATGGAAAATGCGTTGTTAAGAAGTATATAGAATACACAGGAAAAAAAGGTGCTTAGTAACAATAACGAAAACTCCCGACAAAAACAATGTAAGCAATGAAAATAGCATTAACATACGAACACTTTTCTGCCTACCCGGCGTCATTAGCATGGCATGATTATATTTCTTGGCACCAGGTGGCACCAGGAAATATTTGAGTGCTGTTTTTGGAAATTACTGGCATAAACTGGGAGGTGAACGCAATGTAGGCAGCGGAAAATAGCGCTCGAAACCACGCTGATGATGCCGGGAAGGCAGAAACATGTTCGTGTGTTAACGCTTTTTTGTTTTTCTTTGCTTACATTGTTTTTGCCGGGAGTGATTCCACCAATACCATGAGCTATATTAGCACTAATTTTTAGTTAGTATATAGAATGTGAATCACCTTTGTCTTTTGAAGTGTGTTGTAAGTCATAAGAATCTCAACACTTATTTGCGTAGCTAATGCAAAAAAAGAATGTTGAAATTGAATTTAACTTGCATTTAAGGGGGCTTTGCAAAAAAAAAGTCATAATATATAGGGTGCGCTATTTGAAATAAGAAGGTTGATATCCGTTTCTGATGTAATTAAGAGTAGCATGAAATTGGAAATATTTCTGGAAAATAGACCAATATCCGTGATATCCATCAAAATTTCTGAAAGACATTTTAATTGTTTTGAGGCCACGTCATGAATGACCATACACAATGTATTTTCAGACTATTGTAAAGCATTTAATAGCAATATAAAACTGCTTCTCGGCTGCATGTGTCTAATAATATTTATGGTCATTTGAATAGCAGAAGAACTAATTTATTCAAAACGCATTCCAACAGTTACTGAATCCGATGTATTACATATATAAGTTGGGAAGATAAAGTCTACATTAAATATATGAGGTCATCGAGCTTCTTCCTAATTTAAAAGTGCACCCATCCCAGATTGTATCTGTAACATGAGATTTTCTCATTAATCTTCTAATTAGCACAGCTTTTATCTTGAATTGTGTCTGTCTAAATTGTGAAATATGCTTCTCTTGAATCTTTCGTCTGAAGACCCTAATAACTTCTAGTTGTTGCTATTATTGGAGATTACTTTATAATTCGACGTTTTTGGAGGACTTTCACTCAATGAATGTGAATTAACAATTATGGATTTATTTCTTTTAAAATAATGCCAAACCCGCTACGTTTATACGTGGGTACTTTGAAAAGTTTCAAGCCTCAACATGAAGATGGCGTTACCCGTCAAAGATATTCTGGTAATATAATTGCGCATGCGTAGAAAGATACTTTTGAAAGCCTCAGTCATGTTAGACGCGTAGTTATGGTTTAACAGTTTTGTGTCAGTTGATGTTAGAGTTTTTGTAAAAATGGAAAAAATCGAATATCGAATCATCATTAAATTCTTGCATTTGATAGGCAATAAACCTACGCAAACTAAAGCTGAGATGGACGCTGTTTACGAGGACTCTGCACCATCACTTGCCATAGTGAAATCTTGGGCAGCTGAAGTTAAACGTGCGGCACAAATCAGCACAAAACGGGGATAAAACGATAGCGTGGTCAAATTTAAAACAATCGAAAATCCGGGTGCCAACTTCACAGACTCTTGACTAATCTCGTGTAGTTTTAGAACTATAAATAAAATATAAACAAGCATCATCAGTAGAGTTGCTCAATTTGCGCCAACAGCCAGTGGCGGGCGCATGAAGGTTTACACAAAATAAATGGTCAGAAATAAAATATAATACATGCCCAAACACTTATCGTCTTAAGAGTCTTCCGTGAAATCACAAAGTGAATAATGTCTGTTAAATATCTGCAACATTAGATATGTTACCACAGTTGTTTTGGCAAACCGAGTGCGACGTGAGGAAAAAGTGTGTTTATATGCAGAAAACGAACGTTCTACATCTAGTAACGTTATATTTGCGTAATTAAAATAATCTTTGGAACAACTTAACGGTTCTGTTGACGCACCTTCACAAATTTGTCTTAATGTGCCAAAATCAGAATCTTTCTCTAAAACACTTTCATATTTTTCTAGAACACAAACATTTTTTATATCTTCTACCGCGGATGGTATCGCGTGAACATGTTGCACTATTTGCAGAGATTCCACTAACGACACCGAAGGATTTTGAAATTTTTCTATTGCCTCCACTAGTCCGAAGTAATTGTTCTAAATAGTTTTTAAATTCGTTTTAACCTGACTATCTTGAAATTTCGACTGGCTTTCCTTGATAGCATAGAATTGTAAAACCACGTTCTTAATATTCTCAAAATATTTATGATAATAAAACATTTTCAAACCTTTCTAAAACACAAACATTACTTGCGTCTTCTATCGCGCATAGCTGTGCGTGAACATGTTGCACTATCGTATCCGCTAGTCCCACGTAATTGTTCTGAATAATTTCCAAATCTGTTTTAAGTTGACTATCCTGACATGACTGAAAGCATGAATTTTACACGTAATATGTAACAAGTTAGCACAATGTTTTTTAAGAGACCGGCCTACAGAAAGCAAGTTTGCGACACCATCATTCGTAAACATTAACAGTTGGTTTGTTGAAAGTTCAAACTTTTCCAATGTATTTAACACCAACATTGAAATTACTTCGGCAGTACATTGTTGTACTCGTCTGGAAGCTAATAGAATTGAAGGTGACGATTGATGTGGTTCTATTGTACGTACCATTACATTAACCACAGAATGTTTTTTACGATCTCTTGTTTCGTCCACACATAACCACAGTTTTTTATCTTTCAACTCCGATTTAATTCTTTTTTCAACATGTTCACGAGCAGATGGCACAATTCTTTGTAACGATGCCCGACTTGGTTTGAATATAAGCCAAATGAATATGAAACCAATTTTTGTTAACTGTTGTAAATTTGTCGTAATACACACAATCAATCATTGAAATTAGACGTGCAGACATTGCTAATACTAATAAATATATCCGCAACGGCGTTTATAATCTAATAACCATAGTACGTTTACGACTTATCCATCTCCATTCATATTCTATTACCGCTCCAACTAAATCTACTACAGGATCATTAAAAACTTGTTACGCACAGATACGTATAACGACGCGATGGCTACGTGAACGTTGCGTACGTACTGTGTTTATTTGAATCTTACTGCACAATAAATTATGATACATAAAAAAATTAGAATATCGAATGAAACGATGACAACGTTCTTGATGCGAAGGTGACATTTAAGCGTTTAGATTATTTGCGAATTAATAATACGTTAATAAATTCTTCAACTGCAATGTAATTGAGCAAATTATCTTTAAACGATATCGGTGTTTTCGTTTTATTATAGCTGTGATATTAATAACTTATCATAGATACAAGGAAATATATTTTGTGGTAGGTTATGGAAAGTTTATTACACGTAGAGAAACGTTTACTTATATTAAAGCTGTCCGCCTTAATTCAAGACTGGTTCAATTATCCTAAATACAATAACTGTTTTAAACCAAAAGAAATATTTTCTTAGCGTTTCTTTCTCCGCTTAAGAGATACACGTTGGCTCAGATCTCACCGGGGTGCGAGATCTATTGTATGTAGCTCGATCTGGCATATTTGCATTTATCCCTGCTGGCCAGCCTCGCCGCGCGTAACTGTCGTAGCTCTGAGAAGCCTATCTTACGCACTCTTTGTTTGTCTGTGCGCTCGTAAGGTTCTAATAAGTGATTGTGGATTTCGAATGCACTATGTTAGTTTTACAGTATTGTGCGAATTAATGCGAACACAAGTGATAATTTGAAACAAACAACATTTATTTATAAAATAATACAATTTAAAATGTTTTAATAGCAAATATGTCCTCCCATGGCTTTTAGAACTTCTTTAACGCGTTTTGGCATAGAATCAAGAAGTTTTTTTTACAGTTTTCTGATATTTACTGGTCTCGAAACCATATTTGGATTACAGCCTCAATCACTTTTGTTTTTGTTGTGCAATCTAATTTACGAAGTCTAGCTTTTACAGTAGGTTTAAGGTATATGTGTTTGTCCTTGAAATATTTTTTCATGACTTTGGACACATGACATGGAGCTGAATCTTGCTGAAAAACTGCTTGACCGTTGGCATCAACTTTTCTTAGTTCAGTTTCTAATCTCTGTTCTAGCAAGTCTCTGTATTTTTGCGAGTTCGGCGTGCCTTCGATCGGCGCAAGGGATCCGGTACCTTTATAAGAAAAGCAGCCCCAGAACATCTTTAACGGATGTTTAACTGTTTGGTTAATATGAGCTGTCGTAAGTTTTTCGTTGTCACTTATTCTAACAAAACGAGATCGCTGTCCTTGTACCAGAAAATGGCTCTCATCTGAGAAGAATACTTTTCTCCAATCTTCAACAGTCCAGTTTACATATTTTTTTGCCTAATCATATCGTTTCTTCATCATGGCAGCAGTCAATAACTGTTTTTTTTTGAGGTCTGATTGTTTTTCTTCCACCTTCTATAAGTCGTCTTCGTACGGTGGAGTCATGAACAATAACTCCAGCGTGTGCTGTCTTGCTGAAGTTCTTGGCTTGTTTTCCTAGGGTTTAATTTACTTTCCCTTATTAAAAAAGCCTCATCTCTTGCTGTTGTCTTTCTCTTCCTCCTACATTTCCCTTTTCCCCCGTTCGTACCTGGACCAATGTGTATACTTGTAATGAAATAATTGTATTTCTTTGTTTAAGACATTTGTTAACTTGATTCAAGAAAATCTTTCACAAAACAATATTTTCTTAAGGATAGCAAATAGTTCCATAGTGTTTTGATTTGTTTTGCCAGTACGAGTTTTTTTTGATTTTGCTCCCATTTCTTGTTTTAGAAGTCATTTGCCTATGCTTAACATCTTCTGTAAGTCTTTTTATGGGTAAAATTCAAATAGCTGCGTCCTTGTAATCGCTAAGAATTGGACACGTGTTTATATGAACTTTTTTATTTAAAATAGTCCATTCTATCACCTCCTAACATATTTACTATTCCTCCTGAAACTGTTACCCGGACAAAAACTGAAGCTCCAGTTACGAGAAGGGTCTTGTATCATCTCATATCTTGTCCACATACATTTTCTAAAATTTAATCCTATTTACCACTTATTTGGTGCAAGTTTTTGCGAGAATAAATTATTTTTTTATATTGGCACTCTTGGTGCACGCGTTGTTCAAGATAATAATTATAATGCAAGAAGTATATATTTTTCTAAAAGTGTCCAAATATAAACAGAAAACTGTATATAAATAGCAACGAAATGTTGATAAAGCCATGAACTCTCTTCCTCCCAATCTCGCTGTTTACACATACCCAACTGATACTATTGCTTCATTGTAAATACTTTGTTAATGATCTTGCATTAGGGCATGCTTATGATTCATATCTTTCTAGCTAACAGATTCATAGTCACGAGAACATACAGTAGTTGACAACGCATATCTTTTGGGTAAACTTGTTATTTATCGAGAAAAATATATCGACATTTCAATGTTTTGTACGCGTAGTATAAATGTGGCATCTTTCGTGAATCATGTAGCATTAATACTGCGTCTATGTGGTGCATTCGCTAATTGTGTACGCGTCTCCCTATTGCGAAGCGTAAAAATGAGTCATATAGTAAAGTAGGGACGCAAACACCACACAAAGTAGTAATAAAAATATCAGTAAACATGGAGGTTTGATGTTAATAATTGTAATTGCTCTTGTTTCCGGTGTTGAATGTGAAATGAATCTCGTTAAATGAACACTATCTATCCAGTGATGCGGTATTATACAGATTTGTTTATATTTGAATCAATATCAAGAATTTTCCTTTATTTTGTGACAGTTTCATGTTTTTCTTATAGCTATCTTGTTCTAGATCATTAAAGTTGTTTGCCCATAACTAGGCCTGGCATAATTGGATCTTCGCGACAGAATCAGATCAGTCGCATGGGCCGCGTATTATATATAAAGAGTGTGTGTGTTAAATGAATTTCGAAATCAATACCCTATTGTAAAAAATAAGAACTGACGCAGTAAAAATGTTTGGTAAATATAGCGAATATGTGCACACGTTGAAGTGTTCTTGTCGTAATTTTTTATTTGAAAACGGCATTTGTTATGTATGTAAATCGTAATTAAATAGCTGAAAAAACCTCGCTTCGGTAAGAAATCGAAGCTGATACCTCTCGCTTGTCGGACGGGCGTGCTAATCACTACACCGCGAGAACCTTGATGCTATGAACGTTCACTTTTTAATACTTAGTTATTATTTTTATCTGTAAATATATTCCAATGGCCTATTACCTTACTACTGACATTTTTTGTCAACAATTGCAAAGATTAAATGTTGAATTGTTGAAAAAAAGGCCTGCTTTGGTTAACAAGAAGAACGTGTTGCTTTAACATGATAATAATAATAATAATAAACATTTATTATCCAACGGCAGAAAACCTACTTATTACAGGATAATTTTATTGACTAACATCAAGCATTGAAAGATGCAAAAGAAACAATACTCTAAACTACAATACAAAACGAAGTAACTGAAACATAGAAAGTTAATTCTATAACAAATAATCGAATAATAATAGTATTAGTAAAAAAAGAAGAAAGTAATAACAGTAATAACAAAAATAGTAACAATAATTCTTCAACTAATACCAAATGCTAGAAAATCTATCTTGATAGTGTTGTTTTAAACTGTGCAAGCTTGTTGTAAACAAATCAACATCATTACAATAGGTCTTAACATTTTCACATACTGAAGGTATAGGAGAGCGGGAGTGGTGACGAGTATTAATAGTAGGGAAGTAAAAAGTTTGCGTTTTCCTAGCACCAGCCTCAGGCACAAGGAACGGGAGTTGGTTCAGTAGATTGGAAGCAGAAATTAGACAATGTATAATTTTATAAGTAAAGACTATCTGTGTAATTATTCTTCGGTCATGCAGCGATATATATCCAAATTCCTTTAGCAGCTCATCGTACGGGTCATCATGTCCCACGTAAACGCCATGTTTCCGAAAATATAAAGTTTTAAGGAATTTCTTTTGGACGTGTTGAACCATATTTATATACACTACCGTTCATGGAAGTTCGGGCAGGCAAAAAAATGTACGGAAGTCAAAGAAAATAAGAGAAATATTAAATGGCCATCTATTTAATACTTACTTATATGATTTTACATATTTTCAAACACAAATTTATTAAAAAGAAAAAGTTAATGTAATACAAATAATTTAAATCCGATCTTCATCGAAAAATCCACCTTTTGCCTTTAGGACTGCTGTCACTATTCTCGGCATCCGATTCTCTAATTTTGCTAATGTTTCATTGGGCAAGCTTGTCCATATCTCCTGGAGAATGGTCCACAAATGTTCCTTCGATTTTGGACACTTTTTCCTAACACATCGGTCTAATTCTTCCCATAACAACTCTATCGGGTTCAGATCGGGGGACTGTGGCGGCCATTCCATAATTTTTAGGGTTCTTTCATTTTCTTCTTGCTGCAGGTAATCTGTGCACAATTTAGATTTATGTTTGGGGTCATTGTCCTGCATAAATTCAAATCCACGACCAATTAATCGGACTCCTGACGGTATGACATTTTCCTCCAGGATTTTCCGATATTCTTCTTTTTTCATTATGCCCTCAATTTTGAGCAAGTCCCCTGTTCCGATTAAGGAAAAACAACCCCAAACTATTACAGATCCGCCTACATGCTTCACTGTAGGAACTATACACTCCCGTAACATTCTTTCCCCTCTTGATTTGCGTACGAAAATTCTCCGTCTATTTCCAAAAACCTCAAACTTGGATTCGTCAGTCCACAAAACGTTTTAAAAATCGTCCACTGTTCAATCCCTATGAGCTTGTGCCCATTTCAGTCGTTTCAGCCTATTTCCTCTTCGGAGTAATGGTTTTCGACAAGCCACTGGCCCATGCAACCCAGCCTCTTTCAGCCGACGTTTCACAGTACTCACAGAAACTTTGGAAGCTCGCTCATTATTGAATTCTGCAGAAATTTCTGATGCTGTTAGTCTTCTATTGCGCTTACTAATTATTTTTATTCGTAGATCTTCCGCAGGAATCGTTTTTCTTGACGGTCCTGGCCGATTACGATCTTGCATGTCACCGGTTGTCTTAAATCGAACTATAGTATCATGTACTGTAGTTTTTTTTATTTTTAATTTATCCGCAATCCGTCTTTCTGCGTACCCTTCCTGATGCAAGGTAATAATAGCAGATCGTTTTGAAACAGCTAGAGGCTTTCCACGGGGCGTTTTAAGCAGTCAAACCGAAATTATTTTATTTTTCACTTGCACAACCACAGATACATTCACAATAACAATCTCTTCAGAACTACTGCGTTATCAAATGTTATAATACTTTATAAAGGGTATACGAATATTTCCAGGTAATACGAGTGAATCAGCTAACCCTCCTAGGGATTATTATAAAGCTTTATTCTCACTGTAATTATTGAGGATTTCCAACATAATTATATATTTTATGATAACGGTCTTATAATTAGAGCAACGCAAACTGCGCTGAAAGCCAGTGGCTGACGCATAAAAGTTTACACAAAATAAACACGGCCGGGACAATTCGGTATAAGCCTCAGTATAACTGCGACTCGAAAGCCGATCTGTTGTGTATGCATCTACGCTGTCGTATACTATATCGTAGTTCTACGTTTGTTTTGAAAATGTTATGTCGCGAAAGCGACCAAAATTGGACACAATAAGAGAATTTATTGCGGAAATGCGTGATTTAAAGTATGATGGCGCTAAAATTCAATGTGTAGTGTGTAAAATAGATTTAATGTGTTGGTCGAAAAGTGATTGTCTACGGCACGTAAATAGTGCAGGGCATGTTTCAAAAAAAAATTCCACACGAGATTATGACAAATTTAAATTTAATTTATGTGTTTATTGCATGTAATTTACCATTTCATTTACTAAGGAAAAAAGCATACGTCTCGTTTTGGAATGAATATTCGAACTTTAAGTTATATTAAAGTCTACACTTACTTCAATGGATAAAGAGCTCTTAATTGCTATAAGCGCTCCACCCACACGGCCACCCTTTCTATCATACCTAAAAACGTTATAATTTTCAGTAAATAATTCTGTAGACGACAAATTTGGGTTTCCCCAAGTCTCTGAAGAAAAATGATATCCAAATCATCACAAGCTAGCAAGTTATTATAAAATTCAAATGTTTTGGTATTTAAGCCGCGGACATTTTGGTAGAAGCATTTTATATAAGTTTTGAACTGTGGGATCACTTCTGGTTTTTTTAAATAATTATTTTAGGTAAGCCATTATTGAGCGCCAGAATAAGATTCTTTCCTCTGCTTCTACGATCGCGAAATTCCGAGTGTCTTGTTTCTACTCTCCAGTTGTCTCGGTGTCATATCTCTGTTGATAAAGACTTTCGCTAGACCGGGATATGTCTTCATTTTTCTTGCATTGCGTTATTAGTTTAACATCATCCACAGAATTCATAGTAACTTTCAACGGACGTGCTTTACTTTCTATCCCATTCTTACCCAATCGGAACATCTTCAAGTTATCGCACTGAACCTTGTTGGTCCACACCAATATGTTGTAGAATATTTAATACTTCGTTACGCTCCATCTCACTAGAATCATTTTCATTCACACCATAAATAACAGCGTTCCTTTCCCTATTTCTACGTTCCTTCATCTCGTGACATACCTCATGAAAGGAAAATGCAGCGGAGGCAGTTGGAGCTGGCTCACACAGCGCATTCCTCAAATCAGCCATCTCCCGCTGAAGTGGAAAGATCATATTAGTTAGACTTTGAATTTGACTTGGAAAATCAAATGAGCAGCAACCTGAGCACGTCCACCTTATATTTCTCCATAACGCAAGACCTCACGCAGCAAGAGTGACTCAAGAAGAAATAACGCAGTTGCATTGGGAAGTCTTATCTCATCCCCCGTATTCACTAGATATCGCCCTATCCGATTACCTTTTAGTCAGATCTCTAGATCATATAGTAAGAAATAAAAATATTCGATCAATTGATGATGTTTCCTTGGAATTTCCGACGTCATTTTTTCATAATCCACCTGGCATCAAGTCGTCGTGGTGTAGCAAACCCGTCCGGCAAGCGGGAGGTATCAGGTTCAATTCCTTACCGAGACGAGGTTCTTTTCAAGTATTTAATTGCAATTTACTTTTACTTTTTACGATTATTACATTACATACATAACAAATGCCGTTTTCAAACAAAAAGTGGCAATAAAAACATTGCAACCCATGTATATATACACTGTATTTACCAAACATTTTTATTGCGTCAGTTTTTATTTTCTACCATAGGGTATTGATTTATAAATTTCACTTCTGTCGGGTGTGAGTCAGACATACACTCGTTATTTATAATATGCGGCCCATGCGACTGATCCGATTCTGTCGGGAAGACCGATTATGCCAGACTTAGTCATGATCTTACGATATCGTTATTATCGCTATAATATCATCCTGAGAAGGAAATGGAACGTAATAATAAGTTTGAAAGAACTGAAAGCATATTCCAGGTACCAGTTAATATTTCATTTTAAAACTTCTGCTTTCATTACTCGGCACATTCGATGTTCAAACCATATCGTATTAATACTTCCTTACTTCGAACGAGTATCGGTTGGTTTCGTTTATAGCGACTGAAATCTGCATGCGGACCGGTTTTAAAGCGGCCGTACGGTGGCGGGTTAGCAGCGGTAGTGTAGTATCTTTTATAATTGCTCCTGAACATTGTCCGTTTTGTCAGCGGCAGTAGCATCGTACATATAGGAATGTAATTCATCGAAAACGAAACAAATTAATTCCTTGGAGATGATGCGACCGAGCGGGCAGCAATCGTCAGTTTCTGATGCGTTATTATTATTGTTCGCATCGGTAAAAATGTAAAAATTGCTCGGCGATTATTGTTGTTACGCATCGATGATAATGAGAAATGTTTGCGGATAGTCGAGCGCGTTTTCGCCGTTTCTCTTTGTTATATTCCGTATTGTATGCGTTAGTAACAATGGAGTATGTTTAAATGAATCAATATATAAGCTGGATTTATATTATCGTTGCCCTGTACTGTTAACAAAGAGTTACATGCGGGTATTAATGAGCAAGCTTTTTTATTGTGCATTTGTTTACTAGACGAAATTTTAAAACTGTAGCGCGTTTCACCCTAGCTTCGAAGTATTATGTTTTTCGTACACTTTAGCACAAACCTCATCGTGACCATCTGTAGTATTTTTTTTCTACAAAAAATCGTATTCAGCACCTACGTCAAATTCTTCTTGAAAAATGAGGTACATCTTCGCTATTTGGAGCAGAAAATTGTGTTCAGTGTGGGTATAAAAAGCAACTGTGGACCTTACGTCTAACAACCATTTGCACATGCTCATCATGCAGTTGCAAGCGAGGGTGTTGTTTGTTACTGACACTCTCATTCTAATATGCAACAGCTGCCGGTGGATCATTTTCCTTGCTTTTCGGATGGAATATACCACTCCTTCGCCATAGTCAAGTGCTTTGCTTGTTTCTTCAACCGCCTTAGAAACATTCATATTTTTGACAAAATATGTAACGGCATTGTAGATCATTTGCTTTTCTCTAACAAAGTAGTTTTCGTGGTGGCGCCCTCTCTTATAAGCCCCCATGTCAAAGCACTGCAATTTCACGATTTTTAGGTAGTGCGCATGCTCATTGTAGCGCAAAATATATAAAATAGAGGGGAAAAGAACAACAACAATCAAAGAAATTGCAGACCTACCTGAACGTAGTTCTCCTGCTGTGCCCGCTAGCATGAACAGGGGCGAGTTCACGACTAACTAAAAAAATATGCACCATACGTTTGAATTAGGGAGAACTACCCGCGAAAAACTGGAACGCGAGGTGGAGGAGGGGTGGGGAAAAGAATATTTATTACTACAACTTCTTCAATGCAAATAATATAAAATAAAAAGAAATTAATAATAATCGTTAAGGACGATAATAGTACTAAACTGTTAATGTTAAATAAATATTAAAATAATATTTGTTAAAGTAATTTGCGGTAAAATAAAAGAAATATGGATTGGAAAATATTTGAAAAAAGGAAAAAAATAAAACGTAAATTGCCAAAAATTTAGTCAATTTTGAAGTAAGAATGTAGTGATAATAAAAGGTTCCTAAAGTATATCCATACGTTAATGAAATTGCCTAAAATAAAGTTAAAGGAAGAAAATAAACAAGTCAGACAAAATAAAAAAAAAACATGGTTGTGAACCGAAACAAACAAAAAAAACGGTAAGTCTTGTCTAGGCTATGTTCAACAGGAGCTTACTGTGCTGTCGTGGTGGAACGGCGGTAAATCGGCGCTAGTCTTGTCCCCGGGTTGAGTAGGACATGTGGACACACCCACGCAGCAGAAGCTCTACCATTGGCTTAACGATAACCCAACAAAAAAAAACCTCGGTTAGATGAAGGGATTGCTAGCCGATGATCGAAGATTACTAAGACTGGCATGCCGTCTTAAAAAAAAAGTAAATATATCCGACAGTGTCGGTGATGGTTATTACAAAAAAAACGAATTAGAACCACTCTCAGTACTTAATTATGGAAACTGAAAATCTTTTAAATCATACTTTTCGTAGAAGCTAACCGCCGCATCAGATTTTCGCAAGCGTACCTTCTTAGTTGATAGTCGATACCAGAAAGAGCGGGGTTAATTACCAATCAACCAACATGGTGCATTTATTGCAATGAATTTAGGTAAATTTAGTTACAAAAAAAAGGACCAAAACAATAAAAATATAGAGAAAGAAAGACGTGGTGAAAATTGTTCAATAGCCAACCTTTATAATTGAAATGACCAAAAGTAAATAAACGAAACATTAAATATGTCAATAATAGAAATTATAAATTTTGAAGCGTATTAGAAGAGATAATGTAGCGACATCTGTTGTAAACATAAAGCAACCCTTGACAGTAAGATATTCAATTATGTTTATAAAATAGAATTTGACACGCACCATTCAAAAAGAAATCAGCGTTACCAACATAACAAATAAATTAGTGTGGTGGAATCGTATTGTAGATCGTTTCACCCTGGCGTCGAAGTTTTGGGTCGCAGTATAGCCTTTTCGTGATAATTTACAACAATTTGTATAAAACTATCCTTGTTTGGAATCGGCGCTGTTTCCACGCCTTTTAGCGGGATTTCTCCTAGGGAGATCAATAATATTTATGTCACCTGTCAGTTTCAGATGGTTTCAGCTCTTCCTTCGTTTTGTTGTGTTCTTCAGTGTTTTATTTTCGCATACATATTTTAGTGGAATTGACTACTGTACGTAGACAGAATTATCATCATAGTTCTTTGAATCTGGTGGTAAGGAATTAGCTTCAAAGGATTCATGCCAACCCACTTTTTTACTCACCATTTTTGTTGTAATTTTATCTTAGACTCACCTCACCGTTTGAATATTTTAGTTTCATTAAATTATTAGGAAATATCACTTGTAGAGGTTGTTCCATAAAGTTGCTATTACATTAATCTGAATAGGGGAGTTTAAGTGTGAGTCGTATCTAAAAAGAGGGTGTGTGAAGTCCTCTCCTTGACTAAATTATCAAATCATAAATTTTCGGTTGTACCGGGGGAGAATAGTTGGAAATTTAATTAAATTTCGTGGAATTGTATATCAGGTGGTGCAATTTTTTAAATTAATTTTATTTTTTCTCCCATTTTTCATAATTAAATAGTAACATATTAGTCTCAATCCATTTATTAGATAAAATTTCCGCAGAATACAATTTAAAGTTAATATACACTACCGTTCATGGAAGTTCGGGCAAGCAAAAAAAAATGTACGGAAGTCAAAGAAAATAAGAGAAATATTAAATGGCCATGTATTTAATACTTACTTATATGATTTTACATATTTTCAAACACAAATTTATTAAAAAGAAAAAGTTAATGTAATACAAATAATTTAAATCCGATTTTCATCGAAAAATCCACCTTTTGCCTTTAGGACTGCTGCCACTATTCTCGGCATCCGATTCACTAATTTTGCTAATGTTTCATTGGGCAAGCTTGTCCATACCTCCTGGAGAATGGTCCACAAATGTTCCTTCGATTTTGGACACTTTTTCCTAACACATCAGTCTAATTCTTCCCATAACAACTCTATCGGGTTCAGATCGGGGGACTGTGACGGCCATTCCATAATTTTTAGGGCTCTTTCATTTTCTTCTTGCTGCAGGTAATCTGTGCACAATTTAGATTTATGTTTGGGGTCATTGTCCTGCATAAATTCAAATCCACGACCAATTAATCGGACTCCTGACGGTATGGCATTTTCCTCCAGGATTTTCCGATATTCTTCTTTTTTCATTATGCCCTCAATTTTGAGCAAGTCTCCTGTTCCGATTAAGGAAAAACAACCCCAAACCATTACAGATCCGCTTCCATGCTTCACCGTAGGAACTATACATTCCCGTAACATTCTTCTCCCTCTTGATCTGCGTACGAAAACTCTCCATCTATTTCCAAAAACCTCAAACTTGGATTCGTCAGTCCACAAAACGTTTTTAAAATCGTCCACTGTCCAATCTCTATGAGCTTGTACTCATTTCAGTCGTTTCAGCCTATTTCCTCTTCGGAGTAACGGTATTCGACAAGCCACTCGCCCATGCAACCCAGCCTCTTTCAGCCGACGTTTCACAGTACTCACAGAAACTTTGTAATCTCGCTCATTATTGAATTCTGCAAAAATTTCTTATGCTGTTAGTCTTCTATTGCGCTTACTAATTATTTTTATTCGTAAATCTTCCGCAGGAGTCGTTTTTCTAGACGATCCTGGCCAATTACGATCTTGCACGTCACCGGTTTTCTTAAATCGAACTATAGTATCATGTACTGTAGATTTTTTTATTTTTAATTTATCCGCAATCCGTCCTTCTGCGTACCCTTCCTGATGCAAGGTAATAATAGCAGATCGTTTTGAAACAGCTAGAGGCTTTCCACGGGGCATTTTAAGCAGTCAAACCGAAATTATTTTATTTTTCACTTGCACAACCACAAATACTTTCGCAATAAGAATCTCTTCAGAACTACTGCGTTTACAAATGTTATAATACTTTATAAAGGGTATACGAATATTTCCAGGTAACACGAGTGAATTAGCTAACCCTCCCAGGGATATTATAAAGCTTTATTGTCACTGTAATTATTGGGGATTTCCAACATAATTATATATTTTATGATAACGGTCTTATAATAGACAAATACTACCTGGAAATTGGTAAAAGGTTTCCAGAAAAGGTTAGTTTTAATAATTCCTCACAGAAATGTATATTATATAATTTTGAAATTTTTTCCTAAACAGTTAATATATTTGTCAGCTGGCCCGAACTTCCATGAACGGTACTGTATGTACTTCATTCGCTAAACTTCCAGGCTTTATATTGTTGCATACGAAATGGTTTTTAAACGCCAGTGAATAGAGAAGCTGTTCGTATGTTTATTGTACACAGTTTTTTTCCTTGCTCGTTATAGTGGAACATATGTAATTGTTTTTATCAGTGGACAATATGTCGGCCAGATAGCAAATGTTATCGTAGCGTTGAGCGAGACGCAAATCAGCATTCCCTCTTTCTTTACGTGGGCTTATCGGATATTCTTCTAATAATAAACAACGATTTGCAACGTAATTTGTTGCTAGAATAGTAATTGCTAAATGGCCAAACAGTGAAAATATTCTTGTATACGATTATTATCGAGATAATGTTTATTGATCAAGTAGGCCCAATTACTTCGTCAAATAAATGCATCCTTTTCAGTGTAATGTGTTGTGCTTATTGCTAGTGTAGCAATTTGTTTTAAACGATTGCCCAATATTTTTTAAAAGAAAATAGGTATATTAAATATTAGTTTGGCCGATATTCTTTTTTTTGTGTTTTTTTGACAACTTCCCGAAATTTCCATCCTTTTATCTGGATAAAGAAATAAAAGTAGATATGTAATAATAAACAAGTTGTATGTCCAAACAGTTATAATGGATTAACATAGTATCGGTATACTTTTCTATAGGCAGTGATTTTGAGTTGGTTTTGATGAAATTTTTCGAAGCTAACGGTGGGAACTTCTTAAGGATATCACTTGTAAATTTTAATAAAGCTATGATGCCGAAATGGCGATATCTGAACAATATCTCACACGCCAGTGCTTATAATTTGTCAGCAACTAAAAGTTAGCTCCAACAACTTATATTTTTCAAACAAACGCTTGTTTTAAACTTGTACGCTGAAAGAAGTTTAATTGTCAGACACGCTGTATAATGTTTTCTAAAAATTCATTCGGTTTCTAATTCTTCATTTATTTCAATAGCAATATGCATATACTAAGAAAAATGGATATATAAGCTTCAGATAAGACAAGAGAACTAAAAAAATATATTAGAATTTACGTGTTATAAATTTTATGCAGACCAAAAATCATTCATGCTACAACAGGACATACTTAGCAAGTATTTCTTGAGCGATTTTTTAAACAAGTTCAAAGCAGTAGCATTTTTTATGTTGCTAGGAAGATGATTATAAAGTTTACACCCTAAATAGTAGGGACTCTTTTGGAAGATCGCTTTCCTGTATGGAGGTGGTAGAGCATAATCGTGGGAATAATTATAAAACTAAAATTCTTCTTTGTGTTTAAAAACATTTCCTATTTATCATTTAAGTGTGACGGTTCATACTAGAGCAACGCAAACTTCGCCGAAAGCCAGTGGCTGACGCATAAAAGTTTACACAAAATAAACACGGCCGGGACAATTCGGTATAAGCGTCAGTATAACTGCGACTCGAAAGCCGATCTGTTGTGTATGCATCTACACTGTCGTATACTATATCGTAGTTCTACGTTTGTTTTGAAAATGTTTCCTACTTCGCGAAAACGACCAAAGTTGGACACAATAAGAGAATTTATTGCAGAAATGCCTGATTTAAAGTGCGATGGCGCTAAAATTCAATGTGTAGTGTGTAAAATAGATTTAATGTGTTGGTCGAAAATTGATTGTCTACGGCACGTAAATAGTGCAGGGCATGTTTCAAAAAAAAATTCCACACGAGATTATGACAAATTTAAATTTATGTGTTTATTGCATGTAATTTACCATTTCATTTACTAAGGAAGAAAGCATACGTCTCGTTTTGGAATGAATATTCGGACTTTAAGTTACCAAGTGAGAGAATATTACAGAGAGTTGTGCCGTCTGCTCGTGAGCATGTCGAGAAAAGAATTAAATCGGAGTTGCAAGATAAAAAACTGTGGTTATGTGTGGACGAAACAACAGATCGTAAAAATCATTCTGTGGTTAATGTAATGGTAGGCACAATGGAACCACATCGACCGTCACCCTCAATTTTACTAGCTTCCAGACGAATACAACAGTGCACTGCCGAAGTAATTTCAATGTTGGTGTTAAATACATTGGAAAAGTTTGAACTTTCAACAAATCAACTGTTGATGTTTATGAGTGATGGTGCCGCAAACATGCTTGCTGTAGGTCGATCTCTTAAAAAACATTGTGCTAACTTGTTGCATATTACATGTAAAATTCATACCCTCAGTCTCGTAGCAGATAGCATCAGAAAATGTTATCCCGAGGTAGACGCTCTAATAGCACATACAAAAGCTGTGTTTGTAAAATCCCCAAAACGTATTCGGGAATTTCATAGACTATGCCCCGGTATTCCTGAACCACCACAACCTATTCTTACTCATTGGGGAACATGGTTAGAGGCTGCATTTTATTATCTTAAATATTTTGAGAATATAAAGAACGTAATTTTAGAATTCGACCCATAGGAAGCTGCGGCTGTCAAGGTAAGCCGTTTGAAATTTCAGGATAGTCAAGTTAAAACAGATTTGGAAATTATTCAGAACAATTACGTGGGACTAGCGGATGCGATAGAAAAACTACAAAATTCTTCGGCGTCGTTAGTGGAATCTTTGCAAATAGTGCAACATGTTCACGCAGAGCTATGCGCGATAGAAGACGCAAGAAATGTTTGTGTTTTAGAAAGGTTTGAAAGTGTTTTAGATAAAGACTCTGATTTTGGCACATTCAGACAAATTTGTGAAGGTGCGTCAACAGAACCGTTAAGTTGTTTGAAAGATTATTCTACTTACGCAAATATAACGTCACTAGATGTAGAACGTTCGTTTTCGGCATACGAAAACACTTTTTCTTCACACCGCACTCACTTTGCCGAAACAACTTTGGAAACATATCTAATGTTACAAATATTAAATAGACATTATACACTTTGTGATTTCACGGAGGACTCTTAAAAGTGTTTGAGCACGTATCACATTTAATTTATTTTGTGTAAACTTTTATGCGTCCGCCACTGGATTTCAGCGCAGTTGCGTTGCTCTAGTTCATACCCAGTGAGAAATATAGACGACGGCAGTCTCCTGGATCGACATTCGTTGGATTCACTTGGTGGCAGAAGAGAGAGGCAAAGGGCGAAATTTATAGTGCAACTGTTGATTCTCCCTCTTTGCTAGCCCAAATAAGTTTTGGAGTTGCGACACATTTAACGCGGTCTTTCCACACTTTCCTAAGCCCTAGGGCAAGAACCAATACGTTAGTGAAGGCTCCTCTGTATCACATAGCGACTAATTGGAATAAATTTTACGCGGATCCATTTCTCTATCATTTTATAACTTCATGGTTTAATTTATTATGTGTCCCTATTATTTTTTATTTTCTTATTTTTTGTTTTGGAAATATTTGTATTTTTACTTTCCTTCCTTCACTGTTTTACATATCTTTTTATATTTATATTTATTTGTCCTGTAAATGGTATTTCTGTTGGACAATAAAGGTTATTATTATTATTAGGTCGGCTCATGTGCAACTTGCTTTTTAAGTGGCTCTACAAGAAGAAGTCCAGTTGTGTAAAACCGGGGGATGTAGGTAGTCATTCAATAGCTCTTCTGCGGCCTATCCATCTGTTATGAAAAGTATCAAGCCAACGACGAGCTGCTACAATGAAATGTATAGGTGAGCCGTCCTGCTGAAGCCGTAGACTATCACTCGGAATGTTGTCATTTTGATTTGGAAACGCAACAGCTAAGTCCGGCAGAAATTCGTTTTGAAGAAAGTTTAAATAAGACTTCCTTCAAAGAAATAAGAGCCAATAATTTGATGGCCTATAATTCCTGCCCAAACATCAATTTTTTAAGGTCGTTGAGTGTAGACTTCCTGAGTCCAGTATGGATTGTTTCGTGATCAATAGCAGGAATTTGTACTTGCAGAGGAAACGGTGATGGGTCTTTCGCTAATCCAATCCTGTAGAGATGCTTTTTTAGCTAGCAATATCCGTTAGTTAGAATCCCAACAACCATGCGAAGGTCCCTTCTTCAGAGTCTCAGCTATCTTAATGCTGTTCGTTTATCCGGATACGTCAAAGTGATTTTAGCGACGCAGCAGGAATCAATTCCATTGCTTTAATAAGTTTTCATGGGTGATAGTTGGATCGTTGGATTGATTTTATAAATTGTACATAGCTTATTCATTTTATCAAAATATTAGTAATCTCCAAAGTGCATTGCACCTTTATTGTTTTGTGTGATCTTCATGTCTATCAGGTACATCGAATAATGGACAGGTGACATAAAATAAAAGAAAAACAAATAAAAAAATAGTAAACTCAAGAATACCGATATATTTCCGAAGTTGTATATGTGTCGCCTCCAGTTATTAACAAAACCAAGCCAAATGTTAAGGAAGGATTTTTTATGAGATCCTGTCCCATTCTGACACGCCATATTTCTCTCATCCCCGAAAATAAACAACCGAGAAGGGAGATTATCCGGATATATTAGGGGAAAACGATAATGTGCGATGCGTAAGAATCCAGGCGGGACGTGCGACGTGATGGGATAAGGTCAGAGTTCATCGTGGTTGCCTTCTCTTCTCGCTTTATAAATAACTCCTTTCAAACGAAACGTATAAAAAGAAATATACATTAAGCAGAGTGTACGGTGGTCTTTGTGAGAAGCTGCGTAGCGTATGGCAACGCGCGCTTCGGAAACCGAGAAGAGGCAGAAGATAATAAAGTCGGGAGAGAATGGTCTGCCGCAGTCTGAAGTGCCGGATTAGAATTATTGTTTTATTTCGTTCGAATAATGGCGGTCTTTGTTTGCTCGATTGGACGCGACGCTCGAAGCAACAGGGGAAAAGGAAAATAACGTTTTAGTGCCCTCTTAAGATAATATTCCCATGGTTAGTTCGTATTTCTTCGTTTTGTAAAGGTTGCGCCATATGTCTGTATGTATAGTCTGTTTCGATGGGAAATATGCGACTCTGGTTGCCATCAAGACTGTATGACAAGGTTAGATATACTTCAATGAGGAAAAAACAAGAAAACTTAGGGATTGCTCGTTATCTGACAATGTAGAGAGTGTATTATGGGAATTAGGAATAAAGCGAGGTAGTCTCTGCGCGGCATAAGCGTGCTTCAGTATGTGCAATACCAAAAAATAAGTAATCAATCCAATAATAACTGAACCAATCAAGAATTATAATATCTGCATCGGAATTACCGAACATTAAAAGTAGAAGCACCATTATCAGTATTATCACTCACTGGATAAGAGTCGTAAAAAGTTGACAGCATTAGATATGTTTCCACAGTTGTTGAACGATGTTTGCCGTGGTGAAAAAATGTGTTTATATCTTGAAAAAGATCGTTCGACATCTACGGATGTAATACATGCATGATTGAAACATTTCTTGAATTCAGTTAATGGATCGACGCACCACCACAAATTTGTTTTAAATGTAATAAAATCGGAATCTTTCTTTAACATACTCTCGAACTTTTCTAAAATGCAATTATATTTTGCGTCATGTATAGTGCGCAGAAGTGTATGTACTTTATCCACTATTTGCAGTGACTCCACTAACGACAACGCTGTATTTTGTAATTCATCTATTACGTTATGTAATCCTCTATAGTTGTTACGAATAATTTGTAACTCTGTTTCAAATGAAATATCTCAAAATTTTGTCTGGCCCTCCTTAATAGCTGCAGCTACGGCAGGATTGAATTGTAGAATAAGAACTTTTACTTGTTTGAAACATTCAACATAATAAAGAGCTGCCTGCATCTATGGCAAGTACCAGGACACTGTGCGTGAAATGATCAAATACGTTTTGGAGTTTGGGAAGTACTTGTTATTAATGCGTCTACCTCGGGTGAACATTGTCAAATAGTTTCTGCCAAGATGCAAAGCATGCACTTTACACGTAACATGTAAACACTTGCAACCATGTCCAAGAAGAGAACGGCCTACCGAGCGCATTGTCGCGGCACCACCGCTCATAAACATCTACACTTAACGTGATGAGACTTGACAATTTTCTAACGCACTAAGCATCACCCTCACAATTGCTGCACCAGAATACTTTTCCGGTCTTTTGCTAGCCAGTAACAGTGGAAATGTCTGTTTATGAGGTTCCAGTACACGTACTAGAACATTTAGAATAGAATTTCTTTTACAATTTGTCAACCAAAGCAACTGGTCTTTATAAAACATGCTTACGTGCCGTTTTCGTAGTTGGCAACTTCAACTCGGGGCTATGCTTATACCAAAAGTTCTGAAACGGTTCTTTTTCGAGAAAACGAAGTGAGTAGCGTCGAGTAAGCGGAGTGACAAATTACAGGTTATCATCAAGACAAATAAATCGAAAATAAAGGCTATTCTCGTTGGCACGCACTTTTTTCTATTTCCGTGTTCTTCGGTATTTACATGTTTGTTACAGTCCGCCTTGTGCCAGCATATCAAATGTTTCTCGCTCATCTTGCAAACTATTTTAGCATCATCTAGAACAAATCCGGAAAGTCACAGATAAACTTATTTACTGTGCCAGTAATAGGTCGTTTTCTAGCCTTGTTCACATTACACATTTTAAATTAATAATTATACATTTATAACAAATAACTTACAAAACACAACACAGGCTCTCGTTTTTTAAATTGAACGAAAAATAAACAAGCGGACGCTGACAAAGCGAGAATCGATTTTTGCACACAGCTCGCTACTCCGGTAAAACGCCTATGTATCGCAGAGACGATTAGCTCGCTCTAGTAATATTTTATATTTAAGCAAGAATAAACAGGACGAAATAGTATTCTCTGTAAAATTTGTTCTTTTAACTAATTATTTATCATAAACACGTAATCTTGTTTTACACTTGCCCAAAACTGATTTTTTGTTGACTCTGAACCACTGTTCAACGCAACGTGGACATAACCCTACGTTTACCTTTGTTATGGTCTGGAATCAAACCCATCATATAAGAAAACGAACTATCTAGTACCGACAACTGAGATTAGGAAAAATTCAAGCTGCTGAATTACCCAATCCATTCGCCATTGACGACGTGAACACTATTTTACAGCCTGTACGTAACTGAAACGCGAGTACTACTAAACACTGAAGTAAGTAATACGTTGGTGTAACCGATTTTGATTTTTAGAATTGTTTGTGTCCAAATTTTATTTGATTTCTCAGAGGAACACCTGCATACCAGTTTGAAGTTATTCCCAGAATAATTTCATTTCATTATTTTCTCGCTAATATTAAAACTAGGAATACTTTTTATCTATTTGCGAAAATCTACAAATGCTCAGTTTTATTGGCCGTCATATTTTGCGACAGAAGGGGTGCTGGTTATTCTAATTAACTTGTACGGTGAGTTAAGTTATTACCGGTGGTAGCTAGCCGCAGTCGTTACACATCGATTTAAACAAGGTAATAAAAGCGTTCACAAGTACATATTACGTATATTATATACCACGTTTATTACATTCGAACGAGTTCTTGGGTACCTGTATGTATACTCATGCAATAATGTGGCATAGAATACTACAATAACGTAAAATGCTATTGTGTACAAGTATCGTACTCGAAGCAGCGACTGACCGTCTCGACAGTAGACGCCTAAAGTTCTGCGGAAGCTGCCGTTACGCCATTTCGTACCCTCCTACCTCCGGTCGTCAACCCTTTTAAATGCACGACCGTTCCACCACTAGTCATTTGCTACCTACCTACATCTACCAACATCAACCCTAATATACCGTACACGACTGCGGTGACGGCGACGTCGTTTGCACACAGCACACAGCTTATTCTGTACGAATGATTTGCCTGCGGGTGCGCTTACACAAATAGCGAAGAGATACGTTGCAGACGGGAACGGTGGTTTTATGGCGCTACGTGAAATTGAACGATGTGACAGGCACGTGTTAAGAAAATGTTTTTTAATGCATTCCTTCCGCAAGTTCAACTTCCTACCGTGAGATTTTGTATGCTTAGGTTGGCCATACATTAGGGTAAAGCTGTTACGTTTTTTTTTTGGAGCACAGTGTATGTGCGCACTCTCCTTTTTAAGATCGTACAAGTTATCGTTTATTTTGGAAATTTGCTTTTTATTTTTCTCTTAACCTATGTGACAAGCTCTTAAATTCCAGTCATACTGTATAGTTTCATTTACCTTAATTGGTTAAATCTTTTGTCTATGTTTCCCCTTAAAATGTATCGGTTTAACTTTCTTTCGCAGCCCTCGTTAGGTTTTTGACATTTTAGTTTATTGTGATCCTTATACATACTCCTGTAGGTGGAGATTTTATTTACTTATGGCATTTCCTTTTAGTTATTTACCCTTTTGTTATTCTTTCTGCTACTTTGCTCTTCGTATTAATATTAATTTTCTGACAGCTAAAATTACAGTTAAAATTAGTCTTTTACTCTTCTTGAAGGTCTATACTTCCCTTTTTCCTTGTCTTAGTAACTCTTTGTGTCTTTCCTCGATTATTATTCTATATCTAGTTAAGGGTTATGCGTCGATCAGCTGGTTAGATTTTACGAGATTGTCAAGTTTAGGTGCGTTACGTAAATTCGTTGAGTGGCGTGTTCGTTCACATTGCGGGCATGCAGGCTTGCATTGTTTTCAGTCATTTTACTGCTACCGGCTCTTTTGTTATGTTTGGTTTTCCTTCAACCTTATTTACGTATTGCTCCATTTTAAGTTTTCAGTTCACCATCTTCCATTTTCATAACTTGGTGTTTGATCCAAGTAGTCCTATGACGTAGTTCCGAATGGGGGAGAATTGTATTTGCCACTGTATTTCCGGCCTTTTGGTCGTTGAGTTTTATCACTTGTGGCCCGATTGTTGAGGTGTTAGTATCACGGTAGTGCTTTCTATTTTGTAATATTTGGGATTAATCACGTTGAGTGGATATTTTGGAAACCTACATACCTGTAATTTCCATTGCCGTTATTTGGTTCTGATTATTAGATTGGAGAGGACGGTTACGAGTTGTTGCTAAGCAGGATTTGAATACAACGTCTCTAACATCCATCTTAAATTTGCCACGTGGGGTCAAGATCTTTATTCGTCCCCGTCTTATTAATCGTTTTCCCCGTTTTAACGGGGTTCTATTCTCGGGTGCACTGTTTTGGTACCTTGTTTTGGAGATTCATGTTTTTGGATATACCTGATTTGGCCTAACATCATTGGATTATTACTTTTTTGGAACTACTTATTTTGAGTTTATGTGTGGCTTTACCTTTTTGGCTGTACGTAATAGTTCCTTCGAGCTGTAGAGAATTATAGAGCAAGCACCGCTACCTTTGTTCAGTCAGCACCTTTCGTGAACCAGCTAAGTGTTACTTGCTAATTTTTTTTCCGTTTTTTTATTATTTGCCTTAGTGAACCACAATTTAGTAAATTATTTAATTCAAGTTTGTTAATGCTGTTCTCACATTTCATAATTTAGTAACATATTTATTTCAAGTTCTCTTTAACGTATTCAGTTTTCAATTCTAAACAGATCATTTGAGTTAAATCTTTTATTTGTCATGCATATTAACTTTGAATTTTAACGTGTATTGATCTTTTGTCATTTAAGAAATTCCCCTTGTTACTTAATTTTGTGTGAATCTAACTTAGGGTAATAATTTTATAGCTATTTGTGCTCATTAATTTCGATCTGGTTTTTCGAACCAGTTTTGCTTGTAACTATATAACGTTCATTTTTAATTTACTTTTATAATTGTAAATCGAAGCGTTCGCCATTGCATTCGGTAACTTTATTTGGCTAATACATGTTAGGGATACATATCTATTTATATAACTTTTCCAATTCTTTTTTTTATCATTAAATGAATTTTCTCATACGTTAATTTGCGATTTCTTTTTTTTATTCAAATTATCCCGCGACGCCTTCTCTTCCCCTAATATATTTTTTTATTACCATCTTCGTGGGTGCCTGTTTACCCCAATCACCTGACGGTTAATTCAAGCAGGTGGCGCCTTGTAAATTATCTGTTATTTTTATTGGTGAGTAGTATCGAACCACTCCCTCGCCGACGAGCATGCTGGCACCCTGGATGAAGGTGTCGCTCTTTGGAAGTTTCGGGGAATAGTTGTTTGCGCGGAATTTGGTTATTTTGGTGTCTTTTGTTTTTTTCCCCTCAAGGCGTTAAAACGTAACAAAGCATTTTATGAAAAGAAAATTTGTTCGAGGCTGTCGTTCTTTAGGTACACCGATACTGTTAATTTTGATAAGTTTACAAGTAAGTATAATTTGAACATGTATTTACTAATATTTGCCTGTTTCTCCTCTGTGTTTTATTATTTCCTCAACCCTTTTTAGCATACTGCCAAAGCGACTTTTTATTGTTTTTTTAATTCCGTCGCTATTATGCCATATATCTTCAATATGCTGTTGTAATTCTTCCTTTGTAGTTGAGTTTCGTGTACTTACGATGTTTTTCAAGGCATTCCACACATTTTCAATTGGGTTAATGTCTGGTGATTTGCCTGGTTAAGGTAGTGCACGCAGATCTTTAGATTCAAGGTATCGCATTACACTTTTTGCCTTATGACACGGTGCATTGTCTTGCATGAAAGTATATGAGCCCTTGAGGCGGATCCAATGAACCAATATAAGGTATTAAATAGTTTTGTAAAACTTTTTTATATTGTTTTTGTTCCATTGTTCCGTTAATGAAATATAGTGGTCCCGGTTCTTCTTTCGTAATACACGATCAAACCATTAGAGATGGAAGTGTTTAATAGATTTGATGGTACATGCTACTTTATAACGCTCTGAAGGACGTCGACGAAGCCTGCCCCAGTCGCGCCAGGGCGAGCCGGTCTTGCCTATTCGCACCTTTAACTCTGAGTTCTTCTTTGTTACCACAATAGCAGTCTAAGCATACAATTAGATACGATTGACAAAAAGAAAGCTTTAAATTAGTACTTTTTTGAGAATCAAGGAGATCTCCGTTATTTTTTCAAGTATTACAAAACCAAATTTTGTGCATTCAAGATATATAATTCCGTTAATATATTATGGCTTCTGTCGTTGAATTAGGAAAATTTGTATCTAAAGGTTTTCATAATTCTCCGACGAAAATCAAAATATATTAATTAATTAGTGTACTTGGCATGTAAGAATAACATTGTCTGTCAAAATATTATGCTATATTTTCGGATAAAATAACGACTAGGTTTTAAAAAGGTTCCCGTGGTGTAGTGGTTAGCACGCCCGTTCGGCAAGCGAGAGGTGTCAAGTTCGATTCCTTACCGGGACGGGATTTTTTCAAGTATTTAATTACGTCGGAAATTCAAAATAAATTACATTAATTTTTTTATATAATTCCGCATTTATTTGTTTATTTATGCCCTTTTTATTAATTCAGTGCATTATTGAATTCAAGAATGAATCGGTAACAAATAAAAGAAAAAGAAACATTTTTACTTTGCCGAGATTTTGTAGAGATTATTATAGAGGATAACAAGAGTTATACGTAAAAGGAAATTGAAATATCGTTTGCGAAAAGTAAAGTAATATCTTCACTTTAGAAAATAGCTTCTAGAAACTTAATTACCATCGAATACCAGCAGTGCACAGCTGTAAAGTAAATTAGAGCTTCAGTTCTTGTAACTGAGCAGCAGTCGTCAATTTGTCCAGCAGTCTTAATTCTATAAGCAGCTAACCAATTAAGTGTCTGTCGTCGTAGCAAACTCTATTCTCGATAGTATTACGTTTCTATTAAGGATCCACAAACAAGTGGAATGGGTGGACAGATGTAGGTGACAGTGCAGTAAAAGCGTACGTCGTTGTTTTATACAAATAAAATTATTGGATAGATGATGGCGTACGTATACAGGTTGTCATCAGTCTTGGCGCTTTCTTTAACCGACGATGTATTACAAGTTAAATAAAGCCGATTTGTAAAAGAAATCTTAATAAGACTCTTCAAATAATAGGGATATTCTACCGCCCGTAGCCGGAAATCATTGCATGTACCCATAATATTTTTTAGTTTATTGCAGTAGCAGCGACCTGTAACTATATAAATAACATTTTAAGATATTTAAAGGTGGAAATCTCGGTGACTGTTTACTGTTAATATAAACATTACGCGGCTCTATCAAGGTCTAGAAAAATGATACGCTGTATATACTCGCTATTGTTGTATTTCGGTTCAATTTTTGAAACAGTAGTTGTCTTGAATTGAGGCGGACAGTCTTGGTACAAGTAAACGTTTCTTTGCGTGTAGTCACTGAAAATACAGCCCCTTGCCAAATTACTTGAAACACTCAATATTTTGTAGTTTCTTCATAATAAAATATAAACTATACATGTATTATATTTTTTATTTATAAAATATATTGTAAAAATATGTAACATATGTAAATATCAAATAAGTAATTAATATTTAGCCCATAACCCATGATTTTTAATAACACCCTTAATTTTTCAAGGCATACTTTCAATGCAAGATATGATTGTCTTTTTTATATCTTCATCGTTCTCCCATACATCCTTTATATTCTTCATTAATATTTCCTTTGTAGGGTTTTCTCTTTCATATACCTTACTTTTTCGTCGATTCCATACGTTCTCGATGGGATTGAGGTCCGGTGAATTTCCGGGCCAACGTAAAAGAGGTATGTGATTGTCTTCAAAGAATTTCTTAACCTTTTTTGCCACATGGCAAGGAGCATTATCTTGCATAAATATACGCCCTGTCGGCATGCAACGTCCTGGCTTAAAATATGGTAATAACGTGTTTTTTAACACATTTATATACTGCTCTTGACGCATTCTACCTTCTACAAAATACAAAGGGCCGGGTCCGTGTCCACTAATCACTCCCCAAATCATTACCTGCGGAGGGTGTTTTACAGTTCGAAGAACCGTGGACTCTGTGAGACGTTCGCCAGGTCGTCTACGAACAAATTGTGCTCGCTGCAGTAACACACACTAAAGAAAACGTATTAAATAATGCAAACATTAATTCAGTAAAAATCATGTTGTTAAGTTATTCACCATTTTCCACTTCTCGTCTGTGAAATGTCGATATTCTCTTGCAAAGTTGAGACGAGCAGATTTCATTTTTTCTGTTAAACGCGGCTTTTTTACAGGTCTTCGGCCCATTAGGCGATTTTCGCGCAATCGGCGCCTGACAGTTCTGCTCGAAATCTCTATTCCTCTCCCTTGTAAATTTTTTTTGAATCATTGTAATTGTAGCATATCTATTGCTCAAAGCCTGATGAACAATTTCATGGTCAGATCTCTTCGAAGTTTTTCTTTTCCGACCGCACTTCGTCCGTCTTGGTGTTGATGTGCTAGCTCCTTCGTTTAAGTTTCTAGCTAAACGTGATACAGGAGGAGATACTTTCTGTAATTTTGCGATTTCTCGTTGTGAATGTTTGTTTGATTGTAGAAGAGCTTGTACAACGGCTTTTTGTTTACTTGTTAAATCTTTCCCAGGCATTTTCTACAAAAACCACAAATATTTCAATTTTTTTCAAATTCCAAATAATTAATTATTAAGAGAGAGATAGAATAACAATTTTCTTTGCAATAACGATATATCAACACAAAACACTTAACGATACTCTACAACTTAGCTTCTATACGGTTATGACGAAATATTTTAAAAAATATCGATGCATTCCCTAAACCGTGAACTCGCTAAATGTAAGTTGATAACTGAAATATTTATATATACGTACTTTACTCTTCTAAATATCATTTCTCTGGTATTTTTATTTATTGATACAATAATCTAGTCCCCCTATAAACGATCGGATTCAAAGCAAAAGAATATCACTATAATAGGATGGGAATTTCCAGGTAAAAGGGTTGATTTATGACATGTTTCAAGTAATATGGCCAGGAACTGTTCGCTTAACTTAATTTAATTCTAAATGCATAAATTTTATTAATCCTTCATAGGGTTTTTTTTTGTTTTAAATGTATAACAACATACAAAATCTTATGGAGACTTGCATTTGCTTTTTCGAACTATTTTTTGTCCCAAGAATTGATTGTAATTAGAATTTCCTCAATTTTAATTGCAAGTATAGGTTTAAAGTTGAGCATTACTATATTAGCGTGAACACCCTTTAATCCACACGTGCCAATTTCGCTAAACTAGTAATTATAATTTGCACGTCTACCATAATAGATCGACCATCAGGTATACCTTACCACAATTAATATTGCGCGTTCTTAAATGCGTAAGTGAGCTATTTGCTACCAAACGAGCTGTTCGCGTGATCTACGTCCGGCGATCGACCTCGGATAGGGTGGCTCAAATATTTCGTGTGGCGCCACCTTGGCACATAATTACCGAGTCGATTCTATTCCTGAAAATTAGCGAATATCCTTTTGCTACCAACGCACCTTTATGTTTGTTTTATTTAATGTAGCGGGTGGAATTTATTCAGCGTTTTACCCTAATTGATGTATGTACCCATGTTAAGGAGATCGGGAGTCATATGAATACTTTTTTTAAATTTGATATTTTTCCGAACGATAATAATCATTTTTTTCTCAATTTATCCACAGCTACTTAGATAATGAAAGGTTTAAAATACCAAAACAACATTATTGCTTAAAAAAACATACAATCAATATGGGACACACATTTAATTTTGACAATGTATCTATACTCAACAAAGAAGTTAATTATAAAGCAAGATGTATACTAGAAATGATTCAAATTAGCTATCGTAAAAACGCGGCCAACGACTAAAGTTCGACAAACGCATGCTACGACAGAAGCGCCGAGAGGGGATTTAGGTCGATGCAAAGCCAGTGGAAGCGTTGCTTATGTTGCAGTTTTACGCGGCTTACTGGGGCAGTAGTATTTTGTCGCAGTGGACATCAAGACGTCAATAAAAGATAAGAATATATTATTTTTTATTGACGTCCTGATGTCCACTCCGACAAAATACCACTGCACCGGTAAGCCGCGTAAAACTGCAACATAGGCAACGCTTTTCTTTTTAATAATACTGTATCTCACGTACCTATTTTTGCGCGATACACCTCTGACGTTGCACTCGTTTGTCGAACTTTACTGATGAGTAGAATTGCTCTCTAGCGCCAACGGGCAGTGGTGGAGGTTCGATACAACCCTCAGTATAACTGCGAGTCTCAACTAGATCTGTTGTGTATACATGTAAGCTGTCGTAAATACTATTTCTTAGTTCTACGTTTGTTTTAAAAATGTTGCCTACGTCGCGAAAACGACCAATATTGGACAAAGTTACAGAATTTATAGCAGAAATGCCTGACCTAAATTATGATGGCGTTAAAATGTTTGTAATATCCCTTTAATGTGTTGGTCCAAAAGGGATTGTTTACGTCACGTAAATAGTAAACAGCATTCTTAAAAAAAAATTGCCCACGACATTATGACAAATTTAAATTTAATTAATATGTTACCTTTATTGCATGTAATCTACCGTTTAATTTACTAGACAGGGAAGCATATGTCTCCTTTTGGAATAAATATTCGGACTGCAAATTACCAAGTCGGGCATCGTTACAAAGAATTGTGCCATCTGCTTGTGAACATGTTGAAAAAAGAATTAAATCGGAGTTGAAAGATAAAAAACTGTGGCTATGTGTGGACGAAACAACAGATCGTAAAAAACATTCTGTGATTAATGTAATGATACGTACAATGGAACCACATCAATCGTCACCTTCAATTCTATTAGCTTCCAGACGGGTACAACAATGGACTGCTGAAGTAATTTCAAAGTTAGTGTTAAATACACTGGAAAAGTTTGAACTTTCAACAAACCAACTGTTGATGTTTATGAGTGATGGTGCCGCAAACATGCTTTCTGTAGGCCGGTCTCTTAAAAAACATTGTGCTAACTTGTTGCATATTACGTGTAAAATTCATGCTTTCAATCATGTGGCAGATAGTATTAGAAAATGTTATCCTGAGGTAGACCCTTTAATAGCGCATACAAAAGCAGTGTTTGTCAAATCCCCAAAACATATTCGCAAATTTCACAGACTGTGCTCCCCGTATGCTTGAGCCACCAGAACCTATTTTTATACGTTGGGGAACATGGTTACAGGCCGCGTTTTATTATCATAAATATTTTGAGAATATTAAGAACATGGTTTTACAATTCGATCCAAAGGAAGCTGCGGCTATAAAGGAAAGCCAGTCGAAATTTCAAGATAGTCAGGTTAAAACGGATTTAAAAACTATTCAGAAGAATTACTTCGGACTAGTGGAGACAATAGAAAAATTACAAAATCCTTCGGTGTCGTTAGTGGAATCTCTGCAAATAGTGCAACATGTTCACGCACAGCTATGTGCGGTAGAAGACGCAAAAAATGTTTGTGTTCTAGAAAAATATGAAATTGTTTTAGAGAAAGATTCTGATTTTGGCACATTAAGACAAATTTGTGAAAGTGCGTCAACAGAACCGTTAAGTTGTTCCAAAGATTATTTGAATTACGCAAATATAACGTTACTAGATGTAGAACGTTCGTTTTCTGCATAGAAACACACTTTTTCCTCACGCCGCAATCGGTTTGCCGAAACAATTGTGGAAACATATCTAATGTTGCAGATATTTAACAGACATTATTCACTTTGTGATTTCACGGAAGACTCTTAAGACGGTAAGTGTTTGTGCACGTATTATATTTTACTTCTGACCATTTTGTTTTGTGTAAACTTTTATGCGCCCGCCACTGGCTGTTGGCGCAAATTGAGCAATTCTACTGATGAAGCTACATTTACTACGAACGGAATAGTTTCATCGCAAAATTGTGGATATTGGTCTGCAGAAAACCCACACTGGATAATAAACTGTAAACGTCTGTATTCTCAAAAAATTAACGTTTGGTGTGGAATTCTAAACAATAGGATTATAGGACCATTTTTTTTAGACAAAGTTTAAATGCACCGCGTTTTTTAGAATTTCTAAATAACGATTTATGGGATGCATTACATGATCTTCCAGTTGCAGTACGGCAGGAAATGTACTATCAATTGGACGGCGCCTATACATAATGCGGTTGTGATTAGGGAATGGTTAAATGAGAATTTCCAGGGGAATCTCCAAACAAGAGGACTACTTACGCTTACTTCAGCCGAAATTTTTCTCACACTAGTTTCGGGGTTTTCAGCTACTATTGCCAAGATTTGTTCTTCAACCTCAGGCATACACACTGACGTTGGACGTCCGCTTTCGTAAGCGCGTTTTTTGAAGAAACCACTATCCCTCAACCGCTGTTAAACGTTTCCAACCATCACATGCGAAGACCGTTGACGATTGGGAAAAGTCTCGCAATAAAGGCGACGTGCTTCCAAAGCATTCCCATCGGCACGACCGTACATGCAAACCATGATGGCCATTTCAGCATTTGAATAAGGCATTGCAAATCGGAAACTAATTTCCCTTGCGTCGAAAATAAATTCACTACCAGAAAACAGCTTATGAATTGACAGCGAACTAATTAATAACGCAAATGTCATACGAGAACAAAATGTTTTACTTAAAGTTGTTTTTTTTTTTATTAAATCGCATTTATTTGGAAAACAGCGTAGCATAGCACTGCGAACTGATAATAAAATTTACGAAAACAATTGTTTTACTTAGAGAAAGTAGTGGTTTCTATGACTAAAGCAACAACAAAAAAAAGCACTAAATTGATAATGAAAATTGTGGCTTTCGTTGATTTTCAAAAAAGACAAATGCACTTATCACGAAAACGGTTGATTTGCGGGCCCATGTTCATTAGGGCTTTTTTACTTGTTTTTGATCGTAATATATGCCCTTTAAATATTTAAAGGTTTTTTTGTAACATCCTGTATACAAAATACTGGGGTGGTGCCCCCTAAAGTAAGACACACTGTATATAACTTGTAAAATGATTTGTTTTTTTTCTGATCACTAACAAAAACTTTGTAAATAACTCTGCAATTTAGTTTTTGTTTCATTTTGATAACTTGAAAAATAAATGAGTTGTGTCGCATTAAAATGTTATCAAGATATAATGACCAAACTGTACATATGTTTTAAAATAGATGCGTACACACCTGCATAATTCGTTAAATTTTATTAGAAATCTTTTTACAGCTTTTTACTAAATTACCGAAATGGAACTAGACAGCACACATAAAATCCCATTTGGCTGGTACAATTCTAGTTATTCATGTTTTCGTTTCTATTACGTCTCGGCGTTTGTAAAGAATGCCACTATATCTGTACCATTGACATTTCCGGCGATGTAGACATGTTTTTATTAGGGACGCGCGTAAAATATTTTATATATCCAACGAATACCCTAACGGGTAATAAACTAGCTCGAATGGCAGACGAATATGTGTAACAGTCTTGCCGTGTTCTGTCGTCCTTTGCTTTCTGTAAATACGCATAGAAGAAACTAGCATGGAAACTAATTTGTTCTTTTAATTAGCGAACGAGCTATTTCGTGAGAAATGTCTTTTAATGCTAAATAATTGAAAATTTAATTTTTATTACAGTTTAAGATTTTATAAACTTACAAGATATATCTTTGTGAAAATTAATTGTTTCTTTATCGTCCATCTGTTTTAATCAACAAATAAATATCTGACAGTCGTTATATTAATATTACTTTCCACAGCGACTTAGAATACCATTGCAGCAATGTATTTTTATAAGAACAATATTTGCAAAAATTGATTATATCACAGTAACGACACGTTTTCAACATAGGACATCGTACACAAAGTGTATGTGATTTTTTTCATAGAATTCAAAATTGCACTTACTTGAAGGGGGTGCTATTTTAAAAAATCGTCTTTTACTAATTTTGTCGATTCCAAATTTGATTCGAAAATTTAAACAGCCTGTATAGTATTTTCAATCTATTGACACAGCTACACGCAAAGAAATGGTTTCTTGCATCAAGAAAATAGATCTTGTTGCAAAAGTCAGTCTCTATTGAAGAAAATATTTTTATTTCAAAACAATAAAAATGTATAATATAAGACAATAATTTTCTTGAAATTTCATTTGGATTAGATAAATACTTTCTTAGGGTTAGAAAATCAAAGACAGAAAAATGTTTCCTCCAAGTAAATCCTTTAGTTTTAAGTTAAGAAAATATTCATATTAAAGGTAGGAATGAAAAATGCTGCGGGTCTCACAAAGGTCTATTGCGAAATTAGGCGACCGGTTTCGTGTTCAAAAAACACATCATCAGGCTAGCTACAAGGATATCCAATAAAAAAAAAATTACAATAATGGAAAAAAACCTAAAGTTAATAATTAAAATTAGGAGCAAGTGAATGAGCTAATGAAAATAGTTATTCATGGTATAAGTCAGTGGATAAAATTTCTTTATTCACGTGTATGAATTTTCAAAAAAAATTATTGCTTAGGTAATTCATTTACATAAATGTTAATTGCACTATTACTAATGTGATGAACACATAAAGAAGGAAAGTTGACTCTGCTTTCGTCAGGGTCAAGTGCAGTGGAAGTTCCAGGCCTTTCATTTGAATTTATATCTGATAACATTTTTCTTGACGGTGGATATTTTTTGAGCACCTGATTCGGCGATATAGTGTTCTGCTACTGTAGAAGACTTCCACCCTCAAAATGAAATCGAAAGACACGAAAGATCTTTATGGAATATCGACAAAATTTTTGAAGAATGTTGTTAATTGGGTTGCGGACCCAATGATATCTATTATAAATAGATGTATGACGGAGGGTGTTTTTCTAAATGAACTGAAAATGGCGAGAGTGATTCCAATACATAACAAAGGGGATACAAACAACCCTGAAGACTACAGGCCTATATCCATTCTACCAGCTCTCTCCAAAGTATTCGAACAGGCAATCGCTAATAAATTGGTCGACTTTTTCGACAAAAACAACATTATTACCACATCACAACATGAATTTCGTAAAAATAAATCAACTTCAACAGGCCTGTTTGAAGTAATTAGATGGGTAATGGACGCACTAGATCGGCAAGAATACGTGCAACTGACCTGCTGTGATTTGAGTCAAGCTTTTGATTCTGTGGATCATGGTTTGCTGAGGAGTAAACTGTACTTTTATGGAATAAGCGGCAGTGTGAAATTGGAAACGTATTTCAAGGATGATTATAAAAATTCTTACCTTCATACCTAAGTACATTTCATTAGAGGTCTCGGATAAAAATTTGTAGAAATCTGTTTTTTCAAATGTTCGAGACCTTTTTGGTTCCTAACCTAAAGTCTGTCTTTTTATAAAAGCGATGAGGTTTGAAAACCTGCAAAACTCCATAATAGTTAAATCTAAATTAGAATATTTAGGTTTACTTACTTGGAAATATCATTATTTTCATTTATGGATAGCGTTGCTCTGAACATTGAGTAACGACACCATAAGGTGGACACCTTTATTTTCTTTGTTTTCTCTAAGAAATAGGCTAGCAGTATTTCCTCGTTAACAGTTTTCACATTTTTTATTGTCTTCCATTCACAAAATGTTTTGTACTCCTTTTCGTAAACTAATTTTGATTTTTCTGACAATAAATTGGATACTGCAATCGCAGCTTGGTTCAGAACATCTTGTGGTATGCTTTCTTCCTGGTTAGTTGCCATTTCCAACACACCTTCAGACTCTTAAATCCGCAAATTGAAGAATTTGCGTGAAGTGTCACATGTTTTATAAACAAGTCATCCATAGCAATGAAAATTTCAAAGGTAGTGCGAATTTTAATTTCTTTACATTATTCGTGATGTCAATAGCAGTGTGAATAAAGTGTTGCTGTAAACATGTTATTTATCCTTTTGATTAAACTATTGTTTTAATAATGAGATTAAATATATAAAATGAGCATTTTATTAATAGGAATTGAAAAAAGTTATAATGTGTTATAATTAGAGCCCGGTAACAGGGAGCCGTGCCATAGCCGTACCTGCCTAGTATACAAAAACAGTAAGAAAATAGAAAAAAAAATAACAGAACTAACACATAATTATAATATGTGAAAAGTAGTGAAACACTCACCCTTTTAAGCAGCCTTGGTTACGGAACAGTAAAACTAGAAGCATCATTATCAGTATTAACATCATATCGATAAGAGTGGCAAAAAGTTGACACCATTAGATGTGTTTCCACAGTTGTCTCGGTGAGCGATGTTCGCCGTGTTGAGAAAATGAGTTTATATTTTGAAAAAGAGCGTTCAACATCTACCGATGTTATACATGCATAATTAAAATACTCTTTGTGCTTAGTCAGTGGATTATTCGATACACCATCACAAATTTGTTTTAGTGTGCTAAAATCGGGATCTTTCTGTAGCACACTCTGGAACTTTTCTAAAACGCGATTATATTTTGCGTCATGAATAGTCAGTAGCTGTGTATACACTCCGTCCATAATTTGCACACTCTATTGCGTCAGCTAATCCTTTACAGTAGCTACGAATATTTTTTAAATCTGTTTCAACGGAAATATCTTGAAATTTCGACTGGCTCCCCTTAATAGCTGCAGCTTCGGCAGGATTGAATTGTGCAAAAACAGCTTTTACTATTTTGAAATGTTCAACATAATACTAAGCTGCCTACAACCATGTTCCCCAACGTGTAAGAATTGGCTCCGGTGGTTGACGAATACCAGGACGCTTTGTAAAATGATCGTAGGCGTTTGGGAGATTTCAAAAATCCTTTTTTTATGCTTGCTATTAATGCATCTACCTCGGGAGAGGATTGTCGAATGGTTTCTGCCATAAGATATAAAGCATGCACTTTACACGTAACATGTAAACACTTGCAACCGTGTTCAAGAAGAGAACGGCCTACCGAACGCATTATCGCTGCGCCATCGCTCATAAACATCAACACGCCCAATCCGTTATCCAATGCTAAACTGAACTGAGTGATGATGATTTGTCGTGTCGTATCATAATCGACCAGCCCTCCCCGCCCACCTAAACACAGTCACACCGCCGCTGCGATTGCTCTCCAGTTACCGGGCTCTGGCTATAATGGCCATTTACTTATACTAGGAATCGCTTTCTTCAAATTTCCAGCCAGATTTTCTTGAATTAAGTTAACAAATGTATTAAACGAAGAAATACAACTATTTTATTACAATTATATATGTACTTCTTTTAAGTGGAGAAAGAAACTCTAAGAAAATATTTTTTTAAATTTAAAACAGTTATTGTATGGCTGATAATCCAAACAGTAAACGTCTTGAATTAAGACGGACAAGTAAACGTTTCTTTGCGTCTATGAATAATACGGACCTTCTACGTTAGTTTAACAAAACAACTCTTACATAACCAGCATAGCTTATAGTAAACAAGTAATTAAAGTTAGTATGGTAACTGCCATCTTTTTTGGAAAGAACTGATTATCTTGCAAAACGGTAGAATTTAGGTATAGGTAATTGTATACAATACTGTTTTAGAATTTCAAGAGAAATCCAAATTTGTGGTGAAATAATAGACATTCCATTTAAAATAAGCAAGTTGACATCTACTTCTGGCATATATTATTTTTTATACAAGTGCTAAGACTCCTTGTAATAAAATTATGGTATCTTATCAAACAGTAGTGTTGGATTTTGTCATAAAAGAGTAGAAATTATAGACAGAATTCCTGATATTCCTTAAAAATGTAGCAATCTTTAGAACAACATTGTTGCATTTCTTTACAACGTGTGTAACTAAAACTTGTACATTATTGTAGCAACCGTTATGACAGATCATTGACTAAATTTTTACAACAATAATGTATTTAATAGAAATACAATCCGTTAACCACAATCTTAACAACAAATTGTAGTAAATTGTTCTACAATTGTTTGATAATAATAATTATTAATTAGATTTATCCTAGCTAGTTGAAACGCTATTGTTATATTTAACAGCCGAAACTATTTTCCCTTCATGCAAATTTCAACGGATTTAACCAGAAAAAAGAGACTGTCACGCTGGAAACAAACAAGCGAATAACTTAACATCAAAGTACGTGCATTTAATGGCGCCATATTGCAGTAAATCAACCACTCCTAGCCGTTCCGGAACGGCGGTGATTTATTATTTTAATTTTACCTAGAAGTAGACGAGTGAGGGAGAGAGGCGAGTAATTCGTTTAAAAATTACAGAAGCAGTCTCGGCTAAAATTGTCTCTTCATCAACGGTATTTTATGAAATATTGATAAAGCTGTCGGCTGGCATCTCTCGGGGGATGTTTTATTGCGCGGAATTTTCCAAGAAAAAAAAATATTTTTTTTATTTTTTTTTGAAAATGTTCTGTTCGATTAGAGAATTATAATTGGACATGCCTTAATTGGTTTGACAATAGAAAATTGGTATTTAATGGAAAATAGTTTGTAAGGGAAGAGAACCTGTACCGTTGTCCATAATATTTTATATATTTATTGCGTTGTGAACAGCTGTTACACTGCGACATTTATATATACTCTAGCAAGTCGTCATGAATAGACTCACGCTTGTACAGTGCTACCAAATTATTCAAATATATTTTGAAAATCAGTCATCGATTCCAGTAACTTACAGACGACTTCTACATGATGCAATAACACCAACACGTCGAAGGAATGTGCGTACTGAAGAGAATATCGTTGCTGTAAACGAAAGTGTGGAAGAAGATTCCAATTGATCCATTCGTCGTCGGTCGTAGTTATTGACATTACCCGGAAAATTTTGCACAAAGATCTTGCCCTACATCCGCATAAGATCCGGTCCTGCGTCGTTCTTTCGCCGATTGGGCTCAAGAGCAGTTGGAAACTAACCCGTTTTTCTATCGCCAAATTGTGTCCAGCGATGAGGCTCATTTTTAAGGGGTTTGTGAATAAACAAAATTGCTGCATATGGAGTGGGGCCAATCCACAAGAGACCCTACAAATTTCATTACTTTCAGAAAAATGCATTGTTTGATGCGGTTTACATGCCGGTGGTGTTATTGGCCCTAAATTCATCAAAAATGATTGTTTGTTTGAAAATGTAGAGGACATTGATCCGGATGAGATGTGGTTTCAACAGGATGGCGCTACGTGCCACACGGCGACGAGAACCATCGACTTATTGATATCAAAATTTGACGATAAGTTCATTTCGAGGAATGGACCTGTCAATTGGCCTCCAAGGTCTTACGATTTGACACTTCTCGATTATTTCCTTTGGAACAAACCAGCAACAATTGACGCCTTGGGAGCCAACATTGTTCGTGTTACAAAATTGTACGTCCAGAGTACGCTTCGTCAAGAACAGCCATGGTGGCTATATGCCCGAAATCATTTTCAAATGTTAGTCATGCATCAATCTTTTAAATCATACCATGATTTTAAGTTCTATTAGACTTTAAAAAACACCCCTTATATACACATTAAAATAAAGTATTTGTGAAAATATTTTTAATTTAATATTATAAATTTTTTTCACAAGCTCTTAATATATTTGTAATCTTTATGTAATCTTGTAAGGGAGATATTTTTTGGGTACTGCTAACAAAAGCATTTTTATACGTAATAAAACATATTATGACAGAGAGATGAATGACTGTTTAAAGGACGAATATCTGCTACATATTAAATTTTCGATAAATAGTCGCATGCATCCGGTGACCTCGCCGTTCATATTTACCTAGCATCCTGTCGGAAAACAATAATTATTATTCATAACATCTCTCTCTTTCCCCGGGAGACGTTTTACGTGAAAATTGTAACTCGTTAATATTCCGAGGAGAGGACTAACAAAATTACGAAAAATGTCACTTCATCATAAGCGTGCGCAATTTATTACATTCTCTACAATCTAATAATCTGCTTCCTTGTTAACCTTTCGCCTCACGGATTCTCCAGGATTTATCAATCTTTTTTCCAGCTGGTATTTACGCGATAATTCAGGCCGGGCAAATAGCCGGCGCGATACGACAGAGATGCATTTCAAACTATTTGTGTTCTAAAGCAAACTGTTGGTAATTTCAATGTTTTTATGTAAAATTTCATACACATTGGTTGAATCAAATAAGCTGAATAAACCCAATCCAACTAAAATGGCTAATTAGATTAAGCGGTTCACTTAAGTAAATTCATTCTTTTCAGTGTGATAATAATTTTCAAATGATTCATTGCTAGACAGGCATTATAAGATATTTCGTATAATTTCTGATTATACGAGACGTCGCACGGTGCGAAAAAGCTCGTTTCTAAGCTGTCATTAATATAGTTTTCATCTTTCGAGCGGCGTGCCAAGATCGTAGCGAGTGTGTACATATCCACAAACTAGGCGAAGCGAATATTAACATCGACCGCCGATTGGAGATATAGGATGGTACGAGAAGTACTCGTACTGGAGACAGTTGGCGCTTTGTGTCAAAATCTGCATTACCGACTGTGAATACTATTCTTTCGACGTCTGTCAAAATTTCGGAGAGATTCATCAAGTAGTGTTGCTATTTATTTGTGGAATAATTTAAAAAGAACAATACCGGTTAGTGATTCGATTTCTTTTTTGGATGGGAAAACGTGTGCAGAAACTAAAGAGAAGTTCGATGGAGTTTATAGGGTCCATGCACCTTCGATGACTACCATCAGATACTGGTTTAATGAATTTATGAGTGGCTGAACATTCGTCTTTGATGAAAAGCGACCAGGTCGTCCTATTGAAGTGACTACGGACGATATAATCAATAAAGTTCATGATATCCTGTTAGTAGACCGCCGGGTGAAGATTAGAGAAAAACTGAGTATGAGAAAACTATCGGCGAAATGCGTGCCGCGTCTGCTAGGGATTTATCAAAAACGGAATCGCGCGATAACTTGGAAGTAATGTTTGGACATCTTTAAACGCAATATGAGTTGCTGCGGCATTATGCGACTGTAGATGAGGCATGGATACATCACCACACATCAGAAATCAAAGGTTAATCGAAAATGGATTTCTCCCGGGGAAAGCATACCAAAGAAGGCGAAGACGATTCCATCAGCCGAAAAAGTTGTGACGGTTTTTTCGGATTCGCAGGGCATAATCTTAATTGAAACAGTTCACTAAAACCCTTACCACAACACTTAATTCGTACTGGACGCACGTTTCGATAGCCAAGCTATCATCATCAGCAGCAAGACTGAACTCCTGATCTTAATTGATTATTTGGATAAAGGTGGGACAATCACGGGATAGTACTACACTGATTTATTGGACCGATTCGCCGCTGAACTGAAGAGAACAAACCCATTGTTTGGTTCAAACATAGTCAAAACTTGCAAAAAGTGTCTTGGCGGAAAGAGATTCATTTCAAATGAGGTCATTGCCGAAAAAGAGGCATATTTTGCAGAGTTCGACAATTCGACAATTTGGATGGCTTAAAAACTAACTGTAGCTCTTACCCACTGATCTAAGAGAATAGAGCTACAAGGAGATTATGTTGAGGAATAAATTTACTAAATGTAAAGCAATTGCATTATCTTCCTTAACGCAAGTATTCTTGAACTGTACGTAGTTGCGTCCATACTAACATCGAACGGAGTGGGGAATGAAGTAAACCAAACATTTTTTCTTAATCTGTAATACAACATAATATAGCCTTCTTTATTAAACGAAATTATAATTTTTTTTGCAAAGAATAAAAATGCATGATAACTTTAAATGCGACGTATTTCCCGTTTCCAGTAGTGAACATCTAGAACGAAAAGAACGAAAGAGCGACGAAGCAATTAGAACAAACTGTTGAATTGAATCGTGCCACACTGATGTTTTTTATTTTTAATATATTCCTTCGGCAGTTGTGCTAGAAGGAACTTTTTAATTAATCGCTTTGCTGCGGACGCCGAGTGAGAGAATTCGACGTAGTCTTTTATTTAATTACAACTTCTATCAACATTATATAATTGCTCTAATTACGTAAACGCTGTGCATTTGTTTCTTTTAACACGAATTTAACTTCATTTCTCTAAAAATACGTGTATGTAAAGCTTTCTTCACTAATTTTAATTAATTTAATATACGGAAAGATAGACGAAAGGGCCTCTTGTTACTGTAGCACGTACCATAAACCAAATGACCGCCTTACCGTAGTAGATCGAAAAGATACGAGTAATCTAATGGGCCGTTTTCTCTATTGATTAGATTTGTGTTCCTTTTAATGTAAATAGTTTCGTACGCGTCTTAAGGTCTCTTCAGATCTGCGACAATGTCGCGGCAACTGCAACTGGGCATGACTGCAGCAGAGCGTGATAAAAGTATTCGATTATGTGTTTTAAATGCTGCTTTTCACACCATAACGGGTCTGCGTCTTCGCGTCGGCAGCAACTGCAGCTGCACATCGCGGATTTCTTCTCAGGAATATTTCTAGAGCGTAGAGGGGTGTACGGGGTAGAGAGTGCAACAAAATCAGAGTTCTTGAACATTTGTTTACTGACTGTGTGTTTGTTTACTGTCAGAACAATGCTGCTCAAATTTGACGTAAAATGAATGAATTGTAACTTATAAGTCTCGTACAAGAAAATAAGGAATTGTACGATATGTCACATCTTTTGTTTGACGAGAAAAAAACAATATATGGGAGGATATAGGAAAATAATTAGAAATTGCAGGTAAGTACTCTGCTTTTTATAGGTTATTTAATGATAATTTCATGTTATAATAAAATCTCTATTTTCTTCCTCTGCGTACAACATCTGTTTGACATGAAATACTTCCTTCTGCGTTCAACAACGAGATTCTACTTTTGACTATACTAATCTATAGAATGTGTTTATAACAAAATTTGCATATGATATATTATGTATTAATAAATATATAAGAAGCGAACCTTACCTTATTGTGACACATAACCTTTCTTTTACACTACTAGACCTGCTTTATGTTTTCAAATGGGGCTCAACTAAATTTAGTAATTCATTAAATTTATGTCTGTTCGTACGGAAATACTCGGAAAATTTGTGATCGTCTTCTAGTTTTGACATAAATAAATGGCTTAGACACCCCTCTTGGGGATTTCGCCGCTTCATATGAAGGTTTCTAGATCCTTCATTAAGGGGAGGATCAGTCCCTGTTGCTTCCTATTCCACTCTTTCGCATATCCTTCTCCACTCCATTCTATCTTTAGCTTTTTCTTTTGCCTTATCGATCCCTATCCTCTTCAAGTCTTCCCTCACTTCACTCATCCAGCTAGATCTAGGTCTTCCCCTCCTTCTTTTTCTCGATGGCTCCCAATTTGTCATTATATTTAATATCTTGTTCTTTCCCGCTCTCCACATATGCCCCAACCACTTTGCTCTTTGCTGTTTTATCTTCTTAACTATATCTTCTCCACATTCTTTCGTTACTTCCCCATTTGTTCTTATCCTATATTCCAAATTTTTCATTCTAACTGGTCCAAGTATTGATTTCAGTATTCTTCTCTCCGCGACTCTTAAATTTTCTTCATCCCTTTTTGTCATTGTCAGTGTTTCCACTGCGTACATTATCACTGGTCTTATGGTTGTTCTATAAATTTTTATCTTTATATTCTTTGAAAGATTTTTGCTTCTTAATAGGTGTTTATTTATATGTAGAGCTTTGTTGGCTGCCATTGTTTCCTCCTTTATTTCCATTTCTCTATTACCATCATTTGTAATGGTGACTCCCAAATATTTGAACTTGTCTACTTCCTCAAAGGTTTACTTCCCCATTCTAATTTTTCTGTTGCTCAGCTCTTTTCCTATTCTCATTATTTTTGTTTTGTTTTCATTTATTTTCAATTCCATCCCCTTACCTTCATCTACTATTTCTTTTAAGATATTATTCATTATCTCCCTCTTTTTTGCCACGATTACTACGTCATCAACGTACGCTACTAATTGTCCCCCTCTTGTTCTTATTGTACCCTTATTGACTCTTCTGGTGATGTACTCCAGCACTATATTAAATATAGTTGCCGACATCGCATTCCCTTGCCTAACTCCTTGTTATTGCACTAGCTTTTGTTCCATGCATTGTCATTGCTACAAGTCTTCTTAGTTTTGTTGGTACTTCTAACTCCTTCATCGCTAACATAATCATATTTCTATTTAGAGAATCAAACGCTTGCTGAAAATCTACGAAAAGCAGTTCGAGGTTTATATTATGTTGATAAGTTTTTTTCTACAATTTGTTTAACTATGTGTATTGCGTCAATTGTCGATTTCCCCTTCGTAAACCCGCATTGATATTCTCCTATTTTATTATCCGTTACCTTTCTTATTCTTCTCTGTATTAACGTAGACAAAACCTTGTAGGCGGTTGGTAGTAATGTAATTCCCCTATAGTTATTACATTCAAGCTGACTTCCTTTCTTATGTACCTTTATTATTTGGCCTATTTTCCAGTCATTTGGCATTCTCTCCTCTTTCCATATATGTAATATCAATGCGTATATTAGTTTTTTCAATTGTTCGCCTCCATATTTCAACAACTCCATGTTTATCCCATCCTTTCCAGGTGTTTTTGCGTTCTTGGTTTTGTTTGTAATTTCAGTCACTTCTTCTAAGGTTGATTCCTTTACATCTATTTCCTGTCTTCCTTCCCCTTCTCCTCCCTTTCTTTCTCTGTTGTTGAATTTTCTTGTTGTTGATCGTCATTTAATAATTCTTTGAAATGTCTCATCCAAACCTCCTTGATTCGTTCATTTTCTACTATTTTTCCTTCTTTGGTTTTTATTACCCTTATTTTAGGTTTATATCTTCTTTTTTGTTCCTTAACCTTTTGATAAAATTTTCTACTATCTCTATTTTTGTTGTCATCTTCGATTTCTTCTATTGCCTTTGTTATCCATTCTCGTTTGCTTGTTCTTATTATTTTTTTACATTCTTCTCTTCTCACAGTTCTCTTTGTCTTCTCTTTTATTCCTACTAATCCATTTGAATCTCGCTTCTACCTTTTTCTCCATACCTCTTCTACATTTTTCATCATACCATTCCTTTTTATTCCTCTTACCCTCCTTCCCGATGATTTTGTCGGCTGCTTGATTCATTATCTCCTTTATCTTAGACCATCTTGCTTCTATATCTTCTTCTTCTTAATTTTTTTGTTCCATTGTCAATCTATTTGTCTCATCTTCATATTTCTTTTTTACTTTTTCGTTATTTATTTTCCATGTGTCCCATTTACTTCTTGGTAGTTGCTTCTTTATATTCCTTCTAGTTTTTAATTTTAATTTTGCAACTACCATATAGCGATCCGTATCCGCACATGCTCCTCGATAAGTCCTAACGTCCGTTATTGATGATTGTCGTCTTTTGGTAGCTAAGTTTTGGCATAAGAGTAACAAATTCGCCCTCTATACTTCTCGATAAGCAAATTTTATAACACCATTTCTTTCTTCTATGTTGTTTAGCATTTTCATCAATTATAGTAGTATTGCAAGAAGAGGGTCCTCGTCATTACTCGATGATGAACTGAACATGATTAGGTATCGATGAAACGTTTGAGAACGGCTGCTACATAATACCTATTTCTAAAACTTGTATGACGCGCAGTGTGAATATACAATCCGCTCTGCTGCAGTCACGCGCAGCTGCAGTTGCCGCGATGTCATCGCAGGTCTGAGGAGACCTTAATTCTCACGGCGAAGTTACGATCTTAATCAATTTCAGGTTTTCTAATTTAAAATTATGTCTGGTTTCGTTTATGTGTTGTGCTACACTTGACTTTTCTACCTTCCCATACTTGTAGCACCTGATGTGTTCATGGAATCTAGTAGCTATCGCCCGTTTCGTTTAATCAATATGGCTTTATCACAATCATTACATGCAATCTTTGTAAATTCCCGACCTTTCTTTCAGGTTCGGTTTATCTTTCGGATTGGCAAGAAGGTTTTTGAGTGTATTTCGCGAACGGAAACATACGTTCATGTCTTGCCCCCTAAAAACTTTACTAATACCTTTCGATATTATGTGGAAGGGAAGTTTCACAAATTTCTTATCGCGGTGCATTCGGTTACGCTGCTATAGATGAAGACCCATGAGCTCTCGAAACGGTTGTCCCCAGGTAATTAACAATTTGTGTGGTGCGGAGTGTGCCATACTACCCCATAGTCCTTGCTGTCATTATTGAATTCGTAACTGGATTGAGAAACGAATGTCGAAGGTTGTAGAGCTTGAAGGGTTAGAAGCAGTATGGGAACCTTCGTGCAATACAGGCCCTACCATCAGGGCTTGTAATCTACGAGTAACTTTTTGTCGTCATTAAAAACACACGACAATCGCGCTCTCTCAACTGCATGCTGGGGAAACATCAAAATAGCGTGAAATTTTTATTTTTTTATGATATCTAGTAATCTAAAAATAATGGAATGCGTTTTGCAGAACACGTAGTATACAAGACGGTATAATAATGCAATTGCTAAGTCTGCCCAAGCTCGTTTTAACAGGATAGAAACATTGTCCAAATATTCCACAGTCTCCCCTTAGCAAGCATTACGTTTTACTACTTAAGTAACATGATTCGGGCTCCAAGTACTACATGTCCTTCGCATATTCCAGCATTAGCAGTGGAAGTTTCCCTTATCAACGCAAATCTCCCAGACCTACAGCAATTTTTCAATGCGGGTCAACGAAACAATTTGCGAACTTGAATTAAGAAATCCATTTTCTCCGAGACGTGATCTTATTCTCTCTGTCGGATGAATTCTTTATAACTGAAAATGCTTTGAAACATCGCCTCTCGCGGAAGAAATATTTTCCGCCAACGCGACGCGCGTATTATTTATTAAACCGAAATCTTCTCCTCGTATCGTTTTACAAGGAAAACATCTTAGAAAGAAAGTGCCATGCATTTCTTCGTAATCCTGTGACGAGAAAGCGAACAAATCATATTAGGGTTTTCTGGAGGCGTCGGTCGTAGGAAAGCGATCTGTCAATCTTCAATTTACCCTCAAGAAGGTGGAAAACAATAGGACAAAGGCGCGTAACGTGAAAGATAAAGGAAAATTTCCCGCTTGGAGTTATGTACAACTAACAGTATGTGAAAGTATATCGATGTTTTACCTAAAAAGCATGCAGCTTATGTAAAATAATGCTACTGCTTGTGTCACTTGAAATGTAGTGTATATATCATTCTGTTTTACGTCTAGGACTAATTTCATTTGATTCACGTGATTCCTTCAGTCATATACTAGGAAATATGTATATATTTTCTAGAACATTTTGAAGCTTAATAACGTCATCCTCTTGTCTTTTTTTGCCTTTTTTTTTTAACCAGGTTTTTAACCCTAATGTTAAAAGTCAAGATGAAATATCAATACAATGATTTAGATACACTACCGGCCATAATTATTTGCCCACCCAAAGAAATGCGTATAAATAAAGGAAGTCTTAACTGAAAAAGAAATTCTAGTTTTGTATTTAATAAAATACACCTAAAACAAAGAAATTGATAGTCTTTATTCAATTACAAAATTTATTTGACACAAAAGAATTAAATCAACGTTTCGTCAAAATGTCCACCTCGACTTCTTGTAGTTGTTTCCACAACGATTCCTTGGAAGTTAGAGGATTTATTTTCACCTGCCTATCGAGCTCCTCTCGCAAAAGTTTTATGGGATTAGCATCTGGCCATTTGATTATTTTGATATTGCTTTCGCATTCCACCGATTCTAAATATTTGCGGCTCAATTTAGAAGTGTGTTTCGAATCATCATCATGTTGTAGTACGATTTTTCTCATTCCAGGTTGTATAGCATTTGTTTTCAATATTTCCCGGTAGCGCTCTTTTCTTCATCCATTTTGACCAAGTCTCCTAAGGATGCAGCGCCAAAACAACCCCAAACCATTTTCGATCCGCTCCCATGCTTGCCTGTGGGTACTACACACTGCTAAAATGGACATGATTTTGCCGATCCCAATGATACTGTTAATACCTTCGCTAATGTGTTTTCTTCAGTGTATAACTCTGAGGATAACATCCTTTGGTCTCATTCTGATTACAATCGCTTACCTTACTCCTTTCCACTGGTTAGCGAAGATGCACTAACGGCTACATTTTCCTAACAAATGTGCCGCAGGTGATGATGTGTTACTCAGTTTTTTGATATGTGACTGTAGATTTGTTTTTGCATTTCCTCTGAAAATCATTATCAATCTTTCAATTTCATCTTGTACTTTTCCTGGACGTTGGAAAATGGCCAAAATTGTCCCAGTGCACACAAAGGGTAATCGTGAATTTCTATCTAATTACAGGCCCATTTCCATAATATCCAATTTTGCTAAACTTTATGAGAAGGTATTATATGTTAGCATTTATGATAGCACTCGCTCTTTTATTGCCTCAAATCAGCATGGCTTCATCCCCGGAAGATCTACAGTCACGAATTTGGCGAGTATGTCCCAATTTATCAGTGAAGTCTTAGATAGACGTGGCCAAGTAGATGTGATTTATACAGACCTGTCCAAGGCTTTTGACATGATTAATCATGAAATGTTGATACTGAAGCTAAGCTCCTTCGGTTTTGTTTCTTCGGCGATAAGTTTCCTCGAATCATGCCTGAAACAGAGAAAGGGTTACTTATAACGCATATTGCTCTCGTGACTTTGCTCTCGCCTCTGACGTCCCCTAGGGGTCAAATCTTGGACTTTTACTGTTTGTGCTTTGCATTAACGACTTGCTTTTGAGAATCAACCTTCCCACCCTTGCTTATGCAGATGATATTAAAATCTTCTCTGAAATATCTTCCATTGATGACACGAGGAAACTGTAAAATGGTCTTGATATGTTAGTAGAATGGTGTGAACTTTTTAGACTCAAGTTAAATGTTGATAAATGCTGTGTACTTACCTACTCGCGTTCTTGTTCACCTTACTTATTGTCGTACCAAATCAGAGGTACCAATTTGTCACGTAACTTTGAGTTTAAGGATTTAGGTGTTCATTTCGATACCACTCTCACTTTTAAATCTCACATTAACAATATCTTTTCTAAAGCCATGAAATCTCCGGGTTTTGTGATGCGTGTCCCTAAATACTTCAATAATCCTTCTTTATTAAAGTCGTTATACTTTCCCTTTGTACTCAGTAAATTGGAGTATGCCGCTCTAATTTGGTATCCCTTATATACTTGTGACCTTCTACAACTAGATCGTATCCATCGGAAATTCCTAAGATTCCTGGCATTTAAGATTGATGGAAGTTACCCTGAGAGAGGTATTTCACAGGATGAACTGGTAAGGCACGACACGCTGGCTTTGAACACAAGGAGGTATGGCATCTGCGAGAAATTTCTATAAAAATTGCTTCGAAATTACGTAGATGGTCCCTACATACTGGAACGAATGAATTTTCTTGTGCCACATTTGAATTCAAGATCTGATAGTAGCTTCATTCTTCCATTCGCAAAGACTAACACCATGAGAAGAGCACCGACGTATACTTTATCCAGAACGGTTAATAGGCGATGCGACTTATTTAAGTATTTTTTTTTTATTTTTATATATTGTATTCGGTTTTTATAAAGTATATACTTACCTACTTTTCTCCTGTTATTGGGAAATCATGCCTGTTGGGAAATATACGTTTATTATTATTATTATTTTGCGGCTCGTACTCCTTTTGACCTTCGAACGAACGTTCTTTTCTTGGAACCGAAGAGATCAAATTTGGACTCATCGGTCTAGAGAACATTTTTCTGCTCATCAACTATCCAATGTTGATGTTCTCTAGCCCATTGTAGCCGTTTTATTTTATTTTACATACGTAAGAGTGGTTTACGCAACGCTATTCGGACAAATAAACCACCCTCTCTTAATCTCCTTTTCACGATGATTAAACTAATTTGTTTTTCACGCTGAATATTCAGCCGTTATTTCAGGTGCAGTTTTTCATTTATTCCGTTTACTCGTCATCATTATTCGACGATCTTCCGCTGGTGTTGTCACTTTCTGTCGTCCTGTTCGTTTTCTATTTAATAATGTGCCAGCCTCTTAATATTTTTTAAAATTATAGTCAGTTCGGAGACTTAATTTCAATTTTCTTCCGATATCTCTATTACTTCGGCCAAGATTATGTAAAGCAACAATCATCGTGCGCATTTCTAAAGGCAACTCTCTAGTTTTCAGCATTTTAATACTAATCTTAGATAATTTTATTAAGGATGTTCACTACTACATCTAAATTTATAATTAATCTGGGCAAATATGCGGTAACAGCCAGAGGCGTGGCGAGCGCATAAAAGTTTACACATAAAATAGAAGGTAAGAAATAAATTATAAAACGCGCTGAAACACCTACCGTTTTAAAAGTCTTCCGTGAAATCACAAACTGGGCAACATCAGTTAAATATTCGAATCATTAGATATGTTTCCACAGCTGTTTCAGTCAAGTGAGTACGACGTGCGGAATAAATGTTTTTTAATGCCGAAAATGACCGTTCGACATCTAGCCATGTTATATTTGCATATTTAAAATACTCTTTGAAACAACTTAATGCATCTTCACACGCACCTTCACAAATTTGTCTTAATATAAGAAAATCGGAGTCTTTCTCTAAAACACTTTCAAATTTTCGTATTACACACCAATTTGTTTCGCCTTCTATAGCGCATAACTGTGCGTGAACATCATTCACAATTTGAACAGAATCCACTAGCGACATCGAAACATTTTGTAATTTTTCTATTCCCTCCGCTAGTCCGAAGTAATTGTTGTGAATACTTTGTAAATCTTTTTTAACCTGACTATCTCGAAATATTTCCTGGCTTTTCTTGGTTGCTGCAGCTTCTGTCGGATTGAATTTTAAAACTACCTTCTTTACTTGATCAAAATATTTGTCGTAGTAAAACGCAGCTTGCAACCATGTTCCCCAACGTGTAACAGTCGGCTGTGGTGGTTCAGGTAAATCAGGTCACAGTTTGTGAAATAGTCGGGTACGTTTCGAGGACTTTAGAAACACTGCCTTTGTACTAGCAATCAATGCATTTCCTAGTGGAAAACATGTAGGAATCGTTTGTACCGCAAGATCTAGAGTATGGATTTTACACGTTACATGTAAGAAGTTACCACTGTGTTTTTTAAGAGATCGGCCCAAAGAACGCATGTTTGCGGCACCATCACTCATAAACATTAAAAGTTGCCTAGTTGAAACTTCAAATTTGTTCAATGAGTTCAACACCACCTTTAAAATCTCATCGGCAGTATAATTGATAACTCTTTTGGAAGTAAGTAAGAAGGAGGATGACGGTCGATGTGGTTCCATTTTACGTACCATTACATAACCACAGAATGTTTTTGACGATCTGTTGTTTCGTCCACACACAACCACAGTTTTTTATCTTTCAATTCCGTTTTCATTCTTTTTTCTATATGTTCACGAGCAAATGGCACTACATTTCGTATCGATGTCCGACTAGGTAATTTACAGTCCGCATATTTATTCCAGAAGGGGACAAATGCTTCTTTGTTTAGTAAACGAAATGATAGATTACATAAAATAAGAGTAACACATAAATCAAATGTAAATTTTTCCTGGTCTCGTATGCCACTTTTTGCAGAAGAATGCTGTTTGCTTTCGATGTGACGTTGACAGTGGCTCCTGGACGAACACATTAAAGGGATTTTACAAACTAGACATTGAATTTTAGCGCCATCAAAAATTAAGTTCGGCATGTCTACTATAAAGTTTTTAACTGTGTCTGCCATTGGTCGTTTTCGCGACGTACCTAACTGCGACGTTTTTAAAGCAAACATAAGCGTACAATTACGAAATAAGTTACGACAGCCTACATATACACAGAACTACTCGCACACAGCATCGATTTAGTACTGACGCTGTGAACGCGTAAAATAGATAATCGCCGACACCGCACCACATATCTACTACACTGACTGTTACCGCTGTTTGCCCAGACTATTTATAATTCTAGTTGGGGCAATAGGGAATTGTCATCTTTACCTGCACTACTCTAAATATTTATTAGTGAAGGATAATTGTATTACATTTCGGTTTTTTTTTTATGGCCCTATCTGGATCCCTAATTATCGGATTGCGTAGATTTAATCGATAATTAAGTATCAGAAGAGTCTTTTGTGGAATTATTTAATGTGATATCTTTCTTTTACTTGTAGGTAAATAATTATATCCCCTAAATAACAATAAATAAATACTTTTCTAAAATCCATGTAAAAATGTAGGTGGGCAAATAATTATGGCCGGTAGTGTATATTTGTGGGTGGTGAAATACAAATGATGCGAAAAAATTGATAACAAATTTCCGTTATATATTGCTGTTTTTCGATCAGCCAATAAAAACAACAGCAACAGCATATCACGGAAATTTGATAAAATGCATAATGGAGGTTTCCACTAAAATAAATAAAGGTAATCTTTTTCACCAATACAGCCCCATCTACGAAATTAACAAAACAATGTTTCAGACAAAAGTCACTTGCCTTTTAGCGTAGAATTGCAACATGTAATAAAAAAAATAGGGGTTTTCATTAAAAAGAATAAAGTCCTATTTTCACCGATTACAACGCCATCTACATTGAAACTAAAATCGTCATTTTGTGGCCTCCGTTGAGGCGAACAGATAATGGTACGTCGAACTTTTTCGTAGGAATCATATTTCTCAAGATATTCCTCTGTTAAAATTAAAATGAAACACAATATGTCTCAAACATATATTTCGGAATGACAGCTTCAATTCGGTAATATATCCGCAAGGTCAAAAGGGATTCATCTTATTGTAGGTAGCTATGGACATTTAAGATTGAACAATCTAATTATTTCCGTTATTACACGGCAAATACAAAGCGACAAATAAACCACATCTCTGGCGAGGTTTCTCCCCATTGAATCCTATGACATATTTACTTCACAACACAATAATACACAACAGAATGAATAGCCGGTGGAAAGAACGCGAATTTATTCCTCACAAGCGTTTATTCCCGCGCATTTCCTGTACCGTCGTACACATACGGCCGTTATTACTCTATAAATAGAATACAAGTTGTTGTATTGTATGAACGTATGTGCGCGAGATGTGATTAGACCAATGCCTAACTCCTCCGAAGAGATTGCGCGGGTAAGTCCTCGCGTATCATACGTTCAATAGACGCATCTTGACAACGCAGCGATGGGAACAAACCGTTAACAAAGCGGAAGTACAAAGTTCGATTATGTGATGACTTAAAGCCGTCTTGAATAGGCAATGAGTCGCTTAAGATCCGAGAGTGTTATGATTTATGTTTAGGAGCACTTCTTATTGTAGTTGATGGAAGTTTAATCAAATTTAATATTGGCGATGGAATTTATTTGAATAGAAGCGTACATATGTCATGCAGAATTTTATTTTTATATGCATAAAATCTCTTAGCTCTACGTTAGTTTTAAGTAGTGTGTTGAGTGGAAGACCAGACACCTCTGTGGGAGGCTATTTGAACTCCGCAAAGTTTCTCAAATGTAGAGTTTGTTTTCCGTAATTTGTATGATTTATCTGAGAAATAATGTTATTATTGAATTCCTATATGAGCAAATATAAATATAAGATTATCGTAAGAATGCGCTATTCTTAGAATTGGAGTACTATAGATAGACAGTATTAGGAGAAGTATACACGCAGAGAAACGTTTATCGCAGCCGTTATAACTAAAGGGAGACAAAGGGTTGCACCCGCAAAGGCGCCGTGAAAGGAGCTGCGTGTACTATGTACCTACAAGGAATCGAGTGGACGTTCGGTTATTATACAACAAAAAAATACAAACAGTAGAAATGAAATATCTAAGAAGAATAGCAAATGTCACATTACTAGATAAAGTAAGAAGTGAAACAATAAGAAACAATTTGGAAATCGAAAGTGCAAAAAAACATACAGAAGGCACAGTTGAGACACTTAAACAGATTATCCAAAGACAAGTCAGAAAAGTGTGGGAAGAATGGAATGGTGAAATAGAAGAAATATTAAGGAAAAAGAAGACGATTTGGAAAGAAGCTGAAGCACTATCCAAAAACAGAAATAATTGGAGGATTTTTAATGAAAAACGAAGAAGGAAGAAAACATACCTCAACACCTAACAGCAGATGAGGATCCGATTATATATATATATATACAGAATGTTTATTAAACATACGGCAAAAATTCAAGGGGTTATTCCATGAACTATTCTAAGAATATTTTGCCCTTTGATGATTTTTGAAAATCCCCTTTGTTTCGAAGATACAGGGCGAGCAAAATTTTCGACAAAACCAATTTTGATATTTTTGAAATTATTAATGTAACCGAAATAAAATATGGCGTACAACACTGAACTTGCCGAGTATAAAAAAATTGTAAAAACGCATTGTTATCTTTTAACAACATTCCGATTTCAAAGAACGGCTGTTTTACCCACTAACAATAGGCAAGTGCAGACATAGAAAAGTAAATCAGTTAAAACGTGGATTTCATTTGAATACGTTTCGTGATTGATCATTTTGTATGTGTCAAATTTGTTGAGACTGATGACGTGTATTTTCTGTCTTTTAATACTTAAACTTTTGTTAGTGAAGTCCTCTATCATGAATCGCTATACGAACGCCGAGATGACTGATATGCATTTCATTTATGGACTTGCTGATGGCAATTCATTAGAAGCTAGACGGTTGTACATTAAATGATTTCCTGACCGTGATGTTCCTGATAGAAAAACCTTCCAAAGTATTCATCAACGTCTTCATGAAACAGGCACATTGAAACGAAGTGGAGGGCCAGGAAGGCCAATGACAGTAAGAACGGTAGAATCAGAACAGAATGTGCCGGACATGATAGAGGAAGATCCAGGTACTTCTACTCGAAAAATTGCAAATACTTTGAATGTAAGTAATGGGACTGTTTGGAAAAGTCTTACGGAGTATGGTACCCATACCACATACAACGCGTTCAGGCACTTCTTCTTGCTGATTTTCCTCCACGGATTGCATTCTGTCCAACGTGTAGTGGCTTTTGCACACGTTGGTTCAAATCCCTCAACTACTGACACTGATTCTTTTTACCGATGAGGCGAATTTCTCAAGAAATGCAATAAGGAATTTTCACAATAACCAACTGTGGGCTGAAGAAAATCCACATGAGGTACTTGAAGATCGTTTTCAACATCAGTTCTCGTTGAACGTTTGGTTAGGAATTGGCAACGAGAAATGCAATGTGGTTTATGTACGATGGTGCACCAGCGCATTTTAGTGTGGTTGCTCGTGAGTTTTTAACAGCAACATACGGAGATCGTTGGATTGGTCGAGGTGGACCTCACTTATGGCCTGCTCGATCCCCGGACTTAAACCCCCTGGATTATTTTCTATGGGCCCATCTAAAGTAATTAGTTTATTCTACTCCAGTGGAAAATGTGGAAGATTTAAGAAATCGAGTAATTGCTGGATGTAACTCAATAAGAAACGACCCTAGTGTTTTTGAAAGAGTTCGACAGTCAATGAGGAGAAGATTGGATTCTTGCATCCTGGGTGGAGGTAGTCATTTTCAACAATTCTTGTAGATTAAGAAACTTTAAATGTAATTTTTGGTTTTGTCGAAAATTTTTCTCGTCCTGTATCTTCGAAACAAAGGTGCTTTTCAAAAATTATCAAAGGACAAAATATTCTTAGAATAGTTCATGGAATAACCCCTTGAATTTTTGCCGTATGTTTAATAAACACTATGTATATATAAACTTTTTCAATTATATTCTGGAAATTACCCTTAATTCTTTGGATGAACGATTCACGCTTCTGGAAACCCATACAAAAAGAATTACGTTTAAATTATTTGTATTCGAATGCTGTTGTAGCTCTGAGAATTTTTTTAACCCCCCCCCCCCCCCGTCTCCTAGCTAGTGGGGAAAGAAGGTTTTCCAAATTAAAATGAATAAAACACTACTTAAGAAGTTCGATAAGCCAAACAAAATTTAGAAATCTGTCGTTAATTTCTATTAAATCTACATTGGCTGCCATTCTAGAGTACGCATTCCTAATTAACGAATTTGCTAAAGTTAAAGTTAGAAGGGTAAAATCACTAAATAACTGTGGTAGATTGCTGCAGTTGATATCATTATTTTTAAGTAGTTTATATTTTCAAAATAAATGTAGTGTTCCTACATTTTGTGCAGTTTTTTTTAAATTACAATCGAAGGTTATTTTAAAGAAAAAAGATTTAAGGGGAAGACTTACATCATACTGAAAAAAAATCTACCGCATTGCCCTGCTGCTTGTTTCAGAAAACGGACCCAGTCAGCTATTACAAAATAAAGTCATCTCAAAATAAGAACGGTTTTTTTTTTAATTGTTGATTATATTGACGAGAACGTTAAGATTGTCGAAAATCATTATGTACATATATAAGTTTCTGCGATAGGTTTTATTGATTTATTTCGGATTGTGACCGCGGAGAAAACTTTTAATGTACTTCGGAAACTCTATACCGTGGAAAATTGTTTTCCACCGATTTAGAAAGCAATTTCTTCCAATAACTTTCTTTATATCGATACGTTTTTCGCACGTTCCGTATAGAAAGAACTTCAATCTAACGTTTCCATCTCTCTTCTTTTACAGCGGCTTGAATTTTCAAGATTTGATGGTTCGCCAAGGAGCCGTAGATTCGCCTCCAAAGTGTCCCTTCATCCTCGGATTCGAGTGTGCCGGCGAGATCGAACAAATTGGAGAAGGCGTAGAAGGATTTGCGGTGAGTTTCAATCTGTTTCTCTTCGTCGACGCCATCGAAAGGTTGGTCGTGAATAAAACATGCGAAACGGATGGGAGTTGATGTGCGGGTTTGATACAAATGTCTTAAATGTGGGTATTTGTGTGTTGTAAAGTCGTTCGTTTCGTTTACATCAAATGTTTTACGCGTTGAATAATAGAGAGGGTACTCAAAAGGGATTCTAAAGGTAGAATGCGGAGGTTTTTTGAGAAATAATTTATCATTTTTATTTATTCAAAGCAACTTTTTTACTGTTTGTGCATTATCTTGTAAGTATTAGAATTATACGTGCAACTAGATAGTAAAGATGAGCATTTGCAAGCGAGTCACATGTAGACTCTGTTCCATTCTGTGTGACCAGATAGATTGGGCTTTAATGGTGGGAACTTTTTCTTCTCGATAGTATTAGCCCTTTATAGTTTTTATAAAATCTATTATTTGTGGCTGATAGCTCTAGTGGACCTGCTTGTAATCGGCTCTGCCTTGAGCTGCTTCAACAGCTTATGGTACTCTGTGTCATACGATTTGATTATGGAAGGTTGACTATTGTTATTTTAACCTCATTTTGAATGTGGATTTGTAGTGGTTCTAGGTTGAGAACGACTTCCATAGCAGCTGTCGGCGTGGGTTTTCATGCCTTCCGGGACGTTTTTGTACATCACTTCCTGTTTTATTGCCTCTAATTGCAATATTTTCACCTGGCATACCGCCGAGCTACATGTTATCCTCACGTATAGCAATTTTTGGACTTTAGTCCCAAGTTTTCTGTACAACTTTTTTCATCTGTTCAAGTCAATTGTCGATTGCTACAGTATATGTTCTCATTAATTCGTACATAGGTGCCTAAGCAAATTTTTATTATAAACTGTCTAACAATAAACTGATTTCAAATTCCCCGCCTTTGACTACACTATGCTACTCATTAGAAATTTTTAATACGCATTCGCGTTATACGAATAAAGTGTCACACATTCAGTAATTTACAATTGGTATGGAGTCCGTAAATAAAACAATGATTAACGATTACTGATAAATTATTTAAGTATCTACACGTCTATGTATTGCTGAAGGTTGTCTGACATATAATTATTAAAACGTTAATAAAGCTACTCTTAGTAAATTATTACTTAGTCGGTCACTAAGTTCTGTCACAACTTTTATCATTATATTAAACAAAACAGAAAAGAAAATAAGAACCTTTTATTGATAAAATAGACCAATATAGTGTTCTCAATAAGATATTAAAAAATTATTCAAAATGATCTCGTTTCGTAATACAGGCGCTTAATCTGCGAGGCCAGTCATCAATCGCACCATTTCCACGTCTATCTCCGCCACTACCTTCTTGACAGATGCTTTTAGCGAGTCCAAATTTCTATGGCGTTTAGCGCTGGCTTTCTCCTCCAAAGCTTGCCAGATTTTATAATCCAGAGGATTAAGATCGGGACTAGAAGATGGCCAATCTTCATGCTTGATAAAGTGGATGTTATTCGCCTGTAACCAACACTGAGTACTTTTGGCCTTGTGAGCAGGCGCAGAGTCCTGCTGGAAGATCCAATCCTGGTTTTTGAATAAGCTCTGGCATAGAGGTTTTACTATCTTTTCCAGGACCGTCTCTTGATAGATTTGGGCACTAGTTTTCACTCCTTTCTCACAGAAATGAATTTCAGTTGCTCCGAAATAAGATACCTCTAACCAAACCATTACTGAGGATGGATGATGACCCCTTTGAACACGGGGAGCGACCACACCTGCTTCTTCACTATTGGAGCCATACACTCGATCATTTTGCCGATTAAATTGTTCTTCAACAGTGAAGATTTTTCGTCGGAAAATAGGATAAGGCGGTGGTCGTCGCTAGCGTACCGTTTTAACAAGACTCGGCATGAAAGCCCGAAGCTTAAGGTCTTGATTCAGGATATTTTTGATTGTGTTTTTAGTCACACCCATCTGCAACGTTTCTGCTTTCGGAGACGATTTCGTTTGATGCGTGCCTTGACAGTTTTAATGACAGCCGGAGTGTGAACTGATCGAGGACGGCCAGATCTTTCTTTGTCATCGACACTGCCAATTTCACTGTATCTTTCAATGGTACGATAAACAAACCTTTTCGTAAATTCAATTTTTTTTAGCAGATTGAAAATTGTACTTGGCGAATGTCCGCAACGATGTAATGCAATTATAGCAACACGATCTTTTCTTTGGCTCCATTCCATGTTTATTTATTACCCGTTCGCAACAACTTTAACGTCAAACGACTCAAAATAAATGACACAACCTCAATTAGTCGTTTGTTTTTATCAGTCGCATGCTATGCGTTTGGATTTTTAGAAAAATGTTTGTGACAGAACTTAGTGACCGACTAAGTATTTTGTTTCTTGATCTTTATTGTTAGGATCATCAACTTAAATCGCCCGCGAAATTTAAAAGTTTTATTTGCTTGCTTACTTCCAGATGCACTGCTTTTGGAGAAGTTTTCTGTTTCTATTCACAATTTTATCCGTGGGTTTGAATTGAAGCTCACAAATGAATTTATTTTTGAAACAATCTGAGTCCATATTTGCGATACTAATTTCATTTGGATCTTTTCTTTCTATTGATTTCTCCAGAAATTAACATAAATGCACGCATGATTTACGGTGGTAATTTTCGTATTCACACCCTTCTATCCACTTACACTCATGATCTTACCCGCATGGCGCTAAGTCTGCGTATGGGTCTGAGACTGGCAAAATTAATCAGTTACAGATATTCTTCAAAATGGCCACCATTCGACGCAACACATGCTTCAAATCGACCAATTAATTCCCCGGGAGTTGCTGCTGTAATCTTTTTAGTTTTAAATCGTCTAAGTTCGTAGGCGGAGTAGAATACATAACTTATTTCAAATACCCCCACAAAAAGAAGTCCAGTGGGCTTAAGTCTGGCGAGCGAGCTGGGCATTGAATAGGACCGTTGCTACCAACCAACCTCGAGTTATAAGGCAGAGCGCCGTGCTGTTGTCACTACTAATCATTGCGCTCTGCCAATAGAATGTCTTCCATTAACTCGGGAAGGTCATTATGTAAAAAATATAAATAACGTTGGCCTGTCAAAGTTCCTTTAAAGATGTATGGAACAATGATACGTTCATTATTATTCGCACCAAACGTTGACACCCCATATTTCCTGAAAATGAGTCTCATGCATCCAATGAGGATTTTCTGTAGCACAGTAATGGCAATTGTGGCGATTTACCACCCTATTGTTATGAAATCGTGCCTCGCCAGTCCACAAAATGTTATTGGTAATTGTAGGATCCTCGTTTAACATTACTTGCATTACAGCAGTGAATCCTAGTCTCCGTTCAAAATCTGTAGGCCTTAATGCTTGCAGCAACTGAATTTTAAAAGGATGATATTTGTGAAACCTTAGTATCCTCTGTGCTATTAATTTACTTATTCCCATATCTTCTGCCACAGTTCTAACTGAAATATGTGGATATAATCTAATGTAAGCCAATACATTTATTTGCATTTCTTTTGACCTAATTGGTGTTACATGATGAGAATATTTTAAATTTGGTGGAAATGAATCCGTTCGCATTTTAGCTTAAACACTCTCCATAAATTAATAACATATCGACACATTCATTTGGAGAAAGATTAGAAGACAATTTAAGAATTTCATGACTGTACTACATATACATCCTATAGGTATGTAAACATTTTCGCAAATCGAGATAAATACGATCGTACGATCGTATCTGAATCTATTTTGTTCGAACAACCTATACGATTCTATACATATGTCCAACCAAATTTAAGCTAACAATTTATAATAATTTTTGTAAATCGAGGGTGGTTTACTAGAGGTAGATTTAAAAAGCATGTCTTTTAGGATTCTGCAAACCATTTGGGCGACACCTTGCTCGATCTTACATATATCTTTACAAATAAGGAAGATATCGCTTGTAACAGTGAATCTGGAACACCCGGTATGTGTTTCGAAGTAATCCATTTATCTAAAACTTCGACAATACATTATTCAATATTATCAGAAATGAAATTCATTTATTCCTCTTCTCCGTAATATTTCCAAATGCCGATATATTAGAATCGACAATGAATATTCAAAGCGTGTGTTGGAAGTAATCTAATTAACGTACTTCAATGGTGTTGGAGTATAGTCGACCGATGTGTTCAGTACCGCACACCGTTCATTTATCCCATTAATTGCCCCGATTTCAAAACTTCGTTACCAAGCAGCGCCGGGTTGGAAGTTGCGCGCCAAAATTGCAGAATTTTAACCAGATAATGTAGTAGATACGTTAGCTCTATTAATATTCTCGAAACGGGTCTTACGCCATCCATCCCAGGCACTCAACCATCCATCTGAGTTCTCTCAATGGATGCGTTGCTTAGTCGAATTACTTTAATTACTTATAATCCCGTTACGCTGCGTTCTCCTAATGGCGTTAACTTTACTCCCTTTTAGACGAGATGATGCTATTCATTGCGCTGGCGATGGAATGCGTTCGACTGCTTGAGCTATTTAACGCAGTCGGACCGTTAAGAAACTATGCCAGTGTGTGAATTGGAATTGCACTTTTTCTCCAACAACTGGCGTTTTTCTTCACTCGGTCTGCGATTCAATTAGCTAATGCTTTCGAATGGACGCCATCCTTTTACAGAGATACTTCTTGGAATCATGATGCTGGAATCATGAGCATTGGAATAAATTAGTGATTTTATTTGGTATGCGTATCTTGTTTGCGTGTAATTCGGTAAAGTACAGGTCATTAGGGTATGAAACCCCTAATTTGAGGAAGAAAGGAAATTTGATAATAAATATGTTACACAGAGTTTGTCCAAAAAGAAGCGGCCAATAAGAAATACATCTTAATGCTTTAGAACAGTGGTCGCCAACCCGTCGATCGCGAGCTACCGGTAAACAGAACGTTTATGACACATATTTAAAAACATTTCTTCATGTTCAAAAATAATTTTGTTAAATACAGTCGACTCTGTCTGTAATGAAAATCTATATAGTGAAATACTCTATACAGTGAAATTTTTATAAAAACCGGTACATTTTTATAAAATTACATGTGAAATTACCTGTTGACTGGTGCCAATATGGATGGAACTGAGAAATTAAAACTTGCTGATTGGTAAAAGCAAGAATCCATGTTGTTTAAGAGGTTTAAAACCCAAGGACTTGAATACACGCACAATAGCAAATCATGGATGACCGGAGAAATTTTTGGAGATTGGATTAAAGGAATTGACAAAGAGATGAAAGCACAAAAACGAAAAATTGTTATGTTCGTCGATAACTGTCCCACTCGCCCACCAGCTATAGGGAAAACCTTAGCAAACATTGAATTGGTGTTTTTTCCGCCTAATGTTACAGCCAAACTGCAACCCATAAATCAGGGCATTATAAAAAACATTAAAGTACACTACCGGAAACGCATCATACGCAAAATGTTTGCCAACATGGAAGATACCAGCCCTCCACTTAATAAACTGATAACATTACGGGGTTGCATAACTGAAATCACGAGAGTTTGAAGTGAAGATGTCACTAAAAAAAACAATAGAGAACTGTTTTTCAAAGGCGGGATTTAAAACAAACGATAGGGCAAATGAATGGGAAGAGGAAGATGAAACTGATTTGGCTTTGCTGAAAAAACAGTGGGATTACATGCAAAATTCTGGGCATGTGGAGGCAAATTTTTCATTGGAAGAATTCATTGATATTGATGACGATGTTATAACAAGTGAACACCCTACAGACCAACAAATTCTTAAGAGCGTGAAAAATGTCGGAGAAGATGATGAAGTTGCCGAAAATGAAAACGAGCGTGGAATAAAGCCAACAGCTGAACAAATTAGAAATGCCTTAGATATTGTGCGATCTGCCTTACAATTTAAAGATAATATACCAGATCGAATTTTTAATGACTTCAATAGGATTGAAAATTTATTTGATGAAGAGATGGACTATAATGCAAATATCCAGAAAAACATCACAGATTATTTTGTAAATAATTCTTAATTCAGGACTTTGTAAGTACATATATGTGTATGTAAATACATTAATCTTTTTTATAGAATACATGTTATGTACTTTATTTTTCCCGACCTTACCAACCACTATCTGTTTATAGTGAAATTTTGGCTTGCGCTTTTGTATTTCACTATATACAGAGTCGACTGTATATAGTAAGAATATAAAACTATTTGAACAATAAAATTTTCACGTTTTTTGTCAAATACAACTGATAGTTCGGGAATTGAGTTGGAATAGCATCTTTTTTAAGCCTAGGATTTTTTAAGTTTCACCGGTCCTTGAATATGTAGCTGTTGAAAAATAAATAATACCTTCTTTTACAATGTGCAACTCATAAACAAAACATACAAAACAGCCGGTGTCATAGTAAATAGACCGCCCGAGTCACGCTTTTACGTTACCAACACCAGAAAAACATTACAGGTATCACCAACTAAGTACGGAAATATCACTACACAGTATTTTTTAAATAAAACCACTATAACTTGGATGAACCAATTCAAAACGAGACGGTCTGACCATGTAACGCGTTTATGGCTGATCGTTCACCTAAGACAATATACTTCACACCCTGCTGAAGTCAGAGCTGTTAGGCCTTGTTTAATATCGAAGGTAACGCCTATGGTCACACCCTGAAATAACCTATATTGGAGATAGTAAAGTGCTGACCGATGTGTACTTGCTACCGCACGAACATGGAATCTGGTAGACACTAGACGCTTCCAGATGATACGGTCATTGATGTGAAAGTAGTCTGGGAGTTTGGAATGGGGTTTGAAGATGGTTTTTATGTTGAAAGGAATCTTGATGATGCGATCGGTAACATCTTGAATATATGAACATTAGGGTTAAATGAGGAGAGCTACTGTGAAGAAGAGTTGGTGCAGCGGCTAATGGTATTTTGAATATCTTTCGTAGAATAATTATTGCGGATCAGAGTTTCAGTGATGTGGTTTAGTTCTTGAAGAAGCGAATTGGGTTCAGATATTAAAATGGCCCTTTGGATAAGAAAATCGATATCACCGCGTTTTTGGGCTGGATGATGGTGTGAAGGCCATTGAGATATCTATCCGTGCGTGTGAGTTTTCTGTAAGCGGAATGTCCCAACGCACCGTCAGGACGCCGGTGTTACGAGAACATCTAGGAAAGGATTCGACCACCATAGTGAAACCGGTTGCCTAATTTCTCAATAAATATTTGTGAGATCTGGACCATTTTTTCATTCTTACCTTTAATATCAAAATTTTCTTAACTTAAAACTAAACGATTTACTTGGAAGAAACATTTTTCTGCCTTAGATTTTCTTGATTTTCTATCCATAAGAAAATATTCATTTAATACAAATAAAATTTCAAGGAAATTATTGTCTTATACTAGTTATACATTTTTATAGTCTTGAAATAAAAATATTTTCATGAATAGAGACTGATTTTTGCAAGAAAATCTATTTTCTTGTTGCAAGAAATCACTTATGTGTGCTAAGAAACAAAATTAAAAAATATGTTTTAGTGCTAACCCCAGGGTAGAAATCATATGCAAGTCTCCATTTTGGAAAATAAAATATATATGAACTTTTTAGATTTCAAACAATCCGGAAACTGTATTAAATTTTCTGAAAGAAAACTATTCTTCACTTTCAAATACTGAACAAAATGTTAACCTACATTGCACTAACACATTACTTACATTGTAGTTAAACGATAACACCCAGTTTCTCGGTACAAATTTCACGCGCCATAAATATTCTACATACGCTAGATGCCAATTACCGACTGATACTATTGTACATTAATTCAGTGGATTCAAACCGCGAACATACAATATGCACAATGCTGTACGTACACAGTATTATCTCGTATTTGCTGCGAGCTAATCCAAGATTTAAGTTTCGACCCCAAATTGGATTTGGGGGAGTTCTACGCCGAGGTAGGGACTGATAACGAGCCGACTCATACGAAGATGTAACTGTATCACACCCCACATATTTACTTTTAATTTCCCATAGGGTATATGTCTAGAATATGAGTTCGAGGTTATCAGGGTGGGATGTTTTTTGCTGAGTTACCAAAATATGATGTTATTGTACCGAATATGCATGCAAAAGGAAAGAGATATTTAAATTTTAGTATGTTTACTGCAATATTATATTGGGATATGTAAAGATAGATAAAATTTATATTTGATTTAGAAAAAAATGTGAAAAAAAAAGTTATTTTTGTCCCATTATGTTACGTAGGCATTATAATTTTAAGGTAATTTGATGTATAGGGTTATTCAAAAGTAATCTCCCAGTTTGAAAGGGTTTTATCTTTTATACGTATTAGCAGTTTGGTTCCATATACACTCCCTGGCCAAATTACTTGAAACACTCAATATTTTGTAAAAATTGTAAAAATATGTAACATATGTAAATATTAAATAAGTAGTTAATATTTAGTCCATAACCCATGATTTTTAATAACACCCTTAATTCTTCGGGGCATACTTTTAATGCAAGATATGATTGTCTCTTTTATATCTTCATCGTTCTCCCATACATCCTTTATATTCTTCATTAATATTTCCTTTGTAGGGTTTTCTCTTTCATATACCTTACTTTTTAATCGATTCCATACGTTCTCGATGGGATTGAGGTCCGGTGAATTTCCGGGCCAACGTAAAAGAGGTATGTGATCGTCATCAAAGAATTTCTTAACCTTTTTTGCCATATGGCAAGGAGCATTATCTTGCATAAATATACGCCCTGTCGGTATGCGACGTCCTGGCTTAAAATACGGTCATAACGTGTTTTTTAACACATTTATGTACTGTTCTTGACGCATTGTACCTTCTACAAAATACAAATGGCTGGGTCCGTCTCCACTAATCACTCCCCAAATCATTACCTGCGGAGGGTGTTTTACAGTTCGAAGAACCGTGGACTCTGTGAGACGTTCGCCAGGTCGTCTACGAACAAATTGTGCTCACTGCACTAACACACAGAGCGAGCACTCGTCACTAAAGAAAACCTATTAAATAATGCAAACATTAATTCAGTAAAAATCATGTTGTTCAGTTATTCACCTTTTTCCAATTCTCGTTTGTGAAATGTCGATATTCTCTTGCAAAGTTGAACGAGCAGATTTCATATTTTCTGTTAAACGCGGTTTTTTTACAGGTCTTCAGCCCATTAGGCGATTTTCGCGCAATCGGCGCCTGATAGTTCTGCTGGAAATCTCTATTCCTCTCTCCTGTAAATTCTTTTGAATCATTTTAATTGTAGCAAATCTATTGCTCAAAGCCTAATGAACAATTTCACGGTCAGATCTCTTCGAAGTTTTTCTTTTCCGATCGCACTTTGCCCGTCTTTGTGTCGATGTGCTAGCTCCTTCGTTTAAATTTCGAGCTAAACGCGATGCAGAAGAAGGAGATACCTTCTGTAATTTTGCAATTTCTCGTTGTGAATGTTTGTTTGATTGTAGAAGAGCTTGTATAGCGGCTTTTTGTTCACTTGTTAAATCTTTCCCGGCCATTTTCTACAAAAAACCCCAAATATTTCAATTTTTTTCAAATTCCAAATAATTACTAAGAGAGAGATAGAATAAGAATTTTACCTTTGCAATAACGATATATCAACACAAAACACTTAACGATACTCCACAACTTAGCTTCTATACGGTTATGACGAAATATTTTTAAAAATATCGATGCATTCTCTAAACTGTGAACTCGCTAAATGTAAGTTGATAATTGAAATATTTATATATACGTACTTTACTCTTCTAAATATTATTTCTCTGGTATTTTTATTTATTGATACAATAATCTAGTCCCCCTATAAACGATAGAATTCAAAGCAAAATAATATCACTATAATAGGATGGGAATTTCCAGGTAAAACGGTTGATTTATGACATGTTTCAAGTGATATGGCCAGGGACTGTACATGGTGCGGAGAAACAACTTTTAAGAAACTCGAGACATGGTGGAGGAATCAAGGTAGACATTTTTAGCTCAGGAACAATTGGTCAACATGTATAATTTCTCTTCTGGAGGTTAGAATTATATAACGCTGATCTCAGAGCAGTGGTTCTTGACCTTTAGCATTGGCGACCCAATTTTCAACGCCCCAAAGGTTTTGATTACTTTTCGTACCTTTATTATCAGAGATTGTATATCCTGTATAGAATGTAATTGGGAGTCAGCTGATACGCTTTGTACTATTTGGAAAGTTTCGCCATCATTGCCTTCGTCTTCATCAGAATGATCTATATCAGCTAACTCAACAAGTTCCTCATTATCACACTCAATTTCTTCTGAATTATTTTTGCTATAAAGCACTCCGGTTGCAGTCAATTGTATACCATCTGCGAGACGTACATAACTGATGGTTTATACCAATCAGTTTTCCTACTTTCTTCATTATTTAAGCCCCATCTGATGTAATTGATACTATGTATATTTTTGAAAGAAATATCAAACTCCTGTAATTTATTTTTAATGAGAGTTAAACATTTATCGGCGGTTACAGATCCATTAATACGACATAATCCAAGGTTCCAAAAAAATCACATGTATGAACACAAAATAAAAATCGACCTGTTGTTTCCAAAAATGCTAGCTTCTGTCGTTCAAAAGTTAGCATGGAGGCACACTTTAGGACCGGACTGTATATGACAAGCGTTTATGTGTCGGCCCGTATTTTAAATGCGATTTTTGTTTGTTTGGCTTTTTTGCCCAACTGGTTTTATTATTTTTGGCATTTGGTGGTCGTGTAATTAGTAGGTTTTCCTGGCCTTCTAGATCACCAGATTTGACTCCGGCTGACTATTGGTTACCTCAAAGAAAGAGGTTTTCTTAATAGATCTACGACTCGTGAGGAACTGAGGCAATCGATATCACTTGTCATCGAGAACATTTCTGGAAATGCTCTTATTAGTGCCGTCCATAATTTAAAACGATTATATTTTAAATGAACATCACGGCGGTGGTCATATTTTAGTTTTTCTCATTTCTCCTTTTAAAAATAAAACCACATTTATTTACGAACAGTTTGGGTTTTTTTATTTTTGCAGAATCTAAAAATGTGGCAAAGTTACAACCATTTCAAACTGGAAACTTTTATATAACTTTGTATGTTAAATAAACAAGGCGATTTTTTGCATTTTCAAAATAAATTGCTAGATTTAATTTATTATATATTATGTACTATAACATTTTTGTCTTTTCAGGTTGGCGATAAAGTTGTCGCCTTACCGGAGTACAGGGCTTGGGCAGAATTGGTTACGGTGCCCGCTAAACATGTTTACAAATGTCCAGATGAGCTGGGACCACTGGACGCAGCTGCCATAACCATGAACTACACGGTAGCCTACATACTGCTCTTCGAGCTTGCTGGACTTTCGAAAGGGAAGAGTCTTCTAGTCCATTCAGTTGGTGGAGGTGTGGTAAGTAAACTTGCAGTTTTTTACAATTTTTTTGACTTACATATTCGTGAAGATTAGCTCACTTAAATATTGGGATTTTTGTAATAGAAATGTTGTTAAGTTAACTACAATATTTAGTTAATTTTAATAATTTAATGGAGGACCAAAAATAATTTTATTTAATGTTATAATATAGTAATAGGTGTATAGGTCTATTACTGTGAGAAAAAGAAATGTTTGCATTTTCCATGTTATTGTCCTGTGTTAGGTGTTATGGCAGCGTATCTCAACCTGTGGGGCGCGTCCCCTGGGGGGCGTGATAACATTAAATAATAATAATAAATGCCTTTATTATGCCATTCCCAATCTTGAAACAAATAGCAACAACAACAACAAAAAGAAAGTAACAATCTATAAACTATTAGGAACGCACAATCTTAGGGCGAGGCCCAGTTACATAAATAAATGTGAACTGCTTTTGCCTAACCCTACTCTACTCAAAAACAATAAATTTGACCTGATGCCTATAAACTAGTTAAAATCTACAACTAAACTAAATTCTGTGTGCGCCCGGTTATACAACATCGACAAACAAAAGAAATAAAAAGAAAATAAACTTTTGCAATTTTAAACTTTAAGTATGTTTAAATTAAAAGCAAAACAGTACGAAGCAAAAAAAAATGCACAGGCTATGGAAACTAACGAGAGAGCTGGTTCACATAAAGGATTGATCGAACAATTCTTCGAAATTGGGCAACGGGATATGTTTTGATATCGGCTGGTAGGCTATTATACTTTTTATATAAATAAAAAGAGAAAAACCTTTCGAACAGAGCGGGCCTGTGGCGAGGGGGTGAAACGAGTCCGCGAAAACGCGCCGTTAAACTGTGGACATCTGTTCGAAACCGAATTTTTTTATACAAGTATGGACGAGTTTTAAATAAAATAATTTTGTGGTAAAGCGTCAAGACTTGGAGTTCTCTTCTATTACTCATATTCAACCACTCTGTGTCGGTCAGTTTATGAGATATATGTTGGAACTTTTTAATTCCGTGAATATACCTCAAACAGGCGTTTTGTACTTTTTGGATATTGCTAACGCTAGCAACATCTAGACAGGCATGGTAAATCTCCGAACAGTAAGAAAACCGCGAAAGAACATATACACAAATGGGGGGCGCGAGCATATCGAAAATAAGAAAAAATATTATAAAAAAATTATTTAATTTCTACTGAAAGAAAAGCAATAAAATACATTCTGACATAATAAAAAATAAAATACATGTTTACACTGATAAGATACACTTGTAAACAGGATTGTATCAGCACTGCACAATGTATTTAATAATTAAATTATCAATACTAAATTAAAAACACGTTTAATAATTATTAGCCGAGATCTATATTTTGTCTTCAAAGCAGCCACCGTAGAAAATCTGGTTTCGCAAAGGTAGAATGTTGAAAGTGATAACAGTATACAAAATGCTCTTGTTTTCAGTGCTGAAAATCATTCACTCCTGTCAGAAATTGAGAGTGATTTATTACTAAGTTATCTTTTAATTTCGCCACTTGCTGCGAAATCTATGAAGATTTCTTCTTCGGCAGTTGAGAAACCTTTAGGAGTATTTTGAAAATCACACGTAGTTCCAGCTTAGGTGGTTCCAAAAGGGTAATAATCTAGAAATGTTAGGCCAAAAATCAGGTATATCCATAAACCAAAATTTATAACAAAAGGTACCAAAAAACAATGTATCCAAGAATAGAAATCTCCAAACAGCGTACCCCAAAATAGAACCCCTAAAAAGAAATAAACGAAACCCCAAAATTACAATGTGAAATATAAACAAATTACAAGCTTACCGTTAAAACGGGGAAAACGATTAGTAAGATGGGGACGAATAAAAATCTTGACTCTACTTGGCAAATCAAAGATGGATGTTAGAGACGTTGTATTCAAGTCCTACCAAGCAGCAATCTGTAGCTATCCTCTCACATATTTCCAATCCAATAATCGAGACCAAATGATGGTGACGGAAAATACAGGTAGGTTTCCAGAATATCCACTCAACGTGATTAATCCCAAATATTACAAAATAGAATACACTACCGTATACCAAGGCCTCAATAGTTATACCTCAAGTCATCAAATTCCTCGACCAAGTGGCCGGAAATACAACGGGAAATGCAATTCTACCCCATTCGGAAATACGTCATAGAGCTACTTGGAACAAGCACCAACTTGTGATAACGAAAGATGCTAAACGGAGAATTTAAAATGGAACGGAACAATACGTAAATAAGATTGAATGAATATAGATCAACAATTAAAGAAAAATCGAGCATATCAAAAGAGCTAGTAGCAGTGAAATGACTGAAAACAACCGAAAATTACATGCCCGCAATTCGAACGGAACAATGCTCTAATAATAATAATAATAATGTGATTTATTTCCCAGCAGGATACACCCAAGTACAGGGAAAGTACAGAAAATGAATAAAGTGAATATAATTAGCTTAAGTCAACCAAAAAAGAAAAAAGATATACAAAAATGTGAAAAATATATATAATAATAATAGTTAATAATAATAGTTTATTATCCAACAGAAGTGAATGTTGCTAATTACAGGATAATCTACAATTTATTGAAAGTACAATTGTTACTTAAACCTACCGAGTATACATATGCATATATATAAAGATAAACAATAATTATTAATTATACAATATAAAAAAAAAATGAAAGAGAAAAAGGCATATCCCTATGAATATATACGTAAAAAGAAAAGAAAAGGAAAAAAAGATCTATAGACAAAAGGAAAAAGAATTGTCTTAGGTCGCTGAAAATGTCTCCAGCAAGAGCGCCCTTAATGAACTTAAAGAAATAGTAAACATATCGATATCCTGACAATACTTATTTACGCTGGCACCGATTGACAGTAACGGAGAATGAAAATGATGGACATTAGAAGCGAGAGGAAGATAAAAAAGTTGAGGATGTCTAATACACAATCTAGGAACATAAAAGTCCAATAACTGCAGTAATTCAGGAACCTGTAATGCATTATTCATTAACTTATAAGCGAAAATTATTTCAAATATGTGATTAATGTAATGGTACGCACAATGGAACCACATCGACCGTTACCCTCAATTTTACTAGCTTCCAGACGAATACAATAATGCACTGCCGAAGTAATTTCAATGTTGGTGTTAAATACATTGGAAAAGTTTGAACTTTCAACAAATCAACTGTTGATGTTTATGAGTGATGGTGCCGCAAACATGCTTGCTGTAGGTCGATCTCTTAAAAAACCTTGTGCTAACTTGTTGCATATTACATGTAAAATTCATACATTCAGTCTCGTAGCAGATAGTATCAGAAAATGTTATCCCGAGGTAGACGCTCTAATAGCACATGCAAAAGCTGTGTTTGTAAAATCCCCAAAACCTATTCGGGAATTTCAATAGTTCTAAATTATGCTTCCGCGTTTGTTATTCTTTTTCTTGAACTTCACAATCAACTTTATGTTTTTTATCTTGGAAGGTTACTCTCTTTTTTTATTTTTTTTTACTTATCAAAATTTTCGAGTAAGCCTAATAGCACTGTGTGTTTTAAATCCCCAAAAACTTTCGGGATTTCATAGGCTATGCCCTTTGAACAAATTTCTTAGTGGAACATGGTTAGAGGCTGCATTTATTATCTAAATATTTTGAGAATATAAGAACGTGATTTTAGAATTCGACCCAAAGAAGCGCGCTGTCAAGGTATGCCGCTTGAATTCAGATAGTCAAGTTAAAACAGATTGAAATTATTCAGAACATTACGTGGGACTAGCGGATGCGATGGAACTACAAATTCTCGTGTCGTTAGTGGAATCTTTGCAAATAGTGCAACATGTTCACGCACAGCTATGCGCGATAGAAAACGTAAGAAATGTTTGTGTTTTAGAAAGGCTTGAAAGTGTTTTAGATAAAGACTCTGATTTTGGCACATTAAGACAAATTTGTGAAGGTGCGTCAACAGAACCGTTAAGATATTTGAAAGATTATTTTACTTACGCAAATATAACGTCACTAGATGTAGAACGTTCGTTTTCGGCATACAAAAACACTTTTTCTTCACGCCGCACTCACTTTGCCGAAACAACTTTGGAAACATATCTAATGTTACAAATATTAAATAGACATTATCCACTTTGTGATTTCACGGAGGACTCTTAAAACGGTAAGTGTTTGAGCACGTATCACATTTAATTTATTTTGTGTAAACTTTTATGCATCCGCCACTAACTTTCAGCGCAGTTGCGTTGCTCTACTGATAAGGGCTAGGAAGGAGGGTTAAACCGATATATTTTAGAGGAAAAACATAAACAAAAGATTTATCAAATTATGGTAAGCGGAACTATACAGTGTGACTGAAATTTAAGGGCTTGCCACTTAGTTTAAAAGAAAAATAAAATGCAACACTTCCAAAAGTAAAACGACAGCTCGTGCAACTCAGAAATAAAAGTCCGTACATACACTGTGCTTCAAAAGAAAACGTAACACAGATTGGCGACTTAATTTCAATTTTCTTCTGTAACTCTCTTGTTTTTGGCATTTTAATAGTACTTTTAGATAATTTTGGTAGGGATATTTACTGTTTAAAAGAACAATAACCACTAAATCTAAATTCATAATTCTAGTTAGGGTAAATAGGGAATCTTTACCTGCACTATATTAAATTTTCATTTCTGAAGGACATTTTGGGTCTCTTTACCGGATTAAGGAGATTCAATCGACAACTAAGTATCGGAGAAGACTTTTGCAGAATTATTTAATGTGATATCTTTTTTTTTTACTTATAAGTAAATAGTTGCACCTCCTAAATAACAATAAATAAAAATTTTTCTAAAATCGAAGCAAAAATGTAGGTGGGCAAATAATTATGACGGGTAGTGTAGATCCTTATGAAACCCGACGAAGAAGTGATCTCCATATTCCTAGATGTCCTTTCCGTATTACTGATAGAGAATTAGCGAGCACTGGGAAAAACTATACAATAAACTACCTCGTGAAATAAGATTTAAACTGTTCACTAAAAGGTACTCCCTCTGTCCCAAATTATGGTATACATTTCTTAAAAATTCTCTAATTGTAGAAATTTAATGGAGTTTATGTATTTAATCATGTTATGTTGATAAATTAATTGATCCTTAATAATTGTATAGTTGGCTGTGCCAAAAAGCTAAAGTTGACATTCTTATTTGGCAGTTGAGGAAAGTTAAAAAGACCAGAAAATCAAAATTGCGATGAAAGTATGGAAGGTATACTTGAAGAAAGTAGTGGTACGTGTATAAGAGACCGAAAAGCTAAACAATTGATTTGTAACCAGCGTAATGCCATTTTACAATTCTTACTGCAACGTAAAGCCGGAAACAAATTGAGCCGCGGTGCTGTTAACGAAGCTGCCACCAAATTTGACGTTACTCGATTAACTGTGTCGCGAATTTGGCACCGGGCCAAAGAACAATATGATAAAGGAACTCTTTGTGTCGATATCTCAGCTAAAAAAAAGGGAATGTGCGGTCGAAAACGCAAAAACTACTCGGAAATTTTGAGTAAGGTCCGGGATATCCCGTTTAATCGTCGCGATACAATTCGCAGTTTATCATTTGCAGCTGAAATTCAAAAATCAACCATTTTCCGCATATTTAAAGAAGGTAAACAGTTAAAGGGGATATCTTCAACAGTGAAACCAATGTTAACAGAAGAAAACAAACTAGCTCGACTGTCATTTTGCTTGTCGAAGGTAAAGGGAAATGGATTTTTTCATGACAATGTATGATTACGTACATATTGACGGAAAATGGTTCTACATGACTCAAATAAAACGATCGTATTATGTTCTGCTTGATGAACAAGAGCCTGAAAGATCTTGTAAAAGTAAGCGCTTTATTATAAAGGTTATGTTCATAGCTACAGTAGCCAGACCGAGGTATGATTCTGCTAAAAAGCAATACTTTGATGGAAAGGTAAGACTTTAGCCATTTGTTTATCAAGAACCTGCCAAACGAAACAGTAAGAATCGAGAAAGAAGAACATTAACAACCAAACCCATCCAATCTACCAACGCCGTAGAATGTAAAAGAATGATCATTGAAAATATTTTGCCAGCTATTAGATTTAAATTCCCAACAGCACATAAAGCAAAACCCATCTACATTCAACAAGACAATACCAAACCGCATTCTTCTAATAACGATATCGTTCTGCTTACTGAAGGAGCAAAAGAGGGATGGAACATTCAATTCAAATCTCAGCCACCAAATAGTCCAGATTTAAATGTTTTAGATCTTGGTTTTTTTAATTCGATTCAATCGCTCCAACACGAAGAGTCGTCAAAAACTATAGACGAATTAATCGAATGTGTGCTTTCAATGCATTAAATAGGGAGAAATTAGATAATGTCTTTTTGATACTTCAACAGTGTATGGAGTCAACTATGATGGTTTCTGGTGGCAAGAATTACAAAATTGAACATATAAACAAAAAAGCTTCGTCGTGAAGGACGCTTGCCTGTGTTGATAATGTGTAGTAACGAGGCTCTTGATATAGCCTGTAATTTAGTTTAAGTTTATAATTATCGAATAGAAATTTGTTTAAATAATGTAATAATTCGTTAAAGTTAAGTTAAAGTTGAGTTTAAATAAAATTTATGGAAGAAAAATTAATTCATTTTTTTGTATACCATAATTTGGGACAAGATAAGAACGTAAATGTATACCATAATTTAGGATAGAGGGAATATTTAATAGAGCAAAGCTATTACAGTGTAGAAGAGTTTCTCAACCTCAGTAACTAACACCCCATTGTTACATTTTGTGTTTATCCACATGTTTAGCATGAGTTTCTTTTATTTTTGTTTCCTTTTCTTCTGTTTAATTAATTAATCTCATCTTGCTTTTTTCTTAGCTATGTGAATTTTGTTTTTCATTTATTATTTTATGTATGACCATAGATTTAGAACCAAGTAAAAAAATGCTTTAATAAACTGAAAGACGGAAACAGCTAAAATTCTGGGTCTAAGTTGTAGCTGAAATATCTAACACTTATTCTGATTCTACCAAAGCTTTTTTACTATGTAACGCCTATCTTTTTTGTCCACTCCTTGGTGCTTCCGCAAAACCCCAATAAACCCGAGGTGGTTTTACTTTGTTAAATGGAGGCTTTGTATTTTGTAGTACGGTTTCGCTTCAAATCTCAGAGACAATCCACTATCCCGTTTTATCTTCTGTTCTAATTGATATCTACGTTTCGCATCAGTTTATTTCTCGGTAGAATTCGAGCTGGAATAAAAGATTTTTCACGCGTTCAAGCGCCTTTCTCGCTTTGAACTCGATCCACCACCGGTTGCGTCACGCTCTCACAAAAGCTCGATCGATAAAATTGTCTGGCTTCGTACTATGCTACCGCTTTTTGTTTTGCGATGTTGAGAAAAGAATGAGAACGCCTCCAGATAATATATCAAAAGAGTGACGGTCTGAAATCTAGACTTGCGTATAATATGAGAGAAAACGTCGTCGTCCCTTTGCTTTTCGTTGCAGTACATAAATTTATCAATGTTGCTGGCACTGTTCCCCGTCGCTGTCATCCTGAAGGTATTAGACACACGATAAGATATTGGTTATGGTTTTTTATGGGCTAACGTACTTTCCTGTGTTGGAATTTTGATATTACATATATCCGATGATGTATGAACGTAGCGGACGTAATATCCGATAAATACTGCTTGTGACACGATGATAGAGATCAATGACATAACACGATGAAATATCAAAATGTTTTACGATTATCAACAAGTTTTGATTAAAGCTAAGCTTTTTATTAATTACTAAAAGGCATCGTTAATTCTTGGATTTATGAAGTTATTATTATTTATTTCGAATGAATAATAAGTAAGTGCTTTATTCAGTTTACCTCACAGCATAAATACATATGGGTATAACGGGTGACGCAAAAGTAGTTGGACACCTTTTAACATTATTTATACTTTAATCAAAAAATATTAGAAAATATGCGATGGTTTAATCTTAAAACTATAACTTTTGTTTACAATTATCATTAGGTTAAAATGGCAAAAGGTCCACTTTCTTCAATTTTTCTCAGTTTCGATGGAACCTTTTGAATCATGGCTTGGATGTAATCTGGACTAATTTTATTGAGCTTATTGCTAATTCTACGCGCTAACTGATTCTCGTTTTCTGCGGTCCAACCCTTCTCATAAACGAGTCGACTAAGTTCTTGATATACAAGACTGAGACACTTTAAACTTTGCCAATCTTGTTTTCCAACAATTCCATCATTTTTGTAGCTTTACCCTTACTTAGCTTTTTCGCTCTACCTTTTTTTTTCAAATTAGTAGTAGGTTTGCCATCGTAAAAACGTTTTATGATGTTATATATGGTGCTCCGGCTAAAATTTTCTTTTGTAAAGTGTCTCGCCATTTCCGCCGGGGTCCATCTTCCAAGGGCAGAATAAATACGTTTTCGCAAATTCAATAGTAGCAGTTTTCATTTCTATCATCTTATCATCACGATTTTCTGTTTAAGAGAAACGTTCGTACAAGACATTGACGTTTGACACATTTGTAAAAAAAAAATTCTACAGTCTACTACGCAAATTTTTCAAATGTCCAGCTACTTTTGCATTAGACGTTATATACGAGGTAGGCGCCTTAAATTCACGGCCTGATTGGCTTATACAGGTTCACGCGTGTTCAAACTCTATTGCACATGTGCGAGGCCTGCATTATATGTATATATTATGGCTCGAAGAGTAGTAGTTTTTAGTAGCCAGCCAGATAACGTGACTAGTGCATGAAAATGTCTCAGGTAACGAAAATTAAGTACCACGCGGTCATTAAATTTTTAACAAAAGAATGACAACGTCCAATCATATTAAACAACATTTAGATGCCGTTTGTGATGATTTATTTCCTTTATGTTCCACTGTAAAAAAGTGGGAAAAATGTTTCCGTTTGGGGTAAGAATCTCTTGAAGATGACGAGCGCCCCCGTCGACCAATTGAACTGATTCGCCACAAAACATTTTCAAATATTTGCTGCATAAATTGAGATAAATTGGACAATATTCGTGCAAAACGTCGAGGAAAATTGACAAAAGGTGTTCCGGACATCGCTCCAAGTGATTATTATTTATTTTTTCATTTAAAGAAAGACCTTAGGGGACGTCATTTTAAGGACGATAATGAGTTGCGAGCAGCTGTAATACAACATTTTGAGGGAGAAATTTTAGATTATTTTTACAAGGGTATAGAATTATTAATTGATCGTTGTAATTATTTTTGTTTATTTAGTTTCAATTTTGTTATTTGTAGTAGTTTTCTCTAACTTTTGTTTCCTTTTTTCCTTGAATAAAATTTTAAAATTTTGGGATTGATCCTTTTCTTTCATGTAAATTGCAGTAAAATATTACAATTAGAATAAACATGTAGCGTTAACAGGCCTTTTAGGCCCATTGCTTCACGATATTTCTCCATTCCTCGCGGTTCTTTGCTTTCGCTCTTCAGTCGTTTATGCCTTTTTCTCGCAGGTCATTAATTACCGCTTGCAGCCATCTTTTTCTTGGTCGTCCTCGTTTTCTATTCTCCGCAGTCCTCAAATAAATAACCTTTTTCACCAGCCGGTCCTCCTCCCTTCTTTCTATATGGCCCAGCCATCTTATACGTTGAGCTTTTATAAAGTGATATATAATATCACTGGTTCTCTGTACAGTTGCCTTAATTCTTCGTTGGTTCTTCTTACCCATATATCTTGTAATTTCTTTCCTCCCAAAATCCTTCTCAATATTTTCGTATACGATTTCTATATTTGCGCCATCTTCATAGTTACCTGTTGGGTCTAATGTTTCCTTGAAATAATCACTCCATATTTCCACTGCTTCTCTGTCGTCTCCTACCAGGTTTCCCTTCTTACCCTTACAAAATAGGTTTTTCTGTTGTTTGCTCTGTCTTGTAGTTTTTATTGGTAATAATCCTCCATCCTCTGTAACTTTTTCTCTAAAAATGCTCTTTTTGTTCTCCTGCAGACCCTTTTTGTTAGTTTCTTCTGCTTTTTATATCTGTCTACATTTTCGGGGTTGTTATTCTGTATCATTTTCTTTCTAGCTTCTTGAGTTTTTAATCTATTTTCTTTACAGTCTTTATCAAACCAATTCTCCTTATTCTTCCTTTGTCTCACACCCACCACTGTGTTCGCTGCCCCTCTAATAACATTTTCCACTGCTGATTTGTTTGATCCTTGTTGGTCATGGACCATTACCTTCTCCCTTATTATTTCTTGGTATCTTTCTCTTGTAGCCCTTTCACATTCCAGACTTTACCACTAGTTTTTAGGTTTTTATTTATTTTTGCAAAGTTAACATCTAATATTCCTCTGACTAAGATGTGGTCTGAGTCCATTTCTGCACCTCCGTATGATCTCACGTCCTTAATGGCCATACTGAACTTTTCATTAATTATCACGTGGTCTATACAGTTAGAATAAAGTTATATTTAACTAATAAACGTTAAGTTAAGAGATATGTATATCAACATTTATTTATTTGTTGGAGAATATTCAGACTTCCAAATTGTCACACGCCGTACAATTTATTCTAAATGAGTAAATCGTACAACATTTAGGTCCCAACTAAATCTCTTTCAAGGGAAATTATACATAATCAAGAAACAAGGCTATTGTAAGAACAATTTTATCGTTAAATATTCTAATTCAATATGCACACGGGCAAATACCGACCTAGTTCTGCATGTGTTTACCAGCAGCCACATTAACAAGCATCCGCAGCTGTTTGTTTGTTAAATATTTGAATGTGGATACAATAGCTGTACTATAAGGAGGATAACTCTAGGGTTATCTGTTGTAATTAGTAACAGGTATGCGCGTGCCTTTTGCCACTGGAATTACACATGTAGTGTGTAGTCTTGTATGTTTATTTAATAATAATAATAGGTACAACAAAAGGAGGTATGCTTGATTAATAATTCCCAAGTATTCATAAAGACCGCAATATTATGAAGGTATAGTCCGTTATATTTTATTTTAATCTGATTAAATAGTAAATAATTTTTTTTAATATATTTATATATAACGTATTTACCTGCCCATTAATCAAATTAAAATAAAATGAAACGGACTATACTAAACATTGCTGTTCATGCGAAAACTAAAACAATGAGGTTGTTTATAATAACACCTTGCGTATTATAATAGAAAATAAATACAAGAAAACTATACGAAATTCTGGAAGACTAATTCTGTTGTTAATCATTAACTGTGGAGGGTGTGTTTTTTAGCATTTCTAAATGGAACACCTGTATTATATTATTAAAAATTTTGAAAGATAATTAATTTGTTTTAACAAAATATGGTTCTTAAAGGAATATTAGATTGAATTTTAATCTTGATTGTAGCGGGTTTATGATACAATTTCTTAAAGGTTCATAAAAATAGACTCATGTTAACGTTTCAACAATTTTTTAATGTCTTCCTAAAAAAATGTATGTATATTGTTTTATGTTCTTTAATCTATAACAAGTAAAATATTTAGTCTTTTCTTAAACAAATTTAAAGCAATTTAAAGTTTTAAAACGATTATTTACTGTTATAATAGGTATTTATTTGATTTAACATTTTTTGAAAAATTATTAACCTTTTGCCAACAAGCAAAAAGGCAAATACGACAATCTCGACTCTCAGCCAAAGCAATACACAAGAGAATTTTTTTGTTTGAATGTAAACATTTTTTACGAATCGTCAATGTGAAGCCAAGGTAAAACTGTATATAGGTACCAAAGTTGGAAGCAAAGAGAATGTTACAAAATAGCATAATGAATTTTGGATAATCCTTTGATTTCAGATTTGTCATTGACATTTATTAATTTGAATATTTTCTGGTATACATCTTGCTTTGTAATTAACTTCTTTATTAAATCTATACTTAATAAAGAAGTTAATTCATTTTGACAATGTGATATTGTAAAAATTAAATGTGTCCCGTATTTATTGTATGTTTTTTAAGCTATAATCTTGTTTATTCTATCATTTAAATGTTGTAATGTTTGTCCTATGTAGACACTATTGCAGTTGTTAGTTGTTACTAGAGCTGCTCACTAGCGCCAACGGGCAGTGGCGGAGGTTCGATACAACCCCCAGTATAACTGCGAGTCTCAACCAGATCTGTTGTGTATACATGTACGCTGCCGTAAATACTATTTCGTAGTTCTACGTTTGTTTTAAAAATGTTGCCTACGTCGCGAAAACGACCAATGTAGGACAAAGTTATAGCAGAAATGCCTGACCTAAATTTTGATGGCGTTAAAATTCAATGTGTAGTTTGTAATATCCCTTTAATGTGTTGGCCCAAAAGGGATTGTCTACGTCACGTAAATAGTAAACAGCATTCTTAAAAAAAATTGCACACCACACTATGACAAATTGAAATTTTATTTATGTGTTACCTTTATTGCATGTAATCTACCGTTTAATTTTCTGGACAAGGAAGCACATGTCTTTTGGCATAAATATTCGGACTGCAAATTACCAGGTCGGGCATCGTTACAAAGAATTGTGCCATCTGCTCGTGAACATGTTGAACAAGGAATTAAATCGGAGTTGAAAGATAAAAAACTGTGGTTATGTGTGGACGAAACAACAGATCGTAAAAAACATTCTGTGGTTAATATAATGGTACGTACAATGGAACCACATCAATCGTCATCTTCAATTCTATTAGCTTCCAGACGAGTACAACAATGTACTGCCGAAGTAATTTCAAAGTTAGTGTTAAATACATTGGAAAGGTTTGAACTTTCAACAAACCAACTGTTGATGTTTATGAGTGATGGTGCCGCAAACATGCTTTCTGTAGGCCGGTCTCTTAAAAAACATTGTGCTAACTTGTTACATATTACATGTAAAATTCATGCTTTCAGTCATGTGGCAGATAGTCTTAGAAAATGTTATCCTGAGGTAGACGGTTTAATAGGGCATACAAAAGCAGTGTTTGTCAAATCCCCAAAACGTATTCGCAAATTTCACAGACTGTATTCCTGTATGCCTCAGCCACCGGGACCTATTCTTACACGTTGGGGAACATAGTTACTGGCCGCGTTTTATTATCAAAAATATTTTGAGAATATTAAGAACGTGATTTTACAATTCGATCCAAAGGAAGCTGCGGCTATCAAGGAAAGCCAGTCGAAATTTCAAGATAGTCAGGTTAAAACGGATTTTAAAAACTATTCAGAACAATTACTTCGGACTAGTGGAGGTAATAGAAAAATTACAAAATCCTTCGGTGTCGTCAGTGGAATCTCTGCAAATAGTGCAACATGTTCACGCACAGCTATGCGCGGTAGAAGACGCAAAAAGTGTTTGTGTTCTAGAAAGGTTTGAAAGTGTTTTAGAGAAAGATTCTGATTTTGGCAGATTAAGAGAAATTTTAATTACGCAAATATAACGTCACTATATGTAGAACATTCGTTTTCTGCATATAAACACACTTTTTCCTCACGCCGCACTCGGTTTGCCGAAACAACTGTGGAAACATATCTAATGTTGCAGATATTTAACAGACATTATTCACTTTGTTTTCACTTGATAATTTAAGTCTTCTAGTTGCGTCACTACATGCACTTCATCATGATACTTTTATTCATCGGAAATTCATCAAATTATATTTGGAAAAGAATTATCAAAATTTGCTGTGTACGAAAGCAATGGCTATCGCGTTAAAATAAAGCAGGAGAGGGATGCCAATTAATTTCTCATTTTGAGTCAAGCTTCTCATCCAGGTAACACGTATTGTAGATTGCGTTACAATTTCAAAGTGTTTAATATTTCAAATCGTACCATAAATACAAGATAGAAGTGAGGTTTAATGGTTAAGAATAGACAGGTTTCCTGTAGATCTCGTATAAAGATAGTGTTAATATGACATCGTCGTAAAATTCAGGTTAATTTTTATTTTTCAGTTTCAATACTCGTTCAATTCCATAAATTGATGCTAAGTTTTATTGAAATTGCCGAAAAAGTGTTTCAGAATACTTCCGAAACCTCGGTTCGTATAATTAATTAACTAATTTGTGAAAAATTAATTTTATTTAATACTTTCACACAGAACACTTCTGTATTATTTGCAATATGGTTTGTACATACACTGCTACTAGAATTACTACCGTTAGTTAACAGAAATGATAAAAGGCTTTTAGTTTTCGACAATCGCTCAAGCTGTGATTCATGTAATAATTTTTACATGATAAAAGTCTATACATTTCAGTCAACACTTTCTCTTACTAACTACGCGCTTTTGAAATTGTGTTCTTTTGTAATTTGACCTTTTTTAGCAGAATATAGCTTCTCACTTATTGTATTAGGTACCAAAATCAGAATTGTTTGTTACTTTCATCACGTAGAATCCAAAACCCTCATTAACGTTGAAAGCAACGAAGAAAAAATGTCTAGAACGAAAGACCCCGGAAAAGCATTTTAAATCATCGCTCTCCCGAATGGGAGCACTAAAAGTATTCCTAATAATTGCTCCTTAATATTCATAGCAGTCGTCGTCAGACCTTCCTTTCTTCCGACGACAATAAGAGATTAAGAATGGGCATTAGAACTTATAGAAAGAAGCGAGGGAAGTTTTTCGATAACAAGAACCGTCCACGGGGTATTGCTTTATGCGCGCGTTAGTGGGAAGGGGGCGAAGAGGAGGAGATAAATAGAGAAAGCAAGAAAAAAAAAGGATCGAATTGTATACGAAAGCACAAAGAAAGAAATGTCAACGGTGATAAAGCTAACGACCCCCGCTTTAAGGTCGTTCATATCGGGGCATTGCCGTACAGCAATCGATAATGGTGTGTGGTTTTTCGAATAACGTTGAATTATTCAAGATTAGATAAGCAATTGTAAGCATACAAGTCCGTTATTTCGGCGGTGACGCAATCTTATATTACGTGTAGGTCAAGAATCAGTTTATGATTTGATTCATGTTTAAGAGAACAGGCTATTAATAATGAAAAAGCTTAATAGAAGTCTGATGTTTGTAAATATTGATTGTTCCTGTATTACATAGTTTATCCAATATATCATAGAGAACCAGAAACAGCTTCCAATCGTTTGACAGTTAGTAGCTTATACAATTGACAAAGCACTTAGGCGTAAGCCTTGGCATAACCTGAATTTCATAGAGCACAGTACCCGCATTACTTCTGAAATGAAAACACCATTAAATGCTTTACATAAAGACAATATGGAGTCTGTAGCGTTTATTATTATGAACGATAGATACAGTAAATCAAATAAACGATGGGAAACTAACACGAAACAAGAAAACTACAGAACATGAAGTAAGAATAATACAAACAAGAAAAGTACAGAACATGAAGTAAGAATAATACAAAAACGTACACAAATAGACATGACATGTACTCTTGATTACTCTTGCGTACCTTATGAATAACACTGTATATTAATCGATGCAGTTCCTCGGGAGGCACCATGTTTGTTATGTTTAAAAATGTTGAGAAGCAGTTCAATTTCTAATGTAACAATCTTCTAGACTAGATTATTCCAACAAAATGTAAAACTAACAATATTATAGACAGTCAAAGCGCCTAACCGTTCCTGCCATGGTTGGCCGCCTTTTTGCCCAAATTTCCTTTCAAAGTCGTATTTCTGAATGTTCAGAGAACATTTTAACGAAATATAAAAATGAAAATATTTTTATAACAATTTCTATAAATAATTAAATTTAAAATGTAAACAATGCAGAAGATATTGCCATTTCGTTTGTGTAAATTGCAAGGAGAAAATTTATGCGAAATCTGTACGACATCCCAAAATAAACTATTGATAAAGAATAATTATAAAAAAGTCAAAAATAGGAAAGTTTACAGAAGTGGGATACACCATCCGGGGACACATTGTTTATATGTTTTAATTGCATGGATTGAAGTGCATCTTCTGAAATCGATAAATTTCATGCGTAAATAAGGCAATTTTTGTTTGGAACTGCTATCGAAAATAAGTTTTCCAGAAATGTGTTTTTGTAGTAAGCCAGTCACACATCATTCCTTCATCACGTATGTAATATTTTTTGTTTAAGCACATATAACGAAAGTATGGTTTTTTGTTTAATTGCTAAACTGGTGCTACCCATGAAAGTCAAATACTTTACTTATTTACTTAATCCTTTTTGCCTATCTACCCTTATCGGGGGTGTAAGGCATTGTGGAGTCGGGCTGTTAGCTTATGCTCTTCTTACATATTTCTCGCCATCTCTTCCTATCCTGTGTAGTCTGCTCTGTATTCTCCCACTTTTCTATCCTCTTTACTACTGCTAATGTTACATCCTCCAACCCTGCTCTTCTAGGTCTTCCTCTTGTTTTCCTATTTACTCTGGTTTTTGGAACTTGTCTTACTATTCTACTATGTTGCATTCTCTTCACGTGCCCATAACATCTCATTTGCGCTTCCTCATTGATCTCCACTATGGGTTTCACTTCAAGATTACTTCTGATAGTTGTATTCTTTTTTCGTTTTGTTCTTAATTCTTCTTATGGATCTCATCTCTGTCGCTGTTGTTCTTGCTCGGTTTCTTTCCGTCATTGTCCACAGTTTTGATCCGAATGCTAATACAGGTGTTATTACTTTTTTGAATATTCGAAACTTGATGTCTCTTGGAATTTCTCCCAAAAACGTATGTTTTATGCTACTGTAAATTTTTTCTACTGCTGTCGCTCTTTCTGTTACTTCCTCATTTAACCTTCTATCGTCTGATGTTATTGATCCTAGGTATTTCAAATTTCCGTACTTGTTCTAGTTCCCCTTTATCTATTTGTACTACACTTTGTTGTTGTGGCTTTCCGATTATCATAGTTTTTCTTTTCCTTGCTGATTTTCATGTTGATTTTTTCCAAAGCTCTTTTGTAGATCTGCATGTCATTATTGAGGGTTCATTGAGCTTTCGTTATAATGACCATATCGTTCGCATAGAAGAGTTCTCTTATCTCTATTCTTCTCATATTCCAGTATCCAATTTCATATGCTTTGACCTCCTTTTTCCCTTCTTTTGTTGCTTCATCCAAGACCAAAGAGAACAGTAGCGGACTCAGGATACATCCCTGCTTAAGGCCTAGGGTTGTTTCAAACATTTTTGATTTTTCTTGCCTTGTTGTTACGTAGTTTCTTGTGTTCTTGTATAAACTTCGTACTCCTGCTATTATTGTTTCAGACGTTCTTCTGTTTCTTAATATCCTCCATATGTCCTTCTTTCTAATCCTGTCGAAAGCTTTCTCTAGGTCTTTAAAGCTTTGTCCTTTTCTTGCCTTTTCCCGTAATTGTCTCATAATAAATAGTGTATCATTTCCCCCCCATATTTGGTCGAAAACCAAATTGGATATCTTCTAGGGTTTTTTCTAGATTTTCTTTCAACCGATTTTCTAATATTCTGGCATACATTTTTGCTACTGTGCTTATAAGTGTTATCCCTCTGTAGTTCTGGCACACTTTACTGTCTTCTTTCTTATATATAGGCATTAGAATACCAGTTGTCCAAATCATTGGGGCTCTATCCTTCATTATATCGTTCATAATATCTTTGAATCTATTTAGAGCGTTTTTTGGCAGCGCTCTCATCATATCAGTTGTTATTCTATCATCGCATGGCGCCTTTCCTAATTTCAAGTTCTGTATAAATTCTTTTATTTCCCTATGCTTATTTCTTCAGTTTGAGTGTTTTCTTCGTGTTCTCATTTTGTTTTACTCTCTTGTTTTTTGTCTGTTAAATCGTTGCCGTCTAGGAGATCCTTGAAGTATTCTCTTCATCTTTCCATTATTGTTTCGTCTTTGTCTAATACCTAAAAATGTCTAAAATTCTGATATAAAAACGCTTACACAAAAGTGTTCTTGCTGGAGTGAAAAAAAAATGTTTTGATTGATCTCACAAGTTATTTAATATTTTGGGTAATACTTTTAATGTCTAAATACTGTTCCAATTATGAAAAAATGTTGATTCAATCTCGTAACTAAGAGATTCTAGATACGATCCATTTGATCATTTCGTTATATTTTGAAACACTACAGTTTAATCTCGAGCAGTTCTTTTTATCTCCAATTAGGTTAGATTCTCTTCTCGTAAGCTATGTTGAATGGAAATGTTTAGTAGAATATCCAATCAGCAGTTGCTCTTAAAGACGATGGCCTCAATTTCGGAGAGCTACATCGCAATTACTTCCCTGCATTTCCTTATTTTTTTCAGCAGTCAATAGTCGTCGTTTTCTTAACAATCCAGTCTCACTTAAGTCCTTATTTTGCTTTTCTCATTTACATACATCCTCCTGCCATTTCCCATGGTAATTTTTGGATTTTGCATTACAATTCGTTAACGCAAAGCGGAATCAAAATAACCGAACATAATTTTACGAAGCGTAGATATTGAATTTTAATCTCGAATATAACTTGAAATTTGACGTACGAAATTGAAATCTGTAACGGGATTCCTTGTATAACTTTACTTTCGCTAATATAAATATTTCAAGCAACCCACTTTTCATCAATTTGGATATGCGAGGCATTCGCGTTTTAGGGTTTTATTAATAAAAGGCCTAAGAACTTGTTAAGGAACGAACGACGCTTAATCAAAATTTGAAATCTGAACGAGTTCTCTTTAGAGGAAGAATATTTTATATTTAGTTCAAAGGATGAACCCTCCGATGTATAATATCTATTATTAGAAATTGGCTCTGAGCTCCTCCAAATAGGATTAGCAAAGTAATAACGTTATTGGAAACCCCGTTTTCAATTTTAGAAGGGATAACAAGGGAGTCGATCAGATTATCTTCTCGTCTTTCATTTTTTTATTTTTCAAGAAGTCTTTGAAAATCTTTAATAATTATTATTCAATGTTGTAAAATCTTATGAATCTTGCTGTAGACTCTACATAATCTAATCTGATTATTCCTCCCTTGTGGCTAACTCCTTTTTTACTTGGTCATGAATACTAATTAGATTTTTTCTTGGTGATTCAGCTGCCGGTCCAGCATTTTGCTTTAATTTTAAAATTCGGTGTATTTGTTTACTGTTTTGTCCACTCCGGGGTCTCCATATACAGTTTATTGATTTTTTTCAGAATCTTTCCAGAACACGTTAGTTACCACGCGTAGGATTGAATTTTGTATTTCTAGAAAAAAAAATTTAAAATCTTCGAAAGAAATAAGATTAAGGTTCCCCATAAAAGAATATGCACTTCAATATCACTTGATTGGAGTAGTCAACTCCTTCTTCCATTTTAAACTTTTGACATGGATATCGGCGAGGATAGAGGATAACTGCAACAAAACGTTAAAATATGTCCCCCAAGCAACAAAAACGTGTTTCGAGATTTTTTTGAGAATATCAAAATTATTGTAGAGAAGTTTTCATCATCATTAAAATCTTATAGTTTTGTAAGTTATCTGCTACATGATCTGAATAAAACAATTATTTGATTTCGATTAACCAGGAACACCTATTTTAGGAAACATGCGTCCAGTACGAGTTAAGCATTGTGGTAAGGGTTTTAGTGAAGTGTTTCAGTGTTCCAGTGCCACAGATTTAGAGTATCCGATTACCTATTTTAGAGACAGACTTTGATCTCGTGTTGCTAATTTTCTTGATGATAATAAACTGTAATAACAAAACTAGGATTGCTTATATTAGATTAGATTATTTGAGGTGGCCCCACTTCGACTTCTTTAGGTTTTCTACTACTACTGGTTCCTCAGTTATTGGATCATTTACGTTGGCTTTGTCTTCTTCAACAGACCTAACAGCCTTGTTAGTGATTCCTCTACGTAGATTTTGGCCTTTAGATATTCCGAACCCATTTCTGAGAGCCGTGTTCCTGCTAGTCTTGTCCAATCTTACTGTATGTGGACGGTAGTCTCTTCTTCTGCCTGGCAAAACCTGCGTACTGTTTCCTCTGTCAGGCTCAGGTCGCTCATATGCTTTTTGAGCATGCAATGTTTCTGGTTAGTAAGTTAATAGGTCCAAGTACGCAATGCCTTCAGAGGGCCGCGGGTTCTTATCTGGAATTAATGAGCCTGTCGGGTTTGTTCGTCCGCTTTGCCTCATGTCTTGGAACCCAAACCAAAATCACCGTAGTTTGGTTACCCAGTCTATTTAACGCATTCATTCAGCTCTACACCAAATTTCAACTTGGCTTACGTAAAGTTCAATGCCTTTAGCTTTGCTTGACCATGTGAATAGACAGTAACGGATTAATAATAATTAGCCTTTTGTGCGTCGATTTCTTCATTGCACTGCCGCTACTTTACCTCGGAATACGTGACAATCCTTTTAAAAAATACAGGGTGTGTCGTAAGTAAATACAGTGTTACATTAATTTGCAAACAAAAGTGCATTCCTTGGAAATTTGTTTATGGAAAATAATGTATCGTAAATTTTCCATCATTGATTAACATTTCCATGGGTATTGCCCGATTTTCGTGGCTGTTGCTGTTTTTCATACTTTCCTTCAATTGTATTTGATCGCTTTTTCTACATCGTCTCTTTCGAGTAACCCCAAACAAAAAAAATCAGGAGGCGTTAGTTTGGACGACATTGGAGGTCACTTTAAATCACAACTTGAGAAATTAGCTTCTTGTTAAATACACCCCTTAAAAGAATAATAGCCTTCCTGGCAGTGTGACATGTAGCCCTATCTTTTTGAAATTGTAAATTGTCAGGATTTCGTAAATCTGAGAACAGAAAATCTTGAAACATAGTTCTGCGTTAGTTGTGTCTGCATTTCCTTCATTGCCCTCGAAAAATATGGACCGATCATTTTGGTCAACCTAATTTCACGCCAAAATATTATGCCCTTTGGATGCTTTGGAATCCAATATCCTGTTTATTAACCAATTTGTTTATGTGAAAGTGTGCATTGTCGCTTACGATGATTGGAAAACCTCCCAAGGAAAGGAAGAACATAAACCTTAAGATCAATGGCAAAACGGTGGAACAAGTGGAATGACATGGAAAAATTACTAAAGGATAAGAGACTAACATGGAACTAGGCTGGGAGAATAGAAAACAGTGAAGAAAAATAGTGAATGAAAAACAAAAATGTTAGTGGCAATAAAAGCTTTGTAGTGATATAACAACCTCTACACCTAACGGTAAAAGAGGAATAGATAAAATCTGTTTTAATGAAATCGGCCTTTCTCATATGACTACATGGAGAATTTTGCTTACTCAAGAACTCAAACCTGCTGATCATCGTTTGCGTCTGGCTTTCGCTACTTGGGCTCTGGAGCATTTGGAAGTCGATCCCGATTTTTGCTCAAAAATAATCTTTTCGGATGAAGCGCATTTCTGGCTTTGTGGATTCGTAAACAAACAAAACTGCAGGATTTGGGCTGATGAAAATCCTCAAGTGATTCATGCGTTGCCTCCCCATTCGCAAAGAGTCACTGTTTGGACTATTTCCTATGGGGCTACCTGAAATTTCAGGTCTACGAGAATAAGACACGAACGATTTGTGACCTCAAGCAGAGTATCACACGCGCCATTACAAATTTACCGGGTGATGTGTAGAGTTTGTTAAAAATGTGGTACTAGCATGGGTAGGGGTAATTTTCAACTCGTCGATCTCGACAGTACCGCGAGAGAGTTCAAAGCGACAGTACGTTGCACGCTGCACGCCAAACAAGTACGCGGAGATGGGACGCCCAAGGGGTGTAACGTTTCCTTCGAATGTGAATAAATGTCTCAGGCATTTCCCTGGATTAGAATATAGAAGTTCGCATATTTATTGCACAATATGCAATAGCGGATTCCTAAGTCGCGATAAGTTTGAATGTAGAAGACATTGTAAAAGTAAACGTCATGTATTGAATTTAAGAAACAGTATTCCATACTGGCAATTTTTATATGATTCTATTTTTATGTTAAGTGTGTGTAACATCCCACAATATCTAGTATCTAATGAACACTTTCGTCTTTTTTGGGCTAAGTACGTTCCCCCATTGAAGCTGCCAACATCTATGCAACTACGATACAATTTGCCACATGTGCAAGGTACAGTAAAGAAATGTATAAAAGACTAGTCGAGAAATAAGAAAATCTGCCAATGTGTGGATGAAACAACTGATTCTCAGAAACACAGCGTCATTCATGTTGTAGCGCGTCCTTTAGAACGTGACGGTCCACCAGCTTCATTGTTGTTATCCAGTAAAAGGATTCAGAAAACTAATGCAGAAACTGTTGTCAAGATAATAAAAGATTCGTTGAGAGAATTTTGTATCACAGGAACCCAAGTCACAATGTTCGTTACTGACGGAGCCGCAGCAATGCTGAGAGTTGGTAGAATGTTGAAAATATGCTTTCCGACTCTTCTTCGCATAACATGCCTCATACATGCATGTCACCTCGTAGCAGAAACCATTCGAAATAAGTATCCGATGGTGGATAAGTTAATAGCATCTACCAAAAAAGTGTTCATCAAATCTCCCAAACGCATCCGTGTATCCAAACAATTGTGTCCGAAATTACCACCACCACCTCAGCCTGTAATAACGCGATGGGGAACAATGGCTCCAGGCGGTATCTTACTATCAGAAATATTTTTCACAAGTGAAAAATGTCATCTTGACACTTGATTCAAATGATTCTGCAGCAGTTCGAGATAGTCAGCAACTTTTTTCCAATTCGGACGTTCAACAACAAATAGATGAAATTTCCATGAACTATTCTGAAGTTACACAAGCTATTGAGCAATTAGAAAACAGTCACTTATCTGCACGAAACGCATTAAATTGCATAAACAATTTATAAGCCGATCTAGAAAACTTGACGAACAGTATAGGAGTCGATGTTGCCCAAAAATTTGGTGCATTTTTAGCGAAAAATCCCGATTTACAAAAGGTTCGGTCTATAACTGAAAATCAAGAGTGCCCAGATGAGGAAAAGGAATATCTTACATTTGCAAATCTTTTCCACTGGATGTCGAACGATCATTTTCGAAGTATACGACAACGTATTCACAACACCGTCGACGGCTGAATGAATCGACAATGGAAGCGTTGCTGATGTTGCTTACTAGGGCGGTTACCAATTGCCACAGTGGACATTAAGACGACAGGAAAAGGTAACAATATTATTTTTCACTAATATTGTATATTACGTACCTACTTTTATGCGGTGCGCCACTGCCGGTACCACCTTTTTAACAAACTCTAGTGATATGTTTGGAGAAGGTAATCAGAAATTGTGCCACAAGAATCCATTCAATCCAACAAAGCAGAGGAGGACATTTAGACAACATTATTTTCAAAACTTAATGTCATTGATTTCTTTTTCCAATAAAATAAAAATTACTTACATATTACTTGTAGTTCTTATTGTGCCTTATTTTAAAGTTCTGACGCTCTTATTGGTACACCCTTTATATGTAATCGTTAAGAGCATGTAAAACAGATTAAATCTTGTCTTAACTTTTTTTGATATCTCTCATAGTTTCTGAGCTATTGAGTCAAACAGCGAAGGGTAGTTGAGCTTGGGGAGCTTGACACCCCGCTAGTGGACGATTGGCCAGCTAAGATAGTTACCGTTATTCTTACACTAGATCGGTCTATAAACCCACAAAGTTTCATTTAAATCGGTGAGATGCACTTAGCTGTGCTTCCTTGTTAGTTTTTCATCCAGTCGTAAGATTGACCTGTATTCAAGGCTTCAATAACATAAACTGTAAAGTAATTGCTTGTTTAAAACCCAATAAAGCTTTACGTTAGGTGACTATTATGTTTTGTAATAGCAGTATCTTAATGTCGTGATTTATTGACAGTTTATTGCACGAAAATGGAAATTTACAGCGATGAGAATCTACGTTGTTGCATGTGGTGTTATTCCAAACACGAAGCCGTTGCATTTACGTTTTAAAGTACACACAAACCCTATTGTATTACTTCATTTACAACTCTACATTGCGTGTATTGCGCGTTATCACCCACATTCTCAGCATTTCTTTGCGCGTAAAAATCTTTTAACTTCGCTAGATTTTCTACTTTATTTTCTCTATATGCTTAAGTTACACAGCGAAACGCATTTTATGTATGCCGTTCATTACACAAACAAAAAGCAATCGTTTTCTCCTCTAAACATTTTATATTTATGCTAGGCAGCCGATTATATGCATTTTATAGGAAAGACCATTAAAATTAATTGCTGCCCCATATCCGCTCTTGTCTGGCGTGTGGTGTTGACGTGAAGAATGCCGATTTCGAATTGTTTGAATTGAATGTTTGCCGAGGTTTTCGACAGAATTAATTGAATTTCCAGAGAGCCTTTTAAATCTGTCAAATTGGCGTGCTTCGTTTTTATTTCAGGGAAATACGATTCGATGAAAATAGACTTTTTATTGGGCGATTTTTTAAATTCTAATGGGTATTTAATTGTCTGAAATCTGAAAATTTTGTAGTTTGTATTAGATGTCGGTAGGGCCAGCTTAGCTAAGATGTTTTGAGCTTCCCGTTATAGTGGAACTTGGTAGTGACGTGCTTTATTTAGTACCCTGTAAATTACATTGTGTACAAAATGTTACGTAACACACTTTCTGATCATTTCCTCATAAAGTTTCAACTAAAAGTTTTAAGTTTTGTCTTTAGCTACAAATTTGAAATGCTTTTGAACATACACAGCGATTTATTTTTACGGGGTAAAATAAATTTTCTTTGTTTCAAAGTTAAACACCCTGCCAGATGCTGTGAAAACTGTATTGACATATTTTTCCAGGGACCTTTTTCTTGATTGTCTCTATGTACTAGAGAAGTTGTGGTAGTGTTATTGAACATTCCTTCAATGTCTAGGAAAACAGTCATTGCTATCTCTTTAATTTCTATTGATCGCCGATCCTGAAATCTGGGATGGATAACATTTCACCCCTTTCACTCATCAATAGACTGACAGCGATGAAAACAGCTTATATCTCTTCGTAGATGGATCAAAAACCAAGAGAGAAACTGGAGCAGGAGTATTTTCTGAGAAGTTCCACTTAAAAGAATCATGGTCGCTAGGGAAGGAGATCATTGCTTTCCAGGCGGAAATCTCTGCGCTGATCCTAGCAGTGCAATGTTTATTTAACTGGCTTTCAGATTACAGGCAGAGACACCAAGCTGTTTACTGACAGCAAACAAATAGTATCAGCCAATCAGAATCGACCGAAATATCAGTGTAATATGGCTTAAGAGCCACAATGGTAATCCTGACATTGAACACGCGGATAGGCTGACTAGGAGGGGTTCGAGCATGACTCTAGACAGTCCAGAACCCTCCATTCGATCGCCTGTGTATGCACTTTGTGAATGTTGTTGGGATTCTTGACGTGATTAGCCGAAGACCTGTTATGTAGGCGCTGCCAAGCTGAAGACGAAACACTGGACTGCGCTGACGTCAATTAAAAGGACACCATGCTGGGTAACAAGCGGCCGCATCTTGTCGCCATTAGGATGTTTCCTCTGGGCTACGTCCAAGGTAGTGGATTGGTTGACGGCCTAGAAGGCTTCCCGGCATACAGAGGACGCATAAGGACCTATTGTGGGCTAAATGCTGTGGGATCTATTTCACCCTCATCTTCTATTGATATAGGGATCAGTCTATTCTGATCATCTAACGCCAAGTCTGTCGATCTCCGTGGTCGGTATGGGCATTGACGGTTGTTAGAGTGAGTTTTCCCTTCGCGTTTCGTTTCCGACATACCTTTCCATCAGTTGCTCTAATGTCTTTGGTTAAGAAGAGGACAAGCTAATGAGTCCGTATGATTTTGGTGTTAGGTCTGGGACTCATCCCACTTCGGGTAAGAATACGATTTTATTGAATTGACTTGTTTCCTCATGTGACACATAAAGGTATTAACATCTCGGCTCCCACTTGTAATAACACAGGATAGATTCCATCCACCCGGAAAATTTGAACGGTTAAAACCTATTTATGCTCCAGCTAATTCTATTTGGTCTTACCATTTTAGCAGTCAGTTCCCAATCCCCTTGGCCTGGTTTATTTGGCTTTTGGGTGAAAGTCTTTGTGACTCTGTATTTGGTGTAGCATCCGTCTTCCTTCTTAAACCAGTTTCATTCCAGGAACAACGATCCTTTACAAGGACTTTGAGGATTCTGGAGCATGCGAGGGTACTGTTGATGACGTCCTTTTGGCTTTGCGAATTCCTTTGTTGTACTGTGTAAGCTTTAGCTTGTATGTATCTTAGTCGCATGCCACCAACTGCACGTGTAGTAATGCCCCAACGGGATGAAACTTGTCGTAATGTTAGGAGCGTTTTAGTATGTAAATGGTGTGTGTAGAGTGTTTTATGGTCTTGTAGTATGTATCACTTCCTCATCCTAAAGGGTGGAGTACAGTTAATTATTCTCCACCATGAGCTGTTGATTTAATGTTTATCAGATAAAATTTTGTTCCTGGAAGTTTTTTATTTCTTTGTTGGTAATTTCTCCTTTATAACATACCAACGTACACACGGTACAAAATAGATAACCTAAAATTTCTAGAAATCTTTCTTGCCGAGTACCACTCGAAAATTAGAAATTTCGTCACAATCTCTGATATTACTAATGACCACAACTCCCTCCATTAAAATTACGCACCACGGAAACGTTTCCTGCAATCTTCATAATCACCTCCGTTTTGTGTTGTTAAAAGAAAGGATTTTCGCCTTAATTAATTTACAGACCCAGCAAGAAAACGAATACGAATAGACCCTCATCTTCCGTTGTAACGGGTAAGTGCAATTGGTTCGGTTTGTTTTCTTTTAAGAGAGGACAAGCGGCCGACGACGAGCGATTGCAAAGGCTTCTCCGCCTACTCCGGAAAATTACTCCGCCATGTTTAGGGTTTCCACTTTCTACCGAAAAGCGGCAAGACAAGTATAATGGAAAAGGTTCTCTATCTAAACGTAAATCTTCCCGCACCATTAATTTTATTTTACAGCGGCCGACATGAGTGAGTTACTCGCGTAATAAAAAGTGTACACACCGATAGAGGGGACTAAAAGAGAGAAATGTGAGAAGAACGAAATCTGCTTTTAGATGTTTTTTTTTTCTTTTAGGTAGTTGTTAATTTATTTATTGCTGTAACTTATGGGGAAATATAAAAATAGCATTATTTTGCCTACAAAGTAAAGGAAATTTGTCGACGTAGAACCTAAGAATGCAGAATATGGTCCCACCAGGAAGACAGATTTGAAACGCTCTCGACAGGCAAGTTCGGATATGTTTGAAGATACAGAATGTCTTCTAAGACATGTCATTATAGTCATTACTTCACCGTGTTATAGATTGTTTAATTGGTCTTATCGACTAAAATATTCTAAACTGTCCTAAATCGGTATTTTATTAAATAACTAGCTATTTGATGAAATACCGGAATTATACGCTTTAAGGGTAACATATATAACTAAGCCGGGCACAATCGTTTTTCGTAACAGAATCGGATCAGTCGCATGGGCCGCGAATTATCAATAGTGTATGTGTTCCTCAACGCGTAAGAATCGGCTGTGGTGGTCCGTTTGGAAGATTTAAGAAACACTTTTTTTGTATTTGCTATTAATACATCCACTTCCGAGTAACATCCTCGAATAGTTTGTACCACAAGATGTAAAGCATGAACTTTACACGTAACATGTAAAAGTCCCTCACACTTTTTAAAAGGGCGGCGTACACTACGCATTGTCGCTGCTCCATCCCTGATAAACATCAACAGTTGACTAGTTGACATTTGAAATAAAGCATCATAGTGTCAAATATGTCCAGAACATCATATTCGAAATAAAAATATATATTGTAAACAAATACAGTCCCTGGCCATATTACTTGAAACATGTCATAAATCAACCCTTTTACCTGGAAATTCTCATCCTATTATAGTGATATTCTTTTGCTTTGAATACGATCGTTTATAGGAGGACTAGATTATTGTATCAATAAATAAAAACACCAGAGAAATGATATTTAGAAGAGTAAAGTACGTATATATAAATATTTCAGTTATCAACTTACATTTAGCGAGTTCACAGTTTAGAGGATGCATCGATATTTTTTTAAATATTTCGTCATAATCATATAGAAGCTAAGTTGTGGAGTATCGTTAAGTGTTTTGTGTTGATACATCGTTATTGCAAAGGTAAAATTGTTATTCTATCTCTCTCTTAATAATTGATTATTTGGAATTTGAAAAAAATTGAAATATTTGGGGTTTTTTGTAGAAAATGGCCGGGAAAGATTTAACAAGTGAACAAAAAGCCGCTATACAAGCTCTTCTACAATCAAACAAACATTCACAACGAGAAATTGCAAAATTACAGAAAGTATCTCCTTCTGTATCGCGTTTAGTTAGAAACTTAAACGAAGGAGCTAGCACATCGACACAAAGACGGGCAAAGCGCGGTCGGAAAGGAAAATCTTCGAAGAGATCTGACCGTGAAATTGTTCAACAGGCTTTGAGCAATAGATTTGCTACAATTAAAATGATTCAAAAAAATTTTCAAGAGAGAGGAATAGAGATTTTGAGCAGAACTGTCAGGCGCCGATTGCGCGAAAATCGCCTAATGGGCCGAAGACCTGTAAAAAAGCCGCGTTTAACAGAAAAAATGAAATCTGTTCGTCTCAACTTTGCAAGAGAATATCGACATTTCACAGACGAGAATTGGAAAAAGGTGAATAACTTAACAACATGATTTTTACTGAATTAATGTTTGGATTATTTAATAGGTTTTCTTTAGTGACGGAGTGCTCACTCTGTGTGTTAGTGCAGCGAGCACAATTTGTTCGTAGACGACCTGGCGAACGTCTCACAGAGTCCACGATTCTTCGAACTGTAAAACACCGTCCGCAGGTAATGATTTAGGGAGTGATTAGTGGAGACGGTCCTGGCCCTTTGTATTTTGTAGAAGGTACAATGCGTCAAGAGCAGTACATAAATGTGTTAAAAAACATGTTATTACCGTATTTTAAGCCAGGACGTCGCATACCGACACGGCGTATATTTATGCAAGATAATGCTCCTTGCCATGTGGCAAAAAAGGTTAAGAAATTCGTTGAAGACAATCACATACCTCTTTTACGTTGGCCCGGAAATTCACCGGACCTCAATCCCATCGAGAACGTATGGAATCGACTAAAAAGTAAGGTATATGTAAGAGAAAACCTTACAAAGGAAATATTAATGAAGAAATATATAAAGGATGTATGGGAGAACTATGAAGATATAAAAGAGACAATCATATCTTGCATTGAAAGTATGCCCCGAAGAATTAAGGGTATTATTAAAAATCATTGGTTATGGACTAAATATTAATTACTTATTTAATATTTACATATTTTTACAATATATTTTATAAATAAAAAATATAATACATGTATAGTTTATATTTTATTATGAAGAAACTACAAAATATTGAGTGTTTCAAGTAATTTGGCCAGAGACTGTATAGAGCACTACGCCCGTAATTGCTTTGCCAGTCTACTTTTTTAGTTTTTTGTTAACTGATAAGATTGCAAATTTTGGTTTAACAGGATTTAGTACTTGTACTATAATATTCAAAATAGATTTTTTTTTACTATCTGTCGTCTCATCAAGACATAGCCACAGCTGTTTACCTTTTAATTCTGCTTTGATCCTATTTTAGATATCTTTACGTATACTTGGCAGATCTTTCCGTAACGCTGTCCGTGATGGTAAGTTCTACTCGGGATTGTATGTACACCCAAACTGTCGAAACGGTTCTTTATCGAGTAAGCGATGTGATAGACCACAAACAAACATCAAAAGTAAATCCAACGTAAATTGGGTTTAAGGTGGCACGCCATTTTTCTCATTTTTGTGCCGTACACTATTTATATGTCTTTTACAGTCGCCCTTGTTCTAGCACATTAATTGCATTTTACAAACTACACAATACTTTAGTTCCATTATAGTCCAAAACCGAAAATTCGCTGATAAATTTAGTGACTTTATTAGCCCACGGTCGTTTATTTTCCTTGCGTACATTAGACGTACATACATACATATATTTATCTCTATAATTACGATAATTCTAACGCTGCGAAGAGTTGATGAAAAACTGTTGCAATAAAACTATAATTTCATTCGCTGAAGTAGCCCGTTCCGATTCATCTGCATACATACGTCGCGTTGTGAGCGAGGCAACTTTACTTCTAACCTAGCGCGAAGCTCTCTGTGCCCGACCTAACTATAACATATCTTTACAGTGAACGTATTTTCTCGTTTAAAATTTGCAAACCAACTTTGCATACAATATCGACGACGAACTATACCAAGAAGCTTGTATATTGTTGGTAATCGTGAGCGAATTTCGGACATTGTACAAATAAAGTGTGTAATGCTAGTCTTGATTAAGAACTGTTGTACAATGTTGGCATTGTACAATTTCAGGCTTTGCTCATATTTCTGACCAATTCGTTTATGGAAATTTAAAATTTAAATGCCGTCCTAACGACTTTGAAATTAAAAAGCGCATCTTCGCCCATCCCATAGCCCGCTTTCGGAAGTTATTCGTTACGAGAATGACAGCTGTTACGTAAATGTTACTGGATGAGTGCTCTTTCGACATAACAAAGAAACTTTTATAATTATGTTTCGCCAGTTGGCATTTCCAGCGCGTTTTGAGCGAAAGAAACAGCCCGACACGAGATAATTAATTCGTTCCAACTGGGAAATGGAATTCTTAGGATCGATGTTGTGCTGCTTGTCGGAAGTGGAAACGTTCATATCATGAACAACTTTGTGAAATTCTTGCTTGTTTCCGTCATCGACTTCAACTTTTATGTATCAAAATAATTGGCTGTAATCTGTATTAGATGGGGAATGCTTGAATTGAACTTTGGCTTCATTAAATATATGTTTTGGATTTTACTAGTTATTCTTCTAACAGGGTTCAATATTGTGATCGTAATGACTTTATTCAACCCTCTCCGCCCACAATGATTGTTGGAAAAAATTATACATTTATGAGAGCATGAGTACATTTAAGTTACGGTCTCTTTGCAAAAGAAAGCAATACGTATAATTAAAAATTTAAGTCCAAAGGAAACCTGTAGAGGGTCCTTTCTAGGGCTTGGAGTCCCAACGGTCTGCAATCTCTACATACTTGAGGCTGCATCATACGTGCATAGTAAACTTGAGAATTTCGAGACGAATGCTGGGGTACATGACTATTTTACAAGAAATCCAGACCATATTCGCTGCGATGTGGCAAATTCTAACAAGTTTTATAATAGCTACATTCGTCTAGGTACAAAGATATTAGTTACAATTATTTACCGGCGGAGTTGAGACAGGGCCCGCTTGGGCGATTCAGGTGCCGTCTTAAAGAGTCTCTGAAAGATGTGTTACTATACAGTCGATGAGGTTCTTTGTTCTCCTGACCTCATGCTTGCTGCGCACTGTGAGACCAGGTAACATATGTTCTTTGTAGTTATAGTTGTTGTATTGTATTGTTGTGATTATGTTGTTGTTTATTGTAAATTCCACACCACTGGTAATGAATTAAAGTCTATCTATCTATCGAATAATCAACAAAAATCTGCGGTCCGGTTACATAATTGTGTTAACGACTGTTACAATATTTTTCCCACAATACTGTAGTACATTCTATCAAGTGATTTTTTTTCCGTGCAGATGGATAACCCGCGAAGGAATGTCGAAAACTTGCCCGTGTTTGTTTTTGTAATTTTGTTATCTATGTTCCAAAGCATTAACAATCTTCATTAAAATACTTTTTTCAACGCATAACACTTGAATAATCAATCCCAATGAGGGGTTTATTCCAGGAATTATTCGTTCCTAGAGGATCGAATTTTGTCGAAAAAATTGCAACCAATCAGTTCCTTTCGGCTACCTTAATAAGCAAAAGTGTGCTTTCTCGTTTCATCCATAATTGGACCTGCTAGCTCGACTAGAAGTGTTTTAAAATAGAACGCGAACGTGGTAGGACAATCTGCACAATTTGTCATTAAAATATAACTAGTCCCTTGTCAGTTGTAGCTTATGCCAAAGCATTTCTAACGTTTGTGAAGTAAGTTTTTACCAATAACGTTTCACATCCTCAATATGCAACAGTTTTGGGGATGGCGGTTACCATACAGCAGGTTAATTTGGACACGTTGAAAGTGGTTCATAGGTTTTCCAATTATGTCATGTTGAAATATAGGATTGGGATTCGTTTAAGGGTCATTAACCCAGGCAAATTACTCAAAAAAAATAGCAAGTATGGGAAATAATTTGTAATGTTTTGAAGCTTTGAGAAAAGTTCCGCACCTTGGGGGGCTGGCGCATCCCTCCTTCCCCCCAAAAGACAATTTTTTATATCTTTTTCAATTCGCACGCAAACGGTTCATTTTTCGAAAAGAATTATTATTGTAAAAATTATTCCCTATGAAATTCTACACAAGAAAGATTCTGTGCATGTTTTAAGTAAGACGAACCGTTTTCGAGATATTGGAGTTGGAAGAGGATTGAAATTCTATTCAAGTATGATTCTGGCAACTTTCTTGGTTTAGTCAGTTATGTGAATGAAAAGAGCAAGTAGGTACATGGAAAGGAAGTTAAAAGCGATTGTTGAAGCGAGACATATTTCTTAACGAAGATATAAAATGTATCGAACCCACAAAAGAAGCAAATGGCATTACGTGTTCAAATACGATGTTTTCCCGGTAATAATCCGCATTCATATACGTCACAGGGATCAACTCTGCATGAGCGTCGAAGCAGATGCCCTCCCAAAACATTACCAATCGGGATCCTCCCAACTTGCAAATCTCTTTCCTTCCCTTCGCTAGATATCCTCACGTTCATCAGGAGATTTTAAACTAACTCTCGTTTCGTCAGAGAATAAAACCTTTTTTCCAATTATTAACAGACCAATGTTGATGATTTCTGGCAAAACGCAATCTTTGAACTTCGTGCTCTCTGGTAAGTACTGGTTTTTTTTGCCGGTCTCCTGTTCCTTAATTTGGCTCTATTTAAACGACTTCTGATTGTTCGAGATATTACAACATTACGAACCGCTGATAACTTATTTTTTAACATATTATTAGTGATTCTCCCGCTTCTAAGAGCGGATTGTCTCAGAAAACGGTCATCCCTTTGATTGGTACATCGTTTTCGCCCTTGCTCTGGCCTTCAAATGTGAGATCCTGTTTTGTTAAATCATCTAACCATGCGACTTATGCTGGAATGATTTCTTCCTAACACTGGCAACATAACGCATCGAGTAACCCTCATCCAGGAGAGGCCCGTACTGCCGCCTCTACCGATTAATTTGTTTGGTGATTCATTTTTTTACTTTGAAACACTCGTAGATGAACTTTAAAACACGTAGTCGGCAGCTTTTGAAGTGATTTTAAATCAATTGTGATTAAACGTGTCTAATTGACATTTGCAATTTTAAAAACAGCATGTGCTTGAAATGTCAGTGGAGGTCCAAAGCCTACTTATAAGACAGTTAGTAGATTAAAAGTTATTATTATCTCTGAATTATTTAAAAAAATGTTCATGGCGCGTTCATTTTGTCCAGGAGCTTATATTGCCCAAGTTACCTTATATCACTACGAAAGTTAATTGTATTTTTAATTGTATTTATTTATGTAATACATTTCCATGAAAAGTCTCTTCCATGTAGACCGTTCTGTAGTCAACACAGATACTTCGTCAAAATTAAAACGATGCCCGATACTTCTATAACTAAAAGTTTCTAACCCTACCTAAACAAGATGACATCGCTTGGACAATCGTTGTTCACTCACATTACAGACAGTGTATATAAATTATTAGGAAGAAGGGTTGATAAAAAGGTCCTTTTACTCGCAAAATTCTTTTTTAATAAAACTAAATAACGACCGGTTTCGGGTCAAAGCCCATCCTCAGGTTAAGAATTTTTATTAATAACAGTTCAAAAGTCGTCTAACAATAAAAAAAATCAAGTTTTGTAATTAATGTAATATTAAAATTAGATTAAAATCAAATGTAAAAAGGGAACGAACACAACAAGTTAAAATACAATTGTCAAGAAATCTTTCTTCTACATTTCTTGACAATTGTATTTTAACTTGTTGTGTTCGTCCCCTTTTTACATTTGATTTTAACCTAATTTTAATATTACATTAATTACAAAACTTGATATGTCCATTCATCGCTTTACATCTGGAATATATTTTTTATTGTTAGACGACTTTTGAACTGTTATTAATAAAAATTCTTAACCCGAGGATGCACTTTGACCCGAAACTGGTCGTTATTTAGTTATATTAAAAAAAGAATTTTGCGAGTAAAAGGACCTTTTTATTAACCCTTCTTCCTAATATGAACAACTCGCAACGAGTCACCATTGAACATCTGTATATAAATTAGTTTAAACAGAAAAGCCGAATACTAAAATAAACAGTAGTATACATTCTCGTTAGCACCGGGTTTGATTGATACTCCTAGTGTTGTAACAGCCATTATAAGTGATAGTTTGATGATAACAGCTGCGACTATGTCTTGATGAGACGACAGATTGTAAAAAAAAATCTATTTTGAATATTGTAGTACGAGTACTAGATCCTGTTAAATCGAAATTTGCAATATTATAAGTTAGCAAAAGACTAAAAAAAGTGTACTGGCAAAGCAATTACGGGCGATACAGTCCCTGGCCAAATTACTTGAAACACTCAATATTTTGTAGTTTCTTCATAATAAAATATAAACTATACATGTATTATATTTTTTATTTATAAAATATATTGTAAAAATATGTAAATATTAAATAAGTAATTAATATTTAATCCATAACCCATGATTTTTAATAACACCCTTAATTCTTCGGGGCATACTTTCAATGCAAGACATAATTGTCTCTTTTATATCTTTATCGTTCTCCCATACATCCTTTATATTCTTCTTTAATATTTCCTTTGTAGGGTTTTCTCTTTCATATACCTTACTTTTTAGTCGATTCCATACGTTCTCGATGGGATTGAGATCCGGTGAATTTCCGGGCCAAAGTAAAAGATGTATGTGATTGTCTTCAAAGAATTTCTTAGCCTTTTTTGCCACATGGCAAGGAGCGTTATCTTGCATAAATATACCTCCTATCGGTATGCGACGTCCCGGCTTAAAATACGGTAATAACGTGTTTTTTAACACATTTATGTACTGCTCTTGACGCATTGTACCTTCTACAAAATACAAAGGGCCGGGTCCGTCTCCACTAATCACTCCCCAAATCATTACCTGCGGGGGGTGTTTTACAGTTCGAAGAACCGTGGACTCTGCGAGACGTTCGCCAGGTCGTCTTCGAACAAATTGTGCTCGCTGCACTAACACACAGAGCGAGCACTCGTCGCTAAAGGAAACCTATTAAATAATGTAAACATTAATTCAGTAAAAATCATGTTGTTAAGTTATTCACCTTTTTCCAATTCTCGTCTGTGAAATGTCGATATTCTCTTGCAAAGTTGAGACGAACAGATTTCATTTTTTCTGTTAAGCGCGGCTCTTTTACAGGTCTTCGGCCCATTAGGCGATTTTCGCGCAATCGGCGCCTGACAGTTCTGCTCGAAATCTCTATTCCTCTCCCTTGTAAATTTTTTTTGAATCATTTTAATTGTAGCAAATCGATTACTCAAAGCCTGATGAACAATTTCACGGTCAGATCTCTTCGAAGTTTTTCTTTTCCGACCGCACTTTGCCCGTCTTTGTGTCGATGTACTAGCTCCCTCGTTTAAGTTTCTAGCTGAACGCGATACAGAAGAAGGAGATACTTTCTGTAATTTTGCAATTTCTCGTTGTGAATGTTTGTTTGATTGTAGAAGAGATTGTATAGCGGCTTTTTGTTCACTTGTTAAATCTTTTCCGGGCATTTTCTACAAAAAACCCTAAATATTTCAATTTTTTTCAAATTCCAAATTATTATTAAAAGAGAGATAAAATAACAATTTTACCTTTGCAATAACGATGTTTCAACACAAAACACTTAACGATACTCCACAACTTAGCTTCTATACGGTTATGACGAAATATTTTAAAAAATATCGATGCATTTTCTAAACTGTGAACTCTCTAGATGTAAGTTGATAACTGAAATATTTATATATACGTACTTTACTCTTCTAAATTTAATTTCTCTGGTATTTTTATTTATTGATACAATAATCTAGTCCCCCTATAAACGATCGTATTCAAAGCAAAAGAATATCACTATAATAGGATGGGAATTTCCAGGTAAAAGGGTTGATTTATGACATGTTTCAAGTAATATGGCCAGGGACTGTAGTGTTGACCCAAGACACACGAATCAGGAAAGAATATGAGATCCATCGTCTTCAACATCATTAGTCCAATTTACTTGCTTTCCAGATGGTTGTCCAACCAATTTAACCATTTACCAGTACAGATTCCAGATTCGGTAGATAAAGTCATTGAGAACATACTGGTCGATATAACTTTCAAAGGTTTAGAAGAACTTTTTTTGGACAATCAAATGGATAGTGAATAGGTTATCGGATTAGTTTCTTTGGAAAGACTTTTTTGAAACAATTATTTTTCCAAATCAATAACTTTTACCAGTAACTTACCAGCAAACTAAGGGATAACAGCCTATCTCCTTTTATAGCTAACGTATTTATGGACAAGCGCGAAATTGAGCTTAAAAGTACCAAATAACGTTTCCAGCGCCTCAATATTTACCTATTTGATTTATTATGGTTATTGTTATTTTTTCGAATTCTCTTAGAAAATTTTTTGTTACTTACAATGATTTTCTGAGATGTCGTTTTTAATAAATTTTATACCATACTGTGATTTTCCACAATAAAAGACGTCACAGACAGTACATCATGTCATGTAATGCTTTTTCCTCTTTCCAATCGCAATTCAAGTGCCAAACATCCTGCCATGACCTGAACTTTTATATCCATTCTCGGTTCCATTTTCCCGATAAAATCATGTATTATAGAAAATTCTGTCTGCTCTAACATGGCGTCCAGTGATATTTGATCGTTTCGTAGCGGATTAGCAGCGGAGCTTATCGGACGCGGACAATTGATGACAAAATCCTCAAGGGAGACGTATACACTGTCGTTCCAACCCCAATTTAAACGTCACGTCGACGACAAACTCGCTTGTGCTTGACATCGGGAAATTCTAACCGACTATGATATTTAGACGCATACGCTGTTTGTTGGAGATGGTGGAAATAATTTGAAGTTTATCTAATATTGCACATGGCATCGAACACCGCTTAAATTTTATCTCTTTCTGCATGGAACCATAAAAATTTAGCCTGTTTGTGTAAGTATCCCAATGCAATTTAATTTAATGAGAGTGGATGCAAATATAGATGGGGTAGCTGTAAAAGCAAATGAGATACGCAGAATAACACTACTTAAAAACTTTGCGTGCCATGTGTGCTTGCATAGATGTGATAGTGAAGCTAGAAAATTTGAATGCAATATCGAAATGTTCTTTACTTGCTTACAGTTTTATTTTGGTAAATCATATTTTCTTTTCTTTTTTGAAAAGCTATTTGGGGGGGGGGGGGGGCAAACATTCAAAATGTATCTTATCCTAACTTTAAAAACGTTTAGTTAGAGATGGTGTATGTAGAATGCTAAATAGCTACATATGTTATACATGTAAAACGTATACATTAGAGAAGTAGTTCCCAAACTTTTTGGTCGAGTTCTCCAACTTTTTTTGTGTGGAACCCAAACTACTATAAAAGTTGTAAGTTTGAATGGACGTTCAGTGAAAACAATTGGTCAACAGTTAAGTAGGAATAAAATACATTAGAGATAAGTACACAATAAAAAAGGCATTTATTTTGATAAAATTGAGAAACTTGGCGTTAAAGGACAACGTGTTACAGATTATGGGGAAAGCTTTTTTTGACAGTAAAAACATAACAAGGTACCAAGAAACAGACACAATTAAAGTGCTATTAATTTGTTTAATCATTAGCAATATCTAACACAAAGGTTAACAAGGCATAAATGCTGCATATAAACAATATCCATTAAATGCAGATAATGAATTCAAGTTCAAAAATCAAAAAATTTTTAGCAAAGGAACAAATTATTACGTTGGATATACTGGTTATGTAATAAGCTTTCGATAATTTCCGCTTCAGTATACACGTTGGTCCACATTTCACCGGGATGCGAGAGATATTGTACGTAGCGCGGTCTGGCATACTTGCATTTATCCCCGCCGGCCGGCCTCGCCGCGCGCAACTGCTGTAGCCTGTCTGACGCACTCTTTGTCTTTCTGTGTACTCGTAAGGTTCTAACAAGAGATCGTGGATCTTGAATACATTATTTTAGTTTATACAACCGCAGAGGTGATACAGACTATTAAATGGTATTTTGCGAATTGCCGTAAATACCAACAAATAGACGAACGGCCTCAAATCCCTCTAACGCATTCCGAGCAGAAGGAGAGAGAAGTAAGGGTTTGTTCGTTAGTTGAAATGGGCGAACCTTGCTTTAGGCGACAAATTTCAGACAAAATCGGTATTAGTAGAAGTACTGTGAAACGTATTTTGAAACGCAACAAATACAAAAGTTACAAAGTTCAATATTGCCAGGAGATTTTTCCCCTTAATAAGGTAACATTGTTAGAATTTCAATTTATCTTGTATAATTATCGAATTTATTTTTCTTTAGCTTAATTTTATAAGAATCGTTGTTTATTTTCCTACTTAGAATTAATTTTTCGTTCTCCTACATCGTATAGCAGCAACAAAATGAACATAAGAATCTGTAATTTCTAACGTAATCTGAGAATACAGAAAAATTGTGCGGTAATTCTGTATTAGCACACTTTGTCAGAAGGCGTTGAATTATAATATTACGTGATTAAGCGGACAAGCGTGCGTACCGCTGCTCGCTTTATATACTGCAATTGGATGTGATCTGTCAGTGAGACTCGAATGCGCTGTTGCCATTCACAAAGGCAATATCCCGTTCGTATCTGGACCGTTGTGTATACTAGCACTGTCAGGAGATTTTAAAAACGTCAAAATGATATGAGTTATCCCGGAATTTATCAAAGCAATTGTATGATCGTGAAGCATACTGTGATCGAGCGGCCAAGCAGCGTTAGCAAGCTGTTGCCAAATATGTACTTCGCATGCGTATGTCCTATTTAAACCGGAGTTGAAAGATAAAAAACTGTGGTTATGTGTGGACAAAACAGCAGATCGTAAAAAACATTCTGTGGTTAATGTAATGGTACGTGCAATGGAACCACATCAATCGTCACCTTCAATTCTATTAGCTTCCAGACGAGTGCAACAATGTACTGCCGAAGTAATTTCAAAGTTAGGTTAAATACATTGGAAAAGTTAGAACTTTCAACAAACCAACTGTTAATGTTTATGAGTGATGGTGCCGCAAACATGCTTTCTGTAGGCCGGTCTCTTAAAAAACATTGTGCTAACTTGTTACATATTACATGTAAAATTCATGCTTTCAGTCATGTGGCAGATAGTATTAGAAAATGTTATCCTGAGGTAGACGCTTTCATAGCGTATACAAAAGCAGTGTTTGTCAAATCCCCAAAACGTATTCGCAAATTTCATAGACTGTACCCCAGTATGCCTGAGCCACCAGAACCTATTCTTGCACGTTAGGGAATATGGTTAGAGGCCGCGTTTTATTATCATAAATATTTTCAAAATATTAAGAACGTGGTTTTACAATTCGATCCAAAGGAAGCTGCGGCTATCAAGGAAAGCCAGTCGAAATTTCAAGATAGTCAGGTTAAAACGGATTTAAAAACTATTCAGAACAATTATTTCGGACTAGTAGAGGCAATAGAAAAATTACAAAATCCTTCGGTGTCTGTTTACGCACAACCATGCGCGGTAGAAGACGCAAAAAATGTTTGTGTTCTAGAAAGGCTTGAAAGTGTTTTAGAGAAAGATTCTGATTTTGGCACATTAAGACAAATTTGTGAAGGTGCGTCAACAGAACCGTTAAGTTGTTCCAAAGATTATTTTAATTACGCAAATATAACATCACTAGATGTAGAACGTTCATTTTCTGCATATAAACACACTTTTTCCTCACGCCGCACTCGGTTTGCCGAAACAACTGTGGAAACATTTCTAACATTGCAGATATTTAACGGACATTATTCACTTTGTGATTTCACGGAAGACTCTTAAGACGGTAAGTGTTTGAGCACGTATTATATTTTATTTCTGACCATTTATTTTGTGTAAACTTTTATGCGCCCGCCACTGGCTGTTGGCGCAAATTGAGCAACTCTAATCATTAGTCCATACGGACCTGAACTTCTGTCATTAGTTGTAGATTGTGTTTTGTCATATCTTCCCAAAGAACTATCTTGGTACCTCTTAGCTTCCTCTCATGTCTGTAGATTTCTCGTTTTATGCGAGCGATTAACGAATCTTACTATAATAGGATTGGCACCATTTTCGGTCTTCCCAATGTGATGACAGGAATCAATTATTTCATTAGTAATATTAATTTTAAGTTTCTTTGCAGAGGTTGATGATTGTTTCAGTTGTATTTTCTTTCCGCGTTTCTGGAACACCATAGATCCATTGTTATGGATCTGAAAAATATTTACTGTGAAATTTATTTAGAGTTCTCACTACTATCTGTGCTTTGTGTGTAATTAATTCTAATCTACAAAATGTGACTTCAAATTTACTAGCAGCAATGGGGTTAAAAATAAAGCGCAAATCATAACTTAACCTACAATTCAGATGGCACTCGTTGAGATATCGGCACACTTCACAGCACTCCAAATAGTTAATTAATTCGGAATGATTGTTTCGGGAATTCGCCCATTGTCATCCGTACGACCAAATAGTCTGAAATAATTCTATTATATTATGTGTGGTGCGGAGTGTTCAAATACCTTAATAGTTGCCATAGTACCTTACACTCCTCGCTATTATTATTCAATAGTTCGGATAGAGGAATCTGTACTGGTCTTCATAATTCTACTATAGTCCGCACAAACCACTTCATTTCAATATAATTAACCACACAAGTCTATATACACAGACACACACACACATATACGATATACAGTCGTGATTATCAACGACCATTGTAATGTAAAACAATTTCACTTCACGGTTGGTGGTCAAAGGTGGTTTAGACAGTATAAAATGGAATTGGCAATGAAGTCGCTTGATCATCATTCGGTTGGTAAGCTCCCTAACCGCAGTACTAGCGGTAAGGAAGTGATAAACATTTGTATTTGGACAAAGACCCGGCGATCCGCTATCTATTCTGAGGTAGAAGTGTGGTGCCTTCTAAACCGCGAGCTCCAGTGCAAACATCTTTACATCTGCTATGGAGATGGTATTGTTCGGCAGATAAATGGATCTGATTGCGCTACTTGGATTACAAAGTTGATAATTATAATATTTATTATTCGTCATCATCTGAATCACTCTCAACATTTTCAGCAGCTTTAACGAAGTCCGGGATCTCCAACATTTTTCTTTGTGAAGATATCACTGGGTCCGACGAAATGAACATCCAGTTCAATATATCAGTATTTGTCTCTACCAGTGATGTTTTTCTTGAGTGAAATAATACCAATTTTTTGTAATCTTATCCCGTACTTGCCGTAATTTGATAAGACTTTAGATTTAAGTTAAAACAGACGACATTTTATTGGTACCACCGTTTACGCGTCTATATGCAAAAGTAAAAAGAAATTTGTTGATAAAAATCAAAATGTGTTATGAAAAGACAAATATAGATGTAAACGTTGGAACTTTGAATCAATGCACCGTTTAAAATGGTAAACACTTCTACAAGAGATGGGAATCTGTTGGATTTATCGAGTAACTTTTTTTAATAAAGGGTTATTCCATGTCAAGTGATCAAGTCCCCACACTCGACCATCTCAGATTTTTTTCAAATTTTGATGATAAAGGCGGAGAAAAATTTGTAAGTAATGCGCGCAGTCCATTCAAGCAGTAACTTTGTCTCCTTTTTTTAGTCTTATATGAAAGGACCCCAACACAGAAACCAAGTACGTTGTTGAGAAAACTGAGCGCTTTTAAATGGTTGTCGAGTCAAGAAGCTCTTAGGTTTTCCAGTTGAGATATGGACGCTCAAAGATATGCTAAATTTGCGTCAACATTTTTTTGGGGCCATGTTCAGCTTCAAATATCTCAGAAACTATTTGTCAAAGAAGCTTAAATTTTGAAACAGTTAAAAACAACTATTTTTTCACTAGTTACACAGATGATGAGCTTTCTACATTGATTTCCCTGGAATATAGACTTCCCAGAAATTGGGATTTTTTTTGTCGCGACAAATTTTCAGCCATGTTTGAGTACTAAAAGCAAGAGGACTTGTTGACTGTTTTTGTTAACATTTGGAAGTTTGGGACACTGATAACTACTAAGCAAGCACAGCAATTTCCAGGCAAATATCTTTCTTATTTACTGAATGACAGCTTGGTGTCGGGGAGCGACATTTTACCAGCCATCACTTAAGAGGCTCTTACAGGTCATATATTGCATATTAGGAGCTAAGAATTTGGGTAATAACCTTTAGTCAGTTGTGGAACCTACTCACAAAATTTGAAAAAAATCTGAGATGGTCGAGCGTGGGGACTTGATCACTTGACATCGAATAACCCTAAACATAAACTTTTTAGAAAGCTTGGCTGTTGTAAATTCTTTCGAAGGAAAATCCTGATTGCATACGTGCAATAGAGAGGTAACATACAGCATCTTAGCTCCGCTCTTTTGATCCACATCCAAAAGTAATAGAAGACTGTTACCAAACCATAAAACATAAACACCGACACATACCTTCACAATGAGTCAGTATTTTCCCAGTTGATGTAGCAAAGAAAAATCAATTCGTTAGTATAATAACAGGGTCACTGATCATGCGATCGATTTGAGGCGAAATTTACTGCGTTAAGTTTAATTTCGTTTGCCACGTCGGGTTTATTACTCCGATCCACTTTTGGGGGCAAGTTATAGTGTGTTGGATATCTTTCTAACTCGCCGGGATATCAATGATTAATGGAAAGCCAGCGAACTACATCATTCATGAATCAATCAATGAACCATTACTGTCTCTAACCGTCTTCGAGTTACTATGTTTCATGTAATAAAATGTGAATTACGAAAATCACTTAGAATTGAAATCGATTACGTTTGATTTATGTGGAGTTATACCGCGCAACAAGAAAATTGTGAAAGTGTGCAGCTTAGTCTTACACTGAAAATTTCCTATAAAGATTGCCAACGTTCGTCTCTAACAAACTTCCCAAGACAAAAAGTTGGCACAAAATGGGAAAAAAATATTTTACATTTAAATTTAAAAAGACATACGTCGATAATTAATGCTTATAAAATAACCTAAAAAACCAAATCCCATATTATGAGAATCAAAGATGTCCTATTTTCTTGAGAAAGTAAGCAAGCTTTAAATGAGTGTTCTTTGTAACGAGATAGGCGCCATAAATTCTCGGCCTGACAGGCTTATACAGGTTCTAGCGAGGCCTACACTACATATATTACAGCTCGAAGAGTAGTAGCTTTCAGTGGCCAACCAGACAACGTGACTAGTGCATGAAAATGTCTCAGGTAATGAAAACGCCTAATCACATTAAACAATGTTTAGACGGCGTTTATGATGATTTATCTCCTTCATATTCCACTGTCAAAAAGTGGGCAAAATGTTTCCGTTTGGGGCAAGAATCCCTTGAAGGTGATGAGCACCCCGGTCGGCCAATTGAACTGATAACGCCTCAAAACATTTCAATTATTGAAGGAATGATATTAGCAGATCACCGTTTGAAAGTGAAGAAATTAGCAGTGATGCCTAACATATCTGAAACAAGTATTCGCCGAATTCTTCATAACCATTTGGGTATAAGTTAGTATAAGATTAGTGCAAGATGGATACTGCATCTTTTTTCTCTCTCCAACTTGAACGTCGGGTCGAATGTGCGAGTGTCGATGGAATGGCGGCGATCCCATGAACCTTGTCCCAGAAAGACATTTTGAGGAAAAAACTTTAGATTATTTTTACAAGAGTATAAACGATATTAACGCATCGCTGCACATAGTGCTATTTGATACTAAAAGTTGGTCAAAACTTGTTTTTTAATTTTATGTGTATAAATTCATAAGTAAAGCTGTTTTTAATGTGAGATGCTCAAATAAAGCTAAAAATTATAACAGAGCGGAAACTTTATTAAAACAAAGATTTGTTATACCGAAAAATTATTCCAATTCGAGACACTAGCTATCCTCATAAGATTCATGTTCATGGACGCGTTCTTGTGGTGAGATTCTTCTAGGTCCTCATAATTAATAGATGTTGAATCGTTTTTTTTTTTGGAAAATGGTTTCGCTGATTTTTCGGTAACGGGCGTATACTTGTGAAGAGGCTTCGAGTTCAACAGTATTCGTTTTGTAATATCTTTATTAGACACTTCTTGGAAACATTTTCTTTCGAAACCCTGCCGATATGTACGTAAGTTCTTGTTTCGGACTTCAGCAGCTTCCTCTGAAAGTTGCTCTCCGTACCATGTAATACAGTTTTATGCATTGTTGGTGTCATCGGATGCCAACTGTATAAACTTGCATACAATTGAGCTGTTTCAAAAGCATATTTGTTGAATTTATCGACACCAGTCTCATGTCCGCTTGATATGGCCTCCAATATAATCTTCAATCTATGTCGATTCTTGTCTAAATCTTTCTTGAATTCTCTTCTTTGTCTCTGCTATAACTTGTTAATCTTCTTCAAACCTTGTTTGCAACTTTCTAGTTAGAATCTTGTATTATAAGTAGAATTGCTCACTAGCGCCAACGGGCAGTGGCGGAGGTTCGATACAACCCTCAGTATAACTGCGAGTCTCAACTAGATCTGTTGTGTATACATGTACGCTGCCGTAAATACTATTTCGTAGTTCTACGTTTGTTTTAAAAATGTTGCATAGGTCGCGAAAACAACAAATGTAGGACAAAGTTACAGAATTTATAGCAGAAATGCCTGACCTAAATTATGATGGCGTTAAAATTCAATGTGTAGTTTGTAATATCCCTTTAATGTGTTGGTCCAAAAGGGATTGTCTACGTCACGTAAATAGTAAACAGCATTCTTCAAAAAAGAATTGCACACGACACTATGACAAATTTATATTTAATTTATGTGTTACCTTTATTGCATGTAATCTACCGTTTAATTTACTAGGCAAGGAAGCATATGTCTTCTTTTGGAATAACTATTCGGACTGCAAATTACCAAGTCGGGCATCGTTACAAAGAATTGTGCCATCTGCTCGTGAACATGTTGAAAAAAGAATTAAATCGGAGTTGAAAGATAAAAAACTGTGGCTATGTGTGGACGAAACAACAGATCGTAAAAAACATTCTGTGGTTAATGTAATGGTACGTACAATGGAACCACATCAATCATCACCTTCAATTCTATTAGCTTCCAGACGAGTACAACAACGTACTACCGAAGTAATTTCAAAATTAGTGTTACATACATTGGAAAAGTTTGAACTTTCAACAAACCAACTGTTGATGTTTATGAGTGATGGTGCCGCAAACATGCTTTCTGTAGACCGGTCTCTTAAAAAACATTGTGCTAACTTGTTACATATTACGTGTAAAATTCATGCTTTCAGTCATGTGGCAGATAGTATTAGAAAATGTTATCCTGAGGTAGACGCTTTAATAGCGCATACAAAAGCAGTGTTTGTCAAATCCCCAAAACGTATTCGCAAATTTCACAGACTGTGCCCGCGTATGCCTGAGCCACCAGAACCTATTCTTACACGTTGGGGAACATGGTTACAGGCCGCGTTTTATTATCATAAATATTTTGAGAATATTAAGAACGTGGTTTTACAATTCGATCCAAAGGAAGCTGCGGCTATCAAGGAAAGCCAGTCGAAATTTCAAGATAGTCAGGTTAAAACGGATTTAAAAACTATTCAGAACAATTACCTCGGACCTTGGAGGCAATAGAAAAATTACAAAATCCTTCGGTGGCGTTAGTGGAATCTCTGCAAATAGTGCAACATGTTCACGCACAGCTATGCGCGGTAGAAGACGCAAAAAATGTTTGTGTTCTAGAAAGGTTTGAAAGTGTTTTAGAGAAAGATTCTGATTTTGGCATATTAAGACAAATTTGTGAAGGTGCGTCAACAGAACCGTTAGGTTGTTCCAAAGATTATTTTAATTACGCAAATATAACGTCACTAGATGTAGAACGTTCGTTTTCTGCATATAAACACACTTCTTCCTCACGGCGCATCGGGTTTGCCGAAACAACTGTGGAAACAAATCTAATGTTGCAGATATTTGACAGACATTATTCACTTTGTGATTTCACGGAAGACTTTTAAGACGGTAAGTGTTTGAGCACTTATTATATTTTATTTCTGACCATTTATTTTGTGTAAACTTTTATGCACCCGCCACTGGCCGTTGGCGCAACTTGAGCAACTCTACTGATGAGGCTACATTTACTACCATTTTTCTTCTTTGATAGTCGCTGAAATCTTTTGAAGTTGCGCCACACAAATATCGCCAGATCTTTAAAAAGGCTAGACTGAATAAAACGGTCAACTCCCCGCTACTTTTGTCTTTTGATCTAACGTCTTAAGACTACATTTAAAATTTCACTCGGACAAACTCGGAAACAACAAAAATACTATTTTCTGAAATGAATTAAACGAAAAAATCTTTTCAAAGTGGTTCTTAAGTTATTATAACAAGTTAATAATAAAATACACCCCTTCAATATCAAGATCCATATTTAAACATTTTCCAAAATCACTTAAACGTTGATTGAAAATATGGTTTTCAACGCGCGAAGTAAATGACGATCAAATTCTGATCGACGTTGTTGATCAACCGTATAAAATGGTGTGTCAAAATGACATATTATTCCCAAAATCATTGTAACTGTCCGGTTATGTATCGGAGTTTTGACCAGCTTTTAGTATCAAATACCCCTATATGTGCGTTGTAATAATAAATAGAATTTCTTAATCTTCATCAAAATCGGATAAGAAATAAAGGAGTTATGATTTGTGAAGCTTTTCAGGAAGTCAATACATCACCGAAAATGTTGTACGCAGCTCACAATTCATATTTCCGTTATTGATGATAAAAAAACCTAAAGTTGTTATATGAAAATTTGCTTATTTTCCAATGTAACATGTTTTCTTAAAATAGAATTTTATATAAAATAATACTTAAAATAAAATTCCAGTAATTGTTCAATCTTAGAACTTACACCCATTCCAACCCTGCATATACCTGAATCCGCCCAATGCTGACTGCAGCTGCTAAAATTCTAAATTATTACCTACCTCATTCGATATCGTATAGATACGATTTTGCATGGCATCGTGTTTTTTTTTTTTGTGCCGGTTTAAAGATGTTTCCACTTTCGGAAGATATACGAGACCACAGGTCGCCATCGCAACGCGATATTTGTAGATTAATTAATAGCGAGAGCAGCTGTTCTCGGTGCAGCTGATTTGAAAAAGTTGATCTCGACGTGTCTCTTTTTAAATTTGTCCGCTCATATACAGCATAATTATGTGGAAAGATATTTTCTCGAAATTTTTATTAGGCGCACCTGGCTCTCGCCATCCTGATATATGGTATGTAAGTACAGTGTAATTTTAGTGCTTATTAAAATGCAGCGTGGTATTACCAGATTACGCCATAAACTTTTTTATGCGCGTCCGCATATATTTAGTTATTTAAGTGATTTTTTTTTGTAAGTACATTGGTTGTGCAAAGTATAAAAGCTGCGAAACGCAATCTAAAGTGATAATCCGATTGAATTTAAGCTTTACACAGAGTATATACCGGATGTCCCAGATTCAATGTTACAAGCGATATCTTCCTTATTTGCAGCGATATAAGATCGAGCAAGGTGTCAAAAATGGTTGGCAAAATCCTAAAAGATATACTTTTTAAACCTACCCCTACTAAATCACCCTCTCCCAAACCAATTTTTTTTTAATTGCCCCTCTCATCTTTTTGACTTTATGATTGATGTACTAGAAGTTAGGAATACAACGGTATAAATAAAATTTTCATTTAACAAATAGCTACTAATAAGCACGTACTATAAATAATTAGTTTAAACTTGATTTTACGTAAACAATCATCTAGGTTGTTCGAATAAAAATGATTCAGATATTTATTTCAATTTGCGAAAATAGTTTACGTATTCTACCGGGTGGCCAAATAAAAATGGCAGCCGGCTATATCTCAGAAACTAGTAATGACAGAGCTTTCGGGTAAAATCTTTTTTAATAAACGTGACTAAAAGAAAATACTGGAAATGATTTTGAAGTTTGTAAGATGACCAGAAGATGGCGCAACGATCACGACTAAATATGAAATTAAAGTTTTCATCGTGTTTTTTCTAATTAAGAGTTACCTATAATATACATATATTCATTTTATTCCCAATCCAATTCCTTGTCTTTTGCGTTCAACACATTTTGTCGTATCTTCTAAAGCAAAGTGGTGGGGAGACGTCAATTGCTTTTTTAAATAAATGTTGGTTACTCCTGTCAGGCTTAACCGATTTTAACAATCTTGGCTTCGTTTAAAAGAACTTTATTTGGTCTATGAAATGCAGTTTTAGTCTACTTCTTATGAATTGTACCCTTACCACTAGAGGGCGTTATCTGACTTTATAACAAATAAAGCGGCTTTTCGCAAAAATTTTAAATAGAACGATATATATCTTTTCACGCGGAAGAGTAGGGAATTAAAAACTCAAGATGTCGGTGAAAACCGCATCTCGATACCTTTTCTTTAACCGGAGATATTAACGAAAAAATATAAATATTTGTTGCACCTGGACGACACGGTTTTGCCGATTGTCTACTATTTTATTTAAATTTCTAAATATAACCATATTAGTAAAAATAAAAAAAGGGTATTCTATTTCAAAGATCATTATTTATTTTAGTACCTTATAATAACATTGTTAAAATTAGAATATAGGTGTTGTAATGTTGGTGTAAATATCACAAATGTGCAACAACAGCTTTTACTATTTTGAAATGTTCAGCATAATAAAAAGCTGCCTGCAACCATATTCCCCAACGTGTAAGAATTGGCTCCGGTGGTTGACGAATACCAGGACACTCTGTATTAAATGATCGTAGGCGTTTGGGAGATTTCAAAAATACTTTTTTTGTGCTTGCTATTAATGCATCTACCTCGGGAGAGCATTGTCGAATGGTTTCTGCCATAGGATGTAAAGCATGCACTTTACACGTAACATGTAAACACTTGCAACCATGTTCAAGAAGAGACCGGCCTACCGAACGCATTATCGCTGCGCCATCGCTCATAAACATTAACACTTTATCTTTTGAAATTTGAAATTTTTCCAACGTACTAAGTACAACCTTCGTAATTGCTGCAGCAGTACACTCTTGTAGTCTTCGGCTAGCTAGTAACAGTGGTAATGTAGGTTTACTAGGGTCTAATATGCGTACCATAATATTTACAATTGATTTTTTTTTACAATCTGTTGTCTCGTCAACACATAACCAAAGAAACTGTTTTTTCAATATGCGTTTCATTTTCTTTTCCACGTCATCGCGTACAAATGCAACATGCTTACGTGCCGTTTTCTCCGTTGGCAGCCGCCACTCGGTACTGTATTTGTCCCAAAAGTCCTTAAACGGTTGTTTGTCGAGTAAGGCTAGTGGCAAATTACAGTTTATCAATATAAGAATTACATAAAAAAAATGCACTTCTCGGTGGCATGCCCAATTTTCGTTCTTATTTGACATCAAATGTATTTTGCACACTTTATAAACTATCTTACTCCCGTTGTAAAACAAATCGGGAAAGTCAGAAATAAACTTATTTACTATGTCTTGAAAGGGTCGTTTTTTAGCCTTCGACATGTTCACTAAAAACTACAATTAATAACTACGTCTGTATCAATAACATCAAAACGCACTACACTAAATAATGACTACAATTAATAACTACGTCTATATCAATAAAATCAACACGCCCTATCCGCTATCCAATGCTAAACTGAACTGAGTGATGATTTGTCGTGTCGTATCATAATCGACCAGCCCTCCCGGCCCACCTAAACACAGTCACACCGCCGCTGCGATTGCTCTCCAGTTACCGGGCTCTAGTTATGAATCCAAAGAGAAAATGGACCTGTGATAATTCATTTATCAGTCACTGATAAAATCAAAGTTTGTTGCATTTTTCAATTTTAACATTCGTTAATTTCCATTTGTTTGATATCAAAATTCGTTTAAAATTGCCGAAAGAGTGTGTAAGAATACTCCCGATCCCATAGTTCATTTAAAAATTTAATCAACGTACAAAAATTCCAATTTTTTAACAATTTCCCTGAGTTAAAACATTTCAGTACACAATAAAATGATGCTCGCATTTAAAATCTCGATTTCAGTCTTTTTTTGCCATATTATCGTCAACATTTTTCTCTGTTGTACCGAAAAAACGTGATTTGTATTCTATTTCCGCTCACAAGGGTGGTATGTCTCCTAAAATACCAACCAGCGAGATATGGAGACGTTGTAAAGGGTACGCCTGAAGCAATAAAGGGGCAGGCATAAACGTGCGCCTGTTAGGAAGGTATAAGAAGCAACCGAACCAAGTCTGAACGGAGTATTAAAGGTGGTCGATCGGGTGACGACGTTGGCGCGATAGTCGAGCGTTGTATAGTGAGGAAGGAAATGGATTGGAGACGTCGGGGCGCGGCCACCCTAATCAATATGAATCTTAAATGCGTAGACATGGAGACGCCGAACGTTGCGACGCGCCTAGCCCGCTACGGCCACTTTTGAATTAAGCGCCCGATGGCGGACGACGTCCGCGAATATGGAAAATAATGGAGGATAGACGCGCAGGGCCAACGCCAAGCCATAATGTAGCGGAAAGGGTATGTGAGCGACGGTCAACCTGTTGCTGACGGCGACGTTCTGTCGGGAAAAAAAGCGATCCTTGATAAAGGACTCGTCTAGAGTAAAAAGAAGGTGATAACGTTTGGAAAGATGCCAACCGATTGTTGTCAAAAGCTAATTTGTAGCCAGTGACTAGAGAATATAAATCCAACCATTTTGCTACAGTCGGAGAACAAATTAAAAACTCATTGTGAGACTGCGAAAATAATAAAAGAAGTGCATAAAATATTTATACATTTATTTATACAAATAAACAAGAAAATATGTAACAATGATATTTACACACTTTTGAACGACAGAAGCTAGCGTTTAAAAAAAAAATAGGTCGATTTCTATTTCCTGCGAACTAACTTTTCCCATTATTGGCAGTTCAATTGTATTTCCGGTATCACCGGAAGTGATTTAAACTTTCTTATTTTAAATAGAACGCTCTGTATATTTTTACGTTTTTAGAAAGGTGAATTCAACGATACCACATATGTTATACTTTAATTTAAGAAATATGACGATATGCCGCATAGATTTAGGTAATCTGTTTTTGTTGTTACGCAAAGTTGGCTAGGAAAGACCGTCAAATTGTTTCTTGTGATGCCGGACTGATCTAAAGAGCTCGTTGCTAAGCAAAGTAATCGTAACAATTACCAAACTGTCAAATCCCAATTGCAAAAGCGTAAATATTCTTGTTATTTATTGTTATTATCACTTGCATTTGTCATACCTTCGTTCTTTGTGTTCGTTATTATTTTATCTCATTTTAATTTGTTTTGGTAATTGTTACTTTATCGAACTTATTTGTTATTAATTAGTTGTGATAGGTTTGCAATTTTGCATGGTTCGTGTCAAAGCCATCATAAAAGTAACAACACAAAAAACCTAAAAAACGGACATATTGTTTATCAAAAATTATCAAATTTAAACAAACCTACCATAATTAATTATAATCTCTGGTCATCCAGTTGATTTATTTGATTGATTGATTTTCCTACCAAAGCAGGGCTGGTCTTTACATCCCTAACACTGAAGCTTAGTAGCTTATTGTATTATTCCTGCTTCGGTTTTGTTTTACTTGAACAGGTTAGTTCCCGCAATCAGGTTTAAGAGCCTATGTAATAAATCTTTCTCCATTGGTAGTTCGATTGTGCTTCGCATAGCGAATCTGCGTTCAGCTAACGCTGCACATTCGAAATTAATATGAGAGGCTGTTTCCTCCTCCTCATTGCAAAGTCCACATAAGGGCTCATCTTTGTAGATCCCCATCTTATGCAAGTGGCCTCTCAAACAGCCATGTCCTGTTAATAGACATGTTGCTGCCCTAAGCTGTATCTTGCTTAATTCAAGCAGGTCAGCAGTCAGATGTTGCGACTGTCTTCCCATCATCCGTTTGCTGTGCTTTTGTCCAGCTGCATGTTTCCTATTTAATTGGTGTTGTGTTATGATCCACTCATTAATTGCACCACGCACTGCACTCTTGGTAATACCTAGACCCGGTTCAGGGCCTATATAATTCATTTTTGAACCTTCCCTCGCTAGCTGGTTTGCAATTTCATTGCCCGCTATGCCCCTGTGCCCTGGCACCCACACCAGTGTGACCTTGTTGTGTTTAGACAGAGCCATTAGGGTTTGCAGGCACTCCCACACTAGTTTGGAGGTTATACGATAAGATGGTAGCACCTTTAAGGCTGTCTGACTGTCAGAGAGAATGCAAATCGTCTCACCCTGCAGTCGCCGACGCAGACTCTCCCACGCTCAGGTTTGTATAGCATTTTTGTTTGAAATACCGTGGTATATCGCCCAAGTGATACACATACTTTGTATCCCTGGTTTTCCTCATATACACCAACGCCAGATGTAGTGCCCGTTTTGGACCTGGCCATCTAGTTAGGACCACTTAAAAAAAAAATATGATTTTGGGGTAAAATTTAAAAAAGCAGTTGGTAATGTTGGCAATATTATTATTTAATTACTTGTAACATGTAAGTAAGTATAATTTGAACATATATTTACTATTTGCTTGTTCCTCTTCTGTGTTTTATTATTTCCTCAATCCTTTTTGGCATACTACCAATGTATCTTTTTAAGCTTTTTTGTTTTTAAATTTCGTCGCTATTGTGCCATACATTTTCAATATGTTGTAATTCTTCCTTTGTAGTTGAGTTTCGTGTAGTTACGATATTTTTCAAGAAATTCCATACATTTTCAATTGGGTTTATGTCTGATGAATTGCTTGGCCAAGGTAGTACATGCAGGTTTTTAGATTCAAGGTATCGCATTACCCTTTTTGCCTTATGACACTGTGCATTGTCTTGCATGAAGGTATATGGTCCTTGAGCTGAATCCAATGAACATATAAGGTATTAAATAGTTTTGTAAAACTTTTTTATATTATTGTTGTTCCATTGTTCCGTTAACGAAATATAGTGGTTCCGGTCCTTCTGTCGTAACACATGACCAAACCATTAGAGATGGTTCGTCGCTAGAAATAGGAAAAAGTAAAAAAAATGTAGAGAACCGTTAAGCGAACTATGAGGATGAATTTGACCAAAAATACAGATGATAAATGAAACTTACCTTTCCCCAATCTTCAACTATATTTTTTAACCCATTGAAATCGTGTCACGTTCATTTTAAATGTTAGTCTTGGCTTCTTTGCCGGGCGTCTGTATTTCAAGTCTGCTTCATGAAGACGTCTACGGACTGTTCCGGCTGATATTTGTATATCTTCTCCACTAAGAATTTTTTGCATTTGCCGGCACAGTATGTTCTGGCACTACTTGTACTAGGAATATTCTCCTTAATTAATTTCGCGATTCTCAGAATAATTTGATGTGATACACCCTCTTTTTGTGCAACTTCAGATTGAAAGAATCCTCCCGTCTCTAGAAGAGCAGAAATTCGTGATTTTTTCTCTATGGTTATATCCTTCTTCTTTCCCATTGTGATAATAATTGACCGCGAAAATAGACGCACACAAAATTAAAATTCTGAAATATAAGTTCTTTGGAAAATCGGTAAAAATATTGTTTTTATTTATATTTGCAATGATATTAAGGAACTAATGAACGGCACAATTCAAAGTAAACATGATTATTGTACGTACGGATGGCAAGAGGCGTGATTCATAGCAAGTGGAAAATCGGTTGATATCACTTCCGGTAATACCAGAAATGCAATTGAACTGCTGATAGTGTGCAAAAGTTAGTTCACAAAAAAAACAGAAATTGGCCTATTTTTTCTAAAAACGCTAGCTTCTGTCGTTAAAAAGTTAGCATGGGGGGGATACTTTAGGACCTCACTGTATACCGTAATCCGGGGTAACTTTGGGACAGCGGGTAATTAATAGCATTGGCTTGAAATTCGAAAGCCGAAAATTACCCGCTGTCCCAAAGTTATCCCGGACTACGGTATTTGAAAATACATGAATTTGCCCACTATGTGTACCAGTAAAATTATGATACGAAATATTCAATAAACATGTGGTAATAATTATTTCAAAGCTAAGTGCATCGTACGGGAGAGGGTAGTATGGTAGGAGGACAATAAAACATGTTATCAATAAAATCCGCTTCGTATAGTGGGTAGTTACTTTTACTTTTCCTTTCGCCATTGCAATCACTTTTGTTTTTCTTGCATCTATCATCATACTTCTTTTATTTATTTCCTCCTCCGAAATTTTTAAATTTCAAAAAGCGCGCTTCGCTAATTTAAGCTTCTTGTAATCTATACTCAGTAACATAGAAATTGCAACAGCTAGAAGGGGTTGGAATTTCCGGATGAAATTTGGTAGGAAGGTTCACCTATGTAAAAGTAGTAAATTATCAAAATTTGGGAGGAAAATCTTTATTAGTTAAACAAAATTTTATAATAATTGTTAATTATGTGTGGGGCCACCTCTCTGATTTACACATTCATTTACACGCCGTAGCATTGATTGAATAAGGTGGTTTATCTCGTCTTGGGGTAATCCCTCCCATGCAAGTTGCACCTCATGTCTTAAAGCCTCCAAAGTTAAAGGAGGACGCTGCACGTTTCGCAACCTTCTATCCATTATGTCCCATACATGTTCGATGGGGGAAAGATCTGGATATCTTAGAGGCCAGGGCAAAAGATTAATCTGGGCCTGTTCAAAGAAGTTCAAGGAAAACCTTGCTACATGAGGACGTGCATTATCTTGTTGGAATAATGGATCTTCGAGCCCTTGTAAATATGGCAGAAGATGTGTTCCAACCACCTCCGCAATGTATCGTTGTGCTGTCATATTGCCTCGAATGAACGCCAAGGAAGACCTGCTGCCATAAGTAATCGCACCCCAAACCAGAACACCCACAGTGCGGTGTACGTGCCTCTCAACGGTAAATCGAAGATTCCGTCGTTCACCCCGTCTTCTTCTGACTCTGACGACCGTCGGGCATGCCTAAACAAAATCTTGATTCGTTACTAAACACAACATGACGCCATTCAAGATTCCAATAAGATCTTTCATTGCACCATTGTAACCGTTGCTGATAGTGTTCCGCAGTCAAAGGAAGCACAAGTTGCGGACGATATGATGTTAACCCAAAACTTCGGATTCGGCGATAAACTGTTCTAAGGGTTACATGGCGACCTTCTTCACCAAACCATTGGTCACCAATTGCCGGAGTAGAGGAAAATCGGTCTCTAAATGCCAGTTGTTTTAAGCGACGATCTTGACGCTCATTCGTTCTTCTTGAAGCCCCGGTTCCTCTTCTACGACGTTCCTAGCCATCTTCAAACATACTCGCATTACAGTAGACCGATTTCGATTTACACGGTTAGCAATTTCCCCAAATGAAAAACCAGCTTCGCGCAAACCAATAATTCGATCTCTGTCGAATTCGCTTAATTGTCGATACACGGCTCGTCTTCTCAACTCTAGGCATAGCTAACACTTAATTGAACCGCAGTTCAATGAGAACAACAACACAAATCGAGAAAGTTATAAAAAACACCGCAAAAAAACATTCAATATCAGTGCTGAGAGAGAGGTGGAAACCTCAATAACAACATTATTGCTTCACTGAGAGGATTCAAATTTTGACCATTTATTACTATTACATAGGTGAATATTCCTACTAAATTTTATCCGGAAATTCCAACCCCTTCTGGCTGTTGCAATTTCTATATCACTATATATTGCTTTCATGCACTTTTGCTTTAAGTTTTTCCTTGGTATTTTATCAAAAGCTATTATCCAGGTTCAGAAATGACATGTGGATTCCTCCGTTAATTTTTTTCTGTATTAGTTGCCTTAATGTGAGAACGCGAATTTGTGTACTTCTGCCTGGCCTGAATCTATTCTGGGCCTCCTCTAATTATTCTTCTGTTTGGGTTCTCAATTTTCGCTTCATTGTTTACTAACATAGCACTACAAATTACTTAGATTATTGTTTAAAGAAAATACTATAGTATGAGTATAGGGCGAAACAATTAAACCAAAATATAACATTAACTAAATTTTATTACGACATCAACCATGAATGATCTTGCAATCATCATTACCTGCATGTCCATTAACAGCACGTAGTTGCTAACGTGCAGTAAATGTGAAATTTCCGCTTGCGCAGCGAAGCTAGGCATGAAACGATGTTTCACGGGCAGATGGTATTTTGTCCAGACGCGCGTATTGATCTTTTGAGTGCGCTAGGCAAAACACATACGCTACGGCATTGTCGCTAAGGTATCAATGACAATACAACGGAAATTGTGTTGAGACTGTTCTTGGCACTTTTGCTTTGCTTTCTTCCTTCTGTAGTAAATACCTCCATTCTAGTCGTTTTTTTTTTGTCCTGATCGTGTGCGCCATGTACAATGGCACAAAAGTAAACCTGGACGATATGCAATAAACCTGAACGAAAGTGAACTTTGTTTATGCTGCCGATGCTACCTTGTCGCTTGACAGTCGTTCAAGTTTACTTTAGTCCCATCGTACATGATCCCATCAATGAAGTATTGAACAGGAATTTTCAATCATTCGCGTGTTTTCACGTATGTACATGATTGAATTGAATGTGTGAATAATAATAATAATAAGCTTTATTGCCCAACAGAGAAAATTCCAATTACTGGACAAGTAATTAATTAAACAAATTACAAAATAAGTAAAAGTAACAAGTTACAACAAATTATTAAAGTATTATGTAAAGTATCGTGAAAAATATCACATTGCGAAGATATGAGATTAAAGTTTGTACAAGTCAGATAAATAGGTAATTTTAAAAGAGCATTTGTTCGAGGAAACGGTAGATAAAACGTATTCGAATACCGGACACCAGAGCGTGGGATTATAAATTGTAATCTTTGAAGTAGTGCAGAGCAGTCAATGCAGCTATTACACAATTTCCAGAGAAACACCAAACCGGAGGATATGCGCCGAAAGTTAAGAGAGGGTAAATTAAATCGGAATAACAGTAACATATAATCAACGCCTCTCGGTGGGTACACTCCGTCTTGCCGGAACGAGAGGAGTTTAGCAAATCTGCGTTGGACCAATTCTAATTGGCGTTCATGCGTTAAATAGTAAGGGCACCATATGATGGACGCGTATTCCAGACAGGATCTAACAAGAGCGTAGTACAAAGATTTCAAGGCTACCTCATTGGTAAACTCTCTGCAATTTCGCACAATAAAGCCAAGAGATCTTCTGGCCGCATGGGAGATACTGATAATGGGTTGCGCAAAAGTGAGTTTGCTACCAAACAAAATCCCTAGATCTTTAATTAGTTCGACACGTTCTATGTTAACTTGATTAAGCTCATAGTTGAAAGTAATTGGCGTAGATGTACGTGTGAAAGAAATAACTTTACATTTGGAGATACAATATGATGATAAAGAAACGTTTTATTATTTTTTATATTACAATTCGTTGCCGTCATATGAAATTTGTCTAAAGCCGCGTACAGACCGAGGTTCCAACGCGTATCAAGGCACATGTGGCGAAAATTCGGCAGCGTTGGAATTGGTGTGTACGACACGGACCAACGTGACCGAACTGTGCCGAACGGTTGTAAAAGTTGGCGTTCGGTTGTCTTCGCTCATGGAGCGGTATATCAAAGAAAGTTTGATTTGGTCTGTACAGGATTTGTTTATTGTTAGTCGTTTGCATGTGCTTGTCGATAAGGCGTGCTTTCTTGCGTAGGTATTTTTATTTTTTGAAATTAATTCAATAAACTGTTCAGTCGTGTACTATGTGTTTTTGCAAACAATACGTGTTTATATGTGTGTTTATATTACACTTATAATTAACCTGGGCAAATATGCGGTAACAGCCAGAGGCGTGGCGAGCGCATAAAAGTTTACACATAAAATCGAAGGTAAGAAATAAATTATAAAACATGCTGAAACACTTACCGTTTTAAAAGTCTTCCGTGAAATCACAAACTAGGTAACATCTGTTAAATATTTGAATCATTAGATATGTTTCCATAGCTGTTTCAGTCAAGTGAGTACGACGTGCGGAATAAATGTTTTTTAATGCCGAAAGCGACCGTTCGACATCTAGCGATGTTATATTTGCATATTTAAAATAATCTTTGAATCATCTTAATGCATCTTCACACGCACCTTCACGAATTTGTCTTAATATAAGAAAATCGGAGTCTTTCTCTAAAACACTTCCAAATTTTCGTATTACACACCAATTTGTTTCGCCTTCTACAGCGCATAACTGTGCGTGAACATCATTCACAATTTGAACAGATTCTCGACATCGAAACATTTTGTAATGTTTCTATTCCCTCCGCTAGTCCGAAGTAATTGTTGTGAATAGTTTGTAAATCTCTTTTAACCTGACTATCTTGAAATATTTCCTGGCTTTTCTTGATTGCTGCAGCTTCTGTCGGATTGAATTTTAAAACTACCTTCTTTATTTGATCAAAATATTTGTTGTAGTAAAACGCAGCCTGCAACTATGTTCTCCAACGCTTAACAATCGGCTGTGGTGGTTCAGGCTAATCAGGACACAGTTTGTGAAATAGTCGGGTACGTTTCGGGGACTTTAGAAACACTGCCTTTGTACTAGCAATCAATGCATTTACAACTGGAAAACATGTAGGAATGTAATGTTACTTATGTACTACTCGTTGGGGAACATGGTTAGAGGCTGCATTTTATTATCTTAAATATTTTGAGAATATAAAGAACGTGATTTTAGAATTCGACCCAAAGGAAGCTGCGGCTGTCAAGGTAAGCCGCTTGAAATTTCAAGACAGTCAAGTTAAAACAGATTTGGAAATTATTCAGAAGAATTACGTGGGACTAGCGGATGCGATAGAAAAACTACAAAATTCTTCGGTGTCGTTAGTGGAATCTTTGCAAATAGTGCAACATGTTTGTGTTTTAGAAAGATTCGAAAGTGTTTTAGATAAAGACTCTGATTTTGGCACATTAAGACAAATTTGTGAAGGTGCGTCAACAGAACCGTTAACTTATTTGAAAGATTATTTTACTTACGCAAATGTAACGTCACTAGACGTAGAACGTTCGTTTTCGGCATACAAAAACACTTTTTCTTCACGCCGCACTCACTTTGCCGAAACAACTTTGGAAACAGATCTAATGTTACAAATATTAAATAGACATTATCCACTTTGTGATTTCACGGAGGACTCTTAAAACGATGAGTGTTTGAGCACGTATCACATTTAATTTATTTTGTGTAAACTTTTATGCGTCCGCCACTGGCTTTCAGCGCAGTATATTTTTTTAAATTTATAATTACATTTAGCCAAAGTTAAGATTTAACAGCATCGCTAATTGCCTCTTTCACCGAAACTGAATTTTACAGCTGTAGTAAATGATCCATCATTGTAATTTCACCCTAACTAGATTGACATTCAACCAGTTCTCTCCGCGTTTTTTTTACTAATGGACGCTAATCCCAAAATCCACATCGAACAAGCAGTAGCGAGGCAGAAAATTAATTAAACCCTTCACTGTACGGAACATTAATTTCCCCTCAGCAAACTTAATCGTCTATCCCAGACGGATGTTAATATACGGAATCTTTTGTTTTTCTCTTCGTTGAGATCGTTTCGATCCTGAAGTGAGAGCGAAGCCTCGATATTTGCTGCTTCGCCTTCGTCGAATGTGCTGCCATCTAGATTGCATTCATGACAACGTTGGCTTTTTTAGTTTAGCCACTTTCCTGCGTTCTTCTACCACGGCACGTTTTGCTGATGTTATTTCCGGAGAAGGGAAGAAGATGAATAAATAAATATCGATTTAGGAATTCGTTTGCGCTTGATACGTAATTGATTTGGTATTTGTCGAAGCGAAAATCTGTTCTTTTCAGGATTGTAAAATTCCTTCAAGGCGGCAAACTTTGATCTTACTGTGGAAGTAATTTATCGCTTGCTTCAACTTCGTGTTTGAACGTTTAAGTAAACACCAATCAATAATCAGTACTTGTTGGTGTAGAAAAAATAACCTATTCAACATAATGTTTTAAACTTGATGTAAGTTTAGAAATTCAGCGTAGTTATTAAGAACCAATTCTCAAAATTGACTCGTAATACTCGGTTTCCATAAACAAATTATTTCTTCGTCGATACAATATAATAGACGTTTAAGCTCTTTTTACAATACATTTGTCAATTAATTCAAAAATTAATTACTCGGTTGATGAACAAAAATTGATTCATGCAGTACAAGAATCGTTTCGAAGTTTGTAACCATAGTAACTGTAGTTAGTTAGTTCGCCGCGCTCCTATTCAGTTTTGTATATACGTTTATCTGTAGTTTTTAGTGAATTATGATAAATTTGTTCATTTCGTGAAGTTTTCGTCCAAAAATCAGTCTTTTCAAAGCTGGCTGTACGGACAAGTTTAAAAATAGAGAACTATCTTCATTCATTGTAAGACTGCAGCGATAAAATAGATAGGCGAAAAATTCCTGGCTTGTGATTGGCTAATAGACGAGGCAAATTCACATACACAAAAAACATTTTATTCAGTGGTATTCAGTAAATGAAATTAAGTTGGATAAAACGAAATATCGCCGATATCTAATGTCATTTGTCAAACATCTTTGTTGGCTTTGGTTTTGTATTTATTGCGTTTTATTGTCGTTCGGTGTGATTTTATAAACAAATTATCGCAAAATAGTTCTTTTTAAAGCTCTACTTGCTACTGTTGAACACTTGAAGGTATTCTTGTAATAATTATATAAAATGACACTGATAACTAACGCTGGCCACGAGCGGTACCGCGCATCGGCGTAGAATCAGTTCGGACCGAGAGGAACGGTAGTATTACTTCGTCTGCGGAGCAGTACGGACATTTTCGCCGCCGGTCATTTGCGCAATTGTTTATCTGTCCTAGAAAAATTATGATTTCGTCAGCAAAACGACCGCGGTCGGACAAACATCGAAAATTTATTGCAGAAATTCCAGACTTAATATATGAAGGTGCTAAAATTAAATGTGTAATCTGTAAAATCCCGTTAATGTGTTGGTCCAGACAACATTGTCTACGACACGTAAATAGTGAAAAGCATGTCTCAAAAAGAAATTGCGCACGAGACAATGAAAAATGTATATTTAATTTATGCGTTACCTTTATCGCATGTAATATACCGTTTAATTTACTAGACAAGGAACCATTTATCTGCTTTTGGAATAACTATTCGGAGTGAAAATTACCAAGTCGAACATCGTTACGAAGAATTGTGCCATTTGCGCGCGAACAAAAATAAAATCGGAGTTGAAAGATCAAAAATTGTGGTTATGTGTCGACGAAACAACAGATCGGAAGAACCATTCTGTTCTTAATGTAATGGCACGCAAATTGGAACCTCATCAATCGGCACCTTCAATTCTATTAGTCTCCAAACGAATACAACAGTGTACTGCCGAAGTAATTTCAAAGTTAGTGTTAAATACATTGGACAAGTTTGAACTTTCAACAAACCAACTCTTGATGTTAGTGAGTGATGGTGCTGCAAACATGCTTTCTGTAGGCCGGTCTCTTAAAAAGCATTCTGCTAATTTGTTACACATTACGTGTAAAATTCATGCTCTCAATCTTGTGGCGGATAGTATCAGAAAATGTTATCCTGAGGTAGACGCTTTAATAGCGCATACCAAAGCAGTATTTGTCAAATCACCGAAACGTATTCGCGAATTTCACAGACTGTGCCCCCGTATACCAGAGCCATCAGAACCTATTCTAACTCGTTGGGGAATATGGTTGCAGGCCGCGTTTTATTATCATAAATATTTTGACAATATTAAGAACGTGGTTTTACAATTCGATACAAAGGAAGCTGCCGCTATCCAGAAAAGCCAGTCGAAATTTCAAGATAGTCAGGTTAAAATGGATTTAAAAATCATTCACGACAATTACTTCGGGCTAGCAGATGCAATAGAAAAATTACAAAATCCTGCGGTGCCGTTAGAAGAATCTCTATAAATAGTGCAACATGTTCACGCACAGCTATGCGCGATTGAAGACGCGAAAAATGTTTCTGTTCTAGAAAAACTTGAAAGTGTTTTTGAGAAAAATTCTGATTTTGGCACATTAAGACACATTTGTGAAGGCGCGTCAACAGAATCGTTAAGTTATTTGAAAGATTATTTTACTTACGCAAATATTACGTCACTAGGTGTAGAACGTTCGTTCTCTGCATATAAACGCATTTTTTCCTCATGCCGTACTAGTTTTGCCGAAACAACAGTTGAAACATATCTAATGTTGCAGATATTTAACAGACATTATTCACTTTGTGATTTCACGGAGGACTCTTAAAATGGTAAGTGTTTGAGCACGTGTTATTTAATTTTTATTTAAAAGATGAGCGAAATTATTTGCGGCAGCCAACATCTCTATTAGCAGAATAACTCTAGTGGAACGCGAGGCCTGGTCGACTCTACGCTACTGCGCGGTACCGCTCGTGGCCAGCTTTACTGATAACATAGTATTTGTTACAACAGTTTTGATATGGCTGATAAAGAGGTATTTAACCCACCAGCAGGGCCTTCAAAAAATCCTCCGGGAAAGCATGTTAGCAGTAAGCAAAGGTTTATGGCTTATAATTTGTATCTGGACCTTAAACAGGACAATTCTAAGTCGGCAGCTGTTAAACTGGCTGCAAAGCAGTTTGGGCTAGGTGAAAGAACAACGTGAGATATTGTAAAAGAAATGGATATCACGGGACTTGTTAGTTCACCCCCTAAAAAATGACTTCGTCTTACAATATATGATTCTTTGGACGAAACACAAAAGTTAATAATTAGAAGACCCGTGCATTCCTTTTTCTTGAAGAACGAATTACCAACATGCATAAAAATATTGAGTGTAAATATAATATATACATTTATCTTACATTTATATCACCTTACTAAATCTTGTAGGTTGTTAATGTAGACGATACTTTGCCCATATTGAAAAGAACAACATTATGGTAGATCTCGAAGTTGGGGTTTAAGTGGATGAAGTGAAGTCGAAACAGTGTTTTAATGGAACGGCAAGATATTGTATTATGGAGACGTCGATATTTAAGCAACATCAGGAAATTTCATGCAGATGGTAGAAAGATATATTTCTTAGACGAAACTTAGGTCAACGCAGGTCATACAAAACGAAAAATGTGTTTCCTGCAGGAAAAGGGAAACGTTTAATTATATTGGATATTAGTAGCGGTGATGGTTTTGTTGAAAATGGTCTCCTCTTTTTCGAATTGAAGAAAACAAGAGATTACCATGATAATATGAACAGCGAAGTGTTCACTGAGTGGATGAGAAATATGCTACCTTTTCTTGAACCAAACTCTTATTGTCATGGACTTTGCTCCTTGCCACTCAGTCAGAACCGAAAAATTGCCTATCTCTGCCTGGAAGAAGCAAGAATTGATTGAATGGCTTCTTGCGAAAGAAATTGGTGCTGACAATACTTTATTAAAGGTTGAGTTGCTTGAACAAAAAAAATATATTGTTGATAATCCTATTACATATGTTATCGATCAAGTGGTATTAGACAGTGGTCGTACAATTTTAAGATTGCCTCGATATTACTGCAACCTAAACCCCATTGAGCTTATATGGGTACAAGTGAAACATCATGTACCTGCTAATAACAAAACTTTTAAATTATCCGAGGTTAAAACGTTGCTAATTGAGGGGCTAAACATTGTGGGTAATGATGCATGGAGAAATTGTATCAAACATGTTATCGAAGAAGAAAATAAGATGTATCAACTGGATAATATCATTGAAGATATGATTGAAGAATTTATCATAACAGCAAATACATCATCATCGTCAGACCTGTCATCAGAATCTGAATAATCATTCATATGTGTATTAAGTTAATCACATTTGCATAATAAATTGAAATTATCTGTTCATCTTGTTCATACTATCACATTTATATATTTATTTTATGTATACATTAGTTATTTTATAAATAAAATGCTGAAACTAAACAAATCTTTTTTATTAATGTTAATTCAAATATTAAGGGGAGAAAACTATATAAATTTGTAATACGTGCAAAAGTTTATTGTATGATATTTGTGTTCTCTTCAATTAACGCCAAATGTAATCCCATTTATTTACTAATACAATTAAACAAGCTCCAACTATTCCAACAAATCAAACAACCGAAAGATGTATTTATATTGAAATCGATTTCAGAGATGTGTCCATTTGTTTTATTTTATCACGCCATAATATAACCATAACATATCGCACATAAAATACGAAGAACTATAATTTCATGCGATATTACACTGTGCTATTTACTACAAAATGTTGATAACCAAACTTTTAACGCTTACGACGCTGTCAATTAACAATTCGTATTCACCGCTGTTTTCCTATCCGGTATATTTCCTCGGTGTAATATGGACGCCGATCGTAGCGCTATCTACTGCACTCTTAACGTGAAGCACGTTTTTCAATTTTTAAAAACGAAGAATTTTGATGTGTAATAAACTGATATTAACATTCTACTTTCATCATAAAGATTGAAAAACAAATCTGTCATTTCAAACATACATAGATGAAACGCGCGCGCTTTTGGTCGGCGTTTTTGTGACGTCATCAGGCTATGATAGTCAATTATTTAATTGTTTGACGTTGGTAGAAGTGTATTTGTATTCTCATTTTTGACATTAAAAACATATTTAACCCTAAATACAAGGTGTCTCAGAGAGTTTTTCACTTTTCTTTCTCATTTTGCTTAGCAACCATCATTAGTTTTCTCAGCTAACTCTATTTTTAGAACTTAAAACTACATTTATTTGAAATTCATGTATGGAAAATTATATCATTCAAGTGTCGCCCATTTTGCCGCTGGCACTCTTCCTAGCGATGCCTTAGATTTTCCATTACGCTTGTGCATAAGTCAGGAGTAATGGCATCAATCTCTTCCTGATTACGATTTTTAAGCTGGATCAAATTTGCTGGGGCGTTATTATAAACTCGACTCTTAACCCATTTAGTCCTGAAAGTTTATTTTTCTTAAAAGTTCATTTTGAATATGCGTTTTTGATAAGAAGTACATATTATTTACTGAAAAAGCATTAATTTATTTTTCAAAATCTTTTGTGGGTTTGCAGGGTGTTCTTTTAAAGGAACGGTAGGATTATATGTATTTAAACGAGGTTTCGATTTATTCGAAATAGAAATCCATATGTGTTGGTAAAATTTACTAGCATGTGGACGCTATCTTTGTCAAAAAATAATTGAAATAGATCTACGGGTGATCTACATTCATTCATGGGTTTTTCAATGTCACACCAATTAGAAGCACGAAGATTTAAATCGTCTTCGGTCCATATGATCTTTTTTTGGAATATGTTTTGGGCTGAACGTGTAACAGCACTTTTTTCCGATGAGTAAATGTTGCCAAGGGCAACTCATCCTCCGATTCCCAATCTCCGTCATCATCGAAAGTTAGTTCAGCCTCAGTTCGCAATTGACTGCCCGGTAAATTACCAATGACGACGATATCTTCATCTCCTGAATCTTCATCTGTAACGTCGTCATTGCAATTGTCACGAGGGAAAAGCACGATGCCGTTAGGAGGGATGGGGACCCGATTGGGATCTTCTAATTCGTCCAAAAGTTCATCGAGCGTCAACGATCGTCGCCAACTGAAACAAATTTTGGTTCTCGTATATAATCCTATCGTTCCGTAAAAGGAACATCAACATTTTCAAAATTATTCGTATTGTATAAAACTAATATATCGGAAACTTCGCGTCTTAGGCAAAACTATTAACGGTTTTTTCGATATATCACCTCAGGTTTGTAATATCTTATGATTAGGAATCAATACTTACTTCCACAAATCCATTGTCTTGAAAATAACGAATTTTCGCACTTGCACTTAACTTGAACTAATATTGAAAACAAACGGCATTTGACACATGGATGAAACTAGTAGCTACAGGTTGTCTTTACTTTGTACTTTCAAATAAAATTAGCAGAATCTTTCGGAAACTTTAAACTTATAATATCGGCCAAGCAGGATTACGATGCATTACGTTCCTATAAAGGAACGGTAGGTTCAAATGGGTTAAGATAGCCCCACAAAAAAAGATCGTTTGGAGCCAAGTCCGGGCTTCTTGGTGGTTCTCTTCTCTTACAGCTCTTAATGCGGTATTTGATGTGTGGCTAGTAGCTCCATCTTGCTGGAACCACCATTGGTCATTAAAATCATCAAATTCTTGGATTGTAGGGCCAAAAAATTCACGAATCATTACGGCTTACCTGTTAGAATTTACAGTAACCGTTTGTCTGTTATTTTCAAAAGAAGTATGGGCGTATTATGCCTCTGATGAATGTTGCTTCTCAAAGAACAACTTTAGGGCTATATAATGGAGTGTAATGTTTCTCCCGGGGATTTTCTTGCGACCAATTTTGACAATTTTGCTTGTTGATGAAAATGCAGATGAAAATTTGCCTCATTGGAGAAGAAAATTCTGTTAAAATCGTCAAATCTTTCCAACATTTGGATGGCAAACGTCAATTGTATAGGATAATCAGTTTCCTTTGACTTTTAAGTATTAAAAAGGTGTAGTTTCAAATCTTTTTTGAAGATGCGAAAAACCGTAGACTGTAACCGTAACTGCAAACCCGAAGCTTCTTTTCGCATTGATCGGCATGGATCTTGTGCCACTTCATCATGAACAGGGTCAATGTTTTGATTAGTGCGCGGGAGCCCAGGAGGGCGAGCATTTACAGTCGAATCACTTTCATTAAATTTCTGTATTCAAGACTTGATTAGATTGGCACTAGGTGCTTCATTGACGCATAACGAACACGAAACCGATGCTGAACAGCGATGTAAGAATGATTTAATTAATAAAAACTGCGAACACGAAACGTACGTTGTTGGACATCAAACCATTCCATTGTGACATGTCAATTCCCATTAGATTTCCAAGGCTTGCCTTACTCATTGCAAAAAATCAAGCAATTATATCTCAACAGGCTTTAAAGCTCTAGATAAAATAAAAGTGTAAAACTCTCTGAGACACCTTATACAGGGTCCGGCAGAAATACTTCCCAAATTTGGAAAGGTAATGATATCCAACCTAAGCAGGTTTCAAATAATTTCTTTCATTCACAGATTGCACATGCAATGCCATTTTAGATTAGTTAGTAGATTAGAAAATTCTCCATAAGCCTTCGGGTCATTTGAGGCGGAATGGCAGCAATTTCTTGAGTTATTTCTTCCTTCAAGGTCTCAATATTTCATGGCTTGAAGATGTATCCACATAAAGAAGTCGCATGGCGATAGATCGGGTGAACGAGGGGGTCACCTCATAAAGAAACAGGATGGCTGGAAAACATTTCGCTTAGAATCCCGAATGAACGTAAAGAAGTGTGGAATGATGCTCCATTCTGTTGGAACTGCACATTGTCTTGTTCATGTTTTCTATGAAGATGATTCAATTTTAGCCGGAGAAAGTATGTTGTAATATCGGTCAGAGTCATCATTACTGTAATGTTTCAAAAAATTACGGACCCCAAGCACCAAAATCACTTATGCCACAAAAAAAACGTTAAGGGTGTGGATTGGTCGTTGGTGGAGTTCCTTACGGATCCCTGCAGACCAACAGCGTAAAGTTCGTTTATTAACTGTTCCACGCAGGTGCAAATGTGCCTCCTCACTACAGATCACTACAGCTGCAGCCGGAACGTTATTAAGAATATCTCGAGACGAAGTTACACGGATTTCCCAATCTCTTTCACTTAATCCTTGAGCTACCATAATTTTGTAAGGATACACTCTGAATTCTTTATGATGAATTTTTCTCAAACATCCATCAGAAAGCGCTAATGCAGCTGGATATTTCAGTGCTGAACGTTTTGGCGATTGCTCAACTGAACCTTTCACAGTAAACACATTTTCCGGTATCATTGCAGTTCGAGGTCGGCCAGGGCTTTTCTTTTTCAATGCAGAACTTGTCCCCCTAAAGCTTAACGCTCAAAACAAACACGATTCGTTTTTTTACCCGGAACAGTGTCATGATGGTTGCGTTGTTATTACAGAACCCAACAACAAACGTCCGGTGATCTACAACCCAATTCATTTTGTTAGCAGAAAATGGCATATGTGCCGCTGTCCAGCGAGACTATCCCCCATTCTATACTCTCCTCTCATGTCGTGCAATGATCATTCAAAATCGGGGAGGTCTTTTTGCCGGACCGTGTATGAAACGTTTTGTAATTTTGACATAATAATTTGACATCCACTTGACAACAATTCAACGCAGTACAAAAGAGTATTATTCAATTTATATATTCCTGATCAGTAAAGTATGTGCTATGATATATTGTATCATTATAGTTATTATAATTAAACGGAATCGTAATGCTGAAATCCTTATTATTTAGTGCCGAAGTAGTGTTTGAAAGGAAATTAAGAGCTGAATAACTTTAGTTTACGTTTAAATCATATTTATAAAAGGAACAACCCTTGTATTTTTAAAGTAAGTACAATTTGTCCTAAAAATTACACCACATTTATGTAATTTAACAAAATATGTAGTTGTCCTAATAAAAATTATAGTTAGCGATAGTTTCCGGTTTCTCTACGAGAGGCGCCAAAAAACGGGTCTACGTCCATGGCCAGAGTTGCCTTTTTGCATCAGCAAAGCAAATTTGAAGGTTATTTCATAAAAATGAAAGCCAATTTAGAATATAGCAAATTTAAAATTTAGATGACGGTTAGGAATGGGGCATCATGCGTTACACAAAAAAAGTCATGGATTTTTGTCAAGTATAAAATGTTTCAAGACCGCCAATTTATTTGTGAATTAATTAATAAGTGGGAAGTAGGATTTATAGATTTCACATGTCTGCATGGACTATGCATCATCTGCGGTAAAAGCAATATCTCTATGGAATCTACGAGAATTCATAGAAGTTACTCGGATAATCCACGAATTGACACCTAACCATTTTCTTTCTTCTTTCAAGGGGCAAGCCATTGTGCAATTGGCACGTACAGTACCGGACGTAATCGTCTTCGGCGTTTGCTCGAAATCCAAGCACGAAGCCCTGAAAGCGAACAACAGCCCGATCGACCATCTATTGGAGAGGGGCAGCGATTATTCGAGCGAAATCCGTAAGGTACAACCGGACGGCGTTGATATCGTCTTGGATTGCCTCTGCGGCGAAGAATGCAATCGTGGCTATTCCCTCCTCAAACCGATGGGAAAGTACATTCTCTACGGTTCATCTAACGTCGTCACCGGCGAAACTAAGAGCTTCTTCAGCGCCGCGCGTTCGGTAAGTCGATCACGTCTTAACGCGTAGCATTATTGCGTTGTAAATGTTCCGCAAAAATCGTTCTTTAGTTGGGATGAGAATAGAACGACAATGGGGAAGTTGTAATAGTTGGAACGGCGAATAGGTGTTACGTCATTAAACAGGGGAATGAGAAAGTTTGAGGAAATAATACGAAATAAGCGAGCTTTCATGTTAATGGACAGTATAATAAAATTTCAAGGTTTATTGTGTGTATGCAGAGATATATGCGTTACGTGTTCTTTTTTCCTTGCCTCGAATGCGGATTTTTTTATTACACCCGCATTTTGTACATAAAAAAATAATTTATGAGAAGTAAAAAATTCGCAGAATTGGTGATTTTCTTCATTGGTCTACATGTTTACGAAATTGATGATTCATTCTCGGTGAACATTTTTTTAAATTTTGCAAACGATTTAAGTTGGTAGTTCTGGCAATAGTGGACATATTTGCAAATTTCTTGGCGCATTGCATGAATATGATATTCATTGTCGCAACTATGAACTTAAATTGTCCCCGAAATTTAAAACATTTTTTACCGGGTTGCATTCAAATGAAGTGATACTAAAGATTATGAAATATGTATCTGTGTTAGATCAATAATACTGCGCAATACCATTCAAATAAATATTGCTTAGAAAGTTGTGTACAAAATTAACGATTAAAAACGAAATTTTTCAATATTGGCTTGCAGTGAAAGACAATCAGTTGATGTTTCTATTTTCGAAAAGAGTTTTAAGCCATCAGCAATCACGTAAGCTGAGGGGAAAGTCGCCGGGGGCCAGATCTGATGAATAGGGAAACCTTATTATTAAGTTTAGGAATTTTCTTCTCGTCGAAATCTGCAAGTAATCTCTCTACTTCCTGTAACATCGTAGTACAAGCTTCTTCATCCTGTTCCTGCGTAAAGGGATGCTCGAGAGCTGAAGATTTAAAACTAGTCTCCCCGCGCTGACTTCCCGCTCGCATCGCAACGCACTAGCCAAAGACTTGCGCATCTCCTCCACAGTAACAAATAGCTATGCTACGAACAGTGAGTTCATACTCCAACTCATCCTTAAAGCATAAGTTCGGAGTCAACTTAGAAACCATCCTTGAAGAAACTCGAAATCTGGAAACTTAAACTGGCCCAAACACACTCCGGTGTAAGCAATACTGGTCTAGCTACCAAAAACAAGGGAGAAAAAGAACAAGCTACCCCCAAGTTGCTAGAACCTAAGCAAAAACAAACTGACCCCGAATAAGGGAAAAAAGACAAGCTCAAAACAAGGTGAAAGAAACAAGCTGGCCACACGTTGGGCGCCAGAAAACTATGCCTGGTAAGCAAATGAATAAAACCTATCTGATACCCCCTTGCTGTTCCCTCCTTAAGTATCTCTGGAAAGGCGTCTCCAGCTAATTCAGGGAAGAGGGAGTGGGTTAATACTCTAATACTCGAACTAATATAGACGCCACCTGATTTATAGCCACGAAAGGTATAAACAAAATCAGGAATAGTTACGTTGTTTTCAATAGGAGGGTTAAAATCAAGCAAGCAACGCAGATGTGACATATAAACAACGGTGTATTTAATATTAAAAAAAAAGAATAAATGAGTATATATGTTGTTATCAAAAATGTTGATTTGAAATTTGGTAATTGGATTTAAGTTGATGTAAACTAAAAGTTGTATGTAACAACTAACAAAATAACTAATAACTAGCAGATTAAGTAAAATCTACCAAATACTTAAAATCTTGCAAACTAGGAGGGATGATCGTAAAATAAGGTTCACATATTTTTTAAAAATAGACAACATTCTTTATTTCCTTAACATTACACATCGTTTTAAAAGTAAAAACTTAAGCTATTTTTCGATATAATCGCCATTTCTATCCAAGCATTTTTGCAGGCGGTGCTACAACTTCAGTATCCTCATGTCGTAAAATTCTGCCGCCTGTCAAAATCTTTTCAATTGTGGTGTTGGAAATCTCAGGAATCCGAAGAGTGAGTTGACGAATGGTGACCCTCCAATCTTTAAGCAGTATGCTCTCGACCTTTTCAACGATTTCCTCTGAAACTGACGGTCTTCCGCTCCGCTCTTTATCGTGCATTTCCGTCTCTCCAGTGAATTCCCCACACCATTTGCGGACGTGTTAAACAGCTATACACTTTTCTCCATAAACTTCAGTTAATTGATGATAAATGTCTATAGGTGAAACCCCTTTCGCGTTTAAAAAACGTATCACAGCGCGATTGTCGCACCTGGCGGTAGCGGCGATCGGCATTTCCATCTCGGACGGTTGCTTAGCCAACACTGAGCGACGTAGCGAGACGGGAGTGGTACGTATATAGAGTGGGAGAGCTGCTGCACACGCCAATGTTGTCGGATTTCGCCTAACACGTCTTATTGCTGCTGTAGGGCTTTGGGAACCTTATTTTACGATCATCCCTCGTACATAAAATCTAGCCAAATCATGTAAAATCTGGCACAACTAGGTAAAATCTTCGAAGACTCTTTACAATAAAATCGATTGTGATGGTAATTGACTAATAAATAGTAGACTTTAATTCAATATATGATTTGATAAAGCACAAACAGTAAAAGAAACGATGAAAAAATTACTTAATGACTATATACTACATTAAAAGATGCCAAAATCTAATTACTCGGAAAACTCACTTAATTATGACTTAAATGTTTATGCTAATACTCTTCAAATACAAATTAAACAAACTAAAATTATACATCTGACCTTGCTAGCTTCTTAAATGAAATATTCGTGCAACGCGAGGTCTATCGGGGATGTCTTTGGTAAAAAAATATTGCTTCGTAGAGCCTCGCAGGGTGAAGGCGATCTATGCTGGGATTATTCAACTTCAAAAGGATTCCTGGTAAGCTTCTAATCAGCTGGGATGCTTGCCTTTCGCTTAATGTTCTCGAAGGTGTTGAGAAAATAGGTGCACGAGTGCACTAAGGTACTTGGTGTGCACAAGAACAGTGTCCGTGTACTAAGGGAAGAATGTAAGTACACTACAGGGGAATCAAATCCATAACGAAGGTGAAAGGTAGAAAAAAAAGCCTAGAATAAATCAAAATAATGAGCAATAAGAAAGTAAGAAGAAGAAGAAGAAGGTAGCATAAAATGTGTTGAATCCGCTAACTGGCTTATTCTCTTCAAAACAGAACTTCTCTCATACTTTGCACTTCGGCAATTAGCAATAAATGATTTCCATCAAGGAACAGTAGCAACGGCTGTGATGGAATCCAGTTATTGCAAATTAAAAGTAGAAGCTCAAACACGTGGCTCTGAAGACTTGACGATTGTCTAACCGCAAGTAAGCGCCCAAATCTTCAGTCAATATATGACGAACACGATCTTTCGAAATGCCCACAGCCTCTGCTATCTTTCTAACCTAAAATTCGACGATTGTCTAGCACTTTTGCGATGTTATCGGTAGTGGTCTCTTATTTATAGTTTTCACTGCATTCTAAACAGGTCAGATTGGACAATTCTAGAAAGAAAATAACTCCCAATTATCAGAAAAATGCGCCAAAGGAAATAAAATAAATGAGTATTCAAATGATAGATTCAAGATTATATTTTTAAAATCAAGTCATTTGCGTTAACAGCAACATTGAATAAACACCAATTTTGCATTCTAGATTATTATCGCAGTGCTAATTTGAAATCATTTTTGCACCAACTTTCCTACACAGATTCTATTTGACTTTTTTTTTATTGTTCAGTGGTGGCAAGTTGACAAAGTCTCACCAATCAAACTCTTCGAAGAAAACCGCACCCTTTCTGGCTTCAATTTGCGAAGGCTGATGTACCAACAAAACGGCAGCGATTTCGTGAGAAGAGCCGTTGATAACGTGTTCGCTTTATATAAGGAAGGTAAAATCAAACCAGTCTTGGATTCAACTTGGGCTTTGGAAGATGTAAGCTAATTCATATTTGGCGTGAATATTTATTTTAGATTATAATTGAAATACGTTTCTCAGGTAGCAGAAGCTATGCAGAAGATGCACGATCGCAAGAATATCGGCAAAATCATCTTGGATCCCAGCTTAGAGCCCAAACCGAAACCGGCAACGCCCGCCAAAGGCAAGAGCAAGGAAGATAAGAAGAAGCAGTCGTCGGAGGAGAAGAAGGATAGCGAAGAGAAGAAGGAAGATGAAAAGAAGGAAGAGAAAAAGGAAGAGGAGAAGAAAGAAGAGCCAGCAGCTAATGGAGATTCTGCGGGTGATTCCGGTAAGTATTACTTAGATTGACTCTAATTAGAATCAAATTAAAGATACTATGTTGTGGTAATTTTGACAAAAAACAAAAGAAAAGCAAGTTTAGTGACACATTAAAGCTTTATTTCCAAAAAAAGGTGAAATTACCAAAAATCATACACTTAATAAAGTCCTTCGTCCCCATAAGGGCTAACAACTGCAGTTTTAAAATGCAAGGTACCCCTTGTGATGAAAAAAACGAAGATATTTAGCAATTTTTTGCTGTAAAAGATCAGAAGGAAATAGCAATCTTTATAGCTAAGGGATGAAAATTACACCTAAGGAGTTTAGTTTTTAGTATTCTGTCCAGCAACAACTGTACTCTTAAATTAAATTTAGTGGTACTCGCTTTATGAAATTAATTGGTTCTAAAAAAAATTTCGTAATCCGAAATTTCGTAACTGGAATCAAATTCTCTTATATGAAATAAAGGAAATAGAAATAATCCGTTCCCATAGGCATTTTAGATACAATTTAACATATAGAAGATAATGTTACATAGAGAAATCAATAAAAATATAATGATTCAAATTAAATAAAAATAGTTTCACCTACATAATGGTACCTTTAATAAGGATTCTTTTTGGTGTATGGAAAACGATGAGGGTGAGGTGATTTTTTTTACTTATATTACAATATTAGCGATGCGACAAATAAGAAAATGTTTGACAGTAATTATAGAGCTTTCGGCTTCGTTCCTTGAAAAAAAAATGTACATAAAGATAAAAGGCTTTTTGGATAAACTTAAAGTAATATTAGTTATGAATTGAAGTCAGACACGAAGCGATGCAATAGTGGGAGACTAACCACTCAAACGATCGCATTATATATAATCTCTTTCTAGCATGTACACGAGTCGCGCGGAGATTCTGCCGAATCTGTATGTGTTGTATTCGGAGCCATCTTTCAGTTGCAGAGACAAACATTCATTCAAATTTTCTTTCGTCACCCGAAAATTCCGTAACCAAATACTGTCGTAAACCGAGGTACCGCTGTACTTAAGTCGCAGAAACCAAAAAACAGTGACCTATTCGATCCTGAAAAGCATTGATTCAGTCTAGTGGGGTTAAATCGGATGATTTGAGCGGCTAATCGGCTGCTCCACGTCTCCCTATCAAAGCTGAGTTGAAACAGAGCTTGTGTAATTTGCATTTGCAATAAAGTAGCAATTCTAGTTGGTGTGGTAATTGTGTGGTATCTGTGATAATTTATCACTGAACAAAGTTTTGTTCCTCCAAATAAGCAGATGTTTGAATAATTACAAAATATAATGTACAGTCCCTGGCCATATTACTTGAAACATGTCATAAATCAACCCTTTTACCTGGGAATTCCCATCCCATTATAGTGATATTCTTTTGCTTTGAATCCGATCGTTTATAGGGGGACTAGATTATTGTATCAATTAATAAAAATACCAGAGAAATGATATTTAGAAGAGAATGTACGTATATATAAATATTTCAGTTATCAACTTACATTTAGCGAGTTCACAGTTTAGAGAATGCATCGATATTTTTAAAATATTTCGTCATAACTGTATAGAAGCTAAGTTGTGGAGTATTGCTAAGTGTTTTGTGTTGATATATCGTTATTGCAAAGGTAAAATTGTTATTCTATCTCTCTCTTAATAATTAATTATTTGGAATTTGAAAAAAATTGAAATATTTGGGGGTTTTTTGTAGAAAATGCCCGGGAAAGATTTAACAAGTGAACAAAAAGCCGCTATACAAGCTCTTTTACAATCAAACAAACATTCACAACGAGAAATTGCAAAATTACAGAAGATATCTCCTTCTGCATCGCGTTTAGCTAGAAACTTAAACGAAGGAGCTAGCACATCGAGACAAAGACGGGCAAAGTGCGGTCGGAAAAGAAAAACTTCGAAGAGATCTGACCGTGAAATTGTTCATCAGGCTTTGAGCAATAGATTTGCTACAATTAAAATGATTCAAAAAAAATTGCAAGAGAGAGGAATAGAGATTTCGAGAAGAACTGTCAGGCGCCGATTGCGCGAAAATCGCCTAATGGGCCGAAGACCTGTAAAAAAGCCGCGTTTAACAGAAAAAATGAAATCTGCTCGTCTCAACTTTGTAAGAGAATATCGACATTTCACAGACGAGAATTGGAAAAAGGTGAATAACTTAACAACATGATTTTTACTGAATTAATGTTTGCATTATTTAATAGGTTTTCTTTAGTGACGAGTGCTCGCTCTGTGTGTTAGTGCAGCGAGCACAATTTGTTCGTAGACGACCTGGCGAACGTCTCATAGAGTCCCACAGTTCTTCGAACTGTAAAACACCCTCCGCAGGTAATGATTTAGGGAGTGACTAGTGGAGACGGACCCGGCCCTTTGTATTTTGTAGAAGGTACAATGTGTCAAGAGCAGTACACAAATGTGTTAAAAAACACGTTATTACCGTATTTTAAGCCAGGACGTCACATACCGACAAGATAATGCTCCTTGTCATGTGGCAAAAAAGGTTAAGAAATTCTTTGAAGACAATCACATATCTCTTTTACGTTGGCCCGGACATTCACTGGACCTCAATCCTATCGAGAACGTATGGAATCAACTAAAAAGTAAGGTATATGAAGGAGAAAACCCTAGAAAGGAAATATTAATGAAGAATATAAAGGGTGTATGGGAGAACAATGAAGATATAAAAGAGACAATCATATCTTGCATTGAAAGTATGCCCCGAAGAATTGGGGGTGTTATTAAAAATCATGGGTTATGGACTAAATATTAATTACTTATTTGATATTTACATATGTTACATATTTTTACAATATATTTTATAAATAAAAAATATAATACATGTATAGTTTACATTTTATTATGAAGAAACTACAAAATATTGAGTTTCAAGTAATTTGGCCAGGGACTATAATTATAACTTCTTAAAAGAATAGTTTTATAGATATTCATAGAAAAGGGAACTCAAACAACATACGTAAAACGCAGTGTGGCGGTAGCTTTTCAACTTTTTAAGCGCCAAATCAAAAAAGCAACTCGTCCTTTTTATTATTTTATATTAATACTACTGTTTTTTTATATATTACAGATTCCAAGGGCAAAGAAAACTCAAGTTGAACTTCCCAAGATCATATTCCTGCTGCTCAACTTTCTGAGTCAGTTTAACAAAAAAAAAGATGTCCTTTCATTACATGTACGTCTACAAAACACTATCTATTATAATACCTATCTTATATTACCTAATATTTGTTCGTGTAATTGTATATTTTCCTATTTTCTTTTGTTTTCGTGTAAGTTTTTCTTGTTTATATACATACATACCTAAAAAGGCCTCGTCATAAGATCTCGTCCGTTTCAGTTCTGTGCTGTGTTAATTTTTAATTTTGTATAAAGTATGAATGAATCGTAGTAGGGTAGGAGGGTTGTTAAGGACATAAACAAAAGAAAAAAAAAGCTAAAAAGGAATTTACAAATAATACCGAATTGATTTCTTTTTTAAACATGTCATTATATTATGTGTATGTAAGGATAACTATTATTATTCCTTTTTGTGTAATTTTAGTTAGATATTTTATTATAAAGTAGCGTATACCAGAAGGTTATCTAGTTCTTTTATATTATTATTATTGTATAAGCATCAAATATAGTCATTTCTGTGGGTCTAACATCTATTTCTGTATATATCTTTATAATTATATTATAATTAGAGTAGGGAGAGAAATAAATAAAAAGAGAAAACGGTAGAAATAGATGTTAAATCTTCACGGAAAATATTCAAATATCCCGCTTTGTTTTCCATCTCGAAAATCATATCCGATACAAGGTGAAAAATATCTGACCAAGAAAAAACTGTAGCGTTTATAAAAAGATTGATATGATATAAAAATAAAAGAATATTTTTTCATGCTTAGTTAGACTTTTTACGAATATGAGAAAAAAAACCTATTATGACAAGTAAGTAGAATATAGCCCTAGCGAAAGAGAGAATTGAGAATTTTCTATAAAAAAAAAAGATTTCGGGAAACAAGGATAACGCGTCTTAATTTACTGATCGAATTTCAGGAATTACAATTAAAAAGGGAAAAAATTTATGCAAACGTAAAATCTGAAAGATTAAAAGTGAGAGGTCCGGGCGCCACTACATCACAGGAATAAATCATTCAGAATTTGCTAGTATTTTCATATCTGTTGCTTGATTACCCAGAAAAGTCTCCTTTGATGCAGTGGCTGGTTCACTTTAATTCTGTAGCTTTTTTAATGAGAATAATATTTTGATGATCATTTTTTATTACGAGTTTTACAACTTTCTAAACTCTATTTGAAACGTAAATATTAAGTAATTAAAATGAATAGTAAACTTTTACGGTTTTATTGTGTCTTACCCCCGTTTTTACCCCTTTGTAAATCGCGCTATATGTGGCTCAAAATACCAAGAAAAAAATACAAAAATATAAAAACAAATAAAAGTTTGTTATATTTTTACTTGCTAAAAATGTAACAAATTGCAATAAGAATTAGTTATATATGGAAATATAAAATATAAATTGCTTCTTGAATATTTTTATGCTATACTATTGAAACAAATAAAAATTGTCTAACTGCCTAAATGTCTATAGTTTGTAACAATCTGTACGATTTCCTTGGAATCGGAAGTAATTTTTCATATGAATAGATTATTTTTGTCTTATTCTGCTTGAATTCTGTTGCAAATAACAAGATAAAAATGAGTTTTCAATTTGTGTTAAATATTAGATTAGATATTTTTTAAACGATAATAGACCCAAATATGACAATTTAGATTGTAGGTAAGTGTTAGGTTTAGGTTACATTTATATTATATTGAAATGTTTTTCTTATAATTGTATTTTTCTCTTAAAATTGCATGCGTTATTTTAGGAAATTTATGTGAATGCGAAATTGGATATCTCGTTTTATTTTGTTCTCTTGCTTTGGCACTAATCACTCACCATCTTGTAGAAGTCAAAAATTTCATTGCTAAAGTTGGCGATATTTTTACCTGTCAAATTCCTGACAGGCAAATCACTTGTCGGTTGGCAATGCATCGCTAACTTCGCGCAATAAAATAACTTCCATGAATCAGTGTTGCAAACATTTCGAAAATAATCATTAAAATTCATACGAATAATTACGTCCGATTCGAATGAAAACGTACGGAGTTCTTGTATATGTAGATTGTGTGCTCTTATATCATTAATATATTATATTTTTTCATGATATGTTTATTGCAAGATGATAAATAAGGATCGACACGTTCTGATACGGTTCTCTCTTCTTACGATTGTAGTTATTAGTTTTATTTCGCGTTATACCACACTATTGTAAACAGTGAACGAGTTTTGCGATTTTCAAGCTTTTTCCGCTAGTATTTTATGGGTGCTTGTTTTTTTTATAATAAATGAAAATCAAATCCAACAGCAACAATAGAAAAATCGACGTGATACATGAATGTAATCTGTTTTTATCTTTTTCCCTTTTAATCGAAACTCATCCGACTGTTAAAATGTGGCATTCCGATTTGGAAAAATACGTAAAATCTGTAGGTTGCTAATACGTGTAAAGAAATATGGAAGGGAAGAGTAGGCTAACAAAGAAATGGAATTCGAATGGATATGGAGGAACACGAAATGCAGAACTGTTTGTTTATAAAAATTAGTTGCTTTAATATTATTAATCTAAGACTGATGTGTTACACTGCGCATTTGTTTATTGTTTAAAAAGCCTGTATAATAAAATGTATGATTGAAAGATGGTTTTGTTTTGTTCCTTATTGAATTACCTACTGTGTGCGTAAGACAGGGTGATGCGTATATCTAGCATTGAACGTAAAAAGATATTTATAGTTAAGCGCGGGTGCTGCATTTGAATATTGCATCTGAATGATTTCTGGTGTAGATACCGTTTGGTTACCGTGACAACAGTAAACAAAATAATATTTTATTCATTCCGAGCACTACATACAGCAGATAATAACAGATCAAAAGTTTACGTACATAAACGTACATTTAAGAATGTATTAGGGAAGTGACAAGGGAGACAAAGTACGTAATATTCTGACATTTACTAGTCTATTTAAGAAAATTTAGAAATTCGTTTATATTATAGAAGACATCAGAAGAATTCTTTATTTGTCATAACAGCCGTAAGTTTGAGTGGGAGTAAATTACACACTACCGCTCATAAGTATTTGGGCATCTTAAATTTCAGTGTAAATCATTAAATATTTAAATGGAAATATTAAAATATGTATTTGGTACTTAGGTATACACAAATATACAACTTTAACATTTAAAATTATTTAATTGACCTAAATTACGAGTCTGGTCTTTCTCGGAAATTACGATGGAAATGTCCTCTGCGTATATAAAAAGAGGACCAAACGAAATATGTTCGGGAAGATCATTTACAAACAGTAAAAAAATTAACGGCGCTAGTATACTACCCTAGGGAGTGCCGTAATTTAGGTCAAATGCTCTGGATATATCGAACAGAAGCGCCAAAACGTATTCATTACTGTCATGTATTGTACTTGTAGGGTTGGGTTTTCTAATCAAACACGTCCTGCTGCGCCTACGTCTTACAAATACTGTCCGATTTATTGAATCATTTACAATGATCTGCCGTAGATGGCGCTCTATGATATTACATCCTCTTTTCTTTAAATAAAAATCTAAAGCTATCGACAGTTTACAATGAATGACAATAACTATTCTAAACAATATATATATAAACGATTCAAAGATTTAACTTATTTGGTTTTTTAATTGGTCTACCGGAAGAGCTATAAGTAATGTTTTCTGTATCTGTTACTGTTCTTTTGTCTTGTTGTTCTTCATCTTTATTATCTTCTAGCTTGTCCTCTTCATTCTCAGTATCCTTTTCAATTCCAAGTGGTATTATAAATTATCGATTCCGTGCTATTTCCATATTGCCGTCTTTTGGTTTTGTGCCATATGTCCTACCTCTCACTTTCAATGTTATTTTTCCTTCCCTTATACCTTTATTATCTTTAACTAATACTTCCTCATCGTTCTTTAGTTCACGTAATTTTCTTGTTCCGCGATCATAATAAGTTTTCTGTGTAAATTGCTTCTTGTATAAATTATCTTTTACATGTTTTGTATTATATATCCGAGGTTTTAAGATTTTGTTGATTGTAGGTATGTTTGTTTTTAAAAACCTAGACGTTAATGATTGTGCGGGAGATGGCAAATTCGTGTCTATAGGTGTATTTCGCAATTGTAGTAATGTTAAATAAACATCTCTATTATCTATCATGGCTTTTTGAATTGCAGTTTTATATGTTTGAATATGTCTTTCACTTAACCCATTTGATCTTGCATTCTCCGGACTGGATTTAATACTTACAAAATTCCATTCGTTTGTAAATTTTTCAAATACATTAGAAGTGTATTGCGTACCACCATCTGAGTAAAATACTTTTGGAATTCCGTGTCGAGCAAATATGGACTTCAAATGGGTGATGACGTTATTACTTGAGGTGTTATCTCTTAATAGCGCAATTTCGGGATATTTACTAAAATAATCTACTACGATTAAATAAGAGTCATTGCCGATTTGAAAAATGTCAGATCCAACTTCTTCCCATGGTAAATTAGGGATTGCATATGGTATGGTATCATTGGTTCTCTTTTGTGTTTTATGAACTGTAAACATGTCTTGCACTTACTTATTAAATTTTCAATTTATTTCGCTCTTCGGTTTTAAATGTAAACGTATTGTAAATTTTAAAACATTCTTCTCCGGTTACATGCAGTAAAAGTGCACACTGTGTTGCTTCACTTTTCTTATTGGTTTCCGTGGCCTGTTTTCGTATAAATTGCCTGCCATGTGCATCGGTGAAATTCCGCATCCTTTTGTGTTATCCATCATCATCCTTGTTATGTTTTGAATTCGTTGATAACCCGATTTAATAAACTCCTTCGTATTTATACGATTTTATACTATCTCGGACGGGTTTCGGCACCATGTCATGTATTGTACTTGTAGGGTTGGGTTTTCTAATCAAACACGTCCTGCTACGCCTACGTCTTACAAATACTGTCTGATTTATTGAATCATTTACAATGATCTGCCCTAGATGGCGCTCTATGATATTACAATTACTATCGATTTTTTCAACAACATACTGTATTAGTCCATTGCACGCAGTTTCAGTAGACTGACCCTCGCGGAAGCCGAATTGTCAATATATTGTGTATATTCAAAAGTGATAATTTTTTTGTAAAAAAATCTTTTCAAAAATTTTGGAGAATACACCTAACATCGAGATGGGTTTATAATTCTCAATGCCCGTAGGATCTCCCTTCTTAAGGATAGGAATAACAACGGCGGATTTTAATATTTTTGGAAACTTACCAGTCGAAATGGAGACATTGAATAAGTTTGACAGGGGCCGCGCGATAATTCCAGCAGCCCTTCCGATGAAGGTAATAGGGACATCGTCTTATTATTATAAAATTCAGTAATTACAAACCTGGGCAAATATGCGCTAACAGCCAGAGGCGTGGCGAGCGCATAAAAGTTTACACATAAAATAGCAGGTAAGAAATAAATTATAAAACGTGCTGAAACACTTACCGTTTTAAAAGTCTTCCGTGAAATCACAAACTGGGTAACATCTGTTAAATATTTGAATCATTAAATATGTTTCCACAGTTGTTTCAGTCAAGTGAGTACGACGTGCGGAATAAATGTTTTTTAATGCCGAAAACGACCGTTCGACATCTAGCGATGTTATATTTGCATATGTAAAATAATCTTTGAAACAACTTAATGCATCTTCACACGCACCTTCACAAATCTGTCTTAATATAAGAAAATCGGAGTCTTTCTCTAAAACACTTTCAAATTTTCGTATTACACACCAATTGGTTTCGCTTTCTACAGCACATAACTGTGTGTGAACATTATTCACAATTTGAACAGAATCCACTAGCGACATCGAAACATTTTGTAATTTTTCTATTCCCTCCGCTAGTCCGAAGTAATTGTTGTGAATAGTTTGTAAATCTCTTTTAACCTGACTATCTTGAAATATTTCCTGGCTTTTCTTGATTGCTGCAGCTTCTGTCGGATTGAATTTTAAAACTACCTTCTTTATTTGATCAAAATATTTGTTGTAGTAAAACGCAGCCTGCAACCATGTTCCCCAACGTGTAACAATCGGCTGTGGCGGTTCAGGTAAATCAGGACACAGTTTGTGAAATAGTCGGGTACGTTTCGGGGACTTTAGAAACGCTGCCTTTGTACTAGTAATCAAAGCATTTACTAGTGGAAAACATGTAGGAATCGTTTGTGCCGCAAGATTTAGAGTATGGATTTTACATGTTACATGTAAGAAGTTACCACTGTATTCTTTAAGAGATCGGCCCAAAGAACGCATGTTTGCGGCACCATCACTCATAAACGTTAAAAGTTGCCTAGTTGAAACATCAAATTTGTTCAATGAGTTCAACACCACCTTTAAAATCTCATCGGCAGTACAATTTATAACTCTTTTGGAAGCAAGTAAGGAGGGGGATGACGGTCGATGTGGTCCCATTGTACGTACCATTACATTAACCACAGAATGTTTTTGACGATCTGTTGTTTCGTCCACACACAAACACAGTTTTTTATCTTTCAATTCCGTTTTCATTCCTTTTTCTATATGTTCACGAGCAAATGGCACTACATTTCGTATCGATGTCCGACTAGGAGACAAATGCTTCTTTGTCTAGTAAACGAAACGATAGATTACATAAAATAAGAGTAGCACATAAATCAAATGTAAATTTTTCTTGGTCTCGTATGCCACTTTTTGCAGAAGAATGCTGTTTGCTTTCGCTGTGACGTTAGCAATGGCTTCTGGATCAACACATTAAAGGGATTTTACAAACTAGACATTGAATTTTAGCGCCATCAAAAATTAAGTCCGGCATGTCCACTATAAAGTTTTTAACTGTGTCTGCCATTGGTTGTTTTCGCGACGTACCTAACTGCGACATTTTTAAAGCAAACATGGGCGTACAATTACGAAATAAGTTACGACAGCCTATATATACATAGAACTACTCGCATACAGCATCGATTTAGTACTGACGCTGTGAACGCGTGAAATAAATAATCGCCGACTGCGCACCACATATCTACTACACTGACTGTTACCGCTGTTTGCCCAGTCTAGTAATTACACTCGATACCTCATCAATAGTCACTGAACTACAGTACATTGGGTTGCCAATACTTCGTTTACCTATCGTGCAGTTTTTAGTTAATGATGATCCAAATTGATCAACTAGTTTACGTTCGACAATGGTAGAGAGGTACTCACCAAAAGCGTTCGCTATTTCCATTGAATCAGTAATAGAACTGCCATCAACACGAATCTCCTTCACGCCTAGTTTGGTAGTGTTACCTTCAAGTTGGTTAATCACATTCCAAGTAGTTTTCGTTCTATTGGTTGACTTTATCCTATTATTGAAATATGATACCTTTTCAAATTTAATTTTTGAATATTTCTTTTCATATTTTTGTACATATTGACGATATTAGTATCTTGCGTCATATTCTTTAGCCAATTTAGTTTTTCAAGTTCCTCAAGTTTGTGCAGAAGTTCAGCAGAGAATACAGGCTTACGCTTGTTTCCTAATCTTTGACCGGTTGTAGTGTGACAAGGAAAAGCAATGTTGTATCGCCACATAAAATTATCAAAAAATGTTTCAAAATCTTTATCGATATCGTTGTTACATATCTCGTGAAATTGAGTCAAATAGAAAGAAAAACTCATTGATGTTTTTTTCGCTGTATCATCTATGTGATCACATCTCGAAACTACAGCTAAGATTGTCGTAGCTCAAGCTGTCAAAGTTGCAGCATATTAATTAACTAAGGTGGTCGGAGAATCCTGGATCCATATTTAAGCAATCGACGGAGTCTGGAAAATTCGTGACCATGTAGTCCAAACAAGAAGAACTAGACCCATGGTTATTTTTCCTAACTCTAGTCAAATATGTCGGCCAGCACTCTGTCGCCCACAGAATCACTTCCCCTATCAACATTTAAATAACCACACAAATTAACAAATTTAAAATAATCCAGAGCTCTGGTCAGCATTAGGTCTAGTAGTTTGACAAATGTGTTAAAGTCACCGATCGGAGGTCTGTATATGTTGATTATACACAAAATATCCTTACTAACTAATTGCTGAGCACTCAAGAATGGTCTCAACAGATATATCATTAAAACATTGAATAGATTTAAAGAGAGGACATATACTACTATAAAGCCGCCATGTATACAATTTGATCGAGAATAATAACAGGTTAATACATGTACATGTTATTTTAGTACTGTTGTTCGCCAGTGTTTGGTTAAACATAACATTTTGGGTTTATATTTGTCTATAAATAATTCAATTAAGTTAATCTTATTCAGCAGACTTTGTATATTAATATGAAAAATACTGAATGCGTCACAATTTAAGGGTTTTCCTGATTCTGAGTACGCTTCCGAAAATTCTTCGGATGGAATTTTCTTACTGCGGCTCCAGCGGGTCAAATGGCTGGGTTGTACACTCTGTTAATGTAGATGAGAGGAAATGAAACCTTAAACGAAACAGTCGCTGTATTAGTTTTCATACGCTTCTCACAGGGGAATGGAAGTTCAGGAGAAGATTGTTCTAAAAATCCACGCAGCTTCACCAAGATACCAACATTGACGTTTTTAAACTATTCATTCGAAATATTGAGCCCAAGTAGCTGCTTACAATCGAAGGCGAATCTTGCACTTGGAAATAAGATCCGAATGATTTCCAACGTTAGCTTTAGACTGGGTCACACGACCTCACTGACTCACATTGTCGATGGCGTTTTACGAGCACCTGTTCGTGGCGAAGTTACTGTTTTCGTGCTGTTTTTCGACAGTGGAAAATTCGTATGGAGCGTTATAGGGATCGGCAAGGAGAGTACATTGAAGGGGATAAACTTTGTCATGTAATTGGTGATCAATAAAATGCTTTGTAGCACCAGTCTGGTTATTTAATTGCCACACCTCGTATAGTTTATGTGACTAGGTGCCTAAAACAACAATTAGGTTTATGTTTATCATGGTACGTTCAATAACGTTAGTCACATTTTTGGAAGTATCAGGAGATATGCATATCGCAAAATGTTATCATTTTAATTCGAATGTCGACAGTCAATTATTATAAATACAACTGCTCATGCAAAAATTGTCTTAGTCTGGATTCAAGTTAAATATTGTTTCGTTCAATTCTTGTTAGATAGAATATATTGAAAGAAGATGGCTTGTGATATGTTTTTAACATTACCTGGAGGTATTCAGATGCCCGCGTTAGGATATGGAACATGGCAAGTAAGTTGGTTTTATTATTTCATTTACAAAACTTGATCAATTTATATTTAAATTAGGTTTAGCATTGCAATTAGCACAAAGTTGGTCTGGGATCGATTCTAGTAATTTCTGAAACAATCCAGATGATTTACCCGTCAGAAATAATAATTTCTGAATCTGTAATTTGTAATATAATTAAATAATCAACTGACACGAATAAATATAAAACTACTTTACTGTAGCATTATAAAATGACAAGATTGAAAACAAAATTGCTTTCCTCAAGTGAAAGTATAAATATTTTAGTAGAAACGCATATTAAAAAGGATTATAAAATAATACTAGAAGATTTCTAGTTACTTATAAGCTATTTCATCTGATCCATTCTACGAATTAATTTGTTTTTACAAATTTATGAATAACTGATAATACATACATACAAAATAAGTATTTTTAGATTTTTAATTATTAAGAAATTCGTTTATCTTATGCTTGCTCGGCATCCTAATCTATTTGTTTAAACAAACCTTAAGCCAAGCATAAAATAATTAAATAACAGTCGACACTAACGATGTTTGCGATAACAAAATAAATCAAGAGTAATGTTTATTACAAAAAGCCTAGATTTTTTAAAATTATTTTGTTGCTTAAACGTTTTTCACGGTGTTTAAGGTTTTGCAGCCATAGATTGATTTTACCAGTGTGATCTCATCAGGGCATGCGACTGTGTTAACCATGATACAAAGATAATTTTGTATCAGGGTGTTAACCACACTGTCTTCAGAGAAAACTTAGAAGATCTTGGTATTAGGGGGATTGTATTGCAGTGGTTATCATCTTACTTGCGTTACGTAATCAATTCAATTCGATTTTAAGTTGGTGTCAAACAAATTTGGTGTCCCACAAGGTCCCGTATTGGGCCCCGTTTGGTTTCTACTCTATATTAATGATATTGAAAACACTATATCAGATAATAACATATTTATGCATTTATAAGCTAATGACACGTCTTATAATTACTGATAAAGGGATTTGGCATAATTTATTATAATGCCTTTTTCGTTAGAATTAATCAGTGGCTGAGTGATCATAGTCTACTTCTACACGCAGAGAAATGGTTTCTTGCATCAAGAAAAGTCTCTATTCAAGAAAATATGATTATTTCTATAAAAATGTATAATATAAAAAAATAATTTTCTTGAAATTTTATTTGTATTAAATACATATTTTCTTAGGGTTTGAAAATCAAGAAAATCCAAGACAAAAATGTTTCTTCCAAGTAAATCATTTAGTTTTAATTAGAAATTCGATGACCGGTTTCGTGTTCAAAAAAAAACATCATCGGGCCAGCTACAAGAATAAATAATAAAAGAAAAATTACAATAATGGAAAAAAGAACCTCAAGTTAACTAAAATTAGGGGCAAATGAATGAACTAACGAAAAAGTTTTTTTTTATAGGTTACAGTACATAACTAAATTATTTGTTTAATCATGTAATTAAATAGGGATTATTTTTATGTAGTTTAATAATTAATGAGTTAATATTTAAATTTATTTAACCCTTTTTTTTATTATTATTTATTATATTATATTTAAAAAGAACTACAGTTAAATTAGTACCCGTGGCAAATTGTAATAAAAAAAAGATTACATTAACCGGTATCTTTTGAAAATGTTTATGAAACGTTGTACGTTAAAGGTTGTATCATTGTATTGGTAAGTATGGCATCAGTATTCCGGTTTCTGTCGCTACTATCTAGGACGGCAAGACTATATCTCTTGGCAGTAGGTGGCGCCAGAAAATATTTCAGTGAATATTTTTGAAGATTAGTGGCATAAACTGAGAGATAAACAACAATGTGGGCTGAGCAAAAAGCGTTAGTCTTTTTCTCTTCTCATATTGTTTTTGCGATTCTATCAATACCATGAGCTATTTATTAGCATTACCTTGGTTATTATTTTTAGGTACTTTTTTCATGTGTACTTCTACATTAAGTTCACTTTTGTTTGAACATTATTCTGTAGATAACCTCTACCTTAACCCTTTTAAAATCACAAGCAACGAGATTAATTTACTGCATTATGTACGGATATGTCGTACTGTTTTAAACAAAATGAGTGCAATTAATAATGTGGATATAAATACTATGCATTTTAAGAATTATAAGTAGAGTTTGTTAAAAAGGTGGTACCGGCAGTGGCGTACCGCATAAAAATAGGTACGTAATATACAATATCAGTGAAAAATAATATTGTTACCTTTTCCTGTCGTCTTGATGTCCACTATGGCAATTGTCAACCGCCCTGGTAAGCTGCGTAGAATTGCAACATCAGCAACGCTTCCAGTGTCGATTCATTCAGCCGTCGACGGTGTTGTGAATACGTTGTCGTGTACTTCGAAAATGATCGTTCGACATCCAGTGAAGTAAGATTTGCAAATGTCGGATATTCCTTTTCCTCATCTGGGCACTCTTGATTTTCAGTTATAGACCGAACCTTTTGTAAATCGGGATTTTTCGTTAAAATTGCACCAAATTTTTGAGCAACATCGACTCCTATAGTGTTCGTCAAGTTTTCTAGAGTGGCTTGTAAATTGTTTATGCAATTTAATGCGTCTCGTGCAGATAAGTGACTGTTTTCTAATTGCTCAATAGCTTGTGTAACTTCAGAATAGTTCATGGAAATTTCATCTATTTGTTATTGAACGTCCGAATTGGAAAAAAGTTGCTGACTATCTCGAACGGCTGCAGAATCATTTGAATCAAGTTTCAAGATGACATTTTTCACATGTGAAAAATATTTCTGATAGTAAGATATTGCCTGGAGCCATATTCCCCATCGCATTATTACAGGCTGAGGTGGTGGTGGTAATTTCGGACACAATTGTTTGAATACACGGATGTGCTTGGGAGATTTAATGAACATTTTTTGGGTAGATGCTATTAACTTATCCCCTAGCGGATACTTCTTTCGAATGGTTTCTGCTACGAGGTTACATGCGTGTATGAGGCATGTTATGTGAAGAAGAGTCGGAAAGCATATTTTCAACATTCTACCAACTCTCAGCATTGTTGCGGCTCCGTCAGTAACGAACATTGTAACTTGGGTTCCTGTGATACAAAATTCTCTCAACGAATCTTTTATTATCTTGACAACAGTTGCATTAATTTTCTGAATCCTTTTACTGGATAATAACAATGAAGCTGGTGGACTATCACATTTTAAAGGACTCGCTACAACATGAATGACGCCGTGTTTCTGAGCATCAGTTGTTTCATCCACACATAGGCAGATTTCCTTTACTCTACCATCCACACGTGGCAAATTGTATCGTAATTGCATAGATGTTGGCAGCTTCTATGAGGGAACCTACTTAGCCCAAAAAAGACGAAAGTGTTCATTAGATGCTGGATGTTGTGGGGTGTTGCGCACACTTAACATAAAAATAAAATCATATAAAAATTGCCAGTATGGAATACTGTAAATTCAATATGTGACGTTTACTTTTACAATGTTTTCTACATTCAAACCTATCGTGACTTAGCAATCCGCTATTGCATATTGTGCAATAAATATGCGGACTTCTATATTCTAATCCAGGGAAATGCCTGAGATATTTATTCACATTCGAAGGGAACGTTACATCCTTTGGGCCTCCCATCTCCGAGTACTTGTTTGGCATGCAGCGTGCAACGTACTGTCGCTTTGTACTCTCTGGTGGTACTGTCGAGATCGACTACGAGTTGAAAATTACCCTTACCTACGCCACTACCGCAACGCTACTGAAATCCGGTACCACCTTTTTAACAAACTCTAATTATAAGTAAATAGATTCTTTATTTTTAGAAAAGGAAACTGTTGATTGATGAACAATACCTACACGCTTTCTGGAATTAAGGAAACTATTTACTATCCTTAAGAAAATATTGTTTTCTTCAAATTTTCTGCAAGATTTTCTTAAATCAAGCTAACAAACGTCTTAAAGAAATACAATTATTTCATTACAAGTATATATTTCTTTTAAGCGGAGGAAAACACTCTGAGAAAATATTTCTTTTGATTTAAAATAATTATTGTATTGCGGATAATTGAAACAGTATTTTTCTTGAATTGAGGCGGACAGTCTTGATACAAGTAAGCGTTTCTCTGCGTATATAGATAAAACACAGTATTTCATAGTCATCAATGCCATCATCAACAAACACCTAAACTGGATTTACATATTCATAATAATGAATTAAGGCAAGTCAAAGAATTTAAGTTTTTGGGCGCGAATATAGATTAAACTTTAAATTGGAAAGCCCATTGTAATCAAATTGTTTCAACATTCAATAGTCTATATCTCTTAATAAAAGAACAATTAATCACAGTTTACCATGCTTTAATGGACAGTTTCTGGGGAACCTCACATCCTTCACTCAGGATGTTTTTGCGATTGTGAAACGTATTTGAAGAAATATATGTTCAAAGAAATAAATGTGCGGAGGTTAACTGGGTTACACGTCTTTGAGATGTATATGATGAGTATATATTTTTGTACAGAGATAAGTGAATAAATTTTGTTGCTATTAGTAACCTAGTGAAATAGTATATTTACCACAACTAGTGAAGGTAAACGAAGACTGCTAACTTGTTTACTAGTGGTAACTAAACAGTTTGAAACAGTTCACTAAAACCCTTACCATAACACTTAACTCGTACTGGACTCACGTTCCAATAGTCAAGCTATCATCATCAACAGTAAAACTGAATTAACAAACAAAGCGAAAAACTAACCTTATGTAGCAAATAAATTAGGCAATATGTAAATCTAAAATACGCAAGGTAATCCTAAATTACATCTTAATCATATACCTATTTACCCTTTTGCATTGTGTTCCTCGATGATCCGCTTCATTGCACATGACTATAATTAAGCCTTGAATTGTAAATCTAAAGATCAGTAATCCCTAAATTGCAAATAGTCAGGATCACGTAAGTTTTTAAAAATCCGTGTTTTTTCAATGAAGCGCTTCATTACACAAGGTCAATTTCCATGCCTTCATAACAATTTAATGAAACTGTGCTCTCTCAACATTATGGTTATTTTCAAGCATATGTAGGCTAACACTAGATTTATCAAACTTTTTGAATTTGAGATGAGCCAAATGTTCGTTGTACCTAATTCTGATTGATCTTTTTATCTGCCCAGTATACACTTGATCACAATCTTTACATGTAATTTTGTAAATTCCTGATTTATCCATGTTATCTATCTTGGAACTTCCTTTTGAGGTTATTGTTCGAAGAAAAAACAATTTTGCGGTCAGCTTTAGAAAAGATTTTTTGAAGACCTTTCGTGTAACTCGGATAATAGGGTAATTTAACATATTTCTCATTGTTATGGCCGTCAATGCGTTCTAGTGTGTTTATATTTCTAATTCTTAATCTATTCTTATGTTTCCTTATAATATTATAGACGACATCTTCAGAGATTTAGGCTAACGGTACCAAACCCAGTACTACCTAGAATGAATTGTTTACCTGAGATACATAAGCCCAGGAAGAGTATGAGACCCATTGTTTGGAACATCAATAGTCCAACTTACTTACTTTCCAAGTGGTTATCTGACAAATTGAACCAGTTACCCGTACAGTTTCCCGATTTGACTATTAAAAATTCTTATACGTTCATTGAACAAACTAAGGACATTGAGCTTACTGACAAAGAAATTTTTTGTATCGTTTGACGTAAGCTCACTGTTCCCTACTGTTCCGATTGATTTAACTTTGGAATATTTAGAAAAGCTTTTGTCAGATAACCAAATGGATAGAGAGGAAGTTGCTAGCTTAATTTCTTTGACAAGACTTTGTATGAAACAAAACTTTTTTCAAATTCACAACACTTTTTATCAACAAACGGAAAGAACGGCAATGGGTAACAGCTTCTCTCCATTTATGGCTAACCGCTTCATGAGTAAATTTCAAACCGATCTTAAGAATACTTTGGCTTATTTCCCTCGGTTTTGGATCAGATACGCCGATTGCATTTTTTATATTTTTGACACCAGCAAATGTTCAATAACGGATTTCATAGAACAACTTAACTCAAAGTTTCCCTCTGTCAAATTTACTCACGAAAAAGAAAAAGACAACAGGATTCTATTCCTCGATATGTTAGCAATAAGAAATAAAAATATGTTAGAAGTAGACGTATATAGAAAACCTACTAGTAATAATAAATTTACCTTACAGGATTCTAATCACTCATAACTTTCGGCTACTCAGTTTTCCTTTAACTAAAGATAGATATCAAAATGAACTAAAAGAAGTCATCAATATTGCTAACTTTGACGGATTCTCTGAAGATGTCTGTAATACTATTAGGAAACATAAGAATAGATTAAGAATTAGAAATATGAGCACACTAGAACGCATTGGCGGCCGTAATAATATATATACCCTTATACCCAAATTGGGTGTCAGGATGTAAATTGGGTGTCAGGATTGAAAATTGGGTGTCAGGATGAAATTGGGTGTCAGGATATCCTTTGATATTACTATGTAATATGCATCCTACTCCTGCTGACGCTCGCTGAGTTTCTTCTACTCCACTAAAGATTAGCATGTGTCGTTCTCCTATTTCCATTATACCCTTTCCTTTTTTCTTCGTTTCTGTTGCTACTAAAATCTCAATTTTTGTCTTCTCAAATTCCTCAGCCAATTCGAGTTCCTTTCCATTCAAGCTTCTAATATTCCAGGTGCCTATTTTTTTGTGTTTTTGACATAAATTCTGTTTCTTTTTTGCATGTTCCTTTTTCTTTGCCATTGTCGTCAATGTTGTTTCATCGGTCTTTTCTTCTGTTAGTTTTTTGGATTTCTGATTCCAATTTCCACATGATTTTGCAGAATCAGTTCTGAAATCTTTCCATTGCTTTTTTGCCTTTTGTTCTTTCCTATTTTGCTCTCTCTAATTTGCTTTTGTATTTTTCTCTCTTCATATGTCATGTCTTCACTGATATATATTTTCTCGTTCTTCACATATTTTAACTTCTTCTTGTTTTCTAATATTTTTATCTTATCATTCAGATTAGTCAATTCTACTTTGCACACTTGCTTGGTTATTTTTGTGGCTTTCTTAATTTCACTCTTAAGCCCCAGGAAATTTTCAATTTTGGTTTCTATTTGTTCCTTCAGTTGTTTTGGGTCGTCTGACACTATAGACATTCCTTTTACTATTAAGCTGCTTTGTCTTTCCTTTCTTTCTATTTTTAGTATGGATTCTTGTATCCTTTTCATTTCCTTTTCAGTTCCACATTCTCACTTTTAAGTTTTCCAATTTCTTCCTTATAATTGCATATTTCTTCTCTTAAGCTCTTTATTTCTTCTTTAACAATAAAAAATATGTTAAATTACTCTTTTATCCAAGTTACACGAAAGGTCTTCAACAAATCTTTTCTAAAGTTGATCGCAAAATTGTTTTTTCTTCAAACAATAACCTCAAAAACCTTTTAGGAAGTTCCAAAGACTCAGTAGATAACATGGATAAATCAGGAATTTACAAAATTTCATGTAAATATTGTGATCCAGGGTATATTGGGCAGACAAAAAGATCAATCAGAATTAGGTACAAAGAACATTTGGCACATATGCTTGAAAATAACCATAATATTGATAATATAAAGTTGAGGGTGGTGGTAAGGTGTAGTAAGGGCTTTAGTGAACTGTTTCAGTGTTCCACTGCCACAGATTTAGAGTACCTCTTTAAATAAACAGTTTATCTGTCCCCTGTTTCATTAAACTTTTCACTTGCGGTTATGAAATATTTAATTAAGGCTAGTGAACATTTTTCTCAGTGTAGCATTACATACTCTGGCAGAGGTGCATAACACACTTGATAGGTAATATTCTATTGAATTTTTCAAAATCGAGCCAACTTTTTATATTTCAAAAGTATTATTACTCTTCAAATAAGCTACACTTTACTAATGATAGGGCTTATTTCATCATTTCTAGTCAAAAGAAACAGCTTTGGAGGAAGCTTTAGAAGCTGGATATCGCCACATAGATACTGCCCAGACATACGAAACCGAAGAAATGGTAGGTAATGTGCTAAAACGATGGTTCGACGAAGGCAAGTTAACCAGGGAGGAGGTATTCATTACAACTAAGTTGTCATATACAACCATGTATCCAAATAAAGTAGAGGAATGTCTTAACGAATCGTTGAGGAAGCTCCAGCTGGAATATGTGGACCTGTATTTGATACACTTCCCAATCACTATTGTGAGTACGGGAAGAGACACGTACGGACATCCCAGCGTAGATTATTTGGAGATTTGGAGAGTAATACATTAAATTTTCACGTCTATTCTTGCATTATGCTAATTTTCTTTTTCCAGAAAATGGAAGATCAACATCTAGCTGGCAAAGCTAAGTTTATAGGAGTATCCAACTTTAGTATTAAAAAGATCGAAAGAATTTTGAGGAACTGCCGCGTGAAACCTGCTAATAACCAAATCGAAATGCACGTGTACCTTCAACAGAAAGCGCTTGTAGATTTCTGCACACAAAATGAAATCGCTGTAGTTGCATATTCGCCATTAGGCTCTAGAGCATATAACGAATATTTGACAAGATTAGGTCAACCGAGTAGAAAGCTACCGGACACGCTAAACAATAAAACCGTTGTTTCGATAGCTAAGAAGCATTCGAAAACTTCAGCTCAAGTCTTGTTAAGGTTCCTATTGCAATTGGGCGTCGCTCCCATTCCTAAAAGCGCAACGCCTGAGAGGATAAGGGAAAATTTTGATGTCTTCGACTTCGAATTGGACGAGGATGATATGACTGCTTTGCGTGCTTTGGAAATAGGCAATGCTGCTAGAATATGTGATTTCAAAGAATACGGAAGGTTAGTTAATGTAATTTGCAGGATGTTTACTATAATACAGGTCAAGCTGTGTATTCGTGCCTCAAAATACTTTCTAAGAAAGATAAGGCTTGAGTTTTAAAGATGCCCTAATTCACTACAAATGCTAAAAAATATAAAATTCCACTTTGTTCTTACTAATTTTATTTAAACATACTCTAGGGCTAGTTTCGGCTTACGCCATCATCAACTAGAATACATGATGAAAATTACTCTATATCAGGTATGGACAACCATTGCTTAGCTGAGGGTGTAATTTCGGGACTTAATCGGGTCGCGGGCCGTAGGTAAGAAATAAGTAGGTAGTAGTGAATAAAAAGGCGATAAAAATTCACACATTTTTTTATTTGTTATAATTATAATAGCATAATCAAACATATAAAAAGCAAATTAACAAAAAAAGATAGAAAAATCAAATGAAAATCAATGAGAGACTTGAGTTTGAAGCTGAGAAACAAGATGATCAATATTGGGGTCAATATCACTAGTACATAGGCGCAAAGTGTTTTCTAAATTAACATCTGTAAGCCGAGTACGATGCTTATTTTTATTAATTTTCAAGATTGAAGAAAACTGCTCATATTTATACGTGCTTCCGAACGTGCAAATTATTTTTCTTGTGAAAACTCTCAGCTGTGGATACTTTTCTTCGGAAAGGTATGTTCTGTAAAATTCGCTTAGTTCCACATCATCAAATTCAGACTTCAAACATGAGTCTTCTTGAAGCTCGATCAACTCCATTTGTAGGTGAAGCGGAGCATCTTCCACATTGCACCTACACGGATTTGCAAAAATATTGAAAGTGCTATCCATATTCCTAAAATCGGAAAACCGATCAGTGAATTGCTCTGACAGTAGTTTCAGTTCTTCAGCATAGCGACCGTAATCAATGTTTTCGTGACTGGATAATGTTACAAAATGAAAACAGTTTTTACTTCTCATTTGTGTTTCCCACAAGCGAATTTTGTTTTGAAAAGCTTTAACATGACTGTACAGCTGATTTACCAATTGCCCTTGTTTTTGAAGCTTCAAGTTCAGGTCGTTTAAGTGTCCTGTGATGTCTACCAGAAATGCCAAGTCACAAAGCTATGTTGGATCACAAATTTGCGGCAATGTTTTCTCTTTCATTTCTATAAAATCAGCTATTTCTTTTCTAAGGTCATAAAATCTTTTTAGTATTTTGCCTTTGCTTACCCACCTTACTTCGCAATAGTATGTCACATCATCGTGTTCTGAAGAGAGTTCATCCAAAAATGCTTTAAACTGGCGATGGTTAAGACCGCGGCACCTAATAAAATTGATAGTATTTACTACTACATCCATAACGTTCTTCAGTCGAATGGACTTAGAGCACAAGTTTTGTTGGTGAATAATGCAATGCAGAATTATTAAATCACATTCTTGCACATTCATAGCGGTTGCTCTTTCCTTCAGAATTCCGATAAAACCTTTTCGTGGACCGACCATTGAAGGCGCACCATCTGTGCACACTCCAACTAATTTACACCACTGCAAACCATATTGTTCAGAAGTACTTTGCACCTCGGCAAAAATATCTTTTCCAGTAGTGGTCCCTTGTAGCGGCCGTAAAGCCAGTAATTCCTCTGTCACTACAAATTCTTCATCAACACCTCGTATAAAAATAGCTAACTGGGCTGTGTCAGATAAATCTGTACTCTCATCCAAAGCAATCGAAAATGCTTGAAAACCAGCCAGTCTATCAGTCAATGTTTTTTTGATATCACTAGCCATCATATCTATACGTCGAACAACAGTACGTCGCGATAAGCTCACTTTCTCAAACTCTTTTTTCTTTTCTGGCCACAAAAGTTCTGCAACATCTACCAGGCACTCTTTAACAAACTCTCCCTCAGAATATGACTTCGATGTTTTCGCTATTTTGGAACTAACTATAAAACTAGCTTTAACAACACTGTCTAGATTTGATCTTTGTGAATGGAACATTTCTTGCTGTTTCCCTAAATCGGTAATGAGTTTTTTAATTTTATCCTTTCTTAACTGGCCCGTAAGTAATTTATATTGAGCGAAATGCTTGCTGGAGTAATGCCGCTTCATATTGTATTCTTTTAAAACAGAAATTGTTTCATTGCACAGCAAACACATAGGTTTACCACTGTGCATGATAAAAAGGTATTCTTCAGTCCATTTGTTTTGGAATTGACGACATTCTGTGTCCACTTTCCGTTTTTTTAAACCAGACATCTTGATAGATTTTTTTTCTTCTGAGCTGAATTTGCTTGAATATTTCCCTCGTCTTTTCTTATCAGTTGTTAAGAAGTAATGAGTTGACACGCGCGCTGAGCGGTTTAGATATTACCCGCAATAAGCAACTAGAACAGTCGCCTCTGGAGCGCTTCGAGGTCATCGGGCGGCTTCCCGAATGTTTATCTGTTTGTCTCTTTCTAACGACTATTTCTGACTCGATCTGTGGCGTTCCATTGCGTACGCTTAATAATATTATTTATCGATTTTAGTCTTTATGATTTGAATAAATACAGTTTTAGGTTGGTTGACGGTAATTACAAATAAACTATGTGTGCTAAATCTTTAATTTTTTTGGCGCGTTATTTGAATTTCTCTCGCGGGCCGCAATGAGGCTGGTGGAGGGCCAGATCCGGCCCGGGGGCCGGGGGTTGCCCATATATGCTCTATATCATGTAAATGATAAAGGGTAAATATGCAGATTTTTAGTGCTTTTAAAATGTGTTGTAAGACTTTACTTACTATTGTGATAAATAATATGCTGAAATGTTGACGATAAGTCAACATTTCAGCATTTATTTGAAGTTAAGTAATTTCCAAAACTTTCAAACGTTTATAACCTTTCGCCTAAGCATTTTGGAACATATCCGTATGTAAACTTCTTTATAGTTGCTATTAAGCCGGGCATAACCGGTCTTCGTCATAAAATCGGATCAGTCGCATGGGCCACGTATTATAAATAAAGAGTGTATTTGTGACTCACAGCCGACAGAATTGATATTTTTAAATCAATACTTCAGTGTGAAAAATAAAAGCTGACGCAATAAAACTGTTTGGTAAATACAGCGAAAATATGCACACGTTAAAGTGTTTTTATTGCCATTATTGGTTTGTTTTTGTTTGAAAACGACATTTGTTGTATATGTAATGTAATAACCGTAAACAGTAAACAAAGTAGTTTCTTCAAAAATATGTTGTACTTAATACAGTAACAATAAATAATAATATAATAAATAAACGTAACTTCTTAACAGTGTGGATAGAATTGTTGAAAAACTTACACCATCGGGTATGTTTACACATTTGTCTCGGTGAAGGTTGTTCGCTGTGATGAAAAAATTTTCTTATATTTCGAGAAAAACCATTCAACATCTATGGAAGTAATACAGGCATTATTAAAATAATCCTTAGAGTTAGTTAATGAATCTGCATCTCATACAATCTGCATTTTTCTTTAAAACACTGTCGAACTTTGCTATAACGCGACCGTTTTTTGCGTCGTTTATACCGTGTAGCAATATATTAACTTCGTCCACGATTTGTACTAATTCTACTAATGACAACTCAGTATTTTGCAATTTTTCTATTGCGTCTAGTAATCGTTTATGATTGTTGCTAATACTTTTTAAATCTGTTTCAACAGAAGTATCTAGAAATCCTTTCTGGCTCTCCTTCATAGCTCTAGCTTCGTCAGGGTCGAATCGCAAAATCACAGATTTTACTTCTTGGAAATGTTCAGAATAATAAAAAGCCGCTTACAACCATGTTCCCCAAGACGTAAGAATCAGCGTGGTGGTTCGCAAATACCGGGACAAAGCCTGTGAAATGCTCGGATCCGTTTGGGAGATTTTAGAAACACTTTTTTTGTATTTGCTATTAATGCATCCACCTCCGGGTAACATTCTCGAATAGTTTGTGCCATAAGATGTAAAGTATGAACTTTACACGTAACATGTAAAGGCCCCCCACATTTTTCTTTAAGACAACTGCCTACACTACACATTGTCGCTGCTCCATCGCTCATAAGCATCAACAGTTGACACTTGACTAGTTGACACTTGACACTTCGCCAATACACTTTTTTAGTCTTTTGCTAGCAAATTTCGGTTTAACTGGATCTGGTAGGCGTACTGTATAATTCAAAATAGATTTTTTTACAATCTGTCGTCTCATCAAGACATAGCCGCAGCTGTTTATCTTTTAATTTGTGCTTTTCGACATCTTTACGTATACTTGGTCGCTCTTTCCGTAACGCTGTACGTTCCATTTGGGATTGTATGTGCGTCAAAACTGTCGAAACGGTTCTTTATCAAGTAAGCGAAGCGGTAGACCACAAACAATAAACATAAAAAATAAATCAAATTTAAATTGGGTTTGAAGTGGCACTCCATTTTTCTAATTTTTGTGCTGTGCACTATTTATATGTCTTTCACAGTCGCCTTTCTTCCAGCACATTAAAGGTATTTTGCAAATTCTACACAATGCTTTAGTTCCATTATATTGGGTATGTCGGAAAGTTCTGTCGTATTTTTTCAATAAAACAAATGTAAAATTTAGAATATATTTATTAAATAATTAATCTACAATGTACTGACTATCATTTTCTACAACTGTTCTTCATCTTTCGGATAGTCGATTAATACCGACAGAAAAAAAATTCCTAGGTTTAGAATCGAAGTACTCGGTTAAGGCCGTTCGAACGTCATATTCTGTATGAAATCAAAAAATTTTGTAGAGATCGAAAAAGGTAAAAATCTGAAGGTGCCACGTCAGAAGAATATGGAGGATGTGGCAAAACTTCTCCGCCAAGATCTGCCAATTTTCTTTGAGACATCAAAGCAGCGTGGGGTTGAGCATTGTCATGCTGAAACACAATGCGACCCCATGCTTGTTTGATGTTTCAAAGAAAATTGGCAGATCTTGGCTGGAAAGTTTTGCCACATCCTCCATATTCTCCTGACGTGGCACCTTCAGATTTTTACCTTTTTCGATCTCCACAAAATTTTTTGAATAGAAAGAAGATGATGTTCGAACGGCCTTAACCGAGTACTTCAATTCCAAACCTGGGAATTTTTTTGCTGACGGTATTAATCGACTACCTGAAAGATGGAGAACAGTTGTAGAAAATGATGGTCAGTACATTGTAGATTAATTATTTAATAAATACATTCTAAATTTCACATTTGTTTTATTTAAAAAATACGACAGAACTTTCCGACATACCCAATAGTTCAAATCTGGAAATTCACTGATAAATTTAGCGACTTTATTAGCCAACGGTCGTTTATTTTCCTTGCGTACGTTAGACACACTTATATACATATATTGATCTCTATAATTACAATTAACGTTGTGAAGGGTTGATGAGAAACTGTTTCAATAAATCAATAATTTCATTCGCTGAGGTAACCCGTGCCGATTCATCTGCATATATACGTCGCGTTGTGGGCGCGGCAACCTCACTCCTAACCTGGCGCCCGGTCTAGTTATTATTAACAGAACACGGATATGCAGTTTGGTCAATGCCAGGGTAAACATCCCCTATATTTTTAATTCGTTGCTACATAATCTTTTTTCTTTTCAGGATTACCTCACATCCCAATTACGGTTTTTAATTTAGCTTGTTTCCCTAAAGGCTTCTTAAGAAAATTAGAAATAAATTATTGAGTTTGGAATATTGAGTTTTATTTAGAATTATACTCTATTAATATTTTCACCTGAAAATAGATAGTCAGATTAAAGAGTAAAGGCTTAAGATGTCAAAGTCTTTCACACCTATTATAAATAGAGTAAGACAATCGTTCGTCGCGCCATAGGCGTGCGGTTTCTTCAATATTTATAATAGCGAAAAAGAAGTAATAAAGCGAATAATAATAAACAAACTAATCAAGAATTATAATATATATAAGGCTGTGAAACACTCACCCTCTTAAGCAGCGTAATCAAGTGGGCTGGCGGATTGCATTGGAATTACATGAGAAGTAGAAGCACCATCATCAGTATTGTAACCCAGTGGATAAGAATCGTAAAAAATTGATAGCATTAGATATGTTTCAATAATTGTCTTGTGGAACCGTGTTCGCAGTGGTGAAAAAATGTGTTTATATTTGGAGAAAGATCGTTCAACATCTACCGATGTAATACATGTATGATTAAAATAATCTTTGAACTCAATTAATGGATTAGTCGAAGTACCATTACAAATTTGTTGTAATGTGATAAAATTGGAATATTTACCAGAAAGTTATCTAGGCAAGAAGAAGAGTTACCAAACACTCTTGATGGAATATCGATTGTATCATGAAAGTTGTAGCTATGCAGCTAAGTCCAGAAACGCTTGCAGACAGGGAGACGCTACCATAAAATTGATGTTGAAGTCGCCTCCCAGAATTACGTACTTGTTTTCTTGTGCAAGTCAATTCAGTAGTAAGCAAAAGTTATCCACGTACGCAGTGAAGTCAGATTGCGGGGCTCGATACATTACAATAATTATTATACTTGGATTAGATTTAAGTTCCACTGCACAGCATTCAAACAAGTTGGAAATAGATAAATCACCAATGTCTACCCGAGGGTCGACAGAAAGATGCCTGCAGGGTGAGATCACTAATGTAAGTTTCCTTCAGTTGCGAGTCGGATTGCCAGTGCTCAGAAACGAGTAGAACGTCTACATTAGAGTTCCCTAAGACAACATCAAGTTGCTGACATTTGTTGTTTATACATCGGATATTTTGATGCATAATTTTGAGGGGAGCTACTTCTTGACTTCTGCTTTCTTGATGAGACGGGATAAAAAACGGTTGACAGACACGTCTTCGGGCCACATCTCAGGTTTCAGAAGAGAGTCCAGATGTTTAGAAGGCACAGAGACTTTAAATGAAGAATATTGTTCCGGATATTTGCTATTCATAGGTTCACAACTAACATCGTTAATACCTCTCGATAAAATAAAATCCTTTAATTTATCAACTGACAAACCAGGTTCTAGATGATAAACATGCAAGTGCGAAAATCTAGTAGCTGCCTTTATTTCTCGGTTACTAGAATCGCTACCGCGTACCACATCCAAATTAAATTTTCGAGAATGCCGCGTAACTGTTTTCCACTCAGAGCTGGTATTATTTTCTGGTAAGATGTTTTTCTGTGGTAAGTTTGCGACATTTATTTGCTCCTTTTCTGTATTTGTTTTTACGACATCAGAAAAAGAAACCTTCTTTGAAACACTAGACGTGTCGAGAGTTTTCTTGTTCTGAATATATTTATTGTCTGATTGAATGTTCTTCTGTGATAACAAACGAACCATTTCAATGTTTCTTTCAAAATTTTAATTTCGTTCTTTAAATCCTCGATAGTATCATGAAGGCATTTTGTTCCTTCTCTAACAATTGCAGCAATTAATTTCGAAAATTAATTACTTTTTATAAATTGCAGGACATCATCTCCTTTCGAGGAGCAGGAACGAGTTCCCGATGCCATGGACACTAATTTCACTTAGTAATTTCGATTAAAAGAGAAAATTTAGTCGTACACTGGTACTGTAAGTAAAATACGTCCTGCGATCACAGCATGCACATCTGAACTATAACATGTATAATAGAATTTTTTTTACAATCTGTTGTCTCGTCAACACACAACCACACCAACTGATTTTTTAATGTAGATATAATTTTATTTTCCACCTCTTTGCGTACAAGTAAAACATGCTTACGTCCTGTTGCCGTAGCTGGCAACTTCGACTCCGGGTTGTATTTGTTCCAAAAGTTCTTAAACGATTTCTTATCCAGTATGTTAAGTGACAAAATTACATGTTATCATCATGACAAGTAAATCGAAAATAAAATCATTTCTATTTGACGCGCCGTTTTTTCTATTTCTGTTTTGCACTATTTACATGCTTCCTACAGTCGTTCTTTTGCCAGCACATCAAAGTTTTCTCGCACACTTTACAAACTATTTTAGCACCGTCGTACAACAAATCTGGAAACTCACAGATAAACTTTTTTACTTTATCAGCAAAGGGTCGTTGTTTAGCCTTGTGCACACTGGACATTTTTAATTAAAAATTTTCTTGAATAACTAGTATTCCGCTCGCCTGATTTAATTCACACGCACACACCGCGCTAGTGATGATGAATGCGTACGAATTTGAACTGCTTTGCCACCCGGCAGATGTTTACGCATCGCATCAGACAGCCGCGCGCCGAGTTCCGTTGACTGCTCCAGCTGTTACGGTTATGCTGGGACGACACGATTATCTTACCTTATTTATATCGGAAATACTGAAGAGATGCACCTAAAAATGCAATAATATACAATAAATGTTTTATTTAAAAAAAGAAAAGTTGTATTATGAGCAGCGGAAACTGAGTAGGTACGTGGCTATAATTTCATGTTGTGTTAAAATTGTCTGCAACTAATTTTTATTTGAAATTTTTTTCTCTAAATTGCTCAGGGAAGGAATTGCCTTTCCCGCACGCACTGATCAGACACACTGTATATAACGGATTAATTGCTTTTGTCCTTTATTAATTATTAATATTTCTTTTATCACAGTTGTATAAACACCTATATTATTATACACATTCTTTTTTGCTTAATAAAAGATTAAGTTGATGTTGCTAGTTGGAAACTCTTAGTAAGTGCACTGCATGTGCTCTTACGAAATGTGATTGATTGCGAGTAGATTAAGTTGCCATGCATAACGTTGTGCAAAAATTTGTTTTGTGAAAAGTCATTCGTATTCAAGTGATATATGTACATAGTATTATCTATTACGCAATACACACTGTGCATATTATTTTGATTTAAATGATCGGTGTTTTTGAAACCTAAAGTTTTTATCGGTACTCGTATTTTCGCATAAATTACGAATTAATTACATTGTAAGCAATATTTGCCATTTAAATTTTATTAGTATTTATATGTTATTTTCAAGCTTGCGTAGTAGATATCACCTATCTCACCGATCACTTTAAATAGCGCCAAGAAATCCAGAAGCAGATTAGTCTTTTCAAGAAGACGTTTTACCCCAGACGTTCCCCAACTGAGAAAGTACTGAAGATGGCTTGCAATATTTTTCTAACTTTACCTGGTGGTATCAAGATGCCAGTATTGGGATATGGAACTTGGCAGGTAAATAAAAATCTTTGTTATTTAATGTGCAGCAGTCGGCAGGAGATTTTAAAGTTTATATTTGTATTGCATCGATTTTTGTGTTTTCGATCCAAAGTAGAATATATTGACTTAATTGGAGAATTGAAAAGTGGACAACCATTTCCTCTTGTAATTGAACGAATTCATCTAAAATTGACACCAGAAGTTTTAATCCTAAGTCTAGTGTAAGCTTCCAGTCATTATACACCATATTTTGTAAATGATTAATTATAGTTGATACATAGAATTTTTTCAACCAAAATATTGAAGCTCACGTTGTTTTCTGTATGTACAACATGGTACTCACTTCATGGTCGATAAAAACACCTAACATCCCAGACAAATAATTAATAACGAATAACATCGATTGTCCCTGAAATAATATGACATTTCAATGTGTTTTTATGAAAATACATATGTCTAATATTGATTATTAGAGTTGGCCACGCGCGCCAACGGGCAGCGGCGTTGTTTCGATTAGGCCTCGGGTTCCACTAGAGATATTGTGTGTAGTAGATGTTTGCTGTCGTAAATACTTTCGCGTAGTTGTTAAATAAAAATAAAATAATGCGTGCTCAAACACTTACTATTTTAATAGCGCATACAGAAGCAGTGTTTGTCAAATCCCCGAAACGTATTCACGAATTTCACAGACTGTGCCCCTGTATACCTGAGCCACCAGAACCTATTCTTACACGTTGGGGAACTTGGTTAAATGCTGCGTTTTATTATCATAAATATTATGAGAATATTACACTGAGGGAAAGAAATGTGTTAAAATAACAAAATTGATTTTGTTAGCTGGAGAAGTGTTAGTCCAATAAATTTTATGATTAAATTACCTATCACCTTGCGTTGACTTAATAATTACATTTGTGTCAAAAAATTCTGTTCGTGAAACACATTTATTTGGTTGGGAAGTAAATTTAAAAAAAAAAGTCGTTTCAGCAGAGCACAATGGGTGATTTAAATTTAACAAAATCGTAAAGGTTGAACAAAAATAATAAAAGAAGCATAAAGCTAAAAAGGGGTTTGATTTAACCAAAAAGTTGAATTAAGTTAATCAAACATAATTGTTGATACATAGGGATCAAATGTGCGTCTGAAATTAATATAGTGTGTTAATTGCCAGAATACGTTTTCGGGGAAACCACTGTATAGAAATATCGATTAAAATGAAATATTTGTTTTATGATACTTAGACATTAGCAATTTTTCATGAATAAACCCTTCCTGTATGCAGGTGTTCAGTTGATCAGCTTTTATTGGTTATAGTGGGGAGGCATCATGTCTTGTCTTGTATTGCATCATCATTTTATCTTTTATTTGGTACAAGTAGCAGTGTGCAGAATTTTTTCTTGTTTTTATATTTGTTTTATAAAAAAAATGGGGGATGATTATGTGAAAATATTATTAGTGGAATGGGAGTTTGACTGGTTAATACCGACTTTCGCAGGTAAGTAGCTAGAATCTTTTATGAGTAGATACAAAAGTTAGTGAGGAAAATGGGGGCCATATTGTTAAATTAACTGTCTTTGAGTCCCAATAAGTTCTAATAGAAATTACAAAAAACAATCAAATATGTATACATTGAACATCTCCGATGCTGTAATACAATGGCTTCAGTTCTGACTTTTACAAAATGGTAAGAATTTCTTTTGTAAATATCGTTTTATTTTTTTTGTTTTTTGGGGGTAACTAGTTGATAAATGACACGTTACAAAGAGTACTAAATAGAATATTGTTTTATTTGAAATTCGAAAAGTCCCAGAAAAGGGCTTATGAAAACATTTTATTGAAAGTTGTGCTGATAATGCATTTTTAAAACGAATTGAGTCAGGAACCGTTTGTGCTGTTTTTCGTAAGTGAAAAGTAGAACTACGGAAAATGTATAAGCTTGGTTTTCGATAATTGTTCTTGTTGATGTTTATATATTTACATATAGATACGTACACGCGTCTTTTCTAATTTGAATTTATTATGCTACAGTTCATGTGGGAAAATTGCTTAGTTCCCAGAAAATTTTTAAAAAAGTTGAGGTAATAAATTTTAAAAACAGATGATAATTTAAAAAAATAATAATTAAAGAGAATATGCATATGTAGAAATTTGTACAATTATAGAGAAAATAATACACTTCTACCTATTCAATTTGACCCTATAGTCGACAAAAATCACGTACACCTTACAATTCACCCTTATTAGCGGAAGTCAGATTTCCCCAAATCAAGTTGCATATTCAATTATTAGCAATAAGCGGTAATTTATAATTTTCCTTATATACCTTCTGTCCGTGCATAGGTAAATACTCCAGTGACCATCAACAAGTGAGTTTCAATTATTAACGATACAGTATCTAACGTTTTGTTTTTTTTCTTCAAAATATTTTAATACTATTTTCAAAACCGAGTTCATCTGTTAAATTAAACTTAAATAAAATAAGACCCTTACAATGAAATCTTTAAATAGGGAAAAAACGGTAAGAAATTTGAATAAGAATTTTAACTTAAAAATATATTCGTTATTTAACTCAATATTGATGAACTAATACGAAAATTTTTACCATATTCGATGTTTACAAACATCTTGTAATATACGCATTACAAATTCACTTACCCCCAATTACTTGTAATCATTAATCATACCTGTTTTATTGGAACACAAAATTGATGAAGAACCCTACTACAACTTGATGAAAATGTGATAAAGGAAATTATTCCGGTCATAGGAAGAGAGTTGAAATTTTTAGCAAAATTGCGAAAACTATCAAAATATAAGTGGCGCAGATTTACTCCTCGCAGATAATATGTCTACTGACACACTTACTTTAAGTCCAGTCACAGAAGCTTCAGCAAGTTTCCAGTAGTAGCACCAATTTGGAACAAACGTCACCAAACCCTCCACGAGGAATACAACAAATCAAGCGCTCATCCCCTTTCTTGGGAGAAGAAAACATGAAACGGGCATTTAGAAAAGTCTTATAAAATTTGATTTACAACATTTAATGTACATGTATTAGGAAGTACTATTCCGTATATATGTGTTTATTATATAACTTTGTAGTTTCAGTTTAAATTTATTGTCCTTGTGTTACTATTACATATTCTGATGTATTGTCTTTTGCATATCAGTGCTGAATATATTAGTTAGGAGGGAAAATATTGCCTTATATTTCTTTCTTCCACACTTAAATTTGTGTTTTTAAGTAAAAATATTTCAGGAGTAAATTCTACATGTCAACGTGAAATAAATATTTTGTTGCAAAGTTTGAATTTATAAATACTATTTTATTATAAACTTGAATTCTTTTGAAACTTGAATTTGTTCAAAAGAATTCAATTTTGTAACAAAATAGTATTTACATTCATATTCTTAAGATTTTTTAACAAATGAAGTACTCAAAAAACCCCAAAGAGATTTGTTAAATTGAATAAGAAAAATGGTTGAGCTAACACTTTTATATTCAAACACGCAAGAAGTTTTTTTTGTTGACGCAACCCCTACTAATTTTGTTGACCTAACGAAATTACGGGAACAGAATGAACAAGGGATACTTTTAATTAAAATCAAATGAATATGCTACACTAACCACAAAAATTGTTAAACTGAAATTAAGCGCACTGTTGGATTAACACCTCTTTTTATGTTTGATTTAACAAATATATTTTGAAGCAACGTTAAATGTTGATTGAACCAAAAATATCGGTCGACTGTATTTAACCTAAATTTTTTGGTTGGTTATCCATATTTTTGTTGGATCAATGCATTTTTTTCTCTCAGTGTAAGAACGTGGTTTTACAATTCGATCCAAAGGAAGCTACCGCCATCAAGACAAGCCAGTCGAAATTTCAAGATAGTCTGGTTAAAACGGATTTAAAAATTATTCACAACAATTACTTCGGACTAGCGGAGGCAATAGAAAAGTTACAAGATCCTTCGGTGTTGTTAGTGGAATCTGTGCAAATAGTGCAACATGTTCACGCACAGCTATAGAAGACGCAAAAAAGTTAAATGTATTTCAATTAGGGACACCAGAGTGAGAAATCACAAATTCTAACTGTTGAAATAATGCAGCGCTATCAATAGTTACAAAACATAGACTCTATAATTCATTCCTGTAGCTGCTGTAATTTTTTTAACCAGTTCAAAGATTTCTAAGTAGAAAACAAATGAATAAAAAAAAACACATCACCAGAGTCAGAATAACAAACTTCAGAGATTATAACCTGTCTGAAACACTGCAAAACCGGTATTAAACAAGCATACAATATTCCTTATCTCTTTTTATCTTATACGTTGCTTATAAAGCGTATGTCATGATTAGAGTTGCTCAATTTGCGCCAACAGCCAGTGGCGGGCGCATAAAAGTTTACACAAAATAAATGGTCAGAAATAAAATATAATACGTGCTCAAACACTTACCGTCTTAAGAGTCTTCCATGAAATCACAAAGTGAATAATGTCTGTTAAATATCAGCAACATTAGTATGTTTCCACATTTTGTTTCGGAAAAAACCGAGTGCGGCGTGGGGAAAAAAGTGTGTTTATATGCAGAAAACGAATGTTCTACATCTAGTGACTTTATATTTGCGAAAATTAAAATAATCTTTGGAACACTTAACGGTTCTGTTGACGCACTTTCACAAATTTCTCTTAATGTGCCAAAATCAGAATCTTTCTCTAAAACATTTTCAAACCTTTCTAGAACACAAACTTTTTTGCGTCTTCTACCGTACATAGCTGTGCGTGAACATGTTGCACTATTTGCAGAGATTCCACTAACGACACCAAAGGATTTTTTAATATTTCTATTGCCTCCACTAGTCCGAAGTAATTTGTCAAACCACGTTCTTAATATTCTCAAAATATTTATAATAATAAAATGCGGCCTGTAACCATGTTCCCCAACGTGTAAGAATAGGTTCTGGTGGCTCAGGCATACGGGGGCACAGTCTGTGAAATTTGCGAATACGTTTTGGGGATTTGACAAACACTGCTTTTGTATGCGCTATTAAAGCGTCTGCCCCAGGATAACATTTTCTAATACTATCTGCCACATGACTGAAAGCATGAATTTTACACGTAATATGTAACAAGTTCGCACAATGTTTTTTAAGAGACCAGCCTACAGAAAGCATGTTTGCGGCACCATCATTCATAAACATCAACAGCTGGTTTTTTGAAAGTTCAAACTTTTCCAATGTATTTAACACTAACTTTGAAATTACTTCGGCAGTACATTGTTGTACTCGTCTGGAAGCTATAGAATTGAAGGTGACGATTGATGTGGTTACATTGTACGTACCATTACATTAACCACAGAATGTTTTTTACGATCTGTTTTTCGCCCACACAAACCACAGTTTTTTATCTTTCAACTCCGATTTAATTCTTTTTTCAACATGTTCACGAGCAGATGGCACAATTCTTTGTAACGATGCCCGACTTGGTAATTTGCAGTCCGAATATTTATTCAAAAAGAAGACATATGCTTCCTTATCTAGTAAATTAAACGGTAGATTACACGCAATAAAGGTAACACATAAATTAAATTTAAATTTGTCATAGTGTCGTGTGCAATTTTTTTTTGAAGAATGCTGTTTACTATTTACGTGACGTAGACAATCCCTTTTGGACTACACATTGAATTTTAACGCCATCATAATTTAGGTCAGGCATTTCTGCTATAACTTCTGTAACTTTGTCCAACATTGGTCGTTTTCGCGACGTAGGCAACATTTTTCAAACAAACGTAGAACTACGAAATAGTATTTACGGCAGCGTACATGTATACACAACAGATTTGGTTGAGACTCGCAGTTATACTGAGGATTGGATCGAACCTCCGCCACTGCCCGTTGGCGCTAGTGAACAACTCTAGTCATGGTTCAGAATGATCGTTTGGTTTCTTTATTTACATCAGAAAAATAGCACGTAATTGTCAAGATTAAACGCAGCAAGTATATTCATAATTTAATTTACACAGGTAACAGACAATACTCTTGAAGTGGCGCTCAACGAAGCTCTCGAGGCGGGTTATCGACATATCGATACTGCAGCCATATATCAAAATGAAGAAGTCATCGGAAAAGTCCTGAAAAATTGGTTTGACGCTGGTAAATTGTGTAGAAAAGACGTCTTTGTGACGACAAAGTTAAATCCGACTACCATGGATCCGGCTACGGTAAAAGAATGTCTTCAGGAATCGCTGAGAAAGCTTCAACTGGATTACGTAGATCTGTATCTAGTACATTTCCCAATAGCTATTGCCAAAGATGAAAATGGCGAGAATTACGGTCATCCAGATATAGATTATGTGGACGTTTGGAAGGTATTACCCATCACTCTTTTGAAGTTGGTACCTAATGCTTTTTTTCATTTCAGAAAATGGAGGAGCAATACGATGCCGGTAGGGCAAAAACTATTGGAATTTCGAATTTTAGCGTAAAGAAGATCGATCGCTTGCTTAAAAATTGCCGTGTTAAGCCTGCGAATAACCAAATTGAAGCACACGTCTATATGCAGCAGAGAGAAATCTTCAATTTCTGCTCTAAAAACGGAATCACCGTTGTAGCCTATTCTCCTCTAGGTTCCAAAGGTTATAATCTATTCTTAGAAAGTCGTGGACACCAAGCAAAGAAAATACCTGACATCTTCACCGATGAAACGATTTTGGCGATAGCGAAGAAGCATTCCAAAACTGGTGCGCAAATAGCTCTAAGGTTCCTACTTGAACTAGGCATGGCCCCGATTCCAAAGAGTTCGACGCCGTCTAGAATCAAGGAAAATATCGACATCTTTGACTTTTCCTTAGATGAAAAGGACATGAATACTCTGCGTGGATTAGATCTCGGCCCGGCGGGTCGAGTATGCGATTTTAACATCTTTGGAAGATTACGTGAACATCCCTATTTTGAATTTTAGAATTGTTAAATATAGAAGTGTGACAAATGTAATTAGGTTCTAAGTAACAATATTTGAAGATATGTTTCCTTCACTATTTCTGTAAATGTTAGCTCAATTGGAAATATTAAATAAGTATACTGCAATGTTTGTAGTTTGGTGTCTTGTTCGAAATGCAAAATACTCTATACAGTGTTGGGCAAAAGTGCGGGAACGCTTAAATATCTCCAATAATATTGCAGGTATTCCTAAGAAATTCAGTACTTGTACTGATTATGGGAACTAAAATGGCTTAAGTGACTCGGAATAAACTTCTCTATCGAAACCGTTATTAGAAAGTTCTTCCACGAACTGCACCATCTTACTAAAACCACACCATTTGGTAAGTCAGGATCATCTTCATTTAGAAAAATTTCTGCAAGTACATTCCTCAAAGAATCCAGATATCGCTGCCCCGCGAGAGTTTCGTCAAAGAAGAACGAACCAATGATTCTATTGTCAAAGATCCCTGCCCACACAATAACTTTACGAGGATGTTGAGAATATGCTTCAGTAATTCAGTTAGGATGTAGAAGAAGAAGAGATTCAGTATCTGCAATTTTGCCGATTTTAATCCGAAAAGAGAATTTGGCGAATGAAGAGTGGATTATGGTTGTATAAATCCTGCATTATATCGCAAAACTGTATTCAGCGATCAGAGTCATCTTCACTGAGTTCTTACAGTAGTTGTATTTTTGGATTGTATTTTTCTGTTTTTAGTACACGTAATACTGAGAAACTTATCTGTTGCAATTGATCGAGATACACCATGAGGGTTCTCATTCACACTTAACAAAGTATCAAGTTTCACATCTTCATTTGAAATGTGCTTAACGTATGTTTAATTCCCAGTTTCTCTAAACTTTCTCTCGATTTTACTCATTGTGGATTGGCTAATATTTCTAAATGGATATTTCGCATTAAACAAGTTGCACACTTCTGTATCCTTCTGCATCCTTATCATCTAATTTTGCATCAGGCTCTGTCAGATACTGATGTTGATATGAGGCTGAATTATTGCTACTGGCTGAAAAATACGTGCAGAGAAATTCGTCAATTTCCTTTTCAAATTTTATGGACTGATGAAGCTACTTTTACTAATTTTGGCAGAGTTCATTTACACAACATGCACTATTGGTCAGAAGCAAATCCTCATTGGATGCGGGAAGTTGATCACCAAAACAGATGGAGTGTCAACGTATGGTGCAGAGTTTTAGGACATAGATTTATAGAACCGTTTATTTTCAATGATCGTCTAAATGGCGACACATACCTAGATTTTTTAAGAAATGAACTTCCTCTTCTTTTAGAAGATGTTCATTTGAATATAAGGAGATCTATGTGGTTCCAACATGATGGATGTCCGGTACACTTTTCTCAAAGAGTACGCAACCTTTTAGATGTTGCTTTTCCAAATCGTTGGATTGGAAGGGGTAGTTTGTTTCCGCAGCCTCCTAGATCTCCGGATCATAAGGTGCTAGGTTTTTACGTGTGGAGAAAAATAAGAGATATTGTGCATCAAACACGTCCAACTACACGGGAAAATATGTTTGAAAAAATTCGAGATGCCATTGTTACGATTTCACGAGCTGAAGTCGAAAGTGCTGTTTTCAGAATTACAAACAGATGTGAACGTTGCATTGTGCAAAACGGATCTCTTTGAACATTTATAAATTTCCCGTTTTTGTTTGTTTTGTTTTTGCTTTGAACATTTGATTAATGTTATTAAAATCGTTGTTGTTTTGGCCCGTTGGCCTTTAAATACACCTCAAATTTTGTGTCCCGCATAAATTGAACCAGTCCTAAGCCTGGATAAAGTGCGAAGGAAGGTCCGGAGAACAACAATTAAAAATCAACGAGGAGGTTAAAAAACACTAAAACAAGTGTAAAAGAGGCTTGCTTAAATGTTTAAATTAGTTAAAAGTTTAAAATTTTTTTTAAATTTTACGTAGCATGCTTGACCATGTAAGAATTAACGTGTTTATTAATTATTCTTTTGGCGATAATTCAAATTGCTTCTTTAACATTTTTCCTTGGAAGATCTACTTAATCTACTTTCCAAATATGGTATAATAATTAGATCGTTCCATTTGAAATTTCTGAGAAAAATGATAAAAACTGTGATTTTTCCAAATGACGCCCTCTAGCGATAGCTTTCAGAATCAGGTCATGGTTATTTTTTTTTAATTTTAATCAGTAAAGCTTCCACTTTCAAATGAAATATTGTTTATTAAATTGGGTTAATTCAAAATCGAAATTACAGCCAATTTAATTATAAAACATTACCCCTCGAGCTTTTATTTTTTTGTTCTACAGAAAAAAAGAATTCCAAATTCTACTAGCTCTACGACGATAAGATTTATTTGACAACTTATTTGGATATATTTTCTAGAAAAATTCTTTCTAGTGGTTACGCCCCCTAGCGGTAGAAATAGGAACTTAAAAATAATTGGCCACTTTTCTTATGAAGATTTTTTCCCGCAGCTATACGACTCTTAGTTCCTCATTAGGGTGTCCCTTATATGACAACAAATTTTTTTTTTTAATTTTAAAACGCATACCCTCTATATCTTTTATACTTCACACAACTTAAGTATGAAATTTGGTCTTCCTACGACGATTACAACCGGTGCCGACAGAGCCATAAAGTTTTTAAAAAAAGGCAGTTTTTCCTAAAATTCGGTATACCTATCATACGAATAAAATTTCAATAAATGAAGTAATTTAAAGACAAAATACAATTAAAAATGATATTTTATTGGTAAAATATAAAATAATAACAATTAGCCAGAATAGCTTCTTTTTAGGGTCTTGGTTTTTACAGTCTGTATACAATTTTCTGTGTTCTTGAACACAGCGCAAAAGGAATTGCTTTTGGTCTTCTTCAGCTGTAATTAAACCGTGAAAATCTTGCATCAATTTTATAACTCTTTCTGCAGTGTCATTTACAACCTTCAGGCGACAAACTTTTTTTTTAGCTTCCATATAACCAGCATTTTTTTCCCATGAAGACACACTTCTATGTAGAAAACTGTCATCAATTTTCAGTCGAGATAAAAAATGCCTGCTCTTCTCAGACACGAAATCATCCAGCGTTTTATCTGCAACAAAAAATAAAATAAAATTCATTCCATGAACATAAAATAATCTAAAGATCATGTTGGACATTTCTTCCTTCGATAGGATATATCGTTTCCCAAAATCTGAGATCTTATCCCTATTTAAGTTTGCAATCATTTTTATCTTTGTTTTGTTATCAACTTCATTATCAAAAAGTGATAACATGGTTTTTTCTTCACAGAGATACCATAAGTGATTGAAATTATCTAGGGCTGCTTTGGAAATTGTTTTGTCCACTTTTTCATAGTTCTTTAATGCTTTCAGGAAGCACAATCTTGGTTTTGGGGCTTTTATTGCGACTGTGCATTCGAGCCAAGGTTTTACTATTCGGTAAAAACAAAACAAGCAAACATCTTGCAGAGCTTGTTTGTCTTTCGCGCTTAATTCAAATTAAGATTGAAGCAAACATATTTTTAAAGAGTAGACCGCTCTTGCCATCCATCTTGCCTGATGCGTAGCTCCAGGAGGCCTAATTTTGATTTTCTTCTCTAGATTTCCTACCAAAAATACAATGCATAGTTCTATCAGTTCGCGATAATCGATAAAGTTTTTTTCAGTTCTCTTGTATAATATGTTAGCAAAGATGTAATTTTCTTATCAGAAAAATATTGTGTTACGAAATCTGTGCACAGCTCGATTTTACTCGAACCAATGTTTTTTTCCCGTTAATCTCTAAACTGTTTGAAGAGTGGAATATCTGACTGCTAGTGATTTGTTTGACTTTGGTTTCGAACACAATTTTAAGCACCAATTCATAAAAAAATGATGGCGAAAAAGCGACAAAATAACAGTTCCCTTTCAAAGTTTTGTTCCAAGAGGGAACAAGCTCCATTAAAGCGCTTGTGTTCCCAAGCTGTGGTGTCACAACCCTTATTTGGGACCTTGTCATTAAGGTCCCAATCACAGAGCGCATTGGAAAACGGCATTAGCTTGATCTTTTCCAGATGAACTCTCCAGTTTCGGTACTGCAAGAAGTTGTTCTCTATCATCAAATGAAATAAGTATTGGCAGGCGTTCTTCTTTGGAACTTCTCACATCCATGCCTTGTAATAGTTTTCATCACAGCTCAGACCCAAAGCTTGAAGGATAAAAACGGAGTCTCCTATGCTAAGCTGGCATCTGTCTAAAGCTGCAACTAATTTAGGAGTGATCAATTCCTTTCTGCCTCTTTAGAAAAATTTATTTTTTGGGCTGAGATATACACGAAACTTTTTTGAAAGGTGTCCCCCAGAATTCACAATCTCTTCTTCTCCGCCCGAAAACTATAGAAGGCGAAAATGTTGATGCAAACCCCCCCATTTGTATCTGTTTTCCTTTTTTCTTCTTCTAATTTTCCGTTGCCTTGCCCTTTTTTCTTTATCTGCTAATTTTTTGTTACACCGGCTAACACCCGGGACGGCTGGCTCTCTTTTTGCTTTATTAAAATATTTTTCCTTCTTCTATTTTCATTCTTTCCAAGACATCAGCATTGCAAAATCAATACTTGTCTAGCTCTCCTTCTAATTTATTTTCACGGCTCTTATAAAGGTCCTGAGTTCTCTTACAATTTTTTTGCAGCTCTCTCCAGACATGATATAAATCTACGAGTTTCTTCACGCAGTTAGGAAATGCTTTTGTGGGAATTCTTGCTTTTCCCAAAACATAATACACTCCCGAATCACAAGATTTGCACTTTCACTGACAGTGAGCTTGACTTCGCGAATATTGTAAAACAATACTGAGAGAACTTGTCGATTTTATGGTAATTTTGTGCCATTTATTTGGTGACTAGGCACTCCGATTAAGAATACAATTTGTTTCTCACTTCGTAATTCAACCGACATTTTCACTAAATAAACTACAGCGAGTTTCTTACTTGAAAAATAGTGTAAGAATGACTATTGTGGAGGCAAGCGATAGGGTAAAATGTGGTACAGAAGGCCGGGAAGTGGAGAAGGCAGCAGAGGCGGGGGAGGGAGTGCGTCTTGCTCTCAGAGAGCGGCGCGCAACGTGTATGAACTTGTTCCAACGCATGTCGGCACGGGTTGCCTTTCATAAAAAGAGCTCATATTTTTTTTCAGAGTATATTGGGTTAGTACGAAAATATCAAGGGGGTATGCGCAAAAAAAATTAAGTTCGAAAAATAAGGAACACCCTATTCCTCATATATGGTACCTCGCCAGCCATCTTGGATTACCCGGTATATTTTTATTCCAACGTACGGAAATACTAGGGCTTTCACACTGATTTGTTTATTTTCTTCCGTGGTTAGTGCGAGAAATAATTAGAGAAAAAAGTATTTTCTATTTTAATTTATGCAATAGATTTTGTAACATCAAATTTTAGCATTTCTATATATTGCACAAAATATCAAGTAGGCTTTGGAACTTCTGCATAAATGGTTCCTTGTTAAAAAAGCAATTCTAAGTAACTTGTTTTAGAATCATTTTTAGTTGAAAACTTTCTTAATTTTTCAGGTAAGAAAGATGAATAGGCTGTTTAATTAAATTTGTGAACGTATATTTATTCAAAATTACACAAAATTTCTTCGTCAGAACTCAAAGTGTGGATGTTCTCCAAGCCTAAAATTAAAACAAAATTCAACTCGATTTCAAATTAATAATACATTGCTAACGAATTACCTTGCCCATCCTTTAAAATCAGCTATTCTTCCTTCAACACCTTTATCTAATGCAAGTAGATCTTTCATATCTTGTTCGTCTAACGCGAAGTCGAAAACGTTGAAATTTTCCTTTATTCTGCTCGGTGTGACGCTCTTCGGAATAGTCGAAACACCAACTTGCAAGAGATACCTGATTAGGACTTGCGCAGGTGTTTTAGAGTGTTTTTTAGCTATCCTATTGACAACCTCATCACTTAGCAAATCTGGGAGTACTTTGGTCGGACGGCCAAACTTTTTCATCGCTACGTTATATCCCCTTGTACCCACGGGAGCATACGCTACTATGGTAACCCCATTTTTGGTGCAAAAATCGACGAGTTCTCTTTGTTGGAAATAAACGTGCATTTCAACTTGGTTATTGGCCGGCTTAATTCTGCAATTTTTAAGAATGTTATCGACTTTCTTAACGCTAAAATTTGAAACACCGATAGTCTTTGTTCGGCCAGCATCGACTTGTTCTTCCATTTTCTGAAAGAGATAAGCAAGTGTAAAACGCCGACAGGTAAATTTCTCAGTTAGAACGAATCTTAGCTCGATATTAACTTTAAAATTAATTTTTATTTAGCAGGTAACGTCATCCGCTAAAAAAGCTACGTCAAATTATGGAACAACCTGTTCACAACATTTCTGGTTTCATACTTACCTTCCAAATATCTAAGTAAGTAATATTTGGATCTCCATAAGCATCAGCACTATCGCCAATAATCGAAATCGGGAAATGTATCAGATATAAATCTACGTAATCCAGCTGGAGTTTCCCTAGCGATTCCCTAAGACGTTTTTCTACGTTATTCGGTCGCATATCAGTCGGAGCCAATTTGGTTGTTATGAACAGATCTTCTCGTTTTAGCCTTCCAGAGTCCAACCATTTTTTCAATACTCCCCCAATTATTTCTTCATTTTGGTATCTCGCCGCTGTATCTATATGACGGTAACCGGTCTCCAAAGCCACCTCTAACCCTTTCTCTATGTCATCTCCTGAACTCTAAAAAAAACGTTGATTTGCGTAAGAAATAATGACAATTCAATATCTTTGAGTAATTTTATGAACAGGTTAGACATCAAACGTCTTTTGCACTTGAAATATTATTAATAGTGTGTGTTAAAGTGAACCTGCAAAATATATCTTCGTGTATGGATAACTCCTCTTGGATCTGATATTATTTTACATAATTGTAATTTGAATTTTCAATTTATATCAAAATTCGAGTAACAACGTATTTTCAAGAATCTACAATTAAATAACAATTTTGTCAAAAGCACACAAAATCATGCAAAACATCATCATCTACATTGGAATCTAGCATCAAAGTCTATAATGTCGTGTGCAACATCACGTACTATCGCTTTCATAAAAATTTGGGACAACTCCTGGACAACTCTTATAAGCTCATTTTAACGTTTTTTGTGTTGTGGCAATGACTTTAAAAATTTCATTTAACCTAAAAGTTGTACGCTATATTCGTTTTTCTACTCCCATACTTTAATTGACGCATTACATGTGCACTACCTGTACTTTAAGAAGGTTCATTAAGATACAAGTTCTCATTAAGATACAAGTTCATAACCAATAGAAATACAGCTTACACACATAAAAGTTGGTATTGCCGAAGTAATTTCAAAGTTAGTGTTAAATACATTGGAAAAGTTTGAACTTTCAACAAATCAACTGTCGATGGGGAAGAACCAAAAACTACACAAAGAGGAGTTCAAGAGGACATCGCATCTAAAGATTGATCGAAAAGGACTTAGAGCATTCACAAAGGGAAGTAAGAAGATTTTACCGAGAATTTTAAGCATACATATACATACTTTACACGTACGGGGACTTACAGATGTTAGTAAATTTTACTAAATTTTGTAGAGATTCTTGAAAAATAAAAGAGGACTTGCAGTTTTCTTAAATCCATACTTGTATTTAACCTTGTAACATATCAATATGCATATATTGAGTTGTTATTGTACTATACGAGGGTAGTGTGGAAAGTTTCAAGTCTCAACGTGAAGACGGCGCTACTCGTCAAGAATATTCTGGTAATATAATTGCGCATGCATTGAGAGATACTTTTGAAAATTTCAGCCATGTTGGACGCTCAGTTGTTGTTTAACAGTCGCTTCTGACAGTCGATATTAGTGTTTCTGTAAAAATAAAGAAAAAATCGAATATCGAGCCGTCATTAAATTCTTGCATTTGAAAGACAATACGTCTACGCAAATTAAAGCTGAGGTGGGTCCTGTTTACGGGGACTTTGCACCTTCATTTGTCATGATGAAATTTTGTGTAGCTGAATTTAAAAGCAGGATGGCCAAAAGCTGCAACCGCTACTGATAATATCGGAAAAATTCACCAAATGGAGCTACACAACCGTCGAATTAAGAGGAATAGTAAAGGCTGTGGGCATCTGGAAAGAACGTGTTTATCATATATGGACTGAAGATTTTTGTATAAAAAACCAAATGGAACCAAAAACATATCCGAATGAACATTTCCAAAGTAACCTAAACTTGCGGACTCGCATAGGCGTCGGTATTACAGGTTAATATAAGAATACGAAAAATTCATAAATAAACTAAACCGGTAGAGAAGCAGGCATGTAGTGTCGACCTTGAATATAAATCATGTTAAACCGCGCTTGAGAGAGATTTCGTTTTAGTCCCGGTTGAGCTGTTGCAGAGATTAGTCAAACGGTCAAGGTTATGTACTTACGTGTCGCTTTTGAAAATATAGCTGGTGTTTTTTTGTGTGTTGTAGTATTACACCAAGTACATAATTAGTGTATCGTTTCATATGAACTAATATTTACATACCTAAGAAAACAATGCCCCCGTAATAGATTTGCTACTAATGTACATAAGTATGTGTCACTTTTCCCCATTTAAATATGACGGTAGTGCAGTTTTTTGCTTAATATGCAAGTTCGTTTGGCTGCATTGGACAGAACTGATTGCCAGAGGCATGTCAATGGTATTAGGCATATGAGAAATCAAGAACTGAAATACCTTATACACTATTCCTCATACATTTATTAATTATGTTTACCTCTTGTAATCTTCCGTTGTCCTGGTGAGAAAAGCAGCTTTTAAAAAACTTTTTGGGGCGACAATACGTTCCAAAGTACCCATTACCCTCACAAACACAATTACAGAATCATTTGCCGCGAATGAAAGAGATGCTAGAAAATGTGTGAAAACGTGATTGTGTTCCAAAAAATATGGATTACCGTGGATGAGACGACCGATATAAAGAAAACAGTATTGTGAATGTAATAGCTGGCGTTTTATCTAGGCGAGAACACAGCATCTCGATATTTGTTAGTTTTGCAAACGTGTTCAACAAGGGTACCGCGGAAAATTTCAAAAAGTGATAATGAACGCTTTGAAAAATTTAAAATTGCCCAAGATCAAGTTGTGATGATTGTGACAGATAGTGCAGCAACGATGTTAAGTGTTGGGCGATCCTTAAACATATATTCCTAAATTAATACATATAAAACCCGCGTGCTGCATGCTTTGCATTTAGTTGGTGAAGTTGTTCGACAACTTACGGGAAAAGTTGATCGGATGATTGGAAGTACTAAAGCAGTGTTTCGTAAATCTCGTTTAAAAGAATTTCGTAATTTTGTCCGGTATTCCAGAACCTCCTGAACCAATTTTAACGCGATGGGGTACTTGGCTAACAGCAGCTTCTTACTATTTGATCCATTTTCAACAAATTCAATCAGTTATAATGCGATTTAATCGGAATGAATCCAAAGCAATTAGAGAAAATCAAAGAGAATTTCAAATTCCTCAACTTTTTTGAAGATTTAACAACAATATGTACCCAAATTATACTAAATTTCTAGATGCCATCAAAAACTACAATGTACTGAAAATTTTCGTTGCAGGAATCTTAGACATAGTGGGGAGTGTAAAAAAATAAATTACACACATTAAATGATCGCCAGATTATGCGCTAGTCAAAAGTTGGCAGATTTTTAAGGAAAAATCCCGATTTTAAAATACTTTTAGAGCCGTTTATAATAAGTTTTAAGAATGTGAACTTTTAAGTGATTTTGAAAAACAGTTTCTACATGCAAATGTAACTTCCTTAGATGTGGAGAGATCGTTTTCTATGTATAAGAATATTTTTTCTTGTCGACGCACAAAGGGTTTTAAAGAAGTAACTGTCGAAACATATGCAATGATGCAAGTTTACAGTAGTTCACATCTTGATGCCTCTAATTTGTTGAATAATTAGCAAGTAAGTTTATTTATGAATTTTTCGTATTCTTATATTAACCCGTAATACCGACGCCTATGCGAGTCCGCAAGTTTTGGTTACTCTAGTAATAACTGTAGATGAAACACCAGTACACTCCTGGAGCCAATGCGCAGTCGAAACAGTGGGCTGCGAACGGTTAATCAGCTCCGAAAAAGACGAAGATATCTCCCGGGAAAGTGGTGGCGATTTTCTTTTGGGATAGTCGTGGAATTGTGTTAATCGGCTATCTTGAAAAAGGAATAACAATAACGAGGGTATACTACCTTTAAAATCTCATCAGCAGTACAATTTATAACTCTTTTGGAAGCAAGTAAGAAGGAGGTCGATGTGGTTCCATTGTACGTACCATTACATTAACTACAGAATGTTTTTGACGACCTGTTGTTTCGTCCACACACAACCACAGTTTTTTATCTTTCAATTCCGTTTTCATTCTTTTTTCTATATGTTCACGAGCAAATGGCACTACATTTCGTATCGATGTCCGACTAGGTAATTTACAGTCCGCATACTTATTCCAGAAGGAAGCAAATGCTTCTTTGTCTAGTAAACGAAACGAAAGATTACGTAAAATAAGAGTAACGCATAAATCAAATGTAAATTTTTCTTGGTCTCGTATGCCACATTAAAGGGATTTTACAAACTAGACATTGAATTTTAGCGCCATCAAAAATTAAGTCCGGCATGTCTACTATAAAGTTTTTAACTGTGTCTGCCGTTGGTCGTTTTCGCGACGTACCTAACTGCGACATTTTTGAAGCAAACATAAGCGTACAATTACGAAATAAGTTACGACAGCCTACATATACACGGAACTACTCGCATACAGCATCGATTTAGTACTGACGCTGTGAACGCGTGAAACAAATAATCGCCGACTCCGCACCACATATCTACTACACTGACTGTTATCGCTGTTTGCCCAGACTAGTAATTACTTTCTTTATTAGTTTCAGTTAGAGATAAATGTATTTTCTGATAATAAATGGCATTCGGTTTCAGTTTTATTTTGCTTTCTTTGTCAAGACAAAAATTATAAAATTCCTTTATATTATTTTCACTTTTTTTTTGTTAGTACTTGTCTTGTGTTTTTCTAGCATTTGTCAACCAAATGAGATGGTTTTTATCCCGCACTTTTAATTTTTTCATATTTTTTTTTTTACAATCTTTATTGGCATGAATTCATTCTCTTTTTATTCATTTTCTATATTTTCATGTTTGAGTGCAATTACGTGGATTTTTTTTTGATCTGTTGTTATCAATAGTAATTTTAGCATTCTCTTATAATGTATAGACAATTGAATTACGTAATTTGGTTTAATAATTGCTAATTAATAAAACACCTTCTAGGCAATCGAATATTATCGTTATTTTGGTTAATCTGATTATTTTGAGTGCGTATGGAGAAATTTCAACATTTATTACCTTAAATGCAATTCATTATTTTATCTATTTGTTGTCTAAGTTGATATTAAGCTTTGCTTAGTCGTTATAATAAATCTTACGTATTATTATATGTATTAATTATTTTAGTATGTAATTTTCCAGTATTATGATTGACTGTACAGTAATTTCTGTTAATATACCTAGAGTAATATATATTAGTACCTAAAAATTATTTTTTGTCTTTTAATTCTGACAAAAAAACGTACTCCAAAAAGATAACGGAGTTGTGTCCAAAATCAACTCTGTTATCTTTTTATTTAAGTACTTACGATTTAATAGTAATATTCAAAGAATATAAAAAATAATTTGAAGACAATAATTGCGAAAGCTTCAAATAAAAGGGACAAAAGGAGACTTGGACGATATGCAGTAAAGCTGTACGAAAGTGACCCTTGTTTACACTCCCGATACTACCTCGTCGCTTGCCAGTCGTCCAGGTTTACTATTGTCCGATCGTACATACCTATAAGTAGTTGCTTTAACTTATACTATAATTCGATTAAAGAAAAATTAAACTGAAATCTAATAGTTAGTTAACAGTTAAAAAAAAATTAACTTACCTGCCAAGTGCCGTAACCCAGAGCCGGCATTTGACGACCACCGGGTTGTAATGTTAAAAAAATATTACAAGCCATTTTATTTGATGTCCGAAAGAATGAACGGTATGTGTTTGGCTTGAAAGTTATTTCGATACTTGATGGTAAATAGCGCAAAATTAATTTATATACATTCACTATCTACATATCCAAATATTGATAGCGTAAGATGTTGCAACGCATAATAGCAATCGATAATGGCTTGATGACGAGCATATGTTTAGATGCTGTCTTTATCTGTCTTTTTCTTTCTGTAATATCATATATACAGCTTGGAGTGTATTTCTAGAACTGCGAAATTATGCAGCATCCTAACTAGTAAACGATTATTGATGTAAAAAAAAAGAAAATAAATTACGTTGTGGCTAGTATAATTTTTCATATAAAAATTTTATTCATTCCAATATCGTAAATGACAATGCATAATTTTATCATCTTATCAGGTAAATATAATTACACGTTTAAGTGCCCTTGATTACGCCGAGAATTGTGCTTATTGTTAGCTAATGCAATGATCAATTTAGTTAAACAACGTTACATAAATAACACATTTTGTGTTTTAGAATCATGCCCTATATGAACCAACCTATAAAGTAATTTTTTGTGATTATTGATTATTATTTCTAGTATTGTCTGATACGAGCAATGTGTGTATGTAGAATACATGACGTGAAAATAAATTCGAGGTTACTGATATACCGTGCGGATACGGGAAGTATTACAATACAAGTTTCATTTTAATGAATACAGGGTGAGTCGGGAGGAACGGATCAAACTCTAGGAATATACTGTACACGTAAAACATCTCATAAGTTCTTATCCTATTTACATTTCTTTTCAACTTATAGCGTAATTACCAATAAACAAAATTTCATACATTAACATCTTTTTGATCATAGCGTTCTTTTAATAAATGTTTAAAAGCACCGCCATTGACTTCTACCGTTACCTACTATATATATAAAGCCTGAGCGCTTTGACGTCAGCAGGCTGTGACGTCTTTTTACTTAGGCCATATAAACGCGTTTACACACTGAGACCATCTCTGCGTTTTAAATTGGTTTATCCAAATTATATTGGTTTTATTAAAAAAAAATACTGTGTAGTGATATTTCCGTACTTTGTTGGTGATACCTGCAATGTTTTTCTAGCGTTGTATAAGCGATAAAAACGAGATAACCTAACCTAAGATGGCGTCGGTTGTTTTGTTTGTGAGTTACATTTTGTAAATAAAAGAAGATATTATTTCTTTTTCAACAGCTACAGATTCAAGGACCGGTGAAACTATAAGTGTAAGTTTAAAACATCCTACGCTTAAAAAAGATGCTATTCCAAATCAATTCCCTAACTGTCCGTTGTATTTGACAAAAAACGTGAAGATGTTGTTGTTCAAATAATTTTATATTCTTACATTATATTTAACAAAATTATTTTTGAACACGAAGAGATGTTTTTAAATGTATGTAATAAACGCTCTGTTTTAATATAATATAGTTTAAATTATATCACCGAACGTAGCCATTTTGGATGTTGATATATGTAAATGTCATATTCACAGCAATGAACGTATTGCAACAATTATAATAACTTGTTCTACAAATATCCTATTTAAAAGTTATTGCGGGAAAAGTAATGATAAATTCGGTAAAACAAACATTGTACAATTTCTTGTCAGGTTCCATATACAGGTGGAATTTGCTAAAAGAAGAAATTAATACAAGAATTTCATTAAATTCTAATGCAAATGAAAGAGTTTTTGTGATCAAATCTCTGTCTGACACAAGATGGTCAGCGAGATATGATGCCTTAATGTCATTAAAACAAAATTATCATGAAATTTTAATAACCTTAAAAAAATTATCTCAAGGTACTGACCAAAGTTACGATACACGAAATGAAGTAACAAATATTATGAATAAACTATGTGAATTTGAAACATGTATCCTTAGTTTATTTTATTTAAGACACGAAAACAAGTGAAAATTTGGACCATTTACAAGAACGCTGGTTAAAATTTTTTAATTGCCCTATAACTTGAAAGCAAATGAAAATCAGATAAGAATATATGAGTTTTTCGACGAGTATAGTACATACATTCCTGGAGTTTGGTCCGTTCTTCCCGACTCAGCCTGTATACCTACTAAATAAATGAAATTGAATTGTTTCTTAGACATCGTAAGTATTGTTGGTTTGTGTGGTTTCCCCCATCGTTTGTGAAAATCATAAAACTATTCTTTGAGTTACACTGCACGCCAGTTGAGAAAGAGATTTCGAGAAATACGCATTTGAAAAAAATAATACCGGAAACCAAAAATTCAAGTGAGTAGTAAACCATATAACGTGCTTACATTTTAATCTGCGATTCCAGCTCCATAAAGTAGGCCTTCCTCTTCCTCATAAGCCTGATTTAGCTGTAACATATCCTCTTTTCTGACTTTTCTCGCTTCCTTCGTCTGCAGTCAAACGTCAAAACAGACGGAGCGTTTTGACGTTTAACGCGTTGTTCGTCCATTTGCTGTCCATTACTCCACGACCCAACTACAATCTTCAGTTCATTCATAAACATTAGTAGGGCTGAATTTCCCTCGTTAAAAAGGACAGCAGCTAAAAATGATGCTACTTCTATAACTTTCAGACCACAATGCAAATGTTTCGGAGCCAAGCGCCAAATTGTAGAATTGAAACTCTCGTTTGCATTCTGCGTGTGACCACCTAAACATCTTGTTAGTAAATCTCTCGATAAATCCTCGAATATATGAAGAATTTCCTTCTGCACGTCATAATGGATTAGGGTGAGTTTCAGGCTCGGTTCTAAGAGCCTTAGCCTGCTGCCACTTGCACCAGCTGTCAGTGCCCGATGGACAGTTCTCGTGTCGAGGATTTTCGTCGGTGGATATCATATGATAGAAAGTGGCCATAATAGCTTTCTTCGTATCTTCAACGCCGTTGATGTTTCTTCGAATTGCTAAGCCATAATATGCGCTTAGCTTTTTTATTAAGCGTCGGTCAATTTACCTTTTTCCGCCCAATTTTTTAGCTTTTTTTCCAAACTTCGGAGTCGAGTTTCCCATCCTTTTTTGAACATGACCTACAGGCTTTTAAAAACTATTGTTCGTCGCCATATGGATTGATATTGATAAGAGCTGTAAATGTTTTTGAATCTCCGTCACCGATATAATTGATGTATTTCACACCGTGAAGTTTTTCTGACCTCAAAAACATCATTTTCACAGATTCTACTTCCATGCTTCCCGCAGAGCTTTCATGGGTTTTTGTGCCTGAGCGGTCAGTCCTTTATTTACTTTCTTCTACCCGCTCTCCGCTCAAGCGGTAAACTGGAGCGCGCTCCGTTTCACATCCGTAGTATATGAACTTTGCTTTAACATTTTTGGAGTATATTTTTGAATATCTAATACTAACAATTTATGCAATAAAAAAAAAATCGATTTTTGACGTGATTTAGCACATTATTTGAAGTTCCTATCACTAAGCACAACTTATCATTTAACTCAACAGAATATCTGAAATGTTTCTTACAACATTAATGATCAAGTTGGTTAATTTTAATAACAAAAAATAAATATTATTATAAAACCATGCGCAGTGCGATTTATGAAGCTGCGACCTATTACACACTGCTACAGAAGACACTCAGATTCCATACATCTGCATGATATAAATATAGATTCAAGGTTGTTGGTAATTTCGCTTTATCGTTTTCGCCTACTAGCAAGCTATCAACATAAGTTACAAGCAGTTCAAGTCCTTTTACTGTATCGTTCGTAAAACATGGCTTGTGATATATTTCTAACCTTACAACCCGGCGATGTTAAAATGCCGGCGCTTGGATTAGGCACTTGGCAAGTAAGTAAAAATTATTGATGAAATACGTTAGAATATGCTTAGGCACTGTTACTTTATTACAACACGACAATATTATGGCTGAGAATTGAATTATTTAAATGATTAGGAACTGTTATTGAAGTTTAGATTTCCGTAAGATTTGTTTTATTTTGATGCCGGTTGAGTCATCTAGTGAGACACATTGGAACTAAAGAATAAGGCACTTTTTTATTTACAATTTCTAATCAGATTTGTTATCGCAATACATGGAGAAGAAAATATAATTTTCCTGACTAATAAATGATGTTCAACAATAAATAAATAAACTAAAGTTTATCACTTTAGTTAGTTAAACAAAAATAACTAGAGTATGTTACCAAGTATACATAAGTAATTGTCAATTCACTGTTTTCATATTGATAAAGCATAAAGTTATAAACAAAGTACCATGCTTAACAAATCGTATTATACCTCTTCTAGATTTTGTATGTAGTTTTCTTGTTATGTTTGTTTAATATTGATTTTGGGAGCAATAAACAACACTATTTGTAGTAATAGTTTACTATGTCGTAACACGTACTCTACATTTTATATAGTTGTTGACTATTGGTTCAACTGGCTGCTACTGGCTATGGTGCGTATACGCAACTAGGACCAAACCTATTGTAATATTTAAACACAAAACTCATACCAAATCATCATTAGAGAGTTTGCGGTAGCGCATTTTCCGTTACGTTTTACAGCCATTTTTTAGATTACAACGTAACATAACCTGATTGTTAAAAACACGTTTGCGGAGCGTCGGAAGTAAACTTTATATTTGACACATGTCATGTTGTAAAACGAAAACAACATGCATTACCAAATGATTAAGGCTTAGCGCCCACGAGCGGTTTTCTACCGCGCGATGATTTTGCCGTGACGACAAGTGTACGCACGAACGGCGAAATAATCGCTGCCTCCTTACGTCATAATCAACATAAGCGTTACAAAACATGAACATGAAGTCAAAAAAGCTGCAATTTTAAATCTATTTGAAACCCATTTGAAACAAAACCTTAGCAAACAACAACCGCTAGAGTAGGCAGGTGATTTTTTTTTTTGTATTTTACAGGGTTCAGTATGCAGAGTGTTAGGGTGTGTTTATAGTGAAGCTGCGATGATCGTTGAGAGCAGTGCGGTAGCAAAACGGGCCAATCAATGAACAGCCCTTCATTGACTGGCGCTCATTGATTGGCCTGTTTTGCTACCGCACTGCTCTCATCGATCATCGCAACTTCACTATAAACACACCTTTAGATAAATTTTAGGGTTGTCATTGGGTCAAAATAGAACTAACATAGTTCCGATAATTAACTATTTCAAAGAAAGAATGATTTAATATTATAATTAATAAATAGCAATTGGAGTAGTACAAGTAATTGGAGCTTTTACATGGTTTAGACCAATTTCTCATTTAATGCTTTGCGAACTGCATTTACAAGGGAACACCGGCAACCCGCACTTCTCGATTTGGATGAAACTGCGCAGACTGAAAGAGTACCTTGGTATAAGAACACCATTTTTTTTTACCTAACGTATCTCGCCGATTTGGGGGTGCAGCCCCCTCCAAAGATCTTTATGTTTTTTTTATTTGTGTAAATATCTCGGAAATTATAACAGATATCTTTTTCTTTTTAGAATATAATTTGAAGTAAATTACATAGTCCCAAGGATGACGCGAATTATTTTCCGAAAAAATTTATAACGCGGGACCGCAGACCCCGTACCCCCCTTTTTTTAATTTTTTTTGTCTTTATTTTTCACAAATAAAGTATATTACCTAGTCTAAAGGACGGCGGGAATTATTTTCGGGAAAAATTTATAATGGGGGACCGGGTACCCCATACCCCCATTTTGTTTACATTTTTATATTTTATTTTTTCACAAATAGAGTCGGTTTTACGTAGAAGATATTAAAAGACGATAATAAAACTTTACTTGTCATTGATTGACGTACACAGATAATTGTCGTTCTAAATAGACATATATTAATGAATTAGTTCGAAAACGTTTCCAAAAAATGCCATAAAATAATCCGATTGAGATGGATTAATTATAAGTGCTTACAGTAGATAGTCACGTACACAGTTATCTGAAGCATATATAAGGTGGCCGTTTCAAATAATATGTCAGAAATATTCTTTCGTGCAGTGTAAATTTGTAGTTTAGCATTATGGCAGCGATCAATGTAGTTAATGTGTTGAACATGTTACTTGCAACGTTTCAAGTAGCCAACATCGCAATAATTCCTTTGACGTCCGAAGAACTTGAGTTGCATGATGCGTTGAAGGAGATGATTGTAAGTGCCCAACAAGAAAACATGTTCTCTTTTGAATATGTCACAGGATTGGAGTTTGAACGATTAGAAGAACCACATGAACCGCAATTTGTGGAAGATGTAGCAGAAGATGAAGAAGACAATTATGAAAATATTGCATGTGTTCCTGAAGAAGGAGGCAGTGTTGTTGACCTAGGTTACAAAATTAAAGCTGTTGAATACTGGAGAAGTGATAAAAGCAAGCGACATTCTGTCGAAGGCGTGAAACTAAAATTCAAAAAGGTCAAGTCGCTACGCCAATTATATAGATGGGAAGAAAGTGTTAACAGAGGCGGCGTGCATACGGATAAACTACGGTTTATTATAGAATACGTTCATACAAAATTTGAAAATAGCATAGACGATGGAAAAATAATGCATGACATGGACCTTCGAAGCTGGGTTTAGAAGCTAAAGAAGAAATTGGACACGACGCGTTTAAAGCAGGACATTGGTGGATATGGCAAGAAAGTACATAATATTGTGTCATGCAAAATAACAAAATTTATTACTAGGTCGACTCGTGCTGGTATGGAAGACCTACGATTGTTAAGCAATAATTTTATTAAGGAAGTCAAACCCTATATCGCTAGTATCGGCAGAAGCAACGTATACAACGCCGATGAAAGTGGATTTAATCTAGAAATGCACTCCGGCCGCTTTACTGCCAAAAGTAAAGGGTGAGAAAACCGTTGAAGCTGTTGTGCAATCTTTGCACTCAACAACACATAGTTATACAATTTTACCGGCCATTTCTGCAGATGGACGGTCACTTTCGCCATTATTTTTGGTATTAAAAGAATCTACGAATACCTCTGGTCCTCGAGTTGCGCAATCATTGTTTAGACCAGTAAATATGTATATTTCTTCTTCAACTTCTGGAAAGCTCACTTCAAATCATTTCAAAACCTGGCTAACAGATGTTTTCTTACCAAATATCGGACCAAAGGTGTTCTCTTGATTGATTCTTGGAGTGGACATTGTGTTGCCGAACTTCAGAAATTGGTGCCAAATGATAAAACTGTTAACATTTTAAATATCCCTAAGAAAACAACAGCAATGGTACAACCTCTAGATGTGTTTGCTTTTAGATTATGGAAAAATTTTATTAGAACTTTTTCTGATAGAGTGATTCTTATGAACTACGACATAGATTTGCATCAGAGAAATAGTATTATTAAGCTCCAATCGTTGACCCACAATCAGTTTCCTTCACCGAGATTTTTCGATGTCTTCAAATACTCGTGGTATAAGAGTGGATACGTGGATGAAAGACCGAGATCCTTTAAAAATCCAGTACAGTTTTGTTTTGCTAAACACGCGGACTCTACGCCCTTGTGTAGTGTCTGTGAAAAACCTGCTATTGTGCGTTGTTCGTGGTGCAACCAATATCTGTGTTTTGAACACTTTTATACTGACTACCATTACTGTAATCATTACATAGCATAATTACTATATGTATAATACTACCAGTCACAATTATAATTTCAATAATCACATTACAGTGTGTAGTGTATTGAATGTTGCATAAGCATTACACTTTCTTTTTATTCTGCTCCACTGTTTTCCGAAAATGTGTTAGTTACAAACAAGTTAGTTATATGAATATTGCTCTATAGAATATGCCGAGCTGTAAATTTACACTGCACGAAAGAACGCTTCTCATACATTATTTTAAACGGCCACCTGTGGTCATTTCAATCACATTATATTATAGTATTTCTTAAAGCATGTATCGAAATAATAAATAATTTCTAAATAAATATATATTTATAACGACAATCAATGACAAGTAAGGTTTTATTATCGTCTTTTAATATCTTTATTATTAACTGTCTCAATTTGACCACATACATATTCTACATAAAACCGACTCTATTTGTGAAAAAGTAAAATATAAAATGTAAAAAAAAATGGGGGTATGGGGTACCCGGTCCCCCGTTATTAATTTTTCCCGAAAATAATTCACGCCATCCTTTAGACTATGTAGTATACTTTATTTGTGAAAAACAAAGAAAAATAAAAATAAAAAAAGGAGGGGGGGGGGGCGGACCCGCGTTATAAATCTTTTCCGAAAATAATTCGCGTCATCCTTGGGTCTATGTAATTTACTTCAAATTACATTCTAAAAAGAAAAGGATATCTGTTATAATTTCCGAGATATTTACACAAATAGAAAAAACATAAAAATCTTTGGAGGGGGCTGTACCCCCAAATCGGCGAGATACGCTAGGTAAGAACAAAATGGTGTTCTTATACCAAGGTACTCTTTCAGTCTGTGCAGTTTCATCGAAATCGAGAAGTGCGGGTTGTCGGTGTTCCCTTGTTAGTTGGGAAAATTAATAGAAAACACGTTTTTTTTCGTCCGTGCAATATACATATTTACAGAAATTATGTTTGGGCAGATGAAAAGTGGAAGCCCCAGATCTAGTGGTCATCGACTTTTTAATCTTCAATTAATTCCTCACGTCGTTTAGATAGCTTGCCTTAAATTGTATAGATTACATTAGTGTATTCCATGCAAGGAAAGGATTACTTTAAAATTATGCATTTTAAAAACCTTCAAGTATATTTGACAACTCTTACCGTAATTAAAGTTGTAAACAACTATGTTAAAATGTTGAGTAAATTTCAAAATATCACAGCCTGCTGGATAGGCTCCGCGGAAAGAGAACAGCACTCATATTATTTTTTAAATCAATATTTATTTTCTTTCAATTTTAGTCCGTGAATGAACCAGTTGAAAAAGCGTTAGAAACCGCTTTAGAGGCTGGCTACCGGCATATCGATACAGCTGCAAGGTATATGAATGAAGAGATTATTGGCAAGGTATTGAAGAGATGGTTCGACTCAGGTAAATTGAAGAGAGAAGACGTGTTTATTACGACGAAATTATCACCAATGGCCATGGATCCGAACAAAGTAGAAGATTGCCTTAAAGAATCCTTACAGAAGCTACAGCTAGACTACGTCGATCTGTATCTCATACATTTTCCCTTATCTATAATAGTTTCAGGAAGTGATTCTTACGGGGATCCAAATTTTGATTTTCTAGATGTGTGGAAGGTATGCATGGTTTTTATTTTTAAACATTTTAAACTGAAATTAATGGGTTTATAGAAAATGGAAGAACAAGTAGATGCTGGAAGAACAAAAACTATTGGTATATCGAATTTTAGCGTTAAAAAAGTCGATAGATTACTGAAGAATTGCAGAATAAAACCCGCGAATAACCAAATAGAAATGCATCTTTACCTTCAACAAAAAGAATTGGTGGATTTTTGCACCAAAAATGATGTTACCGTAGTGGCTTACGCCCCCTTAGCTTCCAGAGGATACAATAAATTCCTAGGTACGCTTGGTAAACCTCCAAGAGATCTCCCCGATATGTTTGAAGATCCAGTCGTCGTTGCTATTGCGAACAAACATTCCACAAAACCTTTACAGGTGGCGCTGAGGTTCCTATTGCAGGTTGGCGTAGCCCCTATACCAAAATCTGTAACCCCTGAGCGGGTTAAAGAGAATTTTGATGTGTTTGATTTTGTTTTGGACGACGATGATATGGCTAAATTGAGAAGTATTGATAAAGGAAACGAAGGAAGAGTTTGCGATTTTCGAGCGGCTGGAAGGTAATGTTATATTCTTTAATGCACATGTAACTCAAGTACGAGGTTTGTTTTGTTTTCAGGCTTTATGAACATCCGGATTTTGAGCTTTAGATCATTTCATTACTTATAATTTTCTTATGTTGTTTATGAATTATTTGTAGAGTAACCTAAACTTGCGGACTCGCATAGGCGTCGGTATTACGGGTTAATACAAGAATACGAAAAATTCATAAATAAACTAAACCGGTAGAGAAGCAGGCATGTAGTGTCGACCTTGAATATAAATCATTGTTAAACCGCGCTGAGAGAGATTTCGTTTTAGTACCGGTTGAGCTGTTGCAGAGATTAGTCGAACGGTCCTATTCCTATTCCTCATACATTTATTAATTATGTTTACGATCTTGTAATCTTCCGTTGTCATTGGTGAGAAAAGCAGCTTTTACAACGTTTTGGCGACAATACGTTCCAAAGTACCCATTACCCTCACAAACACAATTACAGAATCATTTGTCGCGAATGAAAGAGATGCTAGAAAATGTGTGTAAACGTGATTTGTGTTCCAAAAAGATATGGATTACCGTGGACGAGACGACCGATATAAAGAAAAACAGTATTGTGAATGTAATAGCTCGCGTTTTATCTAGCGAGCATCTCGATATTTGTTAGCTTGCAAACGTGTTCAACAATGTACCGCGGCAAATATTCAAAAAGTGATAATGAACGCTTTGAAAAAATTTAAAATTGCCCAAGATCAAGTTGTGATGATTGTGACAGATAGTGCAGCAACGATATTAAGTGTTGGGCGATCCTTAAAACATATATTTCCTAACTTAATACATATAACCTGCGTGCTGCATGCTTTGCATTTAGTTGGTGAAGTTGTTCGACAACATTACGGAAACGTTGATCGGATGATTGGAAGTACTAAAGCAGTGTTTCGTAAATCTCGTTTAAAAGAATTTCGTAAATTTTGTCCAGGTATTCCAGAACCTCCTGAACCAATTTTAACGCGATGGGGTACTTGGCTAACAGCAGCTTCTTACTATTTGATCCATTTTCAACAAATTCAATCAGTTATAATGCGATTTAATCGGAATGAATCCAAAGCAATCAGAGAAAGTCAAAAAGAATTTCAAATTCCTCAACTTTTAGAAGATTTAACAACAATATGTACCAATTATACATTATTACTAGATGCCATCAGAAAACTACAATGTACTGAATTGTCATTGCAGGAATCATTAGACATAGTGGAGAGTGTAAAAAATAAATTACACACATTAAATGATACGCCAGGATTATGTGCTAGTCAAAAGTTGGCAGATGTTTTAAGGAAAAATCCCGATTTTAATACTTTAGAGGCCGTTTATAATAAGTGTAAGAATAGTGAACTTTTAAGTGATTTTGAAAAACAGTTTCTACATGCAAATGTAATTTCCTTAGATGTGGAGAGATCGTTTTCTATGTATAAGAATATTTTTTCTTGTCGCACAAGGTTTAAAGAAGTAACTGTGGAAACATATGCAATGATGCAAGTTTGCAGTAGTTCACATCCCGATGCCTCTAATTTGTTGAATAATTAGCAAGTAAGTTTATTTATGAATTTTTCGTATTCTTATACTAACCCGTAATACCTATGCGAGTCCGCAAGTTTTGGTTACTCTAATTATTTGTATTCACTGATATTTAATATAGTATTTCTATATGTCGTTTTATTAATTACTAAAAACCTACTAAAAGCGGACGTATGGACGGGTGCATTGCCGTGCTACAATTGAACACCTTTTGTCAATTTTCCTCGACGTTTTGCAAGAATATTGTCCCTCAATTTATGCAGTAAAGACGCATAATATGTGCTGTTGTCAGTTCTATTCCGCTCTTTAAAGTCAATGAGCAAAATACCCTCACAATCCCAGAATATTGTGACCATCACCGTTTTCGTTGATTGAACGACTTTCGCCTCTCTGGGAAGAGTTTCATCGGGTCGTCGCCATTCCATCGATTCCTTTTTTTTTTATTAGAAAATCATAATGCAGAACCATTATTTCATCTACCGTGATAATGGACTCCAAAATCAATTTGGGGTCATGCATATGTTTAAAGACGAGCGCGCACGTTCGACCCGATGTTCACGTTGGAAAGTAGAATGAAGATGCGGTAGAGCACTGCATGGGCCTATTTTTCATGGTCCGGCCCGCCCGTGGCCCGTTACAGTATGGAGTAGGCCCGCCCGTTGCGTTCATTACCTCGGTACAAGGCCCGCCCGTTAGAAAATTTAGGACCGTTTGGCCCGTCTAAATTATTTTAGCATGTTTAAACAATTATATCTGCACTGTCTATTTCTAAATATTTTTATATTTTATTTATTATTATTATTATTAAATGGCTTTGGCGGACGCCACTGGCCAGTTACCCCATTATATTTTCTTTAACCAAAAGAAACCAAAAAAAAAAAAAAACAAAATGCATAAATTAAAATTGTTAATACAAACGATAACGTAAAAAGTAAATAACATTTACTGCATACGTTATATCCATTCGATGTATTTAATAAAACATTATCGGCCCGTCAGGCCCGTACAAATTCAGGTCCGGCCTGCAATGAAAAGAGACGAGGCCCGCCCGAGACCGCCCGCGGTCCCGAGCGGGCCGGGTTTTTCCTAGCTCGTGCAGTGCTCTAAGATGCGGTACCTATCTTGCACTAATCTTCTAGACAACTGCATTTCACTTTCAAATGGCGATTTGCTAATACCACTTCTTCAATAATTGGAATGTTTTGAAGCGTAATCAGTTCAATTGGCCGACCGGGGCGGTCATCATCGTCGAAGGATTCTTGCCCCAAACGGAATCATTTTGCCCACTTTCTTACAGTGGAACATGAAGGAGATAAATCACCATAAACGCCCTCTAAACATTGTATGCCGTTCTTTTGTTAAAAATTTAATGACCGCGCGGTACTCAATTGTCTTTACCTGAGACATTTTCATGCACTAATCACGTTATCTGGCTGGTTACTCAAAACTACTACTCTTCGAGCCGTAATATATATAGTGCAGGCATCCCACATGTGCAACTATGACGCAACGGAGTTTAAACACATTCGAACCTGTATAAGCTGTTGGGCCGAGGATATATGGCGCCTACCTCGTATATACATTCACTATCGACATATCCAAATATTGATAGCGTAAGATATTACGTCGGCTAAGAGCAATCGATGACGGCGATCATATACGTTTAGGTGATAGGTTTGTTCCAAAACACCAGCAAACCAGTTTGTGAATCGCCAGGTACATGCGCAAAGCAAATTTGGCGTTCCAACATAACTTCTGACCGAAATGCGTACGAATAGTCCGATGTTCCAACATAAAATTTGACGATGGCCGAATCGTTCACTGAACGATTGAATCGATCAGCAGATTTTTGTGGAACTGCTAGTCAGATGCATGGGTAGAATGTAATTAGCTTATTTGATTTTCGTATACGTGCAATAAATGGTAGCAGTTTATAACCTGCAAATAACTATTAGTATTTATTTAAGAAGTCTGTTAAAGTGAGGGATTTTAAAGGATTCTCCGATTTCTTAAATAGTTCTTCCAATGATGATGACAATTTAGACGGTTTAGACAGTTAGTGGTTCCCAAAAGAAAAAATGAAAACTATATAGGTAAACTTAAAATGACAAACAGCTTCAAATTTGATATGGGACCGGTCGGAATAGTGAATGTCGTTCGGTTTATGCAATCACAGAAAGAATTAAACCCTTCGATAAACAAAATTTACAGGAGATTATTGAAAGAATTAAATTGTCATTATATGTAATCCTCAGTCGCCAGGAACGATTAGCTAGCTTGTACATACACAATTTCAGTCCATTTTCTAATTCATTTTTGAAGTTCCTTCCAACAAAAAAAACCAGAATCTATAATTTCAATATCTGCATTCTATAAAATATCGCATTAAAAGAGTGGCAATATAAAAGTTGATTTCGAAAGTATACTATATATAGACTATGTTCCCCTTGGCTAATTTTTATTGTCGCTGTAACAGATGTTTGTTGTCCTACTAACACAGAGGTCCCCAAACTTTTTTTTCTCATAGACCACTTTCAAAATTTTACTGGTTTCGGTCGACCCCCTGCTGCTACATTTCTACCATATTCCCAAAACTCGTCAATAAATGTGAAAATTAGATCTAACGATGGAAATTTGCGCCGTCCAACCCTAAATTCGGAGTGGTAAAAATAAAAAGAAAAATAGTATATTTTCTTGTGTTCTATTTATTAAAATAATATTATTACAGACCTAATAGAATTAAAATTAAACACGAATAACGTAACGTAACTTCAACAATGCAAATCAATAATTAAAAAAAAATAATTTTAATGGGAGGGATGTATTTGATTGATTAACAGCAAATTATCAATATTAGGCTTCAGTTTTGTGAGGAATAACCGCAAATCTCCCCGTTCTGTGATGTTCAATCTGTTCCTTTTTTTTGTTAATAGGTTTGTAACGACACTAAAACTTTTTTCGACAAGGTATGACGAGGGAAACGCTATCAAAAGCTTTCTCGCAATTTCCCACAGCCCAGGATATTTTTCGGGTATTTCTGCCTGCAGCCAAAATGTTTGATAGCCTTTTTTAAATTTCACCTTCAGCTCCTCATTGGTGCTAAGCTCGAGTAGCTCCGCTTGTAAAACCACATTCGCCACTTCCGTTTCATCAAATGGATTTATGATCCACGGTGGTATTTCCATCGTCAGAATATCTTCAAATCTATTTTGGAAGTCATCATGCACGGCATTTAAATGTTGAACGTATGTCTGAATATCCTTATCAAGACATTCTGCCTGTGACAAGTTTGGAAACTGGGAGAATTCGCGCCGACTAATATTCTGCTTCATAAATTTCAACTTTCCAAGAGAAGCCGAAATTACACCCTTTCTTTTTATTAAATTTAGGCTGTCCCCTTGTAACTGCAAGTTAATCTCATAAAATTTTTTGAACAAATCTGTCAAATACGCGATGTCTGCTTTCAATTTGATCAGGTTTTCCTTTAAATCTGGATCTTTACTTTCCAGAAACTCTAAAACTGATTCAAAAAGTGAGTAAAACCTTGTTAAACATGCACCTTTCGACAACCAGCGTACTTCAGTATGTAAAAGCAATCATTGGAAGTCTTCATCATTCTCGTCGCACAATTGTGCAAATAAACGGGTATTTAACGCATTGCTTCTTATTTTGTTAATTGCTTTAATCACAAATTGAAGCGATTGGTGCAATCTATCACTCAAATTTTTCGCTACCAGGTGTTGTCGGTGGATAACACGGTGAATTGCAGTTACTCCTGGTATAATTCTTTTAAGATGGTTTATAAACCCACGATATCGCCCGAATATGGCAGGAGCTCCATCTGCTGCCACCGAAATAATGTTTGTAAATGGAATCGATTTTTCCTTAAAAAAATCACTCAGGACATTAAATATTGATTCGCCTTTAGTGTCTGTCTCCAAAGTTTTCGCGAATAGCAGCTCTTCATGGATTTCTTCGTCCATAACAAATCGAACATATGCTAATAATAATGCTTCATTACCAGGTAAAGTTGACTCGTCCAGTTGAATAGAAACATGAGTTGTTTGCAGATAATAACACAAGAAGCTTTCAATATCAGAGCTCATATCATCAATACGTCTTTGTACGGTGTTGTTACTCAAAGGAATTCTTTTGAGAACGTCAAATGGAGGTTTGTGCAGAACAGTTTTTAAAACCTCTTCAACAGCGGGTAAAATTAACTGTTCTCCGATGGTGTGCGGTTTTCCAGATTTCGCTATAAGCAATGAGATATTGTAAGATGCCCGCAAGCCATCGTCGTTACTTTGAGACGTTGAAGCGAACATACTGTGCACGGTGGGTCTCTTTTCATATTTTTCCTTCAATGTTTGAAAATATTTTAAATCTTTACCTATTTTATCAGGATGACACCTTCTTAGATGATCTTCGAGCTTCGATGGTTTCATAGAGTCATTGCTCAAAACTTTGTTGCATAAAAGGCATATGGGCAATCGTTTGTCTGCCTTTGATGGAAGAAAACCAAATTTCAAATAATCAACACTGTACTGTCGACATTTCTTCTTAGATTCAGCCATGTTTCGTATCAGTTACCTACCTGTAAGTAAACTGTAAAGAAAAAAATGTTAAAATGATATGGCTATTTTAGCAGAATAGAATAGGATTAATTAATTATTGCAATGAAAAAGCAATATACCGCTAAGACCCATATAGAGGTTTTCACAAAACGGCTGAACCTATTGTAATGTAATATAAAACATTTTTTGAATAATTATATTTTAATACGTTTCTGTAAATTCGAAAGAAAATATTTTTAAAGTTAAAGAATATTTTGACATCAAAACTTCGCGATTTTCATGATTTATTTATTACTTTGATGTACGTTACGAGTGGTACATAAAGACACGTACAATTTATGAAAATATTTTTAGTCATGTAGCATTAGCAACTACGAGGGCACCGAAATATGTACAAATATGCAGGTCAATCATATATCTCTCCTTTAGTGAATCACCACAGTCGGGTAAATAAATAATTTTATAATAAAAAGTACTAAAAGTTCAATCTTTCTCGGCTTTCTGTTCTTTTATAGAAGTATCGAATAATGGCCCTGTTCAGTATTTAATTTTTTTTACGTACCTACTACACGCAAACATAACAGTAACAGTCGCTGACCTGAAAATACACTACTCAAAAAAATTAAGGGAGGTTTTAAAAAAAGGAAATTACAGCTAAATAAACAGGCTATCTGATCCATATGCCGGCCTAACTGAAAAAAATTTTTTCAAGCCCGTGGACAAAAAAAAACAAAATTGCAAAATTATTTTTTCGCGCTATCAGTTAGGATTGCATGAGAACCGTAGCTCCTAAAAAATTTTAGCCAAAAAATCTGAAAATTAGAATCTTAAAGCTTCAAAATGCTTTTTTAAAGTCTTAATACGACCATTTTTCACCGAAATACAGCCTGTCAAAAATTATCGAAAAATTTGGAATTTTTTTTTGTTCCCTATTTTTTGAGTAGTATGTTATCTGTCTACATTGATAGGTAAAGCTAAGCTAACATTTTTGTTCTTTACTATCGAAACCAGATAATTTTTCGTGGACCCCCACTTACAACTTGTGAACCCGCATTTTTTTTTCACGTCAATGTAGACCCCCGTCAAGTCTCCCGTGGACCCCTGGGGGCCACCTGGACCACTTTGGGAATCACTGTACTAACATATAAGTAGTAAGCTATCACTTTTCTATACATTCAAAAATGTATCATTTTAAAACCGTCCAAATAAGTAAACAGGTGAAAAACATCATCAAGTCACATCTTATAACAAAACAAAAAAAGCAACAATGATGAAATTGATGAATCATTCGATTAAAAAGATAAGAAACTTTCCTTTTAAGTTCTGTGCATACTACCTTATATATCAAAAACATAAATAATACTTGCAGAAAATATTATAAAGCTATATAAAAAGCAAAAAATTGTCATATTTTTCACATTCTAAAGTAATTGTGTATTCAGCACTAAATCCATTAATTTTACTGTTCTGTACTGCATTTTTAAAAGTTATATTTTAATTACAAACTTTGGATGTTTACGTTGTATAGTAAATAAGATTAAGAGAAATTATCAAATGCTTTCTGAAAATCGTGCACAAACTTTTTTATAATCTCTTCGTAAATATTCTATGTACATATATGATTCATCTAAAGTTCATATCAATGTAGTTGCATTAATTTTCAGTCACGAGTAAACTACAAGTAATACATGTTATTAAGCGTTATCACTTCTATAAAGTAATTTTTTTAAAAGATTATCAACAAAGTACGATTAATACCACAAAGTCCACTATATGTTATTTTGTTCTATTATACTAATTAGAAATATTTATACGTAGTTAATTCAAAAGAATTCATTTTTGCTCATACTATAATTAACATTAATTCTCATTGCCATAAAATCTTTTGGAATGCTTTCAGCCAGATGCTAATATCTCTAATATTTTAATTAATAATATGTATTTTGACATATTTATCCTCTCACATTAAACATACTAGTCTAGAGAAACGTGAAGCACAGTATCTACTTATAATTATTTATGCATTCAATAATAATTACAGTACGGGAATTGATGGAAAATACGAGGTAGGCGCCATAAATTCTCGGCCTGAGTAAGGAAATAATTAAATTTTAGTTTTAATTTCAAGACCAAATAATGTAATTAAGTTTCCAACATCAAAATCGCGTTTTCCTCAAATAAAAATGTAAGTAATTTAATCCCTAATAAACGATCAAACACAATACAATAATTAACATCAATATACTTGTGATGTATGTGTCTTGATAGTTATGCTATCTGAGTTGTATGTATTATAATACACACAGTAGGTTCAACACACATACATCCTCTTGAATCAGTTGAAGTTGTTGAATGCACGCATGTGTACGTAATACGAAACCTAATGTTTTAGTAATAGTGATTACTCGAATAAAGTTATATAGTTTACGGGTACAGTGTTTAATTTACCACTATTCATCAACAAGACCAGTGGGAACAACACGTATGACAATACTGAGATGTTTTAAACAATTAAAAGTATTAAATTGGGTGACAATCTTTTCCGTTTATTATTTTTAGTATTTCACTTACAAAGATAATTTTTTCTTTAAATTACTTACAGTTACTCGTGTATGTGTAGTGTATGTATGGTTTTGTTCCTCTTCTGAATCCTGATCTGCTCCTTTCAAATAATAAGTTGATATCCTCTTGAATAGACCTCTCCAATCCCCTTCTATGACTATGTAAATTGTCAAGTCATATTCCTTTGATGATTTCTTGTCTATGGGTCTATGTACTGTGTAATTAATTATTTAAATGAATGTTTTAGTATATACTGTTATGTTATGTTCAACGTTGTATCTACAACTTCTCTCAGTTGTCACTTCGGTACTGACCAAATGTCAGGCTGGCCACTCGTTGGCAACCAAATATCCCTCTTGCGGGGATAATTGGAAATTTCTTCGTTACCATCCCCCCTCAGCCAACCGTCCTTGTAGCGAGGACATTATAATTTAAATATAAGTCCAGATAATGACGAGTGTGGGGTATCATGGACAAATCTACTCGTTAGTTGATTTCTCTATTCACTTATTTCGTCCAAATTAATGTAAAAATCGTCTGGAATAAGCAACAGCATAAATTAAAAAGTACAACAAATAATATTTCATCAATTAAATCTTTATCTGAAAGGTTTCTGTAAATTAGCAGTGGATTTTCTCGTTTAAAGCTTGTTGGTGACAGTTCGGACCACAGAATCATCAACAAACAACCTCCCGGTTAAGTCACTGCATTCGTTCTCGTATGCTAATATCATTTGATTAAAAGTCATCGAAAAGTTAGTTTCTATTTGGGTAAATTATCAATATTGGCTGTGAAATAAAACAATCGCCGGTCTTTTGCGATTTAAAATAAAAGAAAGAGGAACGACGCCCTAAATTTTCATCAATCTTTATTCGGCCTTGGTTGAATCAAAGTTTGTCTTGAATCCAATCCAAAGATAAGTGTTCGTTGTGTATTCAAAGTCATTATTAGAGAAGTAAATAGGGTTGAATATCCAGAGCAGGCAGTTCCTGTGGTGGCTATATAAACAGAGGGTTTATATACATTGGCGTCGTTCGAAAGTTTAAAGGTTAGTTAATTTTCAAATCTTAAAAATTCGTTAATTTGATTTTACTGAGTTGGAAATTCATTCTAAAATTGCCGTAAGGGTATCTAGGGATACCCCCGAACCTACAAAAATCATTTATTAGAGTTAAATTTGAAAATTTAACAAAATTTGAGTAAAACCCCCGAGAAAGATATTTCAATACATTATCTTATGTGTTAATAGCATATTTATTGAATAAACGAAATAAACGAAAAATGAAAAAAAAATTAAAATACAATAAACGTTTGTTCCTGGTTACGTTGGTTTTACTTGACTACTTATTTTAATTACATATACATATATATTTTTGAAATTTCATTTTCATTAAAATTTTGTGAAGGACCGTTTAAATATTATAAACAAAAAAGTAAATTTTAAAATGTATTAGTAATCCTAAACTTTGATTATGTAAAACTTGCACCATCGCTATCAGTATTAATAAAGATTATTCGCTTATAATTATCTATATTTCATTTCATGTAAATCCCTTGCTTTACCTGTATTAAGGATATAATGATTGTACAATAGTTAATAACAGTAAATTGAAGATCCAAAAAATTGCATTTTAGATATCACTGGCGCTCGACTAGTATCCAGCGCACTCAAGCTACAGTCAGGGGCTAGACGCGAGCGTTTTTGTCTACTAGCAAGCTATCAACATAAGTTACAAGCAGTTCTAGTCGTTCTAGTGTATTGTTCGTAAAACCAAGTAAAACATGGTTTGTGATATATTTTTCACTTTACAACCCGGCGATGTTAAAATGCCGGCGCTTGGATTAGGCACTTGGCAAGTAAGTGGACATTATTGATGTAATACTCTGCGATATGATTAGGCGCTCTTATTTTATTATAACTAGAGCGAGGCAATCGTTTCTACAATACATAGGCGTTTCACTGGTGTAGCGGACTGTGTGCAAAAATCGATTCTCGCTTGGTCAGCGTCCGCTTGCTTATTTTTCGTTCTGTTTAGGAAACGAGAGCGTGCATTGTGTTTTGTGCTACGTGTTATTCGTTATAAATATACAATTATTAATTTAAAATGTGTAACGTGAACGAGGCTAAAAAACTACCCTTTGCTGGCACAGTAAATAAGTTTATCTGTGACTTTCCCGATTTGTTCTACGACGGTGCTAAAAGAGTTTGTAAAGTGTGCGAGAAACATTTGATATGCTGGGGCAAGGCGGACTGTAACAAACATGTAAATCGAAGAACATAAAAATGGAAAAAAGGGCGTGTCAACGAGAACTGCCTTTATTTTCGATTTACTTGTCATGATGATAACCAGTAACTTGTCACTTCGCTTACTCGAAAAAGAACCGTTTCAGAACTTTTGGTATAAGTACAACTCCGAGTTGAAGTTGCCAACTACGAAAACGGCATGTAAGCATGTTTTATTTAATTTAAGGCTTTACCTAACACATTTGTAAAAGAAAACCTCTCGCATCCTTCCAGGTTTTGGCAATACAAATGATGGGAATACATCACAAATATTTTTTTCCGATCCTCAGACAGCCTCCAACATAACTTAAATTTGATAATTAGATTTAATATAATATTTGAGGCTATTTCCAGTGGATTCAGAATTGATGTGGAAAAATTTGCTGTGTATACTCGAGAAACTGCTGAACTTTATGTAAGTACAGCTATATGGGTGGCATCCAATGTCACCTACGCTACGCAAGTTGTTTGTCCATGGTGCTACTGTTATTGCACATGCAATATTACCTATTGGTCAGTTGTCTGAAGAAGCTGCCGAGGCCCGCAACAAGCATTTCAGAATGTATAGGCAGAACTTTTCAAGAAAGTTTTCACGAGAGGTGTGCAACAGAGACATCTTAAATAGACTTCTCTTAAGCTCAGGCCCATTTTTAAGCAGTATGAAAAAACAGCCACCCAAAAAGAGTAAGCCATTCTCAAGTGAAACTTTAAAACTTTTACTGCCAGAAACACCCCTAAATGAAGAGGAAAATGAAGAACAACAAGAATCCGAAGATAACGAACTATCCGAATCCGATGAATCATATTTCAGTGAGAATTGAAGCATATTTTTATAGAAAATATACAAATATTTACATAAAATCGTTTTTTAATGCATTCACCATACAAAAAATCCATAAAATAATTTTGGCCAATTTTTGAAGCGAAATACTCCTATGCGCGTCGTAGAACAAAGTCACAGATAAACTTATTTACTGTGCCAGCAAAGGGTCGTTTCTTAGCCTTGTTCACATTACACATTTTAAATGAATAATTACATATTTATAACGAATAACACGTAGCACAACACAACGGACGCTGTCGTTCTCTAAACTGAACGAAAAATAAACAAGCGGACGCTGACAAAGCAAGCATCAACTGTTGCACACAACCCGCTATTTCGGTGAAACGCCTATGTACCGCAGATACCATTATATCGCTTTAATTATAACACGATAATGTTATGGTTTAAGTACCCTGTCTTGTGGTAATCTCACTACGTGACCTAACAACCGTATTCTTCGAGCTTAAATAATGCTGATGATATCTGGTTCATAGAATAATTCTTTTAGCTCTTGGTTTGTCCGTATTCTCCAAATACCATTTATATTTCTTAACGCCTTTCTTTCTCATGCCGCAACCATGCTTTCTTCTTTCGTGTTCAACACCTACAGTTCGCAGGCAAAGAGGATGACTGGCCTTACAACTGTTTTATATAATTTAATCTTCATGTTCCTTGATAGAGACTTATTTCTAAAAATGCTATGTAGTACCCATATATGTACTTCTATTGGCTGCCATTTTTCTTGTCTGAATTTCCTCCTTTCCTCCTCATTATAGTTTTTTGGTCCGTCAACTTGCAAACTGCAGCGTAGTAGGTGTGTGTATACGATATGTAGAATTAGATTAAATTCTCAGAACGCATGAAACTTCACCCGTTGCAATTTACATAGGAGGTTACCTGCGGGCTCTTATCTTAGGAAATTAGTCCACTGTAATTTACGCTTGCTCTTCCAAATAACGACCCTTTTTACTTGGTCAAACGCTTTTGCTAGATAAAGTTTTTGTTATTATTTCTTTTATCGTAAATATGTGGTCCTATACACTTCTGCCTGCCCGAAATCCACTTTGTGTATCATCTAGCTTTTGTCTTGTATATATCCTTAATTTCTTCTCCAGAATTCGTTCGTACACTTTTAAGGCTGTACTTAATAACCCCTGTAGTTGTTACAATCTCTAGTGTCTCCTTTTTTATGTATTGGTATTAATATTGCTATTTGCCATTTTTGTGGGATTGTTCCTGCTCCATGCCAGTTGACAGATTTGTCTGAATAGTTCATTTCCTTCTGGTCCTATATTTTTTAACATCTCGGTGGTTATCTTATCGTGTCCCGGAGCTTTTCCATTTTTTAATTGCCTCCATAATTTCCTCCATTGTTATGTCTTCAATGTATTCTTCATTGTCTCTCTCATTATTATTTACGTATATCAATATCATCCATTTGTTGTTGTTCCATTTTATCTGTTGTTAATAATTCTTTAAAGTGTTCTTTCCATCTGGCCATTACCTCTTCATCATTCGTGAATATCTCTCTATCCTTGCTCCTTATATACATGTTCTGATTCTGTTTTCCTTTCCTTAGTGTTGTTAGCACTTTATAAAATAATTTTTGATTTCCTCTTCTCCATACTTTTTCCTAATTTTTCCCAGTTCTTTTGCTTAGCATCTTTCACTAACTCTTTGACCTTATCTCTTTTACTCTTTATATAGTTGGCATTTTTCTGCTGTCTTATAACTTAGACATCATTTAAATTTGTTTTTCTTAATCTTTATTTCTGTTTTTATTTCTGGTGTCCCCCATGCACTTTGTTTCTATCATTATGTCTCTAAATATTTTCCACATTTTTTCTAGTCCTGTGTTTCCCATATTTTGTCTTTCTATTTTTTCTTTTATACATTTTCCAAATTTTAAAGCTCTTTCTTTCTCTTTTAAAATTATATATTTTAAAAACTTTCAAGTATATTTGACAACTTTCATTTTAATTAAAGTTATAAATAACTATGTTAAAGTGTTGAGCAAAATTTGTTTCAAAATCTCACAGCCCGCTAGTTAGGCTCAGCGGAAAGAGAACAGCCCACGTATTATTTTTTTAAATCAGTATTTATTTTCTTTAAATTTTAGTCTGCGAACGAATCACTTGAAAAAGCGTTAGACACCGCTTTAGAGGCCGGCTACCGACTTATTGATACAGCTGCAAAGTATAAGAACGAAGAAATCATTGGCAAGGTATTGAAGAGATGGTTCGATTCAGGTAAATTGAAGAGAGAAGACGTATTTATTACAACGAAACTATCACCGGTGGCCATGGATCCGAACAAAGTAGAAGATTGCCTTAAAGAATCCTTACAGAAGCTACAGCTAGACTACGTCGATCTGTATCTCTTACATTTTCCCTTATCTATAATAGTTTCAGGAAGTGATAATTGGGGGGATCCAAATTTTGATTTTCTAGATGTATGGAAGGTATGATATTTTTTATTTTTAGAAATTTTAAATTGAAATTAGTGGATTTATAGAAACTGGAAGAACAAGTAGATGCTGGAAGAACAAAAATTATTGGTATATCAAATTTTGCAGTTAAAAAAGTCGATAGATTACTGAAGAATTGTCGAATAAAACCAGTGAGTAACCAAGTAGAAATGCATCTTTACCTTCAACAAAAAGAATTAGTTGATTTTTGCACGGAAAACGGTGTTACCGTAGTGGCTTACTCCCCCTTAGCTTCCAGGGGATACAATAATTTCTTAGATTCGGTTGGTAAACCTCGAAGAGATCTTCCCGATATTTTTGAAGATCCAGTCGTCGTTGCTATTGCAGACAAACATTTCAAAACACCTGCACAAGTGGCGCTGAGGTTCCTATTGCAGGTTGGAGTAGCCCCCATACCAAAATCTGTCACTCCTGAGCGGATTAAAGAGAATTTTGATGTGTTTGATTTTGTTTTGGACGACGATGATATGGCCGAATTGAGAAGTATTGATAAAGGAAACGAAGGAAGAATTTGCGATTTTCGAGCGACTGGAAGGTAATGTTATATTCTTTTTTGCACATGTAACTCGAGTATGACGTTTGTTTTGTTTTCAGGCTTTATGAACATCCGGATTTTGAGCTTTAGATCATTTCACAAGCTATTATTTTTTTGTGTTTTTTATGAATCGCTTGTATTTAATAATACTTAATATAGTATTTCTATATGTCGTCTTAATAATTACCAAAAAGCGGTTTTCCTCAGACAATCTTGGACATTCCATATAAACACACAAGCTTTTTGTCTTAGTGGTATAATAATAATAAAAATAATATAATTTATTAACAGAAAAGATTACATAACATACGAGTATACATAAAACCCAAAATATCACCAAAATCATTTCAGTGATGCTCTTCCTTCTGATCCATCGGCTATAGAAGAATACCACCATAAGTGCAGAAGATACATTATTATTAGAGTTTGTTAAAAAGGTGGTACCGGCAGTGGCGCACCGCATAAAAGTAGGTACGTAATATACAATATTAGTAAAAAATAATATTGTTACCTTTTCCTGTCGTCTTGATGTCCACTGTGGCAATTGGCAACCGCCCTGGTAAGCTGCGTAGAATTGCAACATCAGCAACGCTTCCATTGTCATTCATTCAGCCGTCGACGGTGTTGTGAATACATTGTCGTATCCTTCGAAAATGATCGTTCGACATCCAGTGAAGTAAGATTTGCAAATGCCAGATATTCCTTTTCCTCATCTGGGTACTCTTGATTTTCAGTTATAGACCGAACCTTTTGTAAATCGGGATTTTTCGTTAAAATTGCACCAAATTTTTGAGCAACATCGACTCCTATAGTGTTTGTCAAGTTTTCTAGAGCGGCTTGTAAATTGTTTATGCAATTTAATGCGTCTCGTGCAGATAAGTGCACGAGCTCAATAGCTTGTGCAACTTCAGAATATTTCGTGGAAATTTCATCTATTTGTTGTTGAACGTCCGAATTGGAAAAAAGTTGCTGACTATCTCGAACTGTTGCAGAATCATTTGAATCAAGTTTCAAGATGACATTTTTCACTTGTGAAAAATATTTCTGATAGTAAGGTACTGCCTGGAGCCATGTTCCCCATCGTGTTATTACGGGCTGAGGTGGTGGTGGTAATTTCGGACAAAATTGTTTGAATACACGGAGGTGTTTGGGAGATTTGATGAACACTTTTTTGGTAGATGCTATTAACTTATCCACCATCGGATACTTCTTTCGAATGGTTTCTGCTACGAGGCGACATGCGTGTATGAGGCATGTTATGTGAAGAAGAGTCGGAAAGCATATTTTCAACATCCTACCAACTCTCAGCATTGTTGCGGCTCCGTCAGTAATGAACATTGTGACTTGGATTCCTGTGATACAAAATTCTCTCAACGAATCTTTTATCTTGGCAACGGTTTCTGCATTAGTTTTCTGAATCCTTTTACTTGATAACAACAATGAAGCTGGTGGACCATCACGTTTTAAAGGACGCGCTACAACATGAATGACGCTGTGTTTCTGAGCATCAGTTGTTTCATCCACACACATAGGCAGATTTTCTTATTTCTCAACTCGTCTTGTATACATTCCTTTACTGTACCTTGCACACGTGGCAAATTGTATCGTAATTGCATAGATGTTGGCAGCTTCCACGAGGAAACGTACTTAGCCCAAAAAGACGAAAGTGTTCATTAGATACTAGATGTTGCACTGGGATGTGACACATACTTAACATAAAAATAAAATCATATAAAAATTGCCAGTATGGAATACTGTTTCTTAAATTCAATATATGACGTTTACTTTTACGTTTTCTACATTCAAACCTATCGCGACTTAGCAATCCGCTATTGCATATTGTGCAATAAATATGCGGACTTCTATATTCTAATCCAGGGAGATGCCCGAGATATTTATTCGCATTCGAAGGGAACGTTACACCCTTTGGGCGCCCCATCTCCGCGTACTTATTTGGCGTGCAGCGTGCAACGTACTGTCGCTTTAAACTCTCTCGCGGTACTGTTGAGTTCGACTACGAGTTGTAAATTACCTCTACCCACGCCGCTACCGCTACGCTACTGCCATCCGGTACCACCTTTTTAATAAACTCTAATTATTATATTACATGAGGTATCAGTATAAATAGACAAAAACGAAATCATATTGTGCTTGCAAAAATGTATATTGATAGGATATAACACCAGTCAATATAAAAACCTTAAAAATGCATTAGTTTTATACTAGAAAAAAAGCAGTAGCCGATCCTGAGTAGCATTGAGAGGTCACACACCCACAATACGCATCCACCAAAAAAAAAAAAAAAATAACGTCTAGTGAATAATAAAATCATTGCTGTCCAAGAAGTAAATATTTCTTGTATTTATTCTTAAACCACATTAAACATTTTTGTCACGACTGCATTCATTGCAAATTTTGAAAAAAAAAGTGTCAGGCAAGTAATTTAAGTGGTGGTAGAAACGATTAAATTAAATTAACGACTTTTAAGTAAAAAGTAGTTAAATTTGAAATTAATTCTTTCATTTGGTAACGAGAAAAAAATCATTAATGTAATTTATAAATTTTTTTTTATTACAAAATATGGTCATATTATGTTAAATTACTTTTATTCTTAACAATACATTTATAAAAAGAACATCTTGTTATAAAAAAAAAACTCCCTTGGGCTCGTCCGGGATTTGAACCCGGGACCTCTCGCACCCGAAGCGAGAATCATACCCCTAGACCAACGAGCCAACGACTTATAATTTCGATTATCCGGAATTGAATCCGTGGTCTAATTACCAGCAAATCAGTGCACTTTCACTCGGAATCTGTTTAACGAGAAACTAAATCTAGGACGTTCTATCCATCGCATCGTTACGGTTTCTTGATTGTTGCGTTTTTTTTTCAATAGATTGTCGAACGGATAATTAATTGCCGTAATAGACATCTTGATTAGAGGACGTAAACAGTGAGCAAGTACTGTAGTGCGACAGGCACCTTGCGACATACGAGAAGAAAGGTTGATCCGGGTATGTTGTGAAACGAAAAATCCCGGAGAAAGTTTCATTGAGCAAATGAAAATCCCATCTGGTGGTCGATAACCCGGATGTAATGAGTAATTGTAAGTTACGGATTTACACACTGCATACGAATATGTTCTATAAACAAAATGTATATTATAAAATCGTAGAAGGTTGTGAAGGATTTTTTAAAGATTTAATGAAAATGCGTTGTAACATTAGAAAATAGTTTGATTTATAAATGTCGTTTAAAATTACTTATTTAGTTATATAAGAAAATGTGTATACCAAGAGAAAATTTACGTTTTTGGTTGATTTCAAATATGCTTTCTTTGCGTTCTTCGATAGTGGCGAAAACATGGCATTTAATTGTTGGAAATATTTCTGTTTTATAAGACATATCTATTTCTAAAAGTAATCAAAATATTGTCTTGATATTTTGATAGAAAATATTATGAATAAAGGAAAGATAGATACAGTTCTATTTTCGAACAATTTCCAATGGAATATCCTGTGCGATAGATTCTTCCATTTTCAATACAAGTTCACTGCCACCGTATATCATGGATTTAAATTTTAAGAAAATTTAATTTTTCTTGAAAATTTCGACAGGCGCAAGCTTTGTATTAGTGATACATTTTAGTTCTTGAGATTACTATCAAAGACACTGATCTATTTATAACCATAATCTAATATACATGATCAAATATACGTAAGCATTTATAGTAAACGAATTTTGCATAGATTATATTAGATTAGTATTCGAGGTAGTTCCTGACCTATCCCACTGCGATTTTCTTAGATCTATCGTGGTTCCTCTATCCTCGGATCAAATATGCTAGCGTTCATTTCTGAGTGCCGTGTTCCTCTCATTGTCAGTGCTGTACAATCGCACAGTACATGGATGGCAGTCCCTTCTTCCGCCTGGCAGAATCTACATGCTATTTCCTCTGTCAGGTCTAGGTTGCTCATGTGTTTCTCGAGCATAAAATGCTCTGTTAGCAGGCCTACTATTGTTCTGACGGACTTTCTGTTCCTGCTTAGTAGATCTGCTGTACATTTAGGTTTATGTCCAATCAGAAATTGCTTGGCCTGTCTCTTACCTGGAATGTTCTTTCACCAGTCTTATCTTTCCATTGTTTAGTAGTTTCTTTAACTACCGTATATGCTATGCCTACAGAGTGTTTTGGGTTTTTGTCAGCAGTTGACGAGCCTACTCGGGCTGATCCGTCTGCTTTGATATTCCTTCGATGACCTTCGTGTCCTGGTACCCAGACCAGGATCACCTTAGTTCAGCTGACCAGCCTATTGAGCGCATTCATGCAGCCCTACACCAGTTTCGACCTTGCCTGTGTGGAGTTCAATGCTTTTATCACTGCTTCACTGTCTGCATAGATAGAAATAGATCGATAGTTGACTTCTTCCTTATCTAATATCTTCAATACAACCCAGCACTGCTGTTATTTCGGCTTTGGTGTGGCGGTTTGAATTAGGCTCAGTAACTTAGTTAGCTGTATTTGGGACTAATAGAGTTACTGGTCCCGCTTGTTATCGGCATTGAGTTCCTTTAACAGTTTCTGGTGATCTACATCATGCGATTTATCTAACTATAGGAGGTTGGTCATAATTTTTGCATAGAACGAAAAAGACTTTTTTGTTTGAAAACATTAGTTTTTCTTATAATTGAATAAATAAACAACTGAACAAATTTTACAACTCAAAATAATAAAGTATGAAACACTATTTTTTTTGTTAAAAAATTGCAAATTGAAATTCCCAATGTTAAAGTAGATCAAGTTTATTTAAGATGTGGAAGCAAGGTAATCTTTTAAAACCATATCTTGTTCTGAAGCTCCAATTATGGCGCAGGAATCATTTTTCGATGAATTATCGAGTTTCCACAGTAATGGAGCAACTGAATCAGAAATTTCAACCACTTTCGAAGATATTCTACTTTAAACTTGAATTTTATCCTCAATAGAATCTTCTGTTTCGAAGCAGCTTTCGAAAAAATATTGTTTTCCTTACGTTTAAGCTTGTTCATGCTTGCATTTCTATTTTTCGTTTCCACATGTTTGACAACATTGTTTTCTCTTACTTTTCAACATGTTTTAATGAGTATTAGCTTGATGATGATCATGTTTGGTCGAAATCGATAGCTTGTAATAAAATAGGTCATGGTATTACCATACAATTTGTATTTTCCTAATCTACTTGAAGTAGTCGTTTTGGCAAAGAGAAATCTACTGTTAGACATCTAGGTTATTCTTCTGGTGTGATCAGTTCAGATGTTGTTAAAAAATAAACAAGTGTATGCTAGTAGAGAATGGTATATAGAAGAAGTGGCAATTAAAAATTAGAGATTTCCAGAAACAACCGATTTTTAGAATTTTACATAGAAGTGTTAGAGTGACTTGAGGTAGAGACACTTGAGTAATTTTTGGTACTTCATGGAGACGATCCAGACTTAATTATCAACCTGTTTGTTGCTGAGGATGAAGCTTGGACTCATCACTGTAGTCTTGAATCGAAACAAAATCGATGTAATGCCATGTGTAGGTTTCTTAAGATTCTTAAGATTATTTCTTCTCTAGGAAAAGTAATAGCTACCATTTCTTGGGACTGCTAGGGAATAAATTCAAATTAAAAGCATATAGTTTGCATTTAAAACTAAGTAAAAACCTTTGTACTTTCGAATATTCGCAATGGATTAATTATCTCAACAGGATTGAAGACATCAACGCTAAGAAAGTTTCAGATAAACAAAAAGTTCTCAACAAAAAGAACTCGAAACCAAAACTTGCCGAGATAATTACCTCATCTGAATTAGTTAGGAATGAATCATCCGAGTCTTTTAGTAAGGAAGAAATTGACTTATTAAACAATGGTTTGTAATACAACCTGAAATTTAATGAGCCCTTGGTTGAAGGTTACAGTTGGCATAGAAAACTCGATCAGTAATTTTGATGATAGCACTAAAAATGTTATTCATACTGCTTGTAAAACACAAATTTTGGAAAATATGCAACAAAATGCATCCGACGTTGCACGAAAAGATCAAATCATTGCTAGAAGACTAGAAAACAAAAATTGCTTTTATTTAAAATCTGACAAAGGCAATATTGTCATTTTAAATAAAGAGGATTATTTCAATCGAGTCAACACCACTTTGTTACAAAGTTCTTATTTAAAATTATCCAAAAATCCTTTGTCTAAAATGATCACAGAAACCAAAAGGACCATGTTAGAATGTAAGCCTGTCATTAGCTATAGTTTAAGATCTAGACTAATGGTATCAAACCCAGTACTACCTAGAATGTATTGTTTACTTAAGGTACATAAACCCGGAAAGGGTATGAAACCCATTGTTTCAAACATTAGCAGTCCAGCTTACTTACTTTCCAGGTGGTTATCTAATCAATTGAACCAGTTATAGTTTATTTCAAATTATAAGAATATAACTGTAGACTTACAAGGCCTTTAATACTTTTATTGCCCCTTCTGCGACGATAATAACCTGGCAATGTATATTGAATCTAGGGGCCGTATTGACTATAAATTACGGCCCTATAAGATAATTATATGTTTATGTATATATATTTTACAAACAGTATAAATTTACATAGTAAGCAATTCGATGTTACAAGTAATTAAAGAATTTACATATTAAATGAGATTTAAATGTACAAACAGGTAGTTACGCATATCGCAAATCATAATTCCATTTCTATTCAATTCACTTAAATTTTGTCATTACGGTCCTCAGCAGTTTGTTTGCGTATCCAGGTAGTTATTCCCGCAGGTGGTGCAATAACAGCATCTAAGCCGTTCAAAGTTATACTCTTATAATTTGAAATAAACTATACCTGTACAGATTCCCGATTTGGCTATTAACAATTCTTAGGCCTTCATTGAAAAAATTAAGGACATTGAGCTTATAGACAAAGAAAGATAACGTTTTTCTGCGTGTAGGGACGCGTTATGGAGACATAAGAAATCTTAAAGATTCCAATATTTACCTTGGGTTTATGGAATTAGAAAGAAAATACAATTATTTCAAAACTTTCCGACGGTAGTGTAAGCTTTAATTACGGTTACAGCTTGCAACAACGTTTCTATATAATACACAATTTAACTAATTATAAATTAGGTTTAATATAAAAATCGCTGTAACGAAAGTAGACAGTTCGCTATTGAAGTGAATATCTAGAATCCATCATATAACATTCTATATGCGACCTCAGTCTAATATCTGCATGCTACAGTGTAAGAAGTACACACGCAGTGGCAAAACGGAGTTCCTCGAGATCCCCACTTCGACCTTCGTCCGCAAGAAATCCAACCAGAATACCTGTCACGACTATACTCAGGTTAGACACGTCATGATGGTTGGACTCCGTTAGTACAACGAAGAAGTCAAGAAGCGCGTATTGTATAGTGGAATAACGAGAGATATAAGTGAACCAGAGTCGCGGTATAATTCAAGAAGAAGCGTGCGCTTTTCTTGCATGGAACGATACAATATTTCGCGAATCATTAATCTTTGGATAAAGTGAGGGATATTCTAACGAAATTGGTGGTGAAATCATGTTTGTTGTGCCGATTTTACGTTGAATGATTTATCGAAGACATTGGACTGGTTGGGTTTTACGCTTAAGTCATATATCTGCCCGGCGGGATAACTGGGTCAACCAGACGAAGAAGACCTAGTATTGAAATTTAAAACATGTTAACCGTATGTTCAAAAAAAAGAGTGGTAACAGTATAATTTTTGAGGAATCCTTCTTTGAGAAAAGAAAATAAACTATTTTGTATTTAAAACTAGTATTAGTGTTGGTTTAACATATCTTAGTGGTGTTAACCCCAAAGACAATTACATCTGTGTATATTATACCAATCTATGAGTTTTAAGGATCAATTTTGCTCGGATGCCTAGATTCTATTGAATTGACAATTGACAATAACTGCTATTACTGTAGTTTATGTTTAAGTTACCTTGAAAAGTTGAACTTTAATGTACCGCGAGTGATGTTAAGTGACGGAGTGGATTTTTACCAGAAGAAGCGGAATAAAAGTGATTGACCTTTACCAATATGGCGGCTCCTAGGATGTGTCGTCGCTTCTATCAGGTCGCAGCGCTATTGACGATAGTCGTTCTAGCACCACTACCGACAACAGGTATACACACGCGCATATGTATACATGCAAGCATTCTTAAAGTCTTCTTATATAAGAAGTTCGATTCTGTTGTATTTTAAATGTATTGTGGAACGTGGAGCAATTTAGAGATAAAGGTTTCAAACAAAAATTATTTAGCGATAAGTGCTGCACAATTCAAAATTATATTCAAGTATACAGGGTGTTCAGTTTCCGCTGCTTACGACACCAGGTTAGTTTTTTAAATGAAACATCCCATATACAGCGTGTCCAACTAGTGCGTGGACGGAAGAGAATTAATTCCTTTCCTAATGGCCAATTGCACCACCTTCAGTTAAAAGTTAACTGCCAGTTAAATAAATATTTCTGTTGCACCATGAATTTAAGCTTGGTTTAAGAGCGTGAAAGACGAGAAATGTTAAACGGTGGTTCAACTACCGATTAGTATTGAAATAGTGACAAGTAGCTTGACATAAGTCGTACATTGCTAGTTTCAATCCGTTTATCTTAATTGTTTTATTTTTGGAACGTCTGTAACGGTTGTTTACTATAAATACATAAATTGGTTAGGATTATTTGGTATTATGATGGACTTTGAGGAAGGAGATATCATCGATGATGAAGTGTTTGAAATTGATGTTATAGAAAACGGCCTTCCATGGCAAATATACGAAAGACAGGATCTTTTTCACATCTGTGATGATTACAACTTTCGTAAGCGGTTTCGGTTAAATGTTTAAAAAGGAGCGCGCACATTCGATCCGACGTTCATGTTCATGTTCAGAGCAAGATGCGGTACCCACCTCGCACTAATCTTATTCATACCCAAATGGTTATGGAGAATTCGGCGAATACTTATTTCAGAAATGTTAGACATCACTGCTAATTCCTTCACTTTCAAACGGCGATCTGCTAATCAAATTTGTTCAATAATTGAAATGTTTTGAAGCGTTATCAGTTCAATTGGCCGACCGGGGCGGTCATCGTCATCAAGGGATTCTTGCTCCAAACGGAAACATTTTGCCCACTTTTTACAGTGGAATATGAAGGAGATAAATCATCATAAACGCCGTCTAAACGTTGTTTAATGCGATCAGGCGTATGCTCTTCTTTTGTTAAAAATTTGATGACGGCGCGGTACTCAGTTTTTGCTACCTGATACATTTTCATGCACTAGTCACGTTGTCTGGTTGGCTACTAAAAACTACTACTCTACGAGCCGTGATATATATAGTGTAGGCCTCGCACATGTGCAACTATGTCGCAACGGAGTTTGAACATGCTTGAACCTGTATAAGTCTGTCAGGCCGAGAATTTATGGCGCCTACTTCGTAATTTCTTCTCTGAGCAATTTAGAGAAAAGGTACTCAATTTCCATTGCACATGGTACAAATTTGGTTTCTTTAACTGATACGATCTGTACATTCCTGCGTTTTTGGATGCTCCTCTTCAATTTATGCCACGTCTCTCCAACATTCCCCGTACCTATCTTGCTTCGAGATTTTTGTGAAATGCATATGTTTCTTTAACGTGGGTTATCTTAAACGCGTTACGAGCTAGAGTCATGATACGAATTTTATTGGATTGAGTATTTATTGTATTTTTCATTGGTATGTCGAAATTTTTTTCTATTAACTCCATTTTAGTAGAAAGCCATCGAAATTGTTGGGAAGTTTGATTCGTGTCATTTAATTTTTCTAAATGGAACATTTGCTTATACCTTGAGTCTCTTAAAAAAAATAGAAAAGAAATTTTGATCTCAAACAAAAATGAACTTCCTGATTTCTTTTAAACGCTCATTAGAGAGATTAGTTAAACATAGACTCTTGATTTGGTATTTTTTGAAGGGAAGGCTCGCTGTCTAAAGAAATGTAATGTGCGTTGAATACTAGTAAAGAAAAGAATATCTTTGGTTGAAGGTATTGTCCCAAAATTCGTTATTATAACTTAGCAAAGCATTAAAAAAAATTATCCTGTTCCGACGATATATTGCTTCAAATTTATGTTCAAACAATGAAGTATTGGCATATTTCGCACCACATAAAATCTTTGATTACGAAGCCATTTATATGAAAAGAATATATAGTCCCTGGCCAAATTACTTGAAACACTCAATATTTTGTAGTTTCTTCATAATAAAATATAAACTATACATGTATTATATTTTTTATTTATAAAATATATTGTAAAAACATGTAACATATGTAAATATTAAACAAGTAATTAATATTTAGTCCATAACCCATGATTTTTAATAACACCCTTAATTCTTCGGGGCATACTTTCAATGCAAGATATGATTGTCTCTTTTATATCTTCATCGTTCTCCCATACATCCTTTATATTCTTCATTAATATTTCCTTTGTAGGGTTTTCTCTTTCATATACCCTACTTTTTAGTCGATTCCATACATTCTCGATGGGATTGAGGTCCGGTGAATTTCCGGGCCAACGTAAAAGAGGTATGTGATTGTCTTCAAAGAATTTCTTAACCTTTTTTGCCACATGGCAAGGAGCATTATCTTGCATAAATATACGCCCTGCCGGTATGCGACGTCCTGTCTTAAAATACGGTAATAGCGTATTTTTTTACACATTTATGTACTGCTCTTGACGCATTGTACCTTCTACAAAATACAAAGGGCCGGGCCCGTCTCCACTAATCACTCCCTAAATCATTACCTGCGGAGGGTGTTTTGCAGTTCGAAGACCCGTGGACTCTATGAGACGTTCGTCAGGTCGTCTACGAACAAATTGTGCTCGCTGCACTAACACACAGAGCGAGCACTCGTCGCTAAAGAAAATCTATTAAATAATGTAAACATTAATTGAGTAAAAATCATGTTGTTAAGTTATTCACCTTTTTCCAATTCTCGTCTGTGAAATGTCGATATTCTCTTGCAAAGTTGAGACGAGCAGATTTCATTTTTTCTGTTAAACGCGGCTTTTTTACAGGTCTTCGGCCCATTAGGCGATTTTCGCGCAATCGGCACCTGACAGTTCTGCTCGAAATCTCTATTCCCCTCTCTTGTAAATTTTTTTGAATCATTTTAATTGTAGCAAATCTATTGCTCAAAGCCTGGTGAACAATTTCACGGTCAGACCTCTTCGAAGTTTTTCTTTTCCGACCGCATTTTGCCTGTCTTCGTGTCGATGTGCTAGCTCCTTCGTTTAAGTTTCTAGCTAAACGCGATACAGAAGAAGGAGATACTTTCTGCAATTTTGCAATTTCTCGTTGTGAATGTTTGATTGATTGTAGAAGAGCTTGTATAGCGGCTTGTTGTTCACTTGTTAAATCTTTCCCGGGCATTTTCTACAAAAAACCCCAAATATTTCAATTTTTTTCAAATTCCAAATAATTAATTATTAAGAGAGAGATAGAATAACAATTTTACCTTTGCAATAATGATATATCAGCACAAAACACTTAACGATACTCCACAACTTAGCTTCTATACGGTTATGACGAAATATTTTAAAAAATATTGATGCATTCTCTAAACTGTGAACGCGCTAAATGTAAGTTGATAACATGATAACTGAAATATTTATATATACGTATTTTACTCTTCTAAATATCATTTCTCTGGTATTTTTATTTATTGATACAATAATCTAGTCCCCCTATAAACGATTGGATTCAAAGCAAAAGAACATCACTATAATAGGATGGGAATTTCCAGGTAAAAGGGTTGATTTATGACATGTTTCAAGTAATATGGCCAGGGACTGTACATTTGTTAAACCGAGCAAAAGGCAGGCTTTAACTACCTTTATTAGAATTCCTAAATTAATTGCACAACTGTTTCAGTTAGCTGTGAGTGCCTAAGAAAGAGTAATTGCAAGACGGATGCATTTGAGAGCGTTGCGTTTACGGCGCCTTTCTAATATGTGTTTTTCTTTTATTCATAGAACACTTTCTTTCCAAGAAAAAGGAACATGCTAAATATATACGTTGAGCGGACTAGAAAGTTCCAGTATTTGTTACTGGTTACAAAATTTGCATGCTATATATTCCTTTTATGTTTGTAGAGTAAAATTTGCAATGGAATTGCAACGATTGAATTTATATCTTGTTATAACGCAATATTATTCGTTGTCGACGACATTTTTCCGATCTCTTTGCTTAAAATCTATGTTTTATAGGTGAAACAGAATAAATAAATAAGCAATGTAGTATAAAACATACTAATGTAGCTATTCGACATAATATAGTTGATCATCTAGTGCGAATAAGCGAAAGAGTTATTCCTTGTATACGGATGATTCATTAAGTGTAGCGACCGACCCTTACCGCTGATATAACAAGGCCACAACGCTCTCCGATGACGTCACGTTGTTTAGGTGATGTATCACCATGCACGATATTAGCTTAAGCAGTAAAGGAATTGTTTTTTTGCATTTCTTTTTTAAGTTTTGAAGGGTTTCCGGCTTAAAGAGGATGCCAGTCGTCAACTGAGCCCTTCTTCGCATCTCATTCGATTTTATTTTGGGAAAACGAAGTTTCAAAGCAAAAGCCAAACGCGTAACCGAACACCGTTTTCGTGAAAGATATATTTGTCGTTAATATCTAATCGACTAGTTATTGTTATTTGTCACTGTACATTTATTTGGACGAAACTGAGGTTGAAATACAGTAATTGCAATTCTATTCGAAATTTTGTTGAATTTCACGAGAAAATTTACAGACATGCTATTTAGCCAGGGTCTTTAATTTCCTATTATGTAGTGTTTTACCTAATCTATCATTGCTTTTCCCACAATCATTTTTAAGTAGGGTATTTGTAGAACAAGTTATTATAATTGTTGCAATACGTTCACTGCTGTGAATATAACATTTACATATATCATTAATATATATATTACATATATCATTAAGATATAATTTAAAATATATTGTATTAAAACGGAACGTTTATTGTACACATTTAAAAAACATCTCTTCGCGTTTAAAAACAATTTTGTTAAATATAATGTAAGAATATAAAACTATTTGAACTATAAAATTTTCACGTTTTTTGTTAAATACAACGGACAGTATATGACACACTCCTACACAATCCTAGTATACGACGCCACAGTACTACGGGTTAGAAAAGGTTTTATCGCCTATACAACACTAGAAAAACATTACAGGTAACACCAACAAAGTACGGAAATATCATTACACCGTATTTTTTTTAAATAAAACAAATATAATTTGGATAAACCAATTCAAAACTGGATGATCGTTCACCTAAGATAATATACGTCAGAGCAGGTAGGCCTTATTATATCGGCGGTAACGTCCCGTCTCGATAACCGTTTGTCGTAGAACTTGGAGGGAAGAATTATACTGGTGAATGTGCTAATGAAAACATCTTTAAAAATATTTTTGAAATCCTGACATTACCGTAAGATGCTGTAATTTGTTAAAATTTTAATTATAATTTTTTAAATAGTTTTCTATTATTAGATATACTGGAAAGTAAACGTAAAAGGAGTCCCTGATAATTATCTATAAGTTTGGTTAATAATACTTTGTGACTGCGCGTATTATGAAGTGGTGGGGGAAGCATACTTTTTATCACACAAAAGTCATGTGTCAACTGAAATTTATGAAGAGAATAGCAAGTAGGTTAAGAAGGTAACTAATAGTGTTTGATTTGCTGCTTTAAATTGAAATTAGATGGCGTTGTGTGCCGGTTTGTCACATTTATGCAAATTTTAGTGTAATGGTATAGCTATAATCAGTCCAGAAGAATGCGCACTTAGGTGCACGCCATCTCGAGTTCAGCAGTCCTACAACTGCTCGAAAGTGGTTTAGGAACTGTACCCGCTTTTTGTTGCTGCTTTCTAGACGGCAGGCGTGTACCTTTTGGCACTAGATGGTGCCACGAGAGTGATATAAGCCGAGAGGCAAATAGCGGTGTGAGGTAGAGAAGCACTCGGAGCAACGCTGATGATGCCGGGTAGGCGGCAACATGTCCGTTGGCTATTGTTTTCTCTCTTCACATTACTTTCACTGTGTGTGATTCCGTCAATCATGGATCAGAAATTCTATTAGCATTATTTTGGTTGTTCCTAGGCATTTTTGACGTATTTTTAAGGATTTGGTTGACTTAACTTCGAATATATGATACAGCTGTTCGATTGACGTCAAACAATTCTAACTAATAATAGTACTAAAAACTACGCTAATATTCCTTTCTCAATACCTATTTATTGCAAATACCATTAAACTTAGATTCTAATAAATAGAACTCCTGAGTTTCGTGGCCTTATTCTTTTACTTAAACTTTGTATAAATAGTTAATACATTTAAACATTTTTTTCTTGACGTTTCGATGGAACATGCCATCTTTATCAAAAGGTTTAAAACATTGTCTATAAGATACAGTAATTATTAGTTTTGTTTTAAAGATATTTATATAATAAGCAACTTACAAAAGATTTGGTGTTAAATTTTTTCGTTTATAAGTTACTTATAGTTCATCCACTTTAAGAATATAGTGTTGGGCAAGTTAGGCCTATATTTTCGACGTTTGCTATTGGCTAATACCTAAGGCAAAATTACACACGACCAAAGAAGGTGCCTGTGCATACGAAATTTATGTTGGATAAAATGAAGTATTACTGGTCGCTACGTTTTTATAATGTCAGTTGTCAAAGTTCTTCGTAGTTTTAGGTTATCTATTTGGTTGTTTCTTATGTGTCTCGTTATATTATTATTTATTTAGCATATTGCATTAAAATTGTTCTTGTCAGAACACGATTAATAACGATATTTACGGAGAGGAGCTGTTTTTTTTTATACCATTGTACTTATTAAGTGCTATTCCAGGATTATTACATCTCTGAAATGGCTGATGAAGGGGTCGTTGAGCAAGGTGACCATCTCATGGGTTCATCAAAAAATCCTCAAGGGAAACACATCAGCAGTGGGCAAAGGCTAATGGCTTATAATTTGTATATCCAGTGGAAACAGGATAAATTTAAATCGGCAACTATAAAGCTAACCTCCAAGCAGGGCTTGGTGAAGCAACTGTATGGAACACTGTAAAAGAAATGTCCACGGGAACTGTAGGTTCACCTCCAAAGAAACGTCAACGAACAACAACTTGCGAAGCTTTGGATGAATGGATTTTTGTACATTTCTATAAAATTATGATTATTGTAGCTATTTTAAAACAGAGCTATTGAAGTGCCTCGTAGAGACTATTTTACTCAGAAGTATATAGAATACGTGATTTATAATAAAATATAGAATATACCTGAAATAAACGTAATTGTATATTTGTATATTTTTCTTAAACATTTTATTGAAGCATTTGTCATTAGTATTCGGAGTTACTTTCAAAGAAATTCGCAAAGATTATAACAGAACTGACATTTTACTTTCAAATTACCTGCCATCATTTAACCGAGTTAAATTTTGGCAGTGTTATACGGGCGTCGATGGACTATAAAAGATATTTCTATTTTTACACTTACTTATAATGAACTTGTAATAATTTTGACATCTTCTTGATTTCTTGATATATGGTTGTACTCACTAGGATATTAGAATTAACATTATTGGCAAGAAAATGCATTAATTTTGAAATTTAATGATAATATTAATCATGACATATCTGAAAAAATGGCCCCATCAATGTTCATTACGCCGTTGTTTTATCAAATTTGAAAACAAAGCGGGTTGTTGCCTCATGCAAAAATGTTCGTTGGAACTGATAACTGTAAATCCATCATAAGGAGTGACAAATACCGCACCTCCGAGTCTGTGAGCAAATGCGGGCATTGTTGAAACACGAAAATGGAGCTAGTGGGTCAAATCGCATGCTATTTACCATAATACGAATGCATAGTGTTTTAAAGCGTAGATTTTGGAATATTTTACATTCGGCGCCCACATGCGATCTAGGATAGGTTCAAAGAACTTTGAAAGCATTTGCCGCTTATAAATATTCAAATTTGGTACAATCAAATTTATCTGACCAATATTGATGTTATTATATATATATTTTTTTAATGATATTACGAAATTATTCTGAATGTTTTATTTTAAATATGATTAGTAGAGCAACGCAACTGCGCTGAAAGTTTACACAAAATAAATTAAATGTGATACGTGCTCAAACACTTACCGTTTTAAGTCCTCCGTGAAATCACAAGGTGGATAATGTCTATTTAATATTTGTAACATTAGATATGTTTCCAAAGTTGTTTCGGCAAAGTGAGTGCGGCGTGAAGAAAACGTGTTTTTGTATGCCGAAAACGAACGTTCTACATCTAGTAACGTTATATTTGCGTAAGTAAAATAATCTTTCAAATAACTTAACGGTTCTGTTGACGCACCTTCACAAATTTGTCTTAATGTGCCAAAATCAGAGTCTTTACCTAAAACACTTTCAAACCTTTCTAAAACACAAACATTTCTTGCGTCTTCTATCGCGCATAGCTGTGCGTGAACATGTTGCACTATTTGCAAAGATTCCCCTAACGACACCGAAGAATTTTGTAGTTTTTCTATCGCATCCGCTAGTCCCACGTAATTGTTCTGAATAATTTCTAAATCTGTTTTAACTTGAATCTATCCTGAAATTACAAGCGGCTTACCTTGACAGCCGCAGCTTCCTTTGGGTGGAATTCTAAAATCACGTTCTTTATACTCTCAAAATATTTAAGATAATAAAATGCAGCCTCTAACCATGTTCCCCAACGAGTAAGAATAGGTTGTGGTGGTTCAGGAATACCATAGTCTATGAAATTCCCGAATACGTTTTGGGGATTTTACAAACACAGCTTTTGTATGTGCTATTAGAGCGTCTTCCTCGGGATAACATTTTCTGATACTATCTGCTACGAGACTGAGAGTATGAATTTTACATGTAATATGCAACAAGTTAGCACAATGTTTTTTAAGAGATCGACCTACAGCAAGCATGTTTGCGGCACCATCACTCATAAACATCAACAGTTGATTTGTTGAAAGTTCAAACTTTTCCAATATATTTAACACAAACATTGAAATTACTTCGGCAGTGCATTGTTGTATTCGTCTGGAAGCTAGTAAAATTGAGGGTGACGGCCGATGTGGTTCCATTGTGCGTACCATTACATTAACCACAGAATGTTTTTTACGATCTATTATTTCGTCCACACATAACCACAGTTTTTTATCTTGCAACTCCGATTTAATTCTTTTCTCGACATGCTCACGAGCAGACGCCACAACTCTCTGTAATGTTCTCTCACTTGGTAACTTAAAGTCCGAATATTCATTCCAAAACGAGACGTATGCTTTCTTCCTTAGTAAATGAAATGGTAAATTACATCCAGTAAAGGTAACACATAAATTAAATTTAAATTTGTCATAATCTCGTGTGGAATTTTTTTTGAAACATGCCCTGCACTATTTACGTGCCGTAGACAATCACTTTTCGACCAACACATTAAATCTATTTTACACACTTCACATTGAATTTTAGCGCCATCACACTTTAAATCAGGCATTTCTGCAATAAATCCTTTTATTATGCCCAACTTTGGTTGTTTTCGCGACGTACGAAACATTTTCAAAACAAACGTAGAACTACGATATAGTATTCGACAGCGTAGATGCATACACAACAGATCGGCTTTCGAGTCGCAGTTATACTGACGCTTATACCGAATTGTCCCGGCCGTGTTTATTTTGTGTAAACTTTTATGCGTCGGCCACTGGCTTTCAGCGCAGTTTGCGTTGCTCTACCCATCACTATCAACATACATATTTTATCTTCACGTAATTCGTCGCTCCAAGTAAGATGCGAACCACTGAACTGCATTCCCTCTAATCCTATGCCGTTCAAGTTTGTCAATAAGTATGTTGTACTGAACGCAATGAAATGCCTTCTGAAGATTGCAAAAAATTCCTATAGGTGCAGTTTGTTGTTCTACATGCTTTAGTATTTCGTTGTAGAGATTAATTAAAGCTGTCGACGTTGATTTATCTTTCCTAAACCCGTGTTGGGATTGCGCAACTAATTAATATTTGTCTAAGAAAGCAGTAAGTCGGTCTAGCACACAATATTCTAAAATCTTAGAAATAGTTGATAATAAAGCAACAGGTCGACAGCTGGCAGTATTACATGCGTCTCTTTTTTTATAAACTGGAACAAGGATCGCCCCCTTAAGAATTTCAGGAGAAACTCCTTCAGGAAGGGATAGATTAATTAAATATGTTAGCATATTCGTAAGACGGAATCTAAATTCTTTAATGATGGCAGCAGGTAATAAATCATCAAATCTACTCGAGAATTTGTTTTTTAGTCTTAGCTGCAACATAAATGACTTCTGTTTTCGCAAATTTCATATTGCTTTTCGTTTCTTACATGTTTTTTTTTTTATTATGTTTTCCTACTATATATCAGCTTCCACACTTAATACTCTTACCTTCACTACCAATCTGGTTACAGACATCAAAGTACATCGCTACTTTCATTTATATCCCTATATCATTTTCAATCATCTTTAACAGCTGTACTCCCTTAGTAGCATTCACTTTCACCTTGGTGCTCTCTTTCAATACCAATACCACACATTTCAAGACACAACTTCCCACATCAAATCCAATTTGTCTTTAGAAACTGGCTCACAGTATCTTACTTTCTGTTAGCGATGCCCTGAGAGTTCTCTTTAGCACTTACCACGTTTGATTTGTTATTCGTGATATATTCTAGATAGATTCATAGACAATCGTTCTATTTTACCTTTCCCTGAACCTTTAGTTGATCGTCGTTTATGATAATGCAACCTTTTTAACGTGCAAATTATCGGCGAGAGCGAAATAGAACGACAACAATGGGAGAAAATGGTGTCATTATTTCGTCAAATGTCGAGTGTTGCTTTTAAGAGGGAAAATCAACGTTTCTACGGACGCGAATTTCACTTACGCGAACTAGAAACCGTGACAAATTTTTTCCTATCATTTCGTTGTCTGACGATGACATCGTTGTAGTTATCTCGGCTACGATGAATAATGATTCTGTCACCTACCGTAATAATTAAGGTTTTTTTTTGTCTTTATGGAGATACTTTCGCCTGTGTTAACGCATGTGGAGCTTAATCAAATCTTTTGGTGTCCTAGAATTATTGAGTTACGCTTCTTTCTACGTAACTTAAGTGCTTTAAACATAGAGTAGAATATTATTACGTAAAACATTTTTTCTCATGTTATAATCAAGTTCTAAAGTTATAATCGAGACATTATTCGATTTATGTTGTTGCTTTTTAACTATCAGAAATGGTAAATTAATAACACATGTTGAGTGAGAAATGGCAAATGAATGAATTTATTATTAACTGTAATTAAAGAACGTAAGGTTAAATTATGGGCTAAAGCTTACTAGAAATACACTTTAGAAACGGTTAAATAAGTATTTTCGCAACTATCGATTTTAGGTTACAAGGATAATTTGCTTTTCAAATTAGTAGAATTCAAGAATGGGAAAATTTAACATAAATGTTTCATTTAACAATATACAGGCCGTCCAAACCTTCTGAAGCTGTAAAATTGCGCCTATTGTGTAAATAGTACGACGCTAAAATTTTCTAACATAATAGACGTCATAAAGTACCTTTCTTTATGTCCGAGATTCAATGTTACAAGAGCAATCTTCCTTATTTGTAGAGATATAACATCGAGCAAGGTGTCGTTGGAAATGGTTTTGCAGAATTCTAAAAGATATACTTTTTAAATCTATCCCTAGTAAACTACCCTCTAAGAAACCTCTCCCAAATCATTTTTTTTAATGCACCCCTCATCGTTTTGACTTTATGATCGATGCATTAGAAGTTAGGAATCCAACGGTATAAACAAAAATGTCATTTAACAAATAGCTACTAATAAAAACATATTATAAATTAAATTTGGTTGTACAGTAGGCAAAATAAGTAACGTCTTCCCCCTATCAGCCACCGATTATCAATACTATCTTCCGCGCGTCAGAGAGCGGGTTTCGGGAATTTTCAGAGATAAATTGAGAATTTCTTATCTGTTGAGTTCTATAATATATTTACTTTTCATTTGATGTTTTATATTTCTTCAAGCTTTAATTTACGATTCGCGGTTAGATGTTCAGATTTTTTCTTAGTAAGGGTAGCATTATAGGGGAGAATGTCAATGAAACGGACACGTTGTGAAATGGACAATGTGTGAATTTCGGAACGCGCCTACAACTGAGCCAAACGGCACGTACTCTGGCTTTGCTTGAATATTTCGTGCGTCTTTTCTTATCAGTTGTTAAGAAGTAATGAGTTGACACGCGCGCTGAGCGGTTTATATATTACCCGCAATAAGCAACTAGAATACTCTCGATCACACGCCAATATGCGACGCTAGCCGCGTTATGAATAACAGTCGGCTCTGGAGCGCTTCGAGGTCATCGGGCGGCTTCCCGAATGTTTATCTGTTTGTCTCTTTCTAACGACTATTTCTGACTCGATCTGTGGCGCTCCATTGCGTACGCTTAATAATATTATTTATCGATTTTAGTCTTTATGATTTGAATAAATACAGTTTTAGTTTGGTTGACGGTAATTACAAATAAACTATGTGTGCTAAATCTTTAATTTTTTTGGCGCGTTATTTGAATTTCTCTCGCGAGCCGGATTGAAGCTGGTGATGTGCCGGATCCGGCCGGGGGGCCGAGGGTTGCCCATATATGCTTTAAGTTAAACAGACGGACTGAAATGTTTAATTTGCAAAACGTGGGCGGATGAAATTTGCGATCTCAAGGGTGTTAATCATTTCTTTTGCAATCGTTGTAATTGAGTTATTTTATGGCTGTATCTCCTATACCTACTCATTCAGTTAGTTTCAAAGATTAGATTACGCATTACATTTTGATGAATGTTCTACTATTTTGTTAACCATTATAAAGCAAGACGTTGACTGTTTTTTTTTTATAATTGCTATTAGGTATCCGTTTCTTTAATGAAATGTAACAAAACATGTGTTTAATTCTTTAGTTGTGTTTGTAAATCCAATAAATTATTTAAAAGTAAAGATATTTAAGTGGCCACATTTATTTCAAAATACCATCTGTCTTTTTCAAAATACCATATGTCCTTTTCAAAACATTAGTGGTATGAAACGGACAAAATCACAGTTTTCTCTTTTGTAACAACGAAAAATTTTAATTACATACTAGTTTTTATTTCACGAAATTGAAGAGTGTTAATTGGCCCTCTGTATTATGCATTTCATTTAATGGTTTGAAAAACTGGGCGATTATATTTTGGCATTAAACTATAATGTCCGTTTCATTCCCACTCTCCCCTACTTTCCTTAACTCCGTGCCAAAGATATAATAATATTTCCGTATTGTAATTATTATTTGATGCATAAATAATTGTTGGTAAATACGGTATAATTAATAATTCTGTCCTTACTTTTCTTTAGAATAGTACGCTTAGCATGAGGGGATGAATATGTCATGATACATATTACTGATTAAAATATTGGAGATATTTGCATTTGGTTGAAAGCATTCCATAATATTTTATAGAAATGAGAATTAATGTTAGTTGTAGGATAAAGAGGAAAAATGAAGGTAATTAATTAACAAGCAATGAAATTACAACCAATTGTCATACATGGACGCGTTTCGCTGTCATACAGCTCTTCAGCATGTCTTTGTGGAAGATGGCAATTTAAGTTGATAAGTCGTATATATACGAAACGCGTCGATGTATGGTGGTTGATGGCAATTAGCTGTAATTTCATTGTTTGTTAAAAATATTTTCTTGAATAGGGACTGATTTTTGCAAGAAAATCTATTTCCTTGGTGCAAGAGACCATTTCTCTGCGTGTGGTACCATGACATATGGTATTTCCTCGTGCTGGAGCTAAAATGGAAACGGGCCCATTTCTCTTAAATTTAAAACATTCTCATCATATAACACCAGTTAGAACAGAAGAAATGTAAAAGAATGTACTGACTATTTACATTTTTTACATAATAGCTTTCCCAAGTTAATGGAAGATATTCCACTAACAGAGCGCAATGATTTGTGGTGGCAACAGGATGGGGCTCCGCCTCATAATTAGCGGTTGGTTGCAGAGTATTAGAATGATGTATACCCCAATAGATGGATTGGTACTAACGGTCCTATTCAGTGGCCAGATCGCTTGCCAGTCTTAAGTCCACTGGACTTCTTTTCGTGGGAGTATTTGAAAGAAGTTGTGGATTCTACTCCGCTTCCAGGGAACTAATTGGTCAATTTGAAGCGCGTGTTGCGGCGAATGGTGGTTATTTTGAACAATATCTGTAAGTGATTAATTTTATGAATTAATAACGAATGAACCTGTATAGAGGGTGATCGATAAATAGCGAACTAGGTATCTACTTTGTTATTTTAAATGGAATCTATTCAAGACACAGCGAAGAAATAAAATATCTCCTAATTGTTTTAACCTATGCACGCAACCACTATTAGGGTATTGTATCAATTTATATCGTGATAACATCACCGGATTACTTTAAAGCATTTAGTACCAGTACAGCTACCTCTGCTAATTATTAAATGTGAAATAACGCGGGACTCCAGACATTAATCTGCAGGAATAAATTATGGTAATGGTGGTTTCGCAATTGATTATTAATACCAGCGTAAATTACGTAATGTGAAAAACGGTATGTAACATTCATAAAAGCTGGGTAGATAAGCTCAATAAGAAAATACAGTTATGGTTATATTGAGCGTGTTTTATTCTTGATGTCGGTTTACAACATGCTAATCAACTAGATGACTCTTTGAGCGAATATTCTTTGTTGCTTTTTGACTGTGAACGGAGGCATATTCAGACGTTCATTTTAAATTTGTTGTTTTTTGGATTCAAGTTTTATCGTGTCTTAAATCAAATGTACTTTGGAAAAATCGTCAGAGAGGTTAACTTTTAATTTCATCAGTATACGTTAGCCTTTATCTTTTGTTACCTTTTTCAATCCTTATTTTTTGGTTCTGTACGATGCTCAAGCGTGAATTAAGGTTTAGTGTTTAAAGAGACAAAGCTAGAACTTAAAAAATAATTTCCAACAATTGATATATACATTTCCAAAACAATTAACTCAGATGTTAGGTAGAATCTATTAAATTTAATAGCGTAAGACTGATCAGGTGATGGCAAAAGGGTATGATAATGAACAAATGACCGTTGTTTTTGACGATACAGTTCTATAATAAACATAGTGGTCTTGAAAACTTAGGAGCAGTTAATAGAACTATAAAATGCATATAACACGTAGCAAGTGGTTTGTCCGAACTGAGCTACAAAGGTGGAATTAGGGTTATGTTTAGCCATGCGCATTGGCTGTTATGTTTATATCAATAAATGCATATTCTAATTCTTTAGAACATTAATGCATAATTTGCAAATTTGCCCATTAACATTCATCACAATGTTAAAAGAAAAAAGTGTAATTTTAACTCAATTTGTGAAAGACTATGATGATTATACAACAGTAGGCGTCTGTTATTTTGTAAATATTGTGAAGTTCAAATTACGCCAACCAAAAAGTTTCAAGCTGGTTTCAAGTCACGTAGCATCTCCAAACTGGAAAACATGCAAGTAATAAAAATCGAAAAAAAACCAAAATATTCCAGATGAATCCGCTTTAAGAAAAAATTTCCGAGAAACTGTTTCAATAAATCAATAATTTTATTCGCTGAGGTAGCTCGTGCCAATTCATTTGCATACATACGTCGCGTCGTGGGCGCGGCAACTTCACTTCTAACCTGGCGCGAAGCTCCCTGTGCCCGGCCTAACTACAGTCCCTGGCCAGATTACTTGAAACATGTCATAAATCAACCCTTTTACCTGGAAATTCCCATCCTATTATAGTGATATTCTTTTGCTTTGAATCCGATCGTTTATAGGGGGACTAGAGTATGGTATCAATAAATGAAAATACCAGAGAAATGATATTTAGAAGAGTAAAGTACGTATATATAAATATTTCAGTTGTCAACTTACATTTAGCGAGTTCACAGTTTAGAGAATGCATCGATATTTTTAAAAATATTTCGTCATAACCGTATAGAAGCTAAGTTGTGGAGTATCGTTGTGTTTTGTGTTGATATATCGTCATTGCAGAGGTAAAATTGTTATTCTATCTCTCTTAATAATTAATTATTTGGAATTTGAAAAAAATTGAAATATTTGGGGTTTTTTGTAGAAAATGCCCGGAAAGATTTAACAAGTGCACAAAAAGCAGCTATACAAGCTCGTCTGCAATCAAACAAACATTCACAACGAGAAATGGCAAAATTACAGAAAGTATCTCCTTCTTCTGCATCGCGTTTAGCTAGAAACTTAAACGAAGGAGCTAGCACATCGACACAAAGACGGGCAAGGTGCGGTCGTCAAAGAAAAACTTCGAAGAGATCTGACCGTGAAATTGTTCATCAGGCTTTGAGTAATCGATTTGCTACAATTAAAATGATTCAAAAAAGTTTACAAGAGAGAGGAATAGAGATTTCGAGCAGAACTGTCAGGCGCCGATTGCGCGAAAATCGCCTAATGGGCCGAAGACCTGTAAAAAGGCCGCGTTTAACAGAAAAAATGAAATCTGCTCGTCTCAACTTTGCAAGAGAATATCGACATTTCACAGACGAGAATTGGAAAAAGGTGAATAACTTAACAACATGATTTTTACTCAATTAATGTTTACATTATTTAATAGGTTTTCTTTAGCGACGAGTGCTCGCTCTGTGTGTTAGTGCAGCGAGCACAATTTGTTCGAAGACGACCTGGCGAACGTCTCACAGAGTCCACGGTTCTTCGAACTGTAAAACACCCTCCGCAGGTAATGATTTGGGGAGTGATTAGTGGAGACGGACCCGGCCCTTTGTATTTTGTAGAAGGTACAATGCGTCAAGAGCAGTACATAAATGTGTTAAAAAACACGTTATTAGCGTATTTTAAGCCGGGACGTCGCATACCGATAGGAGGTATATTTATGCAAGATAATGCTCCTTGCCATGTGGCAAAAAAGGTTAAGAAATTCTTTGATGACAATCACATACCTCTTTTACGTTGGCCCGGAAATTCACCGGACCTCAATCCCATCGAGAACGTATGGAATCGACTAAAAAGTAAGGTATATGAAAGAGAAAACCCTACAAAGGAAATATTAATGAAGAATATAAAGGATGTATGGGAGAACGATGAATATATAAAAGAGACAATCATATCTTGCATTGAAAGTATGCCCCGAAGAATTAAGGGTGTTATTAAAAATCATGGGTTATGGACTAAATATTAATTACTTGTTTAATATTTACATATGTTACATATTTTTACAATATATTTTATAAATAAATATATTAAAAAATATATATAATACATGTATAGTTTATATTTTATTATGAAGAAACTACAAAATATTGAGTGTTTCAAGTAATTTGGCCAGGGACTGTATTTCCATAACAAATTAAATTTCCTTTTTTGCTGAATATTGAAACGAGTTCATTAATTTACTAGAGTAGGATACGTCGAAGCATAAATGAAGTCGAGTACGCTTTTTTTGCTTGTATAAAATACCTATTAAAATAGTGAAAATATTCATCTTAATTGCTAGAGCGTTGCTATTTTAGGTAAAACTTGTTAGTTAAAGATTTGATGTTACGATCGCCGGGATGATAAAAATTCAGTATCGAGTTACTAATGGCCACCGGCGAACAATTTTTGTTGTTTCAGAACTTGCTCGGTTGGAATGATAATGAACGCAAGTTGAAGGTTGGATATTGCAGAGCGTACAGGTTATTTATAGCGAAGTAAAAAAACCAGTTTAGTTTGTTTTGTATACATAGAAGTATTTACTAACAATTCCTAAATAAGCATTCGTTACGTTAAATGCGATTAGTTGATTACAAAAATAGTTTTAAATGAAAAAGGAAGAAAATAGTCGAAATGTTGGTTGATTGCCTTTTACTTTTAATTGGCCTGTCTTAGCTTTTGTTTCCTAAAATTAATTTGACAAAGATTAATTACTTACAGAGTGCAAATCATGACTTCATTATAGAGAGCGGTGATGGTCGATTGAGAATTTTTAGACCATGCCATGCTTAATAATCGTTTCTGCTCTTTTTAGTTTGGAATGATGAGATCCGTTAATTTTGTTAGGTTATGATTTTATGTGTACGTCATGTTCAAGTTAGGAATGTTCTAGATGCTAAAGTAGTAAAGCCATGCAATGTGATCAAAAATTATTATTGTTGTCATTGGTGTACTAGTGTTTAGTGATTCCGGAAGTGTTTATCTAAAGTCTTAACGCTTGAAGTTAAGCGAGATATACGCCAATGAATGCTATAGAGCCCCATTAAGTCTCTTCGCTGGCTTTCTTAGAAAACGGGTCTCTTTTCTTACTATTCACGTAGCAAAATAAACACTTTTCTATTATACGGAAGTTATCATACAGCAGTACGGAAGCAATTACACTTTCATTCACTTAAAGCGATTGCAGTTCAGTGATTACTTCACACAAGATTTTAATGGAGGAATGCAGTACTGCCAATGTTTCTTGAATAATATTAATAACAATGACTTTTTAGACAAAACATTATTTCACTTGTTTGGCTATATGAAAAATCATAAAATTATAGAATTTAATCAACTGAAAATCCACATGCTTTTGTTGAAATTAATTCACATCGGATCAAAATTGGCGTATGCAGGGAAATGGTTCCTTGCATCGAAAAATTATAAATATTTTTTGGGGCGTTAGAAAATCAAAAAAATCCAAGACAGAAAAATGTTTCTTCTAAGTAATTAAGTTAAGAAAGTATTCATATTACATTAACCGGTATTTTTTGAAAATGTTTATGAAACGTGGTACGTTAAAGGTTATACTATTGTATGGGTAAGGACGGCATCTGTATTTAGGTTTCTGTCGCTATTTTCTAGGACGGCATGACAATAGCAGAATTTCAGAGATTGATCGACAGGGAAGTCTGGTACAATGTTTATGCTGGGGAGGGAGATTGTAATAATGTATTTGAGAATTTTTATAACACATTTCTTTATTATTTTGACAGTAGTTTTCCATTGAAAAAGTACCTAGTTAGAAAGAACCATAACAAGTGTTGGTATACTCATGATCTAGGAGAATATGCTGAATATGCTTGTAGAATATATAACTTACATCGACTTCACAGAGATCCTAATTTATAAAAATAAAGTCAATGAAGATAAAAAAACAGTACTATGATAATATAATATAAACTTCTCACGATAAATCAAAAATTGCTTGGAGTGTCATTAAAACTATAACAAATTCAGGCAACACTGGCGGGGGTACCTTGAATATTGGAAACCAACACAATAGAGTTATTACTAGAGTAACCAAAACTTGCGGACTCGCATAGGCGTCGGTATTACGGGTTAATATAAGAATACGAAAAATTCATAAATAAACTTACTTGCTAATTATTGAATAGTGAACTACTGTAAACTTACATCATTGCATATGTTTCCACAGTTACTTCTTTAAACCTTGTGCGTCGACAAGAAAAAATATTCTTATACATAGAAAACGATCTCTCCACATCTAAGGAAATTACATTTGCATGTAGAAACTGTTTTTCAAAATCACTTAAAAGTTCACTATTCTTACACTTAATATAAACGGCCTCTAAAGTATTAAAGTCGGGATTTTTCCTTAAATCATCTGCCAACTTTTGACTAGCGCATAATCCTGGCGTATCATTTAATGTGTGTAATTTATTTTTTACACTCTCCACTATGTCTAATGATTCCTGCAATGACAATTCAGTACATTGTAGTTTTCTGATGGCATCTAGTTATACTGTATAATTGGTACATATTGTTGTTAAATCTTCTAAAAGTTGAGGAATTTGAAATTCTCTTTGATTTTCTCTAATTGCTTTGGATTCATTCCGATTAAATCGCATTATAACTGATCGAATTTGTTGAAAATGGATCAAATAGTAAGAAGCTGCTGTTAGCCAAATACCCCATCGCGTTAAAATTGGTTCAGGAGGTTCTGGAATACCTGGACAAAATTTACGAAATTCTTTTAAACGTTTAGGAGATTTACGAAACACTACTTTAGTACTTCCAATCATCCGATCAACGTTTCCGTAATGTTGTCGAACAACTTCACCAACTAAATGCAAAGCATGCAGCACGCAGGTTATATGTATTAAGTTAGGAAATATATGTTTTAAGGATCGCCCAACACTTAACATCGTTGCTGCACTATCTGTCACAATCATCACAACTTGATCTTGGACAATTTTAAATTTTTTCAAAGCGTTCATTATCACTTTTTGAATATTTTCCGCGGTGCATTGTTGAACACGTTTGCAAGCTAACAAATATCGAGATACTGTGTTCTCGCTAGATAAAACGCGAGCTATTACATTCACAATACTGTTTTTCTTTATATCGGTCGTCTCATCCACACATTTTCTAGCATCTCTTTCATTCGCGGCAAATAATTCTGTAATTGTGTTTGTGAGGGTAATGGGTACTTTGGAACGTATTGTCGCCAAAACGTTTTAAAAGCTGCTTTTCTCACCAACGACAACGGAAGATTACAAGAGGTAAACATAATTAATAAATGTATGAGGAATAGTGTATGAGGTATTTCAGTTCTTGCATTTCTCATATGCTTAATACCATTGACATGTCTCTGGCAATCAGTTCTGTCCAATGCAGCCAAACGAACATTGCATATTAAGCAAAAAACTGCACTACCCTCATATTTTAAATGGGGAAAAAGTGACACATACTTATGTACATTAGTAGCAAATCTATTACGAGGCATTGTTTTCTTAGGTATGTAAATATTAGTTCTATATGAAACGATACACTAATTATGTACTTGGTATAATACTACAACACACAAAAAACACCAGCTATATTTTCGAAAGCGACACGTAAGTACATAACCTTGACCGTTCGACTAATCTCTGCAACAGCTCAACCGGTACTAAAACGAAATCTCTCTCAGCGCGGTTTAACATGATTTATATTCAAGGTCGACACTACATGCCTGCTTCTCTACCGGTTTAGTTTATTTATGAATTTTTCGTATTCTTATATTAACCCGTAATACCGACGCCTATGCGAGTCCGCAAGTTTAGGTTACTCTAGCAATTATTGATTATTACAGCGGTATTATCACCACATCAATTAGTAACAATAGAATTTTGGGTTGTGTATCAATCTTAGCGTGGTTTTACTAAAACGCGCTGGTTATTACTTAAAAGAACCAGTTAATGTGGCAAATACGACACTAGTATACAAAATTTATTATATTTACCAAATGAGTTTGGAAGTATAATAAATAAGTATACATAATTGCCGGAAATTATTTATAATTCCTACATTTATTACTTTTATTTCATTGGTTCAATGTAGGAAATAGCCGGGGAGAAGTGTAAGCAAATTAATCTTACATATTGCTACCGTAACTGTCCTTTCGTGTCGTTCAAATCAACAACTGCTTCCTCAATCCAAGTACAGCGTCAATAACGGTAGCAGCATCTTTTCTTGACTGGTGCACGCGTTAAATTACACGGTGCTCCAAAATATACCCCGTACATAATGCTATATTCATTCGCTCTACCGATCGCGAAAATAAAATGATTCAAATCACGGACGTGAGTAGAAAAATCACTCAAAAGCCGCATCACACGTTACTTAATGCGAAGAAGATAACGGTATACTCTAAAGCAATTTGTATAACTTCTTGAAAATACCGCCTTGATGGAGGTAACAATTTCGTCAGGTTGGTAAGACACGAATAAATTGATTTCCATTGTTGCTTACTTACTTACTTAATCCTATGCTTTTCTACCGTTAGGTGTAAGGCCGGTGTGTAAGTTGAGTCTATCCTCCTGTCTTGCAAATCTCCCTCCATTTCTTTCTGTCTCGTATAATCTGCCTAATTGCTTCCTACTTAAGTTCTTTTTTCTCTGTTTCTTCCTTAATAACGTCCTCCCATCTTTTACGCGGCCTTCCTCTTTTGCTTTTTCCCATCACTCGCGTTTCAAACACCTTTTTTGGAAGTCTATCATCATTCATACGACACACGTGACCGAACCACCTTAACTGTCCCTCCACTATTTTCTCATTTACCGGTTCAATTTGTAGGTTTCGTCTATATTTCATCTATTTTTCCCTCGATTCTTCTCAAATATCTCATCTCCATGGCATTTATTCGTCCTTTATGTTTTTCCGTTAAAGTCCATGATTCACTGCCATACATTAGTGACGGTCTAACCACTCTTTTTATCACGTCTATTTTAACTTTTTTGGGTATCTCTTTCTTACCTAGAAAAGTTGACTTCATCATATTAAATATTTTTTCTGTTTTTCCCAATCTCTCGTTTATTTGATTATCTATCTTCCCGCTGTTATCTATTATTGAACCTAAATACTTGTAATTTCTGACTTTTTCGATGTGTTTTCCCATTATCTCTATGTTGTGGACTTTACTTGTGGTTGAAATAATTATACTTTTTGTTTTATCTACATTTATTTTCATGTTTATTTTCATCAACTCTTCATTCAGCACTTCTATATTGCATTGTAGATCTTCCTCAGTTTCTGCTAGAACAGCCATGTCGTCAGCGAACATTTGTTTAGAGAGTTTTGTTTGTTTCATTTTCCAGTATTCCAGTTTTAGTGTTTTCATCCTATTTCTCGCCTTTTTAATGGCTTCGTCTAATACTATATTAAATAGTAGTGGGCTCAATACACATCCTTGTTTGACACCGATTTTTGTTACAAATTCCTTCGATCCCTCGTTGTTAGTTCTTACAATGTTTGTATTTCCTTTGTACATTGCTTTAGTAATTTCTATTATTCTTTCGTCTACTTCTCTCTTTGCCAGTTCTTTTCGTATGTTATCCCTACGGATTTTGTCAAAAGCTTTCTTGAGGTCTATGAAGCAGATGTGTATATCTCTGTTCTTATGTAATAGTTTTTCATTTGCTTGCCTTATGATAAATACTAGATCTTGTGTACTTCTCCCACTTCTAAAGCTGCATTGTATGTCTTCAACTGTCCCCTCTACTTTATTTCTGATTCTTTTTTCTATGATCTTTGCAAAAACCTTTCCTGGGGCACTTCCTACGGTTATTCCCCTATAATTACTACACTCTCTTTTACCCCCTTTCTTTATTGGTAGCACTATTCCTGAATTCCATTCTTTTGGTATTTGAATGTTTTCCATTATATCATTTATTAATGCTGTAAAATTTTTTTTTCCTTCTTCACCCATATCATCTCAGGTGATACATTATCTCTTCCTGGTGCTTTTCCCAATTTTATCTTGTTCATTGCTTCCACTACTTCTTCTTTTATCGGTTCTGTTTCCGGCATGTCTCTTATTTCTTCTTGTTTTTCTTCATTTGTTTCTAGCTGTGTTAGTTCTTCAAAGTCTCCATCGTTCCATAATCTTTTCTTCATCAATTATTATCTTTCCACTTTTATCCTTTATATTTTTCATATTATATTCTCTTCTCTATTTTAGCTGTTTCAGTGTCCCATACAATAATTTTTGATTTTTTCTATAATTTACTGTCATCTTTTCTCCAAATCTTACCCATGATTCTTCTCTGGCTTTTCTTATAGCTACTTTCGTATCTTTTCGTTTTTCTTTATATATTTCATAGTCTTCTTTCTTTTTCCTAGTTAGATATCTTTTCCAGCTTTCTTTTTTGTAACTTCTATTGATGAGAGTATATAATTAAGTACACCCTACTCACTGCAAATGTCGAAAGTAAACGCTATATCGACTTCTACAGAAGTGAGCAATCAACGTTGCATCGGTTTTCTGCGAAGGTCGCAACTCGACTAAGTGGTATCTCACCAAAGTTAATTAATTAACAAACAATGAAATTATAATTAATTGCCATCAACCACTATACATGGACGCTTCTTTTTTGATTTTGACCCTTATCTGTATTTCTTTATTCGCAATTTTTGTAGTTCCACATTTCCAGTTTCCATTGTTACGGGGTATATTACGATTTTATAGTAACAATTCTTCCCAAGTTTCACTGCTAAATTTCATCGCTGTAGTTAACCGTTATATGTATGTACATAAGTGCGTGAAAAATCCGGACGTTTAAATATTGTTGTTCGGTCAGTCGAGAGTGATTAATTCCAGTGTTGATTCGTTTGGTATTTTAATATGCGCTGATGTACTTACCAGGCACAGTTCGACAGTTAACGATTAGGAAAACGGATCCGTTAGGTCAATATAGGTGTAACAATACGAAGTATGCTTAAACTGAAAAATGCATACGCTTTACACAGGAATAACAAGCAATACTATTAGTTTGATAACAAGCAAATGCTAATAAATAGGATATTGTTTGAGAATGTTTGAATTAGAACAGTTTTTGGAACAGACATTTTCAAGGTGCTGAAGTTGTTTACATGCAGTGATTTTTTTTAAATGATTGTTATTAAAATAAACTTACATAACTTAATTTGCATAAATGATTTTACTTAAAGATTTCTTTCTTATGTGATAAATATAAGAGTATTTGCAAACCGTACCATTCTGTATTTCTGAAGGTCACTTAGAAGATATGGTAAAGAAGATAAATGGAGATCTTGCGCGCCAAAAGTATGGAATAATGAAACTTTCTTCTTTGTTGTCAGAATAATCGAAAAACTGTTTGACACGTCAAATTGATTTTTTACATTAGAACCAATTTGCGATTATTTTTAATTTTCCAACTCTGTCCGTTTTCGGGCAATGACGTCATCTATATTTTTTTAAATGGACAATCTCAATTTTTCTTGCTTTTTTTGATAAATTATGGAATTCCAATTTCAGCAATGTATAACATTATGCCCTTCGGACCAATACATTGCGTGATGTTTGTTTTAATTTACGAGCACGATTGGCGTTCTGCCAAGAACAAAATGGTCTTCATTTTGAACATTTCCTGTAAAATATTTAGATTTTCTTTGAGAACATTGTTTACTCAGTTTAGTATCGTTGGTGCAATAAAAATTTGTTTATTTGGTGAAGAATCAATTTACAACTAGATCCTTTTTCCGATCTTAAAACATTAATATTAAATTGGAACTCCATAATCTATCCAAAAATGTAAAACAAATTGGGGTTAGCCATTTAAAAAAAATATCGATGACGTCATTGCCCGAAGACTGACAGAGTTGGAAAATTAAAAATAATCGCAAATTGGTTCTAATAAAAAAAAATCAATTTGACGTGTCAAACAGTTTTTCGATTATTCTGACAACAAAGAAAAAAAATTCATTATTCCATACTTTCGGCGCGCATTGTATATTTTTTTTTTCTTGAAAAGAAGGGATGGAACGGGTTCGTTAGATTTAATATATGTTCTCTCACATCAATCGGTACTTGGCCGATGATGTTGACCCACGTGTCGTCGAAAAGGCCTTCCCCAGTTAATTAATAACATTGGACAACAAATTTTAGTTTATTTGTTGTATCTTGTTTAAAAAGTGCATTTTTTTGTTAATTTTGGGGCGCTGAATACAAATTTGACAACGAAATTAAAAACTTAGCTGCAGTTTTCAAGAACAAGTTTTTTTATTTTATTTTTAACAAAATAATAAAAAATAGATACTTTTACACTTTTAGAGTCACTAAATGCGCTGTCTTTTTGCTATTCTTTTGTGAATTGTTTCTGGAGCATCTCTAACAAAAGTCCAACAGTAGCCGGCAAGCATGGAAGCATTCCAATTTCTCTGGTACCTTTTCCCCATTGTTGATATATCCTGATGCAAGCGTTCGCCGTGCTCATCACTTACAGCTCCGCAGTTTCCAGGAAAACAGTCCAGGTGTGAGTGTAGGAAATGGATCTTTAGAGACATATTGCAACTCATTTTACGATGACAGAATATTTTCAATAAGAGTAACGTAATTGTCAGCTTTTTTATTTCCCGAGAAATAAGTGACCACGAGGCGAAAGTCATTCCAAGCATTTTTTTCAATATCTGTTAGAGCGCTGTCAAAATGTTCGTCTTTCAGAATATTTAGAATCTGTGGCCCAACAAAATAACTTCTTTAATTTTTGCTTCACTTAGCCTTGGGAATTTCTGACGCAGGTACTGAAAAGCTGGCCCATCTCTATTCAGTGCCTTAACAAAGTTTTTCATTCGGCCCGATTTGATGTGCAGTGGTGGCAACAAAATCTTTTTGGAGTCTACCAACGGCATATGTTGTACATTCTTTTGACCTGGCTCTAATGATTGTTGAACAGGCCAGTCTTGTCTTTTGTAATGAAGTGCCTTTGCCCGACTGTCCCATTCACACAAAAAACAGCAAAACTTGGTATAGCCTAGCTGCAACCCAAGTAAAAGTGCAACAACCTTTAAGTCGCCACAGATCTGCCATTGGTGCTCATCGTATTTTATGCTTGTCAATAGGTACTTCATATTGTCGTATGATTCTCTCATGCGAACGGCATATCCAACAGGCATAGACGCTAGAATATTTCCAATATGCAATAGTACTGCCTTTAAACTGAATGTTGAACTGTCTATAAACAATCTCCATTCCTCTGGCTTGTAGTTTATATTTAAAGCAGCCAATAAACCGCTAATGTTATTGCAGAAAGCCAAGTTATTTTCCATGTCAAAAAATGGCGATTACGAAAAACACATACCGAAACATCGTCTTCTAATAGGCTCCACTGCTGCAGTCTTGATCCTAGTAACTCTGCCTTACTTTTTGGAAGTTTTAGATCTCTCACGAGATCGTTTAATTCTGACTGGGTTATTTTGCGCGGTTGACGGTTTGACGTGCTTGGTGCGAAATCAGGATCTCTTGATGTTGATGGCATATCTTCTTCATGACAAATCGCTGTATCGCTATTATCTGATTCGTAAGTGAATGTTCCTGGGGGTTCTGGAATAGGAAGTTCGTCACTATGGGGCACAGGTCTCATGGCAGATGGTACATTTGAATAGTTGATAACCGATTTTTTCTTCTTGGATATACCTGCGCCTTACCCAACACGAGGTATCATGCAGAAATAGCAATCATTAACATGATTTGTAGGCTCTCTATAGACCATTTTTATGATTTAATCAGTTTCTCAGACTTGAAGCGCATGTATTACAGCAGATATGTGGCGCCCGATGTTTGTCTTGATCCCCTATTTTGCAATCGAAATAAAGCCGATATGCCTGTTTTATCAATGGGATAATAGACCGCTTCTGAGACGCACAAGTCACCTCACCACAAACATAACAGAAGTGATCTGGATTGCTTACACACTTTCGAGAAATCTTACAATGTCAACTATTCGATTAGACTCACTAACTTCGACTGACTAACCTCTCTGGGAACTGCAATCGATACTAGGGTCAGTTTGAAGAGCCCTGAACCCTTTTGTCCTCTTATGCTAAAGCTGGATCATTTCGCGCAGGTTGTAATTGAATGTGGGGGAAAAGAAGGGGTGTACATATGTCTGGTCATCTCTCTATTTCGGAGGGGAAATTAGGGGATATTCCGAGGTCATGTGCGATCGTCTGGGGCCGCGGCGCGGCCAAGGTTGAAAAAGTCCTCTGGGCGACGCACTCTCAGTAGGGGAGGGGGCCTATTCTGGGGACTAACCTCTCCGCTTTGTAGCTGCTTATATACCCAAATACGGATTCTGGATTTTTAGAGAATATTCGAGAATTTTCTATTCAATTTCATAATATTCGCGATAGTGGCGTTTGTCATTTGTTTGTATACAGGGGCTGTTCAGTACAAGGCGGGCTTGCGGTTACAGTGTTAATATATAGGGCACATGACATCACGTATCTCTAAAACTTGAACTAATATTAGAAAGATAAGTTTATTTTCGGTTTTAGCACACCAGAAATAGTAGGATTTAGACGATTTTATTTTAGATACATTTTAGCTGTTGTCCAGTGTAATTTGTGTGGTGCAGAGTGTGCCGTGAATATTTTGTTTGCCATACTACCCCACAGTCCTTGCTATCAATATTGATTTCATTTTTTTTCACATATTATCAAATTAGAATTTAAATTTTTTCTGATATTATCAACGAGGTACCATTTCCAGCTTAACCGGAAGTCGCATCAACTTTCGTGTTTTAAACGGAATGCCATACTTTTTTATTACCTAACCGATAGAGAATTTTTTTCAATGATATACTACACGTGCACATTCCTTTCGATAGTATCCTCAAAATTAATTTAAAAATTTGAGAGGTTTTAAAAAATTTCTATCTTAGTAGATATTGATTAAACCGGAAATGATACCTCGTTGATAACATAAAAAAAATGCGCTCAATACCTTTTTTAACAACAAAGAAATTGCACTGGAACAGGTGTGTTGAATCACCCGGTATAAATTGCAAAATTGAAAAACCAATGTTAGGTATTGTAAATATTTAGGATATGGAAAGGATTGAAGTTGTTAAGCTTAGGAACTTATTAAAATGTAAATCTTAATGAACATGCTGATTACATTAAAAAGAAAAGATGGCGAAAATTTGTTTATTGCAAAGAATCAGTAAAAACTTAATGTGAGATGACTGCCTAGACAGACTTGGACTCACAAGAAGAAATTATGCTTCAAAACGTGTAAAAGATATACACCTAGAAATGTGATGCTGCGCATGTTGAACTTAATGAATATTAGACAAAAATTTTAGCGAGATCTCCTGCAGATGTACCAGCAGAACAACTCCAAATCATAACCGAACCACCGCCGAGTTTGACGGTACTGACTGTGCATTGCTCTACTTATCGCCCTTGGTCTACCACTTCGTACTTTATTTAGAAAACTGCCACTTTCAATGTATTTTTTGATGTTATAATCAACAGTAGATTGATTTAAATGTAATTTTCTAGCAATTTGACGATTGCTTATGCCTAAGTTATGTTGTTCTACTATCAAAGCATGCGTTTCAACACTAATTTATTTCCGTCTCGGCATGTTTTAAAATTTTAAACGAAATTATAAACATTATTCGTTAAGAGAATGTTGTCGCTACTAACATGGAACGAAAACTAACCGTAATTTAAAAATATTACTCCAAAATTTCCAACTGTTACATTTTTTCTTGAATTTCAAGAAATGCGCTCTTTGTTGTCGCTACTACCTTCGCTTTTATAACGGCATTACCTCTCATACAAATAAAAGAAGTAAATAGACCGATATTATTTAATGAATTTATGTGAATCTTACTGATTATTGGCATACTATTCAATAATGATGGAATGTATTTCCTAAATACATTCTTTGCATACAAAAATCTAAAATCCTAGGGTGCCCAAATACTTATGAGCGGTAGTGTACATTTTCGAGTATTACCTATGCATATAGTGTACAACTGATGTACTTATACAATTTTCCTTTTACTTACAGGAGGAAATGATATCTATTCAAACTCCTATATATCGCCGAATTCGGCAAATGACAACGACGAAGTTGAATACGTTGACAAATCCATACACCAGACACACGTGACTTCCGCACCAAGCCAAATTCAGTCTTCAGAAAGCAAAACCTTACCAACGTCGAATGAAAATGAATCCGATCACGTGATCAACGCACGTTCCATCGAACCGACGATTTCGCCAACCACGGGCATTGACGATCTTCTATCGATCAAAAATGTCGGCGACCATATCGACAGCAATGACGTAGAATTATCAGGCAGAGTACCGCAGCTCATACAGCCTTCGAAAACTTTGAAAAGTGATAGTTGGAACGAATTAAAACACACTCACGTGAGGAAGTCGGGGGAAGCCAAAGGGGCTCCACAGGGACGATCCGTACCACTGTTGGAGCCCCAAGAGATCATCATAAAGCCCACTGCGACGATGAGTCAGAGTTTTGCTACCCTGTCTCATCAACAAGAAAGGCCTAGGCAGGTGAATCCGGATATACAAGATATCATCACTGGGATTGTAAAACTGCTTAATGGAAAAGTGAACGTTCAAGCTAATACCGCACCAGCTCATGGTGGGAGGCCTGTAAGGCCTTTGTCTTCTAGAATTAATAACCGGGGACCTCCTAGGATAACCGATGTTCCAGCTCTACCTCCAGATTTCGATGTACCAGCTCCTTTACCGCCGCCTCCTCTGGAGCAAATGACACCGCCAGTATCTCCGACTAAGATGCCCACGCCATATCCTTTTGATATCCCGCCCCATAACACATCACCAGTAAGGCCTTTTCCTATGGATAAAATCATACCATTAGGAAATAACAAAAGGCCACCAATTTATAGGCCCCCCATGCCACCTCCTTGGAATAGACCACCGGGAAGGAGGCCACCTCCTGGTCGAAGACCCATTCCATCGCTCAAACCATTACCACCAAGAGTTCCTGATGATAGAATTAGTATAACAAGCGAAAAACCCACTGGAGATATTTTAGAGTTTAATATTGAGCATGAATTGAAGCCATCGATGGAACCTCAATCAAATGAAAATACCTCAGAGGAAGATATATCCACGAATATTCCTTCGAATATATCTAAATTTGAGGATCCTTTAGGAGAAGGCACAGTTGAAGAGGAAGATACGTCAAATTCGGATCACCCTACCAAAGATGCTAAATATGAAGAGGATAACAACGGATCAAATGAATCTTCACTGACAACCGAGGAAAATTCTAAAGAAATTTCAACAGAAAGTAATAAGACGGACATCGAAGTTACTTCTGTCGAAGACAACGTTACATCTACTGAAAGTATTAACACCACGACCATTTCAACAATTGAAGAATCAATCACAATTGCACCTTCGGTAGCTGTTAAAGAAGAAATTATTCCGACTCTTCTATTAAACGCAGGGATTAACGTCACAAATTCATCTTCCTCTCTACCTCAATTTTCGTCTGCCATCGATAAAATGCCAATATTACAATCATCCATACAAGAAGTTATGCAAACTTTAGAAAAAGAATTGGTAAAGTCTACGAGTTCTAAGCCAACTGAGTTATTGCCTGAGAACAAAGCAACATCAACATTTAAAATTGCTGAAACGACTATTAAAACAACTACTCAAAGTAAACGTAAGTTAATAAACAAAGTCACTTACGAGGATGGCCTATTAGACGTAACTCTGAAAATGATAAAAATATTTTTTTATTGGTTTAGGATGTAACAACTTTGAAAAATTTCCTTTTCTTCTGAAAATTTTGAAGGATGCAAACTGGAAGGTACTGGTTATGAAAATAATCCATAAGATGGGAAGGGTTTTATGTATATGAAGTTGAAAATAATAAAATTTCAAAAAATATTGTCATATTATTTTGGAGATATGTCCGATAGGCTGTCTTCGTGAGTGACCCTGTTATTTTAAATTATACTGACAGTATATATCTTCATATTGTAGAAAATCAAACGCCTCTCATCCAGAATTACCATTCGTATTCGTATAGGCCACGCCCAGGAATAGTTTTGGACGATACTGAGTACAAGCCAGGACGTCCACCTATAGTTACAGCTAGACCGCAAACAGGGCATAAAGGGGATGTGTTTGATGTTACTGTGTCTGCAGTACAAGGCCCAGGACATACTGGACAAGGGAAACCATTTGTAATACCAGGTACATACACTGTTAAACAATTTCGTGGTATGCATTGACTTAAAGAAAATGATAATTTTTAGTGGACATAGATAGCGTCAATTTAGGCTCAAATTCAGAAGTAATCACTAGCCCGCAAGGTGACCAAGGGTTCGTCTCCATAGACGGTAGAAGAACTTACTTATTTGGCGATCCAACTATTTCTTCACAAGTTGCTGTAACTCCAAGTAGAGTATCGAGCAATTCCATAACAGCTACTGGCTTCGCTGTGGTAGATATGGAGAAGAAACCCGAAGGACTTCACAATAGCATCAAGCCTACGAAGAAGCGACCGCCTTATGGTAAACCTAATCAACCCCCTGTAAGGTAAAGAAAATTTCATCAAATTAAGTTTTTTTTTTGACCATTTAAATGTTGTAATAGAATTGATACCTGCATCATTGATGACGATTCCACTTGCGGCTCACAATATGAAATATGCCGCATTGAAGGTGGAGTCAGTGCTTGTCACTGTCGGCCTGGTCATGCCCGTATCAAATATAGAGATCCTTGCAGGAGAATTGTTTCCGTTATTCTATCTTTACGTGTGGATAGATTGTATGAAAGAAGAATTGTATGGGCAAATGATTTAGCAGATAAAGGAAGTGAGAGTTTCCAACAACTTTCATACGAAACGGAAAGAGCCGTAAGTTCGAAATAACCAGTTGTTTTAAATGACGTATTCAAACACTTTGGCAGTGGCGTACTAAAACTACACTATTAAAGGCGCTTTTAAAGTTACGGTAGATTCACCATGGTCATGCTTAATTTAGCAAAGAATAAGGGCTGAAATTTAAGGGTCCTGACTTCGTTGAAATGTGTTTGTTATTGTAAATTTCCATGCCTTTATAATAATTTAATTGTACATTGCTGTTTATATTGGGTTGGCAAGATGCAATTTCGTTTTTGTAGTGTGAAATCCTGAAATTGGTAGTGCTGCACTTTACGGCTCTCATTTCACACAATCACTGTTCATATACAAAAATCAATGCAACGTTGCCAAATTTTCGTTGCTTAATTTAGTTGTCATTTGAGAATCATTTAACGAAATCTAAATATTTTAGTTACAAGAGTTTATATTTATTAGTTTAGTTCAATTTTCTCTATTAGAAGTAGCAAGAAAAGGCGGTCTAATCATATAGAGCGAGAAAGGGCAATTAAATCATCAATGTTGCAATAATCCCGCAAATCACACGGTAAATGACATTAAGATATTTTGCAAAAGTCCTTGGACACTTAATCAAATTTTAACAACCGTATATGTGTCGTGTCGCAATTTTATGCTTTTAATAAAGAAATTCATACATAAATCTGACTATTTAGTATGTTTCTTTTAATATGGATACTCTAATCTGGCAATACTGCGTAGTTATGCGCATGCGCGGTGAGGCACGTGAAATGGGAGCCGTGATGTGCAGCATTACCCATTTTTTTATACAAAGAACATACTTTTATCAATCATTTTGTTCAATGACCTTTTGCCATCCTTCTTGCAGCTTCCTGATTCCGCGCCCATAGAAATTTTGATCCTTATCAGCAAAAAACAACGAAATGCGATTTAAGGTCATCATCATTTGTGAACGTTTTACCATTCAAAGAGTTTTGCAGACTTCGAAATAAATGGTAATCAGATGGTGTCAGGTCAGGGCTGCGAAATCACTTTCCAACCAAGCTCGAATAATTTCCCACGAGTTACCAAAAATGTGCGAGGCTTTGCATTATCATGATCCCTTGCGATTTGCCAATTCTGGCAATTTTTCTTTGATTCTACATTACATTTAACCCCTCTGTAATCTCTCGAGCAGTCATAAGACGATTCTCCTCAATTATGGTTTCGATTTGGTCATCAACTTCAGTAGGTCGACCAGAACGGAATTTTTTTAATCAATTTTCATACGTGCGTTCTGTTATGCAATCAACACAATAAACTTCACATCTCTTTGTGAGCCTCGCACATGCTTCTCAAGTAATGTAAATGTGACTGATGTCAAATGCCAAAAGAAAAAAAAACATAACGTTGACAGATGTCCTTTAAAATAATTACAATGCTCTCTATGTGTGACAACCGAAAATACTTTCTTGCCAACCCAATATATCAGTTCTGTAGGCCTTAAAGGTCTGCACCTGACTTAAATTTTCTTTGTTGTTTCTCTCCACCTCTTCCTGTCTATGGTTAAGTTTTGCCATCTTTCCACCCCTACAAATCTTATATCTTCTTCGCATGTCTCTAACCATTTTCTCCGTGGTCGTCCTCCATTTGCTCATCTATTATCCGGCATTCTTGATAAATTACTGTTGTTATTTGGAAGAATAACACGTTGTAATTCTTGATAAGTGTCCCAACCATCGTAATCTAGTTGCCCTGGCTTATCATTGGTTTCTGATATAGCTGGTTGATTTCCGAATTTGCCCTTTTGCTCCATCCACTTATCTGTTCCTTGGTACCGCCGAAGATATTCCTTAACACTTTACGTTCCCATTCCTGTTAACTTTCTTAATTAATTCAATAATTTATCACGTGATAGCGAAGTGTTTCAAGCAATTGTATACATAGACACAGTCTAATAATTTCTTTGAATAGTTGGAATCCGCCATGTCTATGACTCCATTCAGCGACCAATTTCTGCGCGCTAAAGTGAATAGCATCTATCAGGGTGACAGGGCAGCCGGTCAAGCTGGGGTGTTCGTAAATTTGACGTTGCAATTAGAAGAAAACGCTGAAACATTGAAGCCAACGGTCCGAGGGCATATCCAGAGGGAACTCTTGGGTGTTATACATCGTAGAAGTAATAATGTTGGAAATAGCGCGTTATGGGTTGATAGCCCGCCGGGGTCCATATCAAACCTGCAAGGTAACTTTGGTCAAGTAATAAAAGCCAGCAAAATCTAGCTTTGAATTGTATTGTAGATCTCGATGAATGTTCTTCACCAGAATTACACGATTGCCATGACTTAGCGAAATGTATTAACATCTTTGGAAGCTTCAAATGCGAATGCAATGATGGATACAGAGATCCTTGGGCTGATAATAGGTATCGAGCTGGACGTCAGTGTGAACAATGTTCTCCTCAATTCTGCAACAAGAGAGGAGAATGTAAATATAAAGATGGTCACGAAGTTTGCATGTAAGTACCCCCTGATGGATGGTAAAATAGGCAAAAACCTTATCTTCTTTTATTATATCTAGTTGTTCTGGTAATTATTATGGCAATCAGTGCGAATTAGATGGTGAAGTCTTAGGAGTGGCTATTGGAGCTAGCGTATCAGCGGTGTTCATAATTGGCCTTACTTTAGTGGGTCTTGTAATGTGGAGGTAAATTTTTCGTTTTATTCAATTAGTTACCTTTGTTATTTCACAAGATATTTCATTCCACAAACAGCCGACGTTGGAATAAGGAACAGAAAGCAGCAGTTGGTAGTCCTGTCTTTGGTTACATGGCAACTGCTGGAAATACGATCAAAACACCCGCTGTAGGACCACCTCCTTATCAATTAACACTGGAAGATCGCTTGAGGTGGGCTCAAATTGCTGATGCAATGGCTCAAGCGAACCATTACGCTGTATGTATTAAATATTCTAATCCAATTTCGCCTAAAACTTATATTTTTATTTTATTACATACAGCCTGAGCCGGTAACAGGTCCTCCGAGACCATCATCAGCTGTATTCGGCTATCCTCCGTTATCAATGCATGGTACATTACAGCATGGATCCCTTCATGGTACCTTACCTCCAGTTCCACTCCCGCGCTTGGGTCTACAAGCGCAGTTAGCAGCTAGAGCGGCTAGCACTCACAGTGCCCGGAATATGGATAATTCCAGCTCTAGCGAAGAGGAGGATAAGACTGATTTATTGGGTAGGAATTTCCAGGTTCCAAGGCCTAAAAGCAGGAGTAATGCTTCGATTGCTGTAAGTAAATCGTTTTATGTGCTTGAAGTGCGCTTATCAATTTTTGCTGATTTCTTTGGTATCATTCCTTGAACTGGATTTATCTCATTAGAACCAAAGAATTAATTTCGTTTTTCACCAGAAGCAGCATACGTTCTGCTAGTTTAAGATTTTCTTGAAATCAACTTCTTGTGGGTTGTACAATTGATATTGTAAGGCTGTGTCTTTTGCCATTAGCTACGGCAAGGTTTTGGTCCAATGAGAAAAAATGTAGTGATATTTCTGGGAATTGTATCAATGTTCACTGGAGATTATTGTTTGCTGATTTTTTCTTTACTTATGCTTGCAAGATTGTAAAGGGAAGCAGGGTTGGTGGCCTCTTCCATAGATTTTGGCCTAGTCTCTTCTTATGTCTCAGTCTTACACATGAGGATAAGATCTTGGTTATTTTGTTCTTGAAAAGGGGGTACAATTAACAACTTTTAAATGTGTACATCGAAATTCACTATCGTAAATCATAATTATATTTCTTTAAAATAAATTTTATTAAATGTATTGTCTCAGTGCTTGTAATACTATTTACATGCAGTATTTGAATTTCAAAATTAAACATCGTGACCATTGATACCATATCGAATTGCAACATTTTGATATGTGTTGCTGCACATGCGAAATACTTTTGGTGTAAAATTAGAATCATATTTCCTTTACGGAATGGATATTGGATGTAAATAGCAAAACACAGGGAACCAAATATTTGGATCTTATTAATTTGAAAACAAAAAATTATAAAGATGATTTGAAGAACGACTACATGCAGAGAAACGTTGACTTGTATGAAGACTGTGTCCGCTTCAATTCAAGACAATTACTGTTTCTATTACTGTAAACTCTTTGCGTAGAAAAATTGTTTAATTTGATTTAAATCCATTTAGCAAATTTCAAAATTTTATTTAGATCTCATTTAATTAATTTTTCTTCATTTATGGGAGTTAATTTGTTAAAAGAATCTTATTACAATATGTATTGTCGTAGCCACACCCGGTTGTATAATCGATCACATAAAAAGTGGCGCCACCAATCTTCAACGTGTCACTTTTCTCGTATCGGACGAGCCTGATCGCATGTTCGAATTGGGTTTCGAACCGCAAGTGCAATCCGTATGCAACCACGTTCGGCCCGATCGGCAAACGTTGTTGTTCAGTGCCACCTTTCGGAAGCGGATCGAGAAATTGGCAAAAGATGCACTCGACGATCCGGTAAAGATTTCCCAAGGTCAACTTGGACAGGCCAACGAAGACGTCACCCAGCACGTACTGCTGTTGCCCAATCCATTAGCTAAACGGGAATGGTTATATAAGAAGTTGGTGGAATTGCTATCGGCTGGGTCGGTGCTGGTTTTTGTAACGAAAAAATTGGACGCTGAACAAGTCGCTCACGATTTGAAAGCTAAGGAATTCGATTGTTTATTGCTACATGGCGATATGGAACAGGCAGATAGAAATAAGATGATAATGAGCTTCAAGAAGAACGAGTGTTCGTTGTTGGTAGAGACGGATGTAGCGGCGCGTGGTCTGGATATCCCGCACGTTCGGATGGTTATTAACCTCGATATCGACACCCATACGCATAGAATAGGAAGAGCGGACGTTCATGGTGATGCCTATACGTTGCTGACCGAAAAGGATAAGGAATTCGTCGGGCATATCGTTCGCAATTTGGAAGCCGCCCATCAGGAAGTGCCGCAGGAAGTTCTAGATCTAACGTTGCAGAGCAGTTGGTTCAGAAAGTCCAGATATAAGAAGAAAGATCAAAGTCCGAACGTAGGCGGTCTTGGTTTGGGCTTCAAAGAGAAAGCACAACGTCCGCCAACCGCTAGTAGCTCGACGCGTACGTCTTCAGCGTTACCGGCGGTTCAGTAATCGCCCGCTAGAAGGCCAGCGACTGACCGATTGTCGGCGATGAAAGCGGCCTTCAGGGCGCAATATCAACCACAGTTTACAGCAAGTTCGGAAATACCACCGCCGCAACAGCAGCAAGAAAGTCAGGCGATCCAACCGAGCACCAGAAAGAAAAGCAGGTGGCAGTAAAATTATTTTCCTACTCTTCTTTTTTTTATGCTAACTAAATATCCCACTTGCGGGGAAAATTGGAAATTTCTTCGCTACCATCCCCCCTCAACCAACCGTCTTTGGAGCGAGGACACTATAATTTAATTATAAGTCCCGATAATGATGAGTGTGGGGTAGCATGGACAAATCTACTCGTTAGTTAATTTTTCTATTCACTTATTTCGTCCAAATTAATGTAGAAATCATCTGGAATAAGCAACAGCATAAATTGCAAAGTACAACAAATAATATTTCATCAATTAAATCTTTATCTGAAAGATTTCGGTAAAGTAGCAGTGGATTTTCTCGTTTAAAGCTTGTTGGTGACAGTTTGGATCACAAAATCATCAACATACAACCTCCTGGTTAAGTCACTGCATTCGTTCTCGTATGCTGTTTGCAGAAATAATATCATTTGATCGAAAGTCATCGAAATGTTTCTATTTGGGTTAAATTATCAAAATTGGCTGTGAAATAAAACAATCGCCGGTCTTTCGCGATTTAAAATAAAAGAAAGATGAACGACGCCATACTTTTTCATCAATCTTTATTCGGCCTTGGTTGAATCAAAGTGTGTCTTAATCCAATCCCAATATAAGTGTTCGTTTGTGTATTCAAAGTCTTTATTAGAAGAGAAAAGTGTTAAATATCCAGAGCAGGCAGTTTCCTGTTGTGGGTATATAAACATTGGCTTCGTTCAAAAATTTAAAGGTTAGTTACTTTTCAAATCTTAAAATTCGTTAATTTCATTTTACTGAGTTGGAAATTCATTCTAAAATTGCCGTAAGGGTATCCAGGGATACCCCCGAACCTACAAGAATCGTTTATTCAAATTAAAATTCGAAAATTTAACAAAATAAAAAAAAACCCGAGAAAGATATGTTAGTATATAGACATCTTCAACTAAGACTATGAAAAGGATTAAGCACACTTGTTATAATAATATAATACTGCAAGGATGTAAGGATATGTTTGTAGTGAAACTGTGATAGTCGATAAGAGCGACGATACCAGCTATGATAAGAGGGACGATACTAGCAGCGATAAAAGCGTCGAAAACTATGCATCGCGGAAGGCGTTTATGAAGCTTCGACAAGCGCTCTTCACTTTGATGTCAACATATTTTCGTTGTAGTCTTTCTTTTTTGATTTTGGTGTTTTTGGTTCCGTATTGGAGGCCTAATGTAAATTTCGCTTATTAAGTTCTCGATGTCATCTCGATATAATTCGATTATAAATGCTCTTATCTCTGCTCACCATCGCTGTTCACAGATGGCGCGTAGCTCCAGCATAAACACCCGCATACAAACAATGTATGTGCTGTTATCGTCGCTCTTATCGAGTATCACAGCTTGCGTTTGTAACCATGGTTACGGAACGATACAGCGCTCATTGACACAGTCTTGCCAACGCATCGCTCTTATCGCCTATCACAGCTTCACTATAAACACACCCTAAGATTTTTACCATAGTAACTTTTATTTGTTATCGATGATAGGTTATCTGTCAAATTCAAATATCGTTTATACAAGGTGATTCAGTGTTATTTGGGAAATCTTAAATATCGTAATTTACCAACCAAACTCATGAAAAGACCACATATCCGAGCTACACCTTGTTAAAAGTTTTTATAATGGCAAATTACATTCAAGCAAAATTAATCTTTAACAACAAAGAATCTGAGTCAGTAGTGTTACGAATAAACAATTTTATTAAAAAAGGTTGTTCATGCATTTTAGGTTAGATATATATGTATCTATATAAATCACTTCTGTGTTAGAACCAATAAATTATCTTCTAAGGGTGGTCATTAAAAAAGACCTATTCTCAACGAACTGACAAGTTTATGACTAGGGAAATTTATGTGACGTGCAACTAGAAGTGACAAGGACTTGATTTATTTAGATATACGAACAAACCTGTATGTATACCTCTTTTTAACACAAGTTGCCTTCTAGCCGCGCAAGCGGTCATACCTAGTATACAGTTCACTCCAGTAATGTCATTCAATTAAAGTACTATTAAACAAAACACCATTCTAGTTTGATTCTTGCAATAAAAGCACTAGATTTAAACAAAGGTGTTCAAATTGAAATCCGTTAACTTCAGTGCATTTTCTACAACACTGAACCAGTGAATCAATCGCGCCAGATATTTGTATTGGATTTCCTTTACTCTTAAAATTAACAGTCTTTTTGCATTGATAGGTGTCGCATACACTTTATCTTTGAACCCAGCTGAGATTGAATTGAATCCAGCTGTCATTTGCAATTCCAATGTGCAAAGTCAATGAGATGAATGTGACTGGTGGTCAAAACAATTATGTGTCGTCCCAGCATAACCGTAACAGCTGGAGCAGTCAACGGAACTCGGCGCGCGCCTGTCTGATGCGATGCGGGTGGCAAAGCAGTTCAAATTCGTATACATTCATCATCACTAGTGCGGCGTGTGCGTGTGAATTAAATCAGCCGAGCGGAATATTAGTTATTCCAGAAAATTTTTAATTAAAAATGTCCAGTGTGCGCAAGGCTAAACAACAACCCTTTGCTGATAAAGTACAAAACTTTATCTGTGAGTTTCCAGATTTGTTGTACAACGGTGCTAAAATAGTTTGTAAAGTGTGCGAGAAAACTTTGATGTTTTGGCAAAAGAACGACTGTAAGAAGCATGTAAATAGTGCAAAATATAGAAATAGAAAAAAACGGCGCGTCAAATAGAAATGATTTTATTTTCGATTTACTTGTCATGATGATAACATGTAATTTGTCACTTAACATACTGGATAAGAAATCGTTTAAGAACTTTTGGAACAAACACATTTTTTCACCATTGCGAACACGATTCCACGAGACAACTATTGAAACATATTTAATGCCATCAATTTTTTACGATTCTTATCCACTGGGTTGTAATACTGATGATGGTGCTTCTACTTCTCATGTTCAGTAACTCCAATGCAATTCGCCAGCCTACTTGATTACGCTGCTTAAGAGGCTGAGTGTTTCACAGCCTTACAGATATTATAATTCTTGATTACTTTTTTTTTATTATTATTCGCTTTATTACTTCTTTTTCGGTATTATAAATATTGAAGAAACCGTACGCCTATGGCGCGACGAACGATTACCTTACTCTAATTATGATTGAAGAAGCTTGCAATGAAATGCGACAAAATCCAGTATAAATATCCGGCGCGATTGATTCCCTGGTTCGGCATTGTTGAAAATCCATTGGAGTGAACGGATTGCATTTTGGACACCTTCTTTAATAAAACATTCGCAACACTAGCATTTAACGTAATTTTCCTTGTTATTAAATGACTAATTTTGCTTTAATGCAATTTCCTATTATAGAAATTTTCAACAAGCTGTAGCCCGAAAACGAAGCATTTTTGGATATATGTTTATATGTGATTTTTTCATCAGTTTGATTGGTAGAATACGTTATTTAAGTTTTCCCTAATAAAATTGAATCACCCTGTATTTAACAGTTTGTAGTTTTTAGGCGTTGTTTATGATTTTAAAGCTTTTTTTTCGTCATTGATAGTATTCTATTTAGTAGCTACTTTAGCTGAAGTAAAAGAGGTTAATAGAAGATTTTTTCCCTTAACTAAATAAGTCCTAAACAACTAAAATAAGGCAAATTAACATTTTTAATTTCTTCAAGTTTATAGACTTCATTTACATTGGCTTCAGAAATAATATGCATGGTATATGATTTGTTTTTGACTTAATTAGTGTTGGAAAAATGCTCTTCAGTGGTAAAACAATATTAATCTGATATTTTTGCTAGAATCAGAGTGGGATATATTACGATGTCGACTACGAACAACATGATATATACAGCAAGGCTGGAACTGGTATACCAATGAGCACCTACGCAGTTGGACGACCATATTTTAGGAACTGATCAACATTTTGGATTGTTTCGTGTAAATATCAGTGTATAAATGATCAATATACGGATTACTCGCTAATGATTCCTTGACTAGTTTATTAATAAATAGTGTCTGTACATATTAATAAGAAATATAAACAATTTAAAACAAACAACTGAGATAATATTGAAAGGAGTGTGAGGAATATTTGTCTGTTTGACAAGAGCGTGATCGGCGAGACTTTTTTTTGAAAACCGTGAGAGATGGTTTAAGTATAAGCAAGTAGCGACACCCTTCCCCTAAGATGCTTTATATAGAAAACCTTAGTTGTTCGACCTTTGTCACAGAAGGACGTACTTTGTCATGAGTGCCGCGTACGCATCACGTTACGAAGCCGTGTTTTTGTGTTTGCATGCAAAAGGACCGAAAATGTCGCACGGAACGGCCGCTAAATACATGAAGTCAAAGACATTTGTTAGTAAGTGGGTGAAACGATATTCTGAAGTAAAAAATGTTGCTGATCTGCCGGATCGTGGCCCCACGCAAAAAAACGACAAAAAAGGAGGACAGGATGATTTTACAGCAATTCGAAAAGAATCCTCGCCTATCATTACGTGGTGGGCAAGTGGTTTTGCGTAATAAGGATCTAAATGTGTCAAGTGATACTATAAGAGACCGTTTACTGGCTCAAGAAGTGAAATTTCGTAGCACAATGAAGAAACCGCTACTGTCCGAAAAACACGTTGAAAAGAGACTCACTTGGGCGAAGGAAAATTTGGATCGCGATTGGGACAACGTAATTTTTTCGGATGAAGCTTCTTTTTGGGCACGTTCTTCCATCACTCATACCTGGTGTACCCACGCCAATAGATTAATCTAGCGGACCGTCAAACATCTGGTAAAGGTGCATGTTTGGGGCTGTTTCTCAAAACAGGGATTTGGCACTTTGCACGTGTTTACAGACAATTTAAACGCTGCTAAAATGGTCAAAATATATCAGAAAGCTTTATTACCATCTGCCCAAAGGTGGTTCACAAGAAAAAACATGCATTGGCTGCTGCAAGAAGACAATGACCCGAAACATCGGAGTCATCTTTGTACTGCGTGAAAACAAGAAAATGACGTTAATGTACTGGATTGGCCATCGCAGTCGCCGGATGCAAATTCCATGTTTTGGCACTCATGAAGTTTAAGCTCCGGAGAAGATCCGGACTGTCAAGCAATTATCTCGTCAAATTCGACTTGTATAGAGGTGTTTGTCTTCAGATTATGCTATCAAATTAGTAGAAAGTATGCCTCGGAGAGCCCTGTCAATTATTGGTAATGAAGGCGACTGGACATCTTATTAATAATAAAGCATCACAGTCTATATCATGTATAATAAAACATCTCCTCTAAGGTTAGTCCTATTTACATATAGATTTTTCATGAAATTAGGAGATACAGTTCAAAGGTAGTTTTATGGGTGAAAGGTCACATTGGATTGGAAGGCAACGAAAAGGTGGACACGTTTGCCAAATCTGGTTGCAAAAATTCAGAAATTTTGGATCATATTTTACCACCGTCTGATGTATTCAATGCTGTCAAAAGGGTTATTCAAAGCGACTATAATGAGTATTATACAAGTGCAGCAACAGGAAACTTCTACAAAGAATCCCAATAACACCATGGTTTCAGAAATGTTATATTCATAAACGTATGGTTCAAGACGTATGCCGATTAAGGTCTAATCATGGTGTATGCAATAGTTACCTTAAGAAGATTAAGTTGAAAGACAGTGAAACATGCGAATGTGGAGAAGAGGAAAGTCTAGAGTATATTATTATGAATTGTCCTAAATATTACATAAGTCGTCTACTGCTTTTTTCAAACATTATCCCATTGGTGCAAGATCCATTCGACTACAGGACGTTGTTAAGATCATCCAACATCAACATTTTTCAATTTATATATTATTTTCTTCTCGAGAACAACATAAGAGTGTAGTTTTTTGTTTGTTTCTTAAGGTATGACTGGTACTGCGTTTGCATAGTGTAACTGCGTAATCCTTCTGTTTCTTCCTTTGTGGGTTTTCCCTTGTACAGTGGTTCTGTCATGTGTGTCAATTTATTAAATAATGCCCTGATGAACCCCTAGGCGAGAAGTGTGTAACCCAAGTTAGTCCTTTGTTTGAATCTTGAGCGAATGTGAGATGATGACCATGGCAAGCGCTACAGCCATAAATTGACTAATCAATCAATCATGCATAATGTGTGTAATTTTCTTAAAATTTTTATATCCTAAATTATTTTCGAGTTTCACCGATCACGCTCTTGTCAAACAGACGGTACATCAGTTCATCAATGCGAAGTGACGCGTTGACAATGTTTCTATAGTATAATAGTCTTTTTAATTTCTTTTTTGTCCAAAGAAATCCATATTCGTAGTAAGTCTTCAATAGATATTGTAATTATTTAAATTAATTAGGTTTAATTTACGTTTATAGGCATATTTTTGTACATATAATGCATATTTATTATTTGTATTTGACTTTTATACGGCTATTTTATTCTATACGTTTTAGAATATTAAATTAAATGTGTCTAAATACTTTTAATGTGTTCTCCTTATTATTTTATTTTAATTAACCTACCCTTTACAAATACCATAAAACGGGGGCTACTTGATCAAACTTTTTGGAAAATATATTCAGCCATTACTAAAGTATGCAGTTTTTTACAAAACTAAAAATACCCCATTTGTCGCATGGTCCCAAGGATGTTTTCACATTATTAATGAAAATCCTGAAGTTCACAATTTTTCTAAAAAAAATGAATAAATGTCTTATTTCCAAGCCTTGGGGTGTCTTGAAAATCGGCTTAAAATATATTTTATTTTCATGTATATACAGGATGTTTATTAAACATACGGCAAAAATTCAAGGGGTTATTCCATGAACTATTCTACGAATATTTTGTACTTTTATGATTTTTGAAAAGCCCCTTTGTTTCGAAGATTTTGATAATTTTTTAATTTTTTGATATTTTTGAAATTATTAATGTAGCCGAAATAAAAATATGGCGTATAACGCTGAACTTACCAAGTATAAAAAAATTGTAAAAAAGCGTTGTTATCTTTTAACAACATTCCGATTACAAAGAACGGCTGTTTTACCCACTAACAATAGGTAAGTGCAGACATAGAAAAGTAAATCAGTTAAAACGTGGATTTCATTTGAATACGTTTCGTGATTGATCATTTCGTATGTGTCAAATTTGTTGAGATTGATTGACGTGTATTTTCTGTCTTTTAATACTTAAACTTTTGTTAGTGAAGTCCTCCATCATGAATCGCTATACGAACGTCGAGATGACTGACATGCATTTCATTTATGGACTTGCTGATGGCAATTCATTAAAAGCTAGACGGTTGTACATTGAACGATTTCCTCACCGTAATGTTCCTGATAGAAAAACCTTCCAAAATATTCATCAACGTCTTCATGAAACAGGTACATTGAAACGAAGTGGAGGTCCAGGAAGACCAATGACAGTAAGAACGGTAGAATTAGAAGAGAATGTACTGGACATGATAGAGGAAGATCCAGGTACTTCTACACGAAAAATTGCAAATACTTTGAATGTAAGTAATGGGACTGTTTGGAAAATTCTTAAGGAGTATTTGTTAACGCGTTCAGGTATTTCTTCCTGCTGATTTTCCTTCACGGATTGCATTCTGTCGGTGGCTTTTGCACACATTGATTCAAATCCCTCAACTACTAACACTGATTCTTTTTACCGATGAAGCGAATTTCTCAAGGAATGCAATAAGGAATTTTCACAATAACCATGTGTGGACTGAAGAAAATCCACATGAAGCACTTGAAGATCGTTTTCAACATCAGTTCTCATTGAACGTTTGGTTAGGAATTGTGGGTGACTGGCTAATTGGACCAATATTTCTACCAGGAAGACTTTTTTTTCACAATAACTATCGAAACTTTTTGGAACAAACGCTACCTCTGTTTCTGGAGGATGTACCATTGGCAACAAGAAATGCAATGTGGTTTATGCACGATGGTGCACCAGCGCATTTTAGTGTGGTTGCTCGTGAGTTTTTAACAGCAACATACGGAGATCATTGGATTGGTCGAGGTGGACCTCACTTATGGCCTGCTCGATCCTCGGAGTTAAACCCCCTGGATTATTTCCTATGGGGCCATCTAAAGTCATTAGTTTATTCTACACCAGAGGAAAATGTGGAAGATTTAAAAAATCGGATAATTGCTGGGTGTAACTCAATAAGAAACGACCCTGGTGTTTTTGAAAGAGTTCGGCAGTCAATGAGGAGAAGATTGGATTCTTGCATCCTAGCTGGAGGTAGTCATTTTCAACAGTTCTTGTAGATTAAGAAACTTTAAATGTAATTTTTGGTAATAAAATATTGATTCTGTCGAAAATTTTTCTCGCCCTATATCTTCGAAACAAAGGGGCTTTTCAAAAATCATCAAAGGACAAAATATTCTTAGAATAGCTCATGGAATAACCCTTTGAATTTTTGCCGTATGTTTAATAAACACCCTGTATACTATTGGTTCGAAATGAAAATGCGAAGATATAAAACCTACTTGCATTAGCTCTTGAAACAGGTAAAACAGATAAAAAAGGCTTGCTTAGACGTTTAAAATTTTTTTTTATACATTTTAACATGGGAAATAAAGTTAGATAAAATACTGTTTAAACTTAACCAACATACCTAAACGGAACTAACAATTCTAAAGATATCTAGCTACTTAAAAAAAATAATTTATAAAATTAAATAGAAAGTTCCTTGAACATAAGCTGGCCTCTCCTTACAAGGGAACATCCCGAACCCGTAAATTCCAAAAAAATTGAAACTTTGTGGACAAGTAGTCCTCATCCCAAGATGTTCGAAGCCATTTTCCTTATCGGCCCAATTTCGTTTTAAGAGGGTGAAACCACCCATCAAATTTTACTTGATTTTCGGTTTTTTGAAAATAATTCGATAACGGATGGACCAAATACATCAAAGTTACATATCAAAATAATCGTCTCTTCGAGCTCCAAGTATTACTATTTAAAAATTTGGTGGTGCCTTCCCCCACCCCTTCACGAATGAACCTATTCAAATGCCATATTGTGGATGTTATACAGCCTTTCAAGCAGAATCAAAAATGTACTTCACTTTGTGTAAACAGTTATTAAAAAAATGAGGAATGTAACATAAATTTTGATGTTTTTAGATAGATATGTTTTAGAAAACAGAAATATAGATAAAAATGAATTAATATACGAGGGAAAGTCATTAAATAAGTCACAAACTGTTGTGGGAAAGCTGAAAATAGCAGAGAGCTATTTTCCATATCTGTCATTGGGGGGCAGCACTATCCAACTTAATGATAATCAAGTGACAGTTGACGTGCGCGTGCAGTGTTAAAATGGCGACCGTGCTCGAAGAGTGTACTGTGGAAGTGCAGCGTGCTGTTGTGCGTTTTTTCCGGGCAAAAAGTCTTCCTGCAAAAGATATCCATAAGGAAATGTCTCCTGTTTACGGTGAAAAGTGTTTGTCGCGTAAAACCGTGTATAACTGGGTCGAGAAATTCTCACAAGGGCGCTCAAAAGTTGTTGACGGTCAGCGAAGTGGCCGCCCCGTTCAGATTGCGACAGATGCAACACTTCGAAGGGTGGAAGAGATGATTCGAACTGACAGGCGGGTAACAATAGACAGCATAGCAACTGCAATAGGGTGTTCTCATGGTTTAGCCTACGAACTGATGCACGATCGTTTGAATTTCCGAAAAGTTTGCCCACGGTGGGTTCCTAGACAACTCGATCGAGGAACACAGAAGGATTCGAATGGGCTTGTCCTTGCAACACCTCTCTAGGTACGCAGAGGAAGGGGAGGACATGCTTAACAGGATTGTTACTGGTGATGAATCATGGATGCACCACTACCAATCCGAAACAAAGCGTGCTTCAATGCAATGGAAACGTCCTTCTTCACCGTCAACGAAGAAATTCAAGGTTGTGCCCTCAGCTGGTAAGGTTATGCTTACCGTGTTCTGAGATTCTCATGGAGTGCTCCTAGCCCATTTCCAGAATAGAAATGAGAACGTGACTGCTGAATCATAGTTTTGTTGTTGCTTCTGGATGCAATTCGACGAAAACGTCCAGGCCTACTGACGAGAGGAATATTGCTGCATTACGATAACGCCAGGCCGCATTCCACCCAGTTGACCCAGGCGAGAATTGAAGAATTAGGGTGGAAACTTCTTCAACATCCGGCTTACAGTCCCGACCTAGCCCCAAGCGACTATCATCTGTTTGGTCCACTAAAAAAGCATCTTGGCGGAACACATTTCGAGAGTGATAATGATGTTCAACAAGAGGTACGCACATGGTTCAGACGGCAGCCCAAACACTTTTATGCAGCAGGCATTGGAGCATTAATAAAGTGATGGGATAAGTGTATCAATGCAGATGGAGACTCTGTTGAAAAATATACCTTGTTTTTGGCTAACTATTTCTCTTATTACTTTTATAATAGCTTTTTGTGACCTACTTACTGACTTTCCCTCGTAATAATATTGCATGCCTTTCGGATGTCGATATTACAATTCATAGTGGTAGAAAAATTTATTCAAACTAACATAAAATTGAAAGCACATCTAGTGGATGAAAGAAGAATTTGACAAAGTAATCCCTTCTTTAATTATTACTGTTTCCGCTGAACTTAGGGAACGCTGTAGACGTTAGCGGCTACAAACAAAATACGTATTGATTATTCTGTACGAAGCTTTTGCTTCGCTTCGCTAGATTGCGTTGCAGTCCATTTACACAGCAATAATTGTTTTTATTTAGAAATTTCACATTTTAAATCGTAATTTTCAACGCTAAGGAAGAGTAATTGTTTTAGAGAGGTTGTTCAAATATCATTCCATACCATCAGGTTGGTAATATTATATGACGATAGTGAACTAATTGCAATAACATTCATGAAAGAGAAAAATTAACAATTACTAAAACAGGAAAAAATAAGGAAAAATAACACAGATATGAAACACACGCGGGTTTAATAGCAATAAATAATGGAAAGAGTGGAAATTTGAATGTTAACTTGAGCAGAAGTAACGTAGTACAACGCAGCTACTAAATTGTATCGTCAGTCCACGAACTCCACCAATTGGAAAAGTAAAAAAATTTGCAAAGCCTAATTCCTAATTCATATAATTTTCTTTGTTTTTATCATTAAAATTTTTCTAGCGAGCTTCCACTCTTCATTAGTGTGAAGTATAGACAAGTAATTATGGTTAGAAACGTGAACTAAATTATAAATAAATTTACTTATACACGTGAAAACTTTTTTAAGTATCGAAAATCAAATGAAAATTTAAGAAAAATGTAAAGTAAGCGAAACAGAATGTTCTAGAACAGCTGATGTAAATATATTAGGTTTTTTAAGTGGATAAGTATATAATTTTTAAGTAATTGCAACCCTTAAACGAGTTAGAAATCTTATTGCTAAGATTTGGTATATGTTGAAGCTTTCGACATCTTCCGATAAATGAGTTGTTTAGTAATGCTATCAGAACTAAAAGTTAGTGGGGGTAGTTTTAGCAAAATTTTAATGTTTCATAACTTGATTTGATTTTCACTACGGTGAATGTTTGAAGAATGGATGAAAGAGTGATGAAAAGAAGAAAGTAAATTTAGCGATGGAAATAAAGAAAATTACATGAATTAGGTTTTTCTAAGATTTTGCCTTTCTAACTGGTGAAGTTCGTTATCTGGCGTCATAATTTAGTAGTTTGAATATACACTCACAGACAAAAATATTGCATATTTTATTTTCGGCCTTTATTGTTTTTCTCTTTAAAATTTTTGTGATTTTTGTTGCTAAATCTTGTACACTGGAGTGTTCTACGTATTTTGCAATTTATTACAGAAAAAAGAATGTTTTAATATAGCCTTTTATAAGTGAATAAGAGATAATAATAAAACGTTATAAATTAGCGTAGCGTCTTGGAGTCCAAAACAATCTTCAGTCGATGTTGCCAGAATGATATTTCCACAACTTTAGTGCACAAGTGTGCAGTTTCGGTCAGCGAGACACCTCATTTAAGTGTCATAAATTGTGTTAAAATTGTTTGTTTGGCCAATGAAGGGTACAGACAAGAAGATATTGCACGGAGATTAAATATCGATCAATTGACTGTCTCTCGTATAGTAAGACAATACAGTGAGACTGGAGAATACAAAAGGCGGCGTGGTCAAGGTCGTAAAAGTACCCTATGACAAATAAGTATCCTGTGAATGCTTTCTGATTGACTTTGTAGATGGATAATCTATACGCCTCGTCACATCCGCGATAGTTTCACCTGTTCTTCTCTTGGGTCTACCACTACCGGTTTTGCAAAGCAGCGAACAAATTATTGATATAAATCGAGATGTGATACTGCAAAATGCGCAAACGAAATTCATCCATATGTAATTGCATACGAGGGTAGTTTGACATTAATCTAGCCTAAGTAAGAAAACGCACGATTTTTGTTCTTTTTCTCATTTATTTTTCAACACAGTCTCCTTTTACCCCAATACACTTGATAAGACGGCTTTCCAACTTGTTTGTCCCTTCCGAAAAGTAATTTTGCTCGAGCTCCTCAAAATAGCGTGAAGTTTCGGTAATGGCCTCATCGTTCGTTGCAAAACGGCGTTCTTCCAGCCATTTTTTTAGGTTTGGGAACAGGGAAAAGTCGCAGGAGGCTAGGTCTGGCGAATACAGTGGTTGGTCGATCAATTCGTAGCCCAATTGGTGCAATTTTGCCTGTGCAAAGGCCGCCCTGTGAGCGGGTGCGTTGTCCTGATGGAAGAGAACTTTTTTGCGAGCCGAACCAGGGGGTTTTTCGTTAAATCGGCGTCGAAACGGTCCAATAAATTTGCGTAATACACGCCAGTTATTGTGTTACCCTTTTCCAAGTAATCAATGGGAATAATGCATTTCGCATCCCAAAAAACAGTCGCCATCACCTTTCCGGCCGATCGGGCGGTCTTGGCCTTCTTCGGTGGGCCTTCACCGCTTTTTGTTTTGACTGTTCCTTCGTCTCCGGCGTGTAGTAATTGACCCACGTTTCATCAACAGTGACGTATCGGCGAAAAAAATCATTCGGATGGCGTTTTATCATTGCCAAAAGCTTATTCGAATCCGTCACACGTGTGCGTTTTTGGTCGAGAGTGAGCAAACCCGACACCCATCGCGCGGATAGCTTTTTCATATTCAAATGTTCGTGTATGATGTTATGTACACGTTCAGTTGACATGTTTAGAGCCTCAGCTATCTCACGCACTTTGGCTCGACGGTCTGCCATGATCATATCACGGACTTTGTTGATGGTTTCTGGTGTAGTGACGGTTTTTGGGGCACCTGGACGTTCATCATCAAACACACTCTTACGACTACGAACAAATTCAGCTTTCCAAAATTTCACTGTTGCTAACGACGGTGCACACTCGCCATAAACAGCATCCAGTTCGGCTTTGATTTCTGCATTGTTTTTCCCTTTCAAATGAAGGTAGTTTAATCACTGAACGATATTCGCCTTTTTCCATTTTCAAAAAACACAAAAGTTGCTTGATTTCGACGACTGTTAAAACCAAACCTAATTACGTTTTTTGCTTGAAATTTTGACAGGCGTCATATGATGGATGGCAGATGTCAAAACCGAGAGCAATTCGTTCTCATGGAACGCCATCTATTGAAGGCTAGATTAATATCAAACTACCCTCGTAGAATAAGACTATTACCCATTCTGTTTTTCTCACGAAAATAATTTTCGATGATAAAATGTTTGGTGATCTGTAATAAATATGCACGTGGAAAGAATGCCTAATAACAATAACAAAAACATAAATGCTAATATAGCTCATGGTATTGGTGGAATCATTCCCGGCAAAAACAATGTAGCAGAGAAAATAGCGTTAACACATGGACATGTTTCTGCCTACTCGGCGTCATCAGCATGGTTCTGAGCACAATCTTCTGCTGCTAATCATTGCGTTTGCCTCTCAGTTTATGTTGCTAATCTCCAAGACAGCACTGAATATGTCTTTCGGCGACACCTATCGCCAAGAAACACAGTCACGCCGCCCCAGAGGGTAGCAAGACAAACCAGAGTGTAGATGTCCACCACCTATCGGGCAGCTCCTGGGCTGCCAAACGCAAGGGGACGATGTGCCTAGGCACAGCGACATCTATATGTGCAAATGATTCCTCAGGCTTACCATGATGTATAGAAATACACGTGGAAAGAATGCCTAATAACTAAAGCTGGCCACGAGCGGTACCGCGCAGTAGCGTAGAGTCGACCAGGCCTCGCGTTCCATTAGAGTTATTCTGCTAATAGAGATGTTTGCTGCCGCAAATAATTTCGCTCATCTTTTAAATAAAAATTAAATAACACGTGCTCAAACACTTACCATTTTAAGAGTCCTCCGTGAAATCACAAAGTGAATAATGTCTGTTAAATATCTGCAACATTAGATATGTTTCAACTGTTGTTTCGGCAAAACTAGTACGGCATGAGGAAAAAATGCGTTTATATGTAGAGAACGAACGTTCTACATCTAGTGACGTAATATTTGCGTAAGTAAAATAATCTTTCAAATAACTTAACGATTCTGTTGACACACCTTCACAAATGTGTCTTAATGTGCCAAAATCAGAATTTTTCTCAAAAACACTTTCAAATTTTTCTAGAACAGAAACATTTTTTGCGTCTTCAATCGCGCATAACTGTGCGTGAACATGTTGCACTATTTGTAGAAATTCTTCTAACGGCACCGCAGGATTTTGTAATTTTTCTATTGCATCTGCTAGCCCGAAGTAATTGTCGTGAATGATTTTTAAATCCATTTTAACCTGACTATCTTGAAATTTCGACTGGCTTTTCTGGATAGCGGCAGCTTCCTTTGTATCGAATTGTAAAACCACGTTGTTAATATCGTCAAAATATTTATGATAATAAAACGCGGCCTGCAACCATGTTCCCCAACGAGTTAGAATAGGTTCTGGTGGCTCTGGTATACGGGGGCACAGTCTGTGAAATTCGCGAATACGTTTCGGTGATTTGACAAATACTGCTTTGGTATGCGCTATTAAGGTGTCTACCTCAGGATAACATTTTCTGATACTATCCGCCACAAGATTGAGAGCATGAATTTTACACGTAATGTGTAACAAATTAGCAGAATGCTTTTTAAGAGACCGGCCTACAGAAAGCATGTTTGCAGCACCATCACTCACTAACATCAAGAGTTGGTTTGTTGAAAGTTCAAACTTGTCCAATGTATTTAACACTAACTTTGAAATTACTTCGGCAGTACACTGTTGTATTCGTTTGGAGACTAATAGAATTGAAGGTGCCGATTGATGAGGTTCCAATTTGCGTACCATTACATTAAGAACAGAATGTTTCTTCCGATCTGTTGTTTCGTCGACACATAACCACAATTTTTGATCTTTCAACTTCGATTTTATTTTTTGTTCAATATGTTCGCGCGCAGATGGCACAATTCTTCGTAACGATGTTCGACTTGGTAATTTGCACTCTGAATAGTTATTCCAAAAGCAGATAAATGGTTCATTGTCTAGTAAATTAAACGGTATATTACATGCGATAAACGTAACGCATAAATTAAATATAAATTTTTCATTGTCTCGTGCGCAATTTCTTTTTGAGACATGCTTTTCACTATTTACGTGTCGTAGACAATGTTGTCTGGACCAACACATTAACGGGATTTTACAGATTACACATTTAATTTTAGCACCTTCATATATTAAGTCTGGAATTTCTGCAATAAATTTTCGAAGTTTGTCCGACCGCGGTCGGTTTGCTGACGAAATCATAATTTTTCTAGGACAGATAAACAATTGCGTAAATGACCGGCAGCGAAAATGTCCGTACTGCTCCGCAGACGAAGTAATACTACCGTTCCTCTCGGTCCGAACTGATTCTACGCCGATGCGCGGTACCGCTCGTGGCCAGCGTTACTAATAACAATAACCAAAAAATAAATGCTAATATAGCCCATGGTATTGGTGGAATCTTTCCCGGCAAAAACAATGTAGCAGAGAAAATAGCGCTAACACATGGACATGTTTCTGCCTACTCATGTCCATGTGTTAGCGCTATTTTCGCTGCTACATTGTTTTTGCCGGGAATGATTCCACCATTACCATGAGCTATATTAGCATTTATTTTTTGGTTATTGTAATAAATATGCTTTAAAATTTACAAGATACGTCAATAAACATCAAATGTAATTTGAATTGTCAAACTTGTCAATCAACGTCAAACGTAATTTTAGATTTAACTCTCGGATGTAGTTGAAACCAACATAAAAAATAATTTAAAGGAAAACAGCCCTCCCAATTACGTTTTTTAAAGATCATATTTTATGCATGATATGTTTCTATTGTTTAGTTTGCCATAGTTTGAAAGATATATTGTTACCTTTTTTAAATGATTAAAGGAAATGAATCACTCAGGTATCGAGCACGCATTATATTTTCTTGTTTGGTTTAGCAAAAGGTGTTGCTCGAAGACAATAACTAAATATTTGAATAAAATTGTTCTGTTTGCTGATCAATTAGTTTACCGTTATCGGTACAACTTACTTCCTAAAGATTTTATTGATTTTACGATAATGGTACAATGTTCTGTATATGTATTTCCTTGTCAGATCTGTGATAAATACTTGAACTATTTCAAATACATTTTCAGTGCGATGTTAGGACGTTTCGTAAGGTTCCACGCGAAAATGTGCATTTTAGCTCTTTTACTGTTATACATCCAACTAGTGTATATCTGTTACGGTAGCTTTATAGAGCTTACGGATATGAGCGATAATTTGGCTAGCATTTGGACAAATCGAAGTAAGTTTTCAATGTTTACGTAAGTATATGGCAAAAGGAACATTTTATAGCATACTGTTTTCCCTCAGTCACCTCGTCTCTCCAACAAACAAAATGTACCCTACAATCTGCCGACGGTGCGATGGAGGGTATTTGTAAAACAAGGTCGCAATGTTTATTGTCGGGGGGCGTACCTAGGGGCCGCTGCGGACTGTTATCCACTTGTTGCACGTGTAAGTTAGTTATATTTTGTTACGTGAGAACGCGGAATCTTTTATTTTTATATTTTTTTGTATTCGATCCTTGCGAAGACGGTCGCGCCAGAACCACCAATTCCAAGGTATCTTATTTTTCGAGTAGCGATGTTCTGCTTACGGAATCGCCAATCAGCTTCCATGTGGTCCGTATGAATAGCAATGTATGCCAACTTAGGTATGTTGTTTAAATAGTATTTAAGTTGCAAATTATGTTTTGAGGATGCTAATCCTTTTTCAAACCAATACAACGAAAAAGAAAATTAAAACATTTGAATTTGATTGTCAATGAAACCCAAATTTCAACTTTAATGAAGAATTAAATTTAACGTTTCCTTTAACTGTATTACGAAACTGGCTGTTACTATTACTTGTAATCGTCAATTATGATTGAAAGTTTTCATTGAAATCATTCAAATGTAATATAAGCGCTTGTATTTAGATAATTTTTTCTTATCATTATTTTCCTCTTTTCCCTTTTTTTGCTTTTTGCTTTCCTGTTTAGATCTCCTTTTTTCCTATTTTCTATTCCTTCTGGTCCTTCCCCTTCCTTCCTCTTTTTCTTTGTCTTTATTTTCTTCTCTTCTTATTCATTTTGTTGTCCTTATTCTTCTTTTTATCCATTTCTTCCCTTTTCGCTTTCTTCCGTTTCTTCTTCTTTTTTCCCTTCTTCTCTTTCTCCACCTTCTCCTTCTTCTTCCATTTTTTCAGCTGCTTCTTCTCTTTCCCTTCTTCCTTTCTTCCGTTTCTTCCTCATCCTACTACTTCTCTTTTTTCTTTTCCTTCTCTTCCTCCTCATCCTCCCTCTTCTTATTCTTCTATTTAATTTCCTTCTCTTCCTTCTCCTCCTTCTTATTGTACTTTTTCTTCTTCTTCTATTTTTTCTGCTCTTCTTTTACTATTTCTTCTTCTTTTCTTCCCCTTCTCTTCTTCTTTTTATCCTATCTCCTTATTTCTTTCTTGTTTTCTTCACATTGTTCTCCATTCTCTTTTTTTTCTACTTTATTTACATCTTCGCTTTTTCCTCTTTCTTCTTTTTCTTTCTTCATATTTCTTCTTCTACTTTCTTCCTTTCTTCTCTTCTTCTGCTTTTTGCTCTCCTCCTCTTTTTTCTTATCTTCCTCCTTCTTCCCCTCCTGCTCCTCCTCCTTTTTCTTCCTTTCCTTATTTTCTTTCTCCTCCTCCTTATTCTTCTCCTTCTATTCCTCCGTCTCGTTCTTCTCCTCATTCTTGTCCTTCTTTTTCTTTACCCTCGTCTACTTCTTCTTATTATTCATTCTATTCTTATTTCTTCTCTTCTCCTTTCTCTTCTTCTTCTCCCTCTTCATCTTCTTTGTCTTCTTCTTCTTCCTCCTCTTCTTCTTCCTCTTCTTCTTATTCCTCTTCTTCTTCTTCCTCTTTTCCTTCTTCCTCTTCTCCTTCTTCCTCTTTTTCTTCTTTCTCTCTTCTTCTTCCTATTCTTCTTTTTTTTCCTTTTTTTCTTCTCCGACATATTCTTCTTGTTCTTTTCGTTATGCTTTTTTCCTCTTCTTCTTTGTGATTTTCTGTCGCTTCGTTTTCTTTCCTCTCTTTTCTTTTTGCATCTTCTTTTATTTCCTCTTTTCCTTCTTCACTTTCTTATGCGTTTTACCCTTTTACTTCCCTTTGTCTTTCTCTACCTTCTCTTTCTTTCTTTTCTCCTTCTATTTCTTCAATTTATCCTATCACCTCCTTTTTCACTTTAATCGTAATCATTTGACTTGAAAAGTAGTTGATTTCGTCCAACACTGGAACTAATTTGGAGAATTACAGCAGTTTTTGTTTTAAAGCCTAAAATTAAAATAGAAATTTAGAAGTAATGCGATTTACTAAATTCACAAATTTCACCATACTTGCAACAATTGGATACATCAGAAATGATAATTCTCCATCGACGCACCACTTTACTATAAACATTACAGTATGTTTTCAGTAGATGTTGCAATAAAATTACTCGATTTTTCTGATTGATAAAACGCGTTAGAAGTCGTTTTGTTAAAGCCGTATTCAGAACTTGTTGAACATTACATTTTGCCTCATAAATTTTACAATGATTTATGTCGTTATTAACTAAATCATTTTTAGATTAGATTTCCTAGATTTCAATCTAGCTCCGGTAAATCTAACTCAAATCGGAACAACTGCAAGCCAAACTGCTTATCAATGCTCTGTGGACAATTTCTATATCATACCGGGACCCTATATTCCTCAAATTTGTGGAGATAATACTGGACAACACTGTAAGTAATTTAGAAAAAAAGATGTTTTGTTCAAGCTCTCAAAAAAAGAAAGAAATCAAGCCAAGCCAAAGATGATATTCTTCAAGTTATGTATAGCAATTTTAATATAAACACTATTTTAATTTTAAGTATACGTCAATTTGCCCAGTGAATTACGCAATATCACTTTGAACGTAAAATATGCTGCAAGATCCTTCGACTTACCAAGATGGAACATAAAGGTAACACAACTGCAGTGTCCCAAAGTTACAGACAAGTTAGTTTCTATTGATAGTGGAGTTGCGGAAGATTTTCTGATGATAGGTAATACCTTCCTCCAAAATACTTAGATAACTTTGGATTTGACACAGTTTCCTTGCAGCCCCTCAAGGATGTTTGCAATACTACACCAAGGAGAGTGGTAACATAAGGAATTTTGGGTATGATATTAATGCAGGGAATATTGCTTATGCTTCCAATCAACAGTACGCTGTATGCTTCAGAAGAACTGACTATCATTGCGGAATAAGGTAATTAGTGAAAAAGCCATTTTGGCAATTGTTATTGTTTTCAAATCATGCATATACTTAGTTTCTTGTAAACAGCTTTACAGTTAGGGATCTCAGACTTAACTCAGACCTTCCAACGACGTGTCGAGATTCCTTAATGGTGCCCGGATTGGAAATCGGAAGCGAAGTAAGAGACAATAATAAAGTATGTAGATTGACCCAAACGGCAAGTACTACCAACATTATCAAAAGTGAGTCGAAATCCTAATCTACCATCAAAAATGTGTGAAAATGTTTCTTGTTGCAGCTCGAGCACCAGGGCCTTTTCATCTGAATTTCAATGCTGGTAATAACAACGCTGTGGGTGGCTTTAATATGGAATATAACTTAGAACAATGTAGTTATTAGTTAACCATAAGTTTGGAACATTTTCTTTTCTTTTGTATTGAAATGAAAAATAAATTTTGGGATGTTTAGGTTGTGGGGCAATATTTGGAGTTTGATTTTGTATTCTAATGCATTTGTGAAGTGTTTTAATATTTACGGCCTACATCGGAAATTAATAAAATTATTAAAAAATGCAGGCAGGTCAATTTTTGTTTCGAGGGGGAACCACTTTGATTAATATATCATGATACTAAACTTACGGCTTTAAGTTAGGGAATTAGTCTAACGTAAACTCCTCTAACAGATATTAGACATGGGATTATCAAAGTTGCTAAATTAGCTTTATTATTTTAAATAAAATGTACTAGCAGAAGTAATGTAAGAAAGCAATAAGAAAAAAAGTAAGGCAAGCACATAAAAAATTCCAAATTAATTGTAAATCACTACTATTTCTAACGGAAGACTTTGTTGTAAGGGCACTCTTATATATAATTTACATACTTATAATTTACTTTTTCAATTTGTTGTAAGTTTCGACATTATATTTACAGAGAACAATCTAGTATTGCTATTTGAATTCTAGCATGTTAATGATTTGTATTATTAATCTTTTATTCTTAAAAAAGATCCATTCAAATCAATTCACAGGAAATAATCAGAGTTACGACTTATTTCCAAGAATTTACCTTGCAATAACAATTTTTGTCAAAATGCACACAAAATCCCTGGTGAATAAACAAATTGCAAAAAGTTTTTTTGATGACTTAAGCTGATTATGAGGTTGTTGAGATGTGATACGCAAAAATTTAAATCCAAAAATGATAAAATTATTAAACTATCAAGATCAAATTGCGAAATTCCTTGCAATTTTGATATACAGGGTATGTTACGATGACCGTCGGTTAAAAGTATATGGGGAAGAGAGTAGAATAGAAATTTGAAAATTTACATACACAAATTATTCTTTAAAACTAGCTCAGCCAAAATATTTTCAAGTGCCGATATCTCTTCTTTATACCTATTTTCTCTTTTTTTGCTTTTTGCTTTCCTGTTTAGATCTCCTTCTTTCCCATTTTCTATTCCTTCCGCTCCTTCCCTTTCTTTCCTCTTTTCCTTTGTCTTTATTTTCTTCTCTTTCTTCTTATTCATGTTGTTGTCCTTATTCTTCTTTTTATCCATTTCTTCCCTTTTCACTTTCTTCCCTTTCTTCTTCTTTTTTCCCTTCTTCTTTCTTTTCTTCTTCTCTGTCTTCTCCTTCCGATCTTCTTCTCTTTATCCACCTTCTTCTTCTTCTTTCATTTCTTCAGCTGCTTGTTCTCTTTCTCCTTCTTCCTTTCTTTCGTTTCCTCCTCGTCCGTCTACTTCTTTTTCTTCTTTTCCTTCTCTTCCTCCTCATCCCCCCTCTTCTTATTCTTCTATTTAATTTCTTTCTTTTCCTTTTCCTCCTTCTTATTGTACTTTTCCTTCTTCTTTTCTTCCTCTTCTCTTTTTCTTTTTATCCTATCTCCTTACTTCTTTCTTGTTTTCGTCACATTGTTCTCCTTTCTCTTTTTTTTCTACTTCATTTACATCTTCGCTTTTTCCTCTTTCTTCTTTTTCTTTCTTCATATTTCTTCTTCTCCTTTCTTCCTTTCTTCTCGTTTTTCTTATCTTCCTCCTTCTTCCTCTCCTGCTCGTCCTCCTTTTTCTTCCTTTCCTTATTTTCTTTCTCCTCCTCCTTATTCTCTTCATTCTATTCCTCCGTCTCGTTCTTCTCCTCCTTCTTGTCCTTCTTTTTCTTTTCCCTCTTCTTTTTCTTCTTTTTCTTTCTCTTCTTCTTCTCCCTCTTCATCTTCTTTATCTTCTTCTTCTACCTCCTCTTCTTCTTCCTCCTCTTCTTCATCCTCCTCCTCTTCTTATTTCTCTTCGTTCTCTTTCTATTTTAAATGGAACACTACCATTTTTATGTCAAAGTTGGATTCTGTATTAAATTTTAATATTGTTTTATGCAATATACTCTATCCCTAGAATTCATTCTTAAAGAGATATTGCAACTTTTCGAAAAAGTTTGACAGATGTGATGCATCACAAGTTTTAAAATAACTTACAAATTGTAATACGTCAAAAAAATTATTCTGCGTTCTGGTAATGTTCATGAAACGATGTTTCATGAAAATGAAAATGAAAATATCTCAAAAAGAATTGAAGATAAGTATAGGACATATTCAACAAGAATTAGAGGGTTCTCAGGTAGCGTTCACATAGGGCATCGCGGGGGTAAGGTAGGAATTAAGAATGTTTGCACAATGCAATTAAATACGATCGTTCACACAGCGGTGTAAGGCAAAATTATTAATTGCTGTACGGCCAAACTATACTCACGTTAAATTATCGTATTATCACGGCGTTGTGTTGATGCAACCGACCAGTCATAGTGAAGGTCGCGGTTCCTGTCAATTTGTATGCCTACTCGTGCATACTTTTGAGGTTATGTTATGACTGAAATTAGAATGGTCACAGAAGCTCATCAAGAAGATTTAAAAATATTTGATGTCATTATATATATTTATATAACAATAATGCGGCTACAAGTGACATGGGATTGTAAATCAGCAAAACCTGGGACTCAAATTCACTTAGGAAATATAAGCTCAAAATAGCTCTCAAAGCTGAAGATTCAGAAAACTCCAACAAGTGTTTCTGGTGATTTGAACATTTCATTCAACTATGTGGCATTGTTATCTCCTGAATTAGTGAATTAGCATTGATTGTAAAGTTTCACACAGAACATAAAGATGCACAATCAGCTTTGATTTAAATCTATATTTGCTTTAAATCTATATTTCTTGGGACCAAAGATATATGAATACGTAAGCAGAGTACTACATTTACCAAGTATGAGGACATTAAGGCGAATGATTGTTTCAGATGGCATAGACAACTTCAAATATTCATCTATATAAAGAGGAATGTATATTGTGGATAGTTGAAGTGAGGTTAATTTATTTTGCATCAGTACAGATGGAATCGTTGTGTTTCATAAAATAGAAGTATACGATATTAACCTTAGAAATTTGCTGTGGTGCTTTTCGTAAAAGCATCCGTATAAATTGGAAACAACTTGAATGGGATACGTTTTCGAAACATAACGCTTGCTCTGGAAAAAGATTTAGAGGTGTCGAACAACACAATTAATGCCTTGTATTTTATTAATCTATACGTTAGAGCTTTGACTTTCTAATTCACCATATATTTGTTAAAATTCTTTATACGATATAGAATTTTCTGTTTTCTTACAATTGTAATATAAAGAGCCAGAATTCTTAGGTTGTTTTATATGAATGTGTATGCCTTTTATTGGACCTATACAATTAGTACTGCCTCTTGTTGGTAAGTAGTAGACAGGCTATAGTACAGTCCGCAGGGCTTCAAATGTTTTTCGAAATATTTGACAGACCTTTGATTTGCTTCTACTATTTTCAATAAATTTTCAAATAAATCAACATTCATTCCTGCATATAAGAAAAAGGAATCGGAATCATGATTTAAGATATCCCGAATCAAATTTAAATAGTCCACTTGTTTCTTTTGAGTGTTGATGGGGCGTACCCCGCTAACCTGCTCCCTTTTTACATTTGTTTTTAGATTTGTTCATCATGATTATTGTAGAAACTATTAATATAACAGTATATAACGTTTCTGTGTCATTTCATCCAATACAAAATACATCATTAACAGATAAATTAAGGTTATGATACGACAAAGTAAACCGCAATGTCAGTTGTCATTATCACCCGAAATTATTTTGAGAATTACCGCAGAACATTGGAAATAATTTCCCGCTAATCTTAACGATAATTTCACGCTACCCTATGTGAACGCACCTTTAGTCCTTTATAAGATAAAATAAAAATATACAGGGTATGCCATTTGAAAAAAGTGATTTTTTAAAATTTCATTTCTTTCATGTTTTCTTCTTCTTTCTTTTATTATTTTCTTCTTATTTCTTTGTTTTATATTCAACATCTTGCAGCCGATATCTCAAATGTTTTATAGAGTACCTATTAACTTAACATTTGTCTTTTCACTTATCAAATATAAACGTTTTCCTTCACAAGCAGCGGTAAAATTTTCAATTAAACATATGCTTGAAAATGTGAATTTTTACCTTTAAAGCTGAATATCTCGAAAACTGCAAGGTTTTAACATAACAAATATATTATAAAAAAGTTTTAGAATTAAGCGTAGAATTCAAAAATTAATTCATATATAGGTGTCCCGTTTAAAAAAATACAACTTTCTGCTCTACTTTTTCATCGCATCCTGTGTACTTTTATATATTTTTAAAATGTGGGGACTTACTAACCATATCATACGATACACTGTAAGAGCGGGCGTACTATGATCAGCCAGCATAATCGGCATTTTTCGGAAATGCGAGAGCGAAGTCGTGTCTTACACGTGTACCTGAACGAATACGCCGTTTATAACGTGAGCAAGGTGCACAAGCGAATTTGCGTTTGCATAATTGTGACAAGCAAATGACATTTCACAGTAACATTCAACACAGCACACGTTAAGATGCGCTGAGTTCGTGTAAAATCGGTACGCTCGCTCTTACGGCATACAGTTTTATCGCAAATTTCCCAGATAAAACATAAACTTACTTTACTCTATCGTTGTTATAAAGCTGATGCATAAAACAACTGTTACAGTTAAATAACCGTGAGAGAAATCAACATTTGAGATTTGGAAATTATTATTTAGTTATAGTTCAAAGTATAAAGACACTATTTTGCTATTATAATGGTATGGCGCTATTATATTTCTAACCGAAATCTCGCATAAAATCTCAAATATTTAATCTATCGCTAATCTAAATCATCTACAAAGAGATAGTACGGAGCTATGTGTAGGTAGGAGAGCTTTTATCCGGCGCCAGCGGTTCAAATTGCTCACTCCGCGGCGTTGTCACCATATTCGCTTATGATATTATACCGCCGCTGACGATAATCATAATAAAACGACGCGAATTCCAGATATTTAAACGTTATACAGGACATACAATAGCAAGTATTCAATACACTTAATCATAGCACAGAGGCATTCCCCGCATTGTCTAAGGGATCTCCTGGAATAATTCCGGAATCCGCTGCGCGTTGGCTGTTGCCTCTCGTCCCTACCTTGTTCCTCTCGCCAAAGGATAAAAGCGTGCTTGTTCAACTTGTTCGCCATCTCGTTTTACGGCCGTTAATACAAGAAGGAGAGGATTTTGCAAGGTACCGATGACGTTCGTACGTATGCTGGGTTCCAGTAAAATTCGATTTGTCCGCGTTCATGCTAAATAGCATTAAAGCTCGGCAAGTTGCGGATTTTAAATAGATAAATTCACCTGTAGATGCAGGAAGTTGGAAGAAGAAGTCGATAGTACACTGGTTGCTTGAGAGGTTATATCAGTCATTAAATATATCTTTTATTGCTACGGAAAAATTTCGCAGTCGTCAATAACACTATAGTTTTGGTTTCTGGATTTCAACCGCATCGTTGTCGTAGCTTGTGCGTGGTTTCAGGCGCAGCTATGGGATCTCCTTTGTCTCCTGTCGTCGCTAACAGATGACACCTTTGTCATCTGATCTCGTGAACACGAATCTTTAAACAATTTCCTATCATTTCTGAACTCCCAACATGATTCCATACGCTTCACCATGAAGGCCGAATAGGACTTCTTTCCTAGATGTTTTCGTACACCGGCGTCCTGAGAGTGCGCTGTGATATTCCGTTTACCGAAAACCCATTCGCACGGATAGATATCTTAATGGCCTCTCACACCATCGTCCACTCAAAAAAAAACGAGATGTTATCAACTCTCTTATCCAAAGGGCCATTTCCATATCTGAACCAAATTCGCTTCCTCAAGAACATCACCGAAACTCGGATCCGCAATAGTTATTCTAGGAAGGATATTCAAACTACCAGTAACCTAGATACCAACCCTTCTCCATAGCAACTCCTCTCATTTAACCCTAATTTCCGTAATATGTACCCTACATTCAAGGTGTCACCGATTGCATCAGCAAGATTGTCTTCAGGAACAACATAAAAACCATCTTCAAACCCAATTTCAAACTCTCAGACTACTTTTCCATCAAAGACCGTAATCATCTGGAAGCCCCTGGTGTCTACCAGATTCCATGTTCGTGCGGTAGTGTGTACATCGATGAAACAAAGTGATCGGTCAGCACTCGTGTTACTGAGCACGAGCGTTTTGCGCGGTTCTTGCGTGTAGCTGGGTTCACGTTGGTTGAGCATTGACTGGAAACTGGCCACCAAATCCAATTTAACTCTACTCGCATCCTGTCTCGCAATCCACACTACGATAGTAGAAAAATCAGTGAATCAATAGAGATCTTCAAACATCCCAACAATTTAAATCGCGAAGATGGCTACCCTTACATCACACGTGGAAACCCCAATTGACTAAACCGCCTAGCAACCGCCACAATTGGTTGATCCATAACTTTTCCACTCCATTGGCCCAAAACAAGCCCTATATAATCCCTTCCGGAATGAATAGTCCCAAGTCGGGGTGCAGTAATAGCCGTGAAGATGTCCAAGAAGAGTGTTGACAGAAGCTACGACAGCGACGCGGTTCCAACTCGGAAACCAAGGATATACATCTTTTATTATTTGATTTTAAGAAGAAAGTAGGTACCAGTAATACAAGACCCATAAATTTTACTACAGCGTGCAGCGTTATGAATTTTTTTCAATACAAAAGTAGTCATGGTATTAATGGAATCACTCACGGCAAAAGCAATTGCTACGCTCCAGCCAAATGAAATCGCTAAAAGGGTAACCTCACTTATAAATCAAAAGCTGGAAATTGTCTAAAGAAAGAACAATCGTGGCCGCTACGTATGCTCTGTCAGAGACGGTCGTTCAGATCTTTCTCGGGAAAATGGCACACGCGGCGAGTGCCTGTTAGATAGCAACTGGAGGGTGCCACGCACTAAATGCATGAAAGCTCTTACTGCTTGCCTTGGTCGTGGAATCCAAGGTCTGCTTCGCAAATACTGAATGTAAGCAAAGTTGAAGGAAGGTGATGTAATTAAAATCCAGCGATAAATGAAACAATGAAGTTGACAAGCCACCCAAAGGTGATCATAAATATGTTCCAGATTCCAAAAATCGAATAAAAAGCGGGGTACTCCATTTTGAAAAATTGCATTAGGTAGCGTCATCTAACGGTGACGCATTTAATTTAGAAAATGTTTATTACAAAACATAAAATATGTGCTCCTACTGTACACTTATAACAAAGTTTTCAGAATTTTAATACGACAGTAGCCCTACAGCACAGTTAAAAACACTGGGAATTCAGTTTTACATATGATTGACTTAATGACGTTCGGCGATGATACATTATAGTCTAGCGCTAGGTATTTAAAGACAAATTGATGCAAAAGTGGAATATATTCAAATTCATTAAATGCTTTACACTTGAGCAAGTTGGGCAATTTGCGAATTGCTTAATGAATTGCTAAATGTAAAATCAGCTTTAGATATATTTTATCTTAGCATCAAGAAATTAGATTTTATTACAAAAAACAATCTCTATTCAAGAAAATATTTTGATTTCAAAACTATAAAAATGTTTAATACAAGAAAATAATTTTCTTGAAATTCTATTTGTATTAAATAAATATTTTCTTGGAGTTATATTACATTAATCGGTATCTTTTGAAAATGTTTATGAAACGTTGTATGTTAAAGGTTATATCATTATATGGATAAGTACGGCATCTGTATTCCGGTTTCTGTCGCTACTTTCTAGGACGGCATGACTATATTTCTTTGCACTAGGTGGCGCCAGGAAATATTTCAATGTTGTTTTTGTTAGTGCTTTTCTCTTCTGCTTTGCCGGCGGGTGATTCCATCAATTATCTTGGTTATTGTTTCTAGTGTACTTCTACATTAGAGTTCACTTTTGTTTCGAACATTATTCTGTAAATAACATTTACCTTAACCTTTTTAAAATCACAAGCAATGAGAACAATTTACTGCATTATGTACGGATATGTCGTATTGTTTTAAACAAGGTAAGTGCAGTTAAAAATGTGGATATAAATAATATGCATTTCAAGAGTTATAAGTAAATAAATGCTTTATTTTAAGAAAAAACCAACCAAAACACTTTCTTGAATTGAGAAAACAATTTACTATCCTTTAGAAAATATTGTTTTCTGTTATAACGGCCATTTACTTATACTCTCTTTCTTGAAATTTTCTGCAAGATTTTCTTGAATCAAGTTAACAAATGTTATAAACAAAGAAACACAATTATTTCATCACAAGTATAGTTCTCTGTGTGGAGAAAAGGGCGCTAAGGAAATATTTCTTTTGATTCGAAACAGTAATTGTATTGTGGATAATTGAAACGGTAATTGTCCTGAATTGAGGCGAACAGCCTTGATACAAGTAAACGATTCTCTGCGTGTACATATCTTCATAATGCCTAAATGTAGTACTTTTGATAAAAAATGTTACATTTTCCTATTTGTTCTGAATACTCACGATTAGTCAAAGAGCTCACAGTTGGTTAAAATTGATAAGTCATATGATATAAGTCATTCCTTAACACTTGCTCGATGCTCTAAAGAATAAAAATCCTAGCGATACTAAACAAATCACGTAAGATATACACACATAACTTTTTAACTCCGTACAAAAGAATCTTGGTGCTGTATTAGGTATGAATAACTCATCATAGATCGACAAAGTTCGCATACCATTACAATATATCATCTTTAAAATATCGCCTTTATCTTTCAAATCAATCAATCCGGCTCAGTGAAGCATTTCGCCGCGTTTGGCGGGAAAAAGGAAAACAGTTTAGCATCGGTTGACATGAAAAATATTTATGGGTCCGTCTCCGGCGACGCGTCTAATGTCACCCATAAAGTCAAAAAGAAGGCGATAAAACGTTCGTGCGTTCAAGGTGTCATTGTAACACGTTCCGCTTTGAATAACCACGCACGGAATTAGATACAGCTCACACTCGCGCGCGTACAACGAACAAGCCGTATACGATGTTCGTCTCAATAAGAGTAGCAGCTCGTTAGATGAGGCAATTCAGGAGCCGCTTTTCTTATGTTATTTAAAGAAATTGTTTTGATAAATGCTTCATGATGTTATTTCATTGTAAAATATGTCACGATGCTTGTTTTAAGTGGTGAATTTCGTAACTAAATAACATTAACTGATTTACATATAATACTGCATAGTATTTTAAGAGTATATTATTTATTTGTAATAAATTGCCAGCGAGCTTAGTCGTTACCCCCGCTATAACAAGGCCTAACTGCTCTGACGTCAGCAGGCCGTGACCCATATTGGTTTAGGTAAACTATCAGCCATGTTTATCGTTTTCACATTTACACGTTCGGACCGTTTCTTGCGTTTTGAATTAGTTTATGCAAATTATATTGGTAACGTTTTTCTAGTTTTTCTGAAACGACAAAAGCGCGACTCGGGCGGTCTATTTATAGTACTGTGGCGTCGGCTGTTCCAACAATGTATGCTAGGGTTTGCGAGTTACACTTTGTAAAAGAAGATATTATTTAGCTTTCAGCAGCTACAGATTTGAGGACCGGTGAAACTATAACTGTAAGTTTAAAAAATTCTAGGCTTACAAAAGATGCTATTCCAACTCAATTCCTTAACTGTCCGTTGTATTTGACAAAGACGTGAAGATTTTATTGTTCAAATAGTTTTATATTCTTACATTATATTAGACGAAATTATTTTTTAACACGAAGAGATGTTTTTAGAAGCGTATAATAAACGTTCTGTTTTAATATAATATATTTTAAATTATATCACCGAACATAGCCATTTGGATACTGCTACATGTAAATGTTATATTCACAACAGTGCCCGTATTGCAACAATTATAATAATTTGTTCTACAAATACCCTGCTTAAAAATTATTGTGGGAAAAGTAATGATAGATTATGTAAAACACCATATAATAAGAAACTAAAAATCCTGGTTAAATGGCATGACCATAAATTTTCTCGTGAAATTGAACAAAATTTCGAATAAAATTGAAATTATACATAGCAAATACGTGTACAATTACAAACAGTAATAATTAGTCGATTAAATATCAACCACAAATACATCTTTCACGAGAACGGTGCTCGGTTACCAGTTTGGTTTTTGCTTTGAAACTTCGCTTTTCCAAAATAAAATTAAATGGGATGCAAAAAAGACGACTGGCATCCTCTTTAAATCGTAAGCCCTTCAAAACCTAAAAAAGAAATGAAAAAGACGTTTCCCGTACCGCTTAGGCTAATATCGTGTATGGCGATAAATCACCTAAACAGCGTGACGTCATCGAAGAGCGCTTAGGCCTTGTAGTCTTGGTGGTAACGGCTTAGTTAATTACTACCTGAAATAAGTTTGACATTTAGTACAACAGACTTACAGTAAAAATCTCGGTACCTCATGGTAAGAGAAGTATCTGTGTTTGGAGACAGATGGCGTTTTGTGTCGAAATCTGCATTACCGACTGTGAGTACGATTCTTTAGTCGACGTGTGTCAAAATTTCGGAGAGATTCATCGAGTAATGTTGTTTTGACAATTGTGGAAAAGTGAGTGAGTTTATGTATTTGTGGAATCATGGGAAAAGAACAATATCGATCAGTGATTCAATTTCTTTTTTTGGATGAGAAAATATGTGCAGAAATGAAAGAGAAGTTGGATGCAGTTTGTAAGGACCATGTACCTTCGATGACTACCGTCAGATATAGGTTTAATGAATTTAGGCGTGGCCGAGGATCCGCTTTTGACGAGGAGAGGCCAGGTCATCCCATTGAGGTGACTACGGTGAGATCGTGTTAGGAGACCGCCGGATGAAGATTAGAGTGATTGTCAATATGGTAAACATTTCAATTGAACGTGGGCAAAATATCCTTTCCCGAAAAATTGAGTATGAAAAAGCTGTCGGCGAGATAGGTGTTACGCCTGCTGACGATTGATCAAAAACGGAATCGCGTGATAACTTCAAAGCAACGTTTGGACATGTTTAAGCGTAGTGCGAGTGAGTTTCTGCGGCGTTATGTGACTATATATGAGACGTGGATACATCACTACACGCCAGAAACCAAAGGTCAGTTGGCAAAATGGGTTTTTCCCGGTGACCCTGGACCAAAAAAGACGAAGGCAGTTTCATCAGCTGGAGAGGTTACTGATCGCCGTAACCTCTCCAGATAATGAAATTGCATTTGGGATTCGCAAGGCATAATTTTAATTGATTATGTGGAGAAAGGAAGGACATTTGCAGGACAGTACTATGCTGATTTGTTGGACCAATTTGACGTAGAACTAAAGAAGAGAAGGTCCCATATGGTGAAGAAAACAATTCTCTACTATCATGACAACGCCCCGGTCCGTCGGTCTCATCGACAATTGCGATAGCAAAACTAGTCCAGTTACGGTACGAATTGGTACCCCATCCATCATATTTGCCAGATTTAGCCCCCTCTGGCTTCTTTCTTTTTCCAAACATGAAAAAATGGCTTGGCAGAAGGTGGTTCACCTCAAATGAGGAGGTCATTGTCGAAATAGAGGCCTATTTTAGGGAGTTCGACAAATCCTATTGTTGGATGGCTTAAAAAATTGGAACATCGCTGGAGTAACAATAACTGTATAGAACTACAAGGAGATTATGTCGAGAAATAAACTTACTAAATACAAACAATTGCGTCGTTTCCCTTAACATAAGGATTTATCATGCCATCCTCGTATATATGAATTTTCACGAGCCACCGCTGTAAAAGCGTCTTCTATCGGGTGTGTGAGTGATTGGCATGCCGGAAGAAATCCAATGGAATCGGTAGATGAGCATTCGCGACGACGAACAGGTTCTAATATCCTCACTGTCAATTCCTCTTCTCTTCTTCGTCTTTATCTTCCTCTTCTTCCTCCATATTCCCGTTCTTCCCCCTCCCCGTTCCATCTCACGCCACGTCGTCTGTTGTTCATGAATTCGCCTCTGGCTTTAAGTAAAATACAATGAATGTGTATGCGCCTTACACACTTACACTCCTCTCTTAGATGTATGTCTAGATGTCACCCTTTAACCGGGCTTTTCAGGGAGGGAAAAAGGTTGCCGACAATGGGCGAACGATTCCTTTGAATTATTATATGAAAGGCATAAGTTATTGTGCGCCGGTGAATGGAAGATGTGAAGGAATCGATTTCTCTCTTGTCGAACTGTTTTCGTATCCTTGTGAAAAGGACTTGCGTTCATCAACGATTCTTCTATCAAAATCATTGGAAAGCTTTAAGAATGCGAATTTAAATACATTAATTTGTTAATTATCGATGTGTATTCATATATATACGTACGTACCTTTACCTAAAATTGGAGCAATTCTAGATTAGTTAAGATATTCCATTCAGAGGTACACAGACAAAAAAAAAGTTTTTGGCTCAAACAAATATGCATTGCGTCAATCAAATCGAAATTTTAAATGACAGTAAAGATACATTTTTTTTTTAATTTAAAGAAATAATTTTTTTGACATCGTTATTTTATTCAAACATATGATCTCTTGTTTGTTTAGTATTTATTTGACTACACCTTTTAATGACGAACGTTTTAAAATATACATAGATGTAAACTTTTCTGATTGTTGGTTATAAAAATTTTATGCAAATAATATGATTAATTCAATTTTTAGTATGTTCTCATTTTAGGAACGTTCGCCATTAAAATGTTAGATAAATATGTATTTGCTGAACAAAATATTTCTGTAGTTTAAAGTATGCCGTTACTTTGACAAATATATTATTCTGTTGGTATTATTACTCCACTGAAATGGTTAGTACGATAGATGCTTTCTTCTTTCTAGAGAAGAGAGCATCCATTTATGAGCACATAATTTAACAATGTGTTAAAATAAACAATCTTTTGAAAAACTTTATTAACATTGTAGATAAACTAACAAAGGTGTATAAAGAATAACTATAATGCCGAAAATTTTATTTATTCTTGTAAATAAACCCCAGCTCCCTAAAATACCATTAACTTCCTACATTACGTTAGGGTGATATCAAGGTCTTTCTAAATAATAATAATAATAATAATACTTTATTTTCTACAGGATGAACCCAAGTACAGAAAATTTTATAATTGTTTAATGCATGCAAATAAAAGAAAAGAAAAAAAAATAAACGTATAAACGTGTAAAATGATGAAAAGGAAAAAAAAAACTAAATAGATAACATATTCGTGGTACCACCTCTTCCGCTATTTCAGTTGCGAGAGTATATCTGTTAAGGAATCAAAATTTATATCAGCACTGACAGAAATAGAGTTATAATTTGTACACATGATGTTGATGGGTGATTTTAGCATTATATTAGTTCTACTTGCTTGAACATAGAAGGTAGAGTGATTCCGCGATTTCAGACGGGGTATGTTGAAACTTATTTGATTAAGCAGCAAAGGGCAATCAATTTGATTATTCAAGATGCCATATAGAAATTTTATGCTTATCCGTGAAAATCCTATTTGCGCCAGTTTGGCCAAGAGAACGCAATGATCTATTTGATCGAAAGCTTTGTGAAAATCGGTATATATTACGTCTACCTGACCCTGACCATCAACAGCTCCGGAAACGTATTGCGAGAAACAACTTAGATTTGTGGTCGTTGATCTACCACGAATGAAACCATGCTGGCTTGGAGACAGTACCGTTTTCACGGAACGCCTTCGAAAAATTGCACAAAATCGAGATAGGGCGGTAATTTCCCACATCAGCAGCATCCCCACTTTTAAACACGGGACATACTTTCGATATTTTCCATATTTCTGGGAATTTGCATTCCGTGAGCATCAGGTTGTAAATATGACACAATGGACCAACAAATATCGCAGCACAATCTCGAAGAAGTAAGCCTGGGATTCCATCAAAGCCCATTAATAAACTGTTCTTAGATTTCTTTAAAGCCATCAAGACCTCATCCTCAGTAATGTAATTTACTACAACACTCACTGTAGCCCCATCCTCGGCCATTAAATCGCTAGGCTCGCGCCCATCAGATACGGAGTATACACTTTTGAAGTATTCAGCAAAAGCTGTCATGATTTCTGAGGGGGTATTGAGCTTAGTACCGTTGTATCTCATATTTCCTGGAATTCGTGTACACCTACGCTTTCCATTAACAAAAGACCAAAATCAAGTAGAATCCTTAGCAAGTGAATCCTGAACATTCAATGTATAATTATCGTAAGCGTCCTTTATAAGTGTCTAACATAATGTACGGAGATACCTGAATCGTTCATAATAGAAGCGAGATTTGTATTTTGTGTAATTCCTATGAGCATTACTCTTATCATGGAGGTATCGTATAATAGTCATTAAACCAAGGTGGATATGAGCGTTTCGGTTTCTTACATGAATATCGAGGTATGCAAAGTTCAAATGTACTAAATGGAATGTCATACAGCGCATTACATAAATCATCCACAGTATTAACATTTAAAACAGGTGACCAGTCAGTTGCGATAGCATATTATACAATAGAAGAAAATTAGCTTTTTTTAAAATTAAACTGCAACATTTCGTGATTTTGTTTAAAACGATTGGCAATGTGCACATTACAGGCCACTGACATATGAAGCGCTGGGTGATGCTGATCCTCAGAGACCAGTGGTGCAAGACTTCTCCGAACATAGCAAGTCACATTTGTAAATATTAGATCTAACAGTCGATTATTACAGTTTGAAATAAAATTTGCTTGTTCTAAGTTACAGAATTGTTGAAAATTATTAATTAGAACTACTTTGTTGTCATTGAAATTTAAATTGTATGAGGGAGTATTAAAGTCACCCACGATAATGACATTCTTATCGACAAACCAATTGCCAGCTTCGTGCAGGTGGAGGAAGTTTTCATAATCCTGAATTAAAATACCAGGTGGTATATAGACAACAAATACATATAGCGAATATACACTAGTTACAACTATCCTACAGGCAACAATGATCTACGTGGTCGCAAACAAAAACGGTGAATCTTAAATCTCACAGATTTCCTTCGAGTTTCTTCTAGGTTACTCATTTCTCAGGAACCTGTAAAGTCAGTCTGGTTAGGTTAGGTTAGATTAGATTTCGATGTGGAAGTTGTAACTTGATTTTAACAATGTTAATAACATCAAAGTTAACATATGGGCTGAAAAGTCCCGGGCCTAACACATAGATGGCGCTAGTTTTATTGCATTCACCTGTTTTGCAGTTAGTACTAACCTTAAAAAGACAGCTGTTAAAATTTAATGATATTCTATTCATTAGTTTGTGAGTTATTGTGCTAAAAGTGACGCTACTTTGTTATTTCCAAAACAATGGATCAAAAACAATTTCGTGTTTTAATTTTACACTGCTTCTTGATGGGAAAAAATACCGTTCAAGCGAAGCAATGGCTTGAAAAATGTTATGGGGACTCCGCTCCATCAGAAACAACAATAAAACGTTGGTTTGCTGACTTCAAACGTGGTCGTAGAGACACCGATGATGCAGAACGCAGTGGACGTCCAAATGAGGCGGTAACACCAGAAAACATCAAAAAAATCCACAAAATCGTTTTGAATGATCGAAAAGTGAAGTTGCGTGAGTTAGCTGACATCGTAAAGATATCAAAAGAACGTGTTGGCTTTATATTGCATGAGCATTTGACTATGAGAAAGCTCTGTTCAAAATGGGTGCCGCGTTTGCTCACTGTTGACCAAAAACAAGAACGTGTTGATGCTTCTGAGCAATGTTTGGCCATGTTTAAATGTAACAAACCGGAATTTTTGCGTCGATATGTGACAACGGATGAAACATGGATCCATCACTTCACTCCGGAATTAAAACGATCGTCATCTGAGTGGACAGCAACTGGTGAACCTCGTCCAAAGCGCCCGAAAGCACAACAATCGGCTGGAAAGGTTATGGCCTCGGTATTTTGGGATGTGCGTGGTGTAATATTCATCGACTATCTTGAGAAGGGAAATACCATCAATAGTGAATATTATTTAGCGTTACTGGAGCATCTGAAGGCCGAAATTGCAAAGCAACGTCCGCATATGGCGAAGAAAAAAATTTTGTTTCATCAAGACAACGCACCGTGTCACAAGTCAATCAAAACAATGGCAAAACTACATGAACTGAACGTCGAATTGCTCCCACATCCACCGTATTCGCTAGATTTGGCTCCCAGCGACTACTGGCTGTTCGCAGACCTAAAAAAAATGCTCGCCGGTAAGAAATTTCGCTCGAATGAAGAGGTTATCGCTGAAACTGAGGCATATTTTGAGGCAAAAGATAAATCATTTTACAAAAGTGGTATTGAAATGTTAGAGCGGCGCTGGAATGATTGCGTTGTTCTTGATGGAAATTACGTTGATGAATAAAGCTAATTTTGAACAAAAAAAAACGTGTTTTCTTTGTCAGGCCCGGGACTTTTCAGCCCATGTGTTAGGTAAAGTGCACCAATAACTTTAAGCAGACGCAGTATTTCCAAATTGTTATAATATACGAGGTGTGGCAATTAAATAACCGGATTGGTGTTACTATCGGCAAAAAGCGAGCACGTCACGGCAGGTTTGAACATGCCTGTGCTTGTAGATGCTTCCCCCACCCTGAGCTCGATGGGCACGGTTGTACGTCGCTCAGTCTCGCTGACGCAATCGTCCGTTCAAGTCCTTACGTTATAATAATAATAATGATAATAGTTATATTTATTCGTAATCATACCATTACAGAACATTGTCATTTGGTTTGTAGCATGTACATCGTACAATAGTAATTTATAAATAAAATAGATAAAAATATAAATAAAAGTATAAAGTGTATGTATACATATGTATAAATAAAAAACGCGATAAAATAAAACAAGTATAAAAACAAATAGGACTAAAACATGTAGAACAAACAATCAAACTAGTAGACCAGGCGTTATTTGGCAATAAAATCTGAAATATCGTAGCACTCTCCATAAATTGATATTTCCTTCACTCTCTTCTTAAAATTATTGAATGGAAGATGTTTAAGTTCGTTTGGCAATTTGTTATACAGCTTACTTCCCCAATAGTCGACTGCCTTTCGCGACGTTGTTAGTCGATGATATGGTGTTCTTAATGCACTTCGCGTTCTTGTTGGGTAATTATGGTATACTCCTTATTGCAATGATAACAAAGTTTACCGCTGACATGATAAATACTCTTATCAACGTAAGTATTCCTTGGGTCTTAAAAAATGTTCTGCAGCTTTCTCCGTACTCCAAATTACACAGGAATCTCATAGCTTTTTTTTGGAGTACGAATATTCTCTGCGCTTCCGTCGTCATTCCCCAGAAGAGGATACCGTAGCACAGGTGAGAGTGGAAAAGAGAAAAATATGCCGTTTTTGCTGCTTCATGAGTGGCTACATGCTTCAATTTCTTAATCACAAAGAAAGCAGAAGCTAGTTTGCCAGCCAGTCCATCTATGTGTTGGCCCCACCTTAAATTTGTGTAGGTAAGATTCTGTTTTTTATTTATGTTAATTTGCAGCGAACCAATTTTCAGCATCTGCGATCATTTTCTCAGAAATACAATGAAGTTCCACTGGATCACTTGCATGCACTAGCAATGAGGTATCATCTGCATACAAACAAATCTTGGCCTCCTTTATATTTGATGGAAGATCATTCATATACACAATGAAGAGCAGAGGGCCGAGAATAGAACCCTGAGGTACACCAGCTCCAATGGTCTTAACCTTTGGTTGGATATTGTTCCATTCAGTTAATTGTGCTCTGCCAGTCAGGTAAGATCGCAACAATTGTAGAGGTCTTCCCCTTATCCCGTAATATTGAAGCTTATTCAATAAGATGTCATGATTGACAGAATGGAAAGCTTTCGTCAAATCCAACATGTCTAGTTCTGCGCGTTAGCGTCGCGTCGGAAAAATGCAGAGTGTTCAGATCGAGCAACGAGTTAACCTCAAGTTTCTTGTGAAACTGAGAAAAACTGGGGTTCTAACTACCCTTCGTGAACGAGTGAGAAGACGAAGACCCGATTTGTGAAAGAGCAAATCCTGCTCCGCCAAGACAATGCGCCAGCCCATTCCGCCTTGTCTGTAAAGGCGTTCTTTTCAATTAGTTACAAAATATGAAGACAGAAAGATCAAAGCATTGTTAAATGTGTGGCGAATTGTATCGCAATTTATTTATACTGCTAACGTGGGTATTACTGGCCTTAAAAACGATATCGGCGAGATTTTTGCAATTTTCGCTAATCCCTAATACAAACAGGAATTCTGATATTCACCACTCTGTGGCAACTATTTTATTATTTTCTTATACAGAAATTTTAACGTTAGTTATCCAATGGTAAAAATATATAAATCCATTATCCTACTTACCTATTATTTTCTTACATCTCACCGCTTACGAACCATCATCTCACATAGCCTAAATTAGGACTACGGCAACGGAAATTGTCGACCACCCGATTCTAACATATATTTGTTTAACTCAACAAAATTTTGTCAAACAAAAACGTTTATACATTTAAACAAATTCAATCTACTGTTCGTAAAAAATGTGCTTTCACTCAAATAGATCTTTGTTGAATTAAATAAATAATCTCAAAGATATATATTTGTTTGATTCAAGAACTATTTTTTCTCTGTGTACCCTCCATGGTTTTCGATTACCAGGGAGTATCGCACAATAATCATCCAAAGTGATACATGGACTGGCAGCGTTCATTTTTAATACGGCGTTTTCCCATTGCCCAAATGCACCTCGACGTGCTTCAGAATCAATCATTTCGGCCGCAGTCAAATTTACGACTTTACGCAGGGAAAAACGAAGTGGGCACATCGTGCGAGTAGTACATTTGTTGGAGAGCAACTTGGCCCAATAAAACTCATAATTTATATCCATCCCTTTCGGTTTTCGCGTGAGAGACGAAACGTCAGATGGCGAAATTTACGAGATGTCTTATTCCTCCTTCTTCTTTCTATCGTCTTCGTCGTTTACCTTCTCCCCTTTAAGGAATATCGATCGCGCAAACATATTCGAATCCTTAAGGGTATCGGATGTGCCTGTGTAAGCATATATGTAACAAAAACAAATGTGACCAGCCGCCGTCGATATTAGTTTGGTCGGTGCAAGCGCGACGCTGACTTTATAGCTCAATCCTGGCCAAGGTACACAAAGCTTTCTTACACTTACGAGTCTGTCTTCTATATATGCATATGGATACTACGGCGTGTAGGCGTCTTGCGACATGTATGTCTACTTCTGCATACAAATATGTATATTTGAAATGTTGTTGGTACTTGTTTGTCTCAAATATTTTATCGCATATTTACTTTATAGATTATTTGCCCGCAGCGGTATCAGTATAAATCTCCCCTTTGGAAAGAAATCCCGTCTAAAGGTATTGCTTTCGAAGGCTATCATTGATGGCGTATGAGAAACAGGCTAAGCTTCATGTTTCAGTGGGTTATTGGTTTATTGTAGGATTAAGGAAATAAAATTTAGGCCCGGTCTTTTCATCTCCTTTTAAACTAGCTTTTAAGTAAAAAGGACTTCAATTTAAAAAGTGGATTTATCTGACTTGTAAGAAAATGCGTCTTTCCAAATAAATTAATCAGCTTTTTAGTTACAAGTTAAATAAATCATGTATTAATAAGTTGGTAACGCTAAATAAAGTGAAATAGTGTAATCGCAACTGTGAAACTGACAAGGATAAATAGAAAGCAGCGATCTTAACCTCAAAACGTACAGCGACAATCAACTACAAGAATTTATGTAAATATAAACGCTTCTGATTTTACATTCTGTTATAAAATAATATTGTAAGTACTTTTTCAATCATCTTATTGTTTGTTTCAAAAAATAGAAATACATAGGCAATGGATTTAGCGAACAGTTCGGAAAAAACAAAGCGAAAGAGATCGAAAAATTTTACCGAACTAGAGGTACGATTTTTGATCGATCTTGTAATAAAATACATCAAAACTGTTGAAAACAAAAAGACAGATGCTGTCTCGTGGAATGAAAAAGAAAAAGTATGGAAACAAATTGCTCTTGAATTTCAAGCCTTATCTGGAATGGAAAGAAGTTTTACTGTTTTGAGAGCAAAATATGACGCTTTTAAACATATACTAAAATCAAAGGTAACAAAAAATAAAAGTGAAATTTTCAAGACAGGAGGTGGTATTGCAGATATAGAAGAATTAACTGATAATGAGAAAAAAATAATGAATTATATTACACTAAATGTAGAAGGGCTCCCAAGTAACTTCGACTCAGACGGTAAAAAATAAATAATACCGCACATAATACATAATAACTAAGAGAATTTGTTGATAGGTGGAACTACAAAGGATATACTAAATCTTAACGATACAACATTAGAGAAAAATTCAGGTAAAGATATTTGTATGCGCATATGTGGCAACAAAGTTAATAATATTTCTTAACAGATCAAGCTGCAAGTACTACAGATAATGGAGTAAAATTTGAATCACAACAGAATGGTATAATATTAGCAGAATGTATTGCACAAAGTAATATTACTCATGTAATTGCATGCGAAAGTTTAGCAGAAACGCTCCAGCAGCTTCCCGAATCTTCGGAAGAAAAGGTATATTATCAACAAGTACGAATGTATGTTTTACTAATTTATAATTTCAGGAAAATACCCAGAGCCAAAAGTGGAAAACTTGGAACCCAAAGGCACTAAAGACACGCAAACATAAAGCTTTGTCTACACCAACAAAAAGAAAAATAGATAGTAACAGTTTAAACGAAAAATTAGATGACATGGTATTTTGTAGAGGAGAACTGCTACACTTGCAAAATGAGGTTACAAGAAAGGAAATAAAATACAAAGAAGAAGATATTGAAACAGAAAGAGTTTATCTGAAACAAGAACGAGGATTAAAGTTACAATTACTGCAATTAAAAATTGAAAATCAAAAATTAAAACAGCAATTTCTGAAACATCAACTAAAAGCTTTTATTTAAATTGTGATGGCTGTTTATTTAAGAATAAATGACATAAATTAATTTAGAAATATATTTTTTATTTTTATATATTTTGTAAATAAATGTTTTAAAATGAATTTTGTAATAGTATTTATTGAAAAAGTAGGTGCATAGTCTTAGTAATATCTTTCACTAAAATACTGAATATGCGAATCATGTTTTATTTGAAATCTAATATAAACATTATAATAATTCTTCAAAATATTGTATTAAAGTTGCTCTTACAGCAGCTCCTGCATTGTCATGCTCTTGTAGTAAATTAGGGGGTACAACTATATTAACGGGTTCAGCTTCATTAATATTTGGCACCTCATCTCTATTTCGACATGCAACATTATGTAAAATTGCAGTTGCTACAATAATTGCTTGAGTTAAAGGAAGCTGAGTTCTTATACCAAGAGATAAAATTGGAAACCTTCTCTTCCATATTCCAAATGCACGTTCAATAACGTTTCTTGTTCTTATGTGTGCTTCATTGTACAAATGCTCTGCATCTGTATTTGGATTATCTAGTGGTGTTAAAAGATATTTCCGTAATGGATAACCACTGTCGCCTAGTAATAAGAAATTGCCCATCTCTCCCCCTTCAAATTTCATTCGAACTGCAGAGTTGTTAAAAATATAACTATCATGTGAGGCACCTGGCCAATGAGCCACGATATCCATAATATGATTCTGTGCACTACACACTACCTGTACATTAAAAGAAAAATATCCCTTTCGATTCCTAAAATTTTCAGCGATGTCTCCTCCTATAATATGATCATATTCAATATGGTTAAAGCTTTCACATTGTTCTCATACCTGGTGATTGTATTTTAACGTGCGTACAATCTATTGCTCCAATCACTTGTGGAAAACGAGCTACTCTGTGAAATGAAACTACAGACTCTTCCTTTCCTTCAGGTGTATTTGGAAAATGTATATAACGTTCTCGTAAGGCTGCTATGGCATATATAACATTTCGAACGATTTTCCCGAAAGTTGACTTGTGTATACCACCATCGTCTGCTATAGTAATGTAAAAACTACCCGTTGCTAGAAATCTAAGAGTTAGAAGCAATTGTTGCAGTGGTGGAACAGAATTATTTCTAAAATACAACAGATATTTTATGCAATTATAAGAAACCTTATGTATATATACTATAAATACCTACCTGTATGTGCGGTGAGTTAAATGAGCTTCGATTTGCACTAAAATATCTTGAACTGTGTTTTTGGATATCCGAAATCGATTTATAAATTCCCGATCATCTCATTTGTTCATATTATCTGTTAGAAGTCGCTTAGTATATACTTTTTTTTCTCGATTTACTGCAGCACACATGTTTATCAATTCTTTTTCTATTAAAATTTCTTCCTCTTCACCAATCATGTTGATGCAATATAGTTGCTTTTAATAAATAACCGTACCAAATAAACTAATTTTAAATACATATATCAAATTTTGCAATGTATAACTTTATTTTTAAATATAAGTTTTGGGAAACCTAACCTTCACCTGGAATGACGGATGTTACTTTTAACATTATAGGGTACTTTTTGCAACTTATAAGTTACAAGTCAGATAAACTCATTTACAAGTAAGATGTGATTTAAAAAGAAGTCAAAAGACGGATTTTAGAGTTAAAAGTTAGATAAATTTATAAAGGAGTTTACAAAGAGGTGAAAAGACCGGGCCTTAGTCGTGTAATTTCGAAGGTAATATTGGATATGGTGCACAGGAAAAATAAAACCTGAAACTAAGTTTTTCATCCGTTACCTGGCAATAGTTGCACTCAGAATTTTAATGATTCTTGCTTATTAATCTACCACTTGCTAAATCTCGAGATAGTAAGTGATAAACACGAAACTAGTATAAAAAGAATAATTAGAAAAGAAACAATAAGAACCCATAGACTGAAACAGGAGAAAGTGAGAGAAGAATACCAAAAGATATTAAAAAAACAAGACCCGTACGAAGGAGAAAAAGGCCACGTAGAACAAGAATGGTTAAATTTGAAAGACAAACTAAAGGAAGCAGTAACCATTTGCTGTGGAAAGAAAAATATCGAGTAAAAATATGAAAAAAAAACAGTGTGGTGGACAGATATTATTAAAAAAGCGCAGTGAAACAGAAAAAGAATTATGGAAAAAGTATTTACAGACGAGAGCAATAGGGAATTATGATAAATATAAAGAAAAATGAAAAGAGGTGAAAAGTTTAGTAAAAAAGGAAAAAGGAAAAGCATGGAAAGAATTTGGAGAGAAAATGGCACAAACATACACAGAAAACCAGAAACTATTTTTTGGGGCATTGAAGCAATTCCGAAGCAAAAAGAACTGCTATTTAAACAACATAAGAGACAAGAACGGAAAAATACTAAAAAATAAAAACGAAATAATAGGAAGATGGAGAAAATACTTTCAAGAACTACTGGAAGATGAGGGACAACAGGAAAAGACAGAAGTGGAAGAAACTAATGCGGAGCCAAGTATAAACTTCACAGGAGAGGACTTACACAAGGCCGTGTGTAAAATGAAGATGGGAAAAGCAGCAGAAAGGGATGAAATAACTACAGAAATGATAAAATGAAGATTATAAACTTAGTAGTGGAACAGAAAAGAGCTCCAATAGACTGGAAAGCAGGTATTATAACCCCAATTTTTAAAAATGGAAGTCACTCAGAGTGTAAGAATTACAGGGGAATAACATTATTAAAGCATATCAGGGAAAATATAAGCAAGGATGATTGATTGATTGTTTGATTGATTTTCTACCAGAGCAGGGCTGATCTTTACATCCCTAACACTGAAGCTTAGTAGCTTATTGTATTATTCCTGCTTCGGTTTTGTTTTACTTAAATAGGTTAGTTCCCGCAATCAGGTTTAACAGCCTATGTAGTAAATCTTTCTCCATTGGTAGTTCAATTGTGCTTCGCATAGCGAATCTGCGTTGAGCTAACGCTGCACATTCGAAAATAATGTGAGAGGCTGTTTCCTCCTCCTCATTGCAAAGTCTACATAAGGGCTCATCTTTGTAGATCCCCATCTTATGCAAGTGGCCTCTCAAACAGCCATGTCCTGTTAATAGACATGTTGCTGCTCTAAGCTGTATCTTGTTTAATTCAAGCAGGTCAGCAGTCAGATGTTGCGACGGTCTTCCCATCATCCGTTTGCTGTGCTTTTGTCCAGCTGCATGTTTCCAATTTAATTGGTGTTGTGTTATGATCCACTCATTAATTGCACCACGCACTGCACTCTTGGTAATACCTAGACCCGGTTCAGGGCCTATATAATTCATTTTTGAACCTTCAGCAGGATGATAGAACAAAGACTAGTAGATAGCCTAGATCCAATTATAGAAGATTCTCAGAGTGGTTTTCGGAGAGGAAGAGGAATCCAAGACCAAGTGTTCAGTCTACTCTAGATAACAGAAAAAATCCTAAGAGTCAGTGAAGTTCATTTGTGCTTTATCGATCTAGAAGCTTTTGACAAAATAAGAAGAACAGATGTCTGGAAATGTTTGCATGATAGAGGAATTAATAAAAACATTATTGACTGTGTTAAAAGCCTATATGATACAAACATCACACTAGTAAGAACAAAAAACGAAACTTCTGAAGCCTTTGTTACAAATTCTGGACTCAGACAAGGATGCACTTTAAGTCCTCCTTATTTAATATAATACTAGGCACAACTATAAAGAAAGCGAAGCAGAAATTTAAGCAGTACAACATAGGATACTTAAATATGAACAGCATAAAAATCAGTGAACTAAGTTATGCGAATGACAGTTATTATACCAAAGACAGATACAGACCCACAACATAATCTGGAAATGCTTAACCAAGAACTACAACAGATAAATATAAAGATCAACGCAAACAAAACAAAGACAGTGATACTTAGTAAACAGAAGAAAGCACCAGCGGGAGAAACGCCAGCATAATCTCAGAACTAATGCAAAGAGCATTAAAAATGGTAGAAGTATGGTGCAAAAAGGAGAACCTTAGAGTAAATCCTGGAAAAATTGCACTTGTACCCTTCACTAAGAGAAAGAAATTGGACGGTTTAAGAGAGCCGATTCTTTGCAACGAAGTAGTACAGATCAGTCAGGAGGCTAAGTTCTTAAGTGTAACTTTGGACTCTAAACTGAACTGGAACTCGCATTTACAAAAAATGACCGACAAGTGTAAGAGGGTGTTAATGACAACCCGTAGAACAGTTGGGAAAACATGGGGACTCAAACCACATATGACGTACTGGTTGTACATTACGGTGGTAAGACCCATGATAACTTATGGCTGCCTGGTTTGGTGGCCTAAGATCACACAGAAGCATGCGATAACTAGTCTCTCGAAAATTCAGAGACTGGCATGTCTATGTATAACGGGAGCTATTAAAAGCACTCCAACAGCTGCTATGGAAACCATGTTAAACCTACCTCCTCTTGAGATTTATATCAAGGGAGAAGCCAGAATGGGTGCATACAGACTGAAAAATACTAGCAACTGGAGATCCCACAATGGATCTGGGCACACCAGAATAGAAGCAGTAGTAAAAAACCCGATCTATGATATGGGTAGTGATACAACAATCTCCAGGATCTCCTATGACAAACCTTTCAAGGTTCTCTTGAATTGGGAGGAATGGAGGGTCGGAGAGGGGAGAAAACCGAAGACCCTTGTCTGGTACACAGATGGGTCCAAAACGGGCACTACTTCTGGCGTTGGTGTATATGAGGAAAACCAGGGATACAAAGTATGTGTATCACTTGGGCGATACACCACGGTATTTCAAACAGAAATTTATGCTATACAAACCTGAGCGTGGGAGAGTCTGCGTCGGCGACCGCAGGGTGAGACGATTTGCATTCTCTCTGACAGTTAGGCAGCCTTAAAGGGACTGGTATCCTATCGTATAACCTCCAAACTAGTATGGGAGTGCCTGCAAACCCTAATGGCTCTGTCTAAACACAACGAGGTCACACTGGTGTGGGTGCCAGGGCACAGGGGCATAGCGGGCAATGAAATTGCAGACCAACTAGCGAGGGAAGGTTCAAAAATGAATTATATAGGCCCTGAACCGGGTCTAGGTATTACCAAGAGTGCAGTGCGTGGTGCAATTAATGAGTGGATCATAACACAACACCAATTAAATTGGAAACATGCAGCTGGACAAAAGCACAGCAAACGGATGATGGGAAGACCGTCGCAACATCTGACTGCTGACCTGCTTGAATTAAGCAAAATACAGCTTAGGGCAGCAACATGTCTATTAACAGGACATGGCTGTTTGAGAGGCCACTTGCATAAGATGGGGATCTACAAAGATGAGCCCTTATGTAGACTTTGCAATGAAGAGGAGGAAACAGCCCCTCACATTATTTTCGAATGTGCAGCGTTGGCTCAACGCAGATTCGCTACGCGAAGCACAATTAAACTACCAATGGAGAAAGATTTACTACATAGGCTCTTAAACCTGATTGCGGGAACTAACCTGTTCGAGTAAAACAAAATCGAAGCAGGAATAATACAATAAGCTACTAAGCTTCAGTGTTAGGGATGTAAAGACCAGCCCTGCTTTGGTAAAAAAATCAATCAATCAAACAGAAGAAAGGACATAAAATTACCCTGTGTGACACAACTCTGTAACAAGTGGAAAACTGGTACTAGTACGAGTGTACGAGTACAACAAGTATCTCAGAACAATTATTAATGCACAAGGAAACGGAGATGAAAATATAAATCACAGAATTGCCCAAACCGGAAGATTATATAACAGGTAAAAACGGAAGTTTTTAAAACAGTAGTGGTATCGACACTAACACACGAAAGTGAATCATGGACGATGAAAACAAAACAAAAAAGTAGAATACAGAGTACAGAAATGGGGTTCCTACGAAAAATAGAAAATAAAACCAGAAAGGACCGTATACGAAATATTACTTTCAGGAAAAACCTGCAAACGAAAGCAGTTAGTTAAGATGGTTTGGCTATTTACAGAGAATGAACCCAGATAGAATAACAAGGAAAATTTATGAAGCAAAACGATTAGGGCACAGATCTAAAGGACGACCAGACGCAGGAGGTGGATAAGGCGGCCAGGGACAGGGGAATGGATAAGAATAACATTAAGAAATTGGCATAAGACCGGAAGAAATGGAAAAAATTATGGAAACAACCACCCCAGGACGAACCACGCTAGGACTCAACTTAACACCCACACTCATGTAAAAATTGGTTCTTTTTCCTCCTCATCGTCGCTATTAATTAGATACATCATTCGTTAATAAGCAGCTTCTCTTTGAGTAGGTGTTAAACGCTTATATTTAGATGGTTTATTAACCATATCAACATATCATCACTTGTAGAAGCCATTTTTTACAAAGCAAAAAAAAAAAATCACAAAATTCGAGATACTGTTACATGCCGAATGCTAATCACTTACTGGGCTTTTTCTCCTACCGTACACCATATACACAGCTTGCATCGGTACACAGCAAAATATAGCTGCTTTATGCATGTACAAACATGTATCTGCGCATAATAGAATACAACGGCAGAAGGAAAAAAAAGATATTTAACCTGCCTGGACAATGTTGCCCATCCTAGGGTTAAGGACGATTTTAACAAATTTGTGTTGCAATGAGAGATGCCAGCTAGCTAAATCATTAATCAACAAAAAATATCTCGCAAAATAATTTCAAACAGCATTACGGCGAAATGTGCCCATTTTCGTCGCGACACGGAAGAGAAATATTTTAATTTACGACTGTAAAATATCTCCGGGCGAATATGAAATAATTTCCTTTTGATCCGCGAAGGGGCTCTTTGCAAACAGTACTGAACTAACTGGCGTACTTCAGAACGTCGGCAATTATTTATCGCCTACAAAAGCGAGAGCGGGGCGCAACTTTAATTACTCTAACTATTCTTAAAGAGTATACCTATAGGCAGCGCGCGCAACGATCTAAAGACAACAACAAAGTTTTTCTTTTGTTTTTGAGCATTCGGAAGGCTGCGACGTCGAGCGTAGAAGGCTGAAGAGATGGATATACAACCTACCTACCTGCCTAGCCAGCTGTGGAGCTTTACCCGTCCACCCATACCATCGGCTCGCCCACCGCCACCTTATCTGCTGTACTTACCTTGCGCGCTAGCTATAGGGTAAACTTCCTGTTCCGAAACAACGAACGAGAACACCTAAATGGAGCGCTACGCTCGGCGCGACAACCCAGCGCCGGTATTCCGATTCGATTTTGCCATTTAATAAAGGGAAATGGAGAAAAAGGACAAAACCGAGGATGTCATCTTCAGAAACGTGCGCAATATGCATGATATTCTAATTATTATTATTGTCTGCGCTCGTTCTACTGTCACGTACAAACCTACTGGGAAGCATACAGGGTTCATCGAAATTCGATTGCTTTCGCCAAGAAATTGCAATGCGCATATTTATGTAACTTTTAATTCATTTAATCCGAGAGACAGCAAGAATTGCTGTAGTCAAGTTAAATATAATACACGAGATTAATACGAAGGCCAAACTGGTATGAAAACAGTTGTGCATCCTTTACCAAAGGTTACAGAAATTAAAGAACTAAAGGACCTGAGACTTGTTAGCGTGCTGCCGACGATGTCTAAGATTCTTGAGAAGGGGTCCGAACCATTGTTGTACTACTGCTTTTATAACGCTTACGAATGATATTATTGCTGCGACTGATCAGAATCAGGTTACAGCATTTGTACTGTTCAACTTCAGCCAAGCTTTCGATACGGTTAACCATGAGCTATTATTATTGGTGTCCGAGCCACTTGTGTACAGCCTGTTTGACCGCTTCGTTGTCTTCGAACTTGGCGCCGCGTAAAAACTCTTTGAGCGGGCCCAACAGATGAAAATCGGGCGGTGCGAGGTCAGGACTGTAAGGAAGATGTGGCAACACCTCCTAACCCAAACTTTCGATCATCTCTCGCGTTTTCTGGTCAGTTTGGGGGGGCGTTATCGTGCAACAGAATCATACCTTTTGAGAGAGCATCCTGACGTTTTCTTCTTATCGCAGGTTTCACTTTATGTTGAAGCAAGTTGCAATAGTACTCACTGTTCACAGTGCGTTGCCCTTCTAAATTGTGACTGTTTTGTAACAGCGATTAGCTTGTACAACTGCAGAATAGGTTATGGAAATTTCATCTATCTATAATTTAACGTCCGAATTGGAAAAAAGTTGCAGACTCTCTCGAATCGCTACAGATTCACTTGATTTAAATTTTAAAATCACATCCTTCACATTTGCGAAATCTTTATGATAATAAAATACTGCCTGGAGCCACGTTCCCCATCGAGTTATTGTAGGTTGAGGTGGTAGTGGAAGTTTCGGCCACAATCATATGAAAACGCGGATGTGATTGGGAGATTTCACAAACACTTTTTTGGTAGGTGCTATTAAATTATTCACCATCGGATACTCCTTTCGAATGGTTTCTGCAACGAGATGATACGTGTGTATGAGACGTGTTATGTGAAGAAGAGTCGGAAATCATATTTTCAACATCCTACCAACTTGTAGCTCCATCAGTAACTAACATTATGACTTGAGCTGACTTGAGCTCCTGTGATACAAAATTCTCTTAACGAATCCTTTATTATCTTCACAACGGTTCCAGCATCACTTTTTTCAATCCTTTTACGGGTTAATAACAAGGAAGCTACTGGATTATTACGTTCTAAAGGACGCGCTACAACATGAATCACGCTGTGTTTCTGTGCATTAGTTGTTTCATCCACACTTACGCAAATTTTCTTATTTTTCAACTCGTCTCCTATACAGTTCTTTACTGTACTCTGCAAATGTGGTAAATTGTATCGCAATTGTCTATTGGTTGGTAGTTTCCACGAGGGAACATATTTATTCCAAAAAAGACGAAAGTGTTTATTGTCTACTAGGTATTGTATAAAAATAAAATCATACAGGAATATTGTTGCTTAAATTCAGTGCATGATGTTTACTTTTAATATGTCTTCTATAATGTATCGCAACCTATCAATCGTATATTGTAAATTTTGCACTGAATGAGTACCTGTATAGTACCTGTAACGGCTAATATATTTATTCACATGTGATGCTCACGATGATTCATGTTTTAAAATCCCTTCTCGGCGCTTCTGCCGTAGCACGCGTTTGTCGAACCTTACTAATTAATGATTGATGTACTTATAATAGCATACAATTGAAATATATGTGCAACTCTAGTCACTATTCTATTCAAGTTGCTGTTTGTCTTTGCCTTAAAATCCACTTTGTATCATTCTGGCAAATTATTATTATTATTATTAAATGGCTTTAGCGGACGCCACTGGCCAGTTACCCCAGATTCTGGCAAATGTTCAATATGGTTTACATTTGAACTGCAAGACTAACCAAACCAATTACATTCTTCGAGCCGTGTGATTCGTTTCGTTGGAGTGCTGAATTGTTTGAATGACCGGCAAGATCTCCTTCCCATAGCTTTCGTCTAAAAAATGATTCCCTACATTAGTGTGGCAAGTGTTATTTTTAATTTCTCTATGAAGCCGGAACATGGAAAATCTAATAGTCACTAACTGTTGTCACCACAGTTTTCGTTATTAGTTGCTCTTTAATCGAAGTGGAATTGGTAAACAAAAAATAACTGTATTATTATGTGCAAGAATTATAGAGTTATCTTTAGATCACCTAGTTTTTAGAATCATCAATAGAGCCCGGTAACAGGGAGCCGTGCCATAGCCGTACCTGCCTAGTATACAAAAGCAATAGTAAGAAAATAGAAAAAAAAAGCTAATACATAATAATAATATGCGAAACGTAGTGAAACACTCACCCTTTTAAGCAGCCTTGGCTACGGAACAGTAAAACTAGAAGCACCATTATCAGGATTAACATCATATGGATGAGAGTGGCAAAAAGTTGACACAGTTAGATGTGTTTCCACAGTTGACTTGGTGAGCGATGTTCGCCGTGGTGAGAAAATGAGTTTATATTTAAAAAAGAGCGTTCAACATCTACCGATGTTATACATGCATGATTAAAATACTCTTTGTACTTAGTCAGTGGAGTATTCGATACACCATCACAAATTTGTTTTAGTGTGCTAAAATCGGGATCTTTCTGTAGCACACTCTCGAAGTTTTCTAAAACGCGATTATATTTTGCGTCCTGTATAGTCAGTAGCTGTGTATGCACTCCGTCCATAATTTGCAGAGACTCCAATAATGATAACGATCTATTTTGTAATTGGTCTATTGCGTCAGCTAATCCTTTATAGTAGCTACGAATTTTTTTTTAAATCTGTTTCAACGGAAATATTTTGAAATTTCGACTGGCTCTCCTTAATAGCTGCAGCTTCGGCAGAATTGAATTGTGTAACAACAGCTTTTACTAGTTTGGAATGTTCAGCATAATAAAAAGCTGCCTGCAATGTTCCCCAACGTGTAAGAATTGGTTCCGGTGGTTGACGAATACCAGGACACTCTGTATTAAATGATCGTAGGCGTTTGGGAGATTTCAGAAATACTGTTTTTGTGCTTGCTATTAATGCATCTACCTCGGGAGAGCATTGTCGAATGGTTTCTGCCACAAGATGTAAAGCATGCACTTTACACGTAACATGTAAACACTTGTAACCATTTTCAAGAAGAGAACGGCTTACCGAACGCATTATCGCTGCGCCATCGCTCATAAACATCAATACTTTATCTTTTGAAATTTGAAATTTTTCCAACGTACTAAGTACAACCTTCGTAATTGCTGCAACAGGACACTCTTGTAGTCTTCGGCTAGCTAGTAACAGTGGTAATATAGGTTTACTAGGGTCTAGTATGCGTACCATAATGTTTACAATTGAATTTTTTTACAGCCTATTGTCTCGTCAACACATAACCAACGAAACTGTTTTTTCAATATGCGTTACATTTTCTTTTCCACGTCATCGCGTACAAATGCAACATGCTTACGTGTCGTTTTCTCCGTTGACAACCGCAACTCGGGATTGTATTTGTCCCAAAAATCCTTAAACGGTTGTTTATCGAGTAAGCCTAGTGGCAAATTACAGTTTATCAACATAAGAATTACATAAAAAAATGCACTTCTCGATGGTATGCCCAATTTTCGTTTTCTATGCTGTGCGGAATTTACGTGTCTTGTACAGGTCCACTTCTTATTTGACATCAAATGTGTTTTTCACACTTTACAAACTATCTTACCCCCGTTGTAAAACAAATCGGGAAAGTCAGAAATAAACTTATTTACTATGTCTTGAAAGGGTCGTTTTTTAGCCTTCGACATGTTCACTAAAAACTTAAATTAATAACTACGTTTGTATCAATAAAATCAAAACGCACTACACTAAATAATAACTACAATTAATAAAATCAACACGCCCTATCCGCTATCCAATGCTAAACTAAACTGAGTGATGATGATTTGTCGTGTCGTATCATAATCGACCAGCCCTCCCCGCCCACCTAAACACAGTCACACCGCCGCTGCGATTGCTCTCCAGTTACCGGGCTCTAATCATCAATTGAAGGCGATATTTAACAGCTACATTCTCATAACATTTAAGTTCAAGCAAATACATTACAAACAATATTACAAACCAGATTCAATAAAAAGACGTATGTATATGTATGTATATATAGTTATTTATACACATCAAAAGGTTGTGACAGTGTAAGTACACCGTCTGCAGGCTGGAGATACAATTATTATTACGAGACGACCGCAAATTCAGATTGCTTACGACAAAGTCCCCAACATTAAACACATTACCATTATTAGTTATCATCTCTTGTACCAAAATAAATTAATCCGCATTGTCTTCCGGTTCTCAATGTGAAGTTAATAGTGCTGTCTTGCTTTAAGTATGAAACTGGGCCGGTCGTATTATTATGATTAAATATCGTTGGGATAAAGGGAGTCGCCTGGTGGATTAAATCCGGAAATGGAAATGTAACATGAAATTGAAGAAATGTCCTTTGGTTGGAGTTTATTTGATTTATTATTAGCTATGCAAGTAAAAATATGCTGCTTTTAAATAAGGAAACATAAATTCGTAATTTATTCTTACATACATAGCTACATTGAACTATTTTGCTGCTTTTGTCCATTACGAAAAATTGTAGAAGTAATTGACAAATGCTATAGTGAACAAAGGAGCGAAGGGACAAACAAATCCAAGTGTTTTAGTATTCAAATTTTATTTCAAGACTAAGGTCAATTCAAGTTTTGGGTATTCAAAAGTACGCGTGATGTGTAACCATAGAGAGTTCGCGTAATGTCAAAGTTCGAGGTTGGTTTCTATTCTTTCAATTTAATTCTCCATTAATTATTATTTACTCCTTATTTTTATTTAAACTACCAAATGAGTATCTGAGGGACACCCCCGGACCTACCAATCGTAAAAATTAATTAATTTAATTTAGAAAAGAATTTTTGCAGTATTTATAACTAAAGACCAGATTATATGCAAATGTGCATATTTTGCATATAATATGCATTTATCCCTTTCAATGCATATCTGACAGAATTTTGTATATTAATGCATAATTTCTGTTTTTTTTGGTTCACATATTTAAATAATAAAGAAAGCGTTATACGTAAATTGTAAAATACAAATTACATTAGTAAATACATAATCAAATATAAACAAAATTCTTTGAGCTTTCCCTTCCTGTTACGGGAGATGATAGTGCCGCTTAAAATTTGCATAATTTATTATTTCACGAACAGAGCCGGCTTTCTTTTTCGGTTGTGCGACACACGTGCAGAAAAATTTGGAGGGTGGGCAGTAAACAGCAACTTTCGAATTTACAACCCTTTCTCTAAATAATGTACGAATTTCCAGTTCGTATAGATTGTGAATAGTAGGAATTCCCGGTTTTATTATTTAATAGTAATCAAGTGCACGCATAAAAGAATTACCTTAAATTGGAGAGGACAATAGCCACTTTGTGTTTACCCCGACCGTTCAAAGCGATAGTGCGGCATTGTATGCGTTAAAGCTGTTTATTTAAGATATTGTTCAAATGCAGTTATTGTATGAAATTTTAGTAAATTGTGCGTCACTCTGTCTAATTTAAAATTTCCGATTTGCATCCAATCCACGGCCATTAAAGTTTACTTGCTATTGCCTACCGAGGTATTATCAAGAAGCTTTTATCTCAAAAGCGGCAAAGTTGTACCAGGTTGTACAGTGAAAATAAATGCAGCTTAAGTGTAAGTTTGTGGTTTCATTTAAATAAGTAAGTCAGTGCCTTAAAATGAGGAGTCACCCAAACAATCGTAAATACGAGTGTACAGTGAAAACGTTCATTCAATCATTCCGAAAGTTAATAGTGGTATATTGGCTTGGATCAAATCTCACTCTGAACTTCGTTTGGATAACTAAAAAGTGTTTTGTATGGTGTGTTGCAAAATTGTAAGTACTTTTTTCAAGGTTTTTTATTGTAATGTAAATTCAAAAAAAATACAAATATTTTGTGACTTGTAGGTAACGCTTAATTTGAGACTTAAATGATCTAGTAATCTTGAGTAAAATATCAATGTATCAAGTAAAATTTATGCAAGGTGTCGCTTTACAAATTCTAACCAGAGCTTACTGTTTGTTAACTGAAAAGTCAATATACACGGGGTTTAAAAAAAGACACGGAGACGTTGAAAGTTTTAATGTTGAATTTCTTGAAATATCCTTGAGAAAATTCAACTTGACCACTCTGTATATCGGTATTAAGGAATTTTTGACACGTGTGTAACACATTTGGGGATATACTTTTAACGTGGAAAAATTTATTGACACATCATTTCTAAGATTAGTGTTGAAATTTTATATTATTCTCTTCAGATCCCCTGTGAAAAAAAATTTCAAGTAGACCAACATATCAAGACATCTTCACACGCTGCAAAACAGAAAAATTGTAGAGTAAAGAACCAGTCAATTTTATAGTGCATTGAATTGGGAACAAAGAAAACCGTCCAGAAACTATTTAATGAAGAGTTATGTCGCGCTTTAGTTAGTGCTGATATTCCCCTTAATAAGTTGAATGATACAAACTTTAAGTCGTTTCTTCAAAAATATTGTACACATAACATTCTCGATGAAAGTATCTTAAGAAAAGGTGAAGTGGGTAGTACTTATACTGACACAGTAAACAAAATAAGAAAATTAATCGGAGGCAATCATTTTTATATAGTAGTCGATGAGACAACGGATAATGCTGGGCGTTACATAGCTCACCAAACAATGCAACAATTTCAAGATTTATTCAAGAGGGATTAAGTAATTTTCTTTGCCTTAAGCAGCTCCTTTGGAAAAAGCATTACTTCTAGTGTCAGACGCGGCACCATATATGGTTCGAACTGCGTACAATTTGGAGATGTTCTATCCCAACCTACTTCATGTCACATGCCTTACTCATGGCCTCAAGAGGATTGCTGAAGAAATACGGAACCAATCTCCTCTGGTCAATGAATTAATTAGTAATGTGAAGAAAGTGGTTTTAAAAGCTCCGCTACGTATCCAGATGCACAAGGACCGACTACCAGATACACCACTTCCTCTTTAACCCATAACCACAAGATGGGGGCTATGGTTGAATGCTGTCATATTTTATGCGGATCATTTTGCAGAAATAAAAAACCGTCCTTTCGGAGATTACGGATTCTTCTCGATGTGTTGCGGAATCGCATAGATTGTTCAACGAGAAACTACTGCCCCAGCAATTGTCATTCATTAAATGCAACAATAGTTTTGTTCTAGCAACTATTTCAGCATTGGAGAACACAACTTTGAGTTTAACAGAATCCGTTGAATTTGTGGACGAATTTCAACAATCATGTGCTAAAGTGCAGGGGAAAATCGGACTTATCATAAATAAAAAATGCGAAAGTATGATTTCGAAAAATACGGGATACATGTTAAAAGAAGTTGCTAACATATTAAAAGGTGATTTTAACGAAACATGTAGCTTAAGTGCGGAAACAATGTATAGACTAAAAAATGCGCCAATAACTTTAGTAGATGTGGAAAGGACATTTTCAGTGTATAAACATATGTTCACAGATAAACAACATAATTTTTTACTAGAAAATTTTGAAATATAGTAATAAAGTGCTTTTATAATAAAAATTAGTAATAAATTATTCATGTTCGTTGATATTTGGATGTATTTTAAGATCTTTTTAGACTTTAGTGTAATTTTAAATGTGTTATTTTGTTACCTGCATTATAATATATTATCTTAGTACACCATGTTTGTTTTTAATAAACCTGAATTACATTTTTATTTGAAATTTTTAGTTGTATATTTGTTCGTTTTTGTTTTTGCATATTTTGACGAAAAAGCGTGCATATACATGCGCATATTTATAATTTTTTTTGGTGCATATAATCCGGCCTTTATTTATAACATAACTCGCGTTAATAGACATTTATCAAATAGTCAACAAACATTTAAGTTAATCATTTTGGAACCATTTTTATGCATCGCCCTTAATAGTGATAGATACGACGAATCGTTCAATAACGCAATTTATCCCGGCTTATTTTAATTGCGATTGAAATGCGACCTACGTCGCCGATTTTATAGCTGTTTTACTTTCGCCATTAGCCACCAATCTTCCTTTTCGCGCCCTCTATTTCGCCCTGTTCATAGTTTCCTTTTCGCTTTCCCCGTACTAGTCCATTTTTTTGTCTCTCTTCTCTAAATACAGTCTTGGCATTTATATTGATATTAATGTCCCCTTTTTCACGTTTCCATTCGAAATTTTATTAATGTCAACCGGCGGACATCTGAAAATCGATAGGTGACATTTTAATAACACCACATGGACTGGCTTTTAGAGATCGTGCAGACGGAGAATACGCGGTAATGCCGGTCGGTAGCCCCTTTTCAAAGTCATACGGGAAAAAGGTTAAATGGAAAGTTAATTCATTATAAGGGTGCGACGTGATATTATAAGTTAAGCTTGTTTTGAATCCGCTTGAAATATATAAATTGATAATAGACTGAGATATAATGATAGTATTATTATTATTACTACACATGTTGCAAGCAGAGGATAAACCTATTTTGCTGATACAGAATATAAAGACAAAACATACAAAGAGTACACAGAGTTATAAAGTAAGTAGAGCATTCGCAATGTTTGCAAATGCAATAGATGTATCAAGAAACAAAGGAAACTGTAAAGTTCAGAAGTCTGGACGAGGCACAAACACTGCACTAAAATTGTTGTCTATACGTGTCATACAAGTTCTTAAAGGTATTTAATGTTGACGCGGATACTATCTCATTAGTCAAACTGTTTCATCCGTGATACACCCGATTGCAAATGCAGTTCTGGTGAATAGATGTATTGAAGTTCTCATGGGATAATTTTAGGGAATGACCACGTAGTCTATCCACTGCATTTAATGTAAATATATGGTCCATATTCACGGAGAATCCACCATGAAACACGTGTCGGGTGAAAATCACGTGTATACATCGCTCGTCCACGCTGAACATTTTCGAGTAAGTGAAACAGTTCCCTAAAATCCTTACCACAATTCTTTACTCGTACTGGACGCACGTTTCGATAGCCAAGCTATTATTATCAGCAGTAAAACTGAATTTATTTAGTGAACTGCTTTAGTGCCACAGATTTCGAGTACTTGATTATTTTCGAGTAAGGTTTTATCACGAACGAATGTAGGTGACCATATGATTGCAGCAGATTCCAGGATGGGTCTAATGCAGGTGATAGGTATAGCTGTTTTACCAAAGCCAAGCTCGGAGATTGAAATGATTTCTTGAACATGTAAAGCCTGGAATTAGCCTTATTGTTAAAGTTAGATACATGTGCTGACCATGGCAGATCCGATGTGACCGTTATTCCCAGGTCTTCGTGGCGTTCCACCGTCTGGATTTGTTAGGACAAGATGAAGTATAGGTGGCGTCGGGTTGCTCTTCTTCAAACGAAGAATACCACATTTGCTAAGGTTTAAAGGAATCAACCTGTTGTCACACTAGGATTAGATAGAGTTGAGGTCAGTAACCACATTTTGCGTAATTATTGTAACAAAATCAAAGAGTTGGGCAGAACTTCTAGACGAAACCCAGCGTTGAAACTGTTTTAAAAAAAGAATGTATTAAAATTTAGAACTGCTATCGTCAGCGCAATAAAATATAGAAAAAGGGAAAATTATCCGTTGCATATCAAAATTGCAAAGTTAAAGCAAGATATATTAAACGGACCACAGCATATTTGCGGCTCTCACGAGAATTGTTCGGCGTATTTCTGCAAAGGCCTAAAAGAGGAAGAAAAGAATTTGAATCCACAATTTTTGAAGAAAAGATTTCTGTTTGAATCCTTCAGTAGAGCCTTAAACAGAGTTGCATATAATGCTGCGAGTTTATTGTGTGATGTGGATAGTAACGCAGCTGAAACATATAATTCCATCGTTAATAAATTTATAGGAGGAAAAAGAATAAACTTTTCCTTGGGTTCATCCTACAAATATAGATGCTACGCGGCAGATATATCATATAATTGTGGGGGTGATTTCGTCAATACTTTAGAAAAATATATAAATTGTGGAAAATCCTGGTATCTATACTGAAAAGTACTCAAATTTAAAAATACTAAAAGATAGAAAGCCTAGAGTTATTAAAACACACAAGATTTCTACAAGTTGCGAAGCAGATTCAGATTACGGATTCGTAGACGACAACATACCTGATAAAAACGAACAAGAACTAAAAATAATGAAAGAAAAGTTTATAGAAAATATTATGTCAGCCAACATCGCTTCAGTCGAAGAAAGAACGAGGGGACAATCAGACAATCCTGTGTGGTTTGAAGAAAAAAGTTATCGTTTAACGGCAAGTAATTTCGGAAAAGTATGTAATATGAGGAAAAGTACCAGTACGGCAAATACAGTTAAAAATATTTTATATGCTCCGAAATTACATGATATAGTTAAATCTCTTCAGCATGTGATCGAATATGAGGTGAGAGCTAGAATACAGTTTGAGCATGTTTATAAAAAAAATGTGGAATGTTGCGGGTTATTTGTGCACAAAAATCTAAAGTATTTAGCGGCATCCCCTGACGGTCTTGTTGACGAAGATGCGATATTAGAGATAAAGCGTCCTTCAAGTGCAAAAGATATGACTATAGAGGAAGCAATTAAAAGCAAAAAAATACAGTATTGTTTTATAGGTAATAATAACCAAATACACTTGAAGGAGCAGCACACGTATATGTTTCAAATTCAGGGACAATTGGAAATCACAAATCGTGATACGTGTTATTTTGTAATTTATACAGACAAAGCTTTTCATTGTGAGATTATTCACAGAAACAAAAGTTTTTGGAACAAAATACTACCAAAGTTGGAAAACTTTTCAGCTCTACTATCTGAAATTGTCTTACATTGTACAAAATGCATCACAAACATCTGATTTTGATACTTTTAAATTAATGCAAATCAAATCCCTTCCTAATTAAATAGGTATATTGACACGTGGATGCCTATAAATTTCAATCAGCGTAGAAAACCGAAAAACGACAAAAAAGAAAATCCCTAAATTAATAGCGGCTATAATGCGAATTAATTAAATTATATTTGTAATCACGGACCAGTAATGGAGGTTACTGAGTTAATTTATGGAAGTGCGGAAGGGCAGGAGGGCAAGAGGGGGACGAGAAGAAGTCTGGATGAGATAGGCGACGAAGAAGGGGAACGATGGAGGAAGAGAAACGAGGCGAACACGGGGAAAGGCGAGAGGATAGCATCAGCCAGCTGAGAAATTCAGTCCGTAGCAGAGCAGCGACGCAATAAATTTGAAATTGTAATATCTGTAATGAAAGCAGGCGAAACGACGATAAGTCGGAGTGATAGCACCGCGTCGCACTTCACGATTTACTTTTACAATTTACAGCGCGTAAGGTTTACTCGCTGAACCGGTGCACGTTACTTTAAAATGTTTACAACATGGATCAGTCTAGCGTACGAAAACGAATGATTTGTAAAATGTCGATATCAAAAATAAATACAAAGGAAGTGCACTCTTTCTAAATGAAACTAGGCACGCAGAGAAACGTTTACTTGTATCAAGGCTGTTTCAATTATCCACACTACGATAACTGTTTTAAATCAAAAGAAATAGTTTCTTAGCGTTTTTTTTCTCCGCTTAAGAGAAGTAAAGGGTGTTTTAATAAGGGTGCAAGATTTGAAGGGGTGAGTTTCTGTAGCAAAGTTCTGAAATATTTATTGAGTTATAATGTAGACATTTAGGAATTATGAATGGAACAATACATCTGGTAAATGGCCGCCACGGCTTTGCTGGCATATGCGTACTCTTTTGGTGAAATTTTCAATAACGGTGTTGCATACATGTGGCGGTATTTCGTCGATACAGCCTCTAATTTCGGCCTTCAATGCTTCGGTGGTCGCGGGTTTGCCGGCATAAACCTGTGACTTCAAATAACTCCACAGCCAAAAGTCCAAAGGTGTTAAATCACAAGAGCGTGGCGGCCAATTCTGGTCACCAAACCGAAAGATGACACGGCCAGGAAAAGTCTCGTGTAAGACCGCCAATGTTTCACAAGCTCTCCGTCTATTTCCAAAAACCTCAAACTTGGATTCGTCAGTCCACAAAACGCTTTTAAAATCGTCCACTGTCCAATTTCAATGAGCTTGTGCCCATTTCAGTCGTTTCAGCCTATTTCCTCTTCGGAGTAACGGTTTTCGACAAGCCACTCGCCCATGCAACCCAGCCTCTTTCAGCCGACGTTTCACAGTACTCACAGAAACTTTGGAGTCTCGCCCATTATTGAATTCTGCAGCAATTTCTGATGATGTTAGTCTTCTATTGCGCTTACTAATTATTTTTATCTTCCGTAGGAGTCGTTTTTCTTTACGGTCCTGGCCGATTACGTTCTTGCACGTCGCTGGTTGTCTTAAATCGAACTATAGTATCATGTACTGTAGATTTTTTTATTTTTAATTTATCCGCAATCCGTCTTTCTGCGTACCCTTCCTGATGCAAGGTAATAATAGCAGATCGTTTTGAAACAGCTTGAGGCTTTCCACGGGGCATTTTAAGCAATCAAACAGAAATTATTTTATTTTTCACTTGCACAACCACAGATACTTTCACAATAACAATCTCTTTAGAACTACTGCGTTTACAAATGTTATAATACTTTATAAAGGGTCTAGGAATATTTCTAGGTAACACGAGTGAATCAGCTAACCCTCCTAGGGATTATTATAAAGCTTTATTGTCACTGTAATTATTGGGGATTTCCAACATAATTATATATTTTATGATAAAGGTCTTATAATAGACAAATACTACCTGGAAATTGGTAAAAGGCTTCCAAAAAAGGTTAGTTTTAATAATTCCTCACAGAAATGTATATTATATAATTTTAAAATTTTTTCCTAAACAGTTAATATAATTTGTCAGTTTGCCCGAACTTCCATGAACGGTACTGTACGTATCTCGTTTTCCTATCCTTAGCACGAGGACATTCGAAGCACCTTCCTTGCTGATTTGGTTTTCTCTTCTTTGGACTTGGTTTTATATGTTCACCTAAAACTTTTCTAATACTGCCTCGTAAATCGCGTGTCGGTCTTGGGTTGGACACCCTATTCTTTTGATGCCCCTCTATTAATTGCAGGCCTAAGTTTTTAAGAAAAATCCTTCTTCCGATCTTTAGACCGTTGTTGTTCTCTCGATATATAATTTGACTATTAATCCCAGCAGTATTTAATAAAGAGAAAAAAACTGTAAGCGGCCAGCAGCGACTATTGCGTGCAACCTTATAAGAAGCAGATAGTTCATCGACCATATCAACGCCACATTTAGTCGAATTATAAAAAAAAAATGATTTCAGGTAGCTTCTTTTCGGAATCATCAACTGCATTATCGTGGTGAAGTGACGATATTAGAAGAACTACCTTTCCTTTCTTTGGTACGTAAGAAACAATTGTGTATCCTTCTTGAAAACCAAAGATGCTGGAATATTGTTCCCTATCTTTAACTCTCAGAAATTCAGCAGGTAGGTCCGGTTTATTCTTTCTCATGATACCAACTGCAGTAAGTTTGTGAGCGTCTCGGAGTTGTAGCAAAAGACTGTGATTAGTATACCAATTGTCAAATGTGATGTTACGTTTTATACCCGACACCGGAACAACAAGGCGATTTACTATATCTTTCGGACTATTCCTAAGGCGAAAGGGACCCTCAGGCTGTTGTCCTACATATAGCTCCATATTCAAAACATAGTAGGTGCGTGCATCTACTAGAGCATACACTTTTATGCCATATTTTGCCAGCTTATTCGGCAAATATTGGCGAAAGGAACATCTGCCTCTAAATGACTCAAATTTTTCATGCATAGTCAGATACTGAGATGGCGTATAAGCGGTTCGGCAGTCATCGACAAATTTCTCAACAGCCGCTCTTATGTGAGCTAGTTTATCTAGCAATAACCTTTGCTGGCGATTATTTTTATCGTAAAATCGCAGACACGACACAAAGAAGGCAAATCGTCTTTGGCCCATTGTGAAAAACTTCTAACCCAGTACCATCAGTATTCCATAGGTCGCATAAATGACGATGATTGCTTTTGAATACACCTGGTAAATACAAAAGACCGAATACGGCTTTCACTTTTGGAATATTAGTTTTACCGTAATGAGGAGATTCTTTCCATTTTTCTGATTTTTCTTCAATTCTTTGATTGGTGTGTTCAACAATGTCAGCAATCATGTGTTCATCAATGAATAACAGAAAACATTCTAGGGGAGTCTTCGCATTTCTTGCACGCATACGTACTCCTGGTAAATGCGTAATAATATTTTCCGCTCTAGTTCTAACATTTCTATTGCTCATTTCTTTAGACCATTTCATTCCATTTTTCCCTCGAAGAAAACCTTCCACTTTGCTCCGTTTCACGTCTTCTGCGTCATCTTTTTTCCGAGATCTTCTCTCCTCTTCTTAATTTTCTCCATCTTGTTCCAAGTCAAGATAGTCACAATGTACACTTACATTATCTACTTCTCCATCATCCTCTGAATCCTCTTCATCTATCAATTCATCCTCACTTTCTAATTCTTCCCAAAGAGCCAAGGGACGCGCTTGCTCTTTTTCGTATTCGACCATTATTCGTACATGACAAATTAAATTAATCAAGCAATATATATATTCAAAACATTACTTACAGTCGCAAAATGCCTCTAACAACAAAAATTATCGCTCATAAATAATGTTGCGTATTCTGACAGGTGGTGTGTGAGACACCCCAAGTCACCTAGAAGCAATACTACTCCCACTAAATGCACTTTCATACTCTCACTTGTACTTGAATTGTATAGGCTAATATATTTCTTGATTGATTAATTGCGGCTCGTTGTGAGTTAATCGTAATTGGTGTCAATAAAAGTGGTCTATTACTCACAAAGTTTGTTTAATAATATCTATCAGCGCTACCGGTTTCAGAGACAAGCTCAGCCTCAGGCAACAAACTTTAAATTTAAAAACAGCAAGAATTATGTCAAAATTATATTTCTGAGAGCTACTGAGGCGCTGCAATCGTTTGAAGGGAAGTTCAAATGTTTGTTGAATTGTTTTAGGGAACTGGGGTTTGTCATACTCCACGTGTCAGATGCCGGGTTAAGGTCAGTTTCAAATTAATCTGTAAAGAGGTACTGAAATTATTTCTTTTCCGCTTAACTAAGCAATAAATATGTAACTTGTTTGACGAAAAATACCCTAACGTAAGAAGATGTTCGTTCACCATATACCTCAATGTTGCTCTTAAATAAAGTCCAAAGTATTGCCACAGCTGACTTTCATCTAAGATTGTGGCCGATCTTCTACGTAAATCCCGAATTACTGTTGTTTATTACAAAGTAAAACGACAGTCGCAAGCATTCCACGTACAAGATCGACAGTCGATTCCACAAGTTGCATATAACACAGTTGTTTCGGGATCGTATTCCTCCGGCGAGCCGTGACACGATTTAAAGCGATTAGCGGTGACTTTGTGCTAGACTGTACTGGAAGCTGAACGAAACCGGTCGCCATGGCAACGTACTAGTAGACGACGATGTAGTCGACTCAGTCGATAGTCCGTACTTCGCTGGAGCGCGTTGAGCGCCCTCTGGCGATCTGCAAGCGAAACTATTGCTATGCTCGTGTCGTCATAAACGTACAGTCACTTATATCTGCATCCGGACAAAATACACATAAAAGTTAAAATTTGAAGATGTATTTTTTTTTGCATTTATTATTAACAAAGTCCCAATATTTTGATTACATTATGTAACAGAAGTATAAAATTAGTTTAATGTCTTTGTCATACCAAAGAAATACTTCTATTTCTTTGGTATTTCGCCTAACTTCAATATATTTATTACAACGATCAATTAATAATTATATGTCCTTGTAAAATTAATCTAAAGTTTTTCCTTCAAAATGTTATGTCACAGCCGCTTGCAACTCACTATCGTTCTTAAAACGACGTCCCCTAAGGTCTATTTTTAAATGAGAAAATAAATGATAATCACTTGAAGCCGTGTTCGGACTCTACGGTGGATGTTCCAAATCTTGAAAGCCGCATTCGCAAATGGCAGCTTGTGAAATAGCGACAGTATGGATGGGCGCATTGTCGTCCAACAATCGAACACCTTTTGTCAATTTTCCTCGATAATCTGCTGAATATTGTTCCTCAATTTATGCAGGAAATTCCTTCGCTTTCAAACGGCGATCTGCTAATACCATTTCTTCAATAATTACAATGTTCTGGGGCGTTATCAGTTCAATTGGCTCATCATCTTCTCGGGATTCTTTCCCCAAACGGAAACATTTGCCTACTTTTTTACAGTGGAATATGAAGGAGATAAATCACCATAAACGCCGCCTAAACGTTGTTTAATGTGATTAGGTGTATGGCCTTCCTTTGTTAAAACTTTAATAACCGCGTGGTAGTCAATTTTCGTTACCTGAGACATTTTCATGCACTGTTCACGTTGTCTGACTGGCTACTAAAAATGACTATTCTTCGAGTCGAAATATACATATTGTAGGTCTCGCACATGTACAAATATGACGCAACGGAGTTTGTCAAGCCGAGAATTTATGGCGCCTACCTCGTACTACTTTGCTGAACAGTTCATGAAATGGACAACAGATCGAAAACTTCCTGGATGCTGGGATAGACAACATTCCTACAAATCCCTGACAGCAGTAGCGGCTGGTGTTGACGTAAATGGGAGTTCAACGACAAAGCTTCGATGTCCTGATATATTACTATATATGAGGGCATCGAAGCTTCGTCTTTGAACTCCCATTGCTGTCACCGTCAGCCGTTACTGCTTGACAGATCAACAGACCGCCAGCGATGAGGACAGTTTATGACTTTTAGTAGATCAACCAAAACCCAATAAACGGATTGGAGCAGAAGAATACTTAGAGGCGGAAATCTCGGCGCTGACCATTGCAACGCACTGCTTATTTGATCTCAAGATTTTAGGCAGAAACATCAACCTCTTTACCGATACTAAGCATGTAATATCAGCATTTAACATCAAATCTGCTGTCTACACTGCCACAAAGCTCTATTCTTAGTTTCTGAAACAAACAACATTAACATAATATGGTTGAAGGGCTTCGATGGAAATCCTTGTAGTGAAGAAAAGGACAGACTGGTTAATCGGGCTTCGAGTATGATGGTTGACGGCCTAGTAGTTTCCATTAAACCGCCTGTGTCTACGTTTTAAAAAGAGATTAAAACTATTATCCATGGATACTTACATACTTGAAATTGTCCAGAGGGATCCTTCGCACGGCTCTTCTGGATTGAACTAAACGAAGACCTGTTATGTAAGGGTTGCCAAGCTAAACACGAAACAGTATCCTGCGCTGGTGTCAATTAAAAGGTACTTGCTAGGTGGGAAGCGAACGCCTTGCCGTCATTAAAACGATTCCTCTGGGCTACATCTTAACCTATACCAAGGCAGTTGGTTGGTTGGCGGCCTAAAGGGTTCTCTAGCATATAGAGGATGCATATTGAGCCTATTGTGGTCTATATGATGTAAATTACATCTCATGCTCTAGTTATTTATAACCATGAAATCGAAAACTTGAAATAAGAGATACATATGTGTTCATGTAGATTTGCTTCGTAACGGAACGTCCGGATATAAATACAGGAAACTGCACAGATGTATACGTGCTAGAAAGTGACGCAATCGCGCATCTATCTCTCTCTCCTCTAGTTTCAACTTCTTCACTCGCCAACTACGCTGGTCTCACGTTCTACATCCATATGCGGCTTCCGCGGAATTAGCACGCCGACCGTTGAAACAATCGGTCTCATCAAGTGCTGCTCTCGCTGTATATGGCATGGGCATACAGCCGAGCGCTTGAATGGTCCTTCCTCCCCGTCACATTCGAACTGCCGTCGCGAAATATTTGCATATCCTGTGGACTTAAAGCGATTCGTTCTGAATCGCCTTGTTAGATGTTGAATTAATCTTCGGAGCGTTAAGATCTCGCTCTATTTACTGACGGGCATATAGAAAGGCGATGTCGTGGGTTCATGCGGGTATTAGGGTGTGTATTCGACGTATCTTCCGCGGCTTCTATTCCAATTTTGAGGGAGGGAGAGGGAAAATAACTTTTTGACTTTGATATTTGAGTTAAATTCTTTATTTCGAATTGGAAGAAGCAATCTAAAAGGAGCTGTTTTTCTATTTTTTTGATCCCGAAATAAAATAAGACTTTCTTAAGGCAATATGTGTAATAGTCATCTATAACTAGAAGCGTCTTAATTTTATTAAAAATAAGCGATTATAAACTGAAATGATTTGCAAGTGATTAGTAGAGCAACGCAAACTGCGCTGAAAGCCAGTGGCTGTCGCATAAAAGTTTACACAAAATAAACACGGCCGGGACAATTCGGTATAAGCGTCAGTATAACTGCGACTCGAAAGCCGATCTGTTGTGTATGCATCTACGCTGTCGTATACTATATCGTAGTTCTACGTTTGTTTCGAAAATTGTTCCTACGTCGCGAAAACGACCAAAGTTGGACACAATAAGAGAATTCATTGTAGAAATGCCTGATTTAAAGTGTGATGGCGCTAAAATTCAATGTGTAGTGTGTAAAATAGATTTAATGTGTTGGTCGAAAAGTGATTGTCTACGGCACGTAAATAGTGCAGGGCATGTTTCAAAAAAAAAATTCCACACAAGATTATGACAAATTTAAATTTAATTTATGTGTTTATTGCATGTTATTTACCATTTCATTTACTAAGGAAGAAAGCATACGTCTCGTTTTGGAATGAATATTCGGACTTTAAGTTACCAAGTGAGAGAACATTACAGAGAGTTGTGCCGTCTGCTCGTGAGCATGTCGAGAAAAGAATTAAATCGGAGTTGCAAGATAAAAAGCTGTGGTTATGTGTGGACGAAACAACAGATCGTAAAAAAACATTGTGTGGTTAATGTAATACGCACAATGGAACCACATCGACTGTCACCCTCAATTTTACTAGCTTCCAGACGAATACAACAATGCACTGCCGAAGTAATTTCAATGTTGGTGTTAAATACATTGGAAAAGTTTGAATTTTCGAGAAATCAACTGTTGATGTTTATGAGTGATGGTGCCGTAAACATGCTTGCTGTAGGTCGATCTCTTAAAAAACATTGTGCTAACTTGTTGCATATTACATGTAAAATTCATACTCTCAGTCTCGTAGCAGATAGTATCAGAAAATGTTATCCAGAGGTAGACGCTCTAATAGCACATACAAAAGCTGTGTTTGTAAAATCCCCAAAACGTATTCGGGAATTTCATAGACTATGCCCCGGTATTCCTGAATCACGACAACCTATTCTTACTCGTTGGGAAACATGGCTAGAGGCTGCATTTTTATTCTTAAATATTTTGAGAATATAAAGAACGTGATTTTAAAATTCGACCCAAAGGAAGCTGCGGCTGTCAAGGTAAGCCGCTTGAAATTTCAGGATAGTCAAGTTAAAACAGATTTGGAAATTATTCAGAACAATTACGTGGGATTAGCGGATGCGATAGGAAAACTACAAAATTCTTCGGTGTCGTAAGTGGAATCTTTGCAAATAGTGCAACTTGTTCACGCACAGCTATGCGCGATAGAAGACGCAAGAAATGTTTGTGTTTTAGAAAGGTTTGAAAATGTTTTAGATAAAGACTCTGATTTTGGCACATTAAGACAAATTTGTGAAGGTGCGTCAACAGAACCATTAAGTTATTTGAAAGATTATTTTACTTACGCAAATATAACATCACTAGATGTAGAACGTTCGTTTTCGGCATACAAAAACACTTTTTCTTCACGGCGCACTCACTTTGCCGAAACAACTTTGGAAACATATCTAATGTTACAAATATTAAATAGACATTATCCACTTTGTGATTTCACGGAGGAGTCTTAAAACGGTAAGTGTTTGAGCAGGTATCACATTTAATTTATTTTGTGTAAACTTTTATGCGCCAGCCACTGGCTTTCAGCGCAGTTGCGTTGCTCTAGTGATTAGAAAGTGAATCAGCATAACTGAAAATTTATATTTTCACTTTCGTAAGCACAACGTCACAACGATTTTAACTTGTTCAGCACAGACTGCCCCAGACACTCCATTTCTTTCTTGAATTGTTGTAAAATCATTATAGAAACTTGTGTGTGACATTTGTTCCAAAAATCTATTTGTAGACGGTTCGTAGAAATGATGAAATTGAAAATACAAACTGGAGATGGTGCTATTTTTGTTAATGTATTAACAATGACATTGATGGTCCCCATGACAACGAAATATATTTTATAAATAATTGACTGTGTGTTACGAATAATTTGTGCTAGTTTAGTTTGTGATCTTTATTGTTTTAATTCAATTTAATGGCAACGTGAATGGTGCATGCAGGACATATTCCAGTTTGCAGCCGATATTTCAGTTCTGAAAGTTTGTGCTTTCACCACACGGAAAAAATGATCTCCTGAATGGAGTTTACTATGAACAGAATTAATTCGTCCAATAATTTTGCGGTTCCTTTGTTGATATTGTCATACTATCTAATTTATTGAAATGCTTTAGTTTAAATTGTAATGTAACGAGGTAGGCGCCATAAATTCTCAGCCTGACAGGTTTATACAGGTTCGAACGCGTTCAAACTCCGTTGCGTCATAGTTGCACATGTGCGAGGTCTATTCTATGTATTGTTATGTTATGTTCAACGTTGTATCTGCGACAACAACAATTTCTCTCAGTTGTCACTTCGGTACTGACTAAATGTCAGTATGGCCACTCGTTGGTAACTAAATATTCCTCTTGGGGGGATAATTGGAAATTTCTTGGTTACCATCCCGCCTCAGCCAATCGTCCTTGCAGCGAGGACATTATAATTTAAATATAAGTCCAGATAATGATGAGTGTGGGGTATCATGGACAAATCTACTCGTTAGTTGATTTTTCTATTCACTTATTTCGTCCAAATTAATGTAAAAATCGTCTGGAACAAGCAACAGCATAAATTGCAAAGCACAACAGATAATATTTCATCAATTAAATCTTTATCTGAAAGGTTTCTGTAAATGAGCAGTGGATTTTCTCGTTTAAAGCTTGTTGGTGACAGTTCGGACCACAGAATCATCAACAAACAACCTCCTGGTTAAGTCACTGCATTCCTTCTCGTATGCTAATATCATTTGATTGAAAGTCATCGAAAAGCTAGTTTCTATTTGGGTAAAATTATCAAAATTGGCTGTGAAATAAAACAATCGCCGGTCTTTTGCGATTTAAAATAAAAGAAAGATGAACGACGCCATAAATTTTCATCAATCTTTATTCGGCCTTGGTTGAATCAAAGTTTGTCTTAAATCCAATCCCAAGATAAGTGTTCGTTTGTGTATTTAAAATCTTTATTAAAAAAGAGAAAAGGGTTGAATATCCGGAGCAGGCAGTTCCTGTGGTGGGTATATAAACAGAGGGTTTATATACATTGGCATCGTTCGAAAGTTTCAAGGTTAGTTAATTTTCAAATCTTAAAATTCGTTAATTTCATTTTACTGAGTTGGAAATTCATTCAAAAATTGCCGTAATGGTATCTAGGGATACCCCCGAATCTACAAGAATCATTTATTCGAATTAAATTAGAAAATTTAACAAAATTTGAGAAAAACCCCCGAGAAAGATATTTCATTATATTACGGCTCGAAGAGTAGTAGCTTTTAGTAGCCAACCAGACACGTGACTAGTGCATGAAAATGTCTCATGTAACGAAAATTGAGTGATGCACGGTCATTAAATTTTTAACAAAAGAAGGGCATACGCCTAATCACATCAAACAACGTTTAAACAGCGTTTATGGTGATTGACTTCGTTCATACTCCACTTTAAAAAAGCGGGCAAAATGTTTCCGTTTGGGGCAAGAATCCCTTGAAGATGATGAGCGCCCCTATCGGCCAATTGAACTGATAACGCCTTAAAACATTTCAATTATTGAAGACATTTCTGAAACAAGTATTCGCCGAATTCTTCGTAACCACTTGGATATGAATAAGATTATGACTGTGAATAAAATTGAACCTCGTACCAGAAAGGCGAAAGTCGTTCAATCAACGGAAAAGATGATGGTCGTAATATTCTGGGATTGTGGCGATATTTTACTCATTGACTTTACGGAGCGCAATACAACTGTCAACAGCACGTATTATGTGTTTTTGTTGCATGAATTGAGGGACAATATTCGTGCAAAACGTCGAGGAAAATTGACAGAAGGTGTTCGATTATTGCACGACAATGCACCCGTCCATACTGCCGCCATTTCACATACTGCCATCCGTGAATGCGGCTTTCAAGAATTGGAATATCCACCGTATAGTTCAGACATGGCTCCAAGTGGTTATTTATTTTTGCATTTAAAGAAAGACCTTAGGGGACGTTGTTTTAAGGACGATAGTGAGTTGCAAGGAGCTGTAATACAACATTTTGAAGGAAAAACTTTTTAGATTATTTTTACAAGGGTGTAGAATTATTAATTGATTGTTGTAATAAATGTATTGAAGTTAGGGAAGATTATATTGAAAAATAAAAATTGTTATATTTTACCTAATTTATTTTTTCTACGAGGGATGATGGTAAAATAAAGCTCCCATATTTTTTAAAAATAGATAGCATTCTTTATTTCCTTAACATTACACATCGTTTTAAAAGTAAAAACTTAAGCTATTTTTCGACATAATCGCCATTTCTATCCAAGCATTTTTGCAGACGGTGCTCCAACTTCTGTATCCCCATGACGTAAAATTCTGCCGCCAGTTAAAATCTTTTGGAAATCTCAGGAATCCGAAGAGCGAGTTGACGAATGGTGACCCTCCGATCTTCAAGCAGTATGCTCTCAACCTTTTCAACGATTTCCTCTGAAACTGATGGCCTTCTGCCCCGCTCTTCATCGTGAATTTCCGTCCGACCTCCAGTGAATTCCTTACACCATTTGCGGACGTGTTGAACAGTTATTCACTTTTCTCCATAAACTTCGGTTAATTGACGATGAATGTCTATAGGTGAAACCCCTTTCGCGTTTAAAAAACGTATCACAGCGCGAATTTCGCACCTGGCGGTAGCGGCGATCGCGAATTCCATCTCGGACGGCTGCTTAGCCAACACCAAGCGGCGTAGCGAAACGGGAGTGGTACGTATATAGAGTGGGGGAGCTGTTGCACACGCCAATGTTGTCGGATTTCGCCTAGCACATCTTATTGCTGCTGTAGGGCTTTGGGGACCTTATTTTACGATCAGACCAAGAATTTATGGTGTCTACCTCGTATTTGTAGTATAAATATACTTTCTAAACGAGCTATTTTTGCATTTCGCCTTAGCGTTTTATTAGCTATACTTATTCTCAATCTTGATCAGTTACCATCAGTTTTACACCCTACTTGAAAGCCCAAATGAACTTCCGGCGATAGTTCTTTGATAATAGCAAAATTATTTGCTTAAAATTTAAGCTAATTGCTAGATTTTATAGATGGCGGAAACAGTCGAAAAAATTAAAAAATCCTATTCTTCGTCCTTCTATTTACTGGAACTTAATTCAATATAGCAAATCCAAATGGGGACCACAAATCTTTCCCCTCGGTATTGGTGAATTTCGGCCTCATCGATTTAGAAACGTTGCGTGGCATTTGGAAAAAGTTTTAGAATAAGGTAACCGGGTTGCCGGTGGACTGGTGCGAGGTAAGTAGCGCGAACGAAGAAAAAACAATTTTAAAGTTACCCGGAACGTGGTTCTTCTTCTTCCCGCGTTACGCCCTATTAATTTTTCACAGGCCATCAAGGAATTTTTTTTTCTGTAGAAGGCGAAGGACTCTCGCGGGTTTCTTTCTTTTACGGCCGGTCGATTACTGCATTTACTTACGCGGAGGTCCCATCTGTATTAGCGACAAATTTATTACTTTTTTATACCAAAGCAAGCGGGGAAAAATCTATTACGTAGTACATGAATTATGTGGGTTATTTGGAAGAACATGAGAATTTTTTTTAATTCAGCGCTTTATATTTGTAGGAAAAATAAGCGAAAAGATCGTTTCGAATATTAAAAAAAGTTGTTGAAATTAGGAGGGATGATCGTAAAATAAGGTTCCCATATTTTTTAGAAATAGACAGCATTCTTTATTTCCTTAACATTACACATCGTTTTAAAGGTAAAAACTTAAGCTATTTTTTGATATAATCGCCATTTCCATCCAAGCATTTTTGCAGACGGTGTCCCAACTTCTGCATCCCCATGTCGTAAAATTCTGCCGCCAGTTAAAATCTTTTCAATTGTGGTGTTGGAAATCTCAGGAATCCGAAGAGCGAGTTGACGAATGGTGACCCTCCGATCTTCAAGCAGTATGCTCCCGACCATTTCAACGATTTCCTCTGAAACTGATGGTCTTCCGCTCCGCTCTTCATCGTGAATTTCCGTCCGACCTCCAGTGAATTCCCTACACTATTTGCGGACGTGTTGAACAGCTATATACTTTTCCCCATAAACTTTGGTTAATTGACGATGAATGTCTATAGGTGAAACCCCTCTCGCGATTAAAAAACGTATCACATCGCGAATTTCGCACCTGGCGGTAGCGGTGATCGGGAGTTCCATCTCGGACGGCTGCTTAGCCAACACTGAGCGGAGTAGCCAGACGGGAATGGTATGTATATAGAGTGGGAGAGCTGCTGCATACGCCAATGTTGTCGGATTTCACCTAACACGTCTTATTGCTGCTGTAAGGCTTTGGGAACCTTATTTTACGATCATCCCTCGTAGATTATACGCAAAGGTTCCTATTTGTATATGAAATTACATACAAGGATGTAGTGTAGTGGTGTGAAGAATTTTCTACGACTAAGTTCATCAGCGATGTTAGTGTTATGAACAAATTGAATGCATTGAATGGAATATACTCAATCGTAAAGCCTATTTATTCAAATTCTTCTTTTTAACCTATAGACAATTTTACAGGTCATGTTTTATCTTATAAAGGGCTACATTTACAGTGTTTAGCGCCTATTTATTGGATACTATAGATACGTATTGTAATATTATCAACCTTTTAGTAGACTTATATAGCATACTATCGGACATTGTCGAAGTTTCGCGAAAGTTGTAAAGAGGTCGGGCGGCTAGTATAGACACGGTACCACTTCGGCGAACCAGTTCAGTTCCTAAATAACAATTGAAGAGTAAGCATCTGAGAAGAAAAGTAAACAGTTTTAAGACGCCCGCTACCAGAGAAGCGCCCGCTTTGTTTCAGTGTGTCGCTTTGTGTTTTCGTCATTAAGGTCGTTGGAAAATGGAAAGATTTTTATTAAATAAGGAAGTCGACAGTTCAAGTGAGAGGGGCAGCAAAGAAACAGAAATATCGTAAATACGTTGATTCGTCGATTTGAATTTTGGCTTTACCTCAGTAGAAGTAAACAATGAAGAGAGACCGCAGTGTGTGCTCTGTTTAAAAGTTCTAGTGACCGAGCGTATCCTCCCAAGTAAGCTAAAGCGACATCTCGTGACCAATCACTCTAACACGGTTGAAAAATTTCGCAAAAAGCAAAAAAGTGTGTTTAGTAAACAAGTCTCAGTACCAAGCAACGCACTGCTAGCATCTTTTAAGGTGGCATACAGAGTGACGAAGTGCAAAAAGCCTCACACCATTGCAGAAGAGCTTATTCTACCAGCTGCTCTTGACATGGTTAATATTATGCTGGGAGAATCGGCGGGAAAATTCATTTCAAAGGTACCTCTGTCCAACAACACTATTAGTCGAAGAATCATATAGCTTGCCATACTACTGTAGTTCACGATGGCTTTCACGTGGCAACGTCTTACATCGTGCATTCGAGCTACGTCAAGAAATTCACACTTTTCTATGAGGGGAAGGTCATGAAAACTCCAGGTACTTTGCCGAACTCGACTTTTTGCTGAAACTAGCGTATTTGTCCGATATATTTGACAAGCTGAATGCCTTAAATCTGTCTCTGCAAGGCAATAACATGCACATTTTGAATCTTTTGGAGAAGGTTGCGGAATGCTGTTCCTTTTCAAGGAACACTTCTCAAAGCTCACTGACTGGTTTGCAAAATACGAGGGTAAGTCAAAAATTACTTACACTTTTAGTTCTACAACTGCATTAAACAAAGATAGGTGTACAACAGATACATTATTTTTCGATATAGTCTCCACCTTTAGCAATGCACTTGGTCCAGCGAGCCACAAGCTTTCGTATGCCTTCCTGGTAGAAGGTTTTCGGTTGGTCGTGAAGCTACCTTTGCACCGCATCCCGAACGTCTGTGTCCGAAGCAAATCTGCGACTTCTCAAAGCTTCCTTGAGCGGTCCAAAGAGATGAAAGTCTATGGTAACTCGCCTATTTGCTGTAACCGTCTCTCGAGCTTGCTGAATGTTGTCGTCGGTGGTCGGGGTTGACGGCCTTCCAGCTCATTCTTTTTGTGTTACACTCGGGCGGCCATTTTGAAACATTTCGATCCACAAAAAAACGCTTTCACGAGATAAAGCACTGTCCCCGTATTGTGACAAAAGTCTCCGATGAATTTCAGCACCTTTCACAAACTTGCAAACTAATAGCGGAGGTGACATGCTTATGCTGTTGTAGCTAGCAGACAAATAACGCGATCGTGATTAAATTCCGCACACATGACCACAGAGGCGTCAACTCAACGCATGAGCAAGCGGCCGCCGCTACGATAACCTTCAAAGCTTGTTATGACGAAAGTGTAGATAGTTTCCGTGCTGAACCTTCACCAGAATTCACTTCGCAGGAAGAAAAGAGTCTAATTGAACTCTCTTGCGACAACAGTCTGAAAACAAAATTTGCTTCTTCCGATTTAATGGAGTTTTGGATATCAATCAAAAATGAAGATCCAATTCTGAGTTCAAAAGTTGCGACAACCTATGTGTGGCGGTCAGCAAACTCACCCATCACATTAACTTACTTGTCATCGAAGGTTTTCACCATTAATTTCATATTTTTCGTGTATTTTCATATTTTAGTTTGATGGTTCTTGTGATTTAATTTTAATAAATGTGAGCTTCACATTGTGAGATTTATCTTATATTTTTAAAAGGGCGCCGTGAGGAAGTACTTAACCTGTAAGTGCGTCACGAGCTGATAAAGTTTGGGAACCTCTGCACTTCCGACTACAAACTACAGACAACAGACATTCAATGCTATTATACTGAGCTGCTATTAAAATTGTTATTTGTATATGCAAGTCATCAGTTGTACAATTTTAACAACAGAATAATTAAACAAAATAAGAACTTGCTATTTTTGTCCAGATGCAACAGTGGTAAAGAATGTTGTAAAATAACAGACTGTTGAATAACAACTCAGCACTACTAGTGTGTAGTCTACTGTTGATTGTACTGATGCCATTTTTTTGGTCAGTTTCACATCAGTGCTTTTAGTATAAGGAATGCCTCTATATTTCCTTATCAATGATATTTTAAATGAAACTATTGCAATTCATCTTGTTTATGCCATATTTTGACTACAGGTATGATAAAATCATAATACTTTTAGTGAGTTTGATAGGACGAAATGTTAACATTGACACGGGAAAATCACCAGGTATAAACCTTATATCAAAAGAGTCAAATTTATCCCTACAAATTTCAAACAGCGTTCTTCATTACTCCTTGTATGCAGGTACGACGAAGCTTTCCCATCTCGAGATTAGAACATAAACCGTAAGATGCTCTTTGGCTAGAAGTCACGATTCCTTAAACTTCGTCTACCTCCATCAACGGATGAGAACGACATCGTCGACACCTCGGCCTCCTAACACATCAGACGAGGTCTTAAGTTTTTATCCTTATAATTGTTTCAGCGCGTCTGAAAATAAAATAAGCCCCGATAAGTCCGTCGGAATCTGGAATTCCTCGCTTTTGTCGTGAAAGTAAATCGAGCGTGTCACTATTAGTAACTGGTAGGAAAACTGGCGGAGGAAACGGGAGAAAGAAAAGAAAACGAGTAGGTCGTCGGTCTTCGCCTCGTCGTAGGAAAAGGCTTTTTAATTTTCTCTTTAATTCGTCTCTGTTTAATTTAAAAATCGCTCTGGCGGAGAACAGTTAATTTCTTTTATTATGATATACGTAGCTCGAACGAATTTTACTCTATTCTAGCGTAGCGAAACGTAGATTTAAAGTGTACTTGTCCGCAACCGATTCACGTGAAATAGAAGGCGGATGAATTATATCTGCTTAGAAGCTGCTCGATTTACAGATAGTGATATATAAATATAGCAGCCACCATTATGTTATAGTTAAAACAAAGTGGAAAATTGAAAAATAAGATTATTTAATGAACAAATACCGCTTCTACGAGGTAGGTGCCATAAATTCTCCGCACGATAGAAAAAATTAACTTGGTAGGATATATTTTTATTTTTCAATATAATCTCCCCTAACTTTAATACATTTACTACAATGATCAATGAATAATTCTATACCCTTGTAAAAATAATCTGAAGTTTTTCCCTCAAATTGTTGTATTACAGCTGCTTGCAACTCGCTATTGTCCTTAAAACGACGTCCCCTAAGATCTTTCTTTAAATGAGAAAATAAATAAGAATCATTGTTTCATTTCTTGTGACAATGGACTTCAAAATCGGTTTCGGGTCCTCCAAACATGTTTAAAAACTTGAGCGATAACCATTTTGCATTAATCTTATTCATACCCAAATGAATTTTCCTTAATGCAATTTATTAAGACATTGATTAATTAATTTTCATTTTACAATTCCAGCATTACGCGTCTAGGCTAATTGAAATCAAACAGTAAAGTATCTCCGAAAAATTGCCTTGAAACTAAAAATACACAAACGAGCACTTCATTAATTTATTCGAAAGTGTCTCAGAATCTTGCTCTATGATCATTTGGTCTAATTAACAAGGAATAATCTGGGCAAACAGCGGTAACAGTCAGTGTAGTAGATATGTGGTGCGGAGTCGGCGATTATTTATTTCACGCGTTCACAGCGTCAGTACTAAATCGATGCTATATGAGAGTAGTTCCGTGTATACGTAGGCTGTCGTAACTTATTTCGTAATTGTACGCTTATGTTTGCTTTAAAAATGTCGCAGTTAGGTACGTCGCGAAAACGACCAATGGAAGACACAGTTAAAAACTTGATAGTGGACATGCCGGACTTAATTTTCAATGGCGCCAAAAATTCAATGTCTAGTTTGTAAAATCCCTTTAATATGTTGGTCCAGAAGCCATTGTCAACGTCACATCGAAAGCAAACAGCATTCTTCTGCAAAAAGTGACATACGACACCAAGAAAAATTTACATTTGATTTATGTGTTATTCTTATTTCATGTAATCTACCGTTTCGTTTACCAGACAAAGAAGCATTTGTCTCTTTCTGGAATAAATATGCGGACTGTAAATTACCTAGTCGGACATCGATACGAAATGTAGTGCCATTTGCTCGTGAACATATAGAAAAAACAATGAAAACGGAATTGAAAGATAAAAAACTGTGGCTGTGTGTGGACGAAACAACATATCGTCAAAAACATTGTGTGGTTAATGTAATGGTACGTACAATGGAACCACATCAACCGTCATCCTCCTTCTTACTTGCTTCCAAAAGAGTTATAAATTGTAATACCGATGAGATTTTAAAGGTGGTGTTGAACTCATTGAACAAATTTGTTCAAGTTTCAACTAAGCAACTTTTAATGTTTATGATGGTGCCGCAAACATGCGTTCTTTGGGCCGATCTCTTAAAGAACACAGTGATAACCTCTTACATGTAACGTGTAAAATCCATACTCTAAATCTAGCGACACAAACTTTTCCTACATGTTTTCCACTAGTAAATGCATTGATTACTAGTACAAAAGCAGTGTTTCTAACGTCCCCGAAACGTACCCGACTATTTCACAAACTGTGTCCTGATTTACCTGAACCACCACAGCCGATTGTTACACGTTGGGGAACATGGTTGCAGGCTGCGTTTTACTGCAACAAATATTTTGATCAAGTAAAGAAGGTAGTTTTAAAATTCAATCCGACAGAAGCTGCAGCAATCAAGAAAAGCCAGGAAATATTTCAAGATAGTCAGGTTAAAAGAGATTTACAAACTATTCACAACAATTACTTCGGACTAGCGGAGGGAATAGAAAAATTACAAAATGTTTCGATGTCGTTAGTGGATTCTGTTCAAATTGTGAATGATGTTCACGCACAGTTATGCGCTGCAGAAGGCGAAACAAATTGGTGTGTAATACGAAAATTTGAAAGTGTTTTAGAGAAAGACTCCGATTTTCTTATCTTAAGACAAATTTGTGAAGGTGCGTGTGTAGATGCATTAAGTTGTTCCAAAGATTATTTTAAATATGCAAATATATCATCGCTAGATGTCAAACGGTCGTTTTCGGCATTAAAAAACATTTATTCCGCACGTCGTACTCACTTGACTGAAGCAGCTGTAGAAACATATCTAATGATTCAAATATTTAAGAGATGTTACCCAGTTTGTGATTTCACGGAAGACTGTGAAAACGGTAAGTGTTTCAGCACGTTTAATAATTTATTTCTTACCTTCTATTTTATGTGTAAACATTTATGCGCTCGCCACGCTTCTGATTGTTACCGCATATTTTCCCAGGTTAACAATGAATGATGTAAATATTGCGGAAATTGGGAACTATATATAATCTTCCATGAAAGAGTTAGTTACGTTGTTTATTAACTAAAATTCAATTAAAAAATAGACGAGTACACATTTTTTTCAAGTACAGCCCGCCACGAATCAAATGAATCATATTGCTGATCGTTCTCGAAATCGTTAATCATCAAATTCTCAGTTGCATATTGATACAGGATTAGTTTCATTTGAAAGGACACGGGCGCATTCATAGGCAATACCCAGCTGCGCGTTGTATGTAATATGTAGACACGACTAAAATTGGCAGTAATATTAGCGGCCTGGTTTCATTCATTAGTTAATGGGCTTACAACGCTTTTACATTCATTATAAATTTGATGCATTTCCGAAACTCACTGGATACAACTAAATAGTACCTACAGCCAAATCACTTTATCGTGATGGAATACCGTTTTCTATTAGCCCACACTGATAGGATACTCTACATGTACAATTTACTGTTTTTCTGAACCAGGATTAAAATGTGATGTATGTGAATGTATATGTACGTGTATAGTTTTCGTGGCTGTCTTTTTAGAAATTTTACTATTTTGAAGAGAATTACTAATTGGAGATTTGATTTTTTTGCATGTTACAATTTAGTTTGCCTTTTGAACATACGAGAATGGTATGACAAGCATCCGTGTTTGGAAACAGATGACGTTTTGTGTTAAAAGCTGTATTATCGACTATGAATACTATTGTTTAGTCGACGTCTGTCAAAATTTCGGAGAGATCCATCGAGTGGCGTTGTTTTGAGAACTGTTGAAAGTGAGCATCTTATGGAATCATGGAAAAAGAGCAATACGGGTCAGTGATTCGATTTAATTTCATGGATGGGAAAACGTTTGCAAAAATCAAAGAGAAGTTAGATGCAGTTTATAAGGACCATGTACCTTCGATGACTACCATAAGATACTGGTTTAATGAATTTAAGCGTGACCGAACATCCTTCTTTGATGAGGAGCGGGCAGGTCGTCCCACTGAGGTGGACGATATAATCAATGAAGTTGATGATATCGTGGTAGTAGTGATAGCAATATGAATGAGTTTCTGCAGCATTATGTGGCTGTAGATGATACATGGATACATCACTACATGCCAGAAACCAAAGGTCAGTCGGCAAAATGGGCTTTTCTTTGCGAACATGCACCAAAGAAAGCAAAGACGATTCCATCATCCGGAAAACTTATGGCGACGACTTTTCGGGATTTGCAAGGCACAATCTTAATTGATTATTTAGAGAAGGGTGGGATAATCACGGGACAGTACTATGCTGATTTATTGAACCGATTCGACGCTGAACTCAAGAGAAAAAGGCCACACCTAGCGAAGAAACAAACTCACTACCATCGTGATAACGCCCCGGGCCACTCATTGGAAATTGCGACAGCAAAACTAGATTAGTTACGGTACGAATTGGTGCCCTATCCACCACATTCACCAGATTTGGCCCCCTGTGATTTCTTTCTTTTTCCAAACTTACCAAGTTAATTGTCTACCGTATTTTGCATAGGTGGCTTGGCTTAACTGTGTTCCACTAAGTGTGACGGGTGGGCTTCTCTCTTGAAAAAATTCTTGTTGAATTTAATGCAATTGTGTTTGTCCTTTACACAACTGCGCGTTAATTATTGTAATAAGCGATGTGTGCGTTAAATTTAACTTTTCTTTTGTTGTAAGCTCATTATGGTAATAGTTAACACAAACTAGTGTTATACACCATCAGAGATGTACGTGCCACACTGAAGAGTTGTAAAAATTGCTATAAGTACAGTTAAAAATTAAAATAATTATATAATTGTAATCTTAAGCAATTTGGAAAGTCTCTAATCGACTTTAATTCTCTTCAATTTATAAATTACCTGCTTTGTGTAAGGAATATTTGCTAAATTCTGTAGGATTTCATATGAATATTCATGTGAAATCCTACAGAATTTATCAATTTAAATCAATTTTTGTTTTATATATTAAATTTATTAATTATTATTATAAAAAATATCGACATCATACGTTATAAAATTATAATACAAATTTGTGGAAGATAACCAAAACAATACAGTAACATACCAAAAAGTTAAAAATTGTAATAGAAATTCCGATATTGTAGGTTATATAATTCCCTATAGCTATAACCTGAGCCCGGTAACAGGGAGCCGTGCTCTAGCCGTACCTGCCTAGTATACAAAAGCAATAGTAAGAAAATAAAAAAAAAAATAACAGAACTAATACATAATTATAATATGTGAAAAGTAGTGAAACACTCACCCTTTTAAGCAGCCTTGGCTACGGAACAGTAAAACTAGAAGCACCATTATCAGTATTAACATTATATGGATAAGAGTGGCAAAAAGTTGACACCATTAGATGTGTTTCCACAGTTGTCTCGGTGAGCGATGTTCGCCGTGGTGAGAAAATGAGTTTATATTTTGAAAAAGAGCGTTAAACATCTACCGATGTTATATATGCATGATTAAAATACTCTTTGTACTTAGTCAGTGGATGATTCGATACACCGTCACAAATTTGTTTTAGTGTGCTAAAATCGGAATCTTTCTGTAGCACACTCTCGAACTTTTCTAAAACGCGATTTTATTTTGCGTGATGTATAGTCAGTAGCTGTGCATGCACTCCGTCCATAATTTGCAGAGGCTCCAATAATGATAACGATCTATTCTGTAATTGGTCAATTGCGTCAACTAATCCTTTATAGTAGCTACGAATATTTTTTAAATCTGTTTCAACGGAAATATCTTGGAATTTCGACTGGCTCTCCTTAATAGCTGCAGCTTCGGCAGGATTGAATTGTGCAAGAACGGCTTTTACTATTTTGAAATGTTCAGCATAATAATAAGCTGCCTGCAACCATGTTCCCCAACGTATAAGAATTGGCTCCGGTGGTTGGCGAATATCAGGACACTCTGTGTGAAATGATCGTAGGCGTTTGGGAGATTTCAAAAATACTTTTTTTTGTACTTGCTATTAATGCATTTACCTCGGGAGTGCATTGTCGAATGGTTTCTGCCACAAGATGTAAAGCATGAACTTTACACGTAACATGTAAACACTTACAACCATGTTCAAGAAGAGAACGGTTCCATTATTTACATTCAAAGTATTTGCAATTTTTCGAGTTGAAGTACCTGGATCTTCCTCTATCATGTACCGTTCTCACTGTCATTGGCCTTCCTGGTACTCCACTTCGTTTCAATGTGCCTGTTTCATGAAGACGTTGATGAATATTTTGGAAGGTTTTTCTATCAAGAACATTACGGTCAGGAAATCGTTCAATGTACAACCGTCTAGCTTCTAATGAATTGCCATCAGCAATCGAAACGTATTCAAATGAAATCCACGTTTTAATTGATTTACTTTTCTATGATTGCACTTGCCTATTGTTAGTGGGTAAAATAGCCGTTCTTTGTAATCGGAATGTTGTTAAAAGATAACGCGTTTTTACAATTTTTTTATACTCGGTAAGTCCAGTTTTGTACGTCTTAGTTTTATTTCAACTACATTAATAATTTCAAAAATATCAAAATTGGTTTTGTCGAAAATTTTTTTCGTCCTGTATCTTCGAAACAAAGGGTTTTTTTTTAAATCATAAAAGTACAAAATATTCTTAGAATAGTTCATGGAATAACCCTTTGAATTTTTGCCGTATGTTTAATAAACACCCTGTATATTTCCATACATAGTGACTGACCGCACGGGATCAATAACCGAATAGCCTTTTCAATTTTCATCCCGTACGTGGCAACTGCGAAGCGAAGCGGTACATAGTGATGGTAACCGCTACCATCACTTTATAGTAGTAGCGGTAGTGGCAGTTATCAAAAAATGGAGACCATTCAGCGGGCAATGAAGTGGACGCGACAGCCAGGACTTGGCCGAGAAAGGTCTGATTTACACCGCAGCAGCGGCACAATTTAAAAGACCTTTTCGTCGTGTTTTGCCGTCCCTCGAAACGAAAGGGTTGGCGGGGATTTATTCGATTTACGCCAAGCCGAGAATCGTAATGAAAAGAGTGAACGCTGGCTATGTTAGAGTGTACATATGTAGTATCGTTGCATCGGTATTCGGCTTCAGCTATTGTATAAAATTGGTTGAAATTTAAGCGGGCCGGAGCCAAGTTAAATAATGCGATAAATTTGTTCGATATCAGCGGTATCGCGGCAATGAGGAATGCTGATGGAATGTATATTAAGACAATGACGTGACGATACGATATGCAATAGGAAAGATGGGGACACCTTTTTCTTCCGTCATATTTTAAACAATGACGGATTTACAACTAGATACGAAGTATAAATAATGTAAAAACTGGAATTGGTGTGACAACTATGGTGTCTTCGAAGTAATTAGCGGGGATTCTCGACAAACAGGTATTTCTTTATAGAAGATGACGTTTGACCTGCCAATCTTATTGACAAGTAGGTGCAACATGGTATTAAATGTCATAAATTAGGCATTTTAAGTGTTGACACCTGCTTTATTCACATATTAAGAGAGATATCTCTACGATTTTAGGCGAAATCATGTGAAAAATAGTTTACCGGTGGTAAGTAGGATACATGTATTGTTGCAGGAGATTTATCGAATCAATAAGTGAAGCGTGAACGCCTGAAAAGTCAACGAAATAAAGTAAGAACAAGCTGTGTTTAAATGTCATTTAACAGAATATATTGAAATTGGGTACCACGATATGTGGTTTTAATAGCAAGAAGAGGGAATCCTTAAACGTCATGTGTAAAAAGTACATCCACACAAAACCTAACCATTTCAGAACCAGATCCGAACAACTTTTGTATTGCAAGCGTTGACATGGCGAGACAAATTCTTTATAAAACTGCAGCTACGCATACGGTAATCTGTAAACATAATTGTAGGGCAGCTTTTCTTAACCCTTGAATCAAGGGTGCTAAAATGTCGTGGGAACCGTACAGCATTTTCAGCCTACTTTCAGAGGTTGTATACACAAATGTATATGTAGTAAGGAAAGGAGGTTTAGAGATATTGCAGATATGTTTAACCTTTGCAAACTTATGGAATTTCAGTCATGTGGCATTGTTAGTTTTCATGCTATTGAAGCTCAAAGTCAACAAAAAATTTTGCGCGACAAATTTGTAGCCATTATGGCAGACCTGTATCATCAAGAGCTGACAAGATGCAGAGTTATTCTTTGACAAACCTTCAGAGAATGTGCCTGTGATAAAGTTCTCCAAGTCTCAGTACTTCATCTTGAATACTTAATTAAATATAATTGTTTAAAGTTGTTACCAAAAATTTACGCATGAGTTTTTAGGACCCTGCATCTCAAATTTGACAACTCCAATTTTCTCGTTTTAACTGCCATTAGAAAGATTAAAATTTGTTCTATCAGAAAATGTGGCTTTTATTTTAGAGATACATCAACCGAGTGTTCAAAATAACAAAAAATTTTAGCATTTATGCGAACTGTTGTAACATACCTAAGCTTACTTTAATAGCTCTTTTTTTAGCTAAAACATAGATTATTTGCTAAAACTCTGCAGGATAAACATATTAACACAGAAAAAATGTTTTTATGCTTCTTTTGTCAAAAAAGTGCACAGGCTGACAGTGACAGCTTTCTGATTGCTGGTGTGAACAAAAAGAACTGTTGAACCTTTTGTGAATATTGCCCTGCAACTTACAGTGTTAACCCATGGTGATATGGGTAGCTTTTCTTTCAACTCTTTGATAAAGTCATTATGATCAGCACAACTGCCACACTTCTGGGTGGTAGAAGCCTGTGCTCCGAGTTCTTTTGGATCAAAACCACCTGACAGTGCAATTTGATTAATTTGACTACTCATAGCGCTTTGCACTTGATTAATTTTGCGTTTTGCATAGCCTCGTGCATTACACTTACCGATCTTTTGAAATTTCAAGGGTGAAACACCAATTGAAGTCAAACTTGCATTGAGCTTTTCTGAAGCTTTAGATTGGTCCTCAACATCATCTGTTGTTGTTGAAGATGACAACAATGCAGTTGTTTTGAGTTTACAATCCTTCTGACATGGTGGGCACCATTTCTGGCCAGGAACAAATACTTTGTTTGTGAGCACTTCCAGCTGATTTACTGCATTATCATCCAGAGGTCTTAATCCTTTTTTGTGTTATGACCAGTCTTCGAAAATGGATTACAACAGCTTCTTTATAAAAACTCAACCTGCTTAGAAACAAGGCTTCGTGGTGAAGACAAACTGTTGATTCAGCATCAAAAATTTGAGCAGAGCGCTGTTGTAACAAAGATTGTTCATCAGCAGAAAATTCTTCAGTTTATTTCAACCCTTGTTTCGAATTATACGTCAACAGATAACATTTAGATTAACTAGAACAACCAATAGTACAACATGGAAATCCACCTGCCTCCATTGGATCTATGTGAAAAAATGTTCAATTCACAAAAGGTTCAACAGCACTTTTTGTTCACAACAGTAATAAGAAAACTGTCACTGTCAGCCTGTGCACTTTTTTAACAAAAGAAGCGTAAAAACATTTTTTCTAGGTTAATATGTTTGTCCTGCAGAGTTTTAGCAAATAATCTATGCTTTAGCTAAAAACAAAAGCTATTAAAGTAAGCTTATGTTACAACGGTTCGCATAAATACTAGAATTTTTTGTTATTTTGAACACTGGACTGATGTGTCTCTAAAATAAAAGTATCATTATCTGATAAAACAATTTTTGCTGTTTATAATGGTAGTTAGAACGAGAAAATTGGAGTTGTAAAATTTGAGATACAGGGTCCTACTGTCAAAATTTTATGCGTAAATTTTATGATAGCAACTTTAAACAATTATATTTAATTAAGTATTCAAGATGAAGCACTGAGACTTGGAGGACTTTATCACAGGTATATTCTCTGAAGGTTTGTCAAAGGGCAGCTCTGCATCTTATCAACTCTTGATGATACAGGTAGTTTAATAATTAATTAGTTAATATTTAAGTTTATTTATACCTGTTTTTATTACTATTTACTATATATTTAAAAAAAAACTATAGTTAAATTAGTACACGTGATAAAGAGTAATAAAAAATATATTACATAAATCGGTATCTTTTGAAAATGTTTATGAAACGTCGTACGTTAAAGATTTTATCATTTCATCGGTAAGTATGCCACCTATATTTCAGTTTCTATATTCGCTACTCTCTAGCAAAGACTATAGCATGACTATAACTACTGGCACTACGCGGCGGCAGAAAAAATTTCAGTTGTTGTTTTGATTAGATTAGTGGCATAAATTGAGAGATGTAGGAGCAATATGGCCAAGAGTAAAAAGATCTAATGCTTTTATTCTTCAAACATTGTTTTTACCGGTAGCGATTCCATCAATACCAGGAGCTATTTATTAACATTATCTATCTTGGTTATTGTTTCTAGTAACTTTTTTCATGTGTATTTCTACATTAAGTTCACTTTTGTTTGAATATTATTCTGTTGATAACCTCTACCTTAGTCTTTTTAAAATCACAATGAGAATAATTTACTGCATTATGTATGGACATGTCGTGCCGTTTTGAACAAAGTAAATGCAATTAATAAAGTAGATATAAATAATAGGCATTTCAAGAATTCTAAGCAAATAAATGCTTTATTTTAAGAAAATGAAACTATTGACTTATAAACAATATCTAAGCGCTTTCTTGAATTAAGGAAACTATTTACTATCCTTAAGAGAATATTGTTTTGTGTTATAACTAACCTGGGTAAATATGCGGTAACAGCCAGAAGCGTGGCGAGCGCATAAAAGTTTACATATAAAATAGAAGGTAAGAAATAAATTATAAAACGTGCTGAAACACTTGCCGTTTTAAAAGTCTTCCGTGAAATTGCAAACTGGGTAACATCTGTTAAATATTTGAATCATTAGATGTTTCCACAGCCGTTTCAGTCAAGTGAGTACGACGTGCGGAATAAATGTTTTTTAATGCCGAAAACGACCGTTCGACATCTAGCGATGTTATATTTACATATTTAAAATAATCTTTAAAACAACTTAATACATCTTCACACGCACCTTCACAAATTTGTCTTAATGTAAGAAAATCGGAGTCTTTCTCTAAAACACTTTCAAATTTTCGTATTACACACCAATTTGTTTCGCCTTCTACAGCGCATAACTGTGCGTGAACATCATTCACAATTTGGACAGAATCCACTAGCGACATCGAAACATTTTGTAATTTTTCTATTCCCTCCGCTAGTCCGAAGTAATTGTTGTGAATAGTTTGTAAATCTCTTTTAGCCTGACTATCTTGAAATATTTCCTGGCTGAATTGAATTTTAGCGCCATCAAAAAGTAAAGTCCGGCATGTCCAGTATAAAGTTTTTAAATGTGTCTGCCATTGGTCGTTTTCGCAACGTACCTGACTGCGACATTTTTAAAGCAAACATAAGTGTACAATTACGAAATAAGTTACGACAGCCTGCATATACACATAACTACTCGCATACAGCATTGATTTAGTACTGACGCTGTGAATGCGTGAAATAAATAATCGCCGACTCCGCACCACATATCTACTACACTGACTGTTACCGCTGTTTGCCCGGACTAGTTATAACTGCCATTTACTTATACTAAGAATCGCTTTCTGCAAGATTTTCTTGAATCAAGTTAACAAATGTTTTAAACAATCATTACAAGTGTATACTTCTCTTAAGCGGAGAAAGAACCGTTAAGAAAATATTTCTTTTTGATTTAAAACGGTTATTGTACCTACTGCGGATAATTGAAACAGTAATTGCCTTGAATTGAGGCGGATATCTTTGATAGAAGTAAACGTTTCTCTGCGTGCGCCCTGTATACTTTTTCTAAAGTTTGGCTACTGTATACAACATTCTAAAATAAGCAAAACAATTGATCGAGACTTTTTTTCAAACAATTAAAAATAAGAAAATTTACAAAAGTTGGATATCCCATACGGGAACATATGAGGCGTTATCATTTCAATTGGTCGATCGAGGCGCTCATTATCTTCAAAGGACTCTTGCCTCAAACGGAAACATTTTGCCCACTTTTTTACAGTGGAATATGAAGGAGATAGATCACCATAAACGCCGTCTAAACGTTGTTTAGTATGATTACGCGTAGGTCCCTCATTTGTAAAACTTTCTTGACTAGAGACTGATTTTTGCTAGGAAATCTAATTTCTTGATGCAAGAAACCATTTCTCTGCGTGTAGAGCAATATGGCTGACTGACAACAGCTGATATTTACAAATACAACAGCAATTATAACCGTTGTGCTTAACCTCTCCCAATGAAACATGACAAGTGAAACCTGTCGGTGTAGCAATAATACATTCCATTAGCACTGCCGGATCCAGAATTTTCAAACTAGGATTGCCACCTCCGAGTGGGCTCTAGTGCAGTCCACTGGAATACGCTATATAAGTCGTTGAACTGATTTTTTCGCTGATGTCCTTGCGATATTTTCGGCTGTGTGTTATAAATTGCATCTTTTCTGAAGCTGTTCTGCATTTAAATTTGGTGCTAGGTGTAAAAATGATACAAAAGAATCCGATAATAGTGCAAAACTATTGCAGAAAATACAATACCAAATCAAGATCGCACTGCGCTTTCACTTACATTCAGAGACAGGCCAATACTCTTCCAAGCCCCATTGTTACAGCAGCTCGTGTATTATTTTGATATGTGATCAAGATAATTCGGCCGCAACTATGATGCATAACGAAACAAATGTATAGACTTCAAATACCTTTTTGATTTAAAGGGAGCAATGATTTCATTTCTTAAATAACAAGATTTGCCTATTTAAATGACTTTTATTCGAAAATTTTGGTATGTGTTAGTATGAAAATTTAGGCAATTAAATGATTTAATAAAATAAAAAAATCGGGAATTGTTATTTCTCCTGAACAGCACCTTGCACCAAAAATTGCAAACAGTATGCAAAAATATTGCTTTTTTAAGTTTCCTAGTAATTTGAATTTTAAAATTAAATCTTGGTACCCGAAATTTTGAAAACATTTCAAAAAATCAATGCATATTCACATTTTCCAACATTTTAAATATTTGCGAAAATTGCAAGAAAAGAAAGCACTAGAGCCACAAATAAATACCACAATATTAACACACAGATAAAATAAATGGCTAAATAGTATTTCGATTGTAAAGTAAAGAACATATCCGAATGGAATTTATCAAAGCCCTTGTACAGAAATGGAACGTAATTGGAATAGGAGGAACGAAATAGAACAATAAAAACGTTTACAAAGAATTGAAAATAAATCAGGAGAAAGGAATGAGGTGGTCGGAGGTGGCTGTACGATATCGAAGCGGTCGTATCATGGTAGGGGGAGGAGGACGTGGTTGCGCTGCTCTCTCGTACGAAATCGAATCGCAAGCCTATTAACGGGAACAATGGCGTACTTTTACGATCAAATTGTGGAAGAGGACTTGTTATATTTATCTCATGTCACCTGCTATCGACAGGAAAAAAGCAACTATACCATTCGGTGATTGCTCATTGCTTCCGCGACCGTCCGCTCGCTTCATTGGCCGCCTCATCAGTTCAATTCGAACATGTCACACGGATAACGGAGCTTTGACCGTATTTCTTCTTCTTTTTTGTATACGCGCATGCTACGTATACTTACATATATGTTGCAAACGGCTCGTTATGTGGTCACTAGCATTTGCTAAGGAGACTAATTTTCTTCCATTCAGGCTATTACATGCGAGCAGTGAACGAAACTTGAATGATATATTCTGTTTACGAAGAGGGGATTTTTGTGTAATCTGTACTTAAACATTTGACCTTTACAGGGTATAAAACAAGAAAAAAAATTCATTAAAAAGAAGACTTTAAGAACAAAAATAAAAACAAAAGTGCAAATAAATCTCAATATACATTCCGGATGTCCCAGATTAAATGCTATAAGCGATATTTTCCTTATTTGTAGAGATATATGTAAGATCGAGCAAGGTGTCGTCGAAAATGGTATGCAGAATCCTAAAAGATATGCTTTTTAAATGTACCCCTAGTCAACCATCCTCTAACAAACCTTCTTCAAGCCTTTTTTTAAAAATTGCATTCCTCATCTTTTTGACTTTATGATTGAAGTACTAGAAGTTAGGAATACAACAGTATATACAGCCCCTGGCCATCGAATTAGGATTTGTTGGGGAAAAATAAAAAAAAAACGGTTGGTACTGTTGGCAATATTATTATTTAATTACATATAACATGCAAGTAAGTATAATTTGAACACATATCTACTAATATTTGTTCTTCCTCTGCGTTTTATTATTTCCTCAATCCTTTTTGGCATACTGCCAATGTAGCTTTTTATTGTTTTTTTTAATTTCATCGCTTTTATGCCATAAATCTTTAATATGTTGTTGTAATTCTTCCTTTGTAGTTGAGTTTCGCGTATTTACCATATTTTTCAAGACATTCCACACATTTTCAACTGTATTTCAAAGAGTTTTAGTTTTATTTATGTACGTCTATTTTCACGGTCAATTATTATCATAATGGGAAAGAAGAAGGATACAACCACAGAGAAAAAAGCACGAATCTCTGCTCTTCTAGAGAGAGAGAATATTCCTAGTACAAGTAGTGGTAGTGTTCTGCCACTACTGTGCCGGCAAACGAAAAACAACCGCAAGAGATGAACGTCGTACAGTAAAAGTGGCTACAGAACATCATTTTTTATCCACTAAAGCCGTTCAAAAAATTATTAGTGGTGAAGGCATACATACATCAGCCCGAACAATCCGTAGACGTCTTCATGAAGCAGGCTTGAAATGCAGACGTCCGACAAAGAAGCCAAGACTAACATCTAAAATGCAAGTAACACGATTTCAATGGGCTAAAGAATATAAAAAATATACAGCGTGTCCCACTAAAAGTGCGGACCGGCGATATCTTGGTAACTACAATAACTATAGTGATGGGGGAAAATCCAATGAAAATATTTTCAAATTCGAAGTATGACCGCTAGGGGGCGCACTTGCTAGGGTCAAACGTAAATTTTAAATTAGCTGGTAAAAGTTCCAGGATTAACTATAATTTTAAATGCTCTATTAAAAAGCTTAGTTAATTACTTACCACTTTGGTCAACGACATTTTGTCATTTCGTGAGTAATAGGTGTAGTAGGCGTTGCCGAATCATGTAAAACTAAACTTGTTATAACTTCTGTAGTTTTTACCCGAATTAAATAAATGTGGACTTGTTTGAAAGGGCATTCAGCGTTGTTTTAGATATCGTAATTTGTGCTACCCGTTAATGTTCAAGAAACGTACCAGATGGCGTTATTCCCTACCATATGAGTTTTTCGCAATTATCTCTAAAAATTCAAATGCAACAATATGCTTTCCTTGTATTGTGTTTGAAGAGTTTCGACAGACTAAGGTAGTGGTGAAAACCGCGTAGTGATATCTTTTTCCTTTTTCCAGATAATAACGAAAACAGCCCATTATCAGTAATAATTTCCGTATCAGTTACAAATATCTACTTAATAATATCGAAACCTATCTTAGTTGGCCATGAAACGAAGGAATGATAACAATAACAAAATGTAGCAGCTATAAAATAAATAAATAAGTGACAACAATGCAAAACCAGACAGTACCAATAGTACATAGTATAGTGTTACTTAAAATGAAAATAAACAATAACTTAAATTTATTTTAAATGTTTAAACTGTTTGCCGTCACTATTTATATGCAGATTTAGTCTACGACGAGTGCTAATAAAGGCTGCTTCGATTTCTACTCTTGATAAGCTGGCGATATCATTATGAATCGCTTGAATCATTTCATTATAAGATATGTTTGGTAAACCAGATCTTTTATCCTTCTACATTATTTTTACAAAGCTATTGAATTATTAATTGATCGTTGTAATAAATATATTGAAGATAAAGGAGATTATATTGAAAAATAAAAATTGTTTATTTTACCGCTTACTCTTTTTATATCAGGCCGAGAATTTATGACGCCTCGTATGTGGAAACATCGCGTGTATTCCAGTAAGTTGCCCTTTTTCAATTTCAAAAATTTCAATTCCCTTTCAACTCCCTAAATTCTCATTTGATGAATAAAGAGTTACACAGATCCTTACTCCACTTCAAAAATCTCAAAAAAGCCCAAAAGGACTTTTCGGAATGAGCTCGATAATCTCCCCCAAAACGGTAATAAACGCCGTCTGTGCCTCGCTATCTAAATGCAGATTCTGACCAGCATCATCAGCGTATTCGGCTAATAGAACGACCTAGCACTAGGCTACTTGCCATATAGGACGTCGGCGACACGCCGTAATAACCTGTTAATAGCGGGTAGTACTCGTCGAGCGTATATACTACACACTCTATTAGCTTATCGGGGAAATAACGAGCGAAGTTTCGCGAATGAATCATTCGGCCGTGATTTCTCGCCTGTACGTTTCTTGTAGGTAAGACGCTCTCCCTGGCGCCTCCGCCAAAAGCAAGGCGAATGTGTGTACGGAATTATTTAGCGTTCGGCCGGTTGCATCATTATTTAACGGCCAGAAATCAATAGCGAAGAGAGTAGAGTATCTAACGCGCGCCGGTAGTTGTGAAACCGTGGAGCGGTGCCAGGTCAAGGGGAACAACGAACGGACACGGACCCCGCGTTCAGAGGAAGGGGAAAGAGCTATCCGAATGGTGCTAATTCGAAAATAACAAACAATTAAACGCCGTTTAGGTTCGACGTATCGCGTTGTGAACCGTTGTAGATCGGGCGGCCGGCATTCGGCTAGAAAATCGAAATGGTCATTAAACTGTAAGGGATCATGATCGCGGCGCAATATATCCGGATGTCTATCTATCACGATGATGCGATGAAACGAGCGCTTTTTGCGCTGACAGCGGTTTGAATTTTCGAAACATGCTGCTCGATAATATTTCAAACTAGGAATTTGAATTTGACACCTACACAGAGACTATCATTTACGCTGATAGAAATATGTATTTCTTTTGTAATTTTAAAGCTGTTCGCGCAAATATCCATTAGCGACCAAATAACAAGAAATCAGTAACTGATAAAACGAATAAACTGCCACAGCAACAAAAATAATTATGTTTAACCTCGAAAGTCCGGGATTTCCTTGGAATTTCCGACGTAATTATATATTTGAAAAAATCTCGTTCCGGTAAGGAATCGAACCTGATACTTTCCGCTTGTCAGACGGGCATGCTAACCGCTACACCACGGGGACCTTGATGGTGATTTCACGAACTGCTCGGCCGATTTAAATTTTCTTTGATGTAAAAGAATGAGGATTTTATACCCTTTAAAATGATATATTACACATGAGGTAGTGCCATTAAAAATTTTGGGGTGGGAGTGATTCGAGGGCAGGGTGAAAGTTCCCCAACTAATTAGAATAAGTTATTAAATGTCTCTCTCCAAAACAAAATAGACGTGTGATTTTTGATACTTTTACTAATTAAAGAATTATTCAAGGTGGGAAGTTTTCAAATGAAAGCCCTTTATATCGATATAGAATATAACAGTCTGCATTTTTTGTTATTTTTGCTAAGAAAGTCTACGCATCCAATCTACTTTTTGGCATATTAATTTCAACGTTTGTTATGACATTGCTTAGTCTTCTTTTCAGGAAAACAATGTTTGAATGTTCTTAAAAAGCGTTTCTAGAAGCAGCTATACAAGTGATTGGAGTTTAAGATCTTACAAGGTAAAAATGATTCAGCACGTAACATTTGTTTAAAAGTATCCATATTGTTTGTATTTACATGTCTAACGGTTTTAAATTTCTTTGTAGGTCCGCTACTCTTGGGCGGTTCATATTTAAACATTTGTGTCATATGATCAAACAGATATGGATTAATAGTATATTTCTCTAATGTACTTGAATCAATATTTGTGAATATTTTCTCAATAAGAGTACTAGTTGCTTCAGTTTCTCTTGAATATTCACTAAAAACTTGCTTGAGGTTATAAGCATTTAGTATGTCTGATATTTTATCTGTTGTTTTAGATTTAATATTGCAGTTAACATTAAAATCGCCAATGTTTTTTCTTTACTTACAAGGGAACACCGGCAACCCGCACTTCTCGATTTCGATGAAACTGCACAGACTGAAAGAGTACCTTGGTATAACAACACCATTTTTTTCTTACCTAGCGTATCTCGCCGATTTGGGGGTACAGCCCCCTCCAAAGATTTTTATGTTTTTTTTTATTTGTGTAAGTATCTTGGAAATTATAACAGATATCTTTTTCTTTTTAGAATATAACACGGGACCGCCCCCCCCCCACCTTTTTTAAATCTTTTTTTCTTTATTTTTCACAAATAAAGTATATTCCCCCCCCCCCTACCTTTTTTCATTTTTTATTTTTATTTTTCACAAATAAAGTATATTACATAGTCTAAAGGATGTCGTGAATTATTTTCGGAAAAAATTTATAACGGGGGACCGGGTACCCCATACTCCCATTTTTTTTACATTTTGTATTTTATTTTTTCGGCTTTATGTAGAATATGTATGTGGTCAAATTGAGACAGTTAATAATAAAGATATTAAAAGACGATAATAAAACTTTACTTGTCATTGATTGTCGTTATAAATATATATTTATTTAGAAATTATTTATTATTTCGATACATGCTTTAAGAAATGCTATAATATAATGTGATTGAAATGACCACAGGTGGCCGTTTAAAATAATGTATGAGAAGCGTTCTTTCGTGCAGTGTAAAGTTACAGCTCGGCGTATTCTATAGAGCAATATTCATATAACTAACTTGTTTGTAACTAACTTCTTTGTAACTAACAGATTTTCGGAAAACAGTGGAGCAGAATAAAAAAGAAAGTGTAATGCTTATGAAACATTCAATACACTACACACTGTAATGTGATTATTGAAATTATAATTGTGACTGGTAGTATTATACATGTAATAATTATGCTATGTAATGATTACAGTAATGGTAGCCAGTATAAAAGTGTTTAAAACACAGATATTTCACAAACACTACATAAGGGCGTAGACTCCATGTCTTTAGCAAAACAAAACTGTACTGGATTTTTATCTTCTGCTACATCTTCCACAAATTACACTTCATGTGGTTCTTCTAATCGTTCAAACTCCAATCCTGTGACATATTCAAAAGAGAACATGTTTTCTTGTTGGGCACATACAATCATCTTCTTCAACGCATCATGCAACTCAAGTTCTTCAGATGTCAAGGGAATTATTGCGATGTTGGCTACTTTAAACGTTGCAAGTAACATGTTTAACACATTAACTACATTAATCGCTGCCATAATGCCAAACTACAAATTTACACTGCACGAAAGAATACTTCTGACATATTATTTAAAACGGCCACCTTATATATGCTTCAGATAACTGTGTATGTGACACGAACAATCTAGTTTTAGTATATCGGTATCTACTGTAAGCACTTATAATTAATCCATCTCAATCGGATTATTTGATGGCATTTTTTGAAAACGTTTTCGAACTAATTTATTAATATATGTCTATTTAGAACAACGATTATCTATGTACGTCAATCAATGACAAGTAAAGTTTTATTATCGTCATTTAATATCTTTATTATTAACTGTCTCAATTTGACCACATACATATTCTACATAAAACTATTTGTGAAAAAATAAAATATAAAAATGTAAAAAAAAATGGGGGTATGGGGTTAATTTTTCCCGAAAATAATTCACGCCATCCTTTAGACTATGTAATATACTTTATTTATGAAAAATAAAGAAAAAAAAAATAATCAAGGGGGGGGGGGGTCCCGCGTTATAAATTTTTCCCGAAAATAATTCGCGCTATCCTTTAGACTATGTAATATACTTTATTTGTGAAAAATAAAGAAAAAAAAAATAAAAAAAGGGAGGGGGGGGGGTCCCCGGGCCCGCGTTATAAATTTTTTCCGAAAATAATTCGCGTCATCCTTGGGACTATGTAATCCGCTACAAATTATATTGTAAAAAGAAAAAGATATCTGTTATAATTTCCGAGATATTTACACAAATAGAAAAAACATAAAAATCTTTGGAGGGGGCTGTACCCCCAAATCGGCGAGATACGCTAGGTAAGAAAAAATGGTGTTCTTATACCAAGGTACTCTTTCAGTCTGTGCAGTTTCATCGAAATCGAGAAGTGCGGGTTGCCGGTGTTCCCTTGTTAGTATGAACACCAGTTCGTTTAATTTGTTCAAAAGCAGCTCGATATTTCCTGACGGTGGTCTGTAAATTGCGACTACAATGGATTTTGTATCAGTTAATTAGGATGCTTAATAGTTATATTTTTTCTCATGTCGAAGAAAGTGGCTTATATTTTGTAATATTCTCTTCGACCCCTCTTTAAATATCTTTATCTTCAGTTTTGTGTTTTATTCTTCATTTTCAAATTAATTTTCACATTTATTTCATACTTATTGGATCAAATTTGCGTTTATGTTCATTTTAAGACGTTGTTTTACTGTCAAATAATCTTACTTTTGTCTATTTATCCGTTCCCACACCAATTCAAAAAATTCCATATTTAAATATTTGACCTTTGTGACGATGTAGATGACATTATAGATTTTGATGATTTGATTCCAATATAGACGATGTGTTAAATTGTTATTACAAAGTAAATTCTTGAAAATAATTGTAATTTATAAAATTGAAAATTCAATATTCAGGATAGTCAAGTTAAAACAGATTTGGAAATTATTTAGCACAATTACTTGGGACTAGCGGATGCGATAGAAAAACTACAAAATTCTTCGGTGTCGTTAGTGGAATCTTTGCAAATAGTGCAACATGTTCATGCACAGCTATGCGCGATAGAAGACGCAAGAAATGTTTGTGTTTTAGAAAGGTTTGAAAGTGTTTTAGATAAAGACTCTGATTTTGGCACATTAAGACAAATTTGTGAAGGTGCGTCAACAGAACCGTTAAGTTATTTGAAAGATTATTTTACTTACGCAAATATAACGTCACTAGATGTAGAACGTTCGTTTTCGGCATACAAAAACACTTTTTCTTCACGCCGCACTCACTTTGCCGAAACAACTTTAGAAACATATCTAATGTTACAAATATTAAATAGACATTATCCACTTTGTGATTTCACGGAGGACTCTTAAAACGGTAAGTGTTTGAGCACGTATCACATTTAATTTATTTTGTGTAAACTTTTATGCGTCCGCCACTGGCTTTCAGGGCAGTTGCGTTGCTCTATTAATTATTGCCTTCTAAGCTATACGGTGATACATATTAAAATTGTGATACTTTAGAACGTATTGGGAATAACTTTAACAATGTAATATTTTTTAAGGTAAGTAAGAAAATAAACGGGCGTAAAGGCTCCATTTGATATTTGATTTTGTTTGAAAATCATGGCCATGCAGCTGTATTAGATATGCCACATATCGATTATTACAGACGTATTTCCCAAAACAGTGCAATATCTTCGAAAATACTGGAAACAAGTATTCCGTTATTGGTACCATTTTGAAGGTAATTTTACAAGGAAATTGCTGGCAATATCAAAAGATATAGATTCTCTTTAAAAAAATCGAAAAAAGAGCGTTTGAATTTCGATAAATGTTGCATGACATATTTAACACCCTGTATATATTTTTACATTGTACCACCTTGAAATTTATAAAGTGCTAGTCCCTAAATTGATTGTAAAAGAGTAACTCCCGACACTACCTATCTGTTAAAATGTCAGTCCCGTAACTGTCAAAATTTTAACAAGATTTGCAGTATAGTCAAAAGTAATTATTGAAAGTTCACATAACCATATACGACTGCAAAGGTAATTTAAGTGGCTCTCAAATAAAAATATAGCAATCTATTTAAAATAAAAAAATTGAAGGCGGTTGCCGAAATTTAGAACACTCTGTATATTTGTAGACCATTTTATAAACTACGCTGTGATATGCTATATACGTAGAATAAATCTTACTTTCTCCGTCTTTGATAGTTTTGTGGACGTACTTCGCAATGCCATATATTTGGCAAAGAGACTAGGCATTTAAATAAACACTTGCAGATTTTATGATTAAATTTCAATGTCCCATTTCCATTCTTTTTGAAATTCACTTGAATGCTTTTCAGAATAAAATATTAAGAACTGTACAAATTTACTTAAACCAAATAACTGCGAAAATTAATAAATAATCGTTCGATTCCGTAATAAAATTTTCCAAATACTAAATAAAAATACGTTCCAAAGTATTTAATTATTCTCCAATTACTTCCATTCTTAGGATCTAATTAAAATTCATAAGCTTTGTTGCACCTAAGATATCTCCGAAATCCTTCATCCTTCTTCTTGCTCGACAAAAAAGAAAAGAAAGTTACAACAACAGCATTTCCGGCCGATATAAAGCGAATATCTCGCGACGAAGATGAAACCCCAATTGAAACACTTTTAACATTTAATTTGAATTTTTTTACTTTATTCCGTCCTTTTTTCGTTTATCTTTCGTCGACATTCTTTCTCGCGCACTCCAAACTTTCCTCTCTCGTATCAATTTCCGCGGATATTTACTTTTCACTTATTTCTCTCTCATTTTTTATTGCTTCTGAAATTCGCTGAATTCCGCTTATGGTAATTTCTTTATGCTCTGTTCGAATCAATGGTAATATTAATGCGAAGTGGACAAATGTACTCGATTAGCAAACGATTAGTTCAGTAAGGCCTTATCTCTAGATAGCAAAGTAGGGTAAATTATACTGTCGGCCAAATGATTTTTTCACAGTTGCAAAATGAAGTCGCATTTGAAAACATAATTCTTATACAGGATGGAGCACCCTCGCACATTTACCGACCAGTCAGAGACTTGTTCACTACCGTTTTTCAGGATCGTATTATAAGCAGTCATTTTGAAAATTGATGGCCACTGAGATTGCCTGATCTGAACTCAGCGGATTTTCGACTTTGGGGTTATTATATTATTATTGGGGAATTTGGGGAAGAAAGGAAGAAATGCTTTTATACCATCAAAATGGGGATCATGTTGAAGAGTCACGGTAAACAGCGTCAGACATAAGAAATCCTATTATTCAAGAAATTCAGTTTGTATTGATCTTTGTTGTTGGTTTAATTTGTTGAAGCTGTCCTGGGGGGTGATCAGTCCTGAGGCTCTTCAACGACTCTGGCAAGAAGGGGATTGTGGGGGATACTGGTGAATTGAGTCAGAAATGGGATGTTGAAATCTTGTTGGATTTCACAAACCAAGGGGTTCCGGCAATAGATCTCATCATTTTATTTTATAGGGCATTAATCGTATTCATGTGGGTTACCAAGACAATGCACCGTAAGTATTTGTCAGTTGAAGATATGTTTTGTAAATATCAAGAACTCAACGGACTTTCTCCAGTATATTATTATTATTATTGTCGGGCCATAGCACATATGTCTTTAGTCGCTACAACCTTAATAGATCTATTGTAGCAAAATGCCCTTGTTAGTGTTAGAATAGTTGGAGGCTTCTAATGAACCTTAATATTATTCTAGGATCTTCTTCCTCCAGTTCAGTAGGTGTGAATAATAGCCTATTGAAATGTTGGTGTCGTGCGCGACTGATGGCGACACATTGACATAAAACGTGTTCTGCTGTCTCCAGTTCTTCTTTGCATAGACGACAGGTTTGATCTTTAGCTTTTCTTAGTTGGAATAAGTGATATTTTAGAGCTACATGATCTGTCAAAAATCCTTCCAGTAATTTAAGGTCTCCTTGCTGAACGATAGCACTATTTTTGCTGTCTTTGGCGAACCTGATATAAGTGCTTTCGCCTGCTTTTGCCCTGGAATACTTTCCCAGTATAAGGCCTTCTGATTATCCCCCCATGTTTTAATTGCTTGTCTTATGTGAATCTTTTGAAGTCCACAAAAGGGGTAACAGCTTATCTGCCTTTTGATTTCCTTCGATCCCTTGGTGGCTTGGGACTCATCGTAACGTAACGTGGTTATTGAGATGCCTTAGATTGTATACACATTCGTGTATCAGGCCAGATTCATATGTATAGACCTTAATGGCCTTTAGAGTTGCCTGACTTTCGCTGAATATGTTTATGGTTACGCATCATATCCTTTTCTCTAGGTTCTTTATGGCGCACGGGTTTAAAGCAGTAATCTCTGCTTGAAAAATGTTAGTCTGGAGTCCCGTATTTTTAGGTGGTAGTTAGGACCCCCGATGCTTATGCCTGATTCGACTCGTTCCTGATCATGGGCGCAACTTTGTTTAAGTAAGAATTAATATGTTATAATCGAGAAACACTTACCTAGTAAATATTAAAATTCCGAATGTTTTTGACTAAACATCTGAATCATGGCGTACGTTTCCATTGTCATTTCTTTGAGTCTTGTTCGCAGCAGTGAAGAAAATATTTTAGTACAACGAAAACGACGATTCGACATGTAATGTTTGCATAATTGTAGTGGTCTTTGAAACAAGTAAACGTATATGTAGGAGCACTGTTATTATAAATCTGTCTTAAACGTGTAAGACTTCGTGCTATCTCTGGACGATTCTTCAAAACTTCAATACATCGAATGTGAAGCAACAACTTTATCAGATATTTTCTTAATCAGTTTACTTTGAATTTGTAACCAAAATGTAAATAAACTATTTGCCATAAGCTTTCCTTGCTTTAAATGAAATATTCTTACACTGGTCGATGACAGGAATTCTATATTGGCTTTATAATATAGTTGCGCCTTCTACTGCTGGATGTCGCTGCGAGTATTATGAATTTTCCTTTCTATCAGAATAAACTAAGTCTGATTTCGGTGTTTGCGTAAAATATTACATATATTCTTAAATGTTTGCTATCATTTTCACTTTCGAAAATTAAAAGTTCGGTTTCGGACTTTGTGCAAAATTCAACGTATTTTCTCATATATTTACAAACATTAAAGAAGCGGTAAGTTATGAATTGCGCACTTAAACGTTTTCGGTTATCAGTAACAAAGTTTACGGACTTATACGTTTGTTCGGATATTACCGTTTCACAAAGGTCGGCTTGAAGCCGCCCAATTGCGGAACATTGACAAATTTCGGTTTTCTAACGTCAATATTTCGCAAAAATCAGATTGAGGCCGCCCAATTGCGAAACATTGACAATTTTTTTAATCCAACTTCGCAAAGTCAGCTTTAAAGCCGCCTAATTGAGGAATATGGATGAATTTCCGTCAGCTTTGCAAACCTCAGCTTTTAATGCCATCCAATCATATCGTCTAAAGGTGTTTCTTCTGGTCAGCTGAGGCCGCTGCAGTAAAAATAAAACTATGCAATTTTTCAGGGCTTATATAGCTATATTTTGAGTGACGTAGCGCTTTTTGTTCATGACGTATTGCGACCTTGTAGGTGACGCGTACAAGCAAAACAGTTTTAAAATTCATCGTTGAACAAATTCCGTAATGATTGAATTTACGGAACATACACTAAAGCTAAACATAAAATAACAATAAACGCAAGATACACTCTTGCCCAAAACAATCTGGTATTGAAAAATTAATAGAATAAAAGCTTACAAAGTTGATATTCGGTTTAATGATTGATTGCAGTTTATTAGATTAAACAATCTTTAAATCGGACGATCTTCGATGGTTCGTCACAATCTAGGCGAATCTGTATTTTTTGTATAATCGGTTTCACGTTGAGATCGTAGCCTTCCTTTATAAGTTTATACCTATTTGAATATAATTATCCCCTTTTAAAACTGGGAGTGTTGACAAGTCAAATGACGAGCTGTATTCCATTACCAATTACAGGTAAAGCGTTTGTTTTGTTTGGAAATAAACAACGCTGAATCTTGTTTATTTCCTTTCAATATATTTGGTGCTTTACATTAAACTTCTAATTTATATTGAAATTGTTACACCATACTCATAAATAGCAATAACCTATATGGTACATCCTTTTGATAATTTTTACTGTCAATGACAGGTAGCACCAATCTACTGTCTTAAATAACCCTTCCATTGGAAACCTGGCAATGTTTAACGCTATCTCATTGTACGCTTTGTATCTTCTTTGTGCGCCATCTATTATTTGCAAGGATTCGATAAAGGCGTTTGTAATGCTGCGATGGCATTCATTGTTACTTGGTAGTTATTGAAAATAGTTTGTAAATCTATTTCAACTTGATAGTCATGAAATTTTAATTGACTTGCTTTGATGGCATCGAGTTGTAATATTACGATGGAAATGTTAAAAATAATAGAACGCAGCTTTCAACCACGTTCCCCATCGGGCCAAAACTGGCTGTGGGGGTTCTGGGATACCAGGACACTGTTTATAGTTGCACATTTGCGAGTCGTACACTATATATATTTTAGCTCGAAGAGTAGTAGTTTTTATTAGCCAGCCAGGCAACATGACTAGTGTATGAAAATGTCTCAGGTAACGAAAATTGAGTTCCGCGCCTAATCACATTAAATAATGCTTAGACGGCGTTAATGGTGATTTATCTCCTTATTATTTCACTATAGAAAAGTGGGCAAAATGTTTCCATTTGCGGCAAGAATCCCTTGATGATGATGAGCTCTCCGGTCAGCCAATTGAACTGATAACTCCTCAAAACATTTCAATTATTGAAGAAATTGTATTAGCAGATCGCCGTTTGAAAGTGAAGGAATTAGCAGTAATGCCTAACATTTCTGAAACAAGTATTTGCCAAATTTTCCACAACCATTTGGGTACGAATAACATTAGTACAAAATGGGTACGGCACCTTGTTTCTGCTTTCCAAGGTGAACGTAGGGTCAAATGTGCGCACTCGTTTTTAAATATGTGTGGAGACGACCCGAAACCGATCTTGAAGTCCATTGTCACAGAAGATGAAACAATGGTTCTGTATTATGATCCTTTATCCAAAAAGGAATCGTTTTAAGAACGATAGTGAGTTGCAAGCAGCAGTTGTAATACAACATTTTGAGGGAAAAACATTAGATTATTTTCCAATGGGTATAAAATTATTAATTGATCGTTGTAATAAATGCATTAAAGTCAGGGGAGATTATGTTGAAAAATAAAAATTGTTAACTTTTTCCTCGTAGGTTATTGAATAGTAGGATTGCCGCATGTTGGAATTATAGAGGTTACACTGTATATATATAAAAGCTTAAAGTTCAAAATTTAATTTATAATAATAATACTACGTCCTATATAGATTTTTTAAAAAATTTGCACCACACTTTTTATGATTTCATCAACTTATCACGTAAAAAATATTCCTTCGCTTCGGCGAACAACGTAAATCAATCCTGCGACATCCATAAGTCCGTCTCGCAAAGTTTCATTTCAGAACTTCATCCAAGCTCTCTTCTAGTAACGAAATCAAGGAAGCGTTCGTAAGGAAAACGGTGAGGAACAAGGAATTCATTACGCGACATTTTACTTGCCCGATATTTACTCTGAAATCTGTTCCTTCTCCTTCATATTTAATCAATTCTTTTCTTGCGATTTTCGTTCTTTTACATTTATATAGGACTGTTTCTTTTGCCTCCTGGGTTTTCTCCAGGGTTGATCCTTTCAAGACGACCGCCGATATAGGACTTCAAAAATAAACTCTCGGCTAGTAACTGGAACACGGGCTGTGCACATTGACTTTGTAATATCCTGTCCGAGTTCAACTGACTTTTACACAAGAATGGAGCCCTTAAAGGATTACACGTGTTCTATGGTTCGATGCTGCGCACGTTGGAAAAGGGCACCCACAGATAGATAGATAATCGTGTAATTCAAATACAAGGAATAGGTATATAATACATAATTACATGATTACATTACGAGCGTAAAAGTATATTCCGAAACATGAGTATATGGATATTTCTTAAAAGATTTTCCATCAACAATTCTGCTACATAAAATCATTTATAGAATAGAAAGCGAATCGAAATTAGAAATTCTTTTACTTCTAACTTACAAGGGGACACCCCGAACCCGAAAATTCAAAAAAATTGAAATTTTGTGAACAAGTAGTCCACACCCAAGGATGTTCGAACGTATTTTCCTATCGGCCCAGAGGGGCCCCCACAGGCTGAGGTGGTGGTGGTAATTTTGGACATAATTGTTTGAATACACGGATGTGTTTGGAAGATTTGATGAACTTTTTTGGTAGATGCGATTAACTTATCCACCATCGGATACTTCTTTCGAATGGTTTCTACTACGAGGTGATATGCGTGTATGAGGCATGTTATGTGAAGAAGAGTCGGAAAGCATATTTTCAACATCCTACCAACTCTCAGCATTGTTGCGGCTCCACCAGTAACGAACATTGTGACTTGGGTTCCTGTGATACAAAATTCTCTCAACGAATCTTTTACTATCTTGGCAACGGTTTCTGCATTAGTTTTCTGAATCCTTTTACTGGATAACAACAATGAAGCTGGTTGACCATTACGTTTTAAAGAACACGCTACAACATGAATGACGCTGTGTTTCTGAGCATCAGTTGTTTCACCCACACATAGGCAGATTTTCTTATTTCTCAACTCGTCTTTTATACATTTCTTTACTGTACGTTGCACACGTAGCAAATTGTATCGTAATTGCATAGATGTTGGCAGCTTCCACGAGGGAACGTACATAGCCATATAACACTTCCTATACCTAAAGTTAAATGGCCTGTTTCATTCAAAATAAAACCACTTGATTCCAAGTCGTTTTTGCTTAAAACATTTTTCAATTAAATGTTAGCGATAACTCACTAATAACACATACTTGCCGCACCCTGTATATACGAAAGGCGGGCTTTCGCTCTGATAAAGGACGGTGACGCAGCTGCACCCGTGATCCTAGGCCCGTACTTCTTGTATAAAATATCGATGTTGGCTGAGCGTCGGTCATCCCTCTCTAACTTTCCATCTTCCGCTTTTTCTTGGTTTTCTATTAGAATTCCTAGCTTCGTGTGTTGGAAGAATTTTATAATTAAGTATTGTAAAATGCTCGACGCGGTGGACCGTACCGAAAAAGGGAAATGAAAAAATTAGCGTAGAAAAACAAAATCCCGAGGCGGAATTTTATTTTTCTGCCTCTAGGTAAGTACCTTAGCTAAAAATGTCGAAGTGAATAATAATAATAATAATAATAATAATAATAATAATTACTTTATTACCCAACAGATTACAAACAAAATCCAATAACAGGGCAATATACATATAAAAAAATAATAGAGTGCAGTGTTGTAAGTCAACACTTAACGTAAGTAAATACAATTGAAAAAAATAAGTAAGAATCTAATCGCTACACTAACATAATATAAAAAAGAGAACAGAAAAAAAAAACAGGTTTGGAGCTGACGAGTCAATATACTAATGCACATTAAAATAATGAAAGGGGTCTGGATACGCACAATTGGCATTCCTGCTCATGTGATTAAGTGGTTCTTTAAGTAGAACGTTAGTACGTGATTGTGAAACATAAAATGTATCAGCAGATCTGCGATTATATTGAGGCACCACGAAATGTACTTGGGAGAGCAAAGACGGTGAATCGACATCATGATTGATCAACTTAAAAAGAAATTTCCCGCTAGCTACATTCCTACGGTGAGACAACGATTGAAGATTGTGCCTCTGCAGTAAGCTGCCATAATCAACACCACGAGGGGGATACACACCATCTGATTTATATGAGAGGTACTTCAGAAATCTTTTTTGAACTCTCTCAAGTTGTAGTTGATGATGATGGTAATAAGGATACCATACAGTAGAGGCATACTCCATCTTGGAACGAACAAGCGAGTAGTACACAGCTTTTAACGCAGTATTGTCGGAAAAGTTTCTACAAGTTCGAAATAAAAATCCAAGTGATTTAGAAGCTGAGGAACTAATAGTTTCTATATGTAGGGCGAACGACAACTGCGCATCAAACAGTACACCAAGATCCTTGAAATGGCTAACTCTACGGACTGTAGCATTAGAGACTGTGTAATCAAATATCTTTGGCTGAGAGGAGCGGCTGAAGGTAAGCGTTGCACATTTATCAACATTCAATTGAATATTATTCAAAGAGCATCAATTGTCAATTGCTGTGAGATTTCTTTGTAGATTTAGGCAATCGGATGTTGAAGTAATTTTGCTAAAAATTTTGAGATCGTCTGCATAAGCAAGGAGGCTACAATCCAAAGAGAGCAAAAGATCATTAACGTATATGTTAAATAGAAGTGGACCTAAATTTGAACCTTGAGGCACTCCACTGGATGCAACGAAAGGGTGAGATAAAAATCCATTATAGTGAACGTAACATGAACGATCATGAAGATATGATTGCATTAGTGCAACAACACCAGGACAGAATCCAATTGAAGAGAGTTTGGATATCAACACGTTATGATCAATAGTGTCGAAAGCTTTGCTGAAATCTGTATAAATAGTGTCTGTCTGAATTCGTTTGTCAAGATTCTGGCTAATGTACTGAGTAAGCTCAACTAAATTGGTAGTAGTTGATCATCCACTGATAAATCCATGTTGGTGAATAGATAGGTAAGGTTTAATGCAGTTGTAAAGTCTTTCGTACAAGAGTTGTTCAAAAACCTTAGCACAGTTAGAGAGTATACTAATTGGCCTCTAGTTGTAGATATTACCTCGGTCACCTGTTTTGAATACGGGTGTGATCCTGCTAATTTTCCAAGAAGTTGGAAAGGTAGACGTTTGGATAGCCATATTAAAAATCATACATAATGGTTCACACAAAATTGGAGCGCAGTCTCGAACAAGAAAACTAGGTAAATCGTCATCTCCACGAACCATAGATGCTTTAAGTTTTTTTAAGCCACCAAGAACTACGTTAGGAGTAAAGTATCCAATTTTAAAAGAACAGCAATTAAAATCCGAATTAAGTTGGCTAGGATCAATAGGTACGTTACGAGTGAATACTTTAGAAAACACGTTTGCAAATGCTTGAACAATATCAGTAGGTTTATCAAGAATTAAGTTGTCAACATCAAGGCTCCCGGGAATTCTGGAGGTGGTTCGCTTAGAGTTTACGAATTGCCAGAATAATTTCGAGTCACAGGCTATATTCCTTTTAATAGTTTTATGATATTCCCTGTACGCCGCATTAATTTGCGTCTTAATTAAGGATCGTAACCGTGAAAACTCGCTACGGTAAGTTGAAGACTTTGTTGTTTTCCACTTCTTGTAATAAAAATGTTTCAGTTTTATGTTTTTCTTAATGTCAGAATTGAACCATGGAGGATAGATACGCCCGGAACTTCTGTACTTTGGAACGAAAAGATCTATAATACTAAACAGTTGATTGTAAAATGCAGAAACAGCATCATCAACATTAGAAAAAGCATTCAGAAAGGACCAGTCGACATGTAAGATACTGTCGTACAGTGAGATGAAATCCGCTCTTGAAAAATCATATTTTAAGTTTTTTTTAGACGGGAGGTTATTTCCTGACTTAGAGTTGGTAATGTCTAAGACTGTAATTAGTGCAGGGTTCTAACATTACAGTTTAAAACGTTATTGTGCTGTTTCAGAGCTAGTGTTGATATGAAGTTAGTAAGAATAAGGGTTTTGCGATCATTAGCATTACAAGAATTAAAATTTGGACAATTAAAGTCACCGAATATCAACAATTGCTTATGAAGAAATCGATGAGAAACTAAACGGATTTATTACACGCCCTGCCTAGAATGCTTATGGATTTGTTAATAAATATGAATGTTGATTCAGATTTATTAACGTTGGGCAGAATTCAATGTTCATAGAATGAAATAACAATTGCTTTTGATAGGCGCATTGCAACGATATCGCCATACGCAAGCAGAGGACAACATAGGAAAATTATTTAGTCCTTAATAAAAATGTTAAATAAGAGGTGTCCAAGATTAGATCTTTGGAATAAAACGTTATTGACTAGGGTTGTCATCCGTCCTCGTTTCGCGAGGACTATTCTCATTTGACAACAAAATCATCGCAAAACAAGCTTTTTAATCTTTTACAGAGAAATAAATCGTAATTCTAATTTAACAAAAGTAGAACATAGTACATGAAACAGGACAATTGCACCAGTTAAATTGTTGGGTACACTGTAGAGTGGTAGTAAAACAGTGGTTGACAACATAATCTATATTTTGTTTTGTCTTTGCACTACGAGCCCCGTCCAGCTTCAGTTGGCCCACTCGATAAAATGTCAGTTATTAGCATGTATTGAAAATCATTTAAACTAATAGAGGTACAATTCTAAATTTTTTTTTGCAAATAACAGTTTGAAAATATATTGCACAAAAATAATGGAACTGATTACAATAATTGGAACTGATTAGGACTGAAAAAAGAAAAACTCAAATTTGTGATTTTCAGCTCTAAGATATAGCTCATTCTACCACTGTGTAACATCACGTTTACTTTTAATAACTGCTTCCATGCTTCTCGGCAAACTACTTGCTAGATCCTGACACAACTCTGCAGTGAAATTGCCCCAAATGTTCTGGAGCCTTTGCTTGAGTTCTTGCACAGTCCTGGCAGGATTGGCTCGCAACTTCTTTTTCATGATAAGCCACAACGTCTCGATGGGCGAAAGGTCCGGACTACTAGAAACCCATTTTAGAATCGGTATTTCATGGTCTGAAAGCCATTTCATGGATCTTTTGGGAGTATGATATGCTGTACTGTCTTGCGAAAAAATGTAGTCATTTCCAGAAATCCTGCTCTCTTCCAAAGTAGGCAAGAGAGACTCCTCTAGGATGTCTAAATATTTGTCTGAGTTAACAATGCTGTTGATAAAGTGTAATTTTCTAACTCCTCTAGCCGACATTGAATCCCAGACCATTACCGATGATGGAAATTTAACTTTGCGCTTAAAACAGTCAGGATGATAAGCTTCATGTTTCTGGCGAATAACCCTGCTTCGGCTATCATCGACACAAACTTCAAATCGCGACTCGTCACTCCAATGTACACTATTCCACCTCTCCATATCCCAATTTCGATGGTTTCTAGCCTATTTTAACCTGCTTCGCTTCTGCTTTAGGGTCAATAACGGTTTTTCTATTGCCTTCGCGAAGGGAAAAACCGATTATTTTTTGTTCCTTAGAATTGAACTCATGAAACTTACCTCGTAAGTACCAAAGCCAAGTTTTCTTGCTTCTGAATGACATGTAGACCTGCAAACACGTCTTCCAACAGCCCCACTCCAGAATACACTCAACGCTTCGTAGTTAGCACGCCTATTAGACTCGATAATTCTAGCCAAAGCTCGTCTATCAACGTCCGTTAATTTGGACTTTTTCACATATCGGGGCTTTTGGGCAGCTGAACCGTTTAATTTGTACAGTTTTTGATTGATTGAGTTTTTCCATCAATTGCCTTTCCCCTGCCCATTATTGACAACAATTGCATATCATTTAACTGTTCTACAATCGAAACACCCGACACCATCATTTCCGTTAAAAAAAGCGGTTTCCATAGTCACCTTAATACTCATTGTTAGCAGTACTTGGGTAATAGAATGCAAGAAAACTACATTTTTAAATATTTTCGATTTTTTATGAGACAACACGCTCCATTGAACTCGGATCTCTCCTAAAGTCCTCTACATAGCATATTTTGTTCTAGATATTACATTGTAACGGCTGCTTTTGCTCCTTGAGCGATAAATGCCAACAACACTACAAATTTTGTGTGTGGGCCAACAGAAGCTGGACGGGGCTCGTATACGTTTCTTTTTTAGATTTTTGACTTGGTTTCCAAGTTTTTGGTGTATAGTAAAAGTTTTCCCCGCGATAAATTAGAAAAATTATAAAAGTATTATAATTTTTTCGATACTGAACAATTACAAAATGAATTAGTCAATAGTTTTTCCGACATAGAAAAACACCTATCACTTCACTCCGTTTTAAGACATCTTGTAGACTACGAATTGGATGTTGTCTACCAATACACCACAAAACCTCAAAATGTTGTATTACAGCTGCTTGCAACTCATTATCGTCCATAAAAGATCCTTTTTTGGATAGGGGTCATAATACAGAACCATTGTTTTATTTCCTGTTTCGCTTCGTCTCCACACATGTTTCAAAACGAGCGCGCACGTTCAACCCGACGTTCACGTTGGAGAGCGGAAAGAAGATGCGGTACCCATCTTGCACTAATCATATTCATACCCAAATGGTTATGGAGAATTCGGCGAATACTTGTTTCAGAAATGTTCGACATCTTTAAGGGATTCTTGCTCCAAATGAAACAATTTGGCCACTTTTTTACAGTGGAATATGAAGGAGATAAATCACCATAAACGCCGTCTAAACGTTGTTTAATGTGATTAGGCGTATGTCCTTCTTTGTTAAAAAATCAATGACCGCAAGATACACAATTTTCGTTACCCGAGACATTTTCATGCACTAGTCACGTTGTCTGGCTGACTACTAAAAACTACTACTCTCCGAGTCGTAATATATATAGTGTAGGCCTCGCACACGTGCAACTGTGACGCAATGGCGTTTGAACGCGCTAGAACCGGTATAAGCCTGTCAGGCCGAGAATTTATGGCGCCTACCTCGCAGGTCTCTGCGATCGTTAATTTTTCAACAATATTTTACTTGGTTTCTCGGTTGGAACTGCATCGTAGTCGTAGCTTCTGCCATTCTTCTTCTGCAGAAGCTACGACAACGCGGTTCCAGCCCGAAAACTAAGAAACTAGTGTACATGAGAACTCCTTTGACAAATGATTGATTATCGAAGTTAGGAATATTGTCCGGAGAAAAAGAATTATTTAGCGAAATATCTAATGATCAAACGTTTCTAATGAGATGAAAGAAAAACGAATTGAAGTTCATTATAAACAGACATAAGTTTTATTTTACACTGCAACTTTAGTCTCCCCAACATAAATTACACGCTTCGCCGCTAGATCAGAATACTCGAAAAACAATCCAATTTCGCCAGACATAGTTTTAAGCTCATAAACTAATCTGTTTCAACGCAAGAGCATCGTCCATAGATCTTCTGTCAACCCCATATTTATTACAGTAGGTATTGCGGGATCTTTTCTTTCTCACGTCTAAATTAATACTCCTCAAAAAAAGTTGAATCAGTGATGAATATACTTAATGTCCAAAATGCGGAATATATTATGATGAAAAACAAACTCCACGTTCCAAAAGCGTAATGAAGATTAATCGCAAATAAAGCGACGCCATTAGAGCGTATTTGCTTATTGTTCAGTTTTTCAAAAGCGTCGCACACTTTAAATACTAACATCCGTATGCAAATTTCCGCTTCACAAAAGCACAAATTTATAAATTCCAACCCAAAAACACATATTAAACTCCAAAACTATATTTCATTAATGGTGTTCGCATTCACGAACATAGCAGCATAGCGCTGGGGTAGGTACTACCTAACATTTAAAGGCGAAAAAAATATATGTATACACACACACACCGTTTGCCGTATCAACCTTCTTAACAATGCGCGCTTCTCCAACAGAAATTTTTGGTCACGTTCGCTTTCCATAACGTCTGGCACTCACTAAGCGATTTCTACCGCGTAAAAGAAGGATAGAGCTAATGCTGACGTGTAGCTCAAAAGCTTCCGGGTTAGAGTTCAAACGCGGTTCCCGCGTATAGGACCACGGCTTCGGCTGAAAGGGCAAATTTTTGAATAGATTTAAAATGAACACTGTGTGGCGTATAGCGTCTCTGTGTGTGCGGTCAACGTAATGTACGTGAGGTGAATGTTAAATACTTATTTAAATTCTCGGCGAGATAAGGACAACTTCCGTATCTGCGGCGCTTTTTGTTGATTTTAGGTTACCTTTAATGTTTCTGCCTAATGCTTTATTTATGGAAATTTAAACTGCGGTTTGATACTAGATTTCGGCTTGCCGGTTAAATTTTTTATTGACGACCGTTCTATCTGCTTCCCTCTTGCTGTGTTGAACGCGCGATTTGCCGTATTAGATTATGTATTTATATCTTCCCTCTTGTTTGTAGGTAGTTAGAACGAGCAGCACATATACAGGAACTTTTACGAGGGACTGCACCGATCAGTATGTGAGAGAGTATTATTGGAAAATTCTGAAAATTTAGTAATATACTAAGCCTACGCGTAGTATTGAACTAAAATATTTTTAAATAATGTGACACTTTCGATTACACCGGAAGTAGCTTTCAACTTTGTTATTTTAAATAGCATACCCTATGTTATATATTTAATAAGATAATAGATGGCGGTAGTTAAACGTTAGTATGGGTAGAGTTGCTCAATTTGCGCCAACAGCCAGTGGCGGGCGCATAAAATGTTTACACAAAAAAAATAGTCAGAAGTAAAATATAATACGTGCTAAAACACTTACCGTCTTAAGAGTCTTCCGTGAAATCACACAAGTGAATTAATTTCTGTTAAATATCTGCAATATTCGATATGTTTCCACAGTTGTTTCGGCAAGGGGGTGCGGCGTGAAGAAAAAGTGTTTTTGTATGCCGTGAACGTGTTACACTATTTGCAGAGATTCCACTAACGACATCGAGGATTTTGTAATTTTTCTATTGCCTCCTAGTCTGAAGTAATTGTTCTGAATAGTTTTTAAATCCGTTTTAACCTGAAAACTCGCCCTGTAACCATGTTCCTCAACGTTAAGAATAGGTTCTGGGGGGCTCAGGCATACGGGGGCATGGTCTTTTGAAATTTGCGAATACGTTTTGGGGATTTGACAAACACTCTTTTGTATGCACTATTAAAGGGTCTACCTCAGGATAATTTTTCTAATACATACTATCTGCACAATGACTGAAAGCATGAGTTTTACACGTAATTGTAGAGATGGATTTTAGGCAAAATGCCTCTTTGTTTAGAATTCAAGACAAATTAAAAATAATACAAAATCTATATGTTTCTCGACAAATCAAACGATCTAGCTATGTTTTATTTTGCCTATTTTGCCTATTTGGACTTTTAACAGCCTAAATCGGGGTTTTTTCGCCTATTTGTCCTAAAATCATATTTATTTGGTCTAAACTTTTTTTTTTTTTATTTTAAATAAATATGTTTTTTACCAGCTGCATCTTTCTTAAATGGAAATTTTAGTTTTACAGCTAAAATGCTATAACTAATAAAACGATGGGTTTTCCCGTCTATTGTGTGAGGGGCAAAAGTTTGGATTTGCCTGCCGTAAAATTTATATTACTACCCTATTGAAGATAATCCTCAATTATCAGCTTATCGCTCTCGGGTTAAATTTACCTGCATCCCGTTTCTATGTTACGGGAATCCCTATGGGCTTGTTTACGCCTTGTAATTTAAACCATAAAACAAATTTCTTCTCCCTGTTAATGTTGATTAATGAACCACAATGCCCATTCATAGTTATACAATGGACATCTTGTATTGCAGTTTAATTTTATATTTTTTCCCTCTTAATTTTTCTCTGGAGCGTATATGTGTGTGTTCCTATCGAGGTGGACTATTGACGATCAGTATAAGTGAAAGACGTACTTTGAATTTTTTTATTTATATCCTAGCCTGCAACGAATATTTTTCGATAGTTTCTGTGGGTTTGTGCTTGTTTATCTACTCAGTGTATTGTGTATTTCCATCTACAACAATGCCAAAACCCAAAGGAATCACATAGCGATAAGTTCAAAAATGGCTGAAGGCAATTGGAGGCACTACTGTCTTTCAGCTGAATCCAAGCAACAGTGAAGAGTTTTTTGTAAAGCGTGCGGAAAAATGGTAAAAATTTTTGTTTTTCTTTCCTAACTTGCTTCAAAAATATTATTGTAGTTAACTTGCAAAAAGAAAAATCTTTAGGCAACATGCTATTGCTCCTGGCATCAGGCAAATCTTAGGAAACCGTTGAGGAACCAAATGTTAATAGACACCAAAATTCAAGAGAAATCGACGTTTTTTTAATCGAGATTTATGCGACGCTTTAATGTCTGCAAATATTCCTCTGGACAGATTAAACTATTCAAACTGCGAAATTTCTCACAAAATACTGCAACAAGAATGTGGCAAGCGTGAAAACCTTAAACAACATATGTAACAAAATGTTACAATGAGGTAATTATATAAATAAATAATAATTTAAAAATGATGTTCATACTTGAGTGTCATTAAGATTTTGTTTACACCTATAATATTTTTATTAATTTTTTAAGACTATTAATACTATTCGCGGAAGATTTGGTAACAACGATATTTGGATATCTATAGATGAAACGACTGACTCTAAAGGTCGTATTATGGCAAATAGATTGTGGGTAAAGCTTGTCCTGAAACACCAGGAAACCGTTTTTACTGGCTACAAAGCAACTTGAAAGAACAAATTGCAATACATGGCAAGATTCGTGAACCAGCTTTAGGTAAGATATATTATGCAAAAAACTTACTTTATAATATTGTAAATTTAATGCTAGATATTTAAGTTAAAGGCAACTCTCGTATTTTAGGTATGTTGTGGCCAACAGATGGAATTATGTACGAAAAGTCAGCTTTTAGTAACGGATGGTCCCTTCTTATATGCTCAAATGTGGTACAAATTTGAAGATTTTTTAAAAAATTTTTAATCATTTAACATGTTTTTGCACATGGACTCAATTTGATGATACTTTTTTAGCAAATTTTTAAATAAGATTGTTTTTTATTTAAACGCTTTATTTTTTAGGTTGTAATATCGTTTGACAAAGATTCAGCTAACTGTATTGAGCAAGCGTAAAAATACTTTTTCCAATCAAAATGTCAAAAACGATCTTTTTATACATCAAGTCGCATTATAAAATTTTTCATTGATAACATTAAAAAAATTAGAACATTCGGCCTTCCCCTTACAGATTCTGTTTCAGTTTAAATTTAAAAATGCCGAAGCAGCTCTCGAGAATGCCCCAGGAAAGTTGGCAAAATAATTTTGTCAAAGTTTAACCAAATGATTTTCGAAAAATCCAGGTTCAAACGGTTAAAGAGTTTTTCTGACTGCTCAGTGGCGAAGCAGTTGAAGCTACCGCTCATACCACAGCTGACTGGGGCCATATTTAAGTTTTGTCCTACAACCTCGTGTGACGTAGAACGTTCATTTTCTTCGTACAAACTGCTGTTTTCCGACCGAAGAATAAATTTTTCTAACGACAACTTGGAAAAAAAATCTTGTGTTTCTACGCCCAAAAGCGAAAAATTTTAGGACATGTTACACGACGATTAATTAATTTTATTTATTATTTTAAACCAAATGAATCTACATATTTTAGTTATTAGTTAAATTTGTATGTTTTATTTCTTTTTATGGCTGAATGTACCTAAAATTACATTAATATCGTCTTCTTATTCATGTTTTTTTAAAAAAAAATGATTTTTGTGTTTTTCCGATTTTTTAAGTATTTGCCTAACATGCCTAAATCGCAGTTTGTTTCGTCCTAAAACATGGTTTTTAAGGCCTAAAAAAGGGCCTTTTTAGCTGTTTTTTTACGTCCTAAAATCCCGTCTCTAGTAATATGTAACAAGTTAGCATATGGAGATTTTTGCAACGTGTTTATGAATTAAGAGATAATCGCCATTTTTCTAGAAAAGGGGAAAAAAGATGAAATTTTAGCTACTTGGTGGACTATTCGGAAATTAAATACCTTACATCTTCAACTCCAAGGAGCAAACACACATATGTTTGGGTCGAATGATAAAGTTAAAATGCTTTTTGTAGAAAAATGAAATTGTGGAGCAGAATGTAAAGCAAAAAACCAAGAAATGTTTGTAACTGTAGTGGAATTCGTCCACTGAAATTTAGCCATGCTGGCAGAGAATTTTAAAAAGTATTTTCTGCTGACGACAACTTTGTAATAAATTACGAGGGGGTTAGGGACCCATTTCAAAATCTCTTGAAGGGCTCTCCAACTGTTGAAGAAGGAACCTCTGAAATATTTTTTCTCAAGGGATTTTTGGTAAAATGTTAAATTTTCTAACTTAAACTAAATGTTTTCAATTGTTGTGGTTTTGGGAGTACCCCTGGATACCCTTTTGGCAATTTTCTAACGAATTTCCAATTAATAAATCGAAATTAACGAATTTTAAAATTATAAATGTTAATAACCTTGAAATTCGAACGATGCCAATGTTACATATATAAACTCTCTGTTTTTTAAAAACCTCTACAAAAGGGAAAATGCCTGTTCTAGAATTTAACCCTTTTTCTCTTCGAATAAATACTTTGATTTCACAATCGAACACTTTCAATTGGGATCGGAGTTAAAATACACTTTAATTCAACGAAAACTGAATAAAGGGTTGATGAATTATTGGCGTCGCTCATCTTTCCTTTATTTAAATCGCCAAAGACCGGCGATTGTTTTATTCTACGCAATTTTGATAAATTAACCCAAATAGAAAACTTTATGATGAATTTCGATGAAATTAAAATTTTTTGTAAAAGAAAGTAGCACGAAAGAACGCATGCAGGAACGCTAAACCACCTGACAGTAGGCAAAATCTATGACCCAAAGCTATCTGACACGTATTAAACGTGAAATATCTCTAACGATTTTTTTTAATAATGTTCGGAGAAATGTTTAATTGATGAAATAATGTTTAAAATACCTTTGAATTTTTCGGTGTTCCTTGTTTTAGAACGACCTTCTACATTAATTTTGATGATTTACAAAATTAGATAAGTTAAGTGAAGAGTGGATTTTGTCCATGTTTACCCTACGTCGTCGTTATCTGGACTTATATTATAAATATAATGTCCTCGCTCCACAGCCAGTTCGCTGAAGGGGAGGGTGGTGATTGGGAAATTTCCATTTTTCCCCGCAAGAGGATATTTAATTACCAAGGAGTTGGCTACCTGAACCCCCCTACTCGTTCAGAGGTTGACAGCGGATGCTGTAATTGTCGTAAATATTTCACATTACACTTTATAGACTTCACGGCAAGTAGCGAATCAAAAGACAATTTAGTAATAAAACACTCTTTGAATTTTTTAGTATTTTGGTAACCTTTCAGTAGATTTTCCCCCACGTTCTCCTGATCAATCTACCACATGACACGTATGCCAACGTGCAATATGAAGAAAATCTTTGTCGTTCCTTTTTTAAATGAATAGTTTTTTGTTACAATTTTTTTTTTTTTTTTGCACTAATGTATTTTTTTTTTAAGTACAATGTTTATTTTTTCTTTTGTAATGTATTCACATTCTATACTATATTTTCTTGTCCTGTAATTGGGGTTAACCTGTTGGGCAAATATACTATTATTATTATTATTATTATTATTATCTAACTATTATAGATTATTAGATTATTTTATTCTTCCATGCCTAAAAAATATAAATTTTAAAAATACACCACGCACAATACAAGAACTTACCGAATCAATTCAAAAAGTTTGTGAGAGGATAACGCATCAAAACATTTATCAATAGAGGGGGAATTATGCATCGGAAATCGACAAAATATGCGCATATATATGCAGAAAAATTCTTCGAAATATGCACAATTTTTTGCTAAATATGCAGTTTTATGCACATATGCTACTGATAAACCCATTAACTTCTTGTTAAATGTTATAAAACAGAATAATCACAACGAAGCATTTTACAAACGTTCATTGTTCTTACATTATTCCCATTTATAATTTTAAAATCACAATTATATAACACATACGTAAAATTTGCTAAAATACATACTTTTGACACTCATATTTTTATTATTAAAACAATTTACAATTAAATGTTTTTCTAAATTTTCTAATGAAAATTATGTCGCCTATCTGTGAGAATGCATTTATATATCGAAAATTTCTTTCACATCAACGGGAAATTATTGGTGCGTACCTTATGCATTCATAATCTCAGGACTTAATTCTATACTTGTTTCTGTTCCATTTTTAATTCACCAGTTAAAATCAAACTGATTTTTGCTAAACTTTTGTATTCTACATTTTTATTAATTATTTCTTAAACTTTTAACTTATTAGTTTCCTATTCTACCCGGACTATTTTCTAAATCATTGATTAATTAAGTGTTCATTTGTGGCAGGGGATTTTTTCAAGTTTTGTTATTGTAAAGAAAAAATTCATAATGGCTTTATAAATATCAACATTGGGCAAAAAAGATTTTTTCAACATTTCTTGACATTTTGCATAGAATGCATTGTCATAGAGATCCTGAAATAATGTTTTGAATCTCAGATAATGGTTGCATAAAATATTGCGGCATTTCCCAAGACCCCAAATCGGGTAATGGTTCAGGGGGTAAAGAGTATACGGCAAGTTTTCCCTATAAATCTGAAACTCAATGGTTGTTTAAAAATTTTCTAACGTACGATTAATGTATTGACTGCTGGAATTGCTGTCGAATTTCCTCCCACCCTATTAATCATGAGCCAAACAAGTAACATGATAAATTAGGGTACAAAGTTAAGCTGTTGACCCGCTTAATCATATATGCCGCAAACATGGGACAACATGACTAAAATTTTCCTGTGGGAAACACTCGGGAAGAAAAAATTAATGAACTTCATTAATAAATCTAATATGGGAGATGGTTGTTTTTTAAATGTTACAAGCAATAAATACGATCTACTAGGCTGTTATTATTTAGATGCCCAATTAATAATTGTATATAGCGGCCCGGGAACTGTCGTTTCATCAACGGTAAAAATATATACCGTTTTAACAATTTCCTAATGCTATGATCGTTTTAGAATAATATGGTTACGTAACATTTTCTGAGCAAACTTTCATCGGAATCTCTTTTGGCAGTACTTTCTAAAAATTGCCGAAAACACGGATTTTGGCAGCTTTTGGCGGATATTGGCAGTCACTATCGCTTTGCCAAATCTGCGTTAAATATTTGTTGCCTTTTGTTTTGAGGTTCCGGCAAAAGATGGTGTCAAAAGCACTGCTAAGTTTGAAAACGTGAAGTTTCCGACGGGTTTCTTTATGCATTTCGGTTGTAACATTGGGGTATTGGAATTTGCGTTCACATGGCAACTGTAAAGAAAAAAAAATCACCAAAAACTTACAGAAAATCGTATAGACGTATATGGGTTAGCGTAATTTTCAGGAACATTTTTGATCCAGAACAATTAAACTCACTTTTGGCATTTTTCACTACTGCACCAATCACTTCAACGTCTGGTTATACAATAAATAAGAAATTTTTGGTAAATACTTAGACTTCCTATGAATTCAGACATTTGCCGGCAGGGGGTTGTTGAAAATTATATGTAATTTTATCTATGAATTAGCGACAGCCCACCATCTGAAGGATGTGCTTCTTTGCGACGGGCTTTTGTGGGTGGGAGGTCCAAGCGCAGAGGAGCCGATGGGGGGGCACCCAAATACATACGTGTCCGATAAAGTGTTCCTGGTAAAAGTTTTGTTTTTTTACAGGAAAACCTAATAAATTACAAATATGCTCTAGTGTGCAAAATATTTCAATAATCGCTGAAATATGAAAAAATTACTAACATGCAAAATATGCAATAATTAATCTACGTCAATCAATTCGAAAGGTTGTATTCGCATATATACTGAAGCTTTGCATTACTCGAAATTAATTTTTGTTTTACTAGCCTAAAAATAATTTAAAAAGAACATGGCTTTCTCGATTTCTTTTTATGATCATATTGTAGTAATATAAAAAATAATAAAAAAACAAGGGTAAATTTGTTGTCGGAACCCTTGCAGCCGACTTTACTTTGGCTTCTTGTTTGCTTTTGTGCGCGCGCGTTACGGGCAGGCGCGCAGCCCCTGAAATTCTTAATACTTAAAGAAAAATTCACATTCGCCGCTTTTTAAACACGCCCGAGCCTTTCCTCTAATAAAATATTTTCATTAAGTAAATTGTCTGTTTTCAGACAAACAGGAACTCCGACGGCCCGCCCAAAGAGGTCGCTTGCCGCCTTAAACGCGGTGCGAGCGAGAAAGGCCCGCGGCGTCGTGTAATTAAAATTCTTCCACTCTTTTAATTTGACGTGTACAGGTGTGGGGATAAGAAATTTAAATGAGGTTCCTCGGCGTGCCGCACCACCTTAGCCGGAAATATTAATTTTTTTCAAACAAACCTGAATAAATAGTGGTTACGCGGCTAGAACAGCTTTGCGCTTCCGAAAATACACTGTGAGATGAATAATCACTTTGTATCACCATTATCATGACCTACATAGCGTTTTTTTTTTATTAATACTGTTGTCAGGTTTCCCAAAATTATTCTATTAGTGTTTTAATAGTTTTGGTAGTTCCATCTTATGGATCAGAAAAGATCTGGGTTAATATCAGTCCCTGGCCATCGATTAGGGCCACTTAAAACATGATTTGGGGCTAAAATAAAAAAAAATAGTTGGAAATATTATTATTTAATTACATATAACTAGCTGGGCAAACAGCGGTAACAGTCAGTGTAGTAGATATTTTATGTTGTGCGGAGTCGGCGATTATTTATTTCACGCGTTTCACAGCGTCAGTACTAAATCGATGCTGTATGACGAGTAGTTCTGTATACATGCAGGCTGTCGTAACTTATTTCGTAATTGTACGCTTATGTTTGCTTTAAAAATGTCGCGAAAAAAGACCAGTGGCAGACACCGTTTAAAAAATTTATAGTGGACTGCCGGACTTAATTTTGATGGCATTAAAATTCAAAAGTCTAGTTTGTAAAATCCCTTTAATATGTTGGTCCAGGAGCCATTGTCAACGTCACATCGAAAGCAAACAGCATTCTTCTGCAAAAGTGGCATACGAACCAAGAAAAATTTACATTTGATTTATGTGTTACTCTTATTTTATGTAAACTATCGTTTCGTTTACTAGACAAAGAAGCATTTGTTTCCTTCTGGAATAAATATGTGGACTGTAAATTATCTAGTCGGACATCGATACCAAATGTAGACCCATTTGCTCGAACATATAGGAAAAGGAATGAAAACGGAATTGAAAGACAAAAAAAACTGTGGTTGTGTGTGGACGAAACAACAGATCGTCAAAAAACATTCTGTGGTTAATGTAATGGTGCGTACAATGGAACCACATCGATCGTCATCCTCCTTCTTACTTGCTTCCAAAAGAGTTATAAATTGTACTGCCGATGCGATTTTAATGGTGGTGTTGAACTCATTGAACAAATTTGAAGTTTCAACTAAGCAACTCGTAATGTTTATGAGTGATGGTGCCGTAAACATGCGTTCTTTGGGCCGATCTCTTAAAGAACACAGTGGTAACTTCTTACATGTAACGTGTAAAATCCATACTCTAAATCTTGTGGCACAAACGATTCCTACATGTTTTCCACTAGTAAATTCATTGATTGCTAGTACAAAGGCAGTGTTTCTAAAGTCCCCGAAACGTACCCGATTATTTCACAAACTGTGTCCTGATTTACCTGAACCACCACAGCCGATTGTTACACGTTGGGGAACATGGTTGCAGGCTGCGTTTTACTACAACAAATATTTTGATCAAGTAAAGAAAGTAGTTTTAAAATTCAATCCGACAGAAGCTTCAGCAATCAAGAAAAGGCAGGAAATATTTCAAGATAGTCAGGTTAAAAGAGATTTACAAACTATTCACAACAATTACTTCGGACCAGCGGAGGGAATATAAAAATTACAAAATGTTTCGATGTCGTTAGTGGATTCTGTTCAAATTGTGAATGATGTTCACGCACAGTTATGCGCTGTAGAAGGCGAAACAAATTGGTGTGTAATACGAAATTTGGAAGTGTTTTAGAGAAAGACTCCGATTTTCTTATATTAAGACAAATTTGTGAAGATGCGTGTGAAGATGTTTAAGTTGTTTCAAAGATTATTTTAAATATGAAAATATAACATCGCTAGATGTCGAACGGTTGCTTTCGGCATTAAAAAATATTTATTCCGCATGTCGTACTCACTTGACTGAAACAGCTGTGGAAACATATCTAATGATTCAAATATTTAACAGATGTTACCCAGTTTGTGATTTCACGGAATAAAATATGTAGTTGCATCATAACGATACAGTTTTATTTTTTATCTCCTCCCATTTTATTAACTATTGCCCTTTTAGAAGTGTTTCCCGATTAATGAATGCAATTTTATAGATGAACAACATAAGTTCTTTTCTCTGCTTTGCTTTGAAGGCATTACATAGTCAAATTTGTTTAGGAAACGTGTTAATACTAAAATGAGCTTTGTTTAATTCCACATTAACGAATATCCCGTATTACCACTGTAATTTATGCTTAATAACATTATTAATTAACCACTTGTATCGCTACAAATTTTGTAACCAAAATAATTCAATATTCACGTTTCGATACCCAGAAAATTTTAGAACAAATGAATAATCCGCTGGATATGCGGAAAATTACAATTCCTAAAAGCATGTCCATTGTGAAATTTATTGTATTACACTCTCTACCATATAGCTCGTTCAACTATTATATGGTACTGAAAATAAACATTATCTGCCCGAACATAATACAAAGTTATCACACACTATTATCCGGTTGAATATATGAAACCAATCTACATTTCTGTATTTTAATATCACTTACTCCGTTAGTTTGGGACGGGACTAACCATACACGTAGATAAATATTATTTATGAGCAAAACTAGAATGTTTATCGTAGCGCGGGGCGACCTGACATTTTAATTCTTTATTTTGGCTGATATTTCGACACCCTGGCCGCGAGTATCACGTCGTCCAGTTATAAATATCATTGTCGCAGTGCAATACGCTGGAGCTTCCTGTTTTAGTACAATTAATATTAATTGTAGTCGTAATGACTCATGCTACCGAACGTAGAGGACCCGGTTTGTACGATTAAAAGAGTAATAAACATTTAATAATTCAACGTTCAATCTACGGGAACAATAAGGTGCGCTTGCGAAATGTTCAAATATGAAAGGTAAATATTATAGGCGTGCGCCAGTCGGGAGAATTTGTCGCCGGAAATGTAGGTACTAAATCTCATAAATTAAGGGCGGCTTCGTAACGCGGATTAGGTGTTGGTACACTCTGTTTAATACGTTTGGCCTGATCTAACATTGATGCAAACAGGAAAGCAGCTCAGAGGAAATATTCATAACATGATTACCTTATTCGCGTGTGCCAAAATGTGGTCATGTGTTAACTTTTCCCTGCGCAAACCAAATGTGCTCGCAATAATTTTCAGTGCTTCCCTGTGCTCAAAGCTTCTTAACTCCCATGTCATTTTTAAATGTTTAACTGATTAATGCGAGTGTACTCGCGTCGTCTACACGTTTATTTGTATCAAAGCTGTCCGCCTCAATTCAAGACAATTACTGTTTCAATTATCGGCAATACAATAATCATCAAAAGAAATGTTTTCTTAGCGTTTTCTTTCTTCGCTTAAGAGAAGCATATTCTTGTAATGAAATATTTGTATTTCTTTGTTTAAGACATTTGTTACCTTGATTCAAGGAAATCTTGCAAAAAATTTGAAGAAAGCGATCCTTAATATAAGTAAATGGTCATTATAACACAAAAAGTTTTCTGAATTCCAGAAAGCGTTCAGGTATTGTTTATAAATAGTCTGGGCAAACAGCGGTAGGAGTCCGTGTAGTAGATATGTGGTGCGGAGTCGGCGATTACTTATTTCACGCGTTCACAGCGTCAGTACTAAATCGATGCTGTATGCGAGTAGTTCTGTGTATATGTAGGCTGTCGTAACTTATTTCGTAATTGTACGCTTATGTTTGCTTTAAAAATGTCGCAGTTAGGTACGTCACGAAAACGACCAATGGCGAGCACAGTTAAAAACTTTATAGCGGACATGCCGGACCTAAAATTCAATGTCAAGTTTGTAAAACCCCTTTAATGTGTTGGTCCAGAAGCCATTGCTAACGTCACATCGAAAAGCAAACAGCATTCTTCTGCAAAAGGTGGCATACGAGACCAAGAAAAATTTACATTTGATTTACGTGTTACTCTTACTTTATGTAATCTATCCTTTCATTTACTAGACAAAGAAGCATTTGTCTCCTTCTGGAATGAATATGCGGACTGAAAATTACCTAGTCGGATACGTCGATACGAGATGTAGTGCCATTTGCTCGTGAACATATAGAAAAAAGAATGAAAACGGAATTGAAAGATAAAAAACTGTAGTTGTGTGTGGACAAAACAACAGATCGTCAAAAACATTCTGTGGTTAATGTAATGGTACATACAATGGAACCACATCGACCATAAGAGTTATAAATTGTACTGCTGATGAGATTTTAAAGGTGGTGTTGAACTCATTGAGCAAATTTGAAGTTCCAACTAAGCAACTTTTAATGTTTATGAGTGATAGTGCTGCAAACATGCGTTCTTTGGGTCAATATCTTAAAGAACACAGTGGTAACTTCTTACATGTAACGTGTAAAATCTATACTCTAAATCTTGCGGCACAAACGATTCCTACATGTTTTCCACTAGTAAGTGCATTGATTGCTAATACAAAGGCAGTGTTTCTAAAGTCCCTAAAACGTATCCGATTATTTCACAAACTGTGTCCTGATTTACCTGAACTACCACAGCCGATTGTTACGCGTTGGGGAATATGGTTGCAAGCTGCGTTTTACTACAACAAATATTTTGATCAAGTAAAGAAGGTAGTTTTAAAAGTCAATCTGACAGAAGCGGCGGCAATCAAGAAAAGCCAGGAAATATTTCAAGATAGTCAGGTTAAAAGAGATTTACAAACTATTCACAACAATTACTTGGACTAGCGGAGGGAATAGAAAAATTACAACATGTTTCGATGTCGCTAGTGGATTCTGTTCAAGTTGTGAATGATGTTCACGCACAGCTATGCGCTGTAGAAGGCGAAACAAATTGGTGTGCAATACGAAAATTTGAGTGTTTTAGAGAAAGACTCCTTTTTTTCTTATATTAAGTTGTTTCAAAGATTATTTTAAATATGCAAATATAACATCGTTAGATGTCGAACGGTCGTTTTCGGCATTCAAAAACATTTATTCCGCACGTCGTACTCATTTGACTGAAACAGCTGTGGAAACATCTAATGATTCAAATATTTAACGGATGTAACCCACTTTGTGATTTCACGGAAGACTTTTGAAACGGTAAGTGTTTCAGCACGTTTTATAATTTATTTCTTACCTTCTATTTTATGTGTAAACTTTTATGCGCTCGCCACGCCTCCGGCTGTTACCGCATACTTGCCCAGGTTATTAATAAATCAATAGTTTCATTTTCTTTAAATAAAGCATTTTTTATTTAGAATTCTTGAAATGCATATTATTTATATGCACATATTAATTGTGCTTATCTTGTTTAAAACTGTACGACATATCCGTACATAATGCAGTAAAATAATCACATTGCTTGTAATTTTAAAAAGGCCAAAAGTAGAGGTTATCTACAGAATAATGTTCAAACAAGGGTGAACTTAATGTAGAGGTATATATGAAAAAGGTGTATAGAAACAACAACCAAGATAATGCTAATAAATAATAATAAATAGCAATTCAAACAGAGTTATTTCTTTTCGCGCCAACGAACTTCGATATTTCCCACCGTTTATGACACACCACTAGCCACACCCCTAAATGGTCGAATCTGTGTCTCTTTACGCTAGATCGGAGTTTCATTGCTATGTTTATTTATTTATAAAACACTTAATTTAACTTATAAAACACTTAATATTTGATATTTCAAAATTCTGCTCGGCTTAATACCTCCGTTATACCCTATTCTTACATATGGTAGCAGTTAATTTGCATTACGTTCATAATTCTCTCAGTTTATGCCACTAATTTTCAAAAACAGCAACTGAAATATTTCCTGGCGCCATGTAGTTCCAATAGTTATAGACATGCCGTCCTAGATAATAGCGACGAGGGTAACGGTTAATGTAATATTTCTTCTTCTTTTTATTACTATTTACAACGTGTACTAATTTAACTACAGTTTCTTAGTATATAATAGAAAAAGGGATAAATAAACTAAAATATTAAATCATTTATTATTAAACTGCATAAAAATAATCCATAATTTAATTACATTATTAAAGAAATAATTTAATTATACTGTAACCTATAAAAAAAAACTTTTTCATTAGTTCAGACACAGAGAAATAGTTTCTGTCAACAAGAAACTAGATTCTCTTGCGAAAATCAGTCTCTATTCAAGAAAAATGTTTATTTCAAGATTATAAAAATGTATAAGATGAGAAAAATAATTTTGGATTAAATAAATAACTTCTTAGAGTTAGAAAATCAAAATAACCCAACACAGAAAAAATTTCTTCCATGTAAAACATTTAGAAAAAGTTTTTTCCATGTAAAATATCTAGTTTTAAATTAAGAAAAATGGTCCAAATCTCACAAAGTTCTATTGAGAAATTAGGCGACCGGTTTTATCCTCAAAAAACACATCATCAGGCCAGGTACAAGGATATCCAATAAAAGGGAAATTACAATAACGGGAAAAAGAAACCTAAATATAATGACTATCCTTTGTGACGAACCAAACACGTTTCGCCAAATTTAAAGACTTGAATTCTGAAAAAAACGAAGAAAAATTATTATTTCAGTTTTTACCTGTCTCATGTAGTCTTTAAATTTTTGTTATAAATTGTAAATTCACTTCTTTTAATTGTTGCTTCAAATTTTACAACCATTTATGTTGTACTCCAGTGTACTTGAATGTTGTCATTTATGATGTAGGTTAGTACATATTGCGTAAGCACGATAGTTACGAGCTCTGTGATGAGCGCGCGCCGTTATATGCAAGGTTACAATACGTAGATAAACAAAAACGAGCAAATTTCGCTATAAAAGGCGTCCGAATCCACGTACATTTGTCTTTCTGTGGTGCAAGCTGCGAAGGAACAGTCTTTCTGTGGCTCAAGCTACGAAGGAACATCTCTCAGCGGGTTGTACTGCGGGAGATCCTGCCCGGACTTCATCTTTCGGCGGCTGTTAGCTGTGTCCGATGAGGTTTTAGACAAGGTAACGTCGATATATCATGATAGTGTGGCTTAAGCTATCTATCGTGGAATTTCGACTGAATTATTCAAAGTCCGTTCCGTCGATATTATACACGTCAACATTTCATAGTAGCGTGGTTCGAGCTATCTATTATGAAATCTTGATGGCCGATACATTCGAAGTACGTCCCGAATATTTTGCAAGTGTCCTGCCGGGATACAATGTTTAAAGACCCGATTAAACCCTCGTAACTCGTAACTAAGAAATAGAACGTTTCCTTCAATTATCTATTTTAATCATTGTATATATATATTTGTATACAAGCTTTATTTCGCTTTGCTAGGGAATTTTATTTTATTGCATGAGGTTATGTATAAATAAAGTGTTGTCAATGTACTTACATCTTTTTTATCATTAATTGTACCCCTTGGCATTTTTAACGCTACCCCTGTGGTTAAGAACGTACGCTGTGACAATCATTCCGATATTCACTTAACTTTTCTTAATCACTTAAAGCCGCGAACATCTAATAGTTTTGTTTTAAAGCATAAATAAAAATTAAACTACTTAAAATACATGCTATAAATCTGATATATGACAGGTGAAAATCCCATGACGACTAGCGACATCCCAGCAGCAGAAAATCAGACTATATTAAGAAGTTGATAACAGTTCCCTGTACACTAAGTATGAGATTTCAGTGTTTAAAATAAGAGAAGTTAATGTTGTATTTTTTATTCCCGTCTGAATCACTAAGTCATATCAAATTGATTTAAAAGATTCAGATCCAGAGATGTCACTAGTGAAGAGAGAATAGCTTGATGAACGAGTAAAGACGGTCGCATTGTAATTTGGCACTTTATTACATTCTGGCTCCCGAACAGAAAAGGGCCACGTTACACCTTAAGAAAATATCGTTTTGTTATAACGGCCATTTATTTATATTAAGAATCCCTTTCTTCAAATTTTCTGCAAGATTTTCTTGAATCAACAAATATATTAAACAAAGAAATACAGTTATTTCATTACAAGTATATACTTCTCTTAAGCGGAGAAAAAAAAAACGCTAAGAAGATATTACTTTTGATTTAAAACTGTTATTGTATTGTGGATAATCGAAACAGTAATTGTCTTGAATTGAGGCGGACAGCCTTGACACAAGTAAATGTTTCTCTACGTGTGGAGGACTCTTTTTTAACATAAATGGATATTACCCTCATGTGTAAGACGAGGACAACAAATTAATATCAGGGAAGATCCAGGGAAGAGGCCACCAGCATTGCTTCGCTTCGCAAACTTGCAACCATAAACACATATCTGTCCAGCATACCGAACAATAGCCGCGAAACCTGCACATTTCGAAAAACCCACGGCACAGACGAGCCATCGCATACATAAATTAACGTCAGGTACGGTCAATTTAAATTAGTACTTCGTTTGACGGTCTCAATCAAACATGAAACGGCCTCCGCGGTAATTGAAACCAAGTTATATAATTAATAAGTGGATTATCAGCTATCAATAATGGGCGAGATTAATTGGCGTTTTCGACGAATATCTAATTAAAGAACGGGCAGGAGCAATGCTTTTCGTGTATAGCACCAGTGGCATCTATCGATTCCCTAAATTGCGCAGAGAGTCGTGAATAGCTAGATATGTATAGAGAAGCAATACGTGGTTTCAAATAAATTAAAAAAAAGTGCAGCAAAATGTAAACTTGTGGATTTAATACCTAATTGACTGTTTGCCTTGGACATACGTATATAATTACCGAGGAATTTTCTATATTTCTTTACACAGTTTAAATAGCTTTTAAACTTTTAAATGTAAGTAGATATTTATATGGAACTTATGTTTTAAAACGTTGCCTGAAGTTTTATTTGCTTGGAAGTTGTATGTAATAAGTAGAGTAACCAAAAACTTGCGGACTCGCATAGGCGTCGGTATTACGGGTTAATATAAAATACGAAAAATTTCATAAATAAACTTACTTGCTAATTATTCAACAAATTAGAGGCATCAGGATGTGAACTACTGTAAACTTGCATCATTGCATATGTTTCCACAGTTACTTCTTTAAACCTTGTGCGTCGACAAGAAAAAATATTCTTATACATAGAAAACGATCTCTCCACATCTAAGGAAGTTATATTTGCATGTAGAAACTGTTTTTCAAAATCGCTTAAAAAGTTCACTATTCTTACACTATTATAAACGGCCTCTAAAGTATTAAAATCGGGATTTTTCCTTAAACATCTGCCAACTTTTGACTAGCGCATAATCCTGGCGTATCATTTAATGTGTGTAATTTATTTTTTACACTCTCCACTATGTCTAATGATTCCTGCAACGACAATTCAGTACATTGTTGTTTTCTGATGGCATCTAGTAATACTGTATAATTGGTACATATTGTTGTTAAATCTTCTAAAAGTTGAGGAATTTGAAATTCTCTTTGACTTTCTCTAATTGCTTTGGATTCATTCCGATTAAATCGCATTATAACTGATCGAATTTGTTGAAAATGGATCAAATAGTAAAAAGCTGCTGTTAGCCAAGTACCCCATCGCGTTAAAATTGGTTCAGAGGTTCTGGAATACCTGGACAAATTTACGAAATTATTTTAAACGTTTAGGAGATTTACGAAACACTGCTTTAGTACTTCCAATCATCCGATCAACGTTTCCGTAATGTTGTCGAACAACTTCATCAACTAAATGCAAAGCATGCAGCACGCAGGTTATATATATTAAGTTAGGAAATATATGTTTTAAGGATCGCCCAACACTTAACATCGTTGCTGCACTATCTGTTACAATCATCACAACTTGATCTTGGGCAATTTTAAATTTTTTCAAAGCGTTCATTATCACTTTTTGAATATTTTCCGCGGTATATTGTTAAACACGTTTGCAAGCTAACAAATATCGAGATGGTGTGTTCTCGCTAGATAAAACGAGAGCTATTACATTCACAAAACGTTTTAAAATCTGCTTTTCTCACCAACGAAACGGAAGATTACAAGAGGAAAAACATAATTAATAAATGTATGAGGAATAGTGTATAAAGTATTTCAGTTCTTGCATTTCTCATATGCTTAATACCATTGACATGCCTCTGGCAATCAGTTCTGTCCAATGCAGCCAAACGAACATTGCATATTAAGCAAAAAACTGCACTACCGTCATATTTTAAATGGGGAAAAAGTGACACATACTTATGTACATTAGTAGTAAATCTATTCCGAGGCATTGTTTTCTTAGGTATGTAAATATTAGTTCTATATGAAACGATACACTAATTATGTACTTGGTATAATACTACAACACACAAAAAACACCAGCTATATTTTCAAAAGCGGCACGTAAGTACATAACCTTGACCGTTCGACTAATCTCTGCAACAGCTCAACCGGTACTAAAACGAAATCTCTCAGCGCGGTTTAACATGATTTATATTCAAGGTCGACCCTACATGCCTGCTTCTCTACCGGTTTAGTTTATTTATGAATTTTTTCGTATTCTTATATTAACCCGTAATACCGACGCCTATGCGAGTCCGCAAGTTTAGGTTACTCCAGTAATAAGTGTTTAAGAACAAAGATAAATAATTTTCTAAAGGTGTTCATTCAAATTTTACTATTTTAAGAGAAAGAGGCTTTTGAGAATCCTTAAATCGAAATTCTAATCATGTGATTTAAAACCAGGTATATCAAAATTCTTCGCACCTCAAATCCAATTCAAGTTGGATTTGCTTTTGATGTTTATTAAAGTAGAATCAAAAGAGTAAACAGCTGTGGCTATGTCTTGGTGAGACGACAGATTGTAAAAAAAAATTCTGTTCTAAGATCTAATACGAGTACTAGATCTTGATAAACCGAAATTTGCTTATTAGCTAGCAAAAGGTTAGAAAAGTGTAATGGCGAAGCAATTACGGGCGTAATGCTGACGACGCTCGATACGTTGCAATAATTTCAAGTGTCAACTAGTCAACAGTTGATGTTTATGAGCGATGGAGCAGCGACAATGTGTAATGTGTGAGGGACTTTTACATGTTACGTGTAAAGTTCATGCTATACATCTTGTGGCACAAACTATTCAAGAATGTTACCCGGAGGTGGATGCATTAATAGCAAATACAGAAAAAGAGCTTTTCAAATGTCCCAAAAGGATTCGTGTATTTTACAGGATTTGTCCCAGTATTCACGAATTAGAGTACGATTAATATTTGATGGCACTTGCGCAGAAACCAATTTAAGGAATTAAAAAGAGTGCGCAACATGAAAACGAGAGAGACGAACATAGTAAAGACATGGTACAAACCAACATACAAATATTAGTCTGTGTTTAGTTCAGTTGTATTTCCGTCACTGTAGTGTGTGCTTCTATTCTGTTCTTCCATTTTGTTAAATAAAATCAGTTTTTTTCAAAACAATTTTTGTGCCTGTATTGAATCGCACGTAAATAATTGCAAGAGACGAGCTATCAGCGAAGCAGAAATAAATGTATTTCGTTTTAAAGGTTAAAATGGCGGCTATGGTAGATGCCGTTGTTTCTACTGCAAAAAAGGGGAAGATTATACATGAGCAAGCTCGAGAAATTGTGTGTAATGTATATAATTACTTCAAGCTGCAGAAACATGATGGTGGTGTATAAACAAACATAATCTCCATATTAAGAAATTTTATAATTTCTAGGAGGTGAAATGGGATTTGTGGGGGCATACGGCACATTTACGGGGGCAACAGTCTGTGAAATTTGTGACTACGTTTTGAATATGCGTTATTACAGCACAACGTTTTTTAAGAGACCGGCCTAAAGAAGCATGTTTGCGGCATCATCACTCATAAACATCAACAGTTGGTTTGTTGAAAGTTCAAACTTTTTCAATGTATTTAACACTAACTTTGAAATTACTTCGGCAGTACATTGTTGTACTCGTCTGGAAGCTAATAGAATTGAAGGTGACGATTGATGTGGTTCCATTGTACGTACCATTACATTAACTACAGAATGTTTTTTACGATCTGTTGTTTCGTCCACACATTATCACAGTTTTTTATCTTTCAACTCCGATTTAATTCTTTGTTCACGAGCAGATGGCACAATTCTTTGTAACGATGCCCGACTTGGTAATTTGCAGTCCGAATATTTTTTCCAAAAGAAGACATACGCTTCCTTGTGTAGTAAATTAAACGGTAGATTACATGCAATAAAGGCAACACATAAATTAAATTTAAATTTGTCATAGTGTCGTGTGCAATTTTTTTTGAAGAATGCTACTGTTTATGTGACGTAGACAATCCCTTTTGGACCAACACATTAAAGGGGTATTACAAACTATACATTGAATTTTAACGCCATCATAATTTACGTCAGGCATCTCTGTTATAAATTCTGTAACTTTGTCCAACATTGGTCGTTTTCGCGACGTAGGCAACATTTTTAAAACAAAAGTAGAACTACGAAATAGTATTTACGGGAGCGTACATGTATACGCAAACAGATCTGCTTGAGACTCGCCGTAATACTGAGGGTTGTATCGAATCTCCGCCACTGCCCGTTGGCGCTAGTGAGTAACTCTAGTGATTAGTGACATCCTTAAATTAAGTTAATCAGAGATTAACGTGCTAATTCGTGATTAGATATTTAATCCACTTTCTGTAAACCGGGGGTTAATATCGTCCATTTCTTATATATACTTTTAAAGACAAACAAATATAACTGCATGACAATTTTTGAATTTAAAACAATGTCATTGTGATCAACCTTGATGTCACACAAACTTAGATGTCTCCAATAGCTCCCAAAAAAAATACGAAATAAAGTCCGAAAAAATGCAAAATTCGTTTCACAAGGCACTTTGTCGCACTTGTACACCTGCGTGCGTCAAAATGCCACCTTTTGAAACGTTTTTTTCTACTGTGCTATTTTCATTGTTTCTCCATTTAATTAAAAAAATAGTCCTAAAATTGTAAATTCGTTAGCATTAACCCTTGTACATAATTGATTGTTTTCTACACCGATGCAATTGATAGAATATCATCATGAGATTCATGAGTCATTAATAACAAAACACACATGTGGTATCTGTGAATATGTGTGTAATCTATTAAAAATATAGAACGCCAAACAAGGATAGAAATGGGAAGAGAGAAAGAGAAAGGCCGCCTTTATCTATGAATGTGGATGGATTTGCTGCGACGCGGTTAGGACGCAAAACGTTATCCGCGGCGGGGAGGGGGAATGAGAGAGTTCGCAGCGCCATCTGTTCGCTCTAGGATTGATGCCTGGCGTAATGAAGCGCCCTCCTCCTCCGCTCGCCACCCGCCATTCCCACCCTCCCACTCCATTCCCCATAACTAACACTTAATTAACACCATGGGGTACTTTTATATTAATTCATGACCGCCCTGATGAACGTTCATTTCGGGCATCCGCCCCGAAAACGGAAGTCGTGTTTCATTAATTTTAATACCGCGCCACCTATTAAATTTGTTACAATTGTTATTGTGCGCGCGCGGTATTCGAGCGCTCAAATTGAAGATATCGTCGTAGTTGTAGCGTCGAATTTACGATTTCTACCGCGAGCTGGCAAGCCTTTTACGTTTCCTGATTTGCGAGCCGTGGATTTGGATTCGCTAAGCTGCGACGACGACGGCGCTGCTTGACGTTATATAAACTTAAGCGACGCCCGAAGCCATAAGCTAGATGGGGATATTACATTTGAATTCCGTTAGAGGAATGCCGTGTGAATGTTAAGTCTATACGGAATAATTCCGATGTACAGGAGTTGAATGAATATTGGAGGCGTAATTCTAACAAATGCAGTGTTGTCGCTATGCATTGTATTTATTACTACTTACTGTTATTACAAAAACATGTGTGGGGTCTTTCCTCATGTATTATTTTTGTTAATAAATAGTTTACCTTCGTTAATACCATTCCTACAGTGATGTTTGGTTAATAAAAGTCTGGTTGACTTGACAAATTACTTTATTATCTCAACAAACACCAATCGAAGAATAAGCTATTACTAGAGTTTGTTAAAAAGGTGGTACCGGATGGCAGTAGCGACAGCGGCGTGGGTAGGGGTAATTTTCAAATCGTAGTCGATCTCAACAGTACCACGAGAGAGTTCAAGGGGACAGTACGTTGCACGCTGCACGTCAAATAAGTACGCGGAGAGGGGGGTAACGTTCCCTTCGAATGTGAATAAATATCTCAGGCATTTCCCTGGATTAAAATATAGAAGTCCGCATATTTATTGCACAATATGTAATAGCGGATTGCTAAGTCGCGATAGGTTTGAATGTAGAAAACATTGTAAAAGTAAACGTCATGTACTGAATTTAAGAAACAGTATTTTATATTGGCAATTTTTATATGATTTTATTTTTATGTTACAACATCTATTATCCAATGAACACTTTCGTCTTTTGTGGGATAGTACGTTCCCTCATGGAAGCTGCCAACATCTATGTAATTACGATACAATTTGCCACGTGTGCAAGGTACAGTAAAGGAATGTATAAAAGACGAGTTTAGAAATAAGAAAATCTGCCTATGTGTGGATGAAACAACTGATGCTCAGAAACACAGCGTTATTCACGTTTGTAGCGCGTCCTTTAAAAAAGTGATGGTCCACCAGCGTCATTGTTGTTATCCAGTAAAAGGATTCAGAAAACTAATGCAGAAACCGTTGTCGAGATAATAAAAGCACAATGTCCGTTACTGACGGAGCCGCAACAACCCTGAGAGTTGGTAGGATGTTGAAAATATGCTTTCCGACTCTTCTTCACATAACATGCCTCATACACGCATGTTACCTCATAAGCAAACCATACGAAAGAAGTATCCGATGGTGGATAAGTTATCTACCCTCTACCAAAAAAGTGTTCATCAAATCTTCCAACACATCCGTGTATTCAAACAATTGTGTCCGAAATTACCACCACCACCTCAGCCTGTAATAACGCGATGGGGAACATGGCTCCAGGCAGTATTTTACTATCAGAAATATTTTCACAAGTGAAAAATGTCATCTTGAAACTTGATTCAAATGATTCTGCAGCAGTTCGAAAAAGTCAGCAACTTTTTTCCAATTTGGACGTTTCAACAAAAAATAGATTAAATTTCCGTGAACTATTCTGAAGTTGCACAAGCTATTGAGCAATTACAAAAACAGTCACTTATCTGCATAAAATTGCATAAACAATTTACAAGCCGCTCTAGAAAACTTGACGAACACTATAGGAGTCGATGTTCCTAAAAAATTTGGTGCAATTTTAACGAAAAATCTCGATTTATAAAAGGTTCGGTCTATAACTGACAATCAAGAGTGCCCAGATGAGGAAAAGGAATATGTGACATTTGCAAATCTTACTTCACTGGATGTCGAACGATCATTTTCGAAGTATATCACAACGTATTCACAACACCGTCGACGGTTGAATGAATCGACAATGGAAGCGTTGCTGATGTTGCAATTCTACGCAGCTTACCCGGCGGTTACCCAAATTTCCACAGTGGGCATCAAGACGACAGGAAAAGGTAACAATATTATTTTTCACTGATATTGTATATTACGTACCTACTTTTATGCGGTGCGCCACTGCCGGTGCCACCTTTTTAACAAACTCTAGTTATTACACGACCAAATACATACTGGAAAAATAGTGATACATACAGTAGTGCTCAGGCTTCTACATAAATGATGAAATGAATATAAGCGGGGTGTGCGTCATTTATGCTCCCACCCGTATTCTCCGTTTCATATACAGTGTGCCTAGATTTCGTAGAGACAACATGAGTAACTTTTGTATTTGAAAAGATACAGTGTTGGTTAAATTACCAAAAAGGCGATGGCGCGGGAGGCCATTAAGGATCTATTTTCAAATGATACTTGTCTTGGCCAACTTGGTTAAAATTTAAAAAGAAACCAAAATCTGTCAATTTCTTTTAAATTTGAATTTAAATTTGAATTGTGCTGTGCCGTGGTTTACTGTGCTGTGCAGAGTTTTGAATTTAAATTTGAGTTTAAATACGAATTTGAATTTAAATATGAATTTAAATTTGAATGCAAATTTGAATTTAAATTTGAATTGTGCTGTGCGGTGTTTTTCTGTGCTGTGCAGAGTTTTGATTTTAAATTTGAGTTTAAATTGAAGTTTAAATACGAATTTGAATTTAAATTTGAATTTAAATTTGAATTTAAATTTGAATTTAAATTTGAATTTAAATTTGAATTTAAATTTGAATTTAAATTTGAATTTAAATTTGAATTTGAATTTGATTTTAAATTTGAATTTGAATTTAAATTTGAATTTAAATTTGAATTTGAATTTGAATTTAAATTTGAATTTAAATTTGAATTTAAATTTGAATTTAAATTTGAATTTGAATTTGAATTTGAATTTAAATTTGAATTTAAATTTGAATTTAAATTTGAATTTAAATTTGAATTTGAATTTGAATTTAAATTTGAATTTAAATTTGAATTTAAATTTGAATTTAAATTTGAATTTAAATTTGAATTTGAATTTGAATTTAAATTTGAATTTGAACTTAAACTTCGAAGAGATCTGACCGTGAAATTGTTCATCAGGCTTTGAGAAATAGATTTGCTACAATTAAAATGATTCATAAAAATTTACAAGAGAGAGGAATAGAGATTTCGAGCAGAACTGTCAGGCGCCGATTGCGCGAAAATCGCCTAATGGGCCGAAGACATGTAAAAAGCCGCGTTTAACAGAAAAAATTAAATCTGCTCGTCTCAACTTTGCAAGAGAATATCGACATTTCACAGACGAGAATTGGAAAAAGGTGAATAACTTAACAACATGATTTTTATTGAATTAATGTTTGCATTATTTAATAGGTTTTCTTTAGTGACGAGTGCTTGCTCTGTGTGTTAGTGCAGCGAGCACTATTTGTTTGTAGACGACCTGGCGAACGTCTCACAGAGTCCATGGTTCTTCGAACTTTAAAACACCTTTCGCAGGTAATGATTTGGGGAGTGATTAGTGGAGACGGACCCGGCCCTTTGTATTTTGTAGAAGGTACAATGCGCCAAGGGCAGTACATAAATGTGTTAAAAAACACGTTATTACCGTATTTTAAGCCAGGACGTCGCATAGCGACAAGGCGTATATTTATGCAAGATAATGCTCCTTGCCATGTGGCAAAAAAAGTTAAGAAATTCTTTGATGACGATCACATGCCTCTTTTACGTTGGCCCGGAAATTCACCGGACCTCAATCCCATCGAGAACGTATGGAATCGACTAAAAAGTAAGGTATATGAAAGAAAAAATCCTACAAAGGGAATATTAATGAAGAATATAAAGGATGTATGGGAGAACGAGGAAGATATAAAAGAGACAATCATATCTTGCATGGAAAGTATGCCCCGAAGAATTAAGGGTGTTATTAAAAATCATGGGTTATGGACTAAATATTAATTACTTATTTAATATTTACATATGTTACATATTTTTACAATATATTTTATAAATAAAAAATATAATACATGTATAGTTTGTATTTTATTATGAAGAAACTACAAAATATTGAGTGTTTCAAGTAATTTGGCCAGGGTTTGTACTATAGATAGCAGATCGCTTACCAGGAAAACCATGGAAAACCATTTATTAAATATGCATAGAAAGCTGACAAGCTTGACTGTAGTCTGTTCTGGATCTATTGCAATTAATCAGAAGCTTCTCCTATAAAGATCCAGATATACTTTGCAGTAGAACGCCATACGATTAATACAAATTACGGTTTGCGGTCGCGATGATGTTAAAATTTAATAAGCGTCTCGCAGAAATTGGTTTACACGAAGAACTCAATTGCCCCAATTTAAATATTTTTCTCGTTAGACGTTTCCGCGAAATTGAAGTGCGTCCTCTCTGGTGCTTAAACACGAAACGACCTCCTCCCGCTGTAGCATTGCGCCGGAGAAGAACGGAAAATAATTCGGCGGCGTCATTAAAGCGGCTCGGCTGAACATATGACGACGGACCGAAAATAAATTAACGAAATTTTTGTATGAGCAAATATATTTTTAGAAATTGATGTACAGCGTAAGAAATCTTAAATTGGATAATATCTGCTAGATTCAGCCCGTACATCTGACAAAGTGGGAAACAATAGTAAACCTAAATGAATCGAAATGGAATGAGTATGCGAAATTCTGGCATTTTACGGTTATAAAAATGTTACTAACTGTTGAAACTCCTTAGAGAGATTTGTTTTCTTTTGTATAAATATAATCTGAGAACGTACTACATATACAGGGTGTTAAAAAAGTGTTGCAAACCTAGAAGTGGGATTTTATGACCCAAAATATGCAGAAAAGTTAGAAAATGAACATGAAAGGACACAGTTTGTGAAATAGTCGGGTACGTTTGGGGGACTTTAGAAACACTGCCTTTGTACTAGCAATCAACGCATTTACTAACACAAATAAATTAATTAATTCTAGATTAAAAATGAACACTTACCTTTAGGATCAATATCCATGCCATGCAGTTAAGTCTTTTGACTGTTATAACTCTGTTTCATATTTTTAAACTTTCTTACGCGATCCGTAGACTAAGTAATAACTAGGCTTAAGATTTTATGCAAAGAAAACGGCTGAAATATGAAAATATGAAGAAAAATATGCAAGATATTAATTTAAAATATGCACCATTTTGTAAAAGATATCATATTAACTTATATAATTATAACATAAATCTGAATTTCGCGCTGTAGGAAGAAAGATTATGTGAAATAATAGAGTATATAAACCAATTTACATATTCATTTTTCATTCAAGTTATAAGTAACCTGGGCAAATATGCGGTAACAGCCAGAGGCGTGGCGAACGAATAAAAGTTTACACATAAAATAGCAGGAAAGAAATAAATTATAAAACGTGCTGAAACACTTACCGTTTTAAAAGTCTTCCGTGAAATCACAAACTGGGTAACATCTGTTAAATATTTGAATCATTAGATATGTTTCTACAGCTGTTTCAGTCAAGTGAGTACGACGTGCGGAATAAATGTTTTTTAATGCCGGAAACGACCGTTCGACATCTAGCGATGTTATATTTGCATATTTAAAATAATCTTTGAAACAACTTAATGCATCTTCACACGCACCTTCACAAATTTGTCTTAATATAAGAAAATCGGAATCTTTCTCTAAAACACTTTCAAATTTTCGTATTACACACCAATTTGTTTCGCCTTCTACAGCGCATAACTGTGCGTGAACATCATTCACAATTTGAACAGAATCCACTAGCGACATCGAAACATTTTGTCATTTTTCTATTCCCTCCGCTAGTTCGAAGTAATTGTTGTGAATAGTTTGTAAATCTCTTTTAACCTGACTATATTGAAATATTTCCTGGCTTTTCTTGATTGCTGCAGCTTCTGTCGGATTGAATTTTAAAACTACCTTCTTTACTTGATCAAAATATTTATTGTAGTAAAACGCAGCCTGCAACCATGTTCCCCAACGTGTAACAATCGGCCGTGGTGGTTCAAAATCAGGACAGAGTTTGTGAAATAGTCGGGTACGTTTCGGGGACATTAGAAACACTGCCTTTGTACTAGCAATCAATGCATTTACTAGTGGAAAACATGAAGGAATCGTTTGTGCCGCAAGATTTAGAGTATGGATTTTACACGTTACATGTAAGAAGTTATCACTGTGTTCTTTAAGAGATCGGCCGAAAGAACGCATGTTTGCCGCACCATCACTCATAAACATTAAAAGCTGTTTAGTTGAAACTTCAAATTTGTTCAATGAGTTCAACGCCACCTTTAAAATCTCGTCGGCAGTACAATTTATAACTCTTTTGGAAGCAAGTAAGAAGGAGGATGACGGTCGATGTGGTTCCATTGTACGTACCATTACCTTAACCACAGAATGTTTTTGACGATATGTTCTTTCGTCCACACACAACCACAGTTTTTTATCTTTCAATTCCGTTTTCATTCTTTTTTCTATATGTTCACGAGCAAATGGCACTACATTTCGTATCGATGTCCGACTAGGTAATTTACAGTTCGCATATTTATTCCGGAAGGAGACAAATGCTTCTTTGTCTAGTAAACGAAACGATAGATTACATAAAATAAGAGTAACACATAAATCAAATGTAAATTTTTCTTGGTCTCGTATGCCACTTTTTGCAGGAGAATGCTGTTGCTTTCGATGTGACGTTGACAATGGCTTCTGAACCAACACATTAAAGGGATTTTACAAACTAGACATTGAATTTTAGCGCCATCAAAAATTAAGTCCAACATGTCCACTATAAAGTTTTTAACTGTGTCTGCCATTGGTCGTTTTCGCGACGTACCTAACTGCGACATTTTTAAAGCAAACATAAGCCTACAACTACGAAATAAATGATGACAGCCTACATATACACATAACTACTCGCATACAGCATCGATTTAGTATTGACGCTGTGAACGCGTGAAATAAACAATCGCCGACTCCGCACCACATATCTACTACACTAACTGTTACCGCTGTTTGCCCAGACTATTAATAACTCTTCTTATTTTTGTGAGATCACGCTAAAAATTGTTTTTTGTAGAAGTTTAATGCATCTTCCATTGAATGGAAGCGATAAATTAAGGGTTGGAGTTATTTAGAAAAAAATATAAGCCTACATATCTCACTTAACAAGATAGAAAATTTATAATTCTCAAGTTTGTAGTATTTTTTTTTTCTTTTTAAATAAAACAATTCGAATGTTAAAATTACTTTAGACATTTCCCTACTCTATGCCCTTTCGATTAATAGAGCATGCGTTAGATGGTCATTAATATTACAAGAGTAATCAGATATTGTGTTAATAAAGAACGCCAAAAAGCCTAAAGCGTATTTATTAGTGTTAGGTGTAAACCTTTTAAAACAACAATAATTAATAATTAATTTATTTAAATATCTTGCTTATGCAAGATCTTAATCTTTTCCTCGTCTCTACCGTGGTAATTCTCAGTCCCATTTCTTTCCTCATTCTATCGAATGCACTATTGATTTTTCTAATCAGATGGTCCCGATTTTGAATTTCCTCGTTGTAGATAAGGCTCTTAGTACGTCCCCAAACAAAGAAATATCTTCCAATTTTTTTGGAATTCGGAAAAGTATTGTTTGAACATTCTCCCACGGTTAAACGATACTGGACCGGATAATCATTTTGAGGAAACATAGGACGCCTTTCATTTATAAATGGTGGCAAGTCCTGTACACATTTACACTAAATTTGTATTGAAACTATGTCCGACGCTTCAGGTTGCTGTCCTTTGTTCGCCCAGCAATGTAAATTGTGTAAATCTGCTTTCATCAGTCCACGCAAAGAATCTATTCTCAGTATCCTCATGTAACAGGAATCGCGAAAATTGTATTCGTTGGACGTGATCCTCTTCTAAACCTTGCCATGGGGTATAGTAGAAGGGGTGCTTTCACTGGCAATTTGTGGACTATCCTATGTCAATACCATAAGATGCACCTTTGGGCACATTTCCTACCCTAGATTTTCTTTCAAAAAAATAATCTTCCTTCTATTCAAATAACCACCATATTGACTGTGCAATAAAATCTAGGACACCTGGTATATCCTTGATAATCAAAACCTACTCTAATTCATCAAAAATTTACATGAAGACATTGTAGAAAACCTTTTTAAAATATATAAAGGTAGATATAATAAGCAATTGTACGTACAATGGAGGTCAATTTTTTTTTTCTAACCGAAACTATGGTTTGCTTTTTGTTTTTGTTTTAGTGATAGTTACTATTAGAGTAACCTAAACTTGCGGACTCGCATAGGCGTCGGTATTACGGGTTAATATAAGAATACGAAAAATTCATAAATAAACTAAACCGGTAGAGAAGCAGGCATGTAGTGTCGACCTTGAATATAAATCATGTTAAACCGCGCTGAGGGAGATTTCGTTTTAGTACCGGTTGAGCTGTTGCAGAGATTAGTCGAACGGTCTAGGTTATGTACTTACGTGTCGCTTTGAAAATATAGCGGGTGTTTTTGTGTGTTGTAGTATTATACCAAGTACATAATTAGTGTATCGTTTCATATAGAACTAATATTTACATACCTAAGAAAACAATGCCTCGTAATAGATTTGCTACTAATGTACATAAGTATGTGTCACTTTTTCCCCATTTAAAATATGACGGTAGTGCAGTTTTTTGCTTAATATGCAATGTTCGTTTGGCTGCATTGGACAGAACTGATTGCCAGAAGCATATGAGAAATGCAAGAACTGAAGAACTGAAATGCAAGAACTGAAATACCTTATACACTATCCCTCATACATTTATTAATTATGTTTACCTCTTGTAATCTTCCGTTGTCGTTGGTGAGAAAAGCAGCTTTTAAAACGTTTTGGCGACAATACGTTCCAAAGTACCCATTACCCTCACAAACACAATTACAGAATCATTTGCCGCGAATGAAAGAGATGCTAGAAAATGTGTGTAAACGTGATTTGTGTTCCAAAAAAATATGGATTACCGTGGATGAGACGACCGATATAAAGAAAAACAGTATTGTGAATGTAATAGCTCGCGTTTTATCTAGCGAGAACACAGCATCTCGATATTTGTTAGCTTGCAAACGTGTTCAACAATGTACCGCGGAAAATATTCAAAAAGTGATAATGAACGCTTTGAAAAAATTTAAAATTGCCCAAGATCAAGTTGTGATGATTGTGACAGATAGTGCAGCAACGATGTTAAGTGTTGGGCGATCCTTAAAACATATATTTCCTAACTTAATACATATAACCTGCGTGCTGCATGCTTTGCATTTAGTTGGTGAAGTTGTTCGACAACATTACGGAAACGTTGATCGGATGATTGGAAGTACTAAAGCAGTGTTTCGTAAATCTCCTAAACGTTTAAAAGAATTTCGTAAATTTTGTCCAGGTATTCCAGAACCTCCTGAACCAATTTTAACGCGATGGGGTACTTGGCTAACAGCAGCTTCATACTATTTGATCCATTTTCAACAAATTCAATCAGTTATAATGCGATTTAATCGGAATGAATCCAAAGCAATTAGAGAAAATCAAAGAGAATTTCAAATTCCTCAACTTTTAGAAGATTTAACAACAATATGTACCAATTATACAGTATTACTAGATGCCATCAGAAAACTACAATGTACTGAATTGTCATTGCAGGAATTATTAGACATAGTGGAGAGTGTAAAAAATAAATTACACACATTAAATGATACGCCAGGATTATGCGCTAGTCAAAAGTTGGCAGATGTTTTAAGGAAAAATCCCGATTTTAATACTTTAGAGGCCGTTTATAATAAGTGTAAGAATAGTGAACTTTTAAGTGATTTTGAAAAACAGTTTCTACATGCAAATATAACTTCCTTAGATGTGGAGAGATCGTTTTCTATGTATAAGAATATTTTTTCTTGTCGACGCACAAGGTTTAAAGAAGTAACTGTGGAAACATATGCAATGATGCAAGTTTACAGTAGTACACATCCTGATGCCTCTAATTTGTTGAATAATTAGCAAGTAAATTTATTTATGAATTTTTCGTATTCTTATATTAACCCGTAATACCGACGCCTATGCGAGTCTGCAAGTTTTGGTTACTCTAGTTATTATTATTTAATATTGTTGTTTTTCTGACTTATCCAATACTTATAATTTGTATGGCAAATGCTGCTTTGCAAGGCCACATACAACAAATTGTATTGCACGGACACTTTTCAAATTTCGCGGATGATTTAAGTCGGTAGTTCCGGCAATAAAGGATATATTTGTCTGTATTACGTTAAGAAATTGGCGTATATGTCATTTATTGCCAGAACTATCAACTTAAATCATCCGCGAAATTTAAAAAGTGCGCGCTCTAATTATTATCTACAGTCATTTCAAGTAATATTTTACGCATTAAACATATGATCGTGTAAAATTAAATTATCTTTCATTTGTTCTGCATTTTAGTACATAATTTACCTAACAAATTTACCAACGACATGATTTTTCCTCTCCCAAACGCTCATGATTAAATATCCACTAACTTGACATGCGATGTAAGAAAAAAAGATAATCACGTAGGTTCTTGCTTGCAGTTCGTCGCCATTATTCTCTCTCCTTCTACGTAGAAATTTCCCAACGACTACTGTCACAATGGAACACATTTTTACAAAGGAATCAGATAATGAAGTCCATCTGCGTCCGTTCCCTTGGAAGAATATAATTTGCAGAAAAATATAATATTCCTTGAAAGAGACTCCGTTGAATTCTGTTTCGGACAGTATTTTCTCTGTGAACTTTTTTGTTGTATTTTTCTTAGTTATTTTCTGTTTGCTCTAACGACATAGTTATTCTTCTGTACTATTGGTGTATGTATGTGCAGTATATGTATGAAAGGAATGTTCTTATTCAAGAGATTACTGTTAGTTAAACTAACAATGGATCAGGATTTTACTGTTTCGAAGTGTAAATCATTTGAAAGTTGTTCAAAGTCGTTAAAATTTTCACTTTATTGAAATCAAACTTATGTAACCCCTGTAAGGGGTGAGAGGAGGAAGGACCCGATTTTCCCGTAGAATTACCGCCCCATAACCATAAGCTTACTGCCACTTCTCTCAAAAGTGGGTGAATTCTTTATTCAAGACTAAGAGACTAATTTCATCAAGACACAACTTAATTTTTAACTTAACTAATTACAAATAACACTTAAATTACAGAAAAACATGCACCATAGGTAAAATGTACTTGTGATACTTAGTGCTTTAGGAATTACTTATAAATTAAAACGTGTCGGTGAGATTGGCCATAAGAAATGAACTAGATGTTCTCTCTCCCCTCCCGAACAAGCAATTTTAACTGTTTTGGTTCTCTAACAGCTGGAGTGGTCTTTTTGGCCCGTCCTACAGAGCCTTCGATATGGTATGTCATCACGGACTAATCTGCAAGATGGAACGATGGAACGACGGGGAACTTGCAGGGGTGGTGTAGACCCTAAGTACTGGTGTACCCAAGAGTCGCTGTTGGTTCCAAAGTCATTTATACTCTACACGAACGACATTCTGAGGCATCTGGGTGTGATGCTTTCCATGTACGTGGATGACATAGTAGTATATGCCTCCTGTCGAGATAAAAACATGATTGGGAAGCTGCAGAAATCAATTAATTCGCTAGTGGACTGGTTAAGAAAGTGGACAGTGAAGGTGAATTAGGGCAAATCCTGGCTATCTGGTTTACGAGAAGAAGAGGACCCGAGCCAGAAAGAATCAGGAATGGCAACACAGGGATCCCGTGGAAAGGGACCGTTAAATATGTTGGCCTTATGTTTGATAGGAGTTTCTTCACGAGGATTACATTATGGGCAAATATGCACTCGCAAGAAACATGTTACATGCTATTGCTGAATAAAAATAGCTTGATAGACCTCAGAACCAAAATTACAATATACAAGACGTGCTTGAGGCCCATCTTGTCTTACGTGACGATTGCGTTGTTGACAGCTGTTAGATGCTACTTTAAGAGACTGGAGGCACTCCCCAAATAGATTTCTTAGGGTGATAACGGCCTCGCCCTAGTTTGTGAGAAATAGCTAAACGTGTCAATTATTTTAAAAATCTTTCCGACATCAAACCACGCTAAACAGAGCTAAATAGCATTTGAATTATATTTCTATAAAATCACATACGTTAATTAGGCTGCATCATCGTGATTTTACGTTTAAGTTAAAGGTCCAGGCGTCTAATTCAGTTAAATTAACGAAACCTAAAGCAAATGTGTTTAAAGTTTATCAAATATAATGTTTCGGTAAGTTTACAATGTATTGTTATATCACATCCGACATTAGAACTTAAAAGGGAGCTGCTTTGAAGGGGATAGCATTGTTGTATAAGAATAAAATAAAATTGTTGTGAAAAAAAATCAATCTCATTTCTTTTTTGCCACACCTCGTATGTTAACGAATCTAAATTTGAACTATTTGGTTCAAAACGAAGACGGCCAGCAGAAAAATACAATCTTCAAACAGAACCTTCAACAGAAAAATATAGTTCGACCTTCGGTTTGCTTACAGAAGCCCCTGTCTTCACTGAGCAAGCTGGCAACCCATATGAAGTAAAGTTACTAGATATATAAAGTACCGCAATTATCCGCCATTTTGGGACAAAAAGATGCGGGAACTTTAAAACGTAAAGCAAGCAATACATGATTGATTCTTTAACAATTTGTTCTTTGGTATCAAATGAATAAAGCAGTGATTTTAGAAACATGGATGGAAATTTTCTGAGCAGCATGTAATGTGGTAAATATATTTATAAAAAAAAAAGAAAAAAAACAATAAGATGTACACATATTTATTTTAAACTTATTACATTATTGTTATAACCACATATAACTATTGTAATCTTCACGGCCAAAGACCCAATAAAATGCATTACTCATTAATTAAAAAGCTTACTTTCAGTTTTAACACTTGAAACACTTCGTGCAAAATACCTGGTCGAAATTTCATATTTCTTAGACGATGTTGAAGTGTTCTTATACCTGGATATGAAAGTTTTTGTCGACAAATTTCCTCCTTCCTTTAGTACCGTAAGCCATACATAGCTTCAATGCTTTTGTATACAGAATAAGTAGAAAAATAATAACTTTTTAGGCTTTCAAAAGCATTTAGTAAAAGCCTTACGTTACTTAAATGAAAATATTTTATTTTACACCTTAGTTTGTTACTTATTATATCATGCACATGGTAAGTAAAAAAAAGCTCATGTGTTTATGCAATTTTTGGCGCTCTTTAAAAACCGCTCTTGAAGTATTGCTTTTGTAGCTATGTACCGCTTACAACGTGTTGTAGCGTGCTGTGAGCAGGTTTAGACGTGTTCAGTATCTACACTGGAAGGGACACGCTGCTCTCCTTCTCGACTCTGAATTTATTCTAATGGGTGCAGCGAACAGTGCGAGTGGTTATAGTAAAGAACCGAAGGTAAGAATATCATTGATTGAAAAAATTACAATTTGTAAGAATAATTACATAGAACATAAATATTGCTGAGACTATAGTAGATTGTAATAGTAAATTTATTTGAATAATTGATTACATAATGCAAGTATTATTCATGCTGTACGGGTCTTTTAACTGAAATATGTAAATTTAAGAAAATTAAAAAAAGTGTAGGAACTAGAAAACTATATTGTCATTTAAAATATTTCTCTTGTTCGTAGTTATGAATAAAATTTCACTGTGGCACTATTTTAACCGTACACAAGTAAAAGATGTGGCTGTATGTAAACGGTGCGTAAAGAAAATTAAAGCATCTGGTGGAAGTACCAGCGGTTTACATAGCTATCTTAGAAGTCAGCACAACGTTAATTTATTGAAAAGAGAAAAAAAACTAATGATACATAGTATCACTCCGAATGAAAATATTAATCTCAAAACTGACGAGGATTCCCGAACAAAAATTACTTCATATTTCAGCTAAAGATTTAAGGGAAACAACTATCCTAAAGAAATTCTTGAGCTAATTGCAGAAAAACATAAAGCAAGAAAAAATGGCAGCAAACCAGATCACCTCGAAATAAAACCATATTAAATAACCTCACCACACGACTAAAAGAGGAAATCAAGCAGCTTAAAAATGGCTCTATAAGTGAATTCTAGAAAGAATTAACCAATGATTCCAATACGGAATACTCTCTTTGGAAGACTACGAAAAATCTGAAAAGACCTATCATGCAGATTCCACCCACCAGAAAAACGGATGGTGGCTGGGCTAGAAATAACGCTGAAAAAGCTGCAAGATTTGCAGAACATCTAGGAAGTATCTTCCAACCAAATGAGGAGCAAGATAATGAAATCCTGGCTGACATTGGACACCAAGAAACAGAAGAAATTCCTTTAACTTCACCAAATGAAGTGAAAAAGGAAATCAAGGACAACATCAACCCACGAAAAGCGCCTGGATTTGATTTAATCACTGGACAAATCCTAAAGGAACTACCAAGAAAAGCTTTGGCGAAACTAACACATTTGATAAATGCGATTTTTCGCTTGAAATACGTCCCTCAAATGTGGAAGGTGGCTGAAGTGATTATGATACCTAAACCAGGTAAATCGCCCCATGAATCAGCCTCATACCGGCCAATATCGCTACTCCCGGTTATGTCTAAGCTCTTTGAAAAACTTCTTCTCAGAAGAATTAAACCTATTATCGAAAGGAAAAACCTTATCCCGGATCATCAGTTCGGATTTAGAAATAAGCACTCCACAATTGACCAGGTGCACCGAATAACTAATATAATTGAAGGAGCATTAGAAGAAAAAAGTTTGTTCGGCAATATTTTTGGACGTTGCCCAAGCGTTTGACAAAGTTTGGCACGAAGGACTGAACTACAAGCTTAAAAGACTCCTCCCTGACCAATACACAAAAATACTCCAATCATACATATCTGACAGATACTTGAGGATTAAACAAGAAGATGCCTTTTCAGAACTGAAGAAAATACAAGCCGGCGTGCCACAGGGTAGTGTACTAGGGCCCGTCCTTTACCTTCTGTACACTAATGACATACCAACACTTGAACAAAATACTATTGCCACATTTGCCGATGACACCGCAATACTGACTCTAGGCAAGGATAATATAGAATCAACAAATAAACTGCAAACGGCCATTACCCAAATTTAACGCTGGACAACGAAATGGCGAATAAAATTAAATGAAACCAAATCAGTATCATATTAACTTCACTAACAAGAAAATCGTGTACAGGCCAGTCTATATACACCAACAAGTTGTCCCTATGAGAACATAGCCAAATATCTCGGCATGACTCTAGACGCCAAACTTAGGTGGAAGCCACATGTAAAGAAAAAACAAGAAGAGTTGAAACTCAAGAAGAGCTGAAACTCAAGTACAGAAAAATGTATTGGTTAATGGGACGTTGCTCTGCCCTTTTAGTATATAGTAAGCTCTTGCTTTACCAACAAGTCCTTAAACCAGTATGGACTTATGGTATCCAACTCTGGGGTTGTACCAGCCAAAGTAGTAGAAACATCATCCAACGCTTTCAGAATAAAGTACTCCGGGGCATCGTCAATGCCCCATGGTACGTACGTAATGACAGTCTACATAAGGACTTAAAAGTAGAGACTGTCGACAATGTAATCGGGCAATTTGCTCAAAAACACGAACAGCGACTTCATCAGCATGTCAACGTTGAGGCCCTCCAGCTCCTGGACAATGATGGCTTGGTTAGAAGATTGAAGCGAACAAAACCATTTGAACTAGTGCAGGGACAATGACCTTAAAAGAACACAAGAACAAAGTGACTCCACTATACCAGAACCTGAGTGCCTATCGTACGATAAGTACTTAGTTTAAGAACCGTAGTAACTTAAGTTAAAAATAAATAGCTCATTAGTTGTTAACTAGATTGCTATATAAGCATCACCGACTGGGTGGCAACAAAAAAAATATTTCAACTGACAAATCTTTCCTTGTCGTACTAGTGCAAATGACGACACAAGACGGAATTCTATTCACTAAATTTGGTACATCACAAGATTTACGAACGCTGTTAATCGCAAATAGGTAACAAACATTCCAATATCTTTGAATACAATTAAAAAAATAGTCTTTGAATATGCAGATACAATTAATAATAATAATCATAACATTTATTTGTGCCCAACAGTAAAACACCAAAATAGACACATATACATACAGATTATCTAAAGTGTAGCAAAAGTACAAAATGAAATAAATTAAACTTCTTAGAGATACACATAAAACTATAACGACGAATACATACATACATACATACATACGTTGCATAATATACACGTAACACTAAACAAGTTGACCCAGAAAAATGTCTTTATATAACATATCAGCGCAACGACAAACGCGGTTTATTGGCGCTAGGTGCATTACATTAGTTCTCACAGGTTTCAAGTAAAATGATAGATTTCGCGATTCCTTAGCGGGAACATGAAAAGGTATCCCAATCAATTTTATTATTAATGAGCCTGTAGAGAAACACCGCACTGGTGCGTTCATAACGTTCATGGAGTGATAAACACCGTGCGACAGAAGAAGCTGGCCATGATCGTAATTCCTTTGCGGATAGTTACCAGTCTCCGTGAATGTTAAATATTTTAAAAAGCGGCGTTGCATTCGCTCAAGTCGAAGTTGGTGACATGTGTAATAAGGGTACCATATAATCGCTGCGTATTCTAACTTACTTCGAATCAACCCGTAGTAAAGAGTCTTTAGAGCACCGTAATCAGTAAATGTGCGTGTGTTACGAAGAATGAAACCAAGAATTCTGCAAGCGCTGTTGCACACCGACATCACCTGCTGGTCAAAGCAAAGTCGATCATTAAATAACACTCCAAGGTCTTTCACAGTGTCCGATGAAGGTAGCTTCAAACCGTGTATATTGCAATCAAAAACGATTTTGGACACCTTTCGAGTGTATCTAACTACGCAGCATTTCTCCACATTAAGATGCAGTTTGTTATCAATACACCAATTACTTATAGTTATCAGATTCTCTTGTAGAAGTTTAAGAAACAAGTAGTCAACGAAAACATAAACTAAAAGCAATTAATTTAACGTTAGATGAGTGGACATCTATTAAGAGCCGTCGATACATGAACATTAATGTATACATGTGATTTTTTTTGGAACCTTGGATTATGTTGTGTTCATAGATCTATGCCCGCCGATAAATGTTTAACTCTCATTAAAAATAAATTATAGGTGTTTGATATTTCTTAAGAATATAGTATGAATTACTACAAATGGAGTTTTAGTAATGAAGGAAATCGGAAAATTGATCAGTATAAACCATCAGTTACAGTCTCGCACATGGTATACTATTGGCTGTAACCGAAGTGCTTTATCGCAAAAATAATTTAGAAGAAATTGAGAGTGATAATGAGGAACTTGTTGGGTTAGCTGATACAGATCATTCTGATGACGAAGACGATGAAAATGATAGCGAAACTTTCCAAATAGTACAAAGCGTATCTACTGACTCCCAATTACATTTTATACAGGACATACAATTAAATTCTCTGATAACAAAAGTACGAAAAGTAGTCAAAATCTTTTGCAAATCGCCAACAAAAAATTATGACAGAGAGAACTTCCGTTAATAATGGATTCTAAAACACGCTGGAATAGCTTACTGATTATGTTAGAGCGTTTTTCGAAGATTATAAACTGTGTTAGAGAAAGTTCCATAGAATTGAAGTCAGATATCAGTGATAGCGAGCTTCTTTTGCTTTCGAATACAATATCAGCATTAAAACCAATAAAGGTTGCTTTAGAAACACTATGTTGTGAAAAGGTTAATTTGTATGTCGTCGATGTTCGGCACCACACAAATTATTAATTAACTCGGGAAGACGTTTTCGAAGACACATGGGTCAACATCATCAGCTGATGATGTTGACCCATGTGTGCCGTGAATATTTTGTTTGCCATACTACCCCACAGTCCTTGCTATCATTATTGACGAACTGTTTATTCTAATGTTTTGCAATTTCTTTAAGATCAAAATTTCAAAAATTCCAATGAAGAAGACTACGGAATTTTTACTAAGACCAACAAATCTACAATAACGAATATAATGGTAGAATTAATTGAGCGTATTTACGATAAAAACGAAACAGACACTAACACTGAATTATCAGAAATTAATGATCCTGATTTCGAAGACTTTGAATCTTTAATGTCAGTTGGGTCAGTTCCTTCAACATTAGCTACGCTATCCATGAAAGATAAACTGTAGCTTTTAATAAAGGAAAAAACCGAGACGTCTTGTCAAGTACCGACTCTAATGCAAGGTAAAATTAAAAATTTTAAATAAGAAGTGGAACTGTACAAGGCACGTAAATTCCGCGCAGCATAGAAAACGAAAATTGGGCTACTGAGAAGTGCATATTTTTTTATGTAATTCTTATGTTGATAAACTGTAATTTGCCACTAGGCTTACTCGATAAACAACCGTTTAAGGACCTTTGGGACAAATACAATCCCGAGTTGCGGTTGCCAATGGAGAAAACGGCACGTAAGCATGTTGCATTTGTACGCGATGACGTGGAAAAGAAAATGAAACGCATATTGAAAAAACAGTTTCTTTGGTTATGTGTTGACGAGACAACAGACTGTAAAAAAAATTCAATTGTAAATATTATGGTACGCATACTAGACCCTAGTAAACCTACATTACCACTGTTACTAGCAATCCGAAGACTACAAGAATGTACTGCTGCAGCAATTACGAAGGTTGTACTTTGTACGTTGGAAAAATTTCAAATTTCAAAAGATAAAGTGTTAATGTTTATGAGCGATGGCGCAGCGATAATGCGCTCGGTAGGCCGTTCTCTTCTTGAACATGGTTGTAACTGTTTACATATTACGTGTAAAGTGCATGCTTTACATCTTGTGGCAGAAACCATTCGACAATGCTCTCCCGAGGTAGATGCATTAATAGCAAGCACAACATTTTTTTGAAATCTCCCAAACACCTACGATCATTTCACACAGAGTGTCCTGGTATCCGTCAACCACCGGAGCCAATTCTTACACGTTGGGGAACGTGGTTGCAGGCAGCTTTTTATTATGCTGAACATTTCAAAATAGTAAAAGCTGTTGTTGCACAATTCAATCCTACCGAAGCTGTAGCTATTTCCGTTTAAACAAATTTAAAAAATATTCGTAGCTACTATAGGCTACTATAAGGATTAGCTGATGCAATAGACCAATTATAAAATAGATCGTTATCATTATTGCAGTCTCTGCAAATTATGGACGTAGAGCATACACAGCTACTAACTATACATGACGTAAAATATAATCGCGTTTTAGAAAAGTTCTAGAGTGTGCTACAGAAAGATCCCGATTTTAGCAGATTAAAACAAATTTGTGATGGTGCACCGAATAATCCACTGACTAAGTGCAAAGAGTATTTTAATCATGCATGTATAACATCGGTAGATGTTGAACGCTCTTTTTCAAAATATAAACTCATTTTCTCACCACGGCGAACATCGCTCACCGAGACAACTGTGGAAACGCATCTAATGGTGTCAACTTTTTGCCACTCTTATCCATATGATGTTAATACTGATAATGATGCTTTTAGTTTTACTGTTCCGTAGCCAAAGCTGCTTAAAAGAGTGAGTGTTTCACTACTTTTCACATATTATAATTATGTATTAGTTCTGTTATTTTTTTTTCTATTTTCTTACTATTGTTTTTGTATATTAGGTAGGTACGGCTATGGCACGGCTCCCTGTTACCGGGTTCTAGTAATAATAAACAAGTTTGTACAGAAATGTTATTTGATTAGACTAGTTACTTAATTTCTTTAGCACATAGTTGTTTATTTAGATTTGTTATTTACTCAGACTAAAAGCATAGTTTTTGGTTTATTTGATGTTTTATATGTATGTTTTAAATAAAATTGCATTTATTTATGTTTGTTTGTAAAGTGCGGTTAAGTACGTTTATAAATAAAATTCATGTTATTCAATTACCGATAAACCGGTAATGAAAAAAAGTTTTACCGATTCAATACCGCTAGTATTGAAAAAAGTCGGTAAATTTGCAACCCCTCATACTTAGGCGCGGCGTGACAAGATGTGAGATTATTTGGATAAAGGGAAATTTGAAAGACACCTTAGGAGCACCAAGGAATGTCTTGTATTGCAGGAGGAATAGTGTTTACATTTGTATACATTTTATTAGCAATTTGTATACTCCACTACCATAACGAATGTTTGCTGTTGCACTCAAAATATTAAATGATTTCTTAAGAAAGTCTAAGTATTTCACACAAAATCTTAGTGGTCGGTAGTATATTCATTCTATAGTATATCTATCGTATATCTATGGACATACATATGTGTATCTATATTTGGCGCATGTACATTTATTGTTTGCAGACGCTCAACGTATGTATGTATGTACATATTAGACGGTGCATGTCCTCTCAAACATTACATACATATCGCTCTAGATAGGGCGAGTGTGTTGTGTGCGCAAATGCTAATGTAGAATTGAAACAATTATCATAAACAGCGCCCCGCGTTGTCGAAATGTGTACTTAATGGTCAGAAATGGATGTTCGTGGAATGACAATCTCGTGTCGCATCGGGCCGTTCGCCGTTCCTAGTGGTCGAGCCTCCTCTCAAATCGCCATTTCTCATCAAGGGATGCGGTCGCCAAGCAGATGCTCTTATTTCGAGGACGTCGATTGTCGTTCGGCCGCTGAGGTTTTCGATTGATTTATGTTCGAATTGATTGCGAAACAGTACAGCATCTTCTTCCCTGCACTAAGACACCATTCCGTTATTATATCTAGAGTAACCTAAACTTGCGGACTCGCATAGGCGTCGGTATTACGGGTTAATATAAGAATACGAAAAATTCATAAATAAACTAAACCGGTAGAGAAGCAGGCATGTAGTGTCGACCTTGAATATAAATCATGTTAAACCGCGCTGAGAGAGATTTCGTTTTAGTACCGGTTGAGCTGTTGCAGAGATTAGTCGAACGGTCAAGGTTATGTACTTACGTGTCGCTTTTGAAAATATAGCTGGTGTTTTTTGTGTGTTGTAGTATTATACCAAGTACATAATTAGTGTATCGTTTCATATAGAACTAATATTTACATACCTAAGAAAATAATGCCTCGTAATAGATTTGCTACTAATGTACATAAGTATGTGTCACTTTTTCCCCATTTAAAATATGACGGTAGTGCAGTTTTTTGCTTAATATGCAATGTTCGTTTGGCTGCATTGGACAGAACTGATTGCCAGAGGCATGTCAATGGTATTAAGCATATGAGAAATGCAAGAATTGAAATACCTTATACACTATTCCTCATACATCCATTAATTATGTTTACCTCTTGTAATCTTCCGTTGTCGTTGGAGAGAAAAGCAGCTTTTAAAACGTTTTGGCGACAATACGTTCCAAAGTACCCATTACCCTCACAAACACAATTACAGAATCATTCGCCGCGAATGAAAGAGATGCTAGAAAATGAGTGTAAACGTGATTTGTGTTCCAAAAAAATATGGATTACCGTGGATGAGACGACCGATTTAAAGAAAAACAGTATTGTGAATGTAATAGCTCGCGTTTTATCTAGCGAGAACACAGCATCTCGATATTTGTTAGCTTGCAAACGTGTTCAACAATGTACCGCGGAAAATATTCAAAAAGTGACAATGAACGCATTGAAAAAATTTAAAATTGCTCAAGATCAAGTTGTGATGATTGTGACAGATAGTGCAGCAACGATGTTAAGTGTTGGGCGATCCTTAAAACATATATTTCCTAACTTAATACATATAACCTGTAGTTGGTGAAGTTGTTCGACAACATTACGGAAACGTTGATCGGATGATTGGAAGTACTAAAGCAGTATTTCGTAAATCTCCTAAACGTTTAAAAGAATTTCGTAAATTTTGTCCAGGTATTCCAGAACCTCTTGAACCAATTTTAACGCGATGGGGTACTTGGCTAACAGCAGCTTCTTACTATTTGACCCATTTTCAACAAATTCAATCAGTTATAATGCGATTTAATCGGAATGAATCCAAAGCAATTAGAGAAAGTCAAAGAGAATTTCAAATTCCTCAACTTTCAGAAGATTTAACAACAATATGTACCAATTATACAGTATTACTAGATGCCATCAGAAAACTACAATGTACTGAATTGTCATTGCAGGAATCATTAGACATAGTGGAGAGTGTAAAAAATAAATTACACACATTAAATGATACGCCAGGATTATGCGCTAGTCAAAAGTTGGCAGATGTTTTAAGGAAAAATCCCGATTTTTATACTTTAGAGGCCGTTTATAATAAGTGTAAGAGTAGTGAACTTTTAAGCGATTTTGAAAAACAGTTTCTACATGCAAATGTAACTTCCTTAGATGTGGAGAGATGGTTTTCTATGTATAAGAATATTTTTTCTTGTCGACGCACAAGGTTTAAAGAAGTAACTGTGGAAACATATGCAATGATGCAAGTTTACAGTAGTTCACATCCTGATGCCTCTAATTTGTTGAATAATTAGCAAGTAAGTTTATTTATGAATTTTTCGTATTCTTATATTAACCCGTAATACCGACGCTTATGCGAGTCCGCAAGTTTTGGTTACTCTAATTATATCCGTTACCATTTGATCACTATTTATGCTTACAAGGCGAGGCACTATGGGGCCAAACTGCTTTGCGATGGTCAAAAATCTGTAACTTTCTTATCAATAGAAATATAGCAGTGAAATTTGGCAGACATGTACAGAAATGTCTAGCATCTCAAATGAATACAAAATTCTCCATATGCAATTTACGATTGTTTGCTTAAAAAATGTTAATTTATGGTCATTTTAATAATAATGCGAAATCATTTTTTTATTAAATCATAGTAAACTTCTCTATTGGTAAATAACAGTTAATAACAACAGTTAAGTGTTTGTGCGATATCTACATTTAAAAAACGTTAATTTATTGTTATCTTAATAATACAGCGTAATCATGTGAAATCAGTTCTTTATTAAATAAAAGCAAATTTATCTATTGGTAAATAATAGTACATATTTACAAAACAACAATTAGGTGTTTGTACGAAATCTACATAAAATACAGCAACATTTGGTATCTTATTTTAGCAATATTCACTGAAAATTACGTTGTTTTACATAATGGAAGAGCACTAAAACAGAAAATGCTTTTACTCTAACAATTGTACTGATTCCTCGTCCAGTTCAACATTTACAGGAGTGAATACTGTTCTGAGACTGGATATATAGAGATCTAATGTAAACAGTAAGGTATGGGAAAGGTCTTCGTTCGTAGCAGAACGCGAACATTTTCTTGCATAATGTAATCTGTACAATTTGTAATCTTTATTGCACGATTCCTGGGCTTCTTCAGAAAACTGCATTATAGCGAATTATGAATCAGGAACCAAAAATTAATGCTAATATAGCTCATGGTATTGGCGGAATCATTTCCGGCAAAAACAATGTAACAGAGAAAATAGCGCTAACACACGAACATGTTTCTGCCTACCCGGCGTCATCAGCGTGGTTCTGATCACAATTTTCTGCTGTTACAATTGCGTTTGCCTCTCGGTTTATGCTGCTATTTTCTCCGCTATTTTCTCTGCTACATTGTTTTTGCCGGGAATGATTCCATCAATACCATGAGCTATATTGGCATTAATTTTTGGTTATTGTTACTAGGTATGAATCAGGACTTTATGTACTAATGAGGGCATGTAGTATCAATTATATTTGCTCGCATACATTTGTGCAGTTTAAAATGCATACTGGCCAAACTTTTGGGAATTAATCTGCCTACCGCATGACATTGTTTGTAGTATTATGTGGAATCTAGAAATAAGGTTTTCATCAATTCCAGTTACATCCGCTGTACAAGCCGGATTAGCGAAAAATCTTCTAGCGGTATTCCCGTCATTACTGTTTCCACTATTTTGTCGTGGTTTATCCATTATCAGTCCACACTCTTTTCGAAATCTATCTTGAACGTAAGTCTTCTTTGCTTGCTTTTCGTTTTTCATGCCTTCGGTGGTTGCCGCCCATTTCTTAAACCACAAATTATAGGAAATGTGAAGAACAGACTCCATGAATCTTATCCACGCATGCAATGTTGAGAGGCCAAATCTAAAAGCGTTTTCGTTTTCTTGTTTCTGCCTCACCCCATCTAGATCGTCCATTTCCGTGGGCTTGGCAAGGCACACAACACATGTTGGAGTAGAAGGAGTATGGGTTAGTACCTGCACAACTTTACCATCAATTATTGAAAACAAAAAGCTCATGCTTTATTGTGATCCGTTTCTCATTTTTCGTTACTGAAGTGCGCAACAAGGTATGGATCTGAGTTTCTATTTCGCCCACAGTAGCTCTTTTTTTTTCAGGCGTTTCTTTTGAAAACTCGATTGAAATGGGCTTGCAACATCTCACAGAAGCTGGGGAGGGATTCTGCCAAATTACAGTCTGTGTTAGTTCATCAATAAGACGAATTGGTACCAAGGAAACGACAAATAAATTGTTGTCAGGGAGCTTTCGCCAGGAAGAATTTGTTTATATTCATTTTGTCCTGAGGATCCATCACAGCCCCACTTAGTATATAAACGTAAATGTGATGATTTTTGCAGGTCAACAGAATCGATCATCAAAATTCTCTTGCATGTGTGATCGAGAAGCGTCTGTAGTGTTACTTTCGCACTTATGTCAGTAATTTCAATTGGAGTTGGATAACATTCAACCTTAGCATCCCTCAGTTTCTAGTACGATGGCAATATACTGCACTGTTTAGTGTGCAGGCAGTTTAATAAATATTGGTGCCTGTTTCTTGTTAAAAATATACCGTTGTATATAGCCAGAGCTTCATCCGGTGTCAAAGGTTTCGGAGTTGTGTTGTTTCTTAGCATTTGCAGTAGAACCTCTTTCCTTTTTATTGATGTCATGTGTAATTCTTGTATAATTTTAGCTTCAACGGTTTGTCCAATTGAGCGCAATCCTCGTATATATGAGCTGTGAATATGATCCAATCCAGATTCGCGAAAGTTTAATTGCTTTACGCCTTTGGGTCGTTTCAGTTGAATTTTCAAAAGTCTTGCACGGTCTTCTACGTACCATTCCAGATGACGTCGAAGGTTTTTCCCTTACTTCAAATTGCACAAATAGCTCACTGTCTAACCAGTCCTTGTTATTTTTTAAAAACACGTCGACTATGCGTGCCGTCCTTTTCCAACGGATTTTGAACACAGGAAGGACGTATTTTTGAATATTAACGATTACACATTTCAACTGAGGTTCGGAAAGGTTGAAATTTTGCCGAATATAAGTCTCAGCGGTTGAAATATGCTTCCCGTGTTCTATGAAAATAGCGCACAAAGTACGTTTAGCGATTTTAAAGTTACTCATTTTGATCAAATACCCTTTAAGTACAAAATAGGTTTGAATGTAAAAGTAAACGTCATGTATTGAATTTAAGAAACAGTATTTCATACTGGCAATTTTTATATGATTTTATTTTTATGTTAAGTGTGTGCAACATCCCACAACATCTAGTATCTAATGAACACTCGTCTTTTTTAGGCTGAGTACGTTCCCTCATGGAAGCTGCCAACATCTATGCAATTACGATACAATTTGCCACGTGTGCAAGGTACAGTAAAAGAATGTATTAAAGACGAGTTGAGAAGTAAGAAAATCTGCCTATGTGTGGATGAAACAACTGGTGCTGAGAAACACAGCGTCATTCATGTTGTAGCACGTCCTTTAAAACGTGATGGTCCACCAGCTTTATTGTTGTTATCCAGTAAAAGGATTCAGAAAACTAATGCAGAAACCGTTGTCAAGATAATAAAAGATTCGTTGAGAGAATTTTGTATGACAGGAACCCAAGTCACAATGTTCGTTACTGACGGAGCCGCAACAATGCTGAGAGTTGGTAGGATGTTGAAAATATGCTTTCCGACTCTTCTTCACATAACATGCCTCATACACGCATGTCACCTCGTAGCAGAAACCATTCGAAAGAAGTATCCGATGGTGGATAAGTTAATAGCGTCTACCAAAAAAGTGTTCATCAAATCTCCCAAACACATCCGTGTATTCGAACAATTGTGTCCGAAATTACCACCACCACCTCAGTCTGTAATAACGCGATGGGGAACATGGCTCCAGACAGTATCTTACTATCAGAAATATTTTTCACAAGTGAAAAATGTCATCTTGAAACTTGATTCAAATGATTCTGCAGCAGTTTAAGATAGTCGGCAATTTTTTTCCAATTCGGACATTCAACAACAAATAGATGAAATTTCCATGAACTATTCTGAAGTTGCACAAGCCATTGAGCAATTAGAAAACAGTCACTTATCTGCACGAGACACATTAAATTGCATAAACAATTTACAAGCCGCTCTAGACTTTACGAACACTATAGGAGTCGTTGCTCAAAAATTTGGTGCAATTTTAACGAAAAATCCCGATTTACAAAAGGTTCGGTCTATAACCGAAAATCAAGAGTGCCCAGATGAGGAAAAGGAATATCTGACATTTGCAAATTTTACTTCATTGGATGTCGAACGATCAATTTCGAAGCATACGACAACGTATTCACAACACCGTCGACGCCTGAATGAATCGACAATAGAAGCGTTGCTGATGTTGCAATTCTACGCAGCTTACCAGGGCGGTTGCCAATTGCCACAGTGGACATCAAGACGACAGGAAAAGGTAACAATAATATTTTTCACTAATATTGTATATTACGTACCTACTTTTATGCGGTGCGCCACTGCCGATACCACCTTTTTAACAAACTCTACTTATCAACAATATGTCCGGCGTGGTAAAACAGTCTTCTAAAATTTATAGATATTCTAGTTGGAAAGAAGTTCAGCTATTTTTCAATAACTATTTTAAATATCAAACAAATAACTGTAAAAAAGCATTTTCTAGACACAGCCACTTATTAAATTTAAAGATATAAGTAAAAGTACAAGAATAAAATTTACAAAAACCAATAAATTTTTCATTCAAAATGAAATAATTAAAAGCTACAAAAGTTATATTATCAAGACAAAATGAATATCAATCATTTATGAATTTTTTAACAAATTATAATTTATCCCAACACTGATTTGAAATTCACAGCAACAAATTAGGTAACAACATAAAAGATACAGGTGTAATAGTTCCCAAGGTAGAAATTGTAATGTCACTGTCGACTAAGCGCATGCTGACCGTTTTTCGTTAGGCGTACAATAAACGCAGCAAAACCGCAGGATTTTCTTTTAGGATATCATGCAGGACATCCGAGACTATCTATATGTATCATCAGTTTTGCCGGGATAGACCCTGGTAATAGTTGAAACCTTCCACGAAGTTTAATAAGTCTTTAATTTTACACCCACTAATTCGATAGGTCATTGCGCAAATACAAATCTACGAATCTGTAATTTTCTAACGCTAAAATGTAGAGCAAGACGAGCTCTTTCAATCCATGTATGACACATAATGCAGCAATACCAATTTCACGTTTTAATTCTACGATGAATTAACTTACGCAAATGCAGCGATTTCCAGTTGCAATTTGTTAATAACGTTAATAAAGTTTGAAACTGCGGTACAAAGTTGTTTCGCTATAAAATTAAAAACAAGCATCTGTACGTTAGACTTTGACCTTTTCTGAGTAATGTGAACTTATTTTCGGCATGAATTGTGAAATTTTGTAAAAACCATTTTTGGTCGGATTTCAAACGCGTGGCCCCATAGTGCGAGGGTGCGGTCTGGTAATTTCAGTTTGGCAGTAGATTTCATGTGGCAGCAGATTACTATAGTATAAATAAGTAAGCAATGAATGCACGTCATCAACAACGAATGACGTCAGACGTTTAGATGTTGTCTTGTCGCATTGTTTATGACAGCTGTTGTTTATGTTAGGTGGATTAATATTAGGTTAGAATACCGTGAGCATTAAGTGCAAAATTGTACATAAAATACTATTAGTAACAAAAGACAGATATTTTTAAAGTATCTGAAGGAAGTGAAACAATTTAAATATTATTTCTATAGTTGTAATGCATTTATCTAAAAGCATTTCTTGAAAAAATTCATGTTTATTGCTTTCTTTTTTTAGAATTTAAAAAGACATGTATTTAAATTTTATTGATACGTATATAGAAGCAGATAGTGTGTTATTAAATATTAAATACATTCAATCTGTAGAAACATGCAAATATATAAAGTAATATTAAAATATTTATAAAATCTTATAAATAAAAGTGGGTCAATCGCTCTGACAATCCGAACTGTCTTCATCGGATGTTGCACCAACGTTGATGACGAGCTCTGGAATATCATTTTGCTCGAAGCCAACTTCCCTCTGCCACCAGTCTTGTATTATCTTTTCAGTTTTCTCGATGGTATTGTTCCAGATTTCAGAGGTTACTGTTGCAAGCACTTCTTGCCACATCGCAATACATTTTACCGTTCCATATCCATCTGGTCCTATATGTCTATTTTAATGTCTTTGCCAATCCCCAAATGTTTTCGATGGGATTGAATATACAGTGATATAGTGGCAAACGGAGCACCACATGTCCATATTTAGCTGCAAGTTTGTCAGCAACATATGTTTTCGGAGGTTCATTACATGCAACTAACTGAAGTTCCAGCGAAAACCGATTCTCTTTAATATAACGCTTAGAGAAGATAAACTGCCGCTATAAATATTATTATCCCTAAGATTTGTTGAGATTGACTTTAACGTTATATGCCGTTTAGCTTGAACCATTGTATAAATTGTATTTCGTATGTCCGCTTCATCGGCTCTGCTAATGTCAGTTATTGGCTTGCGTCTGGATTTACATTTATTTGGGCTATGGGCCTGTCCTTCCTTTTCTATTTCTTGATTAATGTTGCTCGCAGAATGAACACTGATGTTTAGTAACAATGGATGGTCTCTTTCTTTCTACTCTTTAAAACACTTCAGAGCTGCTGCAATCAGTGCTTTACTTTGCTTACAAAACGCTCTAGGCATCTTGAATTATAATTCTAAAAAGAACTAACAAAACTCTACAACAAAATCGATTAATAAAACTGCAAGTAAAATAAGTAAACAGTGATCAGCTGATCAGGTTAGGATTACATTACAGTTTACGGCCAATTGAAGCCGGCAACATCATTATTCATATATATTTTCCATTTATAATATATGGGTTTCTCTAGTGCAAAATATATCAATATTAGAAAGAAACTACAAATTTTCAATGTACGGCGTTTATTTTCGAAAATTATAGATTTTCGTGTTACAAATCAGGCACCGTAATTTTTAGTAAGTTTATGTTCTTATAATTGCAATAAAACGTCATATAAACGTCATTGATGATGTGCGTTCATTGCTTAATTATTTATACTATAGCACTTTTACTTCAAACCTTCGAACAACGTTAGTGTTAATAAAAACAAGGAACATTCAGAAAAAGCAATTTTAAGAAAGAAAAAGGAATTATTTGGCTCCTTCTTTTGTACTCTATTATACGTACTATTTTCTTTTTAAAATTAAATTGAAAACGATTCTTAACGGTAGTGGCCTTCTTTCACTTCTATAGGTCGACATGAATGAAATAAAACCATATTTTTTTCAAGTCCAATTTTTTTTATTGCCTTCTTCAAAAATATATTTTTTTAATCGTAAAATCTAAAAAATTAAATTTCGTAGTTGGTTTTACGTTAAAAAAAATTGTTATTTATATCACTAACTACAGTAATTCTTAGAAAAGGATAATTTAAAGATTAAAATTACTATTACATTGTTGTAGTACAATTTGATAAGTTCTGGTCAAACACTTTGTGAACAATCATCTTACCGCGAGAATCTCAACTCCTAGCCTAGCAACATACAAACCTGAGAACTTTTTGTTCAAGTGTTGAAACCTTTTACAAACCGTTAAAGTGAAAGGGAGGTAGAGCAATATATACCAGCGTTTGAAATAAAGGGAACATCGTAAATGAGGTAATAAATTTCGGACAATCCTGAGACTTCAATTTTGTCACTGACGTTTGTTAATTTGAATCATTTCTAATATACCTCTGGCTTCGTAATTAACTTCTTTATTGAGTTTAGATACGAAGTAGGCGCCATAAATCCTCGACCTGACAGGGTTATACAAATTCGGGCGTGTTCAAACACCGTTGCGTCATAGTTGCACATGTGCAAGGCCTACAGTATATATATTACGGCTCGAAGAGTAGTAGTTTTTAGTAGCAGCCAGACAACGTGACTAGTGCATGAAAATGCCTCAGGTAACGAGAAAGGAAGGCATACGCCTAATCACATTAAACAACATTTAGACGACGTTTATTGTGATCTATCTCCTTCATGTTCCACTGTAAAAAAGTGGGCAATATGTTTCCGTTTGGAGCAAGAATCCTTTGAATATGACGAGCGCCCCGGTCGGCCAATTGAACTGACAACGCCTCAAAACAGTTCAATTATTGAAGAAATTGTATTAGTAGATCGCCGTTTAAAAGTGAAGGAATTAGCAGTGACGCCTAACATTTCTGAGACGACTATTCGCCAAATTCTCGACAACCATTTGGGTATGAATAACATTAGTACAAGATTGGTACGGTACCTCCTTTCTGCTTTCCAATGTGAACGTCGGGTCGAACGTGCGCGCTCGTTTTTAATCATGTGTGGAGTCGACCCGAAACCGATTTTGGAGTCCATTGTCACAGGAGATGAAACAATGGTTCCGTATTATGATTCTCTATTCAAAAAGGAATCGATGGAATGGCGGCGAACCGATGAACTTGATCGTGGTAATAAATGGTTATGTATTATGATTCGCTATTCAAAAAGGATGGAATGGCGGCGACCCGATGAACTTCATCTCAGAAAGACGAATGTCGTTCAATCAACGAAAAAGGTGATGGCCACAATATTCTGGGATTGTGAGGGTATTTTACTCATTCACTTTAAAGAGTGCAATACAACTGTCAACAGTACATTCGGGGAATGCGGCTTTCAAGCATTTCAAACATCTACCGTATAGTCCAGACATGGCTCCAAGTGATTAGAAAATTATTTTCTCAGCTAATGAAAGACCTTAAGGGACGTCGTTTTAAGGACGATAGTGAGTTGCAAGCAGCTGTAATACAACATTTTGAGGAAAAAACTTTAGATTATTTTTACAAGAGTGTAGAATTATTAATTGGTCGTTCTAATGTATTGAAGTTACGGGAGATTATCATTGTTACAAACTATACAAAAAAACCTATAGATCGGTTTTAACTGCTACCAAACAGTTACATAATTCAAATTTATATAAAACATGGAGTAATAAACCCAAGACTGCGAGGAATATAATCAATAAAAACACAAACGTTAGAAAAAAACATAGGGAAATTAATGAAATTAGGGTAGACGATGTTAATGTTAAAGCACCAGTCGAAATAGCGAAAGCCTTTAATAATTTTTTTATAAACAGTGTTACTAATTTTGTACCGGCAAGCTTAAATTGCAATACTGATGGCTGTAATATAAAGTACAACGACAGAACTATGAATTTAGACAGAGTTACCGAAACTGAGGTGGCCTTTGCTGTATCGAGATTGAAATTATCTAACTCTTCTGGTATAGATTTAATTAGTAAAAACATTGTAAAAATAATATACAATTTCTAATACAACCACTTATAGCTTTGATCAATAGATCGTTTATAGACGGGATTTTTCCCAAATGTTTAAAAACTGCAAGGGTTCTGCCGTTGTACAAGAAAGATGATGAAACAAACTTAAAGAATTACAGACCCATTTCATTATTGTCAGTGGTATCAAAAATAATGGAAAAAATTATTTGTGAAAGGTTAACATCATTCTTTGAGTTTTCCAACATCTTAAGTGTGTATCAGCATGGTTTTACGAAACATAGATCAACGGAGACCGCAATGATTCAGTTTGTCAATATGGTTTACAATGAATTAAATACAGGGAAAGGTTGTTTAGGTGTCTTTATGGACTTGAGCAAGGCTTTCGACTTGATTGATCATCAAATATTGATACAGAAACTGTATATGTATGGAGAGTACGCGGAAAAGCACTTGAATGGCTTGCGTCTTATCTAACTGCTAGATCGCAAGTAGTGGAAATTCAGAGACAGCGGTCAGATGCCTTGCCTCTCGATAGAGGTGTCCCTCAAGGGTCCATGTTGGGCCCCTTAATGTTTATTGTTTATGTGAATGACTTGTTGACCATTGTAGCACATTCGAATACAGTAATGTATGCTGATGATACCAGCTTCCTCGTATCTGACTAGACCGCATTTGGTTCTGTTCACACAGAGGCTACTTGATGCTTTTGTTAGTTGGTTTAATAGCAATAAGTTATATGTTAATAATGAAAAAACCGTTTGCATGCGTTTTAGTCCAGGTTCTAATAAAATGCACGAATGTGACTTAATAAAAATAAATTCGCGCACAATCCAGGAGGTCCAACATACCAAATTTTTAGGGGTCTACTTGGACAAGGGTTTAACATGGGAAACACATGTCACGAATTTATGTAAACAGCTTTCAACATCATGCTATGTAATATATAAATTAAAGACTGTTGCTAGTAATGAAGTTGTAATGTCATACTATTATTCGTCATTTCAATCTAGAATAAAATACGCGATATTGTTCTGGGGTGCTTCTTGTCACGTTGGAAAGGTGTTGCGAATACAAAAATTGGTTATTAGAAATATGGCTGGTGTATTTAAGTGTACTTCATGCCACTCCTACTTCTCTTCTATGCATCTTCTTACCGTGATTGCTCTTTATATACTAGAGATTGCGGTGTATGTTAAAACTAACATAAGTTTATTTACTAGGAACGCTAATTTTCATATGTACGATACTAGGAACAAAGATAGTTTATCCGTATCAAAACATGAATTGGTGACGTATGAGAGATCTCCAGTGTATATGGGGATCAAAATATTTAATTCGCTGCCTGCTTCTATTAAAGATTTAGAAAATATAAAAGTTTTTAAAAAAGAACTTAGGACATTTCTTTATAATAATGTTTTCTATTCGTTAAATGAATTTTTTAATTATGTTTCTACTTACGATTAGTTGTTTAGTATTGCTAAATAATATGTATCTACGTAAATTACATGTGTTATTTTCTATAGGCTGCATGTTACTTGCACACATGTCGTTTTCTTTTTTCATTGATATTGTACATTTATTTTTTTCTATATTTTTTTGTTGACTTATCTTATGCCGTATGGTCCACTAGATCAATAAACTATTATTATTATTATTATTATATTGAAAAATAAAATTATATTTTATTTATATTTATTTATTTATATTTTACCAAGTTTATATTTTTCTGTATCAGGCTGAGAATTTATAGCGCCTATCTCGTAAATACATTGCCAATTGCTTCATTGAAATGTTTTTCGGTTTAAAAAGATTTCAATTTTTAAATGAATATTATTAATTAATGATTGCAGTTTATTTTCTAATTTGCTAATTCGTTTTAAGTTTTAGGACCTCATACTTATTCGCGAAAAAAAACAAAATAGTAACAAAATTGTGTCATAAACCTTTATCTCCAGGTTGCTACCTGCTGATACTATTATGTGTACAAAATCCAGAAAAAAATATCTCAATATCTGTATAAGCAAATATTTCAGGCACATTCTTCGACAGCCGATACAATTTGACTTTGTAAAACAACCTCCACGTGCATCTAAATTTATGCAAAATATACGTTTTCAGCGTTCGTACGACAAACGGTCCCATTAATTACCGCAGGAAATTAGTTTCGCTGCAATTACCTGCTCCGTTTGCCTTAATTCAATACCGACATCAGACGAGTCGTTTCTCGCAGTAGGTAGTACCTGTTTGAGCTGTAGCTATTAGGGAGACGTTAACCACCTCCTTGGATGTTTGTTGTTCGCTGCTTCCAATTTACGGCACCCGTGATGAGGAAGGACGGAGTATGTTCTACTAGTTGCACTTTTGCATCGCCTCCTGTGATATTGGAGTAATTTGAAATCGTAACGAGATAGCCAAAAATGTCTGATTTTGTAATTATTGGAGTGTTTATAATATTTTTATAAAAAATTTAAATGATCCTTTTCTATTTTAATTTTCATATCTCTTATTTATTTTTTCACCATAATCAATTTTAACATTTAAATATTTCCACTTCAAATTTCACCTTTTTATAAACGTAAAATTTTTGATTTCAACAGATTCCGGCAGATGATGGCATATTACCGAAACTAGTTCTGATGTACAGTACCGTTCATGGAAGTTCGGGCAACCTGACAAATTATATTAACTGTTTAGGAAAAAATTTTAAAGTTATATAATATACATTTCTGTGAGGAATTATTAAAACTAACCTTTTCTGGAAGCCTTTTACCAATTTCCAGGTAGTATTTGTCTATTATAAGACCGTTATCATAAAATATATAATTATGTTGCAAATCCCCAATAATTACAGTGACAATAAAGCTTTATAATAATCCCTAGGAGGGTTAGCTGATTCACTCGTGTTACCTGGAAATATTCGTATACCCTTTTATAAAGTATTATAATATTTGTAAACGCAGTAGTTCTGAAGAGATTGTTATTGTGAAAGTATCTGTGGTTGTGCAAGTGAAAAATAAAATAATTTCGGTTTGACTGCTTAAAATGCCCCGTGGAAAGCCTCTAGCTGTTTCAAAACGATCTGCTATTATTACCTTGCATCAGGAAGGGTATGCAGAAAGACGGATTGCGGATAAATTAAAAATAAAAAAATCTACAGTACATGATACTATAGTTCGATTTAAGACAACCGGTGACGTGCAATATAGTAATTGGCCAGGACCGTCAAGAAAAACGACTCCTGCGGAAGATTTACGAATAAAAATAATTAGTAAGCGCAATAGAAGACTAACAGCATCATAAATTGCTGCAGAATTCAATAACGAGCGAGATTCCAAAGTTTCTGTGAGTACTGTGACACGTCGGCTGAAAGAGGCTGGGTTGCATGGGCGAGTGGCTTGTCGAAAACCGTTACTCCGAGGAGAAAATAGGCTGAAACGACCGAAATGGGCACAAGCTCATAGAGATTGGACAGTGGACGATTTTAAAAACGTTTTGTGGACTGACGAATCCAAGTTTGAGGTTTTTGGAAATAGACGGAGAGTTTTCGTACACAGATCAAGAGGGGAAAGAATGTTACGGGAGTGTATAGTTCCTAGGGTGAAGCATGGAGGCGGATCTGTAACGGTTTGGGGTTGTTTATCCTTAATCGGAACAGGGGACTTGCTCAAAATTGAGAGCATAATGAAAAAAGGAGAATATCATACCGTCAGGAGTCCGATTAATTGGTCGTGGATTTGAATTTATGCAGGACAATTACCCCAAACATAAATCTAAATTGTGCACAGATTACCTGCAGCAAGAAGAAAATGAAAGAACCCTAAAAATTATGGAATGGCCGCCACAGTCCCCCGATCTGAACCCCATAGAGTTGTTATGGGAAGAATTAGACCGATGTGTTAGGAAAAAGTGTCCAAAATTGAAAGAACATTTGTGGACCATTCTCCAGGAGGTATGGACAAGCTTGCCCAATGAAACATTAGCAAAATTAGTGAATCAGATGCCGAGAATAGTGGCAGCAGTCCTAAAGGCAAAAGGCGGATTTTTCGATGAAAATCGCATTTAAATTATTTGTGTTACATTAACTTTTTTTTTTAATAAATTTGTGTTTGGAAATATGTAAAATCATGTAAGTAAGTATTAAATACATGGCCATTTAATATTTCTCTTATTTTCTTTGACTTCCGTACATTTTTTTGCTTGCCCGAACTTCCATGAACGGTAGTGTATATACAAGGGTACACTCGCTTAGAAGATACAAATAAATTTATTAAAAAATAAAAAGCGTATTACAGGACAAAAGTGCGGTCCCTAAACTATTTTTCCACGAAGTCACCAAGCCGATTGAAGCACTTGTTCCATCTGCGGACGAGGTCTAACATACCCTTGGTATAGAAATCCGGTCCCTGTCGACGCACCCACCGTGCAGAGACTTTTCGGTAGTCAAGCTTGTTGTGGACAATGTCGTGTATTACCGTCTTCGGAATGTACAGTTCGGATGCCATTTCTCGAATTGTCAAACGTCTGTCGGTGATGATGAGTTCTTAAACCCGCTGGATGTTTCGGTCTTCCAGATCTTGGAAGATCATGTAAGTTTGTCCGACCGTTTCGAAACTTGGAACACCAAACCGACACTTCCTTGCGTGACATAACCTCGCCATAAGCTTTGGAAATTCTTCGGTGAATTGCGGTCGGCGATTCCTTCATTGCCACACAAAAGTAGCGAATGATTGCACGAATTTCCCGTGGGACGCATTTTGACAAAGGAGGCTCCATTATTATCGCAATAATTTCCAAAGTACTGACCGGAACAAAATAAACGATGCACTAACATTGAGTGAAATGATGACACAATAGGACGACTTGATTGCAGGGTTGAAATTACGCGATACCATGCACATGCGCAGCAGTGTACCTTTGTTCCCGGACACGCCTCGTATAAATAAATTTTATAAGGAGTAAAAGAGGATTTTCATTTGACTTTATTATTTTCTGCTTAGAATGGCATATTACATTGGACAACAATATTTCGAAACGGTTATGCTTCCGAGATGAATATAGTAATTTCTTAATGGATTTAATGTGCTGAACACGATTATGACTAAGAAAAGCTGAATTGGGTACGGCTTCTTTGTAATCAGTACGCATTTTGAGAAATACCTTAATCTGCTTAGGACCTTTCCTTTTTTTTCGACCTGTCGTTTGTAATTGACGAGGAAAGTATCTCTGATGAGCGGCCCAATATAATCAGTAGTCTGGGCAAACAGCGGTAATAGTCAGTGTAGTAGATATGTGGTGCGGAGTCGGCGATTATTTATTTCACGCGTTCACAGCGTCAGTACTAAATCGATGCCGTATGTGAGTAGTTTTGTGTATATGTAGGCTGTCGTAACTTATTTCGTAATTGTACGCTTATGTTTGCTTTAAAAATGTCGCAGTTAGGTACGTCGCGAAAACGGCCAATGGCAGACACAGTTAAAAACTTTATAGTGGACGTGCCAGACTTAATTTTTGATGGCGCTAAAATTCAATGTCTAGTTTGTAAAATCCCTTTAATGTGTTGGTCCAGAAGCCATTGTCAACGTCACATCGAAAGCAAACAGCATTCTTCTGTAAAAAGTGGCATACGAGACCAAGAAAAATTTACATTTGATTTGTGTGTTACTCTTATTTTATGTAATCTATCGTTTCGTTTGCTAGACAAAGAAGCATTTGTCTCCTTCTGGAATAAATATGCGGACAGGAAATTACCTAGTCGGACATCGATACGAAATGTAGTGCCATTTGCTTGTGAATATATAGAAAAAAGAATGAAAACGGAATTGAAAGATAAAAAACTGTGGTTTTGTGTGGACGAAACAGATCGTCAAAGACATTGTGTGGCTAATATAATGGTACGTACAATTGAATCACATCGACCGTCATCCTCCTTCTTACTTGCTTCCAAAAGAAAAATTACAAAATCCTGCGGTGCCATTAGAAGAATCTCTACAAATAGTGCAACATGTTCACGCACAGCTATGCGCGATTGAAGACGCATAAAATGTTTCTGTTCTATAAAAATTTGAAAGTGTTTTTGAGAAAAATTCTGATTTTGGCACATTAGGATACATTTGTGAAGGTGCGTCAACAGAATCGTTAAGTTATTTGAAAGATTATTTTACTTACGCAAATATTACGTCACTAGATGTAGAACGTTCGTTCTCTGCATATAAACGCATTTTTTCCTCATGCCGTACTAGTTTTGCCGAAACAACAGTTGAAACATATCTAATGTTGCAGATATTTAACAGACATTACTTATCAGAGTTAAAGTTATTTACATTTCAAAATAACTTATACACAACACTTAAAAAGTAAATCAGAACTAGCGACTTCGTATGTTTTACCTAACAAGCTCTGAAATTAATTGTTTTTTGTTTTAGGTGAATTTGAAGACACAGATTTAGTAGCTTTTTTTTTACAAAAACTGGACGCGCTACGTCCGGATCCCAAGTTCTTACTTCTTATGGTTACTACATCTTATTTTCGCTGAAAAAGAAACAACGAGAAAGAGAGAGGTAGCTGCTATTTTGCCTTCACAGAAGATCAAATACACTCCTGAGTGTCGCCAGCACTTATCCCGGTACAGATTGTTCTGCTTCGTGGAGTCGATGATATTCTCTGCACAGGGAGAGCGCTGTCACGACCACCGGCAAAATAGACGACAAAATATGTACTTACCTTAATATTATAAGAAGTCTTTTTTGGGCAATGTCGACTCGGCATCTCTCTTTTTTCTAAACGTTGGTAAGCTCCTTAGAGCAAGATTTACTTATAAAGCATCCGCTACGCTAGAAGGAAAATATTGAAGAGAAGGTCGAAAATGAAAAGTTGAAAATACACAATTTGGTTGAATATATCAGGTAGGTACTTATTATATTCACGTACTTTTGATATGATTTTTCTTTCGTTCTGCTAGATAACACTGGACAAGAGCCAAAATGTATCTAGAATAAAATCGATAAAATCTTACTATTTTTGGTGTTCTAAAACCGAAAATAAACTTATCTTTTTAATTTTAGTTCAAGTTTTAGAGATACGTGATGTCATGTGTCCCTATATATTAACACTGTAAGTCCGCCTTGTACTGAACAGCCCCTGTATACAAACAAATAACAAACGCCACTATCGCGAATATTATGGAATTGAACAGAAAATTCTCGAATCTTCTCGAATATTCTCTAAAAATCCAGAAGCCGCATTTGTAATATAGTTAATATTGTAAGATGTCTCGAAAGTGTGTAAACAATCCAGATCACTTCTGTTATGTTTATGGTGAGGTGACTTTTGCGTCTCACAAGCGGTCTATTACTCCATTGATAAAACAGGCATATCGGCTTTATTTCGGTTGCAAAATAGGAGATCAAGACAAACATTGGGCGCCACATATCTGCTGTAATACATGCGCTTCAAGTCTGAGAAACTGGTTAAATCATAAAAAAAACGATCTATGCGATTTGCTGTCCCAATGGACTGGAGAGAACCTACAAATCATGTTAATGATTGCTATTTCTGCATGATACCTCGTGTTGGGCAAGGCACAGGTATATCCAAGAAGGAAAAATCGGTTATCAACTATCCAAATATACCATCTGCCACGAGACCTATGCCCCATAGTGACGAACTTCCTATTCCAGAACCTCCAGGAACATTCACTTACGAATCAGATAATAGCGATACAGCGATTTGTCATGAAGAGGATATGCCATCAATATCAAGAGATCCTGATTTCACAACAAGCACGTCAAACCGCAAACCGCACAAAATAACCCAGTCAGAATTAAACGATCTCGTGAGAGATCTAAAACTTCCAAAAAATAAGGCAGAGTTACTAGGATCAAGACTGCGGCAATGGAACCTATTAGAAGACGATGTTTCGGCATGTGTTTTTCGTAATCGCCATTTTTTGACATGGAAAATAGCTTGGTTTTCTGCAATAACATTAGCGGTTTATTGGCTGCTTTAAATATAAACTACAAGCCAGAGGAATGGAGATTGTTTATAGGCAGTTCAACATTCAGTTTAAAGGCAGTACGATTGCATATTGGAAATATTCTACCGTCCTGTTGGATATGCCATGAGAGAATCATACGACAATATGAAGTACTTATTGACAAGCATAAAATACGATGAGCACCAATGGCAGAATTGTTTCGACTTAAAGGTTGTTGCACTTTTACTTGGGTTGCAGCTAGGCTATACCAGATTTTGCTGTTTTTTGTGTGAATGGGACAGTCGGGCAAAGGCACTTCATTACAAAAGACAAGACTGGCCTGTTCGACAATTATTAGAGCCAGGTCAAAAGAATGTACAACATGTGCCATTGGTAAAAAAGATTTTGTTGCCTCCACTGCACGTCAAATTGGGCCTAATGAAAAATTTTGTTAAGGCACTGAATGGAGATGGGCCAGCTTTTCAGTACCTACGTCAGAAATTTCCAAGGCTAAGGTGGAGCAAAAATTGAAGAAGGTATTTTTGTTGGGGCACAGACTCGACATATTCTGAAAGACGAACATTTTGACAGCACTCTAACAGATATTGAAAAAAAATGCTTGGAATGACTTTCGCCTCGTGGTCACTTATTTCTTGGGAAATAAAAAAGCTGACAATTACGTTACTCTTATTGAAAATATGCTGTCATCGTATCAAAAAATGGGTTGCAATATGTCTCTAAAGATCCATTTCCTACACTCACACCTGGACTTTTTTCCTGGAAACTGCGGAGCTGTAAGTGATGAGCACGGCGAACGCTTCCATCAGGATATATCAACAATGGAGAAAAGGCATCAGGGAAATTGGAATGCTTCCATGCTTGCCGACTACTGTTGGACTCTTGTTAGAGATGCTCTAGAAACAATATACAAAAGAATAGCAAAAGGACGGCGCATTTATGACTCTAAATGTAAAAGCATTTATTTTGTTAAAAATAAATGCTTGCGGCGGTGTCGAGCACGGCATCCATCAACAATCTACCGGGAATAGTTATTGCGTCCAGAGTCTACTAACGGAATAAAAAAAGTAAATAAAAGTAATCAATTTTATTTACGTTAATGGTTGTTGCACTTTTACTTGGGTTGCAGCTAGGCTATACCAAGTTTTGCTGTTTTTTGTGTGAATGGGACAGTCAATTTTATTTACGGGTTCTAATTCAAAAGTAATTATTACAATTAATGAATAAATATAAAAAATATAAACAAGTGACAAAAATCGTTAAGAGAAATAAAATAAAATAAACTCCGTTATGGTGACAAATATACGGTATTTACGAAAGGAAAAGATGGATTTTTAAAGTATTTGCAAGCCGTGTAACTTTATATGTAGGGTTACGGTCTGAAACGTTTTCTAAGTTAAAAAGTAAAAAAAATAATAACGCCGGCATACTGTGCATCATTAAAGAGAAGGTTTTGTTCCACTAAGATAACGCACCAGCTCACACATTAGTGGTCGCCATGGTAAAAATTCACGAATTTGGGTACGAATTGATAAATTGTGCTGGAATTGGAAACTTTTTTGCAACAAGCTGGGCACCCGGGGGGTGAACCTAATTTGAATACGCTGAATCCAACGGTGCTAACCGTTTTTAAAACTTAGGTCGCGTTTTCCAGCAATTTCAATTTAAAAATTTTGGGTCCAAAGACACCCAAAAAAACGTAATTTTTTGACCATTTATTGAATTTAAATCGATGGAAATCGATCGAATTTTTATCGTATCGATGAATACACATCAAATAAAAACTATGTGGAAAAAATTGAATCGGTTCAGTCGATTTTTCATCATTTTTATGCGAAAAAAACGTTTTTCTTGATTTTTTTTTCATTTTTCATTCTTTGATGGCCCTGATTCTTCTGTATCGTCATCTCTTCTTGTAAATGCCAACAAATGCATTCAATGCATCCACTTGATGAAAACGCTCCCATGCTCATCGGATTCGTTTGGTGATTGTTCGGCGAATTTTTCTACCTGGGAATGTAAAAAATGAATTTTTAATGATATTCGAACATTTAAACGGTGAAAAGCAGTCAGCATGTCTTCAATTAGTATGCGTGAATTTTCGGATCGATGAATACCAAGAACATTGTCAATAACCGCTTTCACATAATCTCATGCCACAAGCTCCATGTCAATGAGTGCATTTTCAAATCGTTTGTCCCTCATCAAACGACAAATGTCCGGTCCATTCAACATTCCTGTAAAATAAATATAGTACAAAATGAAATTTCAATAGATCAACATTCAGATTCAGACATCTACCTTCTTTTATTTTCATCCCACTTAACCGTGGAAAAATATGATTTCCTTCTGGGTGCAGCAATTCCTTAATATGGAGCGGTGGTAACAAAACCTTTTCGAACGGCACAAGTGGAATCTCAATAATGTTGTTTTGTAGCAATCTAAATTCCTCACGCAAAGACCAGTTCCGTTCGTTATATTGGTCGCCGGCAAAACGAGTATTCCACAAGCACATGCAGCACATATTTTTGGTATAACCCGTTTGCATACTTCTTAAAAGAGCCACCACTTTTAAGTCGGCACAAATTTTCCACTTTTTATTGCACTAAATCGATGATTTCTTTTAGCGACGCATATGTCTCTTTTGTATTGCTGCTCAGTGAAATCGGAAGGGATTTGTTTGAATTGGTGTTGTGTAGCAGAACCGCTTTCAAACTGCTTTTTGACGAGTCAATAAACAATCGCCAATGCTCGGGATTATATACATTTTGCATCGTTAAAATCAAACCACGGATATCAGTCCAATAAGCGAGTTAATTATTCTCAATGGGTTTGAAAAGATTCGTAAAACGATGATGACGATTGATTACCCCGTATATCCGAACATCTGCTGCCAAAATGTTCGTTTGTTTTAAGTCCTTTGACAAAAGAATGGATTGTCGTTTCAGGCTTCTTATTATATTATTCAAACGAGATTGCGTGATTTCAATGTGATACGCCTGCTTCTTTGGTTTTCATGGTTTTTAATGCTGATAGCTCAGATTGTCCTATTGAAATTGATATTGTTAGAACAGGAATTGTATTTGAATGCGGCAACAGCCATTGAGTATATGTTGTTGGAATGTAGTTCAAGGAACCACTTTTTCTTCTGTTCATACCGTTAATATACTTCATGCACGCATAACATTCAGCTGGATTATGTTCTCTTGGATCTATCCAAATCGGAAGACCAAACGGCATAGCGGCTCCGGTTTTTGTCCATTTATTCAAATTCAAAACGTATGTTGTACAAACAAGAGACGGCATCCAATACATATCAGTAAAAGCATTTTGTGAGACATATTGTTGATACAAATTAGCGGTTTCAGCACTTATTTTACGCTGAGTTGTATTAATTACAAATTTTCCACACACGTTACAAAGGGTACTCAATTTAGAACATTTATCCATTTTTAATATTTCAAATTAATTGATTTTACAAGCCAATACAATAAACAATCTGGAACTTTTCACTATTCACTTCTGTTTGGGTTATTTGCTTTGATATTTAGATGTTAACACTTCTTCTGAAAAAAGAATGAGCTCTCGGTGGTTAACAGCACCGTTTATATACCCATTTGACCAAGTGGCAGTAGCGGGGATGGAAGTTTCTAGAAGGTTCACGAATGGTCCATGGAAGGTCCTCGAAGGTTCCAGAAAGCTCTTCGGTCATTGATCAGATTTTTCAGAAAATTCCAGATATGTTCCAGAATGGTTCTTTGGGTCTAACATTTTTAAATTGAAATTACTCGAAAACGCGAGCTAGCTTTTAAAAACTGTTGGCACCATTGGATTCAACGTACTCGAATTAGGTTTCCCCTCGGGTGCCCAGCTTGCTGCATTTTGTAACTAGTACAGTGATATTATTGATCCAGCGTATTCACATCTGGCCCTCGGCGATGTTTTTCTGTTTCCGAGACGCCAAGTTTCGCTCGAAGGACAGAGTTTTTCATCAAATGAGGAAGCCATCACATTCGAAAACGTCTATCTTACACAGAACAAGATGCTAACTACTGCTGTAACGGATTAAAGAGATGGAAGCAGCGCTGGGAAAAGTGAATAGACTTACAAGGAGACCATGTTGAGGTATAAAACCGAATTTAACAAAAAAATACTAGTTTCCGTGTTACACAGGGAACTTTTCAGACTAACCTTGTAAAGATACTTGTTTTGTTCTTTCATAAAAATTGCTCTCGTCATTTTGCCCAGAATTCCCCTATAAAGACTCAAATATGAGTTACATTATGAGGTCTTCAAAAGAACAAAACGTGCTTGTAGATTTTCCAGACAGTTAATTGGAAAACTCGAATTCCTGCTGTACACTCTTATATCGGTTACAATACGTGATTATCCATTTCAATTGCGAGGAACCGACCCTAAATACGTAAACGAACAAAATAGAAGCAAACACGTTCCCGTTCAGCATCATGGATATCGCTTCTTCTCGCATACGATTCCCGTATTTAACTACGCCATCTGTCGGCATCGTCCCAATGTTCGCCGCTGCTTCATGTCTATTTTTTTTACTTCTCTTTTAATCACGGCGCGATTTCGAAAACGCTCTGTTATTCGAATACGCAATTCAACCTGCAATACAGCACGGCACCGCTAATGAAAGAAAACAGACGCGATGAATTTTAATTTGAATCCGAAGGTATGCGATGCCGGAGTTATTTCAAATACTGGACACGATCGATCTGTTTCGCTGCGCTCGGTGCAATGCTCTGAGAGATATGTATAAGCTGTCTTACGAGGAACTGCATCGTCGATCGATGTAATGAATACAACTTTCAATTCAATTTTAAGGTTTGTTTGATAAAACAGCTATTGCTTTCTTTATTTGAAATATGTATTTGCATTTTTCGAAAATTTTTGATAGATGGACGAATGCATGCGAACTTTTATAACTGTGAAAGTGTTTAACTTGGATAATTGAGATTTTGCGGAACTGTTGACCGTACAGGGTAGAATTAGAAGTTCAATAGTTTTTTTCAAAATATTATACAGCGCGTCAGCAAATTACGATTAAACTTTCAAATGAAAATTGTCAACACTTATTTTTTTTAAATACAACTACATATTTTTCTCTTTCTCATCAAATTGCTCTTACAAAAAAACAAAAAAAATTGTTATATTTATTGCGCATGTGAAATTGATACTTTTCAAGATATTTAGGAAAATGTTTGTAGAATAATTCAATAAAAAAGGTACCCACCAATGAGAATGCAGGTTATGTAGTTTTTTAAAATGTCTTTAAGAACTTTGGTATATCTGACCATTAGAAAACAATCCAGCATTGATGAAAAATATATGTGGCTTAGTGTTCAATTATACACAATGCTTTTAAAATATGGAAACCCACGTTATTTAAATTTGTTTATTATTTATGGAGAATGCAACAAAGTGATATCAAGAACATGCGATAACTTTACCGTTTTACATAGTTAAACGAATACATATATACAATTTGAAAAAGTTTGGATCCATTAAGACAATTGTAAATGTAAAACCTGTAAATCGTCATTTGGGACACTTCACACCATATCCACTATGTCTTTAAGGCAATACACATTTTCCCAAATACCTCGAAAAATATCCATTTTAGATGTGTAGTGAATAAAACGACGAAGAAATAAAACGCCTGAGGATACTATCAGTGGATAGGAAGTGCGAATTGGAGATCCCAAACAAGGACATTGTTCGCTACCAGAACGAGATCGCGAAACTCGAGAAGGAGGCGAAGAAGAAGCAAATCGATGAAATTGCAGAAGCAGATCGTCGAAAGATACTTAGAGATTTTGAAGATGCGTACCGTTCAGAACGATCTCAACGAGGAGATTCAACATCTTCAGGATCATCTGCAGGAGAAAGATGGGGTATTTGAGATGTTTTAAAACAATTAAAAGTATGAAATTGGGTGACAATCTGTTCCGTTTATTATTTCTTACTATTTCACTTGCAAAGATATTTTTTTTAAGAATCACTTACAGTTATTCGTGTGTGTGCAGTATATGTGTGATTTTATTCCTGTTCTAATGAATCTTGATCTGCTTTTTCTAATAAAACTTGATATTCTCTTGAAATAGATCTCTCTAGTCGTCTTCTTTAATTAAATTCAAAGTTTACAATTTCAACTGTATTTGAGTTTTAAATACAATTTCTAAACGATTAGCCGAAAATATGCTTGTTTACTGTCAGATTTTTTGTTTCTAACTTCTTGTTTATCTGTTTTCTGGGTGCTGTCAATCTAACGACTTGGTACCTTTAATTTTGATGTTGTGATGATCGATTTCGGTACTGCAGATGACGTAAAGGATTTTGTTGCTTGGATTCCAAATGTAGTGTGTTTCGTATGTGTGTTTGCGTCATTTTTTGTTTATATTTAAAAATGCAAATTACACAAAATAATTCGGAACTTTGATTATCCCCTGTAAGTTAACGTTAATGGAGTCTTTCAATCATCAAAATGCCAGAATTCGAATATTAACCCAAAATAATTCGAATTCAACAAATGCTACGTTAAATTCTAATATTTCACGAATATTGATATAAAATTGATTGAAATTAATGTAATAATGTGTGAACGCACGCACTTCAGGTCGGATGTCCCACTACAATATATTCTTATATATCTTATTTCTTCACATTCTCATACTTAAGCAACTTCACTTTTTGTATGTGATTCACGTTACATCGTCAACAAATTCAACTATTTGCATTTGATGGAAAATCTTGAATCTAAAAGTCGGTAAGTTTCTATGTTAGGTGATCGAGCAAATGCTTATTCCTATTACAAAAAAATGTATGCTTGGACTTACCCAGACAACCTCATGCAGACCTTACTTGAAGGAATTATATATCTTGCTATTATTTTCCTTGTTTATTCAAAAAGTGCCATTATTTTATAAAAAAAAAAGATGAACAAATATTTGTCCGCAATGGCGATGTGTTTAGTGCGATGGCTACTTGTAATTTCCGCAACTTGAATGTATCACGTCATAGAACCATTTTATTTCAACCAAGCCCATATTACAAAGCAGGTGCATAATAAGCATATTTTAACAAACTTCCACGCGAAATTAAAATATGCGCTACACTTTCACAATTTAAAAGAAAGGTAAGTGCCTACCTATATGAACATCTATTTTATAAAGCAGCAGAGTATCTTTTTAGCTGACATATTACTGTTCATTGTTTTTTTTTACTATGTTGACATTTACACCATTTTATTTATTGATGTTTATCTGTATCCATCTGCTGACGATGTTGTATGTTCTCTATTGAATCTATGACTAATAATTTATTAGATATATTAATAAACGCTGATCGGCAGCTTTACGTAAGTTCTTTTGCATCCTCGCTTATAGATCGGTCCTCTGTAGGCGTGAGAGGGACAGAAAAGCGACGGAAAGCAAAAGATCCGATAGCGGCTGATGTCGACGCGCGCGATCGACGGCGATTGTAAGGGCGCTCCTTCGGCTATGCCCTAGGCCTATTTTTGTTCGAAACGGGAGGGGGGGGGGGGCGACGCGGTAGTGGAAGAACCACAGCGAACGCGTCGTCGCTGTCAGGGCGAAACGTCAATCTCGCATTGAGAAAATACGAATTTGTCGCTTTCTCGACGAATGACCGCCTTCCCTATGACGAGGATAACGTGGAATCCGACGAATTTTTATTCCAAATTTGAAATTGAATTTTTAGTTAAAGATAACGCTATGGGAATTAGAAATACCTTATTTGAAAGGCGTCCTGGTAATTTAATAAACGCTGATCGACAACTTTACATAGGCTCTTTTGCATTTTCGCTTATAGAGCTGTCGTCCATAGGTGCGAGAGGGATAGGGGAGCGGGTCGAAATAGAGCAAACTATGAGCGAATTGGAGGAGTTAGTCAGCGAGATCGACGTATTATTATTACATGCTATTTCAAAAATTTTAGACCGTGCATATCTTTCCAGAATCTGATAGAAAAACTGTTCATGAAATTCTTTTACAAACATTTCCCTATACGCAAAATGCGTTCTTCTTTAGTAAATCAAAAATGATGCTGTGCAGGTAAGTTCTTTGCTAAAGTGCATTAGCAAACTGGCTTAGTGTTTTGTTGTTTTTAATTACTAAACTAGTTTAGTAATTGTGTGGTGCGGAGTGTGCCGATACTTTACTGTGGTTGCCAATGTTAAAGATAGTTGACGTGAATTGAAGAGATGCATCCAAAAACAGAATGTTCGATTTACAAAACTTGCCTCCGAATATTCTTTATTTGAAAACTTGTTCTCCAAATTGTTCAAGAAAGGGACTATTTTTCGTTCACGCACTAGACGGACACGCTGTTGGTGTATAAAAAAACAAATACTCCAAGCTAGCTCAGAAAAGCAATGTATACGTGTAATCGGCAAAATACTGCAACAGTTGCAGCCCATGCATTTGAATCACGCCCTATGTAAGCAATAAACTTCATCGTTGCTGAAACGCTTAAATCTGCTTGCAGCCATTGTCATTCCTCAATTGTTTGCTTCCTCTCCCACTCCGCTATTGATACAAGCAGACGGATTTTCGTGAAGATGTTTCGCTTCCATTAAGTAATGCACCAAACTTCGACCGTTATCAGTTGGAAACAGACGCGCTTCTTTCATCAATCACTTCTGGTTATCTTGCCGATGGCGAGTGTGTGTATAGTCGACGCGAGACAGTAAAACAAACAGTACTGACGGACATCAATACATAATATTTCCATTTATTACATTTTGGTTGGCGAACGTTAAGGAAAGAGAGCGATGCTACTATGAGAGAAGGCGTATTCTTGGCCGGATGGTTGAATTGCTGCCTTTTTTCTGTGTACGAAGACGCATAATACATTGTAAGAATCGCTTCCCTTTTTGGTTGAATGTAAATAGTAGTCTGGCTTAAACAAATACGCAAGAGAATAATGCGACTGTCTAAGGGCGTGATTCAAATAATGTACGGCCAGCCGTGGGGTATTAAGCGATTCATACATTATGGATACCCGGCATTTATTGGAGAAAACAAAATGAAAATTGAACAGAAGTACCGACTCTATTGCGTCAAGCAGGAGCGGTGTGTCCATAAGACCGCAAGGCCGCGCGCCCTCCCTGATATATCGTTTAAAAATTTAATTCCATTCATAAATAAAATTATTCAAATGTACAATACGTAATTATTACGAAAATACAGTTTGAATTCCCTGGTCAATATTGCGACATGAATTATATTTCATACCTTATAGTTACGTACAATAGGTTGGAATCGCGTCTCTACTTGTTATGGCTAGAGTGGTCACTAGCGCCAACGTGCAGTGGCGGAGGTTTGATACAACCCTCAGTATAACTGCGTGTCTCAAGCAGATCTGTTGTGTATACATGTACGCTGCCGTAAATACTATTTCGTAGTTCTACGTTTGTTTTAAAAATGTTGCCTAAGTCGCGAAAACAACCAATGTTGGACAAAGTTACAGAATTTATAGCAGAAATGCCTGACCTGAATTATGATGGCGTTAAAATTCAATGTATAGTTTGTAATATCCCTTTAATGTGATGGTTCAAAAGGGATTGTCTACGTCACGTAAATAGTAAACAGCATTCTTCAAAAGAAAATTGCACACGACACTATGACATATTTAAATTTAATTTATGTGTTACCTTTATTGCATGTAATCTACCGTTTAATTTACTAGACAAGGAAGCATATGTCTTCTTTTGGAATAAATATTCGGACTGCAAATTACCAAGTCAGACATCGTTACAAAGAATTATGCCATCTGCTCGTGAACACGTTGAAAAAAGAATTAAATCGGAGTTGAAAGATAAAAAACTGTGGTTATGTGTAGACGAAACAACAGATCGTAAAAAACATTTTGTGGTTAATGTAATAGTACGTACAATGGAACCACATCAATCGTCACCTTCAATTCTATTAGCTTCCAGAGGAGTACAACAATGTACTGCCGAAGTAATTTCAAAGTTAGTGTTAAATACATTGGAAAAGTTTGAACTTTCAAAAAACCAACTGTTGATGTTTATGAATGATGGTGCCGCAAATATGCTTTCTGTAGGCCGGTCTCTTAAAAAACATTGTGCTAACTTGTTACATATTACGTGTAAAATTCATGCTTTCAGTCATGTGGCAGATAGTATTAGAAAATATAAGAGGTAGACGCTTTAATAGCGCATACAAAAGCAGTGTTTGTCAAATCCCCAAAACGTATTCGCAAATTTCACAGGCTGTGCCCCCGTATGCCTGAGCCACCAGAACCTATTCTTACACGTTGAGGAATATGGTTACAGGCCGCGTTTTATTATCATAAATATTTTGAGAATATTAAGAACGTGGTTTTACAATTCGATCCAAAGGAAGCTGCGGCTATCAAGGAAAGCCAGTCGAAATTTCAAGATAGGCTAAAACAGGTTTAAAAACTATTCAGAACAATTACTTTGGACTAGTGGAGGCAATAGAAAAATTACAAAATCCTTCGGTGTCGTTAGTGGAATCTCTGCAAATAGTGGAACATGTTCACGCACAGCTATGCGCGGTAGAAGACGCGTGTTCTACAAAGGTTTGAAAGTGTTTTAGGGAAAGATTCTGATTTTGGCATATTAAGACAAATTTGTGAAGGTGGGTCAACAGAACCGTTAAGTTGTTCCAAAGATTATTTTAATTACGCAAATATAACGTCACTAAATGTAGAACGTTCGTAATGTTGCAGATATTTAACAGACATTATTCACTTTGTGATTTCACGGAAGACTCTTAAGAGGGTAACTGTTTAAGCGCGTATTATATTTTATTTCTGACAATTTATTTTGTGTAAACTTTTATGCGTCCGCCACTGGCCGTTGGCGCAAATTGAGCAACTCTAGTTATGGCAACGGTATGGACGCCTGACCGAACGAGCAATCACAGTCTAACTTGGTCATTTCTTGTCGGATGGACGGCATTGAGCGTTGGGCATTGAACATTGAGAAGTGCGCACGTAGGGGTGTACAATTATATTGTACTTTGTTTTTCGTATAGTTGTAACTGGGGAAGGTGAAATAAAAGTCCACTTCTTACAATAACTCTGTTTTAATAAACGTGCTACCGGTTTCGAGAAACTTCTCTTATAATCAGGCAAGCTGAAAGGATCCATTAAAATATTTAGTAGTAGACAATGTAAATAATGATAATTATTATATAAATATAATTATAATATGTTATTGTTTGTTATAACAATAGGATGAAAACTTTTTTTATAATAGACATTGTAGTAAAAATGATGCAATGTAGGGGATGCAATGTAAGGCCTTTCTGAGAACAAAATATTAATAAACAATAATTTAAATTTTCATATACTTATACGATATACTTCAATAATAGATGCCTTACGTTGGACTTGATTCCAAAGTACATCTCCATTAAAATCAATAGATCATATCTTTCCCACTCATCCAGAAGAAGGTTACACACACTTAGAAGATTACTAATTAAGGACGAAATTAGATATACATAGTTATTCCTCTATACACCATACAAACTTGATGCTGACGACTATATATGATAAACTTAAGGTAACACTTTCACCAACTTCTTTTGATGACCTTCTGACTGACATTCACTCCTTCGTTCAACAACAGGAGCAAAATAAAATTGTGAGACTTAATAGAAAAATAAAAAATTTGATATACCTTAAAAATAAAAATAAAAGTAATTCTAATACTATTTGACATTCTCATCAATCACATCTACACATCATTATCAACCAGTTAAAAATTTCTCGAATATTCAATTAGATAATAATGAGTTGGAGCTGTTAGGTTTAGGGTTGAATTATAATATGTATTCTAATAATTCACAATATCAGAAAGACCTTGAGATCTTGGCTGTTAGCTTGGAAACTGTTGTGCAGTCAGTTGACCTTTCTGTAAAATCCTCCTAAAGAGGGGATGCCATTCAACTATTGAAGAATAAGAATAAATTTTGTAATAAAAGACCCTCCAGACCTCCTAATTGTGGTAACTTCAACTATAAAACGTTGAACGCGATAAAGAAAAAGATTATTTCGTATGATTTGATAGACACTAAATCTGACAAGGGTGGTAGCATGGTAGTTCTTAATAGACATGATTACAATTCAATGATATTTGACTTTATTAGAGACCAATCGGGTAAATCTGTGGCACTGGAACACTGAAACAGTTCACTAAAAACCCTTACGACAACACTTAACTCGTACAGGACGCACGTTTCGATAGCCAAGCTATCATCAGCAGCAAGATTGAACTCCTAGAGTTCTATTTTCCACTAGTCCGAAGTAATTGTTCTGAATAGTTTTTAAATCTGTTTTAACCTATCTTGAAATTTCGACTGGCTTTCCTTGATAGCCGCAGCTTCCTTTGGATCGAATTGTAAAACCACGTTCTTAATATTCTCAAAATATTTATGATAATAAAACGCGGCCTGTAACCATGTTCCCCAACGTGTAAGAATCGGTTCTGGTGGCTCAGGCATACGGTAGCACAGTCTGTGAAATTTGTGAATACGTTTTGGGGATTTGACAAATACTGCTTTGGTGTGCGCTATTAAAGCGTCTACCTCAGGATAATATTTTCTAATACTATCCGCCACAAGATTGAGAGCATGAATTTTACACGTAATATGTAACAAATTAGCAGAATGCTTTTTAAGAGACCGGCCTACAGAAAGCATGTTTGCAGCACCATCACTCACTAACATCAAGAGTTGGTTTGTTGAAAGTTTAAACTTGTCAAATGTATTTAACACTAACTTTGAAATTACTTCGGCAGTACACTGTTGTATTCGTTTGGAAGCTAATGGAATTGAAGGTGCCGATTTATGAGGTTCTAATTTGCGTGCCATTACATTAAGAACAGAATGTTTTTACGATCTGTTGTTTCGTCCACACATAACCACAGTTTTTTATCTTTCAACTCCGATTTAATTCTTTTTTCAACATGTTCACGAGCAGATGGCGCAATTCTTTGTAACGATGCCCGACTTGGTAATTTGTCCGAATATTTATTCCAAAAGAAGACATATGCTTCCTTGTTTAGTAAATTAAACGGTAGATTACATGCAATAAAGGTAACACATAAATTAAATTTAAATTTGTCATAGTGTCGTGTGCAATTTTTTTTTGAAGAATGCTGTTTACGTGACGTAGACAATCCCTTTTGGACCAACACATTAAAGGGATATTACAAACTACACATTGAATTTTAACGCCATCATAATTTAGGTCAGGCATTTCTGCTATAAATTCTGTAACTTTGTCCAACATTTGTCGTTTTCGCGACGTAGACAACATTTTTAAAACAAACGTAGAACTACGAAATAGTATTTACGGCAGCGTACATGTATACACAACAGATCTGGTTGAGACTCGCAGTTATACTGAGGGTTGTATCGAACCTCCGCCACTGCCCGTTGGCGCTAGTGAGAAAATCTACTGATTATTCGCAATGTTTAAATTCGCGCGTAACTTTTTAAGGAAGCACTTTTGGACACATGTTTACAGTTTTGTTCCATACTTCACGTCGGTAAAGTTTAACCAAACAATTCAGATACAGCCTGTATAGAACTTTCCTAAGGATGCGATTAATATCTAGAACCATTATAAATCGCTATATTTTTTTAAATAAATTTAAGTTCTTTATTGTATCTGTTTTATTATCCAAAGAAAATTTCACTAATTTGTTATTATTATTTACTATTGTTTACGTACCTTGTGAATTAAATCAAATTCAGTAATCATTAAAATGGGAAAAACAAAATAGGTTCGAACATTCGTAAAAACTCGTTAAGATAGTAACTTTACACCGACGCATCTTCAAAAAAGAACAAACGTTTCTGAAAAACACATCTTTCTCAAGCACGGGTAGAAAAAACGCAACCATTCCATTCGTCTAACCTAAATAGATGATCACCGTATGAATAGGCGATTTATCACGCGCAGTTGAATGAAATTATTGGTCTACGTACGCCACGGTTGGAGAAAAGGATCGGAATGCGACCGCGCGAGTTTGGGGAATCGAATCGTCGAAAGATCCGTTGGATGTTTGCCAAATAAACCGTTTTTCACACTCTTGTTAACGGACGGAATACCTTTTAACGTTTCCTATACGCGAGCATGCCAGATGAATGTATTTGTATACACACAGATACATTTTTCGAATGCAAGAAATTTCGGTTTGCGTTCAGGTTGGGCAACTTCCCTTTTCACGGATCTGCTAACGTTATTGAACGCGATTCATGTATGTATACAAACAGGATTTGTATATATTGGAGGACGCGACGTGGAACAAGATTGTTCATTAAACAATTTCGAAAATTCTCGAATAGTTGACCATAAATCTGTGTGTGCGTTTATATATTAATGCTAAAAAAGCGGAAGCACAACCAACGTACATATACCGGGTGTCCCAGATTCAATGTTACAAGCAATATATTCCTTATTTGTAGAGATATGAGATCGAGCAAGGTGTCGTTGAAAATGGTTTGCAGAATTCTAAAAGATATACTTGTTAAAATTATCCCTAGTAAACCACCCTCTAAGAAACCTGCCCCAAACCAATTTTTTTATACCCCACCCCTCACCTTTTTGACTTTATGTCTGAAGTATGAAGAGTTTGGAATACAACGGTATAAACGAAAATTGCATTCAAGCAAAATTTAATACAAAATGATCATATTGTGAAGTTTATAGAACTTTCTAGTAGCTTATTATAGCATACAATCGGACATTGTCGAAGTTTCGCCAAAGTTCTAAGTAGGTGGGTCGGGTTAGTATAAATACGGTACCACTTCGGAGAACCAGTTCAGTTTCTAAATAACAATCGAAGGGTAAACATCTGAGAAGAAAAGTAAACGGTTTTAAGACCTGCTACCAGAGGAGCGCCCGCTTTATTCTAGTGTGTCGCTTTGTGTTTTCGTGAAGTTGTAGGAAAATGGAAAAATTTTTATTAAATAAGCAAGTCGACAGTTCAAATGAGAGCATCGACAAGTGATGGGGTAGCAGAGAAATGATAACTATCTGAATTTTGGCTTTACTTCAGTAGAAGTAATCAATGGAGAGACCACAGTATGTGCTCTCTTTAAAAGTTAGCGCTTTAGCCTACTTGGAGGCGTACAAGTAGGCTAAAGCGACATCTTGAGACCAATCACTCTAACATGGTTGCAAAATTTCGCAAATTCCTTAGTAGCAAAATTTACAAAAGCAAAAAGTGTGTTTGCTAAACAAGCCTCAATACCAAGCAATGCACTGCTAGCATCTTTTAAGATTGCATACAGAGTGGTGATGTGTAAAAAACCCCACACCATCGCAGAAGAGCTTATTCTACCGGTTGCTCTTGACATGGTTAATATTATGCTCGGAGAATCGACGGGAAAATTAATTTCAAAGGTACCTTTGTCCAACAACACTATTAGTCGAAGAATCCATCATATAGCTGTGGATCTCAAAGTTCAATTAATAGAGAAAATGGAAGGCACGGAATTTGGTCTGCAACTTGATGGAGTTACCGACAGTAACAAAAGACGCACACTTTATTTGTTATGCTTCCTGGATGATAATATTAACGTAGAAGACCTTCTCTTCTGCAAAAGCATTATTGGAAGCGCAAGGGCTCAAGACTTGTTTGAGTTTATAACTGAAAATAATTTGGATTGGGAAAAGTGCATCGGTATGTGTACTGATGGAGCTCGATCAATGTCTGGTCGCTATGGAAGATTGCAGGTGCTTATTAGCAGCAAAGCACCGCATGCTATGTGAACCCATTGTATCATCCATAGAGAATCACTTGCATCAAAGTCGACGAGCTCTCAAATTAATTTCGTATTAGGACGTAGTAAACTACATAAAAAGTAGGCCACTGGGAGCCAGATTCTTCAAAAAGCTATGCATAGACATTGGAACTGAACACATGGCCCTGCTATACTACTGCAGTTCATGACGGCTTTCACGTGGGAACGTCTCATCCTGCGCATTCGAGCTACGTTAAGAAATTCACACTTTTCTACAAGAGGAAGGTCATAAAAACTCCAGGTATTTTGCCGAACCCGACTTTTGCTGAAACTACCGTATTTGTGTGAGCTGAACGCCTTAAATCTGCCTCTGCAAGGCAATAACATGCACATTTTGAAACTTTTGAAGAAGGTTGCGGCATTTAGGAAAAAGCCGCAGTTGTGGATAAAAAAAATCAATGAGGATGGCGGTCACCATTGTTTCCCTAAATTACACAAATACGTGGCCTGTAATAAAGTCGTTGTTTCACAAGACTTGCTGTCCCTTTTCAAAGAACACCTCTCAAAGCTTACTGATCGGTTTGTAAAATACTTTGAGGAAGATAACGTCGAGAAATTGCTGCTCAAGCTCCACCAGAATTCACTTTGCAGGAATAAGAGAGTCTAATTGAACTCTGTTGCGACAATAGCCTCAAAACAACGCCTCAAAACGCGCCGCGGATTGATAAAATTTGGGAACTCCGGCAGTAAGCGATACCAATCACCTAAAATGTGGGACTCTCTGCTAATAATAAGGTAGATACAACATACAGCAACAAGGGTAACTTACACAGAAAGTGATTTTGTGTTGAGTTAGACATAAAATTGCTTTCAAATTCGGAAAACAATTTTTGGTAATTTATATTTTTGTATTTGTAAAGAATACGGTAGATGTTACATATCCACAAAATATCCGAAAAATTCAACATCTATTATTCTGTTATTTTGGGCTAAGAATAAATTTCATCTCAATATGTTTATTACTTTATTACATGATGGTGTTAGCCTTATTTTATGCGGACTTGGCGGAATCAATTATTTAGGTCCACGTTTACACGGTTCGCAAGTTTTATCTGCTACCGGAAAAGGAGCGTATACAATCATCTGTCACGCGAAGAAATAGAAGGAAATGAATTAGAGAAGCGAAAGCCGCATCACAGGAAACTGAGAAAACAGAAAGCAGAAAGAAAGGCGCCGATAAAGGAATCAATTATCCTTACCTACGATTGGCGTGAAATCCACTGCGGACGTAGTATTCGAATACCCACAAGCCCTTATCAGTTCTCCGTCCAGTAGCGAAATGACAACACCGGGCGTGAGAATGACAAGGGTCTGTAAGAAATCATATTTTCCAAGATGAAAAGATGAACTTAAAAGCATTTCGCCGCTCCGTTCGTTGTCGAGGAAGTCTTCCCTCTTCTTCGTGTTCTTCTTCCCTTTCGCGGCCGAAATGCCATCACTAAACGAAAGAAAACGTTTCTGACGGCAAAAAAGCGACAAGCGCGCGCTCAAGAAAGAGAAATTGTATTGGAATAGAGGGAGAAAAAAACGCTATAGCGAGGTGATGGCAGCGAGGGAAAATGGGAAAATATCAAGAAATAGGCTCGGCTCTCGGGAGAAAGGTAAACAAGAGATAAAGCTTAAAGGAACCGTGTAGAGCAGCAAATTCAATTGATACGTGATGAAGTTCAAAATATAATACTTTTCGAAAAGAACATTTCGACGGGAGACGCCGAGCGTTACATATCGTATTCATCAGTCTCCTTTTGTATCCTTGTTATTCTGACAGTTTTCCCCGTGCTTTTAATTTTTATCGAAAAGTTTGTAACATTCTCGAATATAACCAGTATCGAAGCGTTTTTTTTTTATTTCTACAGTCTTGGGGAATAAAACGGAGCACCTACACTGAGACAAACGAGTTAACGTATTGTGGTAGTATCCATCCCATTTATGATTCTCGCAACAAACATATACCTAGATCTTACTACAATAAACGCAACATAAACTATCTCTTTGTAGTTTAAGTTTTAATAGATTTTACGAACACGCAATATTGCAATGAGTGACATATTGTAGTGAAGAAAATTCAATATTTGTAATTACTAGAGTAACCTAAACTTGCGGACTCGCATAGGCGTCGGTATTACGCGTTAATATAAGAATACGAAAAATTCATAAATAAACTAAACCGGTAGAGAAGCAGGCATGTAGTGTCGACCTTGAATATAAATCATGTTAAACCGCGCTGAGAGAGATTTAGTTTTAGTACCGGTTGAGCTGTTGCAGAGATTAGTCGAACGGTCAAGGTTATGTACTTACGTGTCGCTTTTGAAAACATAGCTGGTGTTTTTTGTGTGTTGTAGTATTATACCAAGTACATAATTAGTGTATCGTTTCATGTAGAACTAATATTTACATACCTAAGAAAACAATGCCTCGTAATAGATTTGCTACTAATGTACATAAGTATGTGTCACTTTTTCCCCATTTAAAATATGACGGTAGCGCAGTTTTTTGCTTAATACGCAATGTTCGTTTGGCTGCATTGGACAGAACTGATTGCCAGAGGCATGTCAATGGGATTAAGCATATGAGAAATGCAAGAACTGAAATACCTTATACACTATTCCTCATTCATTTATTAATTATGTTTACCTCTTGTAATCTTCCGTTGTCGTTGGTGAGAAAAGCAGCTTTTAAAACGTTTTGGCGACAATACGTTCCAAAGTACCCACAACCCTCACAAACACAATTACAGAATCATTTGCCACGAATGAAAGAGATGCTAGAAAATGTGTGTAAACGTGATTTGTGTTCCAAAAAAAATATGGATTACCGTGGATGAGACGACCGATATAAAGAAAAACAGTATTGTGAATGTAATAGCTCGCGTTTTATCTAGCGAGAACACAGCATCTCGATATTTGTTAGCTTGCAAACGTGTTCAACAATGTACCGCGGAAGATATTCAAAAAGTGATAATGAACGCTTTGAAAAAATTTAAAATTGCCCAAGATCAAGTTGTGATGATTGTGACAGATAGTGCAGCAACGATGTTAAGTGTTGGGCGATCCTTAAAACATATATTTCCTAACTTAATACATACAACCTGCGTGCTGCATGCTTTGCATTTAATTGGTGAAGTTGTTCGACAACATTACGGAAACGTTGATCGGATGATTGGAAGTACTAAAGCAGTGTTTCGTAAATCTCCTAAACGTTTAAAAGAATTTCGTCAATTTTGTCCAGGTATTCCAGAACCTCCTGAACCAATTTTAACGCGATGGGGTACTTGGCTAACAGCAGCTTCTTACTATTTGATCCATTTTCAACAAATTCAATCAGTTATAATGCGATTTAATCGGAATGAATCCAAAGCAATTAGAGAAAGTCAAAGAGAATTTCAAATTCCTCAACTTTTAGAAGATTTAACAACAATATGTACCAATTATACAGTATTACTAGATGCCATCAGAAAACTACAATGTACTGAAATGTCATTGCAGGAATCATTAGACATAGTGGAGAGTGTAAAAAATAAATTACACACATTAAATGATACGTCAGGATTATGTGCTAGTCAAAAGTTGGCAGATGTTTTAAGGAAAAATCCCGATTTTAATACTTTAGAGGCCGTTTATAATAAGTGTAAGAATAGTGAACTTTTAAGTGATTTTGAAAAATAGTTTCGACATGCAAATGTAACTTCCTTAGATGTGGAGAGATCGTTTCCTATGTATAAGAATATTTTTTCTTGTCGACGCACAAGGTTTAAAGAAGTAACTGTGGAAACATATGCAATGATGCAAGTTTACAGTAGTTCACATCCTGATGCCTCTAATTTGTTGAATAATTAGCAAGTAAGTTTATTTATGAATTTTTCGTATTCTTATATTAACCGGTAATACCGACGCCTATGCGAGTCCGCAAGTTTTGGTTACTCTAGTAATTACTTACTGTGGTTACATACAATACAATAGTTGTTATTGAACAAACATTAATGTTACAGGCAGAGAAACGTTTATTTGCATCTTAAGGTTGTCCGGAATGTTAATTTAAGACAAGTTGTAATTCAAAAAAGCAGGCTTTAATATCACTCAATATGAAGAAGAGGATGAAATTCCTCTATCTCAGTTAGAGAAAGAGAAAGCTTGCTGATTGAGAAATAGGATGTTGTTGTTCTTGAAGAAATACAGAACGATTTGAAAAGATGTAACGAATTATTAAATATAGAGGATGTGACATTAGAATCTTTTCTTGAAATGGATTCTAATGTGTTAACGACTGACCAGCTTATAGGCCATGATATTTTGGAAAGTGTGTCAACAATTACATCAACCCTACAAGAGGAAGAAGAAAGTGATGAAGAAGTTCCTGTTCAAAAACCATCACATAGGGAAATCATATATGCTCTTGATACTTTAAAAAACTACTTTATGACAGAGGAGACAACACCGGATTCATTTTACATGTCATTGAATAAAGTAGAAACATTTTATGAAGCAAATCGCTCTAGAGTGTCGCGTCAAAATTTAATAACAGACTACTTTCCCAAACCATTAGAAGAAAGTGTTAAAAACACTGAAATAAACATGTCTACACTGTTATATATTATTATCTACGTTGCTTTGTTATTTGTTCGGGTTCTTTATACATTAATCTCCAAATACATATCTGTTGTTTAAATAATATATTATTAATACATATGTACTTTTTGAGTTAAATTAGTGTATAATAATGTATATTTCTCAATAAAAATGAAATTTTGAAGTTTTTTTCGGTTTTTCTGTATCTCGAATTTTCCGTAACCCGAATTTTTAGGCAGGATTTTAAAGCTTCGAGTTAGGGAGGTTCCACTGTATTTAACATAACAATACATACGTGCATTTTCAAATCCTTTATGTAACTAATAGACGGAGGCGTAATTTTATGTAGGATGCATTTCAAAGGCGTTTCGAAATATGTAGAATTTAACGTATCTCGTTGAGATTAAATTAAATACCTTCATAGGTTCGCTGCTATTTAGCTAACGCGACGTGTAATACCTTCCATTCAACACAGATATTTAATTTATCAAAAAGTTTAATATACCCGCACTCTAAATAGGTAAACTACATCTAACGATGAAATATATCCGAAAATGTGAAAAAATAAAACGCAAGCCTATTCAAATATGTCTGCTTTCGACAGATTGTAGGTAATATGAAGAGAACGGAGACGAGCATTGATTTTATGTAGCCAGCCAACTAGTTTTGATGTTATTCAATGAGGGGCTGATGGGAAGTCGGTTCCGAAAAGTTTTACGGAATCTGAAACAAGCAAATACGGAGATAAAAATTCTAGGACGCTGCGTCGCAGTAGGATTTCCCGTGAGCTTTCGTTTATTTTATGTTGGCGACAAATTACGCATCGGAATAAAATAGAAGGTAACGTAGGTTTGAAAGGTAAAACGTGTTTCCAGAAATAGTACCTTTTTATGTTGAAACGTTAAAGACTTTTACCTTTTATGATTGAATCAGCTGTGAAATGTTCTAAATGTTTTTTCGCAAATTAGTTAATTAATTATACGAACTGAGGATTCGAGAGTGTTCTAAAACACTTTTTCGGCAATTTAAGTGAATATCAATTAATAGAATTTAACGAAAATTAAAACTGAAAATTGAAAACTAACCTGGATTTTATGACGATGTCATATAAATTCTACATTGATAGGAAACCTGCTTACTCTTATAACCACCAACTTTCACTTCTACCTTGAATTTATAGTACGATTTGAAATATTAAACACTTTGAAACTTGGAACACAGCCAGACACTTTTTAATTGGCGTCCCTCTACTCTTTCATTTTAATCCCGATGGTGATTGTTTCAGCCACAACAAATCTTGATAATTCTTTTCCAAATATAATTTGATAATGGATTTTCGATGAATAAACTTATTTTTAAAAGTAACATGATTGAATAGATGTAGTAACGCGAATACAATATTTTAGACGCGTAATTCTTATCTTGTTCAATATGCTCGTCTCAAGATTTGAAATAAATAATGTAATTAATAGTTTCAATAGGTGAAATATCCCTAATGTTCTAGGGAATTAGATTTATTGTTTTACCAGTCCTTCATTTTCCCTGAAGCCATTACGTTATGGAATAACATTAATTTTGACGTTACTTTAGAATTTCGTGAAACTCTTGAACAAGTTAATTTTTAATCCAAAAGATACGGGTTCTAAACGAAATTTGAAATATGCCAGATAACTAATGTAAGTGAAGTGCAAGCCTTTATAGTTTTATATATTTCAGGTCCCTTAAGGAGCTGATTTCAACGATTTAACAAGCTCGGACGTACATCCGACCTAACCTAGGCAAAGCTAGAAAGTCTGCCAAAACAGTAAGCTTGTTAACTGGACAAAGAGCCGAAAGTTACGCAGAGGGGTTGCTCATAAGAATATTAAGCCTGCTGAAGAAGATAAAGTTGATGTAAATGATTTGATAATTGAGGAGCCACAGTATAAAGCCTTCAACTGAGAATTCTTTTATGTTGTGAATGAATTGTACGGATGATAGAAAAAAATAAATTAAAAATTCAGTTTTTGTTACCTCAAATTCCGGATTTTGCAATGTTAATTTGTTTGCCAAGGTTTCCGCATGATCTGTAACAAAAACAAAACACTTAAATGCAAAAATAAAATTATCATACAATATAATTTTGATGTAAGCACGTGTGTACCATTTAGCATATCTATTGTTTCACTAGAGAAACTTAAGGCCTCCTTTATTACCGTAATATATTTCCGTCATCTTTCTAGAATCTACCTAAAACAAGCAACAGCAACAGTAACAGATCAAGCAATAAAGAATTCTTTCATCTTTAGGTTTTTTCTCTTATGTAATGTTTGTGAGCTACTCATCATTATTTCTAAGCAATACGGTCGTATCTTATTTAGAAACAATAGAAGATCACTGAAGAAATAAGACGTATCTCAAAAAATTCTTAAATTCCTAAGGAAATTGGCAAAATCTCAGTTTTTTTAGCTAAAAGATCAGAACTCAGAGCCTTTTTGGCTTATCACCAAACAATTGAGAGACAGTCTTCTATCTAAGCAAAAAGACCGTGGCTGTGGTAGCTGCTTCTTGCCAATAAACAGTAGATTTTTCTAGTAGCCAACAAACAGTAGTTTTTCTATGACAAATCTATCGCTGAGAGGAAAACTTGGAGAAAAGTAGAATGCAAACAGAGTAGCTGATAGATATTTCTCAATATGTTCTAGAAAAATGTATAGTCTGTACTGATTCTTACGCTATTATCAATGATATGGATATACGAAAATGGACGCAGGGCATGAATACAGAAATTAAGCTAGAAAACTTCAAAGCTTCAAGGAAATGGTTACTAAATTTTAAAAGAACGTACGGAACTATTTCGTCCAAAATTATCAGCTCACATGGGACAATTGCAATTGGGTGAAATTTAAATTGATTTTATTAACAAGGTTAGCTGTCTTTGTTCTGGAGTTATGTGGGAAAAAAACAGAAAATCCGCCAACTTTTGAAGTGATGTCTTCCTTTTTCTAGCAGAAAAAGAAGTGATATGTGCATGCTTTAGCATGCTCAACATTTTCACCAAGTTCCATAATTTGAATTTGACACCTGGGAATCATTCCTTGTCAGTTGTAATTAATTTAAAAACAATCAGTTTTAAACCTTAACAAGTGCCAACAAGTTAGCTTCGCTAGAAATAAAAACAGATTTTGTTTTCAGTGCAATGTACACTACCAGCCATTATTATGTCTCTACCTACATTTGGATTTTAGAAAATTATTTATTTATTGTTATTTCGGGGGTATAATTATTCACCTAAAAATATCAGCAATCTCCTTAATTCGATAATTAGCGGTGCAGGTACGGCCATAAAGACACCAAAATGTAATACAATTATTCTTCACTAATAAATATTTAAGGTAGTGCCTGAAAACTCCCTATTTACGCGAACTAGAATTATAGATTTAGATGAAGTTATTGTTCTTTTAAACAGTTAATAAAATTATCTAAAATTAGTATTAAAATGCCAAAACAAGAGGGTTGCCTTTAGAAATCCCCACAATGATTGTTGCTTTACATAATCTTGATCTAAGTAACAGATATATCCCAAGAAAATTGAAATCTAGTCGCCGAACTGTTGACTATAACGTAGAAATTATCAAGAGGCTGACACATTATTAAATAGAACACGAACAAGACGGCGGAAAGTGACAACACCAACGGAAGAATAATTATGATGAGTAAACGGAATAGAGGAAAAGCTTGATTTGAAACAACGGCCGAAATAAATATTGAGCGTGGAAAACGAGTTAGTTTAACTACCCTGAAAAGGAGGTTAAGAGAGGGTGGTTCATTTGCCCGAAAAGCGTTGCGTAAACCACTCTTGTGCAAGCAAAATAAAATAAAACAGCTGCGGTGGGCTAGAGAGCATCAACAATGGACAGTTGAAGAGTGGAAAATGTTTTGTAGGCCGATGAGTCCAAATTTGAACTCTTCGGTACCAAGAGAAGAACGTTCGTTCGAAGCTCGAAAGGAGAACGAGCAACAGAATCATGTGTAGTACATACAGTCAAGAATGGGGGCGGATCGGTAACAGATTGGGATTGTTTTGGTGCAGCATCCGTATGAGTTAAATTAGATAGAATTTGAAGAAAAGAGGGCTACTGGGAAATTTAAAAATGCTATATCATCTGGAATGAGAATAATCGACGACTATTTTATATTTCAACATGATAATGATCCGAAACACATCTCTAAAGTGTGCCGTGAATATTTAGAATCGGTGGAATGCGAAAGCAATATCAAAATAATGAAATGGCCTCCTCAAAGCCCAGATGCTAACCCCACAGAGCTTTTGTGGGAGGAACTCGATAAGCTGGTGAAAATAAATCCTCCAACTTCCAAGGAATGGTTGTGAAAACAACTACAAGAAGCCTGGCTTAAAATAGAACCCGCTACTCTGGCGAAATTGATAGAGAGAATGCCGCCAGTGTGTGCCGCAATTATTAATAGTCGAGGTGGACATTTCGATGAAACGAAGATTTCATTTATTTTTGTGGCGAATAAATATTGTAATTAAATAAGGAGTATCAATTTCTTTGTTTTAAGGGTATTTTATTAAATGCAAAATTTCAATTTACTTTTCAGTTAGAACTTCCTTTATTTATGCATATTTCTTTTGGTGGGCAAATAATTATGGCCGGTAGTGTATAACGTTGACTTGGTGTGTGTTAGCAATAATATAGCTTCCAAAATTATTCTTCTTTAATGTGCTACAACGTAACACGCTTCACATGAGACAATTGTATATAACACCCCTATTTGCATATTAATATATCAACTGCCCAGAATAACAGTGTTCTAACTCCACTGTTGCTAAAATGGAGTTAGGACAACACTATTATTCTAGACAGATGATATATTAATTCTTTTGCAAATTGACACTTTTTGGATTTATCTTCTTTATGTTTATCTTCCAACAATTTTCCTTCCTTAGTTTTGATTAAGTGTTAATTTTCTCCCCAATAGCATGCATCTTAATACGACAACGTTAGAAGGGTTGCTTGGATATTATTTCCAATCTTCTGTCTAGCAAACAATAGATTGTCAACCGCCTTCCATTAATACAAATGACGTAGTATGAATTATATGTTTCTAAGCTGTTCCCCTTTTGGAACGTCGTCTTTTCTTTGAGCGGCACGTCCTTCCTGTTTGATAGCGACTCGGGTCGATCGTAAACGTATCGAAAATGGAAATCGCAGGCGGCGGCGGCGGCGAAGAACGCTTCACTTGTTGCTCCGTCTGCTCACCGTCGTCGGCGAAACATTTGTTAGCGATCCCACCGGCCATTATTGTTTACAGGTCCACATAAATCAGTTTCCTGAAAACGCGCGACGGCGCGTCATTTTTCACCACCCACTTACGTAGTCCACATGACGTATGGCCGCTTCTCCCTCTCCCGAACTTAAACCGCCTTCTTCTCACGGTTGGACGCCGTTGATAACATAATAACGGACGCAATTTACAACAAAGTATGTTGTTCGCCGCAGAAGAGCGTTCGTAACTATAATAACGAAGCGAAAGACCCTCTTGATAGATTTGCTACTGCAATGTCAAATGTTTTGATGCTGCGTTATCTCGGAAAGGATCCTTGTAGAATTTACCTTTGAATGTTCTCCCCATATGATAATGCCGGTAGTAAATATACTTACAAGTAAATGTTTGCCAAATCTAACTCATTGATTTCAATCAAATTATCTTTGGGAAAGAAGTTGGCTACCACTAGGTGTAGAAGTTTGCCCCAATATTTAAAGTTAGATACATTTTAAATTTCCATTGTGCTCTGCACAGAGAAAAAAAGTTCTTGAATCAAACAAATATATACACTACCGTTCATGGAAGTTTGGGCAAGCAAAAAAATGTACGGAAGTCAAAGAAAAGAAGAGAAATATTAAATGGCCATGTATTTAATACTTATAAAACATGATTTTACATATTTTCAAACACAAATTTATTAAAAAGAAAAAGTTAATGTAATACAAATAATTTAAATCCGATTTTCATCGAAAAATCCACCTTTTGCCTTTAGGACTGCTGCCACTATTCCCGGCATCCGATTCACTAATTTTGCTAATGTTTCATTGGGCAAGCTTGTCCATACCTCCTGGAGAATGGTCCACAAATGTTCCTTCGATTTTCGACACTTTTTCCTAACACATCGGTCTAATTCTTCCCATAACAACTCTATCGTGTTTAGATCGGGGGACTGCCATTCCATAATTTTTAGGGTTCTTTCATTTTCTTCTCGCTGCAGGTAATCTGTGCACAATTTCGATTTATGTTTGGGGTCATTGTTCTACATAAATTCAAATCCACGACCAATTAATCGGACTCCTGACGGTAAGGCATTTATTATTTGGCCATGTATTTAATACTTACTTACATGATTTTACATATTTTCAAACACAAATTTATTAAAAAGAAAAAGTTAATGTAATACAAATAATTTAAATCCGATTTTCATCGACAAATCCACCTTTTGCCTTTAGGACTGCTGCCACTATTTCCGGCATCCGATTCACTAATTTTGCTAATGTTTCATTGGGCAAGCTTGTCCATACCTCCTGGAGAATGGTCCACAAATGTTCCTTCGATTTTGGACACTTTTTCCTAACACATCGGTCTAATTCTTCCCATAACAACTCTATCGTGTTTAGATCAAAGGACTGCCATTCCATAATTTTTAGGGTTCTTTCATTTTCTTCTCGCTGCAGGTAATCTGTGCACAATTTAGATTTATGTTTGGGGTCATTGTTCTACATAAATTCAAATCCACGACCAATTAATCGGACTCCTGACGGTATAGCATTTTCCTCCAGGATTTTCCGATATTCTTCTTTTTTCATTATGCCTATGCCTGTTATCTAGACTTTCTTGAAAACGAGCTACCAGCATTATCGGAAATGTCACTTTAGCTACAAAGACGAGTATGTTCTTCCAGCATGACGGGGCCCCTGCTCATTTTAGTCATCTGGTGACACAGCATCTAAACCTAGCATTCCCCGGAAGATGGATCGGCAGAAATGGTCCCGTTTCTTGGCCATCCAGGTCTCCGGACCTTACTCCTTCAGATTTTTTCCCGTAAGGATGGTTGAAAGGCGAAGTCCACAAAGAAAAAGTAAACACAATAGACGAATTGATCGTTCGGATTACGAATAGTGCTGCCCTCATAAAAGAACGCCAAGACAACCTCAGAAAAGCTATACGTAGTGTTGTCAACAGAATTCGAAAGTGCATCGAAGTCGGAGGTGGAATTTTTGAAAATAAACTTTTTCCTAAATTTGCCATTGTTTAATACCTTTCGTTTTTGCCTTTGGCTTTTTTCTGTGAGTGTAGTAGTTTGGGTTACATTCAAACTGCTGTATCTCAGTAACCAATAAAACTTGGACACATGTTATATGGAATGTTTTATGCGAATTAATCTACATTATCACCCACTAAAATATTTACCTTTCCTCCTGAAACGCCTTGTATTTGTCAAAGTAACAGTATACTTTAAACCACAGAAATATTTAGTTGAGCAAATACATATTTATCTAACCTTTTAATAGCGAACGTTCCCAAAATAGAAACATACTAAAAAACATGTATATAATTAACAATCAGAAAAATGTATGTGTATTTTAAAACATTGAAATTTTATGCAAATAATATGGTTAATTCTATAAAAATTTGATTTTTTAGTATGCTCAAATAAATGGTAAAGAAAAGTATATTTGTTTCAAACTGACGAAGTTCTTTAAAAGAAATAACTGTATTGTTGAATCAAGCATATTACGTATTAAACCGGTACATTTTCAAATCAAGCTTGAGGTTATTAGTTTCAAGAGATTGTATGTTTGAATCAAATAACGATGTCAAAGAAATAATTTTTTTAAGTGAATTTCTTTAAAATTACGATTTGGTTGACTGAATGCATATTTGTTTGAGTCAAGAACTTTTTTTTCTCTGTGTGGTTGTTTGAATTTTTAGCAAAAAACTGATCTGTATCGCTTCATATTTAATTTACCAGAGAAGGATGTAAGTATAGGGGAAAGGTTTAAAACAAAACTGAAGTAACATGGATCAAATTTGGGAACGACATCGATGGCGATCTTCTAGAAACTGGTTGATGTCAAAAACGTTTCAATCTCCTGACGAAAACTCCAAGAAATACTCAATCCAATGAAATTTGAACCACCACTCTAGTGTACAAGATTCGGGCGTGTTTCAAAAATCTTGAATTATTCTAATTATCTTAAAAACCAACGAGATAAGCGTAACGAATGTTGAAGAGAGTTGAGACGAATTGAGGAGGGGCCTCCAAAAAATCAATAATATACAGGGCTGTTCCATCCAAAAAACTAAATTTATATTATCGAACAATTTATAAAAAAAAACAGACTTTATAGTATTTTAATTAATGAAAATAAATTATAAGAATTATGGACTACTTATTTCCAAATATTTTCAATAAAAAAACAGTTGCAATCCCAAGGACTTATTGTGATTGCTTAATTAAATTTCCTAAACGTATAAATCACGTCGGAAAACGCTTTAGATATTTAAAACTTATTTGAAAACTTCCGTAGCAGCTAAAAGCAAAGCAAGCTTATTATCTCCAACTTCAAATTAAGCTCAAAAGCGTCGGAAAAACATTGTTATCGTAGTAACAGCCGATAAAGGACGCTGTTTCTAAAAAAGTGGGTATAGAATAAAGGATCAAGGATGATGGCTCCTTTTCTCTCTGTTTCTGCGACACAAAAAAGTTGCCGTTCTTCATTTATTACGGTAATTTAGTTATGCAGCGAACGGGAGATGTCGCTGTCGACGCAGTTGTTCGAGCACGCCGTGAGAGGGCGCCTCAATTTGCTAGTTGTCCGAACATCTTTTGACGAAACTAACCCAATTTAAAATTTTACTTTGTATGCACATTTGATACGGGGTTGAGACAACTATACGCTTGCCGATTTGGAGGGGGCTTGTTTGCTTGGATGTGTTTTTCCTTTTTTCTTTGAGGAATATGAATTCTCCGGATGGAGTGACGATATGAAGTGTTGTTTGTGAATGTAAAAAAGTTTATCTGTAGCTTCTTTCAATTCCTGCAATTGCAGCAATTTTAATAAGCAAGGAATAACTTAATTAATGAAAAAGCCCTTAAAAGAGTTTAATGTTTCCTTAATGCCTTCTCCAAAATGAGTGTATTTTGAGATTGCAGCCGCAGCCTTGGATATTCATATTGTGGATAATTATTATGAAATACTCTATTGTCAACTACATCCGACTTTATTAAATTTAGAAATAAGATTGGTCGACGACAGTTTTGTCCGTAGGCAGTGAGCTACATAACACGATACAATACACGATACTGGAAATGCTGAGAAAATGCTAATGTGGTATACATATCATTTGAACCCGTACGAAACATCCTTCACGAAAAATTTTGTATGAGAAAGCTATCGGTGAAATAGATGCCGCAATTGCTGACGATCGATCAAAAACGGAATCGCGCAATAACTTCAAAGCTTTGGAGACGTTTACGCGCAATACGAGTGAGTTTCTGGGCGTTATGTGATTGTAGAGGAGACATGGATACATCACTACAAGCCAGAAACCAAAGGTCAGTCGACAAAATGGGTATATTCCGGCGAACGTACATCAAAGAAGGTGAAGACGATTCCAGCCGGAAAAGTTATGGCGACGATTTTTTAGGATTCGCAAGGCATAGTCTTAATTGATTATTTGGAGAAGGGAAGGACAATCACGGGAACCGATTTGACGCTGAACTAAAGAGAAAAAGGCCCCACCTAGCGAAGAAAACAATTCTGCACCATCATGATACACCCCGGTCCATTCATCGGCAATTGCGACAGCAAAACTAATCCAGTTACGATACAAATTGGTGTCCCATCCACCATATTCGCCAGATTTGGCCCCCTGTGGCTTCTCGGAAAGTGGTTCACGTCAAATGAAGAGGTCATTGCCGAAACAGAGGACTATTTTGCAGAGTTCGAAAAATACTATTATTTCGATAGTTTAAGAACACGTTGGAACATCGCTGGACTAACAAGGAAACAGATAAGTGCACCTTACCGATTTAAATCAAACTTTGTGCGGGCTGTAAAGTACCCCAAGCTCAATACTGTTTCATTCAACAGCTCAGAAACTATGAGAGATATCAAAAAAACCAATATTTATTTAAGGAAACAACACCCTCCCCCCTCTTTATTTCTTTTACAAATTTCAGAATTTTTATATACTACAAAAGTATAGAAGCTACGTAGAATTTAGATATATATGTTACATCTGTAATAATATTAATAGTAAGTATTCTTACACGAGATGCTTTTTCAAAATTTGAAGTTAAATGTGTATATGTCACTGGAGATACATTTTTATTTCAGTAAATAATAAAATTAGGTATGATTTATCTTTTAATTCTTTAAAGTTAGAAATTTTGATCCGCTTCAATGTCCGGAAAACTAACTTCTCGGCATTTTAAAGATTGATGTATTTACCAAATACTTAAATAATGGAGCTGAAGGTATTTGGTTATTGGATTCCTGGAGTGAGCATTGTCCGAGTGATGTGTAAAATTTAGTAGCAACGAACAATTCATCTTCAGCCGCGGCTGAAGATGAAGACCCACGTGTCTTCGAAACGGCCTTAATTAATAATTTGTATGGTGCGGAGTGTGCCGGGAATATTGTTGTTTGCCATACTACCCCACAGTCCTTGCTATCATTTTTTATTTATCCTATACTCACATTTTATTAATAAAATTATTTAATAATAATATTGAAATATTTTTCTCAGGGAATTTTTGGGAAAAATTTGAAATTTTTGGAATTAGCCTAAATTTTTAAATTCTTTGTGGGATTGGGAGTATTGCTGAATACTCTTTGGGCAATTTTCTAGTGAATTTTCAAATTAATAAATATAACTGACCTTGAATTCGAATGAAGCCGATGTCATATAAACGCTCTGTTTATAATAACTTCTGCAGGAATCTGCCTGCTCTAACCTTCAATCCTTTCTTCTTTGAATAAATACTTTAATTTCACTATTGAACTCTTTAAATTGGTATCGTAGTCAAGTAAACGTAAATTGATTCGACGAAAGCTGAATGGAGATTGATGAAAAATTTTGGCGTCGCTTATCTTTCTTTTATTTGTAATCGCGAAAGATGGCGATTGTTTCATTCCACAGCAAATTTTGATAAACTAAACTTAAATATAAATTTTTATGATGTCTTTCTATGAAAGAAAGTTATTTATGGAAATAGCATACGAGAATGAATGCAGTGTCGCAACCGGGTGGTTGAATTTAGTGGACTCTATGACTTAAATTCTGACTGACAACATAACCATGATGAAATTCACTAACGATTTACATAATAACATTCGGACAAAGATTTAATTTATGAAATGATGTTTGAAATATCTTTCGATTTACCCTTTAGTTTGTTTTAGATGACTTTTACATTAATTTTTACGATTTACAAGATTAGGAAAATAAACAGAAGAGTGGATTTGTCCGTATTACTCAACGATCGTCGTTGTCTGGACTTAACTTTCTTTATTATTTAACATCAACGCCCCAAGGCCAGTTGGCTGGGGGGAAATGGTGGCTTGGAAAATTACATTTTTACCCGCAAGAGGGATATTTCATTATAAACAAGTGGCTCACCTGAATACCCTCTCCGTTCTAAGATTGACAGCCGATGTTGTTGTTGTTATTGTTCTATTTTTGTAGTATATCAAAATTCTGAAATTTGCAAAAAAAAACAGGTGGTAGGGTGTTGTTTCCCTAAATAAATATTCGTTATAGAGAAAATATTTACGTCATCGTTAAGAGCATGTAAAACAGTTTAAATCTTGTCTTAACTTTTTTTTGATATCTCTCATAGTTTCTGAGCTATTGAGTCAAACAGCGAAGGGTAGTGTTGAGCATGGGGTGCTTTACATCCCACTAGTGGGCGATTGGCCAGTTAAGATAGTTACCGTTGTTCTTACACTGGATCGGTCTATAAACCCACAAAGTTCCATTTAAATGTGAGATGCACTTACCTGTCTTTTCTAGTAAGCCGAGGATGAGACCAATACCAAATAGCATCCTTACAACGAATGCTTTTTAAAAAATAGCACAAATAATTTCATGGATTTACATAAGTTGATAATTTCTCGAACAGTATCTACTAACTATTTCAATTAATACCTTTCAAGACGTCATCCAGCAAAGATAGGTACAAACTTTTCGTCAATATCGATGAGCTTCATCGAAGGCAAGGTCAAACGACAACTAATATTAATATTTAATGAGACATAAATACATCTTAATGTCGGATATTCATGACTTCGCAGGAATCCGAATAACAATATTACATACGCAACAGTTTTTTTTTCCTCTCTTCTTCCTTTAGCACTACATATGCATACATTTTGACGTGTAAGGCAGCGCATACATAGTAAAATGTAAATATTGTCGTCGAAAGGGTATGGTTTTGCAATTCAAATTGATGTAGATGTCACAGCTGTCCGTCTGCGGAGAAATTAGACATGTCCATAGCCGCGTAAATTCTAAACTTGAAGAGCATGTTAGGAAATGATATTCTAGATATGTGTATAGTTGAATAGTGTTAGGGTCTTTTGGTATTGAATTGATTTTGTTTGAGATTTGTTTTCGGTTTATTACTTACACACAATACATAATATGTTTTAGGTTCTTTGTTCTTGATACTTCCAGGATCTCAATATTTTGCTTCCTGTCGAAGAGGATCCTATAACTCCTCATCAAACTTAAATGTCAGTTACATGACAGTACGCGAAACGACGAGGCAAAAAGAACTTGGACTATTTAAAGTGTATCTTGTGCATAATCCAAATTAATGCTAGTGCAGGGTGACCACGAGGAATAGGGCGTTTAAAATAAATAATACTCAGTTAATGCTGAAGCGAAAAATTATTTATTGACATAAAAATGTAGTAAAATGTATGCCATTGAAGTTATGTTTGGAAAATAATGTCTGAGAGATATTTACCCTATTCATCGATGCACTCTTCTACTCTGCCTTTGAAGTTCTCCCACACTCTTTCCAATGTTTGCTGATCAATTAGTTGGATCTCACGTCGAATCGCATCTTTAAGTTCCTCTAATGTGCGAGGTTTGTCCGCATAAACACCAGATTTTAAGTAACCCCAGAGGAAGAAATCACACATACTGAGATGACTGACTCGCCGGTTTTCACAAAACTATCGTACGCAAGTACGCGGTGTTGTAGCGTCCACTGTTCCATTGCGACTGAAACTGCATTCCTTTACGAGCTCAGGGCCGTCAACCCCGCCTCCCTCCCACTTCCCACTGTCGAGTACAGTCCCAACCAAAAACGCCCTGTTTCTCGTGACCACCCTGTATAGCTTATGGTGTTGGTGGAGTCACTCCCGGCAAACAATGTGAGAAGAGAAGAGTGCTAGCCAATGGATGTTTCTGGTGACGCTAAGAAATATATTTCAGTGATGTCTGTGGAGATTAATGGCATAAACCTGAGAGGCCGACGCTGATGACGTAGGGTAGGCAGAAACATGTTCGTTGGCTAGCACTTTTCTCTTCTCACATTGTTTTTGCTGACTGATTTCATCAGTACTATGAGCCACATTAATTTTGATTATTGTTACTAGGCACTTTTTCAAGTGTATTTGTGCATAATTTTAAATCTTCTCAGGGAAAACCAGCTGCTTGTACCAATCTTTTTGAGGAAGGCAATGTTTCATTTGAACAGAGTACAATCTTACAGCAATTCATACTCATTACTTGCAAAAAGTTCATGTCTGGGTTGGCCTAGTAAAGAATGTAATACAGTAAAACCTCTATTTTCGGCCACCTCTTAAAAGCGGTAATCTCTAAAAACGGCCTGCTTTTCAAATTTATAAAACCAATTATATGGAATACCCGTAATAATGATCCTCCTAATAACGGGCACCTCCATCAAACGACCACGGCCACTTCCATGAAAATTTTGTTGCGAAAATACCTGCAATTTTACCTCTGATTATCGGCCAATTCTAAAAAACGGTTTTCGGCTTACCCACCTCAAAGACATCAAAGACATGCCGCCTTCCCGTAATTGACCTTTATTCATTCAATTTAATACAGATGGAACGTTTGTAAGCAGATTTACTTTATTGCACATCATTTTATATAGGTACATATGTATTTATGAATGGTTATTCTTACAAATTTCTAGGATTTGGGGGAATTATGTACATAATATGTATGTATGATTGCATGTATTTAGTTGTTTGTAACTTTTCGGTCGATTCACTTCAAGCACATTAGTTTCATAGATAGCGAGTTGGTTTATGTTTGACTGTGCTTTTGTAACGAGCACCATGTCGCTAAAAAGAAAACGTTTGTCTCTTAAAGACAAAATTGATATTATTGTGGTAAGTGAAAAGTTCAGTACCAGTGCTAGAAAGTTGGCTGAAAAGTTTGGTGTTGGAAGAACACAAGTTAATGAAATTATAAAAAACAAATCCGACTTAAGGAAGCGCTTTGTAGAAGGTTCCCATTTAGAGCAGAAGAGAAAGTTTCCCAAAACCGAAGGATTGGGGATTGACGAAGTAGTTTACAATTGGTTCTGTAAAGCCAGAAATAAAATCTCCCTATATCTAATAAAAGAAAAAGCTTTGGAAGTAGGCGAAAATTTAAAACTGACAAGTTTTCAAGCTTCAAATGGACGGCTAGAAAAATGTTGTAAAAGGCACAATATAGCCTTTAAAACAATTTGTAGTGAGTCGGCTGATGTAGACTTGGACACTGTTGAAGCCTGGAAACCAAAGCTACAAGTAATATTGAAGGACTATTCACTAAAAAATGTGTACAATGCTGACGAAACTGGACCTTTTTACCTTGCAATGCCCAACAAAACGTTCGCTTTAAAAAGCGACAAATGTGCCGGTAAAAAAAAACTGCAAAACAAAGATTGACAATTTTATTTAGCGCAAACATGGAAGGTGACAGGGAAACCCCATGAATCGTTGGGAAAAGTAAAAACCCTCGACGGTTTAAAGGATCTCATATCGACAAACTGCCCTTAGAATGGGCATCTAATAAAAAGGCTTGGATGGCAACAGAGATTATGACTTCCTGGCTAAAAAAATTTGACGAAAAAATGAGAAAAGAAAATAGAAAAGTCTTATAATTTCTGGATAACGCCACGCCCCATCCAAAAGTGACACTAGAAAACAAACACCATTTCCCACTGTCAGCCATTGGATCAAGGGATTATCCATAAGTTTAAGATGAAATATAGAAAATTTCTAATCAGAAGGCTTCTAACATTCACAAACCTCGAAAGTTCTTTTGAAGATGCAGAAGAAAGTATTAATTTAACCAGATCTTTAATTTGGATATCAGCAGCTTGTTAAGACGTTTCGCCAGCTACAATTTCAAAATGTTTTGCAAAAGCAGGATTCTCGGAAAATAACTAGCAAGAAAAGGATTTCGATGAGGAAGACGAAATTCCACTGGCCCAGCTTCTTCCTGTATTACGTGGTGTAAGTCTAGAAAGTGCATCTATTGATTGCAATGTTTTGACCGAAAATCCCAGTTAACGTTCAAGAAATAATCAGTGAATTAATTGACGATCAAAACTATAATTCAAACAGTGAAACTGATGTGGAAGAATCTGACATTTGTAATTCAAACATTAAAGATATGGAGTGTGTGAAGAACTAAGAGATGTACAAAGTTTCTTATTTTGTAATGATGAAAGTGAAGTAGCTGTACAAATTGCTCAAATGTTGGCAAAATGTGAATCTCAGGTTTTACAAACAAAAATTAAAAACTTAAAACAAACCTCAATTGAAAAATATTTGAAAAGTATAATACATGTAAAATATTTTTATTTTTTAAAATTATTTTAGCTAATTTTTGATATTTGCATTTTTTTTTAATAAAGAAAACACAAAAACATTTTTTTTTAACTATTCCTGACTACCTCTCAATAACGGCCATTTTTAAAATAAATTTTTGTGGCCGCTATTTCGAGGTTTTACTGTAGTAAGGATGACACAATGAGAATGCGAAATTAATTTCTTCATTACCTCGATGACTAGAGTCCCACATTTTAAGAGACTGGTACCGCTTACTGTGAGTATATGTACGATGGAAGAAAAGTAAACTTAGACAACTGGTAAGCGACAAGGTACTACCGGCAGTATTAACAAGGCCCAGTCGCGTACAGGTTTGTGTATAGTCCAGATTTACTTTTCTGCCATTGTCCTTCTGCCGGCCTTCGTTCCAATCTAAAGTCAATTTCTGTGGTGAATCTAACAGAGGTACCAGCATGTATTAAAACGAAGGCTGTATCGGATTTTGGCGAATAAATGGGTTTGCTCTTTAAAAAGAATATATCGCTGACGCTGCAGCTCAAAATTAGTTATTTGCAAGATTGAACGGACTTGTCGAAAAAGGTCCTCTGTAAAGCGTGACAAACGGTTGCACACGCAGAGGCGCCGTGAAAGGAGCTGTGTTTACCATGTACATACAAGGAATCAAGTGAACGTTCGATTATTATCGGTTGATCGATGTGCGTGTACTATTTATAACGTTCGAGAAGCTAGTGGAACCGTCCGGGACGTACCGCGCAAAAGTAGACACAGTATTAATAAAAAATAATAGATTGTTACCTTTTATTGACGTATCGATGACCATTGCGGTAATGTGCGACTGCCATGGTACGCCGCGTAGCACTGCAACATAAGCAATGCTTCCATTGTCGATTCAACGACGGTCTGTAAACGTTCTCGTATACTTTGCAAATGATCGTTCAGCATCTAATGAAATAAGATTTGTGAAATTCAAATACTCTTGTATCTCATCTGTGCAGTCTTGAATTCTAGATATAGATCGAACCTTTTCTAAATCCGGATTTTTCCTATGGGATCCGTCAAGCTTTCTAGAGCGGCTGCTAAATTGTCGATGTTATTTAACGAGTCTTGTATAGATAAGTGAATATTTTCTAACTGCGAAATAGTTTGTGTCACTACAGAATAGTTTACGGAAATGTCATCTATTTCTTTTTGAACGACTGAATCGGAAAAAAGTTGCTGACTCTCGCGAACAGTTTGAGAATTAGAAGAATTAAGTTTGAAAATGACATCTATCACTTAGGAATAATATTTGCAATAGTAAGATACCTCGATCCATGTTCCCCATCGCGTCAAAACAGGCTGAGGTGGTAGCGGAATTTGCGGATACAATTGTTTAAATACGCGGATATGTTTGGGAGATTTCACAAACACTTTTTTGGTAGATGATATTAAATCATTCACCCTGGGATACTTGCTTCGAATTGTTTCTGCTACGAGATCAAGACATGCGTGTATGAGGCATGTTATGTGATGAAGAGTTGGAAAGCATACTTTTAATATCCTACCAGCTTTCGGCATTGTTGCTGCTCCGTCAGAAACTAACATGGTGATTTGGGCTTCTACGATACAAAATTCTCTTAACATATTTTTTATTATGTTTGCAACGGTTTCGGCATCAGTTCTTTCAATCCTTTTACTGGCTAACAACAAGGAAGCTGCTGGACCATTACGTTTTAAAGGACCATTGTAAATTGTACCGCAATTGTCTTTTTGTTGGTAGCTTCCATGATGGAACATATTTATCCCAAAAAATACGAAACTTTGGGTGTTGTGGGATGTTGCACGTGCTCAACATGAAAATAGTCATACAAAAATTGTCCGTATGGAATATAGTTTCTTAAATTCAATACATGATGTTTACTTTTAATATGACTTCTACATTCAAATGTCGTACGACCTAGCAACCCTATACCGTAAAATTTGCAACAAATGTGCGAACCTGTAAATTCCAAACCAGGAGGTAGTACACTAGGCTTACGTCCCATGTTTTCGAAAACACACAATGAGAATCCGATAAATAACTGAACGACCAAACTCCTCAATGTCTACCGCATTACTGAACTCTGCATCCATATACGTACATCCCCCCCGTACAAACGTCTCTACGGGTGCACGCATTAGTCCTCTATTACACACAAACAGCTCATTTAATTATTAAATGAGCTTACGTTTAACACGAGCGATTTAGTAGGAAACAGACTTGCGATATATGTTTATGTACGACACATTATCATCTTGCTTACTGCATAAATTGTTTTCAGAGCAAACATACATTATGCAAATTAGACTTATGAATTAATACTTCCTCTTATATGCCTGTTTATATGTTTACACCTATCTCAGACCAACTCTACGCTACAAATTACCACCGCTAAGACTAGTTGCTTTACGGTCATTGTCAAAATCATACAATGTTATTTTTTAATTTGCCACAAAACTGTGTCTTACAGATGTTTTAATGTGAAACAAGTGTTTGTTAGTTGTAGAGGGGAGAAACATGGGAAGATACAATACAAACAATGTTGCATAATAAAAGAAGTACATGGCAGGAGGTAAGGTTAACAGCCAGAGATAGGAAACAGTGGTGTAAATTTGTATATGAGTAGACATTCAGCGCATCTAAACGTGTGCTGTGTTGAATGTCAATGTGGAATGTCATTAGCTTGACAAAAGTGCGTAAACGCAAATTCATTTGTGCAACCACAACTTCGCTCTTGGATTTCCAAAAACACATTGCTCACGTTATAAACGGCATATTAGTTCACGTACACGTATAAGATAATACAACTTTGCCATCGCATTTCTGAAAAATGCCAATTATGCTGGCTGATCATAGTATGCTCGCTCTTATGGTACACAGATTGAGAGTTGGTCCTATAGTAGCACCTAGCTTGATCGGATACATTCGGAGCGGGAGAGGGGGTATTCGTTCATTACTGTTTATTACTTAACTGTCAGTTGCTTAAAGTTGACGTTTTGGTTTTGATGTATCATCTTCTTTTTATATTATACCGATTGTACGTTACATAATGGATAGCTTTTCGTTACAACAAAAGAAATTTGTGATAAAACCCTATTTGAGAAATTACCCGTTTATTTGGAACTAAATTAGATAACGTTAGAATGCATATGCGATGCCGCCTCTCTGCCCCTTCCAATGCTAGTTATACTTTAGTTAGCGCTAAAGATTTGATCAGAATTTAATTTTTCTCATTATTTTTTATAATTTTAAGTTCTATCGGGCTTAAAAAACATCCATTACTTGTAATGAAATAACTCAATTTTTTGTGTAAGACGTTTGTTAACTCGATTCAAGAAAATCTTGCAGAAAATTTGAAGAATGCCATGAATAAATCTTTCAAATAGTTTCGAAAGATTTATTCATGGCATTAACATTTGCAAATGACTTCGGGTATATCGCCATCACGGCTGTTCTTGACGAAGCGTATTCTGGACGTCTAACTTTGGGTCACTTTTTCGATCATCAAAGGCGCCAATTGTTGCTGGTTTATTGACATAAGCTACTAACTTCACGTAGCCCCACAGAAAATAATCGAGAGGTGTCAAATCGTAACACCTTGGAGGCTAACTCACAGGTCTATTCCTCGAAATTAATCTCAAATTAATCGTCAAATTTTGATTTCAATAAATCGATGGTTGCCGTCGCTGTGTGGTACAGCGTCATCCTGTTGAAACCACATCTTGTCTAGATCAATGTCTTCCATATTTTCAAACAAAAATCATGCTGCGGTGACGATCTCCATTGACGGTAACGCAGGCTCCACCCTCATTTTTGAAGAAATAAGCGCCAATAATGCCACCGGTGTGTAAACCTCGCCAAACAGTGCATTTTTCTAGATGTAAGGTCCCTTATGGAGACTCCATATGCGGCAATTTTGTTTATTCACAACCGTTATCGAATTATTTTCAAAAAACCAAAAATCAAGTAAAATTTCAGGGGTGGTTTCACCCTCTTAAAACGAAATTCTGTCGATAAGGCTTCGAACATCTTGGGGTGAGGACTACTTGTCCACAAAGTTGCAATTTTTTGGAATTTAGGGGTTCGGAATGTTCCTTTGTCAGTATGTATCAGAAGTGATTGATGACTGAAGACAAAGGACAGGTTGACGTTATTTACTTAGACTTTCAGAAAGCATTTGATCAAATTGACCATTATGTTCTTTTGCGAAAGTTAAGATCCTTTGAATTCTCCGAACCACTGTTACGTCTTCTTGGTTCCTACCTACTAAACAGGAAGTTTCGCATAATATATGGAAACTTTACTTCCACCGAGTTCTAAGCTACTTCAGGAATTGTGCAGGGGTCAAATTTGGGTCCACTTTTATTCATTCTATTCAATAACGACATTCACAATGTCATAGATTGCGAGAAACTCATGTTCACTGACGACCTCAAACTTTTTTCGGCCACAAAATCTTTAGATTGTTGCGATGCGTTTCAGCACAACATTAACACTGTTTTTTTTTTTGTGAGAATATACTCTCCTTCACTATCTCTAAATGCACATCTATGACATTTACCCGGAAAATGCAAGTAATTGAGTATAACTATTCTGTAAACGGTACTCTCTCTAATAGAACATTGTTCATCAGTCAAGGACTTGGGCGTCTTGTCTTGTTTGATCCCGTTCTTTCTTTTTCTGGACACATTTCACAATTAGTACGAGACTGTCTCGAACTATATGGTTTTATATATCGCAACTGCCGTGACTTTCACAACTTAAAAGCATTAACAACATTATTTTTCTCCTTAATTCGTTCTCGTCTTGAGTATGCAAGTTTGGTATGGTTTCCTATTTATGAGGTACATATTGTTTATTCACAAGTCTGTTAAGCCGAAAATGAGCTTCATCGATGAACACAATTTTGTGATAAAACAGCGGGTCAGTTTCCAACTGCTCTTGAGTCCAATCGGCGAAAGAACGAAGCAGATCATGGTCTCGTGGCTTTAATTCCCGTACCAGTTGGATTTTACGTGGATGTATGCCAAGGTCTTTGCGCAAAATTTTCCACGTAGTAGACGGACAGAGCCTCAGCAATTGTGACTTCTTCCACACTTTGGTTTACAACAACGATATTCTCTTCATTACACATTCCTTCGACGTGTTGGTGTTGTTGCACCATGTAGAGAGTGTGTTCTAAGAAATCTAGCCACTGTTCGACGGATGGCTTGCCCAGAAGAACGATTGTGTGAGCCATAAAAATCACGAAGTCGATCGATGATTTTCAAAATAAATTTGAATAATTTGATAGCGTTGTTCAAGCGTGAGTCTATTCATGATGACTTGCCAGAGTATACTGATCATAAATGTCAAAAAGTGAACACAGTATGACAGCTCGTTTGACAGGTAACTTTTTCTATCTAAGTTCTATCTAAGCAAAAAAAAAACACCCGTTCTATGTATACTTCTCTTACGCGGAGAAAAAAGAATATATTTCTTTTGATTTAAAACAGTTATTGCGTTGTGGATAATTGAAACAGTAATTCAAACAACAGAGAGTATCGGCACACTCCTCACCACACAAAATATTATTAATTAATTCGGAACAGCTGTTTCAAAGGCTCACTGGGCCCCCATTTTCAACCGAGTTACCGAATAAATCTCAATTCAAGACTCTCTGTTGTTTGTCATACTACCCCACAGTCCTTGCTATCATTATTGAAACAGTAATTGTCTTGAATTGAGACGGAGAGCCTCCAGTAGAGACAGGATACATAATGCTTTTGTTGTGGCCTAAATGCTGTGAAAACCATCTCATCCTCTCGTTGCCCATAACAAAATTAGTTATGTATTTATATCCACTATAATTGACACTCCAGCACTCTTACCAGTGACACCAAAGAAGTAACAATAATAACAGGTATTACATCATGCACCGTGTGAAAGTCATTTCAAACCAGTCTTACGTAGGTAAATTAGAAAAATGAATAGGCCCCAAATATCGCATTGTTTCCTAAAGCATAAAAACAATAAATGCAGTAGACTATACAAAAATCACGTTGATTCTTTTTGGTACAATTAATAGCGGACTCCTGTACTTGCTTTTGTTTGATGCAAATTACTAATCATAAGTAACAGGGTGTGACTAGTATAAATATCGAATGATGTAACACGATGATTGGTAACACATTCAACTACAGTGAGTTTATTATTTATTTAAATACAGAAGAACATATACCACTGTTGGCACTGTATATACATACATCCGTTAATGTGACTAAAATAAATACCTTCACCGGAAGCTATCTTTTAACAAAGCACATATACACACCACAATGTATACATGTATTATCGCATAATCTTCTATCTCATCCTTCCTTCGCAGCAACGCTACAACAACAAGGGATAGGGGAGACAGGGAAGAAATCGTCAGTGTAACTTGTAACTCCCTTTTGGAAATTTTGGAACATTCCGACGAAGCGAATCCTGTTTTTACGAACTTGTTGAGCATCCCGCAAGGCATCTGGTATTTTGTGAAAAGGGATGCAGAACTATGTCGGAAATGGATCGTAAAACCTCCGGCGAGAGCTCTAACGACTATTGCAGTAGGTATCGAGTGTTCGAAGGTTCGGATTATTGTAGTGTTTTAGCCACGAAGCAATTGTATTTAGTTGGAACCGATTTTCTTGTATACAGGACAGTCTATCTATCTTAATACATGCAAATACCTTAAAAGTAATTTACTTTATGGAAAAAAGCTTTGTAGAGGGGTTGTAACGTGGGGAAAGATAACTAAAATAATGCTACTATAATTATTGCTAAAGGTACATTAACCCATTAAATGCCAAAGTTGCGAAAACGCAACACATTCTTTAACATTTTTTTAATGGTATATGAAGATATATTTCCGTCAGTTATGTGTGACTTATGTGTGTAGCACTACGTCTAGGCAAAACGTCAGTTTTAATAATTATTAATTTAAAAAAATATGCAAAGTGTTTGTTGCTTTTGTAATATCCAACGCATTCACAGAATATTTTTCTGAATTTTAAAGAACTACCGCAAGTTTTGTTTTTATGCGATAACGACACTGGTAAGATCTATAAGTTATGACTAAGGTTCGATAAACGAGTGCAACGTCAGAGGCGTATTGCGCAAAAGTAGGTACGTGAGATACAGTATTACTAAACAATAATATATTCTTACCTTTTATTGACGTCTTGATGTTCACTGCGACAAAATACTACTGCCCCGGTAAGCCGCGTAAAACTGCAACATAAGCAACGCTTCCATTGTCGATTCACTTTGACGTTGGTCTGAAAACGTTTTCGTGTATTTCGAAAATGATCGTTCTACATCTAGCGAAGTAGGATTTGCGTAATTCAGATATATTCCTTTATCTCTTCTGTGTACTCTTTATTTTCCGTAATAGACCGAACCTTTTGTAAATCGGGATTTTTATTTAAAACTGCACGAAATTTTTGAGCGACATCTAGTCCTATAGAATCCGTCAAGCTTTCTAGAGCGGCTTGTAAATTATCTAAGGTATTTAACGAGTCTCGTAAAGATAAGTGACTGTTTTGTAACAGCAATATTGCTTGTACAACTGCAGAATAGTTTATGGAAATGTCATTTATTTGTAATTGAATGTCCGAATTGGAAAAAGTTGCTGACTTTCTCGAATCTCTGCAGATTCATTTGATTTAAATTTTAAAATCACATCCTTCACATTTGCGAAATATTTATGATAATAAAATACTGCCTGAACCCATGTTCCCCATCGAGTTGCTACAGGCTGAAGTAGCAGCCGAGGAGGAAGTTTCGGACACAATTGTTTGAAAACGCGGATATGTTTGGAAGACTTCACAAACACTTTTTTGGTAGATGCTATTAAATTATTCACCATAGGATACTTCTTTCGAATGGTTTCTGCAACGGGATGATACGTGTGTATGAGATATGTTATGTGAAGAGTCGGAAAGCATATTTTCAACATCCTACCAACTCTCAGCATTATTGCAGCTCCATCAGTAACTAACATTGTGACTTGAGGTCCTGTGATTCAAAATGTTCTTAACGAATCTTTTATTATCTTCACAACGGTTTCACTTTTTTCAATTCTTTCACTGGTTAATAACAAGGAAGCTGCTGAATCATTACGTTTTAAAGGACGCGCTACAACATGAATTACGCTGTGTTTCTGTGCATCAGTTGTTTCATCCACACTTACGCAAATTTTCTTATGTTTCAACTCGTCTTCCATACAGTTTTTTACTGTACCCTGCAAATGTGGTAAATTGTATCGCAATTGTCTATTGGTTGATAGTTTCCACGAGGGAACATATTTATTTAAAAAAAGACGAAAGTGTTCATTGTCTACTAGGTGTTGTGAGCACTTAGCATATAAATAAAATCATACAAAAATTCCCAGTACAGAATATTGTTGCTTAAATTCAATACATGACGTTTACTTTTAATATGTCTTCTATAGTGAAATGTATCGCGACCGTATATTGCAAATTTTGCACTGAATAATAGTACCTGTATATTCCAACCCAGGGAAACGGCTAATATATTTATTCACATGCGATGCTAAAGGTAAACCTCGCTTACGACGATCCATTTTTTAAGAGACGCACACCGATAAACCGATAATTATCGAACGACCGTTCACTTCCATGCCTATCGAATGAAAAACTCTCCACTGGCTTCGTATCGACCTAAATCCCCTCTCGGCGCTTCTGTCGTAGCACGCGTTTGTCGAACCTTAGTTATGACACATGTTACACTACTGTTTTCATGTGTATAAAGTGTAGAGTAGAGTACATTTACATGTAAAGTGTTTTGGCCATACCATAGATTGTAAGTACAGCAGTTTTATCGTGTTGCCAGGTAAATATACTAGGCAGGCTCCATAAATTCTCGGCTTGACAGGCTTGTAGAGGTTCTAGCGAGTTCAAACTCCATTGCATCGTAGTTGCACATGCCTACAAGATTGTCTTAACAGCCACCGTAGAAGCCTGAGAAAAAGTAAAAAGGAAATATTGTGTGAGTCGTGCAATTACCCCGTTACTGCGCAGAAATGTACCATCCATGTTTAAGGAAGTGTTACGATTAACCGCGTTTGAAAATTTGAGCGTACGTCGCAGAAATAAGACAACGGATGATTGAATGTGAGAAATAGGAAAGAATCACAGTGCTTAATACTTACACTACAAAATACTTACCTTTAAGTGTCCGCCTTAATTATCTCACATAAAAATGTCACTGTTGATACCATTACTGTTTACTGTTTTTTTTTCTACAGAGCTAGAAATCACGTCACCTTAAACCATTAACTGCCGATTATAAAAATATTCCTTTTTAAATTTGGAGTGATAAGATGAATTCAAATAAATACACTTGTTAAATTTTATAAAGACGAGGTAGGCGCCATGGCCATAAATTCTCGCACCGATACAGTAAAAATAAACTTAGTAAAATATAACAATTTTTATTTTTCATCTCCCCTAACTTCAATACATTTATTATAACGATCAATTAACATGCCTTTCGGATGTCGATATTACAATTCATAGTGGTAGAAAAATTATAAAATACATATGACATATTTTTGTAATATATGGCTTATGTATACATGTGTATATATAATATATACGCTAGTAATTACTTAATTTGTATGATAATGCATTTCTTCATAAAAATGCGTAAACCACAAAAAACTGCTGCACCAGGAACACTGTATTATAGCACGCGCTCCACATATGGAACATCGCGATGGAATTTGAAAATCTTCTGTGAAGGCAAAAGTGACAGGATTATCGAAACGATTTGGCCGGTCCGCAATATAACCACTTTTGTACCATGCATAAGCAAATAAATTATGATATTTTGAAGATCATATGGGGGCTGTATCATACCAGTGGTTTTCTTTGGTATTGTGAGTGTTCATATTCTTGTCGGCCGATATATGGTCTTTTAAGTTAGATAGACAAATGACCAGTCCACGAATCTAGCAATAAAACTATTTGAGATCCTGTATTTGGAAGATATACCTTTGTGAACTATTACGTAAATAATGCTGTTGTTAGTTTTCCGGATGATGAAGCAGTTACTCTCTTAAATCTATGTTTTACAGCTTCAAATGAACGTCGTTTTTTCCCAGATTTCCAGAAGGTAACAGCTTTTGTCTTATATTCTAAATCGACAATATCTCCTTCTTCTGGTGCACATTCTTCTTCTTCAAATTGTATAACTTCTAAGACTTCTTCCCGTGAAGGTGGATATCTATCATCGACAAATTCTACAGAATATGGTTTAAATTCTTGCAAGAATTCTAGCGTTACGTCGTTATCTACTTCAGTGGTTGTATCGTCCCGAGATCTAATTAATATATTCTTCAATACGTCGTGCATTTCACTTTCTTTATTGTTGAAAACTATTGGACGACTATCATTTGCGACACTAAATGTCAGTATTAGTAATCGAACTATATTTACTGGATTTACTACCATTGTTGAACCAGTACTCTAATTCTCACAGTCAGATACAATATTAAAAAGTTACAAAAGCGACTTTTTGTTATATACTTATTTTTATCCAAACAAATCAACAATTTTAAACTATTACATATTAACTATTACTCACATTAAAGATTATTGTACTTATTATAAGTATAAGTCATACTTTATCATTGTTATCATATGTATGTACAGCTGTCGTCGCACTATATCTGCATTCATAAGTATCATTATCAATTTGCAAATTCATATATCGAATTTTAAAGTATTAATAAACTCATTGCATAAATTATTCTATCACATTGATTGTGAGTCAGTAATAGAGATATCCGAAATACGTGCACACATCGAAGATAATACATTATTCACACAATATCTGCGGATTACCTTTAAGATATCTTTGTTTTGCACAGGCATTGACAATTACATAAAGCGACGTATCGTGAGGCAAGTTTTATTCTTTTCTAATAATTATTTTGCAAAAAGTGAAGTACGTTTTTGAAACTGCTTGAAGGGCTGTATAACATCTACAATATGGCATTTGAATAGGTTAATTCGTGAAGGGGTGGGGGAAGACACCACTAAATTTTTAATTAGAAATACTATGCTCTTTTCATGTTCTATGTAATAGAGCTCAAAGAGATGATTATTTTGATATATAACTTTGATGTATTTGGTCCAACCGTTATCGAATTATTTTCAAAAAACCAAAAATCAAGTAAAATTTCAGGGGTGGTTTCACCCTCTTAAAACGAAATTCTGTCGATAAGGCTTCGAACATCTTGGGGTGAGAACTACTTGTCCACAAAGTTTCAATTTTTTTGGAATTTAAGGGTTCGGAATGTTCCTTTGTCAGTATGTATCAGAAGTGATTGATGACTGAAGACAAAGGATAGGTTGACGTTATTTACTTAGACTTTCAGAAAGCATTTGATCAAATTGACCATTATGTTCTTTTGCGAAAGTTAAGATCTTTTGAATTCTCCGAACTACTGTTACGTCTTCTTGGTTCCTACCTACTAAACAGGAAGTTTCGCATAATATATCGAAACTTTACTTCTACCGAGTTCTCAGCTACTTCAGGAATTGTGCAGGGGTCAAATTTGGGTCCACTTTTATTCATTCTATTCATTAACGACATTCACAATGTCATAGATTGCGAGAAGCTCATGCTCACTGACGACCTCAAACTTTTTTCGGCCACAAAATCTTTAGATTGTTGCGATGCGTTTCAGCACAACATTAACACTGTTTTTTTTTGTGAGAATATACTCTCCTTCACTATCTCTAAATGCACATCTATGACATTTACCCGGAAAATGCAAGTAATTGAGTATAACTATTCTGTAAACGGTACTCTCTCTAATAGAACATTCTTAATCAGTCAAGGACTTGGGCGTCTTGTCTTGTTTGATCCCGTTCTTTCTTTTTCTGGACACATTTCACAATTAGTACGAGACTGTCTCGAACTATATGGTTTTATATATCGCAACTGCCGTGACTTTCACAACTTAAAAGCATTAACAACATTATTTTTCTCCTTAATTCGTTCTCGTCTTGAGTATGCAAGTTTGGTATGGTTTCCTATTTATGAGGTACATATTGACGCAATTGAATCAATTCAAAGAAAATTCTTAAAATTTCTACATTTTCTTTTTAAAGGATCTTATCCCCCACGAAATTATCAATATAATCTTTTGTTAGCCAAGTTTGTCCTCGGTCCACTTCGTACCAGAAGAAACGTTGCACTTATATTTTTTGCTTAACAATAGGATTGACTGTTCTTGACTATTAGGGAAACTTAACATTCTTGTTCCTAGACCTAATAGTCGATCTACATTCACATTTTATTGCCGCACTCCCAGAACTAACATATTGGAAAGATCTCCGATACATCTTGTCTTTCGTTTTTAACCGCATTTCAAACGCATCCGATATAAATACCGATTCACTTATTGCTATAGTGAATAAAGCTCTCATATATTTCAATTCCACCATATAATTCTTTACCACTTCCCCTATTCATTTAAGTTTAAGTTTTCCAGTAACGAAAATAGTGTAATTTGTAATAATTGTTTACTTTTGTGTAGTTTAAACTCTTTTGTTTTCTTTCTTTAGCATAATACTTTTGAATATCCATTTATGTTGTACTCTCATGTACTTTGCTTATATTTATTGTCGTGCGTTGTAATGTTTCCTGTAATTGGGTTATCCTGTTGGAAATATACATTTATTATTATTATTATTAAATTGGCTGACTGGTGCGCTCATCATCTTCAAGGCATTTTTGCTCCAAACGGAAACATTTTAATGACCCCGCGGTACTCAATTTTCGTTACCTGAGACATTTTCATTTCAGATTTGTAAACTTTCAATACTCTTTGAACTGGTTTAGTAGTAAGTTCTTGTTGGACTAGTATATTAATGCTAATAATCTAAGGAGACATCCCATACGTTAACGAGCTAATTTGGAACGAAGTTGCTTTTTGATTGAAGTGACTTTCTCGACATGCGCTTGCAGCACCATCTAGTTGCATTGCAACATCGTTACTTAACCCTTATAAACACACTAATCTTTTTGCAAACTGTTAGAACTGTTTAGCATTCAATGACTTTTCCGAGCATCGCTAAACTTCGTGTTATGAATAGATTTGTGTATATCAACCAACTCCGTGCATGTACTACACGTAATTTTGCTAGGAACTCTCTCAATGGCTTGCGCTTGCGGGAATAATGGTTTGTATACGCGAACGTAATCATGTTTAAAGTCGTATTATCTATTAAGCGAACTTCCGAGTAGGAAAAGTTAAATGTTGTTGTAGCGGTAGGTTTATATAATAAGTACAGTGACGTCTCCTAAGGTCTTTCTTTAAATGAGAAAATTCTTGAAAACAGCTACCACAAAATCCATGACATGGTTTTGGCAGATCGCCGAATAAAAGTGCGTGGAAATGAGGAAGCCGTCCTCTTATGAACGAGTAGTTCATATTTTACATAATGAATTGGGTTTAAAAAAGCTTTCTGTAAGGTGGATGCCGCATTTGATCAATTCGGAGCAAAAACGCATTCGGGCTCGAACCTCAGCTGATTGTTTGGAAGTGTTTACGAGGAATCCAACGGATTTCAAGAGACGATTTGTGACCATGGATGAGACCTGGATTCATCACTACACACCAGAAACAAAAATGCAATCAAAACAGTGGATTGAACGGGGTGAATCGGTTCCGAAGAAGATAAAGACCATTCACTCGGCTGGAAAGGTGATGGCATCGGGTTTTTTGGGACGCAAAAGGAATTTTGCTAACTGATTATCTTGAAAAAGAAAAACCCTTACTGGCCAATATTACACAACACTTTTGGACAAACTGAAAACAGCAATTCAGGGAAAACGCCCAGAAATGGTCAAGAAAAAAGTGTTGTTTCGCAACGACAATGCGCCCGCTCATTCAAGAGCAATCGCTCAGCAAAAATTGAGAGAATTGAAGTTCGAAAACCTTCCGCATCCGCTATATTTGCCTGATTTGGCTCCGTCGGACTTCCACCTCTTCCCGAAACTCATAACATTTCTGGGTGGAAAGAGATTTTGGTCAAATGAAGAACTGATAAGAGGTTGTAAACGATTATTTTGGGAACCTTGAAGAAAGTCACGTCCGGGAGGAAATCGAGAAGCTAGAGAAACGTTGGACCAAGTGTGTTGAGCTTCGAGGGGATTATATTGAAAAATAAAATATAATTTGAATCCAATTTATTTTGTTTTCATTGTCATTTCGCAAACTTTTCAATCTACTTTCGTATGCAACTATTTGGAACATTGCAGATTGTTTCTAACTATTGCTCTATTCGTTTGGCAGTCAAGACGTCGAGTTCGTCGGAAACATCATCAAAAATAACCACCAGTTCGAGTGTGCTTTGATTATGATGATATCGCTGACGACCCTACCTTCATATCTCCGCATATACCAACAGCCCGAAAGCGAAACTTTTAATTAATTTCCGGTTCGCTCCTAGGCTAGAGGGTGAGTCCGTCAGATTATACAAGCACGTACGTACGAAAGAAAAAAAGTATCCGCGACGGCGACGGAGACGACGATGCGAGAAATTGAAAGGCGCGCATACACTTATTTCCCTTTCAGACGTATTAATTAAAAAGCAGGCCGGCCGCGAAAAGAAGTATGTAGCGAAAATTAAGGAAAGGGATAATTGAAATCTTGCGCGTAATTATCTCCCTTTTCAGCTGAACTGGTACGCCGTTTATAGAAAGATCTACTTGTTTGCTTTCTGAAAGTCGTCGTTGCTGCGTTTAATTCCCGACGCTAAGCCAGAATTATTCCGACCGTTTATTTCGCGAGATTTGATAGTTGAAGTCGTGAAAATTAATTGCGATGATGACGATAATAAGGGGTTTCGCATTAGTGAACCGTTAATATGCCATAGTTTGCGCCGTTTTCTTTTAATTCCATTAAGGTTTTTTAATGTTTTGCGATCTTTAAACATGTTTAGATCGGATTATGGCACTAATACTATAGCCATAAAACAGAATTTTCTATGTTTTCTACCATCATTAGCTCGAATTTTTAACTTATCTGTTAAAACAGGAGCATTTCCAAAGTTATGGAAAATCGCCAGAATAACACCAGTCTTTAAAAATGGCGATCCAACTCAAGTGGAAAACTACCGACCGATTGGTATTTTATCGAATTTTGCAAAGATTTTGAGCACTTGATATACACCGAAGTCTCCAGATACGTCAAGCCCTTTTTATCACCATTTCAACATGGATTTCTTTCGGGTAGATCCACTACTACTAACTTAGCGACAATTACGCAATTTTTAAGTGAAGCATTGGATAAGAGACAGCAAGTCGACGTAATATATACAGACTTCTCCAAAGCTTTTGATATTATAGACCATACATTGCTAATTAAAAAACTTGGACGCTTTGGATTCTCAAACGGCTTGATTCAGCTTCTGTCTTCGTACCTCAATGATAGGTCTAGCTACGTCTACTTCAACGGATTCTCGTCCAAACTATTTCAAATTCGCATGGGTGTCCCTCAAGGTTCAAACTTGGGACCACTCTTATTTAACATCTTCGTCAACGATCTGTTATCCTTATTAGATTTCTGGGGAGGATTTCTGAATAGAAAGGAGATAAGTGCCCACAATAAGTTATCGACATACAAAACAGTACGAGGTAGTCGCCATAAATTCTCGGCCTGACAGGCTCCGTTGCGTCATAATTGCACATATGCGAGGACTACTGTAACGTGTCAAATTCTACTTTGTAAACATAATTGAATTTCTTACTGTCAAGGGTTGCTTTACATTTACAACAGATGTCGCTACGTTATCTTTTCTAATATACGAGGCATATTCCTGAAGTAAGGGCCGTCGGCTTATATTTAAATATTGGCAGGTCTGAACACAGCTTCACGCATGCAGCGCCATCTATTGACTATTTACGAAGCCAATGCAGTTGTTGTTTTGACTCAGTAGTCGTTTGCCAGCCGGTGAATGCCGATCGCAATATTCGCGACAATAGTTTCTCCTGATAGTTGTGAAGTGCGCGCTGTGATTCGATTTTTGCGTGCAAAAGGATCTTCAGCTGCTGAAATCCATCGAGAGTTGTGCCTAGTGTATGAACCTACAGTAATGAGTAAAAAATAAACACGGCCGGGACAATTCGGTGTAAGCGTCAGTATAACTGCGACTCGAAAGCCGATCTGTTGTGTATGCATCTACGCTGTCGTATACTATATCGTAGTTCTACGTTTGTTTTGAAAATGTTTCCTACGTCGCGAAAACGACCAAAGTTGGAGACAATAAGAGCATTTATTGCAGAAATGTCTGAGTTAAAGTGTGATGGCGCTAAAATTCAATGTGTAGTGTGTAAAATAGATTTAATCTGTTGGTCGAAAAGTGATTGTCTACGGCACGTAAATAGTGCAGGGCATGTTTCAAAAAGAAATTCCACACGAGATTATGACAAATTTAAATTTAATTTATGTGTTTATTGCATGTAATTTACCATTCCATTTACTAAGGAAGAAAGCATACGTCTCGTTTTGGAATGAATATTCGGACTTTAAGTTACCAAGTGAGAGAACATTACAGAGAGTTGTGCCGTCTGCTCGTGAGCATGTCGAGAAAAGAATTAAATCGGAGTTGCAAGATAAAAAACTGTGGTTATGTGTGGACGAAACAACAGATGGTAAAAAACATTCTGTGGTTAATGTAATGGTACGCACAATGGAACCATATCGACCGTCACCCTCAATTTTACTAGCTTCCAGACGAATACAACAATGCACTGCCGAAGTAATTTCAATGTTGGTGTTAAATACATTGGAAAAGTTTGAACTTTCAACAAATCAACTGTTGATGTTTATGAGTGATGGTGTCGCAAACATGCTTGCTGTAGGTCGATCTCTTGAAAAACATTGTGCTAACTTGTTGCATATTACATGTAAAATTCATACTCAGACAGTATCAGAAAATGTTATCCCGAGGTAGACGCTCTAATAGCACATACAAAAGCTGTGTTTGTAAAATCCCCAAAACGTAATCGGGAATTTCATAGACTATGCCTCGGTATTCCTGAACCACCACAACCTATTTTTACTCGATGGGGAACATGGCTAGAGGCTGCATTTTATTATCTTAAATATTTTGAGAATATAAAGAATGTGATTTTAGAATTCGACCCAAAGGAAGCTGCGGGTGTCAAGGTAAGCCGCTTGAAATTTCAGGATAGTCAAGTTAAAACAGATTTGGAAATTATTCAGAACAATTACGTGGGACTAGCGGATGCGATAGAAAAACTACAAAATTCTTCGGTGTCGTTAGTGGAATCTTTGCAAATAGTGCAAGCTATCATCATCAGCAGCAAGACTGAACTGCAGTCTTGCTGCTGATGATGATAGCTTGGCTATCGAAACGTGTGTCCAGTACGAATTAAGTGTTGTGGTAAGGGTTTTAGTGAACTGTTTCAATATTTCATTGTGTTTATGCTTATAGATCGTTATTTTCACATTAAGGTTTTTTTTTTGTTGGGTTATCGTTATGCCCATTTGCCGAAATCCACTGAAAGGTAGAGCTTTTGCTGCGTGGGTGTGTCCACATGTCCTATTCAACCGGGGGACATAACTAGCGCCGATTTACCGCCGTTCGACCACGACAGCGCTCAGATAAGTGGACTTACCGTTTTTCTTTTTGTTTGTTTCGGTTCGCAACCATGTTTTCTTTTTAAATTTTGTCTAAATTCTATTTTGTTAATTTTTTTTATCTCCTTTAACTTATTTTATATAGATAGCATAGATATACTCTAGAAATCTTTTATTACTACTGTAATCCTAATTAGAAATTTACTAAATTTTGGTACACTGAAACAGTTCACTAAAACCCTTACCACAACACTTAATTCGTACTGGACGTACGTTTCGATAGCCAAGCTATCATCATCAGCAGCAAGACTGAACTAACAAGCTAAGCGAAAAACTAACCTTATAAGGAAAATAAATTATGCAAGATGTAAATTTAAAATCGTAAAATTTAATGCGCCGCTTCATTGCACAGGACTATAAATAGCCTAAAGGTAAATGAGCAGAATGACGTCAGTTATTAAATCCTAGTATCACAATGAAGCGGTTCATTGCACATGGTTAAAATTACAACTACAAATGATTAAACATGATGTAACAAAGGATAAAGGCTGGAATTTAGTGGTCCTAAATCTGAATTCATTAAGTGAGTTTTGTTTTTGTAAATTTCCATGCCTTCATAACAATTTAATTGAGCAGTATTCTTTACGTTTTTAATTAACTTTATATTATCAACATTATGGTTATTTTCAAGCATATGTAGGGCAACGCTAGATTTATCAAACCTTCTGAATTTGAGATGAGCCAAATGTTCTTTGTACCTAATTTTGATTGATCTTTTTGTCTGCCCAATATACACTTGATCACAATCTTTACATGAAATTTTGTAAATTCCTGATTTATCCATGTTATCCAATGGGTCTTTGGAATTTCCTAAAAGGTTTTTAAGGTTATTGCTCGAAGAGAAAACGATCTTGCGGTCAATCCTAGAAAAGATTTTTTGAAGACCCTTGGTGTAACATGGATAAAAGGGTAATTTAACATATTTCTTATTATTACGGCCGTCAATGCGTTCTAATGTGCTTACATTTCTAATTCTTAATCTATTCTTATGTTTCCTAATAGTATTATAGACGACATCTTCAGAGAATCCGTTAAAGTTAGAAATATTGATGATTTCTTTTAGTTCATTTTGATATCTATCTTTAGTTAAAGGAAAATTGAGTAACCGGTGCACCAAAAAGTTAATAGCCGAAAGTTTGTGTTCATATGAGTGATTAGAATCCTGTAAGGTGAATCTATTATTACTAGTAGGTTTCCTATGTACGTCTATTTCTAACTTATTTTTATTTCTTATTACTAACATGTCGAGGAAAGGAATCCTGTTGTCTTTTTCTTTAAATTTTGGTAATTTGTGTTCTTCGAACATTTTTCAATTCATATTTTGTTTTTTTTTGTTAACGAACATTTTACCGCAAATTATTCTAACGGATATTATTTTCTTTCTTTTTTATTTGTATATTTTATGTGAGTAATTTTAACGAATTGCGTTTCTACATATGTATGATCGATGTTAAATCATAGGTAGTGGCCACCAACGTCGATCCCTTAGTTACATTTTGTTCATTAACAGTCTCATGGAAATATTTCGTTTTTATTTAGCACTATGTTCTTTTATTTACATTAAAAGAAGTTGTAGTAATAGCTATTCTTTTCCTACCCCTTCTCCACCTCGCGTTCCCGTTTTTCGCGGGTAGTTACTCCCTAATTCAAACGGGTGGCGCAAATTTTGTTGTTAGTCGTGAACTCACCCCTGTTCATGCTAGCGATCGCAGCAGGAGAACTACCTTCAGGTAGGTCTGCAATTTCTTTGATTGTAGTTGTTCTTTTCCCCTCCCCGCTATTTACTTTGAGCTACACTACACTATATACATTACGACTCGATGAGTAGTAGTTTTTAGTAGCCAGCCAGACAACGTGACTAATGCATGAAAATGTCTCAGGTAACGAAAATTGAATACCGCGTGGTCATTCAATTTTTAACAAAAGAAGGGCGTACGCCTGATTATATTAAACAACGTTTAGACGGCGTTTATGGTGATTTATCTCCTTTATATTCCACTGTAAAAAAGTGGGCAAAATGTTTCCGTTTGGGGCAAGAATCCTTTGAAGATGATAAGCGCCCCGGTCGGCCAATTGAATTGATAACGCCTCAAAACATTCCAATTATTGAAGAAATGGTATTAGCAGATCGCCGTTTGAAAGCGAAGGAATTAGCAGTGATGTCTAACATTTCTGAAATAAGTGTTCGCCAAATTCCCCATAACCATTTGGATATGAATAAGATTAGTGCAAGATGGGTACCGCATCTTGTTTCTGCTCTCCAAGGTGAACGTCGGGACCAATGTCCGCGTTCGTTTTTAAACATGTGTGGAGACGACCCGAAGCCGATTTAGGAGTCCATTGTCACAGGAGATAAAACAATAGCTGTTATGATCCTCTATCCAAAAAGAAATCATTTTAAGGATGATAATGAGTTGCAAGCAGCTGTAATACAACATTTTGAGGGAAAAATTAATTAAGCGTTGTAATAAATGTATTGAATTTAGGGAAGATTTTTTGGAAAAATAAAAATTGTTATATTTTACCAAGTACATATCTGTCCAGGGGCTATGAGTATTCACTTTTGTTAAATCTATTTAATGTTTCATCTCTTGCGAATCGGCGGAAAGTTATAAGTATTACTATGCTTCTATTCAATCTTTTAAATTACATCATCGACTGTTCATGGCTTCTATCTAAACTGTATTTTAATGTAAAAAGACTGAGTTCCAGATATGAATCAACATTTAATGTACTTCTTTACGTCTAACAACTTTAATTTAATTTGTAATTGATCAGATCTATATTTCGATAGTGTAGGCGATATTATTAAAAATATACAGTAATTTTCTTCATTTATTCTTTTTTTCTCATTTATAATAAATTGTTTTCTCTTTGCTTTGCTCTGCTACATATATATAGTGCGTTAATTTTAAGTGTGTTAATTGTATTTCTTCAACCATGTACTTGCCTTTCATTTTTTGTATTTTCTGTACATTAATCTCAAGTTTGTTAATTGTATTTCTTTGTTTAAATTTTCCTTGTATTTACTTTTTATTATTATTAGTACCTTTGAAATAATTATCACCTCTCACTCTGTTAAACAATGTGAATAAGTTAGGTCATCTTTTGTTTATTTGCCCGTGATGCCGTTTATGAATTCAAAAGCCGGTGCCGGCAATAATATATCTATAATAAAAATGCTAGCGCCTCGCCGGTTATGACACCCTAAAAAATGAAAGCTGACGCGGGCTCTGGCTTTCTTTTATTTGTCCAAAGTAGCGTTTACAGAGGCTAGCGCGAAATTAGTGTAACCTACACACACGTCAATCTTTAACATTATTTTCTGCGTTTTTTTGAATTGTATATTGCAATAACTGCAGAAACCACTAATAAACGTACCATGCAACGTTTCTGTGCAATTCCGCCCATTACAAAAGCAATTGTTAATATCAGCAGATGATGGTAGGTTAGGTTATGACAAAGCAAATCATTGATTTCGCATTCTTCTCGGTTTGCCCAAAAGATGCAGTAGCAACAATGGACATCGAAAACGTCATGTCACGTCATACTTCCAATAACGCATCCCATTGGATGATCGGCGCGGTCGTCTACAATAGGCAAAATTGTCATTTGGGGTCTATATTCTTGTGTTGTTTGGTTATTTCCTTGCCGTTTTCTTATTTTTTATTGTACCTCTTTTCTTTTATAATTTATAAATCAGATTTTCTTAAAAATCTATTGTACATCGTTTTTATAAAACGCGCTTCATAGCAACCAATATATGTCGATACAATATTTGTTTTTATAGATTATATCTCGTCGAAAAGTATTTATTTTTCTTCTGAGGGACTTTCCACTCTCAAATATGGAATTCGCCTCCTACGAAGAGGGTTGCAAAACATTTTACGGTAAAAGACAAAGAGAGGGTTTTAAATATATTCAAAATGTGAGGAACAACCTGGAACATCCAAAGTCAGAAGTGTTGCAACGACAGCAAGAGCAGTAGGTATACCGAAATACTTCCTAATGAAAACCATAAGTTAGTGGTTTTTTTTTTTAATAATTTGGAGAACGTAGTGTGTATAATGTTTTAAAAGAATATACCACCTAACACAACTTTCAACCACCGAAAAAATACCAGCGAAAAAGGTCTGTTTTAGATAATGTGGACGAAGTAACAATAGCATCCGCATTGTCCATTATTTTTTTTTAAACGAACCTCCCAACTATTAAAAAAGTGCTTGCAGTAGTAAATGAACAAGAAGATCTTCCAAACTTCCAAACTAAAATGGCAACTCTTCGATCATTATTCAAGGAATTAAACTTTCGGTAAGCTAAAATGCAAATATTTAATTTACATGTGTGCTCATAAAAATTTAATATTTGTAGTTATCAGAAGAGGAACCGAAATAGTATACTAAAAGAAAAAGATGAAATTATTAATTGGAGAACGAAGTACCTGCATCAAATAATGGAATATCGTAAGAATAGAAAAGCAATATACTATTTGGATGAAACATGGGTAAATGCTGGACACACAGTAAGCAAAGCGTGGACAGACGAATCAATTAGTAGCGCAAGACAGGCATTTGTGGAAGGTTTGTCAACCGGACTCAGGAATCCTTCAGGCAAGGGCAAAAGATTAATTGTAGCACACATCGACTCAAACGAAGGATTTGTAGAAAATGGATTGCTTCTATTTGAATCGAAAAAGACGGGAGATTATCATGAAGATATGGATGCATAGAAATTTGAGGAATGGTTACATGTACTTCCAAATTTAAAAGAAAATGCAGTTATTGTGTTAGACAATGGTCCTTACCACAGTCGAAGGTTAAATACGCCGCATGCAGCCGCTGCAAGCAACCGTAAAGCTGAAATACAAGTGTGGTTGGCAAAAAATAGTATTCAGTATGTTGAAGACGTGGTCAAAGCAGAATTGCTATCGTTAATTAAAGAAAATGTAGCTAATCCTGTAAGATATGCAGTTGACGAAACCAATAGAACAGTTTTAAGATTTCCACCATACCACTGCGAGCTAAACCCGATAGAGTTCATATGGGCTCAACTGAAAGGACATGTCTCTAGACACAATACAACTTTTAAGTTGGCAGATGTAAAAACCTTACTCCAAGATATTAACATCATTTCTGGCGAAAATTGGACAAATGCTATCAAACATGTTATTCAAACGCAGAAAAAGCTATGGGAATTAAGACACTCTAATAGATATTCATACAGAACCATTAATAATAACTAACAGTGATACATTATCTTCTTCCGATGAATATGAATAGTTCAACAAGGAAATGTTTTTTTTTAATGTGTCATTGTATATTGACTTCTGTAATTATTTTAGCTAGAATAATGTATGCATAATTTTACAAATTATGTGTATTGATTAAATTTTAAAAACTGTTATTCATATTCTTTATTTAGATTTAGTCATTTTGAAGTAATATCCCACGCTTCTCTCGATATACATAACTTTTGGCATTTTTTACCATCACATAGTTTTACATTTTTCTTCTATTTTCTATCAAATATTCAGTATAATTCTAAATAGCTTAGCGAAAAACTATTGAAGCCTAGAGAAATAAAGATGGATGATAGAGATGCTTGACCTTTTGGATTGTTAAAGTGTTCACACCTTTAATTCCAAGAATTGTGTTTACAAACAGTTTTTTAAAGCACAATTGTAGTTTATCTTCAGTAGCTTGGGTCAAGTGTACGACCTTTTTAGACTATATTTATTTAAATGAGCGCAGGAGCTCTTTAGTTATACAAAATACATAATAGTTGAAAAAATGTGCTTGAAAATGAAATTACATAAGGATATAACTTAAAATCTTTTGTCCTTCCTCCTTTATTTGTTCACATTAATTCCGTATTTTTGAATAATAGAAATAAACAATTATACAATTCTGATGGAATTTCATTGGCAACCACTATCAGTTCAATTCAGCTTGACTTTTTACTATTAGAAACAGTTTGGAAGGCACTATTTATTCTAATTTTACATATTTATCAATTGTGGATGAAAAACATTTTTACTTTGAGAAATATTAAAGGTTAGGTAATTTTATTAATGACAGGTATCATATGTTCAATCAAAACTTTCATAATTTATAGTGTGTATGTTGGGCTTTTCGATCATGACGTATATGCGGCGTTGCTACTGCATCTGTTGGGCAAACCGGGTAGTGCTAACTTATATGAACGCTGCCTTAGAGTTAATAAATGCAGCTCTCAGTGGAACAGTGGTGAAACAGCCTGTATATGATACAATAAAATGTGTGTTAAGGTATGTATAAGCTTTTTATTCTATTATTCATGCAGCAAAAAGTTATTTAGAATTGTGTGTTTCATTTAATAATTTTATCATTCATATATTACTTATAATTCTGAATTTTGAGGATCGATAAGATTATGTGCTGCCATCTATGGATCGCTAGAAGAATTACCAAATATCTTATCGTATTCCAGACTATTACTAATTTGGATAGTAGGTCATCGCAGAAGACGAAACAAAGATGTCGGTGCAATGAGAATTAATTCCGTAAATTATCTATCATAAACGATGTTGATAATACATCATAATCCATTATACCAGATATGAATATAAAAAAAAAACAAATATAATATAGATTACGACAAAAAACGCAGAATTTGGTTTATCTGATATATTTCCCAAGAAATCTTAAAATCTTTTTATTTTGAGAATATAAAAATCGTGTAAGTAATGTAATTTAATATTATAAATGATACTCAAAATACAATCTTTTTTGCAGCAAGCTCAAACGTTTATTACTTTGTGTGTATAAGCTGACAAAATATTAAAATTACACTCGATCATCAGTATGCCATGTTCTTCTTTCTTTCCGAAAAACTCAGTCACCCAGGCATCAACATCAACCGTAATATTTTAAATCGAGAGACTTAGCAATAAACGAAAATATGTCAGTCACTTCTTCGATCACTTTAGAGGTAGGTTTTCCAGCACCATGACCAGCTTTCGTCTCCACTCGAATCATTAAAGGATTCTGTTGCTGTGGCAATTTTCCCACTCTATACTGTAATTCTGAAATGAACTTCAAAGAGTGCAAAGGCACAACTCGATCATCGTGACTAGCAGTCAATAGTAATGTAGCTGGATATTGGGCGTTTCGTTGAGGTACGGCTACGTTATGGAGTGGGGAGTATTTGTAGAGGTATTGGAAGTCTTTTTCGGTCTCAGAGGAACCGTAGTCGGATTTCCAAGCGTATCCGATCGTAAATTTATGAAAACGTAGCATATCCAAGACGCCAACTTGGCAAATCGCGGCACCAAAGAGTTGAGGTGCTTGATTTATACAAGCAGCCACTAAAAGACCTCCATTCGAACCTCCTTGTATGGTCAATTTATTGGCACTGGTGTATTTATTTTCAATCAAATACTTTCCGGCATATTGGAAGTCATCAAAACAATTCTGCTTTAAATGAAAACGTCCGCCATTATGCCATGTATCACCATATTCGCCTCCGCCTCTTATATTGGCCAAAGCGTACACGCCATTGAAACAATTCACAAAGATAAGTCGGGATATACTAAAGGACGGTCCCATCGTAATGTTGAAACCACCATAACCATATAGGAGACATGGATTCGTCCCGTCTAACTTCACCCCTTTCTTTGTAATGATAAACATGGGTATCTTCGTGCCATCTTTGCTCTCGTAAAAGACCTGCTTACATTCGTATATTGATGGGTCAAAATCTCCGACTTTGGTCTCTTGAAATACCTCCTGCTTGATATTGGGATCGCTCAAATCCACGCGATAAACAATATTGGGCGTTAAAAAGGAGTTAAATCCATAAAATATCTCGCTGCGGTTATGTTTGCCTGATAAAGTGGATATGCTTCCCAATTCCAAAGGAAAATCGTATATTTTCTCACCGGTAGCTAATTTGTGCAAGGACATGACGTTTTTGACATCTTGCAAATAGCATAGGACCAATTGCCCATTATTAACAGCCTTTGCCCAGTCGATTACATCCTTTGGATGTTCTGGAATTAAATCAGTCCACTCTTTGTTTAAATCATCGAAATCAATGATGACCAAACGATAGTTTGCAGCATTTTTGTTAGTTTTAAATACGAATTTTGAGTCTGTGTTCGTGATATATTCATAATCAGCCTCGAGTTCCCCGACGACTTCTTGTAATTTTAACACACCTTTGATGTCGTGATTTTCTTCTAGTTTAGCGAAATATAAGAGGTTATTTTTGCATCCCTTAATTGGTGTTAGAACTAGATATTTGCCGCAGTGGCTGATCGTGGCGCCGATTCGCAATTGCGGATCTTCGAACTCGACTGCAATCACGTCTTCGGATTGAGGCGTTCCTAATTTGTGAAAATACAATTTCTGATTTTCATTAGAATCCGTTTCTGAACCATCGGCTTTCCCTTCTTTGTTTAAGTAGGCGCAGTAGAAGAAGCCTTTGTTATCGTGAAGCCACGCCAATGAAGTGAATTTAACTTTCTTCAGGATTTCTGGATAATCTTTCCCGGTCTCTACGTCCTTAAATCTTATCTCCAACCAATCTGAGCCGCTCTCGCTTAATCCATAAGCAAAGGTTTTGCCATCTTCTGAGAATTTCGAATCCGTCAAGGCTATGGTTCCATCTGTTGAGAGTAGATTAGGATCTAGAAATACTTTAGCTTCGCTTTTTAAATTTTCCAGGACGTAGATGACGCTTTGGTTCTGCAAACCTGAGTTTCTGTACTGGAAATACTTGCTGCCATGAAAATAGGGTGCCGAAAATTTCGGATAATCCCAAAGATCGGTGATGATTTTATTAATTTTCTCTCGATAGGGGTAGCTGTCAATGTAAGGACGGGTTACAGCATTTTGGGCGTCGACGAATTTTTTCGTTTCTTCAGCGTCTGGATCCTCCAACCATCGGTAGGGGTCTTTAACTTCGATGCCGTGGTACAAGTCCGATATGGTTTCGTCCCGTTTAACGTCTGGATAGGTAAAAGCCATTCTTGCAACTATCGTTCGAGGCGAAACCAAAGCTCTCTTGTATTTTAATAAGCGACACAAGAAGAGCATGTACCTGTTAGAAAAATAAAAGTTTAAGTATTTTACATAGCGTGTTTTTGATTGATGTAACGAAAACGTACACGTAAATTGTTTACAATCCGTACAAGTCTACATAAAAATTATTCGCGTTGTTTGACGTATAGTATTCGATTATTTACACAGGGTGATGCGCGGTACAGTATGGAAGGTATTTATTGCATGTAGAAAAGGCTTCCTGGCCAAAATTAACGGACCACTAATATTTTTTTAAAACATTCAGAGATAACGATAACTTTTAATCTACTAAACTGTCTACTAACATTTCAAGCGCATGCTGTTTTATTTCAAAGTTGCAAATTTAATTAGTCACGTTTGACCACAATTGATTTAAAATCCGTTCAGAAACTGCTGATTAAGACACGTTATTAACCTAATTTTTTTAATCGGCTGTACCACGTGTCTCAAAGTAGAAAAATGAATCGCCAAAGAAATTTATTTTTATTTAAGAAATAGGGTATCAGATTCGAAGGCCAGGGTAGGGACGAAAACGATGTACGAATCAAAGAGGTGACCGTTTTCTGAGACAATCCGCTCTTAGAAACCGGAGAATCACCAGTAATGTGTTAAAAAATGAGTTATCAGCGGTTCGTAATGTTGTAATATCGTCTCGAACAATTAGAAGGCGTTCAAATCAAGCGGAATTAAGGAGCAGGTGACCGGTAAAAAACCATTCCTTACCAGAGAGCACCCAACCAACATACAACATTGGTCTCTTAATCTGATACGTAGGCTTCCGCGGTCGTCAATAACACTATACTCTTCGTTTCCGGGTTGGAACCGCATCGTTCTCGTAGCTTTCGCCGACATGTCGTCCACACTCTTACGGGATATCTTCAAGGATGTTACTACACACTAAAGCTGTCCTATAAGAGTGTGGACGAAACGTCGGCAAAAGCTACGACAATGACGCGATTCCGACCCGAAAACGAAGAGCATAGTTGGTCTGTTAATGATTCTGCTTCGGTGCCCATACAGAGTTAGTCCCTATATGTCCGAGGTCTATGTGGCTAATGATTTACGCATACAATTAATATCTAAACGGAATCGGCATCTTATAGCTTCATAAATTCGAGCATAATTCAATAAAAGTCGCCTATACTCAGTGTTACTAAGTATAGTGAAACAGCGTCTGATAAAACCGGGATTAAAGGGCCACGATGCCGCACGTAAACCCGTTCTACACACACAAAATCGTAAAAAACGCATATTGGGCTAAAGAACAACACTGCGTCATTGGAATGTGAAAAAGTGTTATAGAGCGATAAATTGCAGCAATCAGCTGATATTTGTTCGAAGAAAGGTGGACGAAAGAATGCTTGCAGAGTGTGTTATGCCAACTGTGAAGCATGGAGGTAGCTCTGTACTGGTGTGTTTTTCTCAAATCAGGAGAATTTTAAGAAAATGGTATAAAGCCACATTTAAACATTATACAGTTTCTTCTGGGCAGAGGTTAATTGGAGGTAGTTTGTATTTGCAACAGGACAACGACCTCAAACCTCCGTCCAAACTCTACAGGGATTATTTGAAAGACAAAGAAGAAGGAATTCTGACAAACATGATTTCGCCTTCGCGATTCCTCGATATTAATTTGATCGAGCTGCCATGAGAGTGGGTTGGATCAAAAAGTTAGAGAACGTTGACCGCAATCCCAGAAGCTCTCCTCTGGAAGGAACTATTAGATGTCTGGAACAATATTCCAGTCGATACTCTTCAAAAAGTAGTGCTCCGCTTGAAAAAGCAATCGTCGCCTTGGAATGAGAGGGTTCTATCTGCGGTTTTTTAAAAAATTTGTTTTTAGTCTGACAAAACAATTTTTTTTTAAAAAGCCCTCTCATTCCAAGGCGAGGAAATTATCAAGTGCAAGAATGGATATCTTCTGCCCAATCTCATCGAGATAACTTAATTTTCAACTTAAATATCATTTAAATTACAGAAAAACTTGATTTTCTAACCAAGTGCATGGTGTTTTGAAAAGTATTGCTATCTAAGGATGGCATCATTAAAATGATTGCGTATAAGCGTGCCTTAAATATGCGCCATAGGTAAGTTTTACTAGTTTAACTGATACTTAGTGCTTTAATAATTACTTGTAATTTAAGACATGTCAGTGAGACTGGCCATAAATGAAACAAAATTAAAATTGTAAAAATTTTTTTTTTTCAAAATATCACTCTGTTTTATAAGTTTATTTTTATGATATATAATTATGTTTTTGGTTCAACATATGCTTTATTTTTCCGAAAATGTATTTTCTTCATATTCCGTAGTGATCTTTCACTTTTAGTCAGCAGTGTAGATTCCCAACTAAATTCGATAATAATCAAAAATTAAATATCTCAAGGTTGAATAATAGGGTGGAAGTGCCTTAGTTCGGCCGCATCCAATAGTCGCCTATTTTCCTAAAAAAGCGGCTATATTAATTGAAATACTTGATTTAACATGTCTCATTTCTACATCCCAGTAGTCAGCCGTATCGTTCGCGCGTTCAGAAAGAAATTTTCATATCTAACCTCAATTTTAGTATTAATTTGGCTGTGCTTTAGAAATCCATATTCGTTGGATGACAACCGGTAAGTTAATCTTGTTTTTACTGTAAGGAAAGTAGGATACGAAAATAAGATTCATAAGGATAAAGATAAGCATTCAAAGTATTTGTAGATATTTGTTTTAATTACTGAACATTTTTTTTCAAATTCTAACCTTAAAATGTTTTTAAAATCATTTCATTTTTCCTGTACAGTCCCTGGCCATATATCTTGAAACATGTCATAAATCAACCCTTTTACTTGGAAATTCCCATCCTATTATAGTGATATCCTTTTGCTTTGAATCCGATCGTTTATAGGGGGACTAGATTATTGTATCAATAAGTAAAAATACCAGAGAAATTATATTTAGAAGAGTAAAGTACGTATATATATAAATATTTCAGTTATCAACTTACATTTAGCGAGTTCACAGTTTAGAGAATGCATCGATATTTTCGTCATAACCGTATAGAAGCTAAGTTGTGGAGTATCGTTAAGTGTTTTGTGTTGATATATCGTTATTGCAAAGGTAAAATTGTTATTCTATCTCTCTCTTAATAATTAATTATTTGGAATTTGCAAAAAATTGAAATATTTGCGGTTTTTTGTAGAAAATGCCCGGGAAAGATTTAACAAGTGAACAGAAAGCCGCTATACAAGCTCTTCTACAATCAAGCAAACATTCACAACGAGAAATTGCAAAATTACAGAAAGTATCTCCTTCTTCTGTAGCACGTTTAGCTAGAAACTTAAACGAAGGAGTTAGCACATCGACACAAAGATGGGCAAATTATAATAAAAGCCAAAGACTTATTGTACTTGCTGGAGATGTAAATAAAAATATAAATCAACAGGTGAAAATGCAAGAAAGTGATGGTACCAATACCTATAGTCGATTTGGCTATAGTTACTGATAATCAGCATGTGAACCAAATCGAGAACCAAAGATAAAATCGTCACTAGTCCTAGTATTATACAGCAACCGACATTAAACATAAGCAATAAATAAATGGTAACAGATGACGAGCTTCTTAACAAAAGTACTGTTATGAATGAGCAGAACAAGTTACAAAACAAGGAAATAAAAATTCTAAATATTCAAATTTTCAGAGAGGTAAACTAAAAGGACATTTGTTTTGGCCCACTCCTATTAAAAAAAAATTAGGTAAGATAAAAAAAGATGAGAAAGAAAACCAGCCCCTGCTATTTCGTCGGAGGCGTTTAAGCGTTATTTAAAAAGGAAATCTGAAGCTAAAGAAAAGCTGGAAGCAGAAAAGTTAAGAAGAAAAGAGGCAAGAGTAACATCTACTTACGTAACTTTCTTCTTTGTGTTTTATTTACTACTAGGCATCTGTAATAAAGATTAGAGGAATATATGTAGATAGGGTCGCTAGATACCTGTTTTGTGTGCAACACAACCAAGTCTCATGGTCGCATGTGGTGTAAATTGAATTTTTGTAAAATAAAAATAATTGCTTAAAGACTTACTTAATCATATCACATGCTGGGAAAATTTAAAATACAGGTAGCAATTTGTACACAAGTGGATGTTAATTGATAATAATTTACAATGCCCACGTGCAACACGAAACATTGACTCACGCATAATCTTCGAAGTAACGCAAGTACATTTGCTGTTATCTGGAAGCTTTACTATTAATTGTAGGTAGTTTGGGCGCTAAATTCCAAATAACAACTTAAAAAAAAAATAATGTTTCAAGGTACCTTGTGCCCCCAGTTAGACACTTCTCCCCTAATGTTGCATCAAAACGAAATTAGCCGTTATATGTAACAAAAATGCAGCAAAAGAATGACGTGAAGCACAATTTGATTTCATCATATACATATACAATCATCCTTACAACTTACAGATGACCTGTAACAGATATTAAAGAGCCAAAGATATAAAACGTGAAAAAGACCAAAAAATTAATGAAACCATCGTCTGTACACATTAACGATAATAATAAAACCGTTGGGAATAGAGTGTGACATATCTTCCTTCTTTTTATCAAATCAACCTTCTTTTATACAAGGAACATAAAACGCTACTGAATAGCGTACATACATACATCCAGTCCCCGAACAGTGAATCGTATGGAAAGGAATTAATATGAGTCATCGAGGCAAGAATGACCCGAAACGAGAGGCTATCGTCGGTTAGTACAAGCATTAAGCGGGAACGCACAAGGATGTTCAAAAAAATACTCCCACGATATTATCTTTTTGTTGTTGTCGATGCCCTCTCTTCGCCTGATGGGCTCCGGCGCGAAGATGCGGCTTTCGAGCAAAGAGAAGAAGACACATGTAACCGAAGCGGTTGAAAAAGAGACGGCGAGACGTTGGAATTGATCGCTCCTCTTTCTTCAGTGTATCTCTATCGTCGGGCTGGTATTCTTTCCGAGGCGTATTTGCGTTGTGCCTCGTCGTATCATCTGGAAGTTGTCGAGTGTTCTTGTTCCCATCGTCAATAAAATTTAATGAAGGATTGATTCGGTACTTGGACGGACGAATGAAGAACGATTCCGTTGTCGATAAAATTGCGTCTGTGGAAACGTCGTGAATGCCATTCGATTGGTTGAGGTGGTCGGTTTTTGCTGTACAATGTGCCCCGCTTTTATGAACTTTCCCGTTTCTTTTTTACAGTCAAAAAACCGAATTGTACGCGCAATATCTAGAAAGAGTGTTTCAACCAAACGATACTGGCTCGACGGTCGACCTAATATACGAATATCAACCAGAAGTGTCTATAAAATTGGTAGCACCCATGGAAGAACACTGGAAATCGATAACAACATCAATCCAAAGAAAATCCCTGGAATAAAAGAAATCTCCCCAGCACTTCTAAAAGAGCTACCGAAAAGGGCAATCATCATGCTAACCTATGTGTTTAATGCTTGTCTCAGATTACAACATGTCCCAGAATGCTTCAAAACAGCGCAAATCCTATCGTCCGATTTCCCTGTTACCTGTCATCTCCAAATTATTTGAAAAGCTTCTGCTGAAAAGACTTAAACCAATGATCAATATCCCCGTCTTCCAATTTGGATTTCGTGATCATCATTCCACGATCAAGCAGGTGCACAGAATCGTCACTCACGTCGAACGAGCATTAGAGGAAAAAAGTACTGCTCAGCAGTATTCTTGGATGTTTCCCAAGCCTTCGATAGGGTATGGCATCAAGGCCTTATCTCCACGATGGCCAAACTAGTACCTAGCAACTATTGCAAACTGCCAACATCATACTTAATCCGAAGAACCTTCAGAGTCGTACACGAAGAAGCATATTCTTCGTCCCACAATATCTCAGCAGAAGTTTCACATGGAAGCGTTCTCGGACCTCTTCTGTACGTACTCTACACTGCTGATATTCCGACAACTGAAAATACAGTTCTGGGCACATTTGCCGACGATGCTGTAGTAATGGACACTGATGTGTTACAAGAAAAAGCAGCCGAGAAACTCCAAGCTGTATTAAACATCAGCCAATAGACGAAAGACTGGAAGATTAAGCTCAACGGAGCAAAATCAATCTACGTCACAGAAATAGCGACCACTCTATGTTCCTAGACGGTATAACAATACCACAAGTAGAATCAGAAAAATACCTCGGTTTACACCTCGACGGAAGACTTAATTGGAAGCGCAATGTCCGATAGAAAGCTACGCAAATATGACAGAAAGTCCGCAGTATGTACTGGTTGATTGGAAGAAAATCCAAACTTAACCTGAGTACCAAAAGATTAATCTATCAGGCCATTATTAAACCCATTTCGACATACAGTATTCAGCGTTGGGGATGCCTCCAAGCCGTCAAACCAACTTATAATCCAATGGAGTCAAAACAAAATTCTCAGAATGATCACCGATGTCTATCGATCTGACCAATGAAGAAATCCACAACGACCTGGCGATCAAAAGGGTACACGAGGTAATACAAGATTACGCTGTCAAACATGAAAAAAGGTTACTAGGTCACATCAAGATAGAAGCCATCCAACTCCTGGATAACAGGGAGGATGTGCGTAGACTAAAACGGAGTAAACCTTATGATTAAGCATTAAGTGAATGCTATATTTAAGTTCCTAGTTCACACGGTTATGTATTTATTAGGTGCTTGCACAGTGGTGCTAAATTAATCTAAATTTCTCAATTATTTGTGAGGTAGGAACTATTCCTGCATACTCTTTGGGCAATTTTCTTATGAATTTTGAATTAAATAAATTGAAAATAACGACTTTTAGAATTAAAAATGTAAACTAACCTTAGATTCGTTCGATGCTGTCACATAAACACTCTCTTTATGTTAACCTTTACAGGAATCTACCAGCTCTAACCTTGAACCTTTCTTTTTTTGAAATCCTACTTTAATTTCACTATCGAACTCTTCAGGGGGAGACCGTAGTCAGAAACACTAGTTAACTGAACGAAACCAGAATTGATGAAACGTCTGGCGTCCCTGTCTCCCCTTGTTTTATCGCTGGATAGCGATTGTCTACTTCCACAGCTAATTTTGATGAAATGAAACCCAAATATACACTTTTATAATGCGTTCCGATGAAAGGTAGTTATTTATAGAAATTGCATAAAAGAATGCATGCAGTAACGCTACCAGCTGATTTAATTTAGAGGATTCTATGACAAATTCTGACTGACAACATAAATATTACGAAATTCACTAACGATTTACTTAATAATGTTCGGACAAAGATTTAATTGATGAAATGATGTTTGAAATACCTTTAAATTTATCCTGTTGTTTGTTTTAGATGACTTTTACATTAATTTTGATGATTTATAAGATTAGGAAAATAAACAGAAGGGCGGATTTGTCCGTGTTACCCTACGATCGTCGTTATCTAGACTTATATATTTAATACTCCCTCCGTCCGAAAATATGGTATACATTTGAAATTTTTTTGAAAATTAATGAGACATTAGTAAAGAATTATAATTAAATATACTTAGTTGGAAATTCTGATGCTAGACAAACGACTAATACATAGTTGGCTGCTGTCCGATTTTGTTTGTGTCAAAAACGTCAATAGAGTTAAAACGTCATTTCATGAAAATTAATTTTACACACGCTCTGTTCACAAAATGGCAGATATTGTTATAAATAATGAAGTAAGCTTGTTGAAAAGGAACTCCAAGTTCAAGCAATTAACCGGTGAGCAACGTCATGGTATATTACAAAAATTGTTGCAATTGAAAGGCCAGAAGCTGAAGCATGGTAGTATGAATAAAGTTGCAGCTAAATTTAGGGTAACCTGTTTGTCCGTGTCTAGAATTTGGAAAGTGGCTCAAAAATAGTACAATGACGGTAAAATTTGTGCTGATGTTACTTCAAAAAAGAAAGGTAAATGTGGACGGAAACGTAAAGATTATTCTAAACAGTTAGCCAAAGTTAAGGACGTTTCTTTCAATCGTCGAGGTTCAATTCGTAGTCTGTCTTTTGCTGTCGATATTCCAAAGTCTACATTGTTCGACATTTACGAACGAGGAAAGAAAATAAAGCGTATATCTTCTATTGTTAAACCTTTGTTAACAGATCAAAACAAGTTAGAGAGATTAAAGTTTTGCTTGTCGAAAGTGAGACCTGATGGACGTTTTGAAGATTTGTACGATTATGTCCACATAGACGAAAAATGGTTTTATTTAACGCAAAACAAGCGCTCTTATTACATTATGATAGACGAAGAAGAACCCTATCGAAGTTGCAAGAGCAAACGTTTTATAACCAAAGCTCGACCACGTTACGATTCACATCGAAAACAATTTTTTAATGGAAAAATTGGTATATGGCCTTTCGTTTATCAAGAACCGGCTAAGGGACACTCGAAAAATAGATCTAAAGGAACTTTGGTAAAAAAAAATGTGGAGTCCGATAATTCAGCAGAATGTAGAAAAATGGTTGAGAACGTCATTCCGGCGATCAAGTTAAAATTTCCCATAAGTTATAAGCAAAAACCGATATTTATACAACAGGATACCTCATGCTTGTGACGACGATGAAGAACTTCTGGCTTATGGTTCTACAGATGGCTGGTCTATTCAGGTTAAATCACAACCACCAAACAGTCCCTATTTAAACGTTTTGGATCTTGGCTTTTTCAATTTCATACAATCTTTGCAACATAAAGCTTCGCCAAAAACAGTTGACGAATTGATCGAATGTGTTGGAAAAGCCTTTGACGATTTAGACAGAGACCCTTGACAATCTTTTTCTAACATTGCAGACCTGTATGGAATCAATTATGTTGGTTGAAGGAGGAAATTCGTATAAGATCAATAAGGCCAAACTTCGGCGTGAAGGACGTTTACCATCTAGTTTAGTGTAATGAGATGAGTATGTAATTGATTAAAATTGTAAATGTATACCATAAATTCGGACAAAAATAAATTCCAAATGTATACCATATTTTCGGACGGAGGGAGTATAATGTTCTCGTCCAAGGCCAATTAGTGTGGGGGAAATGGTGACTTGGAAAATTACACTTTTCTCCGTAAGAGGGACTTTTCATTACCAACGAGTGGCTAACCTGAACACCCTATTCGTTCTGAGATTGACAGCCGATGTTGTTGTTGTTGTAAATATTGAACATTACAATACATTAAGATAGTACTAACCATATTCAATATTGGATGAATTCACATGTAGCAAAACATGCACTAATCACCTTCTGTAAAGGATTTAGGGAATATAATAGCTAAATTCAAATTAATCTTATATTTAAATTTATCGTGATGAGTGACGAATTAATGCCGCCAATATAATTAAAGATGCCCCAATCTTACGAAGTTCCCATGTTTTCTACTGCCAACGTCATCGCCTCTCGCAAAATATGAATGACAAATAAAACGATTGAAAGCATCACGCGAACCAATTACCACGAACAATTTTCCACTTCAATAAACAGAACGTTAACGCCGTTGCTCCTCGTAATTTTTAATCGGCAATTAATTGCTATGAAATTAGCATATTCCCTATACATTAATAGGTAGCCTTAGAATAACAGAACTCCAGTCAGGTGAATGTTATTACATTTAAGTAAACTACTTACGTGTTCAGAGATAAGACAGACGATAAGTTTAAGCATACATGTAGGTGTTTAACAAACTTTAATCGCTATATATATGAAATATGTTAACGAATGAGTAAAAGTGATTGATTTTATATCTATTTGAAAATAAAGGAAAACAATATGATATACGCATAAAGTACAGTTTGTCAAATACGTATGTATATGTAAAGTCAAAAAATGTACATGTATTAATGTAAGGTTTATCTTACCTTTAGGAAAGATGGTGCAATAATGTTTCCACATGAGTGTGTGCATTTCGCTTAATTATCTAATTTCTAGTGAGAGTTGGAGATAAAATATTTCACGGTGCGATAAACGTTGTTTTTTTGACAAGGCGCGAACTGAATTGTCATTGTTTCCCTTGTGATTGTCGTCTATAAATGAAAACGTGGTTCTAAACTGTCGGGATGACGGCCCGGTTTCAAAAAATGCAACTCTTAAATTTTCACCCATATTTCCCTTTTATTTAAAGCTTCATCAGGGTCAATAAATGAGTTGCGTAGATAGACCGTCATCTCGATAGCAGGGTGGTAAAGGTTAAATTGACAAAGCGTTTTCACATTAATGCCAGTGAGAACATTTCACTAGATGGCGCGGTCGTGTGCAAAATGAAAATATCTCGACAGCAGTCTCAAAATTATCGGCCAAGCCAAGTATTTGTCAATTTCATGTCAATTTGTTATTCGTAAGTGCACACGGCATTTTTGTTCGTAAGCGTTTTTCTAATTTGTGTGGTGTTATATTTCTTGTTGGAGAGTATGGTTCGGTTTACCGGCTACCTTTTGTCTGGTTTTTGTAGTTTGTGCTGTTGACGATTTTAATTAATCGAAAACGTTCAATGGGACAAAGGTTTTTTTTCTTATTTTGCTATATTTAAAATAATTCATAGGCGTCGGTATTACGGGTTAATATAAGAATACGAAAGATTCATAAATAAACTAAACCGGTAGAGAAGCAGGCATGTAGTGTCGACCTTGAATATAAATCATGTTAAACCGCGCTGAGGGAGATTTCGTTTTAGTACCGGTTGAGCTGTTGCAGAGATTAGTCGAACGGTCAAGGTAATGTACTTACGTGTCGCTTTTGAAAATATAGCTGGTGTTTTTTGTGTGTTGTAGTATTATACCAAGTACATAATTAGTGTATCGTTTCAGATAGAACTAATATTTACATACCTAAGAAAACAATGCCTCGTAATAGATTTGCTACTAATGTACATAAGTATGTGTCACTTTTTCCCCATTTAAAATATGACGGTAGTGCAGTTTTTTGCTTAATATGCAATGTTCGTTTGGCTGCATTGGACAGAACTGATTGCCAGAGGCATGTCAATGGTGAGAAATGCAAGAACTGAAATACCTTATACACTATTCCTCATACATTTATTAATTATGTTTACCTCTTGTAATCTTCCGTTGTCGTTGGTGAGAAAAGCAGCTTTTAAAACGTTTTGGCGACAATTCCAAAGTACCCATTACCCTCACAAACACAATTACAGAATCATTTGCCGCGAATGAAAGAGAAGCTAGAAAATGTGTGTAAACGTGATTTGTGTTCCAAAAAAATATGGATTACCGTGGATGAGGCGACCGATATAAAGAAAAACAGTATTGTGAATGTAATAGCTCGCGTTTTATCTAGCGAGAACACAGCATCTCGATATTTGTTAGCTCGCAAACGTGTTCAACAATGTACAGCGGAAAATATTCAAAAAGTGATAATGAACGCTTTGAAAAAATTTAAAATTGCCCAAGATCAAGTTGTGATGATTGTGACAGATAGTGCAGCAACGATGTTAAGTGTTGGGCGTTCCTTAAAACATATATTTCCTAACTTAATACATATAACCTGCGTGCTGCATGCTTTGGATTTAGTTGGTGAAGTTGTTCGACAACATTACGGAAACGTTGATCGGATGATTGGAAGTACTAAAGCAGTGTTTCGTAAATCTCCTAAACGTTTAAAAGAATTTCGTAAATTTTGTCCAGGTATTCCAGAACCTCCTGAACCAATTTTAACGCGATGGGGTACTTGGCTAACAGCAGCTTCTTACTATTTGATCCATTTTCAACAAATTCAATCAGTTATAATGCGATTTAATCGGAATGAATCCAAAGCAATTAGAGAAAGTCAAAGAGAATTTCAAATTCCTCAACTTTTAGAAGATTTAACAACAATATGTACCAATTATACAGTATTACTAGATGCCATCAGAAAACTACAATGTACTGAATTGTCGTTGCAGGAATCATTAGACATAGTGGAGAGTGTAAAAAATAAATTACACACATTAAATGATACGCCAGTATTATGCGCTAGTCAAAAGTTGGCAGATGTTTTAAGGAAAAATTCCGATTTTAATACTTTAGAGGCCGTTTATAATAAGTGTAAGAATAGTGAACTTTTAAGTGATTTTGAAAAACAGTTTCTACATGCAAATGTTACTTCCTTAGATGTGGAGAGATCGTTTTCTATGTATAAGAATATTTTTTCTTGTCGACGCACAAGGTTTAAAGAAATAACTGTGGAAACATATGCAATGATGCAAGTTTACAGTAGTTCACATCCTGATGCCTCTAATTTGTTGAATAATTAGCAAGTAAGTTTATTTATGAATTTTTCGTATTCTTATATTAACCCGTAATACCGACGCCTATGCGAGTCCGCAAGTTTTGGTTACTCTATACATTACTTAAATATACATAACTTATCAGATACAACAGCTACGAAAAATCAACAACAAAACATAACAAAGCATAACTCTTCCAGCAGATACTTTGCTTCAATCTGTCAATGTTACAAGAAAGCACGAGTTATCGCCAAAAGTAAAGAAATTATACCATAGTGCAAGAAGTTACAAAGCAACAGCTGGTGTGTATCGGAAGAGAGCAGCAGGTTTACGGTACCGGTTAAAATATGCAAAACAAATATCCACATGATCTGAGCTGCGACCCGAAGCAGTAGAGTTCTGCTTGAGCCAGTTAACCCGAAAGCACACCAAACCTTCTGGTCGTCGATATACACAATTTGTATTTTTAATTATTGTACAGGAATTAACGCTATCCTTGCAGGTAAAGATTCGAGACTTAGACAGCACAGCTGTATTTTGTATAGAACTGCAACTGATATGTTTATGAAACGTTTAAGGTCTCGAAATAAATAATTTCGATATACTTTTAATGTTTTCCTGGAACCTGCAAGTTATATTGTTATTTTTTTTTGGTAAATCTTGTTTTGTTTCAATCATTTATCCTTTATTCGGTTTAATAAACTCTGTTTTACATTTATTTATGAGTTTTCTCATTTATTCGCCTATCCTTACATCGATCAAATACAATATAGGCGGGAAAACAGAAATTTAAATTACCCACTTTCTCATCATTTAGTTAAGGGAACATTTCGGAAAATGGCGCAAAATGAAAACAAATTATTACTAAAAGCTTTTATTCTATAGTAATTCTGTTTCTATGCCCGACAGTTTAGAACCACGTGTTAGTTCCCAATGACCGCCATACTCCTTGGTGATTTATAAATAAAAATTCAAGGTTCTTAAATTTTCTATTTCAAAAATTTATCTACCCCAATTATAAAAAAATATTCAATACTTTCAACATGTCTGCATATTTTCTCTATTTATATTTATACGTGCTTGTTAGCTTGCTAGACAGAATACGTAGGAAAATGATGGGTCACTAGCGCAGATGTTAGAATTGTTCTGAGAAATAATGTTTAGATATTAGTTTTAATGAATATTTTTAAGGAAACAAAAATTTATACTACTTCATCGCAGAACACTGTTTCTAAACAAAACTGTTACTTTGGGTTGGAACTGCGCCGTTGTCGTAGCTATTGCTTTCCTTTCAAAATTTTACGCTGGACATAGCGACTCTTTCATCCAAAATTCTCAACATTTCGTCCAACGACTGAAAGTGTTGGCGGTAGACCCAAAGGTTACCAAAGTCCCCATACCGGATACAGTATCCATTGTTAGAGAGTTCCTCATCTCCGATGACCAACCAGATGATCTGGCTGACTTGGTTGAAGCTTATCTTTCTTCTACTTATTTCCAGTTTCAGGGTAAATACTACGATCAAGTCTCAGGCACAGCTAACTATCCCCTGTTTCCAGTCGTCGCCAACATCTTTATGGAAGCGTTCGAACAAGAAGCCCCATTATCTTACAACCTCAAGCCCAAGTGTTGGTATAGGTACGTTAATGTCATCTGGCCTCATGGACACGAATCTTTCCAATTTCCTATCGTCTCTGAATTCTCAACATGATTTCATACGCTTTACCATGCAGATCGAATCGGACGGTTGTCTTCCTTTCCTAGATGTTCTCCTAGACCAGCGTCTTGACGGTGCGCTGGGACATTCCGTTAACCGAAAGCCCACGCACACAGATAGATATCTCAATGGCCTCTCATATCATCATGCAGCCCAAAAACGCGGTATTATCAATTCTCTTATCCAGAGGGCCTTTTCCATATCTGAACCCAATTTGCTTCCACAAGAACTGAGCCATATTACCGAAACCCGGATCCGCAATAATTATTCTAGGAAAACTACCATTAACCGCTACACCAATCCTTCTCCACAGCGACTCCCCTCATCTAACCGTAATTTCCGTAAGCAAGCGTACCTACCCAGCATTCACGGTATCACCGATCGCATCAGCAAGATTCTCTTCAGGAATAACATAAAACCCAATTTCAAGCTCTCCGACTACTTTCCCATCAAACACCGCAATCATCTGGAAGACCTTGGTGTCTACCAGATTCCATGTTCATGCGGTAGTGTGTACATCGGTGAAACAAAGCGATCGGTCAGCACTCGTGTTACTGAGCACGAGCGTTGTACGCGGTTGTTGCGTGACTGGAAACTGGCCACCAAATCCAATTTAACTCTATCTGCATCTTATCTCGCAACCGTCATTATTATAGTAGAAAAATCCGTGAATCAATAGGGATTTTCAAACATCCCAACAATTTCAATCGGGAAGATGGCTACCCGTTGCATCGCATGTGGAAATCCCAACTGTTTAAACCTGCTAGCAATCGCCACGCTTCATTGGTCGATAACATTTCCACTCCATCGACCCGAAACGAGCCCTATACCGCCCGGAATGAATAGTCCCCAGTCAGTGTGCAGTAACAACTCTGAAGACGTCCCACAAGTGTGTACACGAAACGTCGACAAAAGATACGACAACAGCGTGATTTCAACCCGGAAACCAAGAGTATAGACTTATCTGTATACTTTCATAAGTAATTTATTAAAGAAAGACGCATTTTGGGAAATGTTTATCAAAAAAAATCTAGAAAAAATCTAGAAAACCTAATAGATTCTGGACAGATTCTAGAGTGTTCCATTAAAGTGATTGAAATACACATGAATTAAATATAGCTACGATTTCGATATCATTTGATTTTTAAAAGTGGTTCTATGCAGTACTTTTGTTTACTTTTCCATTAAGGAGGTGTCAATTTAACGCCAGAACAAGCAACCCAAATCATGGCCTTCTTTGAATAGGTAAGAAATTTTAGAAACATTTTGTACCGGCACCATCTTATGAGATGATATTTTCTGTGATATTTCGTACGTATAAACTTAAATTGGCTAGCTTCGAGCAAATTCTCTAATAATCGTAGGTTTTATGATGCAAATTTTATTTGAAGCCTTTGTAGTTGTAAATATGTGTCAATACAAGATTTAGTTAACGCAAGCTTGATGCTAGGACAAACAAAGAATTTACTTTTAAAACGTACAGATTCAGCAGAAATTCCGCGCGACTCGTACACATGTCAAAGAGAGCAGCTGTCTTAAATGTAATGCGATTGTTTGTGTGATTATCTACCTTTTGGAGTGTACAAATACTTCAAACGGTTATTTATTTAACGCGCCGCTAATATAAACAAGCAATCCATAAATCAAAATAAAAAGCGATTGAATTCTCCATATCAAGGGAATCTCTTTATTCCATATACGGGTTACGACTGTCGCATGTTGCATCCGCCGAATCTGTATAGTTTTCTTGGAAAAAATTAGTAAAAAATGATTGGACGGTGATATGAATAATTAAAATATCTTCTTGAAATTTTGGTAGATCATATTATGGATAAGGATCTACTTTCTATAAATATTTTTGATTTCTTGACACTCTTGACTAAAGCGGAAGCGGATGTCAAATTTCTGATTATATATTCCTTGCATAGTCCATATTTTCATAGGATATACTAACTTTAGGAAATTAATTTTTTTCTATAAATTTTGGCAGATGCAAACTTTAATTTAAAGATCAATATTTTTTTTAGCGTTAGTTATTCAAATTAATTTTGAAATTATTCTTACATAAATTAATAAAAAAAAATTACATAAATAAATAAATGTCAAAAATGTTACACAAAACGTCAAGAAAATCCAGTCCAAACATCTTTAACTACGAAAAAGTCAATTTCTTTAAATACCAACGCTTATTTTTCATCATTTCCAGATATTCTACCCCAAAAAAAACAGACTTTGCAATTTCGTATTTCGTCTGTATATAATAATTGCAGTTTTTAACACTTTTACGTTTAGTTTTGTAAAAAAAATTAACAAACAAAACTGGATAATTACAATTTACGACTTTTACTCGTGAAGTTAGCAAACAACGGCGAAATTTCTAAATAACCGCCGCTAATTTCAAGAGTTCAACTTCAACAATATTTCACGCAACTCGTAATATAAATAAATTAGCGTTAATTAAGCAAATTATCGCCGACGAGAGTTGTAGATGCGAACATAGGTTTTCGTCGGCGGTTCGCCTTGGTTCGCCAGTTTTGCGCTGCGAAACGGAAATTTTGAAAAACGAAACCGTTAAAACTGCTCGGTACTACGCGTCGTCTGTGTCATAGCGGTTGGGATTTCATTAGCGAACTACCGTTCTACAATCGGCAAATGTACACATTACAAGTGCTAATTAGTAACGAACAGTGGAGGGTGTGGGACGTAATTATTGCTGATGTGTCGGTCTTTTACGTGGAATGGCGCATAGAGTGGAAATCGTGTTCGCGAATACCTATGAAGATTATGCAGCCGAACGTACTGTTTGATGCGTTATGGGTTTGAAGAGGTGGGATGGCAAGGTTATTATGGTTTATGATCGTTATTATATTCATTTAATTATGTAAACAATGTAGTAATGTCTAATCATTCAGTATATGCGCTGTTCATCTCTTCATAATGATATTTTGCTCAGATTAGGGTCTACGGTTTCTTGTCCAAGAAGAAAGATTACTTCGATTTTAATCCACACTTAACAATTAATTGCATAAGTGAGGTTTGAACCCGCGTAAATCCTTATATACTATGTTAAAAAAGTCCGGAATAATGATAGCAAGGATTGTGGGGTAGTATGGCAAATACAATATTCACGGCACACTCCGCACTACACAAATTGTTAATTAACTCGGGAAGGCCTTTTCGAAGACACGTGGGTCATCATCATTGGAGTAAGATAATCGTTCGTCGCGCCATAGGCGTGCGGTTTCTTCAATATTTCTAATACCGAAAAAGAAGTAATAAGGCAAATAATAATAAAAAAGCTAATCAAGAATTATAATATCTGTAAGGCTGTGAAACACACACCCTCTTAAGCAGCGTAATCAAGTAGGCTGGCGGATTGCCTTGGAATTACTGAACATGAGAAGTAGAAGCACCATCATCAGTATTATAACCCAGTGGATAAGAATCGTAAAAAATTGATAGCATTTGATATGTTTCAATAGTTGTCTCGTGGAACCGTGTTCGCAGTGGTGAAAAAATGTGTTTATATTTGAAAGATCGTTCGACATCTACCGATGTAATACATGTATGATTAAAATGATTTTTGAACTCAATTAATGGATTAGTCGAAGTACCATTACAAATTTGTTGTAATGTGATAAAATTGGAATCTTTCTCTAACACACTCTCCAACTTTTTAAAACGCGAATATTTTTTGCGTCATCTATAGTGCGTAGCAGAGTGTGTACTTCGTCCACTATTTGCAGTGACTTCACTAACGACAACGCTCTATTTTGTAATTGTTCCAGTGCGTCATGTAAACATCTATAGTAGCTATGAATACTTTGTAAATCTGTTTCAACAGAAGTATCTTGAAATTTTGACTGGCTCTCGTTAACAGCTGCAACTTCGGCAGGACTGAATTGTAGAATAACAGCTTTTACTTTTTTGAAATGTTCAGCATAATAAAAAGCTGCCTGAAACCAGGTTCCCCAACGTGTAAGAATCGGCTGTGGTGGTTCACGAATACCGGGACACTGTGCGTGAAATGTTCGAAGACGTTTTGGAGATTTGAGAAACACTTTTTTTGTACTTGCTATTAATGCATCTACCTCGGGAGAGCATTGTCGAATGGTTTCTGTCACAAGATGTAAAGCATGCACTTTACAAGTTACATGTAAAAGTCGAAACCGTGTTCAAGAAGAGAACGACCTACCGCACGCATTGTCGCTGCACCATCGCTCGTAAACATCAACACTTGACGTGTTGAGACTTGAAAGTTTTTTAACGTAGTAAGTGTTACAGTCGTAATTGCTGCACTAGTACACCCTTGTAATCTTTTGCTAGCTAGTAACAGTGGAAATGTCGGTTTCTGTTGATCCAGTACACGAACTATAACATGTACAATAGATTTTTTTTTACAATCTGTTGTCTCGTCAACACACAACCAAAACAACTGTTTCTTAAATGTAGATATGATTTTATTTTCCACCTCTCCGCATACAAATAAAACATGCTTACGTGCTGTAGCCGTAGTTGGCAACTTCAACTCCGGGTTGTATTTGTTCCAAAAGTTCTTAAACGATTTCTTATCCAGTATGTTAAGTGACAAAATTACATGTTATCATCATGACAAGTAAATCGAAAATAAAATCATTTCTATTTGACGCGCTGTTTTTTCTATTTCTGTTTTGCACTATTTACATGCTTCCTGCAGTCGTTCTTTTGCCAGCATATCAAAGTTTTCTCGCACACTTTACAAACTATTTTAGCACCGTCGTACAACAAATCTGGAAACTCACAGATAAAGTTTCTTACTTTATCAGCAAAGGGTCGTTGTTTAGCCTTGCACACACTGGACATTTTTCATTAAAAATTTTCTTGAATAACTAGTATTCCGTTCGCTTGATTTAATTCACATGCAGACGCCGCGCTAGTGATGATGAATGTGTACGAATTTGAACTGTTTTGCCACCCGGCAGATGTTTACGCATCGCATCAGACAGGCGCGCGCCGAGTTCCGTTGGCTGCTCCAGCTGTTACGGCTATGCTGGGACGACACGATTATCGTACCTTAATCATCATCAAGCCAAGTAGCAATCGGTACTTGGATTGATGGTTAATTAAGTCCTGAATATTGCAAATATTTAAAAAATTAATAAATGTTTTGTTTTTTAAATTGGCATATTAATCCAGTTAAAAATAGCACACCTTAGAAGTGTAAAACCGTTTCTGTAATTATAAAGGGCGAGTCAGAAAAAAAATACCGACTTCTTCATTTTAAATGGGACACCCTACATATTTTTGAAGATTCTAATAGTCTTTTGAATGGTAAGTTGAACGAATGGATCTATCTGTCAAAATAGCACATTAACGCAAATTTTAAAGAAATGAATAAGAACACAAAAAATAGCAAACACCTGAAAATTGGACAAACACTACTTTATGAGATGTTAAAAACGTCTGACATTGTTGGCTAGGTAATAGTCAAGCCTGTCCCAAATTTCCGTAAAATATTGTAAAAAGTATCCCATTGAATTTCACGATTAACTGCAGACCAATATCTACAGTTATTTCTATTGACAGTGCCATTAAGCATAAAGATAGCTCCATCAGAAAAAAAAATGTTATAGATAAAATCAAGACCAGCAATGTACCTGTTATTTGGTTGAAAACATTTGGTTCAAAAATGGACGTATTTGTAAACCAAAATACACTGGAGCGCCATCCTGTTGAAACCAGATATTTCTTCAGCGTGGAAAAAGGTTTTGTAATTGTGGAATAATCTGTTCACGTAATAACCCTAAGTAGGGTATGGGTGGATGTAAGGTTCCCATTAATAAAAAAATGATCCAATAATGTTACATTCAAACATAACTCTTTCTGGCCTTTGCGTGTGTACTTCGGCCATCCGGCGGAGATTAACTGCAGACCATCTGTAGTTATGCCTCTTGACAGTGCCATTAAGCTTGAAGGTAGCTTTATTAGAAAAAAAAAATATGAGCAAAATCAGGATCAGCATTGTACCTGTCCATTAAAATTTCACATTGCAACTGATTAGTAACACATACTGTGGTCTACCCTAAACTATCGAAGTAATCCAGAGCCTTATCACCACCAATAGCCATTTTTGGTCCACTTGATCTGCGTCTGTTTTTCACACCTCCTGTTTGGTTGAATTGTTTTAGGAGTTTGCCGGTTTGTTCTCCTACTATCGTGTACCCAATCATCACCAAATCTCAATTTTTCTCTTTCAGTTAATACTGCCATTCTAATTTCTAGCCTTTGATTGCTTATGAAGAAAAAACGTCTTTTGGCAATTGTGGTTTGGAGTGAGTTTGATACGATTACAAAGAATTAGCTATTTTGGTGACAAATCAATGACGTCAGTCTAAATTTGGTTTATTTTGGTTTGTTAAACTTATCAGTAGTCTGGGCAAACAGTGGTAACAGCCAATGTAGTAGATATGTGGTGCGGAGTCGGCGATTATTTATTTCACGCGTTCACAGCGTCAGTAATAAATCGATGCTCTATGCGAGTAGTTCTGTGTATATGTAGGCTGTCGCAACTTATTTCGTAATTGTGCGTTTATGTTTGCTTTAAAAATGCTGCAGTTAGGTACGTCGCGAAAACGACCAATGGCAGACACAGTTAAAAACTTTATAGTGAACAAGCCCGGACTTAATTTTTGATGCCGCTAAAATTCAATGTCTAGTTTGTAAAATCCCTTTAATGTGTTGGTCCAGAAGCCATTGTCAACGTCACATCGAAAGCAAACAACATTCTTCTGCAAAAAGTGGCATACGAGACCAAGAAAAGTTTACATTTGATTTATGTGTTACTCTTATTTTATGTAATCTATCGTTTCGTTTACTAGACAAAGAATTATTTGTCTCCTTCAGGAATAAATATGCGGACTGTAAATTACCTAGTCGGACATCGATACGAAATGTAGTGCCATTTGCTCGTGAACATATAGAAAAAAGAATGAAAACGGAACTGGAAGATAAAAAACTGTGGTTGTGTGTGGACGAAACAACAGATCGTCAAAAACATTCTGTAGCTAATGTAATGCTACGTACAGTGGAACCACATCGCCCGTCATCCTCCTTCTTAGTTGCTTCCAAAAGAGTTGTAAATTGTACTGCCGATGAGATTTTAAAGGTGGTGTTGAACTCATTGAACAAATTTGAAGTTTCAACTAAGCAACTTTTAATGTTTATGAGTGATGATGCCGCAAACATGCGTTCTTTGGGCTGATCTCTTAAAGGACACAGTGGTAACTTCTTACATGTAACGTGTAAAATCCATACTCTAAATCTTGCGGCACAAACGATTCCTACAGGTAAATGCATTGATTGCTAGTACAAAGGCAGTGTTTCTCAAGTCCCCGAAACGTACCCGACTATTTCACAAACTGTGTCCTGATTTACCTGAACCACCACAGCCGATTGTTACACGTTGGGGAACATGGTTGCAGGCTGCAACAAATATTTTGATCAAGTAAAGAAGGTAGTTTTAAAATTCAATCCGACAGAAGCTGCAACAATCAAGAAAAGCCAGGAAATATTTCAAGGTAGTCAGGTTAAAAGAGATTTATAAACTATTCACAACAATTACCTCGAACTAGCGGAGGGAATAGAAAAATTACAAGATGTTTCAATGTCGCTAGTGGATTCTGTTCAAACTGTGAATGATGCTCACGCACAGTTATGCGCTATAGAAGGCGAAATAAATTGGTGTGTAATACGAAAATTTGAAAGTGTTTTAGAGAAAGACTCCGATTTTCTTATATTAAGACAAATTTGTGAAGGTGCGTGTGAAGATGCATTAAGTTGTTTCAAAATTATTTTACATATGCAAATATAACATCGTAGATGTCGAACGGTCGTTTTCGGCATTAAAAAACATTTATTCCGCACGTCGTACTCACTTGACTGAAACAGCTGTGGAAACATATCTAATGATTCAAATATTTAACAGACGTTACCCAGTTTGTGATTTCACGGAAGACTTTTAAAAAGGTAAGTGTTTCAGCACGTTTTATAATTTATTTCTTACCTTCTATTTTATGTGTAAACATTTATGCGCTCGCCACGCCTCTGGCTGTTACCGCATATTTGGCCAGGATACTTATTAGCCGATGTGGTAAGCGAAGTTTGGAGTGGTTTTAACGTTAAAAGGTTATGTTTATCTTATCAGTAAATGTCTATATGAGAAATGATAATCAGTAATTGTGTACCTACATTTATAATACACACTCTCATATTATTGTATATAACACAGAGGGGTCCACTATAGCTAATAAAAGCGGCAAAATATTACTTATTATATCCTTGGTAAAAATCGCACTAGAGGAATTCCGATATCCAATTCTCACCGTATGGTATCTTAAAATATTTTCCAGTAACATCATAAGATGGTACGGGCCAATCAGTGAACGCTGTAACTTTGCGTAACCATGGTTACAGAAGCGAGTTGTGATACTCGATAAGAGCGGCGATAATAGGGAAGCGATGAGATACCTTGTTTCCATCCGGGTGTTTATGTTGGAACTACGCGACATCTGTGGACAGCGATGATGAGCAAAGAGCAGTTATAATCGAACTGTCAAATTTTATCTGCTTTCATCAGTTCTAGTTTTAATGAATATCGAGAATTTAATAAGCGAAATTTACCTTAGGCCCCCAAGACGGGAACAAAAACACCTAAATCAAACAAGAAAGACGCCAATGAAAATATGTTGACAACTGTCAAACTGACGTGCTTGCTTAAGCTTCACAAACGTCATCCGTGATGGATGTTTTTCGATGCTTTTATCGCTGCTAGTATCGTCACTTTTATCACAGCTCTTATCGACTATCACAGCTTTATTATAAATACACCCTTAGGCGTCACAGTCTGGGCAAATTAGCTTGTGCACTTCAGATTTATCCCAAATACAGGTATTTGGTATCCTTCGCGTTAAACTGTAAATACGAGCTTTCTGGTTGCGCTTTGAAACTAACTTTTAAATTACATTTTTGTAAACACAGAGCAATTTTTTCGGAAATTTCTCCAAAATCAACTTCCTGGACTAAACCGTGTTCCGCGGTGATAATAAAAATAATAATAACGTAACAACCATTACAATTTTCATCATGTTAAACTATTACATAGTAGAGGCATCAGCAATTCAAGTTTTGACCAATTTTAGTTTTTTTTAACATAAATCTATCATTTTAACAGATAAATTCCCTATATCGTTAAATTTATCTTTCAGAAGACTATTAGAATCTTCAAAAATATACAGGCTGTTCCACTTAAAATGAAGAAGTTGGTATCTTCTCTGAGTCATCCTGTATAATTACAGAAACGGTTTTTCAGCTCCAAGATACCCGATTTTTAACTACATCGATATGTCAATTTTCAACGCGAAATATTTAGTAGTTCTTGAAATATTTGCAATATTCCAGCCTTTCTTGACACACTGTAGAGGCAGACCGTCCATACCCCCTTCGGGTAAAAAGATGGATATGCAAACTAACAACATTAGTACACGACCTAGAAGTTTTAAAATATCTTACTCTCCAGCCGGACGATCTTAACAATACCAAGTCACTAAAGAACGATACATTTTAGGTATAGAGAAATGTGTATGAAAGGAATTCAAGAACAATTTTTCTATCAGGTTCGTGAAAAATATACACGGTGTTCCATTAAAAAAAAAAATAAAACAGCATGAATCAAACATAGCAACGTTTGTTGTTTGAAAACATTTGTTGATATATAAACAAATTGTCGATGTACATATTACCGAAAACACCAGGAACTACTCAATCCAGTAAAATTTTAATCATTCGCTCTACCGTGTAAGGCGTTTAAGATATCTGCCATTAAAAAAACAGCGGCATTTCGCAAAAATCTCAAAGTATGTCAATTATCTCGAAAAACAGGATAGATGGGTATCCAACAAACAACAAATTCTGTAAGAACAAATGTCAGGCATATTAGAAAATGTAATCCTATCAGCAGCCCAGCAAATTTATCAAAAAAAATTATATAATTTTTCAATACAACACAACACAATTGTCATTTATCAAGATGGTAAAGAAATGAAAGAAACTAATTCTACGATTTCTACGTAATAACGTAAATTATTGTTCTTATTTACGAACCAAGATCTCTATCTGAATGATATAATATCCAATAATTTTGTTACTGCATTTATATTTATAATTACATATTTTATGACGCAATAATGCATGTTGAGGTTATGTTAGTATATAAATAAAGTTTATTTGCGTGTAAAATTGTCTGTAATAGTGCAGTCTGTTATTCATAAATTATATCTGTACAATTTAACCTCAGGCATCTTAAGAACACGTGCACTTTACATTCACTGTTACAAAATTGGAATCACTTAAATAACACCAACTCTTGTTATGCATGAAAGTATTTATGATTTCAAATTCTCAAATGAACCTTACCTCAAAGAAATAAAAAAAGACCTTATCCGCTTATCACGTTCACGAATCCATTATTAAAATTAAATGATTCACGACTTTCACGAGGTACTTTGTACTTTCGACTATCACATACCAACGTTCGCACAGTATCACGCAGCAAAATGCTGTCAAGATACGGTTCCCCGTTACTCGTCGGTCCGTCACTGAAATCTAGACGAAAGAATACGGTTTTTGGTCGATGACCAAACGAGGTGACCCGTATATGCTCATTCGATGACTACTATCAACTATTATGTAATCCTATCGTAATGTAATGAAATGACACTAATGACAAGTACGACTAAAAGAGAATGTGGGACAGAGACAATGCGCATTAATTATAAAATGGTTGTTTTCGTATCTTACATATTTCTATTTATTTGATGGAATGATTCACATTATTTTGTAAATAAAGGCTAGAAAGTATCTTACGCTATAAACATTGCAATAATAAAATAATTCATGCCTTCACATCCTCTAACAACTCGGAGGTATTTTTACGCATGCCCCCATGGATTTAGATGTTAAAATTGATACGTTATTTTTTTGATTGTACGTTTTTAATTTATGTACTATCGCTTTCATAAAAATCTGGGACAACTCATGAGTAAGTTATGTACAGTACCGTTCATGGAAGTTCGGGCAAGCTGAAAAATTATATTAACTGTTTAGGAAAAAATTTTAAAAATATATAATATACATTTCTGTGAGGAATTATTAAAACTAACCTTTTCTGGAAGCCTTTTACCAATTTCCAGGTAGTATTTGTCTATTATAAGACCGTTATCATAAAATATATAATTATGTTGGAAATCCCCAATAATTACAGTGACAATAAAGCTTTATAATAATCCCTAGGAGGGTTAGCTGATTCACTCGTGTTAACTGGAAATATTCGTATACCCTTTATAAAGTATTATAACATTTGTAAACGTAGTAGTTCTGAAGAGATTGTTATTGTCAAAGTATCTGTGGTTGTGCAAGTGAAAAATAAAATAATTTCGGTTTGATTGCTTAAAATGCCCGGTGGAAAGCTTCTAGCTGTTTCAAAGCGATCTGCTATTGTTACCTTGCATCGGGAAGGGTACGCAGAATGACGGATTGCGGATAAATTAAAAATAAAAAAATCTACAGTACATGATACTATAGTTCCATTTAAGACAACCGGTGACGTGCAAGATCGTAATCGGCCAGGACCGTCAAGAAAAACGACTACTGCGGAAGATTTACGAATAAAAATAATTACTAAGCGCAATAGAAGACGAACAGCATCAGGAATTGCTGCAGAATTCAATAATGAGCGAGGTTCCAAAGTTTCTGTGAGTACTGTGAAACGTCGGCTGAAAGAGGCTGGGTTGCGTGGGCGAGTGGCTTGTCGAAAACCGTTACTCCGAAGAGGAAATAGGCTGAAACGACTGAAATGGGCACAAGCTCATAGGGATTGGACAGTGGATGATTTTAAAAACGTTTTGTGGACTGACGAATTCAAGTTTGAGGTTTTTGGAAACAGACGGAGAGTTTTCGTACACAAATCAAGAGGGGAAAGAATGTTACGGGAGTGTATAGTTCTTACGGTGAAGCATGGAGGCGGATTTGTAATGGTTTGGGGTTGTTTTTCCTTAATCGGAACAGGGGACTTGCTCAAAATTGAGGGCATCATGAAAAAAAGAAGAATATCGGAAAATCCCGGAGGAAAATGCCATACCGTCAGGAGTCCGATTAATTGGTCGTGGATTTGAATTTATGCAGGACAATGACCCCAAACATAAATCTAAATTGTGCACAGATTACCTGCAGCAAGAAGAAAATGAAAGAACCCTAAAAATTATGGAATGGCCGCCACAGTTCCCCGATCTGAACCCCATAGAGTTGTTATGGGAAGAATTAGACCGATGTGTTAGGAAAAAGTGTCCAAAATCGAAGGAACATTTGTGGACCATTCTCCAGAAGGTATGGACAAGGTTGCCCAATGAAACATTAGCAAAATTAGCGAATCGGATGCCGAGAATAGTGGCAGCAGTCCTAAAGGCAAAAGGTGGATTTTTCTATGAAAATCGGATTTAAATTAACTTTTTCTTTTTAATAAATTTGTGTTTGAAAATATGTAAAATCATGTAAGTAAGTATTAAATACATGGCCAAATAATAATTCTCTTATTTTCTTTGACTTCCGTACATTTTTTGCTTGCTCGAACTTCCATGAACGGTAGTGTACATACATACATTCAACTATATGACATTATCTCCTGAATTAGCATTAATTGTAAAGTTTCACGCAGAACGCAAAGATGCAAAGTTAGGTATTTGCTTTAAATTTGTATTCCTTGGGACCAAAGATATATGAATACGTAAGTACTACATTTACCAAATATGAGGACACTAAGACGAATGATTGTTTCAGATGTATATGTTATATTCGTTTATTTTAAAAACGGTTTGCTCTTAGCAAAAAATGTATCAAAGATTACTTTTAAATATAAGGATTAAGCTACATTCACAACCTCAAAATTAGTAGCTATAATTAAGAGTTATAATTAGTGTTTAAAGTATAACAAAGGTGTTTAAATGCGTTCGTTCACAACATTTGAAATTAATAATCTTAATTTGACAGATGCGGAGAAGTTCGTAAACTCCAAACTTTTACGTTTAATTAATACACCGTAAGAGCGAGCCTACTATGATCGATCAACCAGCATAATCGGCATTTTTCGGAAATGCGATAGCAAAGTCGTGTCTAACACGTGTAGAGTCCGTTCAAAATGAGATGACATTACCTCACTAATTTTTGCGCGGCGGGAAATCGAGAGAACACTTCATTTATTTAAAAGAAACCCAGCATTTACTAAAAATATCGAACAAAAAATTTATAATATACGAACATTAAAACCATTAATAACAAATATATTACGACGACAATGACACCTACGGCAATCTGATAGCAATTTGAGTAACAACAGGTTTGTGCGCATGCGACGTAATGTCACGTTCTCATTCTGAACGGACTCTTCGTGAGGGAATATGCCATTTATAATGCGAGCAAGGTGTTTTCGGAAATGCAAGAGCGAAGTTGTGGTTTGCACATGTACGTGAACGAAATGCGTTTATAACGCACAAATGAATTTGCGTTTACGCAATTTTGTCAAGCAAATGAGATTCAACACAGCACACTTTTAAATGCGCTGAGTTCGTGTCAAATAGGGTGAGTAGAGGCATGCGTTGTTTTGGAATAGCACGAATGGGGTTCAGCAACAAGGTTATGTTTGGTAATATGATCTTTGGATAATGTTAAAACCATGTCCAAGCGTACATACTACGTAATGATAATGATTGTGATTGGCTGGATTAGGTAAAATTTATATTTGAATAGTTAGAATATATCAATCGTTTCCATGCGCCTCCCAACCCGGTCGATAATACGGCGACTCTACATTATCGAGTTAATTATAATGATCAATGTAGTTAATAGAGGACGCCACGAAAAATACAGATTAATTGAAATTAGTGCGTGCTGCATTATGAATGATCAAAAATCGTAAATCACTACGTTAATTAGCTCGCTTAATTGTAAGTATAAGTTGGAGGTTGTGAATGTAGCTTTATACTTCAATAATTAAGTACTGCACAACACTTGTCGATTTATGAAAGACACCGACAGACATTTTAACATTAAATTCAATTAAATTATTTAATTGTCATATTTTACAAGACATGTTTAAGAGAGTCGCTGAAAAGTAGGAAGAAAACTCTTTTTGAGCTTGCTGCTCACTGGTCAGTGCCAATTAACAAGAGTATTTCTGCGAGAACAACACGCAGAAGGCTGCATGCACCTGGTTTGAAAGGTTGCAAAGCCAGAAAGAAGCCATGGCTTTCTGTGAGAAATAAAAGGGCACGTTACCTGTGGGCTCTAAAATATCAAAGTTTCACCGAAGAGTATTGGTCAGCAATCGTATGGTTCGACGAATCGAACTTTGAAGTAAATTAAACGATTGTTTTTCCTGTACAAGCAAACTGTCTTTTTGAACTAAGAGTTATCCTTTGTACAGTAAAATTTCACATCGTAAAAATCATGTTTTTTCACACATTTCTAGCCCTTCGGAACACCTGGCGTATCGTATATGCGACGCCGGATAGGTGAAGAATGCCATCCAGAGCGTGTAGCGTCAACTGTGAAACATGGCGGAGGCAGTATAATGGTCTGAGGCTGCATGGCTGGATCTGGCGTTGGTGAAATGTTTGTATGTGAAGGCCGAATGGATTCCGAAAAGTACATAAATGTGCTCGAAACTACACTGCTACTATCGTTTGCGAGAATTTTCGGAGATACAAACATGGATGGCGTCAAATTCCAACAAGATAATGCGCATTGTCATAAATGGTTTAAAGAAAATAATATGGACCTTCTAGCGTGGTCTGCGCAGTCTCCGGATTTGAACATCTATGGGGTATACTAAAGCGTAGGATCCGGAACTACTCAATTTCTTCGAAAAAAGATTTAAAAAGACATCTCAGACACGAGTGGGGCACGATAAGCGATGATGAATGCAAGAAACTCGTTGCATCTATGCCTAAAAGAATTGCTGCCGTTATGAAGGCAAAAGGTGGTTCAACAAAATAATTTTTATCGTTCAATAAACCTTTAATATCTACTAAAGCTGTTTTTATTCTACCCCAACCTTACGTACCGGTGATATTGACTAAAAGTATGTGTTCAATACTTTTGGCCAAGGTTGTATATACACGTCTTCATCACATACTGAGTCCTCGTTATTCCTTAGGCCTCATACTATTTCTTTTATTTTCAAGACCGTATTCTTTTTCGACCGTAATATCCCTAACCGTATTTTCTTCTTGTTGGTTTGTTTCTAACAAAGTGATATACCTACAAGAATCGTACAAACGTCAATTCTACATTATTTTTATATATTTTGCGCTTCAGTGTATTCCCGAGTTTACGCAAAAGGTCTATAAAGTCTATAAACAGAAACCGTTTCACGTTCCCGGGTAAATGTCTCGTGAAAATGAAAATGAAGCAAAAGTTCCTCTTTTTCCTTCTCTTTCCCAATCTCTTTACTTCGTTGCGTACGTTGCGCACATAAGCAAACATTTACGCTAGAATTGGTTTGATAAATTCGATATATATCGTCGGTAGTACGGCCCTGGATAAGACGGCGAAGGCAGCTGCTGAAGGAATTAGTCCGCGCATAGAAAGACGACAGAAACGAACATCTGGAATAAGCATTGTGCGTTGCCGTAAGGGGAGAAGAGAGCTATTCAAAACAAGAAGAGGCCGCGCACACTTAAGACCCGTATATACCGAGGTAAAGGCAAAACCAGCTTGTGTGTATGGATGTGCGCGAGTTGGAATAAGTTTGTGCGCGTATTGTATTCATAACCCTCGATTTATTTGTTCCTCCCCTCGTACACTGCTTCGCACACCATACCGCACGTTCAAAGGAAATAGCAGAGGTAAAAGGGAACCCGAAGTTCGACGAATTTGCGAATTTTCCCTTGTGATAAAATTACATCAAGGGGTTTAATTTAGATTAACTAACGTTAATTTGTTGATTTTAGGAAGCACGAGGTATAAAAGAAAATAAAACACAATTGCGGGAAAGTCAATTTATATTGTGTTTAGAATTACTACCGCTTCGTCTTAATTCTTACCAAGATAAAGTAGCGGTGGGTGTTGACGTAAATGGCAGGGCGCCGACAACAATTTGATTTCCTCGTGTATTTCCGTTGCATACTGTGTATGTACTTTGTACTGTAATGTTTTAAACGAGGGAAAAAATTTTAAAAAACTTCGAAATTTATTAATTAATTGCAGGATCTGTAGGTCCGGGAGTGTTCCTAGACACTCTTTCGGCAATTTGAGTTAAACTAGATATCAATTAATGACATTTTATAAGTATTAAAACTTGAAAAGAGAAAACTAACCTGGAATTGAGGCGTTCCGATATAAACTCTATGCTTATATTGTACGTACTGGAACCTTGCGTATTCTTAAACCACCAAACTTGACTTTTACTTATTTACGTATTTGTGGTAGAATTTCAACGCTGACACTTAGAAAATAGGAACACAGGCAAACACGTGTTACCTGGATGAATATTTTGACTAAAAGTGGAAATTGATTAGCGTCCCTTCACTTCTCTATTTTAATCGCGATAACAATTGTTTAATCACAGCCAATTTGGATAAATACACCTTTCGAAATATGATATGATAAAAATAGCATAATACCATGCAGGGACGCAACTAGAAGACTGAATCTATGCTACGCTATAACATTTAATACCACCGACAACTGTATGATATTAAAATTTAGTGACAAACAAGACGATTACTTGACGAACGATATTTAATTTTCGAAATTATGCTGAAGATAGAACTGAATTTATGCTGTTAATCGTCATGGACCTTGAATTTGCTAGCGTTTTAGTTGCGGTATGTGCAGCTTTCAAGGAGAAACTGAAGACGAAGAAACGGAAAGTTTGGGTCAAGAATTGGTTAAAGAAGCGGCCGACTCATAGATATAGAAAGTTGCTATGTGAACTCAGTTTGGAGCCAACAGATTACCGAAATTTCTTGAGAATGAATGAAGAGGTATCCTCAGTCAGTTGTTGGGCATGGTTGCCCCACGAATTAAAAAAGAGATACACCAATGAGGGCAGTCATTTCACCAAGCAGTTGACCCTCACTCTGCGCTTCCTAGCAACTGGAAATAGCTTTGAGGACCTTAAATTTTCATCTTAGATTGCTCCGACCACCATTAGTAAAATAGTTCTGGAGACTTGCGAGGTGTTCTGCTTAACATAAACTCGTGTTTATCTTCCTTTTTACTGCTTTCCTTTATAACTGTATCACTCATTGTGCTATTCACGGCACACACACTACGAAATACATGCGACAAGGTGCCATTGCTTTCATAAAAATCTGGAACAACTCATAATCCCATTTTGACGTTTTTCTGAATGTTCTCACAATAACTAAAAATGACAATATTTTGTATTTAACCTAAAAGTTATACGTCATATTCGTTTATTTTAAAAAACTGTTTTTGCTTTTAGCAAAAGATATATCGAAGATTATTTCTAAATATAATAGTATATTATTCAATGAGCGGGTAATGATGGCCATTTTTCACGAGAATGAAGTTTACAACACGAGCCGAAGGCGAGTGTATGTAGATCATTCGAGTGAATAATGGCCATTTCTCGCGAGTGGAGTACTACACTTTTTCTAGGACTATCACTTTTGACAAGTTTTATAAAAAAGTTTAAACTTTTAAATTAATCTTTATTTATTATGTGTAACATGAATTGTAAAATTAGAACAATTGTGGAGTCAATCTTAGTGTAGTATTTAAAGAAATATTACTATTTTCGTTATTATAAGTTGCTGAAGACGAGGAGGTTCCACTTTTTATGTGCATATCGGTATTGTGACGAACAGATTGAAGAATTTTATTTTTTATTATTTTTATAAAAATGGCCGGTAATCGTAAATTGTCTGACGACTTTGGTTTTTGTGTTGGGGATAGTAACCAATACTGTTGAATCAAGATCTTGATTTTCTATATTCATTGCATGCAATTCCCCAGCACGGCAGGCACCTCATAACTAAAGCAACCTTTAAAAATAATTATGAATTTATTATACGAATAATTTTTGAAATTGTGAATTGTTTACCTTATTTGAAAGGTAAATTTCATCGGGGGCCTTAGTAATAAATAAGTACTAGTCACCTCATTTTCTTTACTCAACAATACTATGTTTCCTGTTAAAAATGTGTAAATAATAGTATATTACATAACGAGAATGGAAAGTGCAAGTGAGAATCTTGACGCACGAGGCGCCAGCCGAGTGCTGAAATCTCACGAGCAAACGATAGACACTTTCCAGCGAGTTTTCTACACTATTTTTCCTACGACAATGAAAAAAGTCATTTGTTGCAAAAATATTTATTTTTTAGAATCAATAAAATTAATGGTCATATTATTAATTTGACAGATATTGAAAATGGGGTTTCTTGAAGAATTGGAGTTGAAAGTATGTGTCAGTGTCTGATGTTGATATTGTATGTTAGAATGTAGCTCACAATTTGCCCGAAAATTTTTGACGTTTCTCTTGCTTCTGAGCGCTCATTTCAGATAGACAAAATAGCAACATACTTGATAAAAGTAAATTATTACGTTGACGACAGATGAATGAAATTGTCAACTTCCACGCCTACCCAATTGTCTGAAATTTACATCTTTCTTACAGTGTCGCAGGAAAAATATGTTATGATGTTTGTTTTAGGTTGTGAAATTCGTAACTAGACAATATTAACTGATTTCCATATAATACTGCACAGTATTTTAAGAGTATATTATTTATTTGTAATTGCCAGCGTGCTTAGTCGTTACCCCCGTTATAACAAGGCCTAACTGCTCTGACGTCAGCAGGCTGTGACGCATATTGGTTTAGGTAAATTATCAGCCATGTTTATCCTCTTCACATTTACACGTTTAGACCGTTTCTTGCATTTTGAATTCCAAATTATATTGCTTTTATTAAAAAACATACTATATAGTGATATTTCCGTATTTTGTTGTTGGTGATACCTGTAACGTTTTTCTAGTGTTGTATAAGCGATAAAACCTTTTCTGAAACGATAAAAGCGTGACTCAGGCTGTCTATTTATAGTGCTGTGGCGTCGGCTGTTTTCCAACAATGTATACTAAGGTTTGTGAGTTACACTTTGTAAAAGAAGATATTATTTATTTTTCAACAGCTACGGATTCAAGGACCGGTGAAACTATAACTGTAAGTTAAAAAAATCCTAGGCTTAAAAAAGATGCTATTCCAACTCAATTCCCTAACTGTCCGTTGTACTTGACAAAAACCGTGAAGATTTTATTGTTCAAAGTTTTATATTCTTACGTTAAATTTAACAAAATTATTTTTGAACACGAAGAGATGTTTTTAACTGTGTGTAATAAACGTTCTGTTTTAATACAATATATTTTAAATTACATCACCGAACGTAGCCATTTGTAATGGCCAAAGTAATGATAGATTTGGTAAAACACCACATGATAGGAAATTGAAGACCCTGGTTAAATAATAGCATGTCTGTAGATTTTCTCGTGAAATTGAACAAAATTTCGAATAAAATTACAATTACTGTATCACTTCAAGCTTAGTTTCGTCCAAATACATGTACAATTACAAATAATCATAATTAGTCGATTAAATATCAACCACAAGCTCTTTCACGAAAACGGTGCTCGGTTACATGCTTGGTTTTCGTTTTGGAATTTCGTTTTTCCAAAATAAAATCGAATGGGATGCGAAGAAGGGCTCAGTTGACGACTGACGTCCTCTTTAAACCGGAAGCCCTTCAAAATTTAGAAATGCAAAAAAAAACGATTCCTTTACCGCTTAGGCTAATATCGTGCATGGCGATACATCACCTAAACACCGTGACGTCATCGAAGAGCGCTGAGGCCTTGTTATATCGGAGGTAACCGAATAATATTCTGTCCGCCAGTAAAAACCCTTTTACCATGCTAGTAACGTTAAATACTATTATTAGCGCTGCATTTGTTTAATGTTTCTTTCGTCATTTACATACAATGGGAAGATCATTTCTAATAACCTATAACCTTGTACAAACATAACTTAAAATTATAATACTGACTCGTCCCTAAATCATTTTCGTTTCATCTATATATACGCTTGAAATTCTTAATATTCCTACTTAAAACGAAATACTGAAAACTTCGGAAACAAAAATCTAGACGACAAAAAAAAACGTGACGATGAGAGCTTGTAGTTCTTTCGTATGTAAATTTTAAGCTCTTGTTTCCGCGTCTATTCACAAATTTAAGCGGGAGAGCAGACGACAACAAAGCAAGACGTTGTGAAGTGGCGGGGATTAGGGGTAAAATGTCAATGACGAAGTTCAATAGGTCGTCGGTCGTTTCCCGTGCATTTTAATTCGTTCCGATTCGCTTCTATGAAAACGCTAGCTCGGCGAGTTATTTTACGCCTCACCTGGGAGTTTTACGAGTATTCAGCACAATAAAACGAGAGCGGTCGTCCGTTTAGGGGCAAAACGCAGCAAAGGCCATCGTGTTGTTGGCCTTTCGTCGTGGAAAAGTGGAAGTTTGTCTGATACCTTTTAAAATGTCAGAAGAGGTGTTATTCAAAGTTCAGAGTAGAAATGTTCTGAAATGGTTAAAACTAAATAGATTTAGGTTGAAGGCTCTTCTATAATAATTGTTCAGCAAGATTGGAACATCATGGACATCTTACCGAACCAATTAACGTATAAAAAGGGGTCAGACTAGGACCAACGCTATTTTTAGTAATAGTGGTTTGGATTATGAAAGGGATGGGAGTGTATTGGAGGGTTTTTGAAAAATTAGGCGCCCTAGCATTCGCTGACGATGATATCCTCAAATAAGTAACAAATGCAACAACTGACAACTAGCCTTCATCTTAATGCCAAGAAAGTAGGACTTAATTAACTCAAAGAAGAGAAAACTAACAAATTAGCACAAGAGACTGGCCTACAGAAAGCATGTTTGCGGCACCATCACTCATAAACATCAACAGTTGGTTTGTTGAAAGTTCAAACTTTTCCAATGTATTTAACACTAACTTTGAAATTACTTCGGCAGTACATTGTTGTACTCGTCTGGAAGCTAATAGAATTGAAGGTGACGATTGATGTGGTTCCATTGTACGTATCATTACATTAACCACAGAAATTCAACTTCGATTTAATTCTTTTTTCAACATGTTCACGAGCAGATGGCACAATTCTTTGTAACGATGCCCGACTTAGTAATTTGCAGTGCGAATATTTATTCCAAAAGAAGACATATGCTTCCTTGTTTAGTGAATTAAACGGTAGATTACATGCAATAAAGGTAAAACAAATTAAATTTAAATTTGTCATAGTGTCGTGTGCAATTTTTTTTTTAAGAATGCTGTTTACTATTTACGTGACGTAGACAATCCCTTTTGGACCAGCACATTAAAGGGATGCTACAAACTACACATTGAATTTGAACACCATCATAACTTAGGCTAGGCATTTCTGCTATAAATTCTGTAACTTTGTTTAACATTGGTCGTTTTCGCGACGCAGGCAACATTTTTAAAACAAACGTAGAACTACGAAATAGTATTTATGGCAGCGTACATGTATACACAACAGATCTAGTTGAGACTCGCAGTCTCGCAATCTTGACAGAAACGGAGAAGTTTGTAAACTCCAAACTTACATGTTCAATTAATTAGTACGTACGTGTACTACGCATGCGTTGTTTTGGAATAGCATTAATGTGGTTAAGCAACAAGGTTATGTTTGGTAATAATCTTTGGGTAATGTTAAAACCATGTTGAAACGTACTATTATAATGATAATGATAGAGAATAGATGGATTAGATTAGGTTTATATTCGACCAGTTTACATATATTAATCGTTTTCATTGATGCCTCCTAATCCGGTCGATAATATAGCGACTCTACATTATCAAATTAATTATAATGATCAATGTAGTTAATAGAAGACGTTACGAAAAATATAGATTCATAGAAATTAGTACATACTCCATTGTGAATGATGGAAAATCATAAATTACCGCGTTAATTAGCTTTCTTAATTGTAAGAAGTTGGAGGTTGTGAATGTAGCTTAATGTTGTCAATTATGCGTGAATGAGAATGGAAATCATTTTGAACAATATTTGTAATAATAAAGAAAATGTTGCACGGTAAATTCTTATAAGGCATCCTATATATTTTAAAAACTTCTTGGCTTTTTTTTGCTTATTCCTCCATTCATTATAAAATTATAACAATTTCAGAATATAACTTTCTCTTGTAGAAACTCGTATCCATAACATTGTTACTATTTCTTCGTACAAAACAAAAGGCAAAAAAAAAGAACGACATTGAACAACAATGCCTTGACCTCCCCCCTCTCCAACCCCAACAGCCTCGTATGCCCCGCGATAATGATAAAGCTCTTGTCATTTAGAGAAGAAAGAGAGCTCGAGTTGTTTTGATCGCGCGAAACAATGGTTTTGATTGCATCGATATCTGAATGGACTCTTGACCTCCGACAACTCGTCGGATTTTGTATTTCGCGTAACGGCGAGGAGAAAAAGACGCTTCACTCGACTTTCGGTTTCCTACTCGAACGACGAACGAAGTCGTCTTTATTTCTGGCGCATAGCATCCCCATTAATGGTAAAAGGAATGATCGTCTTGCTTTTTAAGCTGAGCGAAGATTTTGTGGAAATAAGTTCGATATTCTGTCATTTAAATGAGACTGTGGGAGCTCCGATATCGATTAATATAGAAGTACTTTATTTCCGAGATGATTAAAAATAATGTTTACATATTGTCAAAGTGAAACTATTTTTGAACAGGCGATTCTTAAGCAACAATACTACACGCAGGGAAACGTTTGCTTGTATCAGAGCTGTCCGCCTTAATTCAAGACAATTACTGTTTCAATTATTCGCAATACAATAACTGTTTTCAGTCAAAAGAAATATTATATATTGTTGTGGGGGGGGAGTAATATTGTGATATTAATTTATCAAGTTGAAAGTGTGTTGAAGTAACAATTTGAACATTGTTAGTTGATCACGAGGCGAAGCAATGTTGTAGACCGCTTCCCTCAATTTTCCCCTATACTGTAAAAAAATTCCGGAATTTTACTTCTGCAATCTGTAATTAAAACGCAAAAATGGTTGAATATTACCCGAAATTTGAGGTAAACGATGTTTTAACCTAAAAATGAGGTAAAAAAACACTCCTTGATAAAAATTTTACCTCTTAAAATAAAAAATCCTCGATTTTTTGGTTTATTTTACATTTTAATGGTTTTAATTACTGATTATAGTATATTTTTCACTTGCTCAATATTTTTCACGTACGAAGTATTAGAAGTCATTATTGTTAAGGTAAATTTCCCTTATAGAATTGATTTTTACCTCCACTTATGGTTTTTTTTTATATAGTAAAGATAAACTATGAAATCTTTGTTATATGAGGGCGATATACTTAAATTATTTATTATAATTATTTTTGACATTCTTTAGTTAACATGTTCTGTCTGTCAAACATAAATATTTTACGCAGCCGCGTGTTTAATATATACCTGCATATGTAAGTATATTTACTTTTTATTTTATTTATGGTTTTCTCCTTTATGTTACAATAATAGGGGCACGTCAAATAAGGAACTGTTTGATAGTAATTGTAGAACTATCGGCTCTATTTTTTGAAAAAAAAAAATCCGAAAAAGATAAAATTAACCGTACAAGTAATCGCGTTACGTTATATCCAACCATCTCTTTTTGGCGTGTGAATGAGTCGTGCGGAAATTTTGTCGCATCTGCATACGCACATTAGATAAAGAAGATGACTATTGTGCGTTACCCTTTTCCTGATTCAACACAAGCTATATTACTGCATTTATCTCTTGGTGGTAAAGGCGTAAGAATCAGTTTGCAGGTAAGTTTATTGTGTAAATGTAGATAAGTGAATTATTAACAGCGTATATTCATACCTAACCTTAAATCCTCTCTATTGTGCAGTAGATTCTTTATCTAATATCTATTTTAGGTGCTTCACATATTTGCAAACAAATAAAGCCAATAAAATAAAATTTCAATTAGTATTCTATTATTATTATACAAATATTATTATTTTTACTTATCATGGAGTGGTTTATTTGTAAACAGACTTTAGTAGAAATTATACATTATAATAGGCATCAGTATTTACAAATCGAAATCTGAGAAATGCAAGATTTTATTGCAAATATGAGAGGTGCAATTATGAATTTAGCAAATATAAGAATTTTAAAATACATCTATTCAGAAAGCATAAGGGTAAAAACACAAATGTAAATCTCTTATACAGTTGTAGTGTTAATATTTGTGATTTTAAGTCTTACAATTACGAAGAAATAATATCACATGTATTGTATGCAGCCACCTAAAGAATTTAGTATCGGTGAAATGTCCGTTTCTTGATTGCCCTCTGATTACTTTATCAGGAAAGAAAAGTAAGTACTTAAATTGGGGATAGCCCCAACTTCCTTTAACTGTGTATATTATTTTCCAGGCATGTTTCCTTTGGTTCTCATTTGGGTTCAATATATGTGTATTATAACAATGATATATATAATGTATATAATATACCTGACTATATTGTAAAACATACTTAACAATATAGAAGTATATAGCATTCTATCGTTTTATCTTTACCTACAACAAACGAAATCAACCCATTAACGAAAACTATTAAGGTGTTCCATAGTATTTATTTTATTTGACAGAAGTATCTAAGCACTTGCAAATGCTGAAGAAATTTGTTGGAGCCATTATCTACAATATTTCAAAAAGTCTAAAATCAACGAACTAAAGTTATAGTTTCGGCTGATCAATTCTAACCAGAGCCTTCGTGCTGCGTCTCATTGGAATAAGAAAACTGAACCACTAGCGTATATGGGTACGTGTGTCTCGATTTATCGTGTTGACAAATATTCATATAAACACTTATAGTCTTCCTAAGAACATTTATCCACTTTTAGAGGATCCCAAAACGTTTTTTTTCCTATAAACGCTCAATTTCGAAAATTTTGAACTATTTTAATACGTTCTCTTACTACAAGTAAGTAGTGTACACTATCAAAGATCTTTGTCAAAGACTTTTACAAAATATTTGACAATATAGATTTTATACAGGCCAGATGTAAGATCAACGACGTATTTGATAAAAGATGCTACATTACACTGCAAAATATTATAAAATATTTTTGACAAAGATCTTCCATAGCGTAATATCCCCCTTGTACTATACATTTATTACTATTATTATTGTCTTGAAATAAAAATATTTTCTTGAATAGAGACTGATTTGTGCAATAAAATCAATTTTCTTAATGCAACACCAAATTTTACAGAGCTTCTTTTCACGCGAGCAATGGTTGTCTACAAAAACTTAAAAAAAAGCTATGACATATGACCAGAACTAATAGTTCCATTTTGGCAAAAAGTATCAGAAAAAATAACAGAACTTTGTTGTTTATAGTAGTTTATATAAAGTTCATCTAAAATCATGCGCATCTTTGTAATTTTACTGCGTCGAGTTTACAGGACCAAGCATAGTTAATTAGGCCGGAAAATTTTCGATATTTTAGACGCCGCATCATGCATTACAAGTAACTTTTTTTCAACTATCTTCATCATTAATTAAAAGTACACCGCGGGCGATGTCAATTTAGCGCATTATATAAACCTCATCCTCCTCCATTGTATACGGTCGGCGAAGATATCCGAGCTTGATTATCGTATATGGGGGCCGCAAACTACATAATAAAGCTCTCTTCACGGAACGCGCACTATGCCGATGGCATTTTGATTGATTACGGCGCAGCTGCCCCAAATTAATAACACCGTAAACTATTGCCAATCGCGGGAGACGGCCAACATGGCACAGCGGCGTCAATGTTTGCATCCAGCAGGACTTCCATCAGCGCAGTATAGCTGCATTGCCTATCGAGATGTATAGTGCTTACATAGACGAATACCGTCGTAAAGTGATTGGAATTGAAATTGTAATTGACTGAATTGAGCGCTGAATTTAACAATTCACAAATTACTTCTGTATATTGGATGGCTGACGCTTATAGGTGTTTCATGCTTTTGATGCAGTTAGAATGGAATAATTTAGGTTAAAATGAAATGATTTGAATAATAAATTTAGTCAGCACAAAATCAACCAAAAGCGTCGAACATTTACTAAACTGCCACAAAGCTCTTAGTCCCAGAAACAATCAACATCAATATAATATGGTTGAGGAGTCATAATGAAAATCCTGGCAGAGAAGAAGCGGGGCAAACTGGCTCAGAGGACTTCGAACAATACGGTTCATTCCCCAAAATTGACTACCAGGATCCGGTTACTATGGGATGATATAAAAAATGATGAAATCACAATGGTTAGTGAAATGCGCCGCAAACTTGCAAAACGCATGCCCTACAAATCCTTGGCACACTAACAGACCGCCAGCAACAGGGACGCGGTCTGTGTCTCTTCTTAGACGGATCAAAAACCTACAAAGAGAGTGGAGCAGGTGTATACTCGGAGGCGCATCACCTAAAAGAATCATGGCTGTTAGGGACGAAGATCTCCAGTTTTCAGGCAGAAATTTCGACGGTGATTTTAGCTGCACATTATTTAACTAACCTCAAAATTGTAGGTAGAAACATCAAGCTGTTTACTAACAGCAAGCCAGCACAAAACCAACCAAAAGTATCGAACCTTTACTAGACTGCCACAAAGCACTTAGTCCCAGAAATAATCAACATCAATGTAATACGCTTGAAAGACCATAATGGAACTCCTGAGTGAAGAAGCGGAGCAAACTGGCTCAGAAGTGTTCGAATAATACGGTTCATGGCCAGAATTCTCTATTCGGCTGTCAATGTCTGCGCTTTACGAAAGGACCTGAACTATTATCCATTGAAACTTCTCGAACAATGAGATGAAACGCTCCCCCTCTTCAGGATGGGACTAACCGAAATCCTGTCATGCCGGAATTGCCAAATCTAAGATGAAACGAAATAATGGGATACTTCTGCAAGTGTCCTACGCAACTTTGTTCCAAACCAAAGATTTCCTTCAAAAAACATTCCTATATTAGTGCGCGGATTCAATCGAGGTAGAGTTCTCCCTAAAACAAGTGGCAAAAATTTTTTTAGGAGAAAGTGCATCACACCATGGCTTGTTTTCATGCTATAAAAGCTAGGCATGATTGAGTTAGAATGACTTGGAAACATCTTAGTGGCATATTTGCAAGAAACAGAATATCTTTGGATAAGGATCTAGAACATTAACAAATGAAAGTGTGAAAATCCCGATAAGCAGATAGGAAGTAGTTACACCTACTGCATTCAAAAAAAAAAGTATTTTAGGAGACCTAATTAACGATACAAAAAAAGTAACGTTTTCTTATGAAAACCAATTCTTGGAGAAAGATCTTAGTAACAATTCCAATTTGGACCTCATTTTACATTTCTATACTGTCCTATGGAAAATGGCGTACGTTTACAAAACGAATATCGATTGGGCAACAATGGAAAATTCACAAAAAAGGAGTGTTGTAGTCGAGATCAATTGAGGAGCTTCCCGCAAAAACCACAAGAAAATTCTTTAAAAATTAATTTTCTTGTTTTTCATCACGCCGGATATTCTTACTTTTAAAGATATTATAATGCATGCCATGCAGGGACGCAACTGGTAAACTAAATTTAAGCTACTCTATGACATTTAACACCACCAACAACTTTACAATATTAAAATTTACTGACAAACAAGACGATTACTTGACGAATAATATTTTCAATTGTTGTAGGAAAATATTCCATTAAAATTAAAGATTTAGGAAGTGAAGAAAATGAACAGAAGATAAGTTATTCATCCGTTCCACTATAATCGTCGTTGACTGGACTTAAATAATATCCTAGCATTTCCGCTACAGCGATAGGAGGCCATGAAAGGAGTTGGAGCTACTGGGAAAGAATTCATAACCGCCAGAGGGATTTTGGCGTTGAACGAGTGGATATACTGCAGCCTTATTATACGTGCGGCTAACTACAGCTACGTTCGATGTTGTAAATTATAACATTACAGTAGATTCTTTATTTTACAAGCAAGATTCAGATAATGTAATTTCAGTGTTTCAGCTTCTTTCAAGAAATATTAGTAAAGTAAAAGTATAATTTAGAACACTTAGAAATGGAGCAGAGAACTGGGTCTTAGGTAAAAAAACAGCAAAGTAGACTACAGGCGGCAGAGATGAGGTTCTTGAAAAGAGTTATAGGAGTGAAAAGAATAGACAAAGTCAGAAACTCGGAAATAAGAGAAAGGCTGCAAAGTAGGCCACTACTCGAAATAATAAAAGAAAAGAAAATGGCATGGCTTGGACACTTAATGAGAATGGACGAGGGGAGGCAAGTGAAAGAAGTATGGGAGGCAAGGACGACGGAAAGGAACATAAAAGGCGCACCGGGTGAAAGGTAGAACCAGGACATCACGGAAATACTTAGGGAAAAAGAAAAGACTTGGCGGGACGCAGCAGAGATGGTACTGGACAACTGGCCTACCGAACGCATTATCGCTGCGCCATCGATCATAAACATCAACACTTTATCTTTTGAATTTTTCCAACGTACTAAGTACAACATTCATAATTGCTGCAGTAGTATACTCTTGTAGTCTTCGGCTAGCTAGTAACAGTGGTAATGTAGGTTTACTAGGGTCTAGTATGCGTACCATAATATTTACAATTGAATTTTTTTTACAGTCTGTTGTCTCGTCAACACATAACCAAAGAAACTGTTTTTTCAATATGCGTTTCATTTTCTTTTCCACGTCATCGCGTACAAATGCAACATGCTTACGTGCCGTTTTCTCCGTTGGCAACCGCAACTCGTGATTGTATTCGTCCCAAAAGTCCTTAAACGGTTGCTTATCGAGTAAGCCTAGTGGCAAATTACAGTTTATCAACTTAAGAATTACAACAAAAAAAATCACTTCTCGGTAGAATGCCCAATTTTCGTTTTCTATGCTGTACGGAATTTACGTGTCTTGTACAGTTCCACTTCTTATTTGACATCAAATGTATTTTGCACACTTTACAAACTATCGTACTCCCGTTGTAAAACAAATCGGGAAAGTCAGAAATAAACTTATTTACTACCGTCAAACGGGGTGAATCGGGACTAAGGGGTCAATCGGGATAGTATTATGTTTATCTATAAACGCGTGATTTTCATGCCTGTAGCAAATGTTTTTAGGATGGGTAATATGAAAAATCCGTTACAAACACAACACCTGTTTGAGCTTTGCGCGTGGCCGTCAGTTAGTTCGTAATTCCTCGCGGGTACAGGTGTCACAATATTACAGCAAAATTTTAGGATTTGTGAACCTGATGCTAACTTCGTTTGGAAAAGGTATTTATTGTAGGATTTTAGTATTGCATTATTAATATAGTATACCTGTGGGTATTTTCTAGATGTTAGTGGACTTTGATTAAATTATTTTGTGTGGTTTTTTATTATGAATTATTAAACATAACAAATCACGTTTAGGGGTGAATCGGGACAATGGTCCGAAAATACAAAAAAACGCTTGGGACTAGGGTGTATCAGAATTATAGTCAAGAACAGCTTGAAACGGCTTTGAGGCAGTTTAGAAGAGGCCAGATAACCCTGCGAGACGCAAAAGAGTTATTCAACATCCCAAAATCGACGCTACAGCGTCATGCTCAACAGAAACCAAAGAAACAAGGTGGCCAAACTATTTTATCAGAAGGTGAGGAATCTAGGCTAGTGCATTTGATAGTATTGGCGGGAGAGTGGGGATACCCATTGGAAAAAATTGATCTGCGAAACATCGTTAAGGGCTACCTTGATAGAACAGGGATGAGAGTGACAAAATTTAATAATAATATGCCCGGTGTCGATTGGGCGAATTTGTTTTTTGCACGGCATAAAGAACTTCTCACTGAAAGACTGTGCGAAAATATTAAACGGTCTCGGGCGGCAGTGTCTCGGGAAACATTAAATGAGTATTTTGATAACCTTCAAACCAACTTGCAAAACGTTGAACCTGAGTCCATCATTAACTATGATGAAACCTGCTTTGTCGATGATCCCGGACGAAAAAAAGGTCATCGTAAAAAGAAAAACAAGACATCCAGAACGCATAGTTGATTCGACAAAAACATCGACATCAGTGATGTTTGCAGTAAGTGGTGATGGCCAGCTAGTACCCCCATTTGTTGTTTATAGGAGCGAGCATCTTTACGATACCTGGTTGACAAATGGGCCAAAAGGTGCGCGCTATGGACGAAACAAAAGTGGCTGGTTCGACCTACCATTATTTGAAGAATGGTTTACTTCCATAGCCCTACCTTTCTTGAAGAGGCGTCCGGCACCAAGGGTCATCCTTGGTGATAACTTATGTAGTCATTTGTCGCAAAGGGTTATTGAATTATGCGAAGAAAATGATATTAGGTTTTCTTTTTTGCCGCCAAATTCAACCCATTTAACACAGCCGCTTGACGTATCCGTTTTCGGCCCAATGAAAAAGGCTTGGAGGTCAACTCTAGAAGATTGGAAAAAAAAAACAAGGGGTCTTTGCCGAAGGAGTATTTTCCGAGTTTACTAAAACAAGCTATAAACAAACTAGGAGAGACTCTCACTCAAAATATTAAGAGCGGATTTCGTGGGACGGGAATTATTCCTCTTGATAGGACTCAAGTTTTAAAACGATTGCCACCAGAAAGAAACCTCGAAGAGGATGATCCTAATGCCTGGACGGATTCTGTTGTAGAGTTGCTTAACGAAAGCAGAAATGCGTGCAAACCAACAGTAGCAAGGAAAAAGAAAATTCGAGTGGAGCCAGGCAAAAGTGTTTCAACCACAGATTTTTTAGAACCGCAACCGTCAACAAGTAACACCGCAGTGCTTCAAGAGAATGAAACTTTGGAACTTGAGTCAGAACCGGAATCAGAAGTAATGCAACAGGAAGAGTGCTTTGAAGACGGGCAGCTTCCAATGGAAGACAGTGCCACTGGTGATTTTGTCGAGGTAGAATTTAAAACAAACAAAGTGAACAAATATTTTATCGGGCAAATTAAGAGACTCGTTGGTGAAACTTTAGAAGTTCAATTTCTTAGACCAAACCGAAAAATACAAAATGGCTTTATTTTTCCCACAGTGGAAGACATATGCATGATTACCTTGGACCAAATTGTGAAAAAACTACCGAAGCCAACTGAATTGCGACGAGGAGGATACAAGTTTCCTTTGGAAATGAAGATAAAATCCTATGCCATCTAATATCATATTTTACTATATTAGTTGTGAAAACAGGTTTTTTTTATGTTTGTGGTTTTTTTTATACTTTCCTTCAGAGGAATAAGAAATGTTTATTTTTGTTGTAAATTTTTATGCAGGAATATTTTTTTATTTAGATATAAGATGCAAAATGTCATGTTTGTCAACTTTAAAATAAAGGCTGTTTCCATATGTTGCTGTCGTTTTTTTTTGTATTTATATTAAAAAATAAATGAAAAATAATAGGAATATATTTTTTTGGCCCGATTAACCTCATACGCAGGGCGACATGCACTTTAGATGGCTTGAAATAGCATGTCCCGATTCGCCCCAAAACGGGGTCAATCGGGACACGCCATATTTATTTTTTTTTTAATTAATCAATGCAAATTAGATAATCGTTCAATACATATTTCGGCTGCCGTATTGACGACGGGCACTTTCCTCTAAACTTTAACTTTCTTTGATAGTTTTACAAGAAAATATTAACAATAACATCTAAAAATCGTCCCGATTCACCCCGTTTGACGGTATGTCTTGAAAGGGTCGTTTTTTAGCTTTCGACATGTTCACTAAGAACTACAATTAATAACTACGTCTGTATCAATAAAATCAAAACGCACTACACTAAATAATAACTACGTCTATATCAATAAAATCAACACGCCCTATCCGCTATCCAATGCTAAACTGAACTGAGTAATGATGATTTGTCGTGTCGTATCATAATCGACCAGCCCTCCCCGCCCACCTAAACACAGTCACACCGCCGCTGCGATTGCTCTCCAGTTACCAGGCTCTAGTTATTACATTACATTTTGATTACAAATAAACGGAAATTTCACAAAATTCAAGAAAATACAAATTTGGCCGTTAATGGGTTAATGGAATTTTTTAACGTTGTTAAATGAATATAAGCTTATAAATACGATTAGCCGCGCCCTGTTGTACAAAAGCCATTAGAGAGGGCGCTAATAATCTATAATGAATGCGTTGAATTGGTATTGTTAAATGATATACAAAATTAACTACTTAATTGTATGTAAGCTATTAAATTAACCACGTTATTGTAGATACCCTCTGCAAAATCGCATATTTACAAAGTAACTGATAAAAATTTTTTAAAACACAGCAATTATACAAACATATAGACAATGAAATGATTAAATTAGACACAATACACACCTTTTCCGATATTTCCACACCAGCCAGTTATATTTAACTTTCGGCGTAAACTACTTAATCATCTCAACGCATCGGGTCACTATAGCAATAACAATGGCTTTCAGAATATAGTGCTGTAAATAAATTCAAGCAGTCGTGCCAATATTATTTCTCATCAAGGCGCAGAACTTCTGGTTTTATCATAATATTTTTACCTTGCAGGCAAACGGTAACTGTGTTGCGAAAATTTGCATAAGTAATGGTGGAAAATTGCAGCATCAAGAAGTCATTATACATGCACGTGTAAGCAGATAGTCATATAGTACGTGAAAAGCATTACATATGTATATGTATATATAAATAATTATTAGATTTATAGATGAAAACCGAACGTAAAGACTTTCACGTTCACTGTTTGTTTTTTTTTTTTAATAACAGTTAGCAACAGATAGGGGGAAGTATTTACAGATGTCTGAGAAGGCTTTTCTCCTATTATAAAACGGAAATGGAGTAATACGAATTTATTCTAAACCAGTCATCAATATTTTCAAAAATTTAAACAAGTACACATTTTGAAGGTTATGAATAGAGTAACCTAAACTTGCGGACTCGCATAGGCGTCGGTATTACGGGTTAATATAAGAATACGAAAAATTCATAAATAAACTAAACCGGTAGAGAAGCAGGCATGTAGTGTCGACCTTGAATATAAATTATGTTAAATCGCGCTGAGAGAGATTTCGTTTTAGTACCGGTTGAGCTATTGCAGAGATTAGTCGAACGGTCAAGGTTATGTACTTACGTGTCGCTTTTGAAAATATAGCTGGTGTCTTTTGTGTGTTGTAGTATTATACCAAGTACATAATTGGTGTATCGTTTCATATAGAACTAATATTTACATACCTAAGAAAACAATGCCTCGTAATAGATTTGCTACTAATTTACATAAGTATGTGTCACTTTTTCCCCATTTTAAATATGACAGTAGTGCAGTTTTTTGCTTAGTATGCAATGTTCGTTTGGCTGCATTGGACAGAACTGATTGCCAGAGGCATGTCAATGGTATTAAGCATATGAGAAATGCAAGAACTGAAATACCTTATACACTATTCCTCATAAATCTATTAATTATGTTTACCTCTTGTAATCTTCCGTTGTCGTTGGTGAGAAAAGCAGCTTTTAAAACGTTTTGGCGACAATACGTTCCAAAGTACACATTACCCTCACAAACACAATTACAGAATCATTTGCCGCGAATGAAAGAGATGCTAGAAAATGTGTGTAAATGTGATTCGTGTTCCAAAAAAATATGGATTACCGCGGATGAGACGACCGATATAAAGAAAAACAGTATTGTGAATGTAATAGCTCGCGTTTTATCTAGCGAGAACACAGCATCTCGATATTTGTTAGCTTGCAAACGTGTTCAACAATGTACCGCGGGAAATATTCAAAAAGTGATAATGAACGCTTTGAAAAAATTTAAAATTGCCCAAGATCAAGTTGTGATGATTGTGACACATAGTGCAGCAACGATGTTAAGTGTTGGGCGATCCTTAAAACATATATTTCCTAACTTAATACATATAACCTGCGTGCTGCATGCTTTGCATTTAGTTGGTGACGTTGTTCGACAACATTACGGAAACGTTGAAGCGTTTTCATTTTCTTCATTTTCATGTAAGTTTGGAACGTTATTAGTGCATTTGCAGTTATTTAGCACTGTGCCTGTAGATTCAAATTAATTTGTGTACTATTCTCTCAATCGTCGTACTGCTTGGGATTGGCCGATAGGGATATTGTACGCTAAACAACGTACTTACTTGACGCGCACTATTGCCCATATAATACCATTTTACCATTTCAACTTTTTCTACCGTTGAATACATGTGGCAAAGAACAGAATTTAATATTGACTATCGTAAATTACAAACGTCAAACAAGAATTACAAATGCAAGCACGTTTGTTTGATTTCATAATTCCATGGCATCAATGATTTTTCTAAAACTGGCATTTACATTTTCCGGATTTTTCGGTTTCAGAATTCTAAAAACTAAAAAGCATGGTATGTATGGATGCAGAATTTTTTTCTCTAAAAACCTAAATACACTTTTCCTGTAAAATAATTAGGGAAGCAAAATAATTGGGCATTCCAGATCTACCATTATAATTGCTATGCTGCGTCGGCCAAGTCACCACCCGGTATAAGGGTTTTTGCTTGTCCGGAAACATAATTCGGGCCCTGTACATGGGAATCCAAAATTTCAAATGAAAAATCAAAAAAACAACCTTGAGGATATTATATACCAGAAAATTCTTAAATTTTTCAAGAAAAAAAATTTTTGAAAGGTACATGGAAATTATGAAAATCTTTTAGGATCATTATTTTTGAGTTTGGATTTCTAACAACTTCATATAATGTAGAGTAGTTACCATGTTAACAAGTTTTACTTAATATTTACAATGATATATCACACACAAATTTATTAGATCATAATCATAAATTAAACGAAAAAGGCAAATCTGAAAATCAGGTAGAATACAGCTGTTGAGAGAAAGTCAGTTGTAGTCTATAAATAGTGTGTAATTGCTACAGAGGATACTAATTTAGATATAACGTAAGGTTCCAAAGTTTTCAGAAAATTTTCAAATGGTTTGTAGTTATCACTAGAAGTAAAACGTTACAATTACTTTGTTTTAATTACGACAAGTTAATTTTTGCAATTTGACTCAGCAAAATGTCTTACAAGCTAGATATTGGTAAAGGAATTTCCAACCTAGTTGAGTGAACGAACGCCCAAGCATCATATAGTGGCCATTTATAGAGAACAAAATATTTCCGTATCCACAATTTATCACGCAATAAAGGAATGTGGAAAGGGTATATCGTGCGTTACCTGCAGCAAGAAGAAAATGAAAGAACCCTAAAAATTATGGAATGGCCGCCACAATCCCCCGATCTGAACCCGATAGAGTTGTTATGGGAAGAATTAGACCGATATGTTAGGAAAAAGTGTCCAAAATCGAAGGAACATTTGTGGACCATTCTGCAGGAGGTATGAACAAGCTTGCCCAATGAAACATTAGCAAAATTAGTGAATCGGATGCCGAGAATAGTGGCAGCAATCCTAAAGGCAATAGGTGGAGTTTTCGATGAAAATCGGATTTAAATTATTTGTATTACATTAACTTTTTTCTTTTTAATAAATTTGTGTTTGAAAATATGTAAAATCATGTAAGTAAGTATTAAATACATGGCCATTTAATATTTCTCTCATTTTCATTGACTTGCGTACATTTTTTTGCTTGACCGAACTTCCATGAACGGTAGTGTACGTCGCGTCGTGGGCGCGGCAACCTCATTTCTAACCTGGCGCGAAGCTCTCTGTGCCCGGCCTACTAATAAATGAAATCGAGGATAACCTTGAATTATACCGTTGGGCATCGTTCAATATGTGATACCTAATATCGCACTCGGCGACGTTTCAATACGGCATCGATCGTCCGCTTACGTAAATTTCAGCGTCAATTCTCCGCGGGAATCGCCAACATCCGCACTAACCGTAAGTTCATAATTCACACAGAAATAATAAACCGTTGACCTTGGTTCAGCGTTATCGCGGACGCGCACACTGTTTACTGTAACGCGATAAGACTAACATTACGCCGACTCAAAGTCAGTTCGGTTTCTTTTTTATTAATCGCAGATACTTTTTTTTATTCATTACTTGATGACTTTGGACATTTCCCGTACTAAGTGAACCGTTCAAGTATTGGGTGTCTTGTATTGCAACAATATCGGTTTTATCTTGGAACGATTCTGTTTAGAAGGACAAGAATTTTAATTAAACAGAATATTACCAAGGACAAAAACAGGCAAAATAGGATCATGAAAAATATAGTATTGGGGTGGAGATATGCGCTTTTGGCTACAGATCATCATCATTTTGTTTTTGTCCCTCAAACGATTAACTTAATTCTTTGCCAGGACTCGGCAAGCCCTACGGGAAACACGGGATAGCCGTTCGTTCATGCTTGTCGGTAGGAAATGAGAGTGCATACAATTTAGTATTGCACAAATAGTAGCAGAGAGCACATCGTTCTGATGCCGAATTCTATTTCTACACTTTCAAATTATTCTTCGGTTTAGATATTTTTCATACACATAGTAGATATGAGGCCACTAGTTGCAGAACTTTGTATATGATGTTCAACTCATTCTGAGATAATTGCAAAGACCTGTTTTGGAGTATAATAAATAAAATTCCATAAGAACCTTTTTATTATCTACTTACAACTACTTACTTTACTATCTGCATCGAAGGCTGACCTTTAGAACTGACGTTCATAATATTAACGTTAGATACAAGGGTACGCTTACACCTCCTTTATATAATACTGCTCTTTTTACGCGGTCTTTTTCCTATAACATTGCTATTCTTTACAATTCTATCCCTCCGAACTTCAAATCCTTGTCCGTTGCAGGATTTAAGCGTAAGTACAAGGAATATTTACTTCTTGGTCAGCATTGATTTTATTCTCACTAGACGTGCGTTATTTTGCGGTTTTCTTTCCCGGATGATTATTGGGGATAAGTGATCTTTCGGTGTTGCTTAGGCTCGGCATATTAGGACTATTGTACGTTTTCAGGTCTCTATATTGATTGAGGTTATACTTTATCGGATTGCGTTGTTGCAGACATGACATGATTTTTGTATTACTGTCTATTTATACCGATGAACTTATGTACTATAATGATATATGTTCTGCACTTATGTCGATATTTTTTTTTACAGTTGACGGATCAGAAGGAAGAGCATCGCTAAGATGATTCTGATCCCTTTAAGCAGAATTAATGTAGTAATATTTAGCGTTTTATGTATACTCCTATGATATTTTTTTTCTTTTCTGCTTAATAAAACATATTATTATTAATACATAGAGCTGCTTTCTCCAAACCAAAAGTGGAATAATGTTCAAATTTTTCAAAGTAAAAAAGGAATAATTTCATAATAAAGGAAGAAGTAAAAGTCTGACTCACAAAATTCTACACTGGTTTACACAATGCCAGCATTGTGTTATTTTCTTGTTCATATTTCTAATTGGCAGAAATTCAAAGGATCTCCACTACGATGAATAAAGAGTAAGGCGTCGTATTTTCCTTGATATGAAGAAATTGTATAAGGGTAAGCCGACTAGAACCCTATTCGCACTGCCGACCCAAACAACTTGGCTGGCTGTATGCGAAAAATTTTTGCCGCCGCCCCTTCCCACCTTATTTTTTATTCTTGGGGAGTAGTTATTATTAGAGTTCGTTAAAAAGGTGGCAGCGGATGGCAGTAGCGTAGCGGTAGCGGCGTGGGTAGGGGTAATTTTCAACTCGTAGTCGATCTCGAAGGTACCGCGAGAGAGTTCAAAGCGACACTACGTTACACGTTGCACGCTGCACACCAAATAAGTACGCGGAGATGGGACGCCCAAAAGGTGTAACGTTCCCTTCGAATGTGAATAAATATCTCAGGGATTTCCCCGAATTAAACTATAGAAGTCCGCATATTTATTGCACAATATACAATAGCGGATTGCTGAGTCGCGATAGGTTTGAATGTAGAAAACATTGTAAAAGTAAACGTCATGTACTGAATTTATGAAATAGTATTCCATACTGGCAATTTTTATATGATTCTATTTTTATGTTAAGTGTGTGCAACATCCCACAACATCTAGTATCTAATGAACACTTTCGTCTTTTTTGGGCTAACTACGTTCCCTCATGGAAGCTGCCAACATCTATGCAATTACGATACAATTTGCTACGTGTGCAAGTTACAGTAAAGGAATGTATAAAAGACGAGTTGAGAAATAAGAAAATCTACCTATGTGTGGATGAAACAACTGATGCTCAGAAACACAGCGTCATTCATATTGTAGCGTCCTTTAAAACGCCATGGTCCACCAGCTTCATTGTTGTTATCTAGTAAAAGGATTCAGAAAACTAATGCAGAAACCGTTGTCAAGATAATAAAAGATTCGTTGAGAGAATTTTGTATCACAGGAACCCAAGTCACAATGTTCGTTACTGACGGAGCCGCAACAATGCTGAGAGTTGGTAGGATGTTGAAAATATGCTTTCCGACTCTTCTTCACATAACATGCCTCATACACGCATGTCACCTCGTAGTAGAAACCATTCGAAAGAAGTATCCGGTGGTGGATAAGTTAATAGCATCTACCAAAAAAGTGTTCATCAAATCTCCCAAACACATGTCATCTTGAAACTTGATTCAATTGATTCTGCAGTAGTTCGAGATAGTCAGCAACTTTTTTCCAATTGGGACGTTCAACAACAAATAGATGAAATTTCCATGAACTATTCTGAAGTTGCACAAGCTATTGAGCAATTAGAAGACAGTCATTTATCTTCACGAGACACATTAAATTGCATAAACAATTTACAAGCCGCTCTAGAAAACTAACACTAAGAGTCGATGTTACTCAAAAATTTGGTGCAATTTTAACGAAAAATCCCGATTTACAAAAGGTTCGGTCTATAACTGAAAATCAAGAGTTCCCAGATGAGGAAAATGAATATCTGGCATTTGCAAATCTTACCTCACTGGATGTCGAACGATCATTTTCGAAGTATTCGGCAACGTATTCACAACACCGTCGACGGCTGAATGAATCGACAGTGGAAGCGTTGCTGATGTTGCAATTCTACGCAGCAGTCAAAACGACAGGAAAAGGTAACAATATTATTTTTCACTAATATTGTATATTACGTACCTACTTTTATGCGGTGCGCCACTGCCGGTACCACCTTTTTAACAAATTCTAGTTATTATATGCGTAAGTATTATGTTGTAAAAACCACACGTGTCAAATATTATTCACGATATAACTCTACTCTGTAAGCTCGAGTTCGTTTATTTTAAAAGGATAATGATCAACTGGCGAGGGAATGGAATAATATAAAATAATATACACCGAAAAGTAGTAAAATTCCTTACGAGCATTTTTTTATCGTTGGACTAAACAGTCAATAATTTATATCCTTCAGATTGCTTTGATTTCTGCTTACTCAATTCGTGCCGCCCAACGGATCGTTTTGTTGTTGATTACTTGTCAGCGACGCCGCTCTTTACATTGTCCGCCTATGTGCAACGCACACTTCGCGCATCTATACGGCACAGCCGTGACTATTCGAATAATAACACTGTGATAGAATTGGAGACTTTTTTACAACAAGCTGGGCACCGGGAGGGGGGTGAATCTAATTCGAGTATGCTGAATCCAATTTCAATATAAAAAACATAATTATTGTCGTGTTTTGACCATTTATTGAATTTAGCCTAAATCAATAGAAACTATTTGAAAAAAATTGAATCGATTCAGTCGATTTTTCATTGTTTTTTTCGCAAAGAAAAGATTTGTCTTTATTTTTTTCATTATTGCCCTGATTCTTCTGTATCATCTTCTTCTTGTAAATTCCAACAAATGTCACCCAAAACAGCATGATTGATTGCTCCGTATATCCCAACATCTGCTGCCAAAATGTTCGTTTGTTTCAAGTCCTTTGCTAAAAGAATGGATTATCGCTGTGATAGTTTCAGGCTCCTTATCATATTATTTAAACGAAATTGCATGGCGCAGTGATATTTGATGGTTCATACATTAGTACGCCAGCTTCTTTGATTTTCATGGTTTCTAATGCTGATGGCTCAGATTGTTCTGTTGAAATTGGTCTTGTTCGAACAGGAATTGTATTTGAATGCGGTAGCGGCAATTGAATATATGTTGTTGGAATGTATTTCAAAGAACCACTTTTTCTTCTGTTCATACCGTCAGTATAATTCACGCACGCATAACATTCAGCTGGATCATGTTCTCTTAGATTTATCCAAATAATCGGAAGTCCAAATGGCATAGCGGCACCGGCTTTTGTCCATTTATTCAAATTCAAAATGCATGTTGTACAAACAATAGACGGCGTCCAATACATATCAGTAAAAACATTTTGTGAGAAATATTGTTGATACAAATCAGGGGTTTCAGCATTTATTTTACGCCGTGGTCTTAATTACAAATTTTCCGCACACGTAACAAAAGGTATTCACTTTAGAATATTTATCCATTTTTGATATTTCAAATTAATTGATTTTACAATCCAATACAATGAACAATCTCGAACTTTTCATTATTCACTTTGGTTTGGGTTATTTGCTTTAATATTTAGATGTTAACACTTTGACCTCTGAAACCAGACTGAGCTCTCAGCGGTTAACAGGGCCGCTTATATATCCATTTGACCAAGTGGCAGTAGCGGGGGTGCAAGTTTGTAGAAGATTCACGAACGGTCCATGCAAGGTTCTCGAAGGTTCCACAAAGCTCTTTGGCCATTGATCAAATTTTCCAGAAAATTCCAGAATGTTCCAGAAGGTTCTTTGGGCCTAAAATTTTTAAATTGAAATTGCTCGAAAACGCGAGCTAACTTTTAAAAACGATTGGCACCATTGGATTCAGCGTACTGGAATTAGGTTTACTCCCCGGGTGCCCAGCTTGTTGCATTTTGCAACTAGCACAGTGATAATTGCTGCATGGCCGGCAAGCATGAAAATACTCGAAAATAAAAGAGACATGTTCAAAATTAATTTTTTATTTGGGTAGTTAACCCAAATCCAAACCAAACAGAGAATTACTTTCTGTCCATTTCTAACCAATCAACCACTGAATAAAAAGATACATAAAACCCCTCACTGATAATAATACAAACATTTCAGAATAATTCCATTAAGATCCTGACCTTGTAGATGCAATATGTTTTCAAATCTATATTCCTTGTTCTAAGAAACAACATACTGAAATCATTCCCAAAGTGTCTTTCGTAGATAAGTGAGAAATCCAAGCTGCACAATAATTCTAGAGATCCAAGAAAACGCCTCTCCACAATAACAAAGATTTCCAACAACAGTAAGGACGTGCATCATAACCAGAACTACTAAAGACGTTGCAAATAGACCATTACGAGTGCTAGCGACAATTTGTCGGATATGCCAATTCACTGAGAGATCGCAACGGCAAAAGTCGTGCACTTGTGAAAGTGAAGAAGAGGACTTCGTATGTTTGCGATAGAAAAGTACAAAAGTAGTTCGAACATTGTTCACGTAACGAGATACTATAGGGTCTATATTATCCCTTGAACAATCTGTGTTAGTTTTGATGATCGTAGAAAGTACAAGGTGATCCAAATAGGCAAAACGCTACAAGGATCTTGCTTATTACTGGAGGATTTTTCAAAACGAATTCTACTCTACACATATAGAGGGTGTCCCAAAACTTGACGTAATTTTTCTGGCGGGTGCAACCACTGATTAGATAAGCAACGAGAAACGAGAAATCACGAGTATTCATGTCAATAAAATGTTTTAGGGGTGCTGATTGGCCTAACTAATTACGATAAAACAATAAAATCTATAAAATTAAAAATGAAAAACCGCAGTGTTACACTAAGAGCATCAGCATGCGTATAATGATAATTACCAGAATTATGCTTGCAGTCCACAAAAAAAGTAATGTAAAATAATAAAAAAAAAACGGTTTTTTTTTCGGCGAGATGTAAGTTTTATTAGACATATATATTTACTCAAATTTTGAAACAATATTCTTTTTCCACTACGTAAGTCAGCCATTATTAATTCTATGCCCACACATATTTCTGGAGACGAAAACGCTTTAGTTTGGAGACAAGGCACTGGTAAGAAAGCGTTAGTGTTGTACTTCTAGATTTCTGCGACTTTAGATGTCCTGCATTTCTAGATTTCTGCATTATGTGAGAATTAGACGGAGAATACGTTTCAAGTTCTTCAATTTGCACGTAAAATCAACTTCTTTTAAAAATCAGGTTAATAATGCGTAGAACATACATAGACTAAACACCGATGCCAGAAACACCTCCTATCAGGCCCGAGGGAAGGGGGGTTCACCTGATACATTGTTTCGGGGTTCATGCAGCTAAAAGGGAGCCCATGGAGGAGACAATTTTGAAGATCTTTACAAAACCATTTTCCTTTTAAGAAAAACATTATCGGAGAGCGATGGGAAAGGAGTGCAGCGGTTGTTCTCTTCAAGGCATGTCTAACACACGATGGTCAGACCATGTTGAAAGTATAAAGGCCTTTGTAGCCCCCACCTACCAGGCATCAAATTCGCACTAGAAAACCTCTTGGAGTTGAACCCAACTGTCAAAACAAAAATAAAAATTATCACACATACTTTATTCGTGTGACATCTATTGTAAAGTACAACAGAGTACTAGTTCCAGTTGATAGCTGCAACAAAGTTATTCAATCTAGAAATGCAACGCTGGATGTCGAAGTGTCCAAGTCAAGAGGCTTGATTTCAGAACTGACAAATCTTCGGAACAGCTGGAAAAGGCGCGGATTTGTCAAAACGAGATGAAAGGGATAAATCCTCGAGGAAGCGTATTTCAGAAAGTATGTGTTTTATGTAATATTGGATAATGTTATTGATGAGCTGACTGTTTATTTCAATGCTGCAGTGAATATTTCTGAGAAGTTAAGCTTTCTCTGGGAGTATAAACTGAAGGAAAAACCAAAATTACTGACAGGTCGGTACCCCGCTGATATCAGCGAGATCTTATAAAGGAGATAAATTATTTGCGATCTGTTTATCAAACAAATTTTGGGGAGGACCGAGTGAGTCCATTTGAGCTACTGAATTGTTTGAAAAGATACGTGTCTGCCCCGGTATTCTGTCAACAAGCCTTGTCACTTTTGCCTCTGCAGATCGCTCATTCAGCAAACTAAACCTAATAAAAAATTATCCAAGATTGGGGCGACAGGCTGGTAGACTTGTCAAAACTTAGTATTGAGTATGATCTTATAAAAATCATTAATGCATTTTCTCACAAGTTTTTAACATCGCTTCAATTTTATGAACAACTTTTCTGCCTTGTACAATGTCCACTTTGCAATATTTTCTTGTTTTATGACGAGTTTTGTAGTTCACTAGCATATTGGCAGTGTTGGTATTCCTTTATCTGTATAATATAGGAATTTGAGTAGATATTTTGCTTCGTGTTCATTAAAGCTTTTGATGAAAATAAGTATGGTATACATATTTATTTTTTTTTATTATAATAATCGTCAGTATATACTCTTTGATCTTTGTAATGACGGTTATCATGTTGACTTTTGTTTCTCGTTTTCTATTGACATTTTAAAAATATTTTTCAATTTGTCATTGGTTTCTTTTTGTTTTATTTTGATAGATTTATTTTGGGCCAGTGGGGTATTGAAGGACTAGGTATATAAAAATAAAAAGAAAATCTGTTTCAAGTTTGAGTATAAACTCAGTTGTTGTAAAAGCAAAATTGATTTTGAGTTACACTCACTCCCCCAAAAAAGAAGCCCATAGATACCACTTAGAACTGACACCACTCGTCTATATCATAAATGATCATATTAATTTTGTCAATATTTAATAAAATAAGTTTACTGGCTACTAATCTAGTAAATTAGTTTTTCAAGGGCATTCCTACAATTCGCAAGAAGTTCGTGTCTGACACTTCCAGTTATAACCACATTAGTATCATCGGCGTACAAAGTCATAAAACTTGGTATGGTAAGTGGTAGATCGTTAATAAAAATTACAAACAATAACGATCCCAATAAGGAACCCTGCGGCACACCAGATGCAATATCGATAAAACCATAACTTTCTAGATCTTTGCTTCTTATTCTAACGTTTCATTAGTGGTAATAGTATTTTCAAGCTCGTTATTATAAAAATAGGAATTTATTTCTTTTGTTTTCTTATCGAATACCATATTTGCTACAAAAGATATAATTAAATAGATGTTTCGAGATTATCGAATACGGAACGAGTACATCGAAAGGATGAAAACTAGAAACGACTGATGCCGTCAATTATGCCTTGGACGTGCTGAAGATCCCTAGAGTATCGGACAGAAATAGAGAAGGTGGTGTTTTCTCTGCATTAGGATGAGATAGACAGATATATCGAGATCAGGCAGCGTATAGCAACCGGGAAATAAAGGTCAAATAAATAAAGAAGGCGATGTAATATCTGGCGTTGATCGTTTTCGCTTTTATACCCGAAAGCTTATTTTTTATTGCGAGAAAGATCAATAAGTAGATGATAGAAGGTTAACATTGTTATATAAAGAGATATAAAGAAAAAACATCTACGTCATTTCTTTAGGTTAGGATGATGAATTACTGACATTGTAAGACTTTTCAAAGAAATAAGTCAAAAAAACGCTTTCGCCAAGTTAATATTACAAGCAGTACATTAGCAACATAACAAAAGGCTTGTTCCAACACACTCAGAAAACCGTAAATTTACCGTCCAGTACATGCGCAATACAAAAAAAGAACTACAGCATATTGCGCAAGTACCGGACGTAATCTTGCAGTTTCATAAGCGTGTTGGAACGAATCTAAAGTACAAATGATTCAAGTGTAAACAATATTGTAAACAGATGCATTCTATTTGTAATTTGTACTATAGACAAATACACTCACCATCTTAATGTCGCACTCCACTCCAAAAATAAACTCTAACAATCATTCTATTGTATCTGTTATTTAAAAAAAAATGGTTTTCAAACAATAAGTTATAATTTCCCGCATTGGAAATTGAAAAACAAGACTATTCTCGTCAACCACCATCTGTCAATACACTACTGTCAAAGTTTGAGAAAGCTGCGTCATTTAGTTAAAGTTTGATGGCCACTGAAAGCAGACAACGTCGTGCATTTTGACGAAAATGGAAAGCAGTGAATTTCGTATGCTCATAAAGCATTATTTTCCGCGGATGAAAGCCATCACTCAAACCAAGGCTAAGCTTGATAAATACTATGGGGACTCTGCACCATCAGAATCAATGGTACAGAAATGGTCGTACAAGCATTAATGACACTGAACGTTCTGGACGCCCAATTGAGGCCACTACACCCGAAGCAATCCAAAATGTCCACGACGTGTTGACCGATCGGAGATTGAAAGTGCGCGAGATTGTAGATATAGATGGTATGGATAGCTAGATTCAATCAATTCAGCTAATTTAAGTGTAGCCTAAAATTAAAAGCAAGTGTCGTCTAAATCCATAATAGGACAAAACACCAAAGAACTATATAATGTTCAGTATCTTCGACTTATAGTGATAGTTGCATAACAGTACAACGCAAAACAGTAGGATCAAGTTGGGCATATCCCTTTACGAATTTCAAACCATTAAAATAAGAAATTTCAGCTATTTTAAGTAAAATAATGAAATTGCTATGATTTCCTGCCACTAAATCATAAGAGGTAAAGAATTTAATTTTATATCTCAATCATATTTGTAAAAGGAACATATTTATTTGTAGTGAAAGGAAAGCAAGCTGGTGTCAACCGAATGACGTTACACCAAACCTAGTTAAAATTTGAATTATAAACTGAAACAGTTCACTAAAACCCTTACCACAACACTAAGGACCACCACACACGTAAGGAGTACTTCTCAAATAAATTGTTATGAAGGCATGGAAATTTACAAAAACAAAACTCACTTAATGAATTCAGATTTAGGACCACTAAATTCCAGCCTTTATCCTTTGTTACATCATGTTTAATCATTTATAGTTGTAATTTTAACCATGTGCAATGAACCGCTTCATTGTAATCTAGGATTTATTAACTCACGTCATTCGGCTCATTTACCTTTAGGCTATTTATAGTCCTGTGCAATGAAGCGGCTCATTAAATTTTACGATTTTAAATTTACATTTTGCATAATTTATTTTCCTTATAAGGTTAGTTTTTCACTTAGCTTGTTAGTTCAGTCTTGCTGCTGATGATGATAGCTTGGCTATCGAAACGTGCGTTAGTGTTGTGGTAAGGGTTCTAGTGAACTGTTTCAGTGTTCCAGTGCCACAGTTTTAGAGTATCCGTTTATTGAATTATAAAGATTGTTAAAAGCTTTTTTTTCTCCTAAAACAGCGAAATTTCAATGAACATTTCTTGAAAATCATTTATTTGGCTTTCTAAAATTACGTAAAACTTCGGAAAATAAAAAAAAAATCAAATACATTCTACGTTATATTGGAATAAAAAAAGGATTTTTGGTACATCATATTCTATCCAAATGCCGGAGAAAATAATTTCGAAATTTGATTCTTTGTTCAAAATTCAAATCGAAAATAGAAACCTCTACTCTTGTACATGACTAATAGAATAATTATCAATCAAAACTGAATGATTTAGCAAATAAATGCAACAACACTCCAAACATTATCTGAAAAAGTTTAATAACATATTGATTTTATCAGTTGAACTCGAGTATAGAGAATTTAAGTAACCTCTTTAAATTTATATCTAACAATAGAATGAAATATCCCGTGAAGCCATTTTTAAAAACGATATATCCACAAAAAGGAAGGGACACTAAAGAGACCGACGGACAATAAAATTAATTCGACTTCAAAACAAGTTCCGAACAAAAAAATAGGGTAAAAGATGCGCACCAGATGTAGGCAGGGAAGAGGAGAATGTTATCAGAAATGCCAACTGTTACAGATATTAAAATTCTTGACGTTATACATGTGGTAAACATCGACGCCCAAAATAGAAAGTAATAAAAAATGGGGAAGAAGCAAAGGGACGCTTTTAGATTTTGAAAGTAGGTCTCTAAATAGTGAAATGATTGATTCTGCTTTTAATAAGCTGAGAATTTAAATATTAGGTCTAGAGTGTGGAAGGAATCTCAATTCTTCGTTATTGTAAAAATACAAAAATTAGGAAAAACTTTTTTGACGTTGCTCTTTAGTTCATTCCAAACATTCTCAATTACATTAATATCAGGTGTCATGTCTAAAACTTTAGGGCTGTTATAGAGGAGCCATTCCTTCATTACACTAATGAAATCGAAACTTGTGTCAAGAAAAACGAAAGAGATAAGACGATAATCAGAGCAACGGCGATATACGCATCCGAAACGTGGGTATTAAATAAGGCTGAAGAAGAAAAATTAAAACGGTGGGAAAGAAAAATACTAAGAGCAATATATGGAGGAATAAATACGGTAGAGGGATGGAGGAGAAGAACGAACAAAGAATTAGGAGCACTATACAATGGACCAAAAATAACAACAGTTGTAAAAGCACAACGAATAAGATGTGCATAGATTGGGGAACGACAGAATGACCAAATTGATACTGAATAAAAGACCAGTAGGAAAAAAAAAGGAAAGGAAGACCACGGAAAAGATGGCTTGACAGGGTTTTAGAGGACTTACAAAAAATTTACATTGTGAATTGGAGAGACCGGGCAAGAGATAGGGAGAGTTGGAGAAGGGTTGTGGGAATAGCCAACGAAAATCTGTAAAGGAAATTATTAGAATTAATATTATATTATTTTAGTGTAATTAAGAATGTAACTTCTTTTCGCCCAGGGCCTACAAGGCCTGTTGAGCATTATAATATACAGGGTGTTTATTAAACATACGCCAAAAATTCAAGGGGTTATTCCATGAACTATTCTAAGAATATTTTGTCCTTTAATGATTTTTGAAAAGCCCCTTTGTTTTGATGATACAGGGCGAGAAAAATTTTCGACAAAACCAACATTTATTTTATTATCAAAAATTACATTTAAAGTTTCTTAATCCACAAGAACTGTTGAAAATGACTACCTCTAGCTAGGATGCAAGAATCCAATCTTCTCATTGACTGCCGAAGTCTTTCAAAAACACCAGGGTCGTTTCTTATTGAGTTACACCCAGCAATTATCCGATTTATTAAATCATCCACATTTTCCACTGGAGTAGAATAAACTAATGACTTTAGATGGCCCCATGGGAAATAATCCAGGGGGTTTAAGTCCGGGGATCGAGCAGGCTGTAAGTGAGGTCCACCTCGACCAATCCTACGATCTCCGTATGTTGCTGTTCAAAACTCACGAGTAACCACACTAAAATGCGCTGGTGCATCATCGAGCATAAACCACATTGCATTTCTTGATGCCAATGGTACATCCTCCAGAAACAGAGATAGCGTTTGTTCCAAAAAGTTTCGATACACCTCTCCGGTAAGTCTTCCTGGTAGAAAGACCGGTCCAATTAGCCAGCCACCCACAATTCCTAACCAAACGTTCAACGAGAACTGATGTTGAAAACGATCTTCAAGTACTTCATGTGGATTTTCTTCAGCACACACATGGTTATTGTGAAAATTCCTTATTGCATTTCTTGAGAAATTCGCTTCATCGGTAAAAAGAATCAGTGTCAGTAGTTGAGGGATTTGAATCAATGTGTGCAAAAGCCACTGATAGAATGCAATCCGTGGAGCAAAATCAGCAAGAAGAAGTGCCTGAACGCGTTGTATGTGGTATGGATACCATACTCCGTAAGACTTTTCCAAACAGTCCCATTACTTACATTCAAAGTATTTGCAATTTTTCGAATAGAAGTACCTGGATCTTCCTCTATCATGTCCAGCACATTCTGTTCTAATTCTACCGTTCTTACTGTCATTGGCCTTCCTGGTCCTCCACTTCGTTTCAATGTGCCTGTTTCATGAAGACGTTGACGAATACTTTGGAAGGTTTTTCTATCAGGAACGTTACGGTCAGGAAATCGTTCAATGTACAACCGTCTAGCTTTTAATGAATTGCCATCAGCAAGTCCATAAATGAAATGCATGTCAGTCATCTCAGCATGATAGAGGACTTCACTAACAAAAGTTTAAGTATTAAAAGAAAATATACGTCAATCAGTCTCAACAAATTTGACACATACAAAATGATCAATCACGAAACGTATTCAAATGAAATCCACGTTTTAACTGAGTTACTTTTCTATGTCTGCACTTGCCTATTGTTAGTGGGTAAAACAGCCGTTCTTTGTAATCGGAATGTTGTTAAAAGATAACAACGCTTTTTTACAATTTTTTTATACTCGGTCAGTCCAGTGTTGTACGCCATATTTTTATTTCGGCTACATTAATGATTTCAAAAATATCAAAATTGGTTTTGTCGAAAATCTTTCTCGCCCTGTATCTTCGAAACAAAGGGGTTTTTCAAAAATCATAAAAGTACAAAATATTCTTCGAATAGTTCATGGAATAACCCCTTGAATTTTTGCCGCATGTTTAATAAACACTCTGTATATTCCTTTACTACAGCTGTCTTATGTTTCGGATCGCTGTGTTGATAGAAAATGAATGTATTAGAAATGCCTAGTTTTCTGGCGTTTTCTTTCACATTTTGTTTTAAAATGTTCAGAATATTACCAACACCCACCGCCGACATGCATTCCCAGATCATTACCGAATCTGCATGTTTTGTAGTTGGAGCTATGTTTTAATATCTATTTTTGTTTCATCAACAAAAATATTTATGGCTCTGATGGTAAGGAATATGTACGGAGACAACCAAATACATTTACAGGCTAAAAATTCGAATCAAAGTGGACGATTTTCACTGTGAACGACTGTATATGCATATTGATTAATTTATTTTTAATGATTCCAGTAGTATGTTGTAGTAGAATTGTTGAATAGTTTAATTTAAATGTACATAGAAAAACCGTCTATACATATTGTATTTCCTATTGGTATATGCATATTGATTAATTTATTTTTAATAATTCCAGTAGTATGTAGTAGTAGAATTGTTGAATAGTTTAATTTAAATGTACATAGAAAAACCGTCTATACATATTGTATTTCCTATTGGTATAAAGCACAAAAACACCACGTTACAATATAAAAAAATTAAAATACAAATGAATAAAATTAAAACTTACCTAATGTGAATACGTCAGTGATATGAAAAAACGTCGATTGTTAAACACAGTGGTAATCTGAAACAATGAAAAACAGATATGGGTAAAATAACGCACACATATACTTTAGCAAGTACATAAATTACGTCGGAACGTGTGTATAAATAAATTATGAATTCTTGAATCTGTATGCATGAGTTGACGGTTCATCAACGCCTAAACGAGAATCCATATACATACAATATACTGTCGTTTGAATTCGTTACTATAGAAATGCAGATGTGACAAACTAAACATCCACATGTTAGATAAAAAAAATTTACTGGAAAACAGGATCCGACAATATTTAATACAAAAAAGAACCATAGAGAGCCGTATTCATGACATCATGCCTACTTGACAAATTTCGTTCCATTTACAAAACGCGGGTACATAAAACAGCGTTGCCTCGTGTTTTACATGCAAGCTTGTGTGTATTTCTCTACAGTGTATGCACGAGCGAAATCCGCGATCATTGTACGTATATTTTGTACAAATACGATGATAAAAGTTCTAGCGTGTATATGTTTATCTCGCTATAAATAACGGTTAGAACTCGGCGGAATAAATTGTGAAATATGCAGTGTTACCGTACTGACGAAGTTCTGGATTATTGATCCGCCTACGATGTGGAAAAAAATCGGAAATTACGTATGCTACGTTTGCTCGTGCACCGCTGACATCTAGCCGTGAGAAGAGCAAGTCCGTGATGGCGTTTTAACAGATGTCGCTGAGAACATAATTGGATTTCGTATTGAAAATGAAACACTTCGTATTAGGATTTCTGTAAATTTCGAAGATCAAAAGTAAAATGCACAATATTGGCTATTATCAATGCAATTAATTACAACACTGGATGTATACTGGGTGATTCATTTATCATAGGACGACTGAATAGCTCAGAAACCATTTACCCTACCGCTCGTAAGTATTTGGGCCCCACAAATTTCAGGGTTAATCATTAAATATTTAAATGGAAATATTAAAATATGAATTTGGTATTTTAACAATTAAAGTTATTTGACTTAAATTTTAGATTCGTATACTTTGAATGATTGCGTCGCATAATCGGGGCATTCTTGCAATTAATTTTAACAATGTTTCCGGAATTATTCCAGCCAATGCTGCATGCAGTTTGTTCTACATGTCATCTGCTGAAGTTGGAACAGTTTTTCTTACTTCCCGATCGAGTTCTTCCCGTAATAACTCGATGGGGTTCAAGTCCGGGCTTTGGGGTGACCATTTCATGATTCTTAGTGTCTCTTCCTCTTCCAACTGTTCTAAATATGCCTGAATAATTTAGAAGTGTGTTTTGGGTCATTATTTTGTTGAAATACAAAATTCTGACCCAGAATTCTTACACCAGAGGGTATTGCATTTTCTTCTATGATGCGTTTGTATTAGTCTTTTCCCATTATGCCTTAAATTTTTACGAGATCACCCACGGATGTACCGGCAAAACAACCCCAAATCATTACCGAACCATCGCTGTGTTTGACATTAGAGACTGTGCATTGTTCTAGTGCACATTCACCTACAGATCTTCTTACAAACACTCGTCTTCGCGAACCGAAAATCTCGGGCAACGCAAGGGCTTTCGTACGTTTGCACTGAATTTGTCTCTGCCTGATCTCAAATAAGACATGACAATGCATTGCAGGAGATGACAGAGACGACTACGGAAACATTACGACGCTAAACAGAGACGGAAACGGTGAAGGTCAACAAAGATGGAGCTGCGCAACCAAGTTGAAATGTCGATGAGTTTCCACGTTCGGGAAATCGTCAACAATGCCGCATATTTGTAGCTGTACTTGAAGTACGCAAGAGAACGGGACATGGAGATGGTGGGGAAAACGAACGTTTTTGTAAATGTAGATGGCGCAGGCATCTACATATAAAGGATAGCGCGATGCCTACATTTGTTCTTGTTTTCGACCGATTTCCTGATGCAATCGAGGTAACTGCTTGCATATAAGTTGCATGCATGCATATTGAGGAGAATTTTATGAGATGTATGCTGCATATTGGTCCGATATTAGAACATACCGATGCATTCGAGTAGAAAACTATGCGGAAAGACAATGCCGAAGTGTGCTAGCTGCGACGGCATTTCCAATTGGTTATGATTCTTGTCTAAAAAGCAGTTACAAGTATTGGGAAAATATATGACATGCTTTACTATGAAGAGTTGGTCACCTACACATACAGAAACGGTTTCATGAAAATATTTTTATTTCAAAATTGTAAAAATGTATAATACGAGAAAATTATTTTCTTGAAATTTTACTTGTATTAAATATTTTCTTGGAGTTAGAAAATCAAGAAAATCCAAAACGGAAAAATGTTTCTTTCAAGAAAATCTTTTAATTTGAAGTTAAGAACATATTCATATTAAAGGTAGGAATTAAAAAACGGTCCAGGTCTCACAAAGTTCTATTAAGAAATTAGGCGACCGGTTTCGTGTTCAAAAAAACACATCACCGGGCCAGCTACAAGGATATCCAATAAAAGGAAAATTACAATAATGGAAAAAAAACTTAAAGTTAATAATTAAAATTAAGAGCAAGTGAATGAACTAATGAAATTTTTTTTTTATGTTACAGAATAATTAAATTATTTCTTTAATAATGTAGTTAAATAGGGATTATTTTTATGTAGTTTAATAATTAATGAGTTAATATTTAAGTTTATTTATCCCTTTTATTATTATTATTGGCAGAATGGCGTATATAAGAATTCAGACCGGATCTTATGCTTTGTCATTGTTAAACGTATATGCTCCCACCGAATGTGCCGGCATAGAAGAGAAGGATGAATTCTATGTGAAGTTGGAAGAGGAGATTGCAAGAATACCGAAAGAAGATGCGATAATATTACTGGGGGATTTTAATGCGCAAGTAGGAAAAGAGAAGCACATAGAACAAGTAGCCGGGAAATATACAATTCACAACAAAACAAACGATAATGGACAGAGATTATGTGAAACTGCGCTTAGAAACAATATGATAATAAGCAGTACAAAATTTGTACACCCAAAAGAATACAAGGTAACTTGGAGTAGTCCGGATGGAAAGAATCAGAGTCAAATTGATCATGTCTTAGCTACCAAAAGACGACAATCATCAATAACGGACGTTAGGACTTATCGACGAACATGTGCGGATACGGATCACTATACGGTAGTTGCAAAATTAAAATTAAAAACTAGAAGGAATATAAGGAAGCAACTACCAAGAAGTAAATGGGACATATGGAAAATAAATAACGAAAAAGTAAAAAAGAAATATGAAGATGAGACAAATAGATTGACAATGGAACAAAAAAATGAAGAAGAAGAAGATATAGAGGCAAGATGGTGTAAGGTAAAGGAGATAATGAATCAAGCAGCCGACAAAATCATCGGGAAGGAGGATAAGAGGAATAAAAAGGAATGGTATGATGAAAAGCGAGATTAAAATGGATTAGTACGAATAAAAGAGAAGACAAAGAGAAGTATGAGAAGATAAGAAAAGAATGTAAAAAAATAATAAGAACAAGCGAACGAGAATGGATAACAAAAGCAATAGAAGAAATCGAAGATGACAACAAAAATAGAAATAGTAGAAAATTTTATCGAAAGGTTAAGGAACAAAAAAGAGGATATAAACCTAAAATAAGGGGAATAAAAACCAAAGAAGGAAAAATAGTAGAAAATGAACAAATCAAGGAGGTTTGGATGAGACACTTCAAAGAATTATTAAATGACGGTCAACAACAAGAAAATTCAACAACAGAGAAAGAAGAAGGAGGAAAAGGGGAAGGAAGAAAGGAAATAGATGTCAAGGAACCAACCTTAGAAGAAGTGACTGAAATTATAAACAAAACCAAGAACGCAAAAACACCTGGAAAGGATGGGATAAACATGGAATTGTTGAAATATGGAGGCGAACAATTGAAAAAACAAATATACGCATTGATATTAAATATATGGAAAGAGGAGAGAATGCCGAATGACTGGAAAATAGGCCAAATAATAAAGGTAGATAAGAAAGGAAGTCAGCTTGAATGTAATAACTATAGGGGAATTACATTACTACCAACCGCCTACAAGGTTTTGTCTACGTTAATACAGAGAAGAATAAGAGAAGTAACGGATAATAAAATAGGAGAATATCAATGCGGGTTTACGAAGGGGAAATCGACAATTGATGCAATACACAAATTGTAGAAAAAACTTATCAACACAATATAAACCTCGAACTGCTTTTCGTAGATTTTCAGCAAGCGTTTGATTCTCTAAATAGAAATATGATTATGTTAGCGATGAAGGAGTTAGAAGTACCAACAAAACTTCTTAGTTTTGTAGTACTAGTACTGGAGTACATCACCAGAAGAGTCAATAAGGGTACAATAAGAAGAAGAGGGGGACAATTAGTGGCGTACGCTGATGACGTAGTAATCGTGGCAAATGAGAACAAGACAAAAATAATGAGAATAGGAAAAGAGCTGAGCAACCGAAAAATTAGAGTGGGGAAGTATACCTTTGAGGAAATAGACAAGTTCAAATATTTGGGAATCACCATTACAAATGATGGTAATAGAGAAATGGAAATAAAGGAGAAAACAATGGCAGACAACAAAGCTCTACATATAAATAAACACCTACTAAGAAGCAAAAATCTTTCAAAGAATACAAAGATAAAAATTTATAGAACAACCATAAGACCAGTGATAATGTACGCAGCGGAAACACTGACAATGACAAAAAGGGATGAAGAAAATTTAAGAGTCGCGGAGAGAAGAATACTGAGATCAATACTTGGACCAGTGAGAATGAAAAATTTGGAATATAGGATAAGAACAAATGAGGAAGTAGCGAAAAAGTGTGGAGAAGATATAGTTAAGAAGATAAAACAGCAAAGTGGCTGGGGCATATGTGGAGAGCGGGAAAAGACAAGATATTAAATATAATGACAAATTGGGAGCCATCGGGAAAAAGAAGGAGGGGCAGACCTAGATCTAGCTGGATGAGTGAAGTGAGGGAAGACTTGAAGAGGATAAGGATCGATAAGGCAAAAGAAAAAGCTAAAGATAGAACGGAATGGAGAAGGATATGCCAAAGAGTGGAATAGGAAGGAACAGGGACTGACCCTCCCCTTAATGAGTGATCTAGAAATCTTCATCTAAAACGGCAAAATCCCCAGGAGGGGTGTCTAAGTCATTCATTATTATTATTTATTATATATTAAAAAAAAACTATAGTTAAGTTAGTACATGTGGTAAATAGTAGTAAAAAGAAAAAAAAAATATTACATGAACCGGTATCTTTGGAAAATGCTTATGAAACGTATGCGTAAGTATGGTGTCTGTATTCCGCTTCCGTAGCTACTATCTAGGACGGCATAACTATACCTACTGGCACTAGGTGGCGCCAGGAAATATTTCAGTTTCTGTTTTTAAAGATTAGTGGCATAAACTACGAGATGTAACAGCAATGTGGACAGGAGCAAAAAGCGTTAGTGCTTTTTTCTTCTCGCATTGTTTTTGCCGGCAGCGATTCCATCAATACCAAGAGCTATTTATTAGCATTTTCTTGGCTATTGTATCTAGACACTTTTCATGTATGCTTCCACATTAAGTTCACTTTCATTTGAACCTTATTCTGTAGATAAGCCTCTACCTTAGCATTTTTAAAATCACAAACAATGTGAATAATTTACTGTGTCCGAATCTCAAACTATTACGTATTGTATATTAAGATATTTTTTTTGCTGACAGTTGTGAAGCGGATGACGTCCACCATTGTGCTTTGCTATTGATAAACAAGAACGCATTTCAATGATCAGACTCTCACTAACTCTCATCGAGTAGAAATGGTGTACGCAACTTCAGCTAATACATCTTCATGGTCATATTAGATTTTCATAGTGTTTAAGTGCAAGTTGTTGTACCATTTTTAAAATACAAATATTAGAGTCTATTGCGGTCGTTGTTCTTTATATCTAACATTGAAGAATCCAGTGCTCCAGTTTACATCCATGCACATACTATATTATGTTATCTGCCTAAAAGATTTATAAATAAAAATCCAATTACAGGATAAAATACAAATAATCAAAATAAAGTGCAATATACAGAAATTATACAAGCAAAAATAATATATAAAGAAAAACATTTGGTAAAGATAATATCTAATCTAAAAACAAACAAAACGACACCGTGGAAAAGGAAAAAAGAACTCATGAATGACAGAAAGGGTCACTATATAAGGGGTTAGCATTTCTGGACATATGTGTCAATGATGCTTTTAATAAAATGTTGGTAGGTGAGAAAGGTATCTGTAGATCTACGATTGTATTGGGGTACGATAAAATGAACGTGAGAAAGCAAGGCAGGTAAATCAACATGATGATTCATTAATTTTACAAGAAATTTCTGGCTGCTGCATCTCTACGATGTGATAGCGAGTTGAAATCATGTCTGTAAAGTAAATTGGTATAATCCGTATCCCGAGGAGGATAAATGCCATCAGACTTACATATATGAAAGATATTTAAGAGACCTCTTTTAGATTCGCTCAATTGACAGCTGATGGTAGTGGTAATATGGGTACCAAACAATTGATGCATATTCCAGTTTGGAGCGGACGAGTGAGTAGTAGATAGACTTTAACGCGCAGCTGTTGTAAAAATTCTTCCAGGTTTTGAACAAAAATCCGAGCGATCTAGATGCTGCAGAGGTCATAGCATCAATATCTAGAGAAAACGATAGCAGGGAATCAAATAAAACTTCAAGATCATTAAAAACGCCCATTCTTAGGATGGAAGTACGGGAGACGTTATAATGAAATAATTGCGGGTCGGATGACCGGGTAAAGGTAAGTACAGCACATTTATTAATGTTTAAATGAGTTTTGTTAGTAGAGCACCTATCGTCAATGACAACAATATTTCTCCGTAAATTTAATGAATCAGGAAAGGACCTAATGGTACTGCAAATTTTTAGATCGCCTGCGTAAGCAAGCGTATTACAATTCAAAGAGAGTAGATCATTTATGTAAATGTTGAAGAGGAGCGGACCTAAGTTGGAGCCCTGAGGTACGCCGCTGGAAGCAATGAATGTTTGTGAGAAAAATCGGTTATAATGGACATAGCATGACCGGTCATGAAGGTAGGATTGAATTAGAGTAATAACGCTAGGAGAAAAACCAATAGGATATAGTTTATCTCTTAAAATGCAATGATCTATCGTATCGAATGCTTTACTAAAATCCATGTAGATTACATTTATTTGTCGGCGATTGTCAAGACCTTCACTGATGTATTGCGTGACCCTAACTAAATTAGTAACAGTTGACCGTCCACTAACAAAGCCACGCTGATGAATAGAGAGATATGGTTTGACGCAGTTATACAGCCTATCATAAAGAAGTTGCTAAAAAATTTTAGCACAATTAGGGAGAATACTAATTGGTCTGTAGTTAAGAATATCTCTCTTATCGCCTTTTTTTGAAAACCGCTGTTATCCTACTGATTTTCAAATAAGATGGAAAAGTAGATGTGGCCAGATTGAAAATAAAACAAAGACGTTATAAATAATATACATTTCAAGAATTTTAAGTAAATTAATGCTTTATTTTAAGAAAATGAAACTATTGATTTATGAACAATACCTAAATGCTTTCTGGAATTAAGAAAACTATTTACTATGTTTAAAAAAATACTGTTTTGAATTATAACGGTCATTTATTTAACTAAGAATTGCTTTCTTCAAATTTTCTGCAAGATATTCTTGAATCAACAGTTAACAAACGTCTTAAACAAAGAAATACAATTATTTCATTATGTACAAGCATATACTTCTCTTAAGGGGAGAAAAAAAACGCTAAGAAAATATTTCTTTTGATTTAAAGCAGTAATTGTCATGAATTGAGGCGGACAGTCTTGATACAAGTAAACGTTTCTCTGCGTGTATTCCATTCAAAAATATTCCTTAAATAACGCTGTGAACATAAAAAAATATCTCATTTTTTTGTACTGGCTATAAATAACATGCCCTACATCAAAATAAAACTAAAGCAGGTCTAACCCGGCAGCGAACGGGTGGGGTCTCTCAGTCTACATAAAAGCGAAATAACCGTATATTTTTTTAAAAAACAAATCTAGCGTTTTCAGCTTCTGGGTACCTTTCTAGCATGTTTTTCTACATCTATTACCATAGATAGTTGAATCCTAAGATGTTCCGTTTAAGAAAAAAAAGTTGGTTTGTCCAGAGAGACCCCACCCGTTCGTATATGTAACTTTAGCATGTTGATACAAGGTTGTGTTTATTTGCGTAAAGAGGTATTCGGGTGTTTTCCTGGTAACACATATGTATATATTTCTAGGGTTCACCTTGATTCCTACCACAGAATTTAACATATATTGAAAACAGAAAATCCAAGTTTGCGTTCAATCAACACATGATAGCCGTTTCGTACGTACCGAAAGAAATCTAAGAACGTCTTAGTCGTATCGTCCATGCACCAACACAGGGCCGTGCCGTATAGATGCGCGAAGTGTGCGTTGCACACAGGCGGCCAATGTAAAGCGCGGCATCGGTGATAAGTAATCAACAAGGAAAACGAGCCGTTAGGGGGCAGGAATTGAGTAAGCAGAAATCAAAACAGTCTGAGGGATATAAATAATAATAACTGTTTAGTCTTAAGGAATCTAGCTACTTTTCGGTGTATATTACTTTTTATATTATTCAATTTCTTCGTCAGTTAATCATTATCATTAGAAATAAACGAATTCGAGCTTGGAGAGTAGAGTTATATCGTGAATAATATCTGACACGTAGAAGAACATGAACTGTATCTTAATTTTAAAATAAACAAACTAACCGATGTTTAATCCGAGTTCCTTCAGAAAATGGTGTATATTGTATATTACAAATTCCGTAATGTTGTTTTAATCATCTTTTTGTTGTATGTACTTATGTCTTGCAATATAAAGTGAAGTTTCTTTTTCAAGTTACATTCTAAAGTGAATCACCAATGGTTTTTATAACATAATACCTACGCTTTTATTAATAAAAAAAAAAAGGAAGGGAGGGGCGGTGGCAAAATATTTTCGCATACAGGCGGCCAAGTTGTTTGGAACGGCATTGCACCAACATTATAAAATCAATGACAGTACAGGCGAAGCTAAGAAACCAGATATAGTAACTTTCTATAACCACACTAAAAGTGGTGCAGGCGCGGTAGATAGAATGGCTTTCTCATATAACACTGCCAGAAATACTCGCTGCTGTTTTATGGAATCCTTAACGTTGGGGCCATAAATGCTGCAATTATATACAGCGTCAATCAGCCAGGTGGCGAGTTTGGTAAAAGTTAGAGACTTTTTCTAAAGTGCCTAGGCATTGAATTAGTCCAAGATAACATGCGAAGGCGAGCATATGCATTCAAATTGCCACAGGACGTTCGACAATCAGTAGTACGTTTGGTAGGAATTACCCCAGCAGAAGATACCTCTTGTCCCCCTCCCAACAAAAGAGGATGGTGCAAGTATTGCAAAAGGACCAAAACACGCTATCACTGCAAAATCTACGAATCACGGCTTTGCATGAACCATATTACTGCATGTTGCGGTGATTGCCTAGAGCATGTACGTGTTTTTCTTTTATATATTTACTTTGCCCATGGTATTACATAGAAGCACTGAATAAAGGTTTAAATAGCCCTTAATAAAAATAACTGATGAAACTTTGAAAACGACCAAATTTTAAAAATGACCCCACCCGCCCGGCGGTGTGATTTTGGACCCCCGTCTACGGGAGGGCTTATACTCCCTCAAAATCAAATACTTCTAATTAGTTGTTTACATCTTAGTATCGAGCTAAACGACTCCGCCAAACTATTCCAGGATTGAATTGCCCTGGCCAGACGTAAAACATCTGATTCCCCTTCGCCATATAAGCGTACTTACATAGTGTTCACACGTAGTTAGTACATCCAGAATGAAACGGAGATGGAAGCGGTAGTAGCAAATTGCGAGTTAAGTTGTTTAATAAAGGAAACGATTATGCTGTTTGTGTAATTAATAGATACTGTGGTCCCGAACGCGGGAGAGCCAACATATGATTACGAAACGAGGAACGAACGTTGAGACACCAACATCGCAGCGCGTAATGTTTGCAGCATAAACACACGATGCATAAGTAGCAGAAATTGCAATAGATCGCTCCGGAAAAGTAAATATTATGACATCGTTCGTTGAAATATTTTATACTGACAGACGGTTTTGAGAGCATCGAAGCCTTTTCCGCATCTAAACGGGTTTTAAAAGTAAATTTGCAGAATGTATAACGTTTGTTTATTAAACAAATTATCGTTGAGAAATGTCTGAGTCTAGGAGTGAGGATTCACTGAAATTCTTGTTAGAATTTAGGGAATTCGTGGTGTAACAATATGCTCAAGTCGTAATTTCATGATTATTGAGTTATTAATAGACTCTTTTTTATGCTTAAGGATCTTTATTGTAGGCAGTTAACGACAAACATGTTAAATATTAATCGTGCTACTGTTCTCAAAATTACTGAAAATAATTTGCATGCTAAGAATGAAAAGAAAGTACCAATAGACTGGCAGATATATAAAAAAAGGAGATAGCAAAGAATGTTCAAACTTTAGGGGAATAATCTTAGGAAGCACGTATGTCATAATACTAGAATCCAGATTAGAGGAAAGATTAAATAATACTCTGGAAGAAAGCCAATTCAGAAGAGAAAGGGGAAACAACGACCAGATACAGGGTTATCCAAAAAGATAACTCATATGGTACTACATAATTTTCTAATTTTCTATTGTTGTTTCTATTAAAGTGGGAGGGCAGATACACGCTTGCTTTATCGACATGGAGAAGGCGTTCGATCAAATAAGAAGAGATGACATCTGGCAAATTTTAAAAGATAGAAAAGTCGAGAAAGACCTTATACAAAATGTACAAAGTCTCACAGACTTTTGAGAGTAAAATAGGACTGAAGCAGGGGTGTGTTTTGAGCCCACTATTTTTTAATCTAATATTAGACGATGTAGTCAAGAAATGTAGACACAGAATGAGTACTTATAATGTTGGATAATGGAATCTCAAAAACATACGTCTAACGAAATTGTGCTACGCTGATGACTTGGTAATTCTGGGAGAAACAAAGAAACAACTGCAGGAAATTATAGACATTTTAAATGAAGCACTGAAACCGAAAAATATGTCAATAAGTAAGGAAAAATCTAAAGCGATAATTGGAAAACGGAAAGAAAAACACTATAAAAATAGATGGTGACCAAGTAAAACAAGTAGAAAAGCTTAAATATCTGGGAGTCATAATAAATGAAGACGGAAAATTAGAAGATGAATTAAACAAAAGATTAGGAAAAACTGGTAAACTGTATAATAGTATAAAGAGCAATTTTTTAAGTAAGAAAGAAGTCCCTAAAGAACTAAAATCAGAAATAGTGAAAAGAATTGTAAAACGCACTCTAACGTATGCCTGTAACTCATGGACAACTACACAAAGACAAATAAGTAGACTGACAAGTATGGAAATGAGATTCTTGAGAAGAATAGAAAGAAAAACACGAAGAGACCGTCTCGGTGGTCGAATAGTTAGCATGCTTGCCTTTCGATCCGAAATGCGTGGGTTCATAGCCCGGTCGAGACGGTTGTTTTTTAATCACAGATAAAAATCGAAGTATGCTTTCTTCTCGGATAAGGAAGTAAAATCGTAGGTTCCGTATCAATACGATGTTTGGCACGTTAAAAATTCCTACTAAACGTTGGAACACCTCTGGGCTCAGCAAAATTCTAGTGGGGTCGGCTAATGATGACAGCAATCGATGCCTAGAAGTGCGAGGTGTATTCCGTAACTCGACGCTTCGCCCAATACAGCAACAACGAAGAGACAAAATCAGAAATCAAATTTTCCGGGAAAAGCTAAATATAGTCCGTGTCGAGACAACCGTAGAGCCAGGACAACTTAGATGAATGGGACACGAGAAGAAATGAAGATAAGGTAGTAAGATAGATACACGAAGCGAGAGAAGTAAGAAAAAGAAGAAAGGTAGATCGCGTAAAACGTGGATGGAAAAAGTGAGAATAGCAGGCCAGATGGGAAGATACAAAAGTTCTGACAAGAGAAAGAAAGAAGTGGAAGGAAATCTGGAAGAAACTGCCAGAAAACTTAACTCCAACATAACTTGACACCGAAAGGTACAAGAGATCCAGGATTAAGTAAGTAAGTGGTTTGCATGCTGTAATCCAACTCTTGGCCGCTGGGGCGTATCAACTAATGGAAATGTATACGAGAGAATGAAAGCTGTATGTAAAATAAAAAAAAGCAAAATAAAAATAAAACTGTTTGGGCATTTACAAATATTACATAGTAACATTTTGATCAATTATTTATTTGTAAAAAATTCATTCAGAATCAGCTCTACAGTTATATATGATGATCATTCCAACTGAAACTGAGAAAAGAACGATTAGAGTTGTGAGTTGTGAGAGATGGTTGGGTGTGGTGACCATAGAAGGACACAAGTGTGAGTCCTTTTCGATGAAGAATACCCTAATAGGGAACCAATTACTCAACAACTGCACAGAGCAAATGAGCGATGGTGCCGCAACAATGCGTTCGGTAAGCGGTTCTGTCGAACGATCTTTTTGAAAATATAAACACGTTTTTACACCATGGCGAACGGCAAACACGAGACAACTGTGGAAACCACTTGACTTATTACTGGGTCACTAAAAGCCATTGAAATGTTTTTTTTTCCATAAACATTTTGTACATTTAATGTTCATTTTATTATTTTTTGATTTTGGGATGTATAAAACAACTCTAAGTTAAAATTCATCTACTTATTCAATGTTTTTAATTTCGCAAAATATTAGAAAACGTGGGGAAATATAACAAGTGTCATCGCTTTGGATTTAGGTTTTTTTTCCAGAGCAGGCTATAGTACTTTTGAAATAATATAAAACACTAAGGCTGCACACATTATATCTAAATATAAAACGCAAAATTATGCCGATTCTTAGTTAGATAAGTTTTAATTTAATTTCCTTTTGTGATCAAATCTCAAATTAAATATGGTTAAGCACAATATGCTTTCCAAATGAAATATTTGAAAGTTATACTGAAAGGTATTAACGCAAGAAAAGGACGACCGATACCCAAATTTTTGCTACCTGAATGATCCTACCGTAAAACTTTGCTTCGTTTCAACTAGAAAACTACCCGAAGTTTTCGATGAATACGGATTACGAGTCGCGAATAAATCCAATAATTCTATAAAAGATCTTCGGAGAGACGCCAGAGATAAAGTTCAGGTAGATAGGGTGAGTTAGATTTGATGAAATTCGTTTTAGAGATTGTAGTAGATTAGTCGAACTTAAGAAATCTTTTATAATTGAATTCAGATGAGGTAGAAGTTTTATTTTATCTGGTATATTTCAAAATAATCTGATTTTTTGTGTAACAAAAACACAATCAATATAATACCAGATCCAAATTTAATTTCTACATATGTACTTCCTTATTGTATAAGTTTAATAGAAAGGTGTCCCCGAATTCTAGGATTACATCTCATTAACGCTTTGCCTCGTGACCTGAAATCAATTTCAAATATAACATGTTTTAAGCGGAGTATTAAAGCCTTTCTTGTGCATCACTGTATATATTCATTAAACGAATTTTGCGAATTGGGTCGCACTTGTGACAATTGTCTATATTCTTTTGAATTTATGACAAATATACTTCTTCTTCTTATTATTATTATTATTATACGGAGAAAGAAACGCCAAGAAAATATTTCTTTTGATTTAAAACAGTTATTGTATTGCGGATAATTGAAACAGTAATCGTTTTGAATTGAGGCGGATAGCCTTGATACAAATAAACGTTTCTCTGCGTGTATAAAATATAATTGAACGATGTTCAAAGAATAAAATAAATATTTATTATTTCAAACATGAATACTCTTCCTTACTTCCCATTCAGTAGATCCTACTTATTGTTTTCATCCCCAAATGTTACTATTATTACATATATCAACGATTCTACGCCCAGCAAATTCCTCTCAACATTATTTCCAACGTAGTTGAAAAATATGCCGCTTTCCCGATAACGTTTTCATATAGATTTTATGGCGCATCATTCTTCTCCGATTATAGGCGCGAGGAAGGAATCGATTATTTGTTCGTTGAAGAGGTACGCGTTATCGCGAACGAACACAAATAATAGAGATAAAGATTCCTAAGTTCGTTATTGAAACGACCCCTCGCTTACGGCCAGGCTCTCCCGAGTGACATCATACGATTGTCGTCCCATCAATGATAGACAGACACATTTTTTTTTTATTCTGCTTCGGCAGTCTCAAGTTGCCGTTGCTCGACATTAACACTCGATCCCAAGTGATGATTTTCGAATTCGGAACGTAAATTATGACGCGATCGTATCGTACACTGTTAAATTTGTAAGGATGGAAGATATGTCATTGATCCTAATATAATAATAGCATTTCGACGTAAAAAAACACTCTGTCGTATTTTTACCTCCGAAATTATTCGTACAACGAATACAGGGTGATCGATTTATCATGAGAATTACGTAAAATGCGGGAGGAAATTAAATTCTGTTAAAAATATTATATTTGTCTTGATTAGCACTCAAAATGGGTGTGGAAACAGGAAAAAAAATCTACACAACGCTACATACCGTTTTTATTACGCCGTTGAAAAGATTTTTTTTCTAAATACAACTATTTTCTAATTGTATTCCTTAAGAAATTGTTGCACGTACATATTAATAATGTCGATTTCAGGTACGAGGTGTGGCAATTAAATAACCGGACTGGTGCTACTATCGGCAAACAGCGAGCACGCCACGGCAGGTTTGAACATATCTGTGTTTGTAGATGCTTTCCCCACCCTGAGCTCGATGGACACGGTTGTACGTCGCTCAGTCTCGCTGCAGCAATCGTCCGTTCAAGTCCTTACGTTAGCGTCGCGTCGGAAAAATGCAGAATGTTCAGATCGGGCAACGAGTTAACCTCAAATTTCTTGTGAAACACGATGTTCTAACTACCTTTCGTGAACGAGTGAGAAGACGAAGACCCGATTTGTGGAAGACCAAATCCTGGATGCTCCACCAAGACAATGCTTTGTCTGTGAAGGCGTTCTTTGCGAAATCCGGCATCACCGTGTTGGACCACCCACCGTACTCGCCCGACCTGGCCCCTGTGACTTTTTTCTATTTCTTAAGGTAAAATCGGAGCTTAAGGGGACAAGATTTGACAGTGTGGAAGCGGTAAAAGCGAAAGCGACGGAGGTTCTCAACAAGCTGATAGAAATGGACTTTCAGCACTGGTTTCGATAGTACAAAATTCATATGAAGCGTTGTAGGAATCGGCAAGGAGAGTACATTGAAGGGGATAAACTTTATAATATAATTGGTAATCAACAAAATATTTTGTAGCACCAGTCCGGTTATTTAATTGCCACACCTCGTATACCTATTATACCTTTTAACTATTTTTTTTTACGTTTAGGAAGGAAAAATGTGTTTTTATTGTTAAAAGTCTTTAATGTTGACATTGAAAAGTTCTTTTGGTTTAGAACAATCACTTTTTTTATACTAACGTGGTTTCCTTTTTAATAAATCCGCCTTATTTATAATTTTATTATACTAAAAATAATAGCCCTTCTCAGTAGTATATAAAGCAGGCTTCAAGAAAACAATATTTTCAAGATGTTACTAGAACTAGCAGGAATCTCCGAAGGGATGTTTCTGATTGAAAAATATTTTCAAGACGAGAATATTTTACGTCAAAATCAAATATCCCTTTTACGTAAAAAGGAGAGAAGGAAAACGGTAGAAACCGACAAAAATATAGCCATCATTTTAAATTACTTTCAAATTCACTCAGGAGCATCACTAAGAGAAGCTTCAAATGATTTGAATTTGAAATATAATGCAATACAAAGAGTTTTAAAAGCTAACAGACATGATTATAAAGTATACAGTTTGCAAGAAATATCCCTTGAGGATATTGAACGGTGACAAAATTTTATTTTTCAGTTCTTATTCGCCTTAAATGATGATCCAAAATTTGTATAATCATATTCTGTGGACAGACGAGAGTCACTTTATTAGCATTGGCCTTCCAAATAATAGAGAGAATACCCATTATTGGTCCAGTGAAAACCTTCATCACGAGAGAGTAATTCAAAAACAGGGCCACTTTGGCATGGTGTAGTATCATTGGGCGCCATTTAGTAGGTGCATATTTCTATCAAGGCGCCTTTTAACAGGATAAAGATATCTGGAATTTCTACAGAATCAACTTCTACTGTGCCCCCATCTTTGTTGAACCATTAAGCATACTTAATTTGTTCCTTCGAACCTGACATCTGGAAGATAGAATCTGTCCGGTTCATAAGAGAAATGTCGCCGATGCAGAGAACTACAGACCTATAACGATTTCCCTTTCTATCCGTCAAATTGGACAACATGCATTATAGCACGACCGCAAATCAAAGGCCTCTTTACCGTAATAAATCGAAAAGACAGGAAAAGTGTAAAGATCCCTTCACTTTATTGATTAGGTTTGTATTCTTATTTATGTAAATAGTCATATGCGCCAAATTCAAGCGGCGAACTCACGTTTTTAATCAGTTTTAGATTTTCTAATTTAATATTATGCCCTGTATCGTTTATGTGTTGTGCTACACTTGACGTTGCATTAATTGTTCAAAATGTCCACCTAATTACTGTATGCACATTCGAGGTAGTTCTGCTAACAGTCTCAGAATCAGCACGAATATTTTTTGCGGCATCCATAATCCTAGTAACAAGTTGTTCCTTGTTTTCAGGATTTTCTGCATAAAAAATGAAATTCAAATGTTTGTAGCTCAGTTACGATAGAGTTTTGGGTATATGTTCATTAAACATTTTGACTTGAAATTACTTGAGCAGCCTTAAGCAGTGGCAATCATGTCATGGGACACCCGGTATATTCATTTTGTCATAACTTTTGTTTTCGTGCTTCTAGCTTTACATTATAATTTTATAGACCTTTGTATGGTTAGTTCACTGAAAATAATAATAATAATAATAATAATTATTATTATTATTATTATTAATCAACCAATGAGAAACATTTATGTCTATATTTCGGTACAATTTTGTAAAATGCTATTGTTATGGTACGTTATACGTGCTTCCGAAAAATCCAAAAGTTTTATTTATGCATACGAGTAATAATAACACCAAAAAGTTAGAGTAATAAAAGCATTTGATTACATTCCAAAGTGAAGTCAACATATTTACATCCAGTCCTACACGGATGACAGTAAAGCAAGATTGACGTTTATTGTTTCTAGTCGTAAGCCGTAATAGAACCAAATAACTCACAACTACACAAAATACAAATGTTGCGTTGTCCTTTTTACCGGATTCAGCTAAAAGACTTATTTGCTATTCATAATAGTTTTTGTCATTCAAACTCATCGAACTAAATCCTAATATATAGCATACAACTAAAATTAAACTCCTATAATAATAAACACATCGTGCACTGTTGCGATAAGCCGAGTAACGACCTTTCACAACTTCGTTTCCGAAACTTTCCGAAAAGTTTCGACAGTTCGACGAAGAAGCTATTACGTAACATAATACGTTCCTGTGATCTGAATCTGGCAATAATAAAACTTCCATGTTCTATTATACTCGAAGTAAATTTAAAGTTCTCGTAGAAGAAAAAGAAAATGTTGACTTAGCTGCAGCAGTTTCAAAAACGAAATTGTAGAATCTCATATTTTCGAATCAAAATAAGTGTGATACAAAAAGGTTGATAATTTTCGCCAATTTTGGAAAGATACTACTTTCTTTATCCAAGAAGATTTCTAAATAAATCTTACCTAGAGTTGATCTCAAAATAGTTTTCTTCTCATGATAATCTCAGAAACATTTTAGGAAACTTCAAAGATCAAGTGGATTACATGTGTAAATCAGGAATTTATAACAATTGTGATCAAGTATGCCGGTCACATCAATAAATTATCAATTTCATTATAAGTTCAATAGAACGAGTATCTACGAGGGATGATCGTAAAATAAGGTTTCCATATTTTTTAAAAATAGACAGCATTCTTTATTTCCTTAACATTACACATCGTTTTAAAGGTAAAAATTTAAGCAATTTTTCGACATAATCGCCATTTCTATCCAAGCATTTTTGCAGACGGTGCTCCAACTTCTGTATCCCCATGTCGTAAAATTCTGCCGCCAGTCAAAATCTTTTCAATTGTGGTGTTGGAAATCTCAGGAATCCGAAGAGCGAGTTGGCGAATGGTGACCCTCCGATCTTCAAGCAGTATGCTCTCGACCTTTTCAACGATTTCTTCATCGTGAATTTCCATCCGATCTCCAGTGAATTCCTTACACCATTTGCGGACGTGTTGAACAGCTTTTCTCCATAAATTTCGGTTAATTGACGATGAATGTCTATGGGTGAAACCCCTTTCGCGTTTAAAAAACGTATCGCAGCGCGAATTTCGCACCTGGCGGTAGCGGCGATCGGGAGTTCCATCTCGGACGGCTGCTTAGCCAACACTGAGCGGAGTAGCGAGACGGGAGTGGTACGTATATAGAGTGGGAGAGCTGCTGCACACGTCAATGTTGTCGGATTTCGCCTAACGCGTCTTATTGCTGCTGTAGGGCTTTAGGAACTTTATTTTACGATCATCCCTCGTAGCTCATATCAAATTTGGCTTAAGATTTGACAAATCTAGTGTCACTCTACATATGCTTGGAAAAGATTTATAAGGTTTTTGTTATTTCCCCTTCCTTTATGTGTCACTAACTAAAAATCAGCCCAACCACAAACGATTTGACATCCATCAGGCAGTTGGTTTCAAAGACGTTAATTTTTCAGCATGTGTAGCAAACATATGAAAGTGGGGAACATTTTCATTTCTCTGATATAAATAAGAAATAGAAACATATTACCTAATTTAGGAAATGACATAGCATAATCCGACCCTATGTGATCATAGTGTTTCGCCTAAATCTGCAGAACTTGCAGGCATCGGAATTATATAAATGCAAAGGATACTGATTTACGAGAAGAAGCTGACACGTACCCAATCCGCAAACGCTGCACCTAACAGAAACGATTCAGCGTTAGATATAGATAGCAATCGTCGCTGTCGTGCAAATATATCCAACGTGTATGAATGAATTGTCCCGCTTTCCCATTGTGTAAACATGCAAGTAATAGGTGGTTCCCGGAATAGAAGAGGAAAATCATCGCCGTATCCGTCAACACACGTACAACATACACTCGCACGGCACACCGCGATTGCTAGGCGACGCATTAACAAACTTGTCGTTGCGGATACACAATACTCAACGGCTGATGCCGAGCGTTATTGGAGCGAGAAAAGGAAGGGAAACTAACGGCAGAGGAACTGCGGGACCTCCGAACGGCGATAACGGCCCGGTCTGCCCGATAAACACTCGTTTGATAACGCGGGCGCACAAATATTCCATTTATCTGCGCTGGGTATAGGGCTGGATGCTCGGACCCGGCTCTATAAAGGAAACGAGTAAGGAAATTCGACACCCGCGATAACAACGGCACACGGACTCGTGCACGCAGCCAGCGGAGACAGCTCCTATTCATGCGGCTGTGTTTGCTGTGTGCGACGCGGTGTTCCTGTTAGAAGGACGAAGATTAGAGCGAACTACTTTGTAACCACAACGTTACTGAACCGTCGTCGATCCCGCCACACAATGTCGATCCTGGCGTGCCACGAGGGCTCTCTAGATTCTATTGCGCGTTAAATTATAGCTTAAAAGCGTTATTTTCGCGGCAATCACGAGCTTACAACTATTTTGCTTACGAGGATTGTTTTGTTAGCCGTTATTTTAATTGACATTGCCTACTAAATGATTTAGACATCATTGTTGAAACGTGAAGGGAAACCTTTCCTTGAATGTTGGAATTTATGGGTATACAAACTTATTTAGTATAAGAACTGGGACACAAGAATGTATGAAAACGGATTGGATTGGTTAAGAGTTTATGCGGCAAGAGCAAACGGGAAAAGAAAAAGAGGAAGACCAAGAAAGACATGGAACGAAGAAGTGAGAAGAACAGCAGAACAAAGAGGTGTCAAATGGGAAGATATTCGAAAGAAGACAGAAAATAGGGAAGAATGAAGAAAATATAGAAGAAGACATGAACTCAACTCCTTACAACCTTACGCTGAAACTAATTATGTTTGTAGCTTGGGAAAGACAGTCAACAGATGCGGAGTGAAATTAAATACCTTGTGTTATGTCCATTTTTAGATCAACAGCATTTGAAATGCACTTCAGGCAACTGGATACTCATTGGAATCTTGTGTTAGTACATGATGCCAAAGGGTTTGCTTGATATTGTCATCGTTTCTCAGACTTCATCCAAAAATTACGTAGAAACTCTTGTAACTGGTTTCCGACATAGGGATTGGAAAACAACTAAGCAATTTAAAATTACTCTTTCGAATACATTGTCGAAACTGGGAGGAACAAATAATAATATGATTTATCTGTCCAACATTTACCGAATTATAGTCAAAGTATAACATACGAAGTAGGCTCCTTACATCCTCGGCCTGATATAGAAAAAATAAACTTGATAAAATACAATTTTTATTTTTCAATATAATCTGAAGCCATGTCCGGACTATAGGTTCCAATTCTTGAAAGCTGTATTCGCGGATGGCAGCTTGTGAAATGGCAGCAGTATGAACGGGTGCATTGCACGAATATTGTCCCTCAATTTATGCAACAAAGACGCATAATATGTGCTGTTGACAGTTATATTGCACCCTTTAAAGTCAATGAGTAAAATACTCCCACAATTCCGGAATATTGTGACCTTTTTCGATGATTGAACGACTTTCGCCTTTCTCGGACGAGGTTCATCGGGTCGCCGCCATTCCATCGATTGCTTTTGGGATATAGGATCATAATACAGAACCATTGTTTCGTCTCTTATGGCAATGGATTCCAAAATCGATTTCGTGGCGTCTCCACACATGTTTAAAAACGCGCGCACATTTGACCCGACGCTCACGTTGGAGAGCAGAAAGAAGATGCGGCACCCATCTTGCACTAATGTTATTCATACCCAAATGGTTATGGAAAATTCGGCGAATACCTGTTTCAGAAATGTTAGACATCACTTCTAATTCCTTCACTTTCAAACGGCGATCTGCTAATACAATTTCTTCAATAATTGAAATGTTTTGAGGCGTTATCAATACCTGAGGCATTTTCATGCACTAGTCACGTTACCTGGCTGGCTACTAAAAACTACTATTCTTCGAGCCGTAATATACAGGATATTTCGCAACTAGCACGATACATTCGGACAGGTGAAAGTTTACATGAAATTGAAGCTATAATTATAGAGAAACAATCTCCTCAAGGCAAAGACAAATGAAAGAATAATTTTTGAAGTTTTGTAGAAAACCGTTTGGGAACTGCTGGTATTGACTATTTAATGCAATGGATTGTGTCTATGTTGCAATAAAATCTGCCTGTGTGGTATGTGTCGTAGGTAAGTTTTAAAGGAACGTATTGCTCCAAGTGTCTCAGCTCATAGATAAGAGCTGCTTTCGATTTGTTTTATTAACTGTGCCGTATCGTTCCTCAGAGTACTGTACTGAACGGTACTTACACTGAACTAAAAGGAACATGAAGGAAATTCGCTATAGATAAGGCCAGTATGTATTGTAAATCAAATTTCGAGTTATAAACACAGGTATAACCCTAAATCTAACCTCAGTGAGTGTAATAATGTGGAGAATATCAATAAACCTATGTTTTGCGCATGCGTCAATAGAACAATAAGGAATGTACCAAATATTCGCTAGGGACACGAAGGGAAAGGGGATTTCAAAAAAAAGTACGGGTAGGAACTATCCGTTCTTTTCAAATGGAACGCACATATTTGACGCACATATATTACAGTACGAACGGTTCAGTACAGTACTGGCCAGATGTTTGACGAACAAATAGTTGTATCTCTTTAGACGCCAGCGCACCCAAAACAAAGGTAAAAAAATATTAATTACAAATTCTTTTTTCTTCTTCCATTTTTGGTATTTATTTAGCTAGACCGTTATTTGTAACACGTACTTTCATATATTAAGCGTTGGCGTGGTAGTTGCGAAAGACCCTGTATATAGTGTAGGCCTTACGCATGTGCAACTATGACGCAAAGGAGTTTGAACACATTAGAACCTGTATAAGCCTATCAGGCCGAGAATTTATGGCGCCTACCTCGTACATACGAACTAAACATAACAAATACGAGAAATACGAATCAGGCACCCTGCATCTCACGATTGTGATTCAAAGGTTGGGCGTCATGCATCTCCAGCAATACACAGTGGTATAGACCCCACGCCGAGCATACAAACTCCAGCTCCTTTAAAGGTAAAGTACTTCAAGAATTGCCGCTGTAGCTTTTTAACGTTTAGTAATGATTACTTTTTTCCGTCAACATCCACTGCATAGGGTAGTCGTATCACTCTTTATAATAGCTCTTTTCAGTAGTAAAAGGTTACTAAAGAATTTGCAACAACGCATAACAAAGCGTAAAGCTTCAGAAACCGAGCTACAAATATAGCTTACGTGGTTGGAAAAGTTTAAACGGGAATCAATGGGACACTCCAAGTTCCATAACACTTTCAGCGTTTAAGATATGCCCTACGGTATAAGTAGATTTTATGCAAGTGTAACAGCATTTTAGAGTTTCTTAGATTGAATTTCTAGGATCTTTCAGTTACAACATTTAAATTATGCAGTACGTGAAAGACATCACTCCATGTTCTCATGGCGGTATAAATCTCGGCCGTTGAGACACAGTATGTGTAAATAATAATGGTCCCAGATTCGAGCCCTGGGGTACTCCAGATGAGAGACAAAACTCTGGCTAGCGTAGCAATTTAAGTAGATCTTAGCTGATTCGAAAGGTGGAAAATTTCTTAACCAATGGCCAAAATCGATGATGTCAAATGTTCGACTAAAATCGGTGTAAGTTACATGTACTTGAACCCTAATTGTCGAAGTCTTGACAAATACTTTATGCCAGCATGACTAGGTTCGCTATTGTTGAATTTCCACGAACGAAACCATGTTGGTAAGGAAATATAAAATATATAAAGGAGAAATTCTTGCCCGTCACCAATGCTAAAGAAAATCAGTGGTTTTAAGCGAAACGTCTAGCTAACGCAAATCTCGCATCCCTGACGACTACACTGGGAATTAAGACATCGTCAAAATCTTGAAAAAAAGTGGACATGATTTTGGTTAATAATAATTAACGATAATATATTGGCAAAAACATCTTCGATTATGGTCAGTTTCCTACTCACCTACGTAAGCTCACTACTTTGGATACAGCCGCCTGTTCTTGTGGAAGTGGGACTCCAGACCCCAATCATATTTTCTTTGAATGGTCGTTGCATAAAGAGCACCAGCAAGGTTTAATACAGAGTTTACTAGCGGTGGGGATTAATATGCCAACAGACATAACTTGCTTGCTGCACAATAATTGTAAACGCGTGTGAGAAAGATAGCAATAAATACATCTCTCACCAATTATTGAAATAATTTTAAAGAATCTCAAATTTTACATCAACTGACAGGGCACCTGTTCTCCAATTAAAATGTACTGTAAACAATTACATGAGGGAAAATTGTAGACGTTAATCCTTGAATAACGTCAATAAATGCATTGCGGGAATACTAGCGTCATTACACATTACAGACACAATGACACTTTAATACTTCCCGATTCGAGTACATCGCGCAACTGGGTGTTTTGTTTGATAGTATAGAGGGGACATTGCGCACGGTTTTTCCTCTGTGTATTTATCTACTTCTAAAAGGCTTCAAAAGGCTTTGTCGTTTACGCGTACAGACCGTTTACATATCTAAATGTGATGAGATGCCTGCCTTTCGCTTTCGTAACGCTTTAAAACTGAACACGCTTCGATTGTCCGAGATCCTAAATGCTAATGTCAAAAAGAGTTTGATTAAGCGAGATCAAAAATACTTTTGTGAAGTGCTCATCTGTTATGATGGACATAAATTCTCGGTTTGACAGGCTTATACATGTTCTAGCGTGTTCAAGTCTGTTACATCATAGTTGCATATGCTACAGTGCTATACTACACCGCGTTAATAAGTTTCGTAGTAAAGCGAACCGCTAAAACATACGGACACTGTTGCAACGTTTGTTCGCTACGAAAGTAAAAGGATGTGGAGTCGTGACGCGAAAATGTATCAGAATCAGTAACTGGAGAGCAATCGCTGCGGCGGTGTGACTGTGTTTAGGTGGGCGGGGAGGGCTGGTCGATTATGAGACAACACTACAAATCATCATCACTCAGTTCAGTTTAGCATTGGATAGTGGATAGGGCGTGTTGATTTTATTCATGTAGACGTAGTTATTAATTGTAGTTATTATTTCGTGTAGTGCGTTTTGATTTTATTGATACAGACGTAGTTATTAATTGTAGTTTTTAGTGAACATGTCGAAGGCTAAAAAACGACCCTTTCAAGACATAGTAAATAAGCATTTTTTTTAATGTAATTCTTATGTTGATAAACTGTAATTTGCCACTAGGCTTACTCGATAAACAACCGGTTAAGGACTTTTGGGACAAATACAATCCCGAGTTGCGGTTGCCAACGGAGAAAACGGCACGTAAGCATGTTGCATTTGTACGCGTAGTAAACCTACATTACCACTGTCACTAGCTAGCCGAAGACTACAGGAGTGTACTGCTGCAGCAATTACTAAGGTTGTACTTAGTACGTTGGAAAAATTTCAAAAGATAAAGTGTTGATGTTTATGAGCGATGGCGCAGCGATAATGCGTTCGGTAGGCCGTTCTCTTCTTGAACATGGTTGCAAGTGTTTACATGTTACGTGTAAAGTGCATGCTTTACATCTTGTGGCAGAAACCATTCGACAATGCTCACCCGAGGTAGATGCATTAATAGCAAGCACAAAAAAAGTATTTTCTCCCAAACGCCTGCGATCATTTCACACAGAGTGTCCTAGTTTTCGTCAACCACCGGAGCCAATTCTTACACGTTGGGGAACATGGTTGCAGGCAGCCTTATATTATGCTGAACATTTCAAAATAGTAAAAGCTGTTGTTGCATAATTCAATCCTGCCAAAGCTGCATCTATTAAGGAGAGCCAGTCGAAATTTCAAGATATTTCCGTTGAAACAGATTTAAAAAATATTCGTAGCTACTATAAAGGATTATCTGACGCAATAGGCCAATTACAAAATAGATGGTTATCATTATTGGAGTTTCTGCAAATTATGGACGGAGTGCATAGACAGCTACTGACTATACATGACGCAAAATATAATCGCGTTTTAGAAAAGTTCGAGAGTGTGCTACAGAAAGATCCCGATTTTAGCACACTAAATCAAATTTGTGATGATGTAAAGAATAATCCACTAACTAAGTACAAAGAGTATTTTAATCATGCATGTATAACATCGGTAGATGTTGAACGCTCTTTTTTAAAGTATATACTCATTTTCTCACCACGACGAACATCGCTCACCGAGACAACTGTGGAAACACATCTAATGGTGTCAACTTTTTGCCACTCTTATCCATATGATGTTAATACTGATAATGATGCTTCTAGTTTTACTGTTCCGTAGCCAAGGCTGCTTAAAAGGGTGAGTGTTTCACTACTTTTCACATATTATAATTATGTATTAGTTCTGTTATTTACTATTGTCTTTGTATACTAGGCAGGTACGGCTATGGCACGGCTCCCTGTTACCGGGCTCTATTGATCATCCTTGCCTTTCTCGATCTTCTCTCCTTGGTTACTTTTGATTTGCTTTGTTTGTGTCTCGAAATTATACTGTGCAATAGTTTTCTTTTTAATTATGTCCTTATAAACTAAGAAGTCATGAAATGGTACCACAATTTTTACACATACAAATACGATTCATTTTGACAGAAAATTCCATTAACTAGATGTAGAATGTTTTCGTTTTGGAATTTCCATTTAAAGGTTTATGTATTTGTTATACGCTTACTATAATTTAAACATTTAATTTGGATATCTGAAAGAGTATGTACTTCGTCCACTATTTGCAGTGACATCACTAACGACAACGCCCTATTTTGTAATTGTTTCAGTGCGTCATGTAAGCATTTATAGTAGCTATGAATACTTTGTAAATCTTTCAACAGAAGTATCTTGAAATGTTGACTGGCTCTCCTTAATAGCTGCAGCTTCGGTAGGATTGAATTGTAGAATAACAGCTTTTACTTTTTTGAAATGTTCAGCATAATAAAAAGCTGCCTGCAACCAGGTTCCCCAACGTGTAAGAATTGGCTGTGGTGATTCACGAATACCGAGACACTGTGCGTGAAATGTTCGAAGACGTTTTGGAGATTTGAGAAATACTTTTTTTGTACTTGATATTAATGCATCTATCTCGGGATAACATTATCTGATAGTTTGTGCCACAAAATGTAAAGCATGCACTTTACAAGTTACATGTAAACAGTCGCAACCGTGTTCAAGAAGAGAACGACCTACCGCACGCATTGTCGCTGCACCATCGCTCGTAACATCAACACTTGACGTGTTGAGACTTGAAAGTTTTTTAACGTAGTAAGTATCATAGTCGTAATTGCTGCACTAGTATACCCTTGTAATCTTTTGCTAGCTAGTAACAGTGGAAATGTCGGTTTATGTTAATCCAGTACACGAACTATAACGTGTATAATAGATTTTTTTTTACAATCTGTTGTCCTGTCAACGCACAACCAAAGCAACTGATTTTTTAATGTAGATATAATTTTATTTTCCACCTCTTTGCGTACAAATAAAACATGCTTACGTGCTGTTGCCGTAGTTGGCAACTACGGGTTGTATTTGTTCCAAAAGTTCTTAAACGATTTCTTATCCAGTATGTTAAGTGACAAATTGTGTTATCATCATGACAAGTAAATCGAAAATAAAGTCATTTCTATTTGACGCGCCGTTTTTTTTCTATTTCTCTGTTTTGCACTGTTTACATGCTTCCTACAGTCGTTCTTTTGCCAGCATATCAAAGTTTTCTCGCATACTTTACAAACTATTTTAGCGCCGCCGTACAACAAATCTGGAAACTCACAGATGAAGTTTTTTACTTTATCAGCAAAGGGTCGTTCTTTAGTCTTTCGCACACTGGACATTTATTAAAAATTTTCTTGAATAACTAGTAGTCCGCTTGTCTGATTTAATTCACACGTACACGCCGCGCTAGTAATGATGAATGTGTACGAATTTGAACTGCTTTGCCACCCGGCAGATGTTTACGCATCACATCAGACAGGCGCGCGCCGAGTTCCGTTGGCTGCTCCAGCTGTTACGGCTATGCTGGGACGACACGATTATCTTACCTTAATAATTACTTCGCGATGCATGTTACCTAGAAAATCTATTTATGCTGATCGCTTGAAAAATGTTTAAATGACAAACAAGTAATTAAATTTCATGATTTTCTAAATTTCGTGTGTGCTGATAACGAAATGGAGGTCATAAATAGAGCGAGGTAATCGTCTCTGCGATACGTAGGCGTTTCACCGGAGTAGCGGGCTATGTGCAAAAATCGATTCTCGCTTATGTGACATAACCAAAGCAAGTGATTTTTTAATGTCGATTTGATTTTATTTTCCACGTGTTCGCATACAAATAAAACATGCTTACATGCCGTTTTCGTAGTTGGCAACTCAGGGTTGTATTTATACCAAAAGTTCTGAAACGGTTCTTTTTTGAGAAAACGAAGTGACAAATTACAGGTTATCATCATGACAAGTATGTAAATTGAAAATACAGACAGTTCTCGTTGGTACGTGTGTTTGTTACAGTCCGCCTTGTCCCAGCACATTAAATGTTTCTCGCACACTTTACAAACTATTTTAGCACTGTTGTTGAACAAATCCGGAAAGTCACAGATAAACTTATTTACTATGCCAGCAAAGGTTCGTTTTCTAGCCTTGTTAACATTACACATTTTAAATTAGTAGTAATATATTTATAAAAAGTAACATGTGACACAAAACACAACGCACGCTCTCGTTTCCTAAACTGAACGAAAAATAGACAAGCGGACGCCGACAAAACGAGAATCGATTTTGGCACACAGCCCGTTACTCCGGTGAAACGGCTATGTATCGCAGAGACGATTACCTCGCTCCAGTCATAAAGAATTCGTTAACAAAAGATAAAACATTGACATGATTTCTTTTATACGGCTAAGAGTCATCTTTACATTAGCGGAACAAGATTGACCTTGAACGTGTGTTAAAGATGAAATCCTATAAAATCATTATTATTACGAAAGTTTGGGAAAAAAGTAAAAAACGCAAAACGATTACCTAGATAGTTTCAAAATGAAAAGAAACCTAAAGTCACGTGTAACTTTGTTTTTGGAGGTTAAGCAGTATTTATTGATGTTAAATTCATTGAATAAGAATTGTTTCAGAACGTCTTAAGGCTCTATTGATCAATCTTCGTATAAAATAAAAAGCATTGGTCCGAGAACAGAGCCTAGCGGAACGTAATTGGTAATAATTTCCAGTGTGGTAAAACAATACATGTAAAATATGTTTGACATCCACCGTTATAGATACGGGGATTTGTGAAAAGTATCAATTGGCACAACTGGTCATTGCGGGCACTAAAACTCGAATCCCTTTAAATTCGCCTTAACCGAAACGCGTGAAAACGAAATTGGAATTAGTCGGTTTTCGAATCAACGTGCCTATTTGCCGCGTAATTCGTACGGAAATTGAACGCTCTCTATCGGCGATTTACCGAGAATTACTTTGTGTTTATAGAATCTATCTAGGCGTGAAATAGACCTATTTTTAGAACAACTTAACACTTATACGTTCGACGTATCCAAAATTCGTAAACAAAATTCTCTATTTGAAAACATTCTTGGTAAATAGGAATTTAAAGATATAAAGCAAGGGGAAAATGTGATAAATCATTTTAATATATTTCCTCATTCAACACGCAGAATAAACCATGAAATTTCTCTTAGTAATAATATACGTGTATCCATATATGTTGTTTATTTATTATACATCAAGCGACTTATCTAATCTGAACACGTAAAATTCTCTACAATTTGTACTGAAACCGCACTAACGATAAGTAAATTCCGATAATACTCCCGAGTCTAATAGGTCGATCAAATATTTGTACAGCAGATGGTATACTTTAGGCAACAGCTTCATACATTATGTACCCCTTATTTGTGAAGGTGAATCTGCACTAAAAATATTTCTAAATTCTCAGAATAATCTTGGGATTGTGTAAACAGGAAAAATTATATTTTCCGTTGGTACTTTTTATTTGTTTTTCGTTTTATTTCGAATGATTTTCCGTAAACAATGAAATACGTGCGTACTGTGCTAAATAAAATTTAATACGTATTGAACATGTATTAAAATGTACAGGCAAATTGTTATATTTTGCATAGATATTGAAAGAAAAGGATCTTTCAAGCAAGGCAGTTTTTGTGGGAAGGTGGCGATATCAAACCACGTAAACACGTAGTGACATTGTGCACATCTGTTCTGAACTTAATTTTATGGTGTAGATAAGGCGGATAGCTTAAGGTGGTAAACTGTTAAGCACTCCTATTCCTCATATTCAACCGTCCGCTGTCCTTTAACCTTTAAATACTATCATAGCGCCTACGAGGCGCCAGGTCTTTTACAAATTGTAATATCTTTCACAAAATTTCATTTACGTCAGTTTGCCTAATATGTATTCCTCGAATGGTGTTTCTAAAACCTATGTAACATGATATAGTCCAGATATTGCATGCATTGAAATGTAAACAAAAGATAATTTATGGCCCTGCACTCGGTGGTGTCCGAAAAGCGCCGTGTCAGTAGTCACGTTTGTTTTTTTTGAGCTTTCATTATACATAACGGGTGTTTTTGTGAGTGATTTATAGTAGAGTATTTAAAAATATCTATCCCCATTGAATATTGAGTTAGTAGTTCGTTGAGCCTTAACGTGTACAGTTGACATTATGGGTAGTAAACGTGGATTATGTGATGAAGAAATAGCGAAATTGTTTGAAAGTGACGATTTTTGGATAGAATTTGATAACGAAAACATCTATACCGAAAGCGACTTAGGTTCAGATCATGAAAATGTATCTAGTCATAATAGTGATTCAGTCATTGAAGAAGCTAGCAACACGGGAGAGTTATCTGATGTTACAGATTTTTACTTAGGTATGCAAAACAAACACTGTTGTAAAATACTTAGCTCTTATGGTTTATAATTTCATAGGTAAAAATACAACTTCAAAGTGGAATAAACTACCCCCTCCAACATCACGAACTCGAAAAAGTAATATTGTTATTCATCTTCCTGGTTGTAAAGGTCGTGCAATGAATGTAAAAGAAATTTCCGTTACATTCGCGCTATTCCTTGACGATTGGGTAATTGGAATATTGGTGGAAAATACAAATAAATACATTGAGTTGAAAGTACAATAAACAATTGGTGGCATTTAGTGGTAACTGCAGGTTTCGACAATATATTCCGTCAAAACCAAATCGCTATGGAATAAAAATTTTTGCTCTGTGTGACGCCAAAAATGTTTATACTGTAAACATGCAAGTGTACACCGGAAGTCAGCTAGAAGGACCTTATAAAGTCAGTAACTCTGCAGAGGAAATTGTCGCTCGATTGATTCAACCTATCGATAAGACTGGCAAAAATGTGAACAACCGATAACTGGTACACAAGTGTATGCTTATCAGAGTGCTTATTGTCGGACCATAATTTAACGTTAGTAGGAACAATACGCAAAAATAAAAGAGAAATTCCAGCAGTGTTTCCTCCCAACAAGAATAGAACTGTAAAAAGTACACTGTTTGGATTTTCAAAAAATGCAACGTTGATTTCTTATGTACCAAAAAAATCTAAGTCAGTTCTTCTGCTCTCCACAATGCACCATGATGCAAACATTGACCAAGATACCGGAGAAGAAAAGAAACCGGAACTTTTAACAATATATAATACAACTAAGGGTGGAGTGGACGTAACAGATAAACTCTGTGCTACGTACAATGTCGGACGGCGAACAAGGAGATGGCCATTGGTTTTATTTTTCCATCTCATTAATGTCTGCGCCTTAAATGCTTTCATTATTTATAAACATAATAATATTGAATCAGTCACTGCGCGTAGAAATTTCCTCAAAATATATGGACAAGAACTTGTAAAACCATATCAATTAGATCGCTTGGAGTACCCTCAATTGCCAAGAAAAATTCGAAAAGTTCTAAACGAGCGTTTAAAAATTGAGCCTCAACCTGTAGAAATTCCAACTACAAGTTCAAGAAAGCGGTGTTACCTGTGCCCTAGAAAAAATAACCGCCATTCTAAACAAATATGCTCTAAATGTATAATGAATGTTATAAATGAATGTTATGTTATATATAATACTTATTAAACTTTCTTTTATATGTTATTTTACCGTTTTGTAACATGCCAGGTACCTCCCTTTTTATTCCTTAAAACAAGAAACATTTAAAATTAAAACATGAATTTTATAGCAGTAATTTTACAATGGTGCCTCCTCGTAGGCGCCATGCTAGTACTTATGTATGTCCAATATGTGCTAGTACTTAAAGGTTAATCTATGCGATATATGGTAAAATTTTCTGATGCTGTGAATGTATCTGAGGCACGCATTTTAAAGTTTCTGAACGCGGTTAACAACATTGTTGAGATTCCACTTGTGCCGATCGAAAAAGTTTTGTTACCACCGCTCCACATCAAACTGAACCCAGAATATAAGACATGACTACAAGAAGAAGATTACGATACAGAAGAATCGGGGTAACCAGAGAATGAAAAATGAAAAAAAATCAAGAGAAATGTTTTATTCTTGCAAAAAAATTAAAAATCGACTGAATCGATTCAATTTTTTTCAAATAGTTCCTATTCGACGTGTATTCGTCGATACGATGTCTATTTCTATCGATTTAAATTCAACAAATGGTAAAAAAATTGTAAAAATTACGTTTTTTGGGGGGTCTTTGGGCCTAAAATTTTTAAATTGAAATTGCTTAAAAACTTGAGTTAACTTTTAAAAACGGTTAGCACCGTTGGATTCAGCATACTCGAATAAGGTTCACCTTCTGGGTGCCCAGCTTGTTGCCAAAAAAGTCTCCAATTCTAGCACAGTATAACCAATACATTGACCATTGACATAGAGTTTTTAGAGCAGCAAAACATCGAGTCATTAGATCATCCTCCGTACAGTCCTGCACTATAAGTCAATCTACTATTTGGTGTTATGGGTTATGGCTATAAACAATACTAAAATGAAAACCTTCGTAATATAATTTAAAGCACTTAAACTTGAGAAAAATATTCTAAATCTGAGGATTATGATTTAAATGCATCCTATCACCTTAAAAAAGCTTGCTAATCCTCATCAAAATTAAGCAAAGAATTACTTAAACAGTATTAATCAATTAGCCAACCGAAAATAAGCCTCAAGTCACTTCATTAAACCTCACTCCGAAAGCCTTGCGCCGTTGCCCTTCGTTGAGGATTAAATTAAAGTTCGTGAACGCCAGAGTCCCTCCCTTTAATGAATTACGATCTATCACTGTTACCACCATTCCGCACGGTCTTAGTCTTTGATGGGTAAATAATATATATGTGGGGAGGGTTTTAGCCTGACCCGTAGGGCGTAAGCTTCTGATGGAGCTTTGTGACCTACCCGCATGTTGCGGTTTGCTAGTAACTCTGGCCGCAACTTACAAGTGGTCGTCGGTTAGATGGAATCGACGTGGCCGGACAAACGTCTTAAAAGGGATAATACTGGTAATATACATCATGCTTACATGTAATAAAACTTTTGTATTGTTTCACTATATTAGCGCAATGCAGAAAGGGGTTAACGTTGCCCAAGTAGCTAATACTTTCGAGTTTTGTAAGTATGCAAAAGTTTGAATAGTAGAATATGTATATCATCCTTCATGAATGTTTGGCCAAGATAAAAATCTTTATAGAAGTTTGTTACACCCTAATTTAAATTCTACGCTGCCAATAATCTTTATTTTGAACTCTACTTGCCTATGATAACAACAAATTTGAGTTGCATTTTTAATCTAATGAGATATTTAGTAATTAACTGTTTAAGAACCAATCATTCCCGTTTCTTTCAATCCTTTAAGCCCTGTAGCTTCTTTGTTTATCAAAGAACATAAATGAAATTTTGTCAACAAATAGTATTACTTCCGCTTTACATTTTGGTATTAGTTAAATTAGATTACATCCGTAGCTAATTGTTGTATTTAGCAATTATCCAGTTCGATACACGCACAAATACGTCGCTATACACCGATCTCGCATACGTCATCATATCTTTGCTTCCGCATTGGTCGAGTTACGTGTCGCGATCCAATTGGGTTAGGAATTGTGGGTGGCTGGCTAATTGGACCGATATTTCTACCAGGAAGACTTACCGGCGAGGCGTATCGAAACTTTTTGGAACCGCTACCTCTGTTTCTGGAGGATGTACCATTGGCAACAAGAAATGCAATGTGGTTTATGCACGATGGCGCACAAGCGCATTTTAGTGTGGTTGCTCGTGAGTTTTTAACAGCAACATACGGAGATCGTAGGATTGATCGAGGTGGACCTCACTTATGGCTTGCTCGATCCCCGGACTTAGACTCCCTGGATTATTTTCTATGGGGCATCTAAAGTCAGCTTATTCTACTCCAGTGGAAAATGTCGAAGATTTAAGAAATCGGATAATTGCTGGGTGTAACTCAATAAGAAACGACCCTGGTGTTTTTGAAAGAGTTCGGCAGTCAATGAGGAGAAGATTGGATTCTTGCATCCTAGCTGGAGGAAGTCATTTTCAACAATTCTTGTATATTAAGAAACTTTAAATGTAATTTTTGGTAATAAAATGTTGGTTTTGCCGAAAATTTTTCTCACCCTGTATCTTCGAAACAAAAGGGCTTTTCAAAAATCATCAAAGGACAAAATATTCTTAGAATAGTTCATGGATTAACCTCTTGAATTTTTGCCGAATGTTCAATAAACACCCTGTATAGTAATTTGTTTGGCTATTCCTAACCTACAAAACCATACATGTGGGAAATTGTGAGAGTTACCCTAAGTCTTTTTCTGCTTTCAAAATGTCGAACTTCGTATCAAAAAAAAGGCCATTTGCGAGAGGTTTCAATTCGTTACTCAATTTTGAAGAAGACTGCTGCTCAAACTTATAGAATACTTGTAGAAGTGTGCGGCGAACATGCACCATTGTAAGACACTTGCGAACGGTGGTTCAATCGATTCAAAACTGGTGAAAGACAAGGCTAAGGAAAAACCACCGAAAAAAATTGTGAAACGGTTACTGCTGTTCGATACCGACAACAAATGATCAATTTGAACCATGCGTTGATCACAAAACGTCCGGATTGGGCCCAGTGGTACTTCATCGCGACTTGCTGAAAATGGACGCTATCCATGTTGATGTCATCGAATATTTTGTTAAAAGACGGTTGCGGGGCAGTTTCCTGTATTTTGGTGTATTTTTTTGAATCCATTCGGCCCTCACGCACCACGATTTCGCAGGATCCAGCTGCCAACATATAATCCCATACTATTATACCCCCTCTCCCGTGTTTTACGGTTGGTACCACGCATTCCGTTTTATATTCTTCGGCCACTCTGCATTTGACATAGGTTGCATAAGTGATTCCAAACACCAGAAATTATTACAAAAAAACAACTACTAAATGACAACTAATAATAATTTTACTTGTTCCTCTCGTCCGATCACATGAAGTGTTGAGGTTCCATACACCACTGAAAGTGCTTCTTTATATTCTTATCTGACAATTAAGGTTTCTTCCTGGCGTTGTAGCCTTTGAGCCCGACATTTTGAAGCCTCCTGGCAAATACTTTTCGCCAAGGCCGTATATGTCATTTCAAAATATTGTTACTAAAATTATCGTGAATTTCCTTTAACAAAATTGTTCCATTTATTCGGCAAAAAAAAAATAAATGTAGTCCACTGTATATAATACATTGAATCTCTGCAGTACTTTTGAAAAACCAATTGAATCTTATCAGATAATCTTGCTGCTAATTAGCAAATTAGAAGAATAACTTAACAACGTTATTTCAGAAACTAATTGCTTACTGATAAAGCTAAGCCTCTTAAAGAAACGCTTATATGAAACGTAGTAGGTATAATTTCCGCTTTTACCAGTGATAAGAGAATGAATGGCTGGCTGTACGGGAAGTAATTGTTAGTTATCAAGATTGAAACATTAAACAAAGTTAAGAACAGAAAAGAGAGAAAATAATCAAGAAAGCTTAAACCGAAATCGACATTGCTGAATACATACATACATAGTTTAATGTGCATATGTGCGTATGTTTGGTTTGTTTTATTGACTGGAAGTGGTCTACAACCTAATATCTGATGCACATTCAGTTCAAAGGCTAACAGAAAGAGATATTTGAAGTGCTTCCTTATGTATCGATGATGCAGATATTATCAAGAAATAAATTGCTACATATAAATTCCATACACATTGTTAAATAATGAAGCATAGATTAAAAATAATGAAGCATAGATTAAAAGGAGCAAATATACCAATTACAAACTGCAAGCAACGTTGTCTTAAGATAACCCAAGAACATTTAAGAACAATCTATTTGCAATCACATTGGTACTTTTTTGATTTCATACGAGATTAACTAATAAGGGTTTTTGGTAATTCTATTTGCTTGTAACTTACTAAATAGTATTAAATATTACGTGATTTAATGAGTTAAAAAAACTCAAATAAGATGAAATTACAGTCTCGCCTCTGTAAAGCAACTCTAGAGCTGCGTTTCTTGTCTTGCTAGTAGATCTGTACGTCGGGTTTAGTATTATTGTTGTGGTTGTACTGTATGTTTGCGATTTTATATCTTTTTTTGTAAAAATATTAAATTTTGCGACAGCGAAGCAGATATAACGACGGATTTTGATGGAAATTATAAATAACCCTAAAAATATTAACGTTGAAATTTTAAAAATTACACTCACAGACAAAAATATTGCATATTTTATTTTCGGCCTTTATTGTTTTTCTCTTTAAAACTTTTGTGATTTTTGTTGCTAAATCTTGTACACTGAATTGTTTTACGTTATTGATAATCAAATAAATTACATATGGAGGGTTTATAGCAAATTCGTGGAGGAATTATTAAAACAACTTGTTTTTGGCCAAAAACGTTTAATTGAAAAAAGCAATATTAATTACCCATAAACATAATAACAACGCAACATAATAACACTTTAATACTTAGTACTTCCTCCTCTTGCTTTAACGATATCCTGCATCCTCCTAATCATTCTGCGCAAAAGATCTTTGAGGATTTCTTGAGGAATTCGATTCCATTCTTCCTGTGCAGCAATTCTTAATCCTGCAATTGAGTTAGTTGGATTTCGTGCTCGTATATTGCTTTTTAGAATGTTCCATAAATGTTCTATGGGATTTGGGTGGCCAGCAAATCGCGCAACCCCGACATCCTCAAGGTACTGGATCACTGTCCTTGCGGCATGGGGTCGGACATTATCATGCATTAGCATAAAATTATCGTAGCCAATAAAGCCGGCATGAGGTAAAACATGTTCTTCAAGGATGTTGTGTATATACCAGTCAGCATTCATTCTTAAATTTACATCAATGAGTTCCGTGCAACTCTCCCAACTAATGCCGCCCCATAGTATAATGGAACCACCACCAAAGCTAAGATTTTGTGCAAGATTACATTCTGCGAAACGTTCTACTGATCTTCTCTATACGTCCATCAGGCTTCCATAATTGCATTCTCGTTTCATCTGTAAAAAGAATCTTTCCCCATTGATGTTCATTCCAGTTAGCATGAGCTCTTGTAAATTCTAGGCGTCGAATTTTGTGACGCGGGAGAAGCCGATGAACTTTGGCAGGACGTTTTGGATTTAAGCCAACCTCCTTAAGTCTCCTTATTACTGGTTTAACAGATACATTGACTTGTCTTGTATTCAATAATTCATTTCTAAGACGCGGTGCTGTAAGTGCGCGATTTCGTAAAGATTGAAGTCTCAAATATTGGTCATCTCTTGGCGTTGTACATCTTTTACGTCTTTGACCACGCCGGCTTTTGTATTCTCCAGTCTCATTGTGTCGTCTTACTATACGAGAGACAGTCGATTGATGGATATTTAAACTCCGTGCAATATCTTCTTGTGTGTACCGTTCATTAGCCAAACAAACAATTTTAACACAATTTATGACACTTAAATGAGGCATCTCGCTAACCGAAACTACACTTGTACACTAAAGCTCTGAAAATGTCATTCTGACAACATCGAATGAAGATCAATCAGTGTTTTGGTCTCCAAGGCACATTACGCAAATTTATAACGTTTTATCGTTACCTCTTATTCGCTCATAAATTCTTTTTTTCTGTAACAAATCGCATAATACGTAGAACACTCCAGTGTAAAAGATTTAGCAATAGAAATCACAAAAGTCTAAAAGAAGAAAATAATAAAGGCCTAAAATAACATATGCAATATTTTTGTCTGTGAGTGTATAATTGCATTGCAATAAAGATTAAAGTTTTATTACACAATTTAATATTGTCCATTTTAACTTAGATATTGTCATAATCTTCAAAAAGTGTTATTAAGGAGACGATTCTCAAATATAAATCAATAATTGTAGCATTTTAGAGAGTTCAAAAGGATATTGCAAAAAAAGACAAAAACATCGTAGCTCCGTGATACGAACCTTGAGGAACACCTGAGCTAACACAGCAGAATAAAAGTTTATAATTATTGCACCAACTTCACATATTACGTTCATGCATTTAGTATCACAACACTTTTATTCTACTTTGTACCAAGTACAATTTATTTTATTGTTTTTTTTTTATATACTTTTTCTCATTTAGCCTGTACGTGATATTATTTGCAAAGCTCGCCGTTTGTTCTAAAGACAAATTTTGGATGACTTGAAAAAGGGAGCTAACAGCAACTATTTACCAAATCCAAAATGGTAAAGACGCGTTGAAAAAAGCCAGTTTTGTCAATAAAATTTGCAAATCGGATGGCTGATTTATTGTTGAACAAAAAGGGAGTTCTGCAAATAAATTGTAAAAGCAAAGAGTGAGTTTTGTAAATACGTAAGTGTAAATTTTATTACTACTTCTTTGCACAACTGACTTTATCTTTCAATTACCGTTAAAGGGTAAACAATCTTGATCAAATAAACCTACTTTAACATGTTTGCCAAATAACTTCTGGAATGTCTGTATAAAGGTATATCTTCAACTAAGAATGGATTAAATTTGTATGTGTGTAGGTGGTCATAAAATTTGAATAACTTATTCCTTTTGTGTACAGTAGTCAAGAAATTGTAATCAGTAGAGCGAGGTAATGTCTCTGCGCGGTATAGGCGTATCTGAAATGTTGTGAAACACTCACCCTCATAAGCAGCGTTATTAAATACGAGGGTGCACCAGATATAAACGGGACTGATTTTCTTAAAAATTCCGGAGGGCTTCTTGACCTGGAAGGGGTTGATGCGCAGATAGCTTGTACCGTTAGGGAGAGGGGAGAACCGACCGCAAGTCTCTCGGGTCCCTTTAGTATCACAAAAAACCATGAGCGAGAAAGAAGTGCGTGTCTCCGCGGAGCAGCGGATTGTCATCAAGTTTTTGACCAAGGAGAACCCAACCCAACCGAAATTTTGCGGCGATTACAGACAGTTCGGAGACAACCCTGTCAAGAACCCGTGTGTTTGCATGGCACAACAAATTTTTTGGAGTTCGTGAAAAGGTCGAAAACGAGAGCCATGATCGCCGTCCAAGGACAAGTGTGACCGAGGCCAACAACGAGACGGTCCGAAATCTCATAGAGGCACGCACAATTAATGCGCAATATTATTGTGAAGTACTGGATGCTGTGAAATTGTCATTTCGAAGGAAAGGGAAGAAGCAATCGGCTAGAAGTGTCATTCTTCTGCATGACAACACCAGGCCTCATGTGGCTAACGCCACGATGCAAAAAAGTGGACGCGTTAGGATGGAAAACGCTGGAACATCCACGCTATATTCCAGACTTGTCACCTTGTGACTTCCATCTTTTTGGACCCCTCAAAGAAGCGATTCGACGACAACGAAGTGGTGGAAGCGTTTGTGCTCCAAGGCTACACGAAGGTCCGAAGAGTTTTCACGATGACGGAATAAAAAATCTCCCAATCCGATGGGAAAAATGTATTTCCAGAACGGGAGAGTATGTAGAAAAATAATATATATTTGTAAGCGTAGTTAAATAAAGTTAGAATTAAAAAAAAACACATTAAAAGTAGAAGCATCATTATCAGTATTATCACCCACTGGATAAGAGTCGTAAAAAGTTATGCAGCATTAGATATGTTTCCACAGTTGTCTCGTTGAACGATGTTCGCCGTGGTCAAAAAATGTGTTTATATTGAACATATTGAAAATGATCGTTCGACATACATGCATGATTAAACCACTTTTTGAATTCAGTTAATGGGTTAGTCGGTGCACCATCACAAATTTGTTTTACTGTGATTAAATCGGAATCTGTCTTTGACACACTCTCGAACTTTTCCAAAGCGCGATTATATTTTGCGTCATGTATAGTGCGTAGCAGCATTACACTTCGTCCATTATTTACAGTCACTCCACTAACGACAACGCTCTATTTTGTAATTGTTCTATTACATCATGTAATCCTTTATAGTTGTTGCGAACAGTTTGTAATTCTGCTTCAACGGAAATATCTTGGAATTTTGTCTGGGTCTCTTTAATAGCTGCAGCTTCTGCAGGATTGTATTGTAGAATAACGGCTTTTGAAATATTCAGCATAACAAAGAGCTGCCTGCAACCATGTTCCCCAACGTGTAAGAATCGGCTGTGGTGGTTCACGAATACCAGGACACGTGCGTGAAATGATCGAATTATACCAAAAGTTCTGAAACGGTTCTTTTTCGAGTAAGCAAAGTGAAAAATTACAGGTTATCATCATGACGGGTAAATCGAAAATAAAAGCAGTTCTCATGTTTGTTACAGTCCGCCTTGTCCCGGCACATCAAATGTTTCTCGCACACTTTACAAACTATTTTAGCACCGTCTTAGAACAAATCCGGAAAGTCACAGATAAACTTAATTACTGTGCCAGCAAAGGGCCGTTCTTTAGCCTTATTCACATTACACATTTTAAATTAATAATTATATATTTATAACGAATAACACAAAACACAAGGCACGCTTTCGGTTCCTAAACTGAACGAAAAATAAACAAGCGGACGCTAACAAAGCGAGAATTGATTTTTGCACACAGCCTGCTGCGCCGGTGAAACGCCTATGTATCGCAGAGACGATAACCTCGCTCCAGTAATCAGTTCTTTTACGAATAGAAATTTCTTTGTATTCATTCTCTGAACGAACTCATCCTAAACAATCTCCCACTTCTTTTTTACATTCCACGCGGCTGCAACACCACAGTAACCTTCCGCGTCATCCTCGAACGAACCAAAACACTTGTGTCGAACATGTGTATACACATCTTTCAAGAGCTGGTACTATTAGAAAGAGAAGGTTCATCGAGCAGTTTGTTTTTCCTACGGATTCCTCAAACATCCGTTAATTTTACGTACACAATTTATAAATTGCTTTACGTTTTTAGGCCGATTGTCAGTCGATCGACGGTGAGAAGGAAGAAAAGCAAACGTTTGGAATTTTCACTTACGCCCGCCCGGACTTTAATTCGTAAATTAAATGAGGCAGTTCTTCCGCTCATCTCGGGTAGATTAGAGAAATAAATTGTGCTGCGAATTGAGTGAAGATAAAAGCGGGTGGATGGAGAATATATTTTGTTTTTCCTCTCCTTTGTTATGAATTTAGCTACTTACAAAAATATTTTTGAACCTTTGAGTATTTTAAGAATTTAATAATAAAGGGAGAAGTAAAAATGGTCTTTACTCACAAAATTCCATAATTGTTAACATATTGATACTGGTTTCGTGCAAAGCACATCCTCAGGCAAGCTATAAGCCATCACAAACATAAATTAAAAATTAATAAGACAATGTTGTACTATGTGTATGTTATTGTTTAATTACAAAGTATAACGTATATTGTTTTTTTAATTTTTTTTATATGTACAGGCAGTCCTCGTTTTATGTCATGTTAGGTACCAGTAATTAGTGACGTAAAACGAGACACATTTTTCCATTTATATGTAAAAAAATATAGTTAGGTCCTGATTTTTATAAATAACATCGTCGACTGTTTGCGTTGTGAATATCTTCTATTTGCTGATGATTTAAAGATCTTTTATAGAATAAATAGTAGAAGTGATTGTTCTTTACTTCAAAACGATCTCAACAGCATAGGAACCTGGTGTCAAAAAAATTATTTATACCTTAATGTTAGCAAGTGTAAAATTACAACATACACAAAGAACTTGAAACCATTGCACTTTGACTATGTTTTCGAGGGGGAGGCGCTTGTGAGATGCAGTGAAGTGAAAGATCTTGGAGTTACATTTGATGGCAAACTTATATTCATCTCTCACATCAACAACATGGTTGCGTTAGCTTACCGCATGTATGGTTTTATATATAGAAATTGTCGCGAATTCAGGAATACGGGTTGCTTGATTTCATTGTATAACGCCTTTATATGATCCAAACTAGAGTATGGAGCATTAATATGGTACCCGATCTATCAAACGCACATAAGAAATATTGAGAATATTCAGAGGCGGTACTTGAAGTTTTTGTACATATCCGGAGAGAGGCTATGACTATGGAATTATGCTAAATCGTTTCGACATGGTATCTCTACAGCTACGAAGGAAGATCATAAGCATAAAATTTCTATATGGCATCTTGAATAATCAAATTGATTGCCCTTTGCTGCTTAATCAAATAAGTTTCAACATACCCCGTCTGGAATCGCGGAATCACTCTACCTTCTATGTTCAAGCAAGTAGAACTAATATAATGCTAAAATCACCCATCAACATCATGTGTACAAATTACAACTCTATTTCTGTCAGTGCTGATATAAATTTTGATTCCTTAACAGATATACTCTCGCAACTGAAATAGCGGAAGAGGTGGTACCAAGAATATGTTATCTATTTAGTTATTTTTTTCCTTTTCATTGTTTTAGACGTTTATACGTTTATTTGTTTTTTTTTCTTTTCTTTTATTTGCATACATTAAACAATTATAAAATTTTCTGTACTTGGGTTCATCCTGAAGAAAATAAAGTATTATTATTATTATTATTATTATAAGTGAAAAAATGCAATATTAAAAAAAAATCAATCATTTATAATGAAAATGACGTTAAAGAAATATAATACACATACATACACAGGAATATGACAATTATGTTTTTTTTGTGAAGAAGTCCTCTAAACGCATTTGTTTTACTTCTTTCTTTCTATTTTCGTGAATTTCTCTATAACATTCATAGGCGACAGAAATGTTATTATTAATTTCAAAGGTTCTTACAAAGTTGGGATCATTTGCTTCAAATATTTGCATTGCAAGCCTGGATGTGATTAAAAGTTTCGATTAATTTTTTTGAAGTTAATTGTTTAATTTCAATGCTAGAAGAATCCGACGCTACTTAATCCTTCTTGCTTTGTGCTTCTAGCTCAATTAAATCTTCATCAGATAATTCTTGAGAATGTGAAGCTAATAACTCGGTAACGTCATCACTAGAGCAACGCAACTGCGTTGAAAGCCAGTGGCGGACGCAGATATGTTTACAAAGTTGTTTCGGCAAAGTGAGTGCGGCGTGAAGAAAAAGTGTTTTTGTATGCCGAAAACGAACGTTCTACATCTAGTGACGTTATATTTGCATAAGTAAAATAATCTTTCCAATAACTTAACGGTTCTGTTGACGCACCTTCACAAATTTGTCTTAATGTGCCAAAATCAGAGTCTTTATCTAAAACACTTTCAAACCTTTGTAAAACACAAACATTTCTTACGTCTTCTATCGCGCATAGCTGTGCGTGAACGTGTTGCACTATTTGCAAAGATTCCACTAACGACACCGAAGAATTTTGTAGTTTTTCTATCGCATCCGCTAGTCCCACTTAATTGTTCTGAATAATTTCCAAATCTGTTTTAACTTGACTATCCTGAAATTTCAAGCGGCTTACCTTGACAGCCGCAGCTTCCTTTGGGTCGAATTCTAAAATCACGTTCTTTATATTCTCAAAATATTTAAGATAATAAAATGCAGCCTCTAACCATGTTCCCCAACGAGTAAGAATAGGTTGTGGTGGTTCAGGAATACCGGGGCATGAAATTCCCGAATACGTTTTGGGGATTTTAAAAAACAAGTAAAAAATTTTACTTAGGTGACCATGACCTTAAGTATAGGTATAATTTTTGATGTTAAACAATATTTTTAAAAAGCATTTTTCGATATTTTTTAAAATAAGGGAGCCTTACTCTTGGGACAAAATCAAGTTTTTAGACGTACCCCGTATAATATTAGAAATGTCCCATATTTTATTTTAGTTTCTCATATGGTGCGTACTTTGTAGATGACACTGTATAAATAGGTATGATACTGTTAACACCCTAAATCATTCTGTGATGATAAAATCAATTTACTCGTAAAAGAAAGAAAATTAAGTACATGCGTTTACAATTTTCTAGCCGTTTTTCCATGAGAAACCTACACACAGGTACTAAGTAGACTAAACAACTCATGAAAAAAGCGACAACACATTCAAAAGAGAAAAAAAGCTAGTGGAAACACATGTTCAGTATTGAAAGAGCTTGCCAGTTCATTTTGTTAGTATACATACATCCTGTTGCGATAAAGAAAAAAAGACTTAAGGATATGTGTGTTTGGGAGGCCGCTAAAGAACAAGAAAACGGCGGGAAAATGCCTATACTAAATCTGACAAAATTGCAGACTTGCTTATTTAAATGAAAATTATTAATACGGGTAATAGAGAGTATATATGATTGAATTTTGATATTTTTTTCTGAATATTTAATTTAAAAAAATAGATTTAAAGGGAGTAGGTGAATTATAGCAGATACTTTGGTTACTCTGGGCAATGTAACTACAATTATTTGGGTTGATTCAAGAAAAAACTAAATCAGTATGAAAATATCGTAGCGTCAGGATCCTCTCCGGATTAAAGAAAAAATTTCCAGGAATGAGTAAAATGCAGCTGGTAATTCAACATACGGGCAAAGATGCAAGGATATATTATTTTTAGAAGTTGGGTGTTAGTGTTAGGAGAACTATAGGATATCCTTAAATATAGGATGGTCCGAGAAGAACGGTCCAAACTCCAGGAGTGTGTTGCACACGTGAAAATAATCTCAAAAAACGCATATGTTCTTATCCGATTTTCATTTGTTTTCAAGTTATAGCGTAACTAAAAAAATAATAATTAGCGTTTTTGTACACAATATTTGTAGAACCATCATCTCATTGAATTTGATATTAAAATCATTAGAGGTACCAAAAATATGGAAAACCGTTAGAGTGTGTCCTGTCCTAAAGTCCGGTAGCTCTGATGACATATGCAATTACAGGTCTATATCTATACTATGCAATTTTGCAAAAACCTTCGCTGAGTCCGAAAATAATAACAAGAAAGTTGTATCACCCACCAATTTTTGACATTTTAATATACAAAATGCGAAAAGTTAATTTTTTATCATTCAAATGTAACGTAGAACGTAATACGTTGGCAGTAAAATCAAATGTTATTAGGTTGGCAGTTCTGGTAAATGGGACAGTTGTTTGTTTTCTTCCAATCAATATAACCTCACTTTTCAATGTTTGGCCCATGTGCTCTAAGTTTTAGTACTTATTTATTAATCTGTGTTCTAAGTATGGCTAGCCGTGGTTGTAAAAACTGCTCTAACACTTTTTGTTGTATATGTGGTGAGTTTCAAGTTAAAAAACATCAAAGAAACATTACTGACTTTGTAAAAAAAGTATGCTTTGCATATTTTGGTGTAAAAATCGGTGATCAAGAAAAATGTTGGGCTCGTCACAAGGTATGTCATGTTTGTGTCGAGGATCTTAGGAAATGGTCTAAAAATGAATAGAAAGCTTTTAGATTTGCAGTATCCATGGTATGGAGAGAGCAAAAAAATCATTCATATGATTGTTATTTTGCAGCGTTGATCTTTCTGGGTAAAACTCCAAAAATAAGAAAGTAATTGTTAACCCTAACCTTAATTCAGCTATTCAGCTGGTAGGACATGAACCGGGACTTCCTGTCTCTGAGCCACCTCAGTCTATTGATGACGTTTTACAGTCCAGCGAATCCGAATCTGATGAAAGTCGACCGGGTGATGATAAGTTCCAATGTTCTCCAGAAAATTTAAAACCGCAGTTGTTTATACAAGCTGAGTTAAATGATTTGGTGAGAAATTTGGATTTGACTAAAGCAAAAGCAGAATTGCTTGGTTCTAGTCTGAAAGAAAAACGTTTGTTGGTATCTGGAACATCTATTTACCAATATAGAACAAGAGATCAACAGTTTGCTCAGTTTTTCAAGCAGGAAGAGGATTTGGTTTACTGCCATGATATTGGTTGTCTAATGAACGAATTTGGCATTGAGTACAAGAAGGCAGGTTGGAGGCTTTTTATAGACTCATCAAAAACTAGTTTAAAAGCTGTTCTTTTACACAATGGAAATACTTATACTTCACTGCCTGTTGCTCATTTAATCCATATGATGGAAACTTACGAAAATCTTGACATGATTTTACAAAAAATTAACTATCCAGCTCACGATTGGATGCTATGTGGGGATTTGATGATCCTTGGTCAACAAAAGGGATTTACAAAGTTTCCATGTTTTATATAAGAGTGGGACAGCAGAGCAAGAGATCGACATTGGTTCACAAAACAATGGCCCGTAAGCAAAACTTTAACACCTGGCGAGAAGAACATATTTCATAAACCTTTAGTACATCGAAAAAAAATTCTACCACCTCTATACATAAAGTTAAGCTTAATGAAACAATTTGCAAAAGCCTTGCCTATAGATGGTGAATGTTTTAAACATTTGTATGAAAGATTTCCACATTTATCAGAAGCCAAACTGAAAGAAGGTGCTTTCGTTGAGCCTGATATTCGTAAAATGATTCCAACTTTGAAGCAAGGATGACCACAAAGGAAAAGGAGGCTTGGATATCATTTAAGCAAGTTGTGACTAAGTTATTGGGCAATGTGAAAGACCCAAACTATGAGCTTAACGTAGCTAATATGATTGACAAGTTCAAAAATCTGGGATGTCTGGTGAGTCTTAAAGTCAACTTCTTGCACAACCATCTTGACCTTTTTCCTGAAAATTTAGGCGATGTGAGTGAAGAACAGGGGGAACGGTTCCATTAAAGGTGATGGAGAAACGGTACCAGCGACGGTGGAATATCCACATGATGGGTGGTTATTGTTGGTCACTTCATCGAGAACAACAAAATGCATCGCATTGTAGAAAAAGCTATATAAGAAGCTTTACAGAGAAAAGGGAAAGCAAATACAAAAAAAAAGCACCTAAAATATTTGTATTGAAGTGGTATATGTTGTGGTAGATAAAAATTGTAGCCCAATTAAATAAAAGTACGCTTTAAGTTAAATGTTTTTATTTCTTGTATATCCAATTTTACCCATGTTACAATATAATCGACGTCATATTGTGAGAGAACTGTGGGTGATACAAAAAAACTGATACCAAATACGGTTTCAGCATCGAAAAATACAGAAGATTTGGATGTATTTGATAAAAAGTTTTTACAAATGTTTTTTTTGTTGGCCTGTGTAAATAATGAGTAGAGTAACCAAAACTTGCGGACTCGCATAGGCGTCGGTATTACGGGTTAATATAAGAATACGAAAAATTCATAAATAAACTTACTTGCTAATTATTCAACAAATTAGAGGCATCAGGATGTGAACTACTGTAAACTTGCATCATTGCATATGTTTCCCCAGTTACTTCTTTAAACCTTGTGCGTCGACAAGAAAAAATATTCTTATACATAGAAAACGATCTCTCCACATCTAAGGAAGTTACATGTGCATGTAGAAACTGTTTTTCAAAGTCACTTAAAAGTTCACTATTCTTACACTTATTATAAACGACCTCTAAAGTATTAAAATCGGGATTTTTCCTTAAAACATCTGCCAACTTTTGACTAGCGGATAATCCTGGCGTATCATTTAATGTGTGTAATTTATTTTTTACACTCTCCACTATGTCTAATGATTCCTGCAATGACAATTCAGTACATTGTAGTTTTCTGATGGCATCTAGTAATACTGTATAATTGGTACATATTGTTGTTAAATCTTCTAAAAGTTGAGGAATTTGAAATTCTCTTTGACTTTCTCTAATTGCTTTGGATTCATTCCGATTAAATCGCATTATAACTGATTGAATTTGTTGAAAATGAATCAAATAGTAAGAAGCTGCTGTTAGCCAAGTACCCCATCGCGTTAAAATTGGTTCAGGAGGTTCTGGAATACCTGAACAAAATTTACGAAATTCTTTTAAACGTTTAGGAGATTTACGAAACACTGCTTTAGTACTTCAAATCATCCGATCAACGTTTCCGTAATGTTGTCGAACAACTTCACCAATTAAATGCAAAGCATGCAGCACGCAGGTTATATGTATTAAGTTAGGAAATATGTTTTAAGGAACGCCCAACACTTAACATCGTTGCTGCACTATCTGTCACAATCATCACAACTTGATCTTGGGCAATTTTAAATTTTTTCAAAGCGTTCATTATCACTTTTTAAATATTTTCCGCGGTACATTGTTGAGCACATTTGCAAGCTAACAAATATCGAGATGCTGTGTTCTCGCTACATAAAACGCGAGCTATTACATTCACAATACTGTTTTTCTTTATATCGGTCGTCTCGTCCACGGTAATCCATATTTTTTTGGAACACAAATCACGTTTACACACATTTTCTAGCATCTCTTTCATTCGCGGCAAATGATTCTGTAATTGTGTTTGTGAGGGTAATGGGTACTTTGGAACGTATTGTCGCCAAAACGTTTTAAAAGCTGCTTTTCTCACCAACGACAACGGAAGATTACAAGAGGTAAACATAATTAATAAATGTATGAGGAATAGTGTATAAGGTATTTCAGTTCTTGCATTTCTCATATGCTTAATACTATTGACATGCCTCTGGCAATCAGTTCTGTCCAATGCAGCCAAACGAACATTGCATATTAAGCAAAAAACTGCACTACCGTCATATTTTAAATGGGGAAAAAGTGACACATACTTATGTACATTAGTAGCAAATCTATTACGAGGCATTGTTTTCCTAGGTATGTAAATATTAGTTCTATATGAAACGATACACTAATTATGTACTTGGTATAATACTACAACACAAAAAATACCAGCTATATTTTCAAAAGCGACACGTAAGTACATAATCTTGACCGTTCGACTAATCTCTGCAACAGCTCAACCGGTACTAAAGCGAAATCTCTCTCAGCGCGGTTTAACATGATTTATATTCAAGGTCGACACTACATGCCTGCTTCTCTACCGGTTTAGTTTATTTATGAATTTTTCGTATTCTTATATTAACCCGTAATACCGACGCCTATGCGAGTCCGCAAGTTTAGGTTACTCTAATAATGAGTTAATTTTTAAATTTATTTATCCCTTTTTTATTATTTACTATATATTTAAAAAAAACTATAGTTAAATCAGTACACGTGGTAAATACATTAACCGGTATCTTTTGAAAACGTTTATGAACGTTTATGTACGCTAAAGGTTATATCATTGTATGGATGATTATGGTATTTGTATTCCGTCTCTGTCGCTACTATCTAGGGCATGGCTATATTTCTTGGAAGTAGGTGGCGTCAGGAAATATTTCAGTTGCTGTTTTTGAAGGTTAGTAGCATAAACTGAGAGATGAACAACAATATAGACAGGAGCAGAAAGCTTTAGTACTTTTCTCTTCTCACATTGTTTTTTGCCGGGAGTGATTCCATCAATACAATGAGCTACTTATTAGCATTATCTTGGTTATTGTTTTTAATCCCTTTTTTGATGTGTATTTCTACATTAAATTCATTTTTGTTTGAATATTATTCCGTTGATAACCTCTACCTTAGTCTTTTTAAAATCACAATGTGAATAATTTACTGCATTATGTACGGACATGTCGTACTGCTTTGAACAAAGTAAGTGCAATTAATAAAGTAGACATAAATAATACGCATTTCAAGAATTATAAATAATATCTAAGCGCTTTCTGGAATTAAGAAAACTATTTACTAGACTTAAGAAAATATTGTTTTGTGTTACAACGGCCATTTACTTATACTAAGAATCGCTTTCTTCAAATTTTTTACAAGATTTTCTTGAATCAAGTTAAGAAATATCTTCAACAAAGAAATACAATTATTTCATTACAAGTGCATATTTCTCTTAAGCGGAGAAAGAAACGCTAAGGAAATATTTCTTTTGATTTAAAACAATTATTGCATTGTGGATAATTGAAACAGTCATTGTCATGAATTGAGGCGGACAGTCTTGATACAAGTAAACGTTTCTCTGCGTAAAGGTGGATTCCAGTGTACTTTCAGTTCTAAATTCTAACAAAAATAATTTATTCAAAGGGTTTAATCCTTTACGTCAAAATGGCTTGAATCAGGTACGATCAAATACGCAATTTTCTTTCAAATATATAAGTAAATAATGGTCTTCTATTCACTCTACTTGTTTTAAGAATACACTTTGTAATAAAATTATCGTAACCTTAAGTTGAATACATTGGATGTTTCCTGTGACAATATTAGATTACTTCATGTAAGCATTTTTATATACTTGTCTCGAATAGCATTGTTTCCGTTTAAAGATAAATTTCCAGTAGGTATAAGCTAGTTTTAAATGAAACACGTTTCAAAATGATGCGTAATTTTGAATTGAGTATTAAAAATTGAGTTATACTGATACTCCTCAACTAAAAATACGTTTTTATGTATGTGTAATTGCATTGTAAAACACTTATCACAGACACACAAAAAGTATTGATAGAAAAAATAATAAACCACAATTTTTATGGCCTTCAGTACTTGTATACTTTAGAAAAATTCATCTATTTTATAATTTATTCTATTATTAATGCAAATGTTAGGAAAGAATCTTCTTACCTGAGGAAGTAAAATATTCGTACAGACCTATGCAAACTGGACACCCAACAGAAATCAAGTCGGCAAGTGAGGTTTTAAAATAACATTCCAAAAAGGCTCTCACGCACAACTATGTATACAATAAGTACAATAGGTTACTTTACCGAGAATTTTAGAGGTCACTCGATCCGGAATGGCACATCTGCCTACCCTCCCCGAAAATTTTCAGGCCGAATATTCGCCTAACAGAACGGACCGAACAGGATTTTTACGGATGCCGAAACACAACTGAAACGCAACGGAGAGAATGAACCCCGGCAAACTTCGAAGTTTATAAGCAGATTGAAAGCGATTCGGCTATCTCGCTCGGGATGCCGTTGCAACGGATACGCCGTATCTCGTTTTATCCCCACCGTACGGCCGGGTGCCATATCGTCCAATAATGTGCTCGTCCTAGTGTTCTTCTATTTTTAAATGAGGACAGGACCGGATTGCGCCGTAAATCCTTTTACGGAAAATTATTATACTCTGTTTTTTAACTAGGAGGATAAATTGAAAAGCCCGATTTACAATATAAATATCACTAAACAAGGTTACTAAATTTTTTCAACGCCAAATTTGAATTTCTGAATCTCAAACAAATATTCTTTGTCTAAAGAAGGAATGTTGCACCGCAATGGTCATAATTTGTTGAAAAATTTGCAATGCAAAACTGGTAAAGCAAAAACTACGCTTTATTTTTTAAACAAAGAAAACTTGATAACGGCTGCTGTATTATTATATTATATTTGATGTAAATTCATTACAAGTATTTTCATTCAATGAGAGTGTTTGTAATATAATTTTATTAACTATGTGATTACAACATAACATTAAATAACATGATTTAGAAATTTAGAGAACGATACTATCAAATATTATATTATATTGAAAAGTAATGCCATCACCTATCCACCATCTATGGACGCGCGTTTCGATGTTATACATCTCGTCGGCACAGCTTTGTGGAAGGCAACGGCATTTCAATATTTTAAATCGTATATATACGAAGTAAATTATATTATATTCTTTGCTTGAACTTATATACTCTGGTTTCACTATCGGCATTGTACAGAATGTTGCAATTATGATGTTCCACTGAAAATTCAGCTATCAACTTCAACACAACCCTCATAAGCAAACTGGCAGAACTGTGACTCTCCGCCTTCGATGAAATTTGATATATTGGTAGACCATCAAAAAGTAAAGGACACGTATTTTTTTTAGTGGCCCAGATTCACCTTAAAGGGGTGTAGGGTGCGTCTGAAATTATCCCCAAAAAAGCATTTTTCATCATAACTTCGGAGCCGCGCAAGCTATCGGGATGAATTAAAAACCAAAATGTTCTCGAAACAGCTTTTGGCGGCTCGTCCCGCCAGAGGATACTTGCTGTTCCTACCATTGTGATTGTTGTAACGATGTAACTTTCTTGTAGCGATGCACTACCGTTTTTAATGAATATCGACCCTTTTTTCCACTTTTCCAATACTCCACGGTAGCACGTCTATAGTCGATATCTACGTCTATTGCATCTGGGAGCTCTTGTTCTTGGTCAATAACATCCATTTCCTCTTCGATGGTACAATTTACGTTATCATCTTCTTCCACGTTCACAAGCTGCGCTCCAGGATACTCTGAAGGTGAGCTCAAATCGTAGATTACTTCTTGTTGTACTTCAAAAGCAGGATCATTAACGCTCCTCATAATTATATCGAAAAGTTTATCTGCTAACGACCGTGCGGCACCATTAACTGGACTTCACACCATACTTTGCGGTGGGTAATGATTATTTATCAGAGTTGTTAATATCATTAAGATGTTAAGTAGATTCAAAGCGAACCCAGCCATGGCTTATATATCACTGTTTCTTTTTCGACCGTTTCACCTTTATATACAGACATACACGTAATTTTTTTTGCACTAATATCAACACCTCCAAGGAAAATCTCAGTTATTTTAGGGATATGAATATTTATATCTGAAAATGTTATGAAATCGAAGCCAAAATATACGCAGCTTACTAACATTATGACGCACTTTAATATATTTTCGTATTGTATTATATATTCCCAAGTTCCCTATTTTTTTTTCGCGATTTATAGTCGCTAGAAATAAATTGGAATGCAGAATGTTTCAGTGTCTAATAGATCGTTCATGGTATGTAGATGCCAAATCCACGTAAATAGTAAACGGAAGACCAATCAGATAGGTATAATAACGGAATATATGTATGCGCGCGGTCGCGGTCTATAAAAAATATTTCCTCTATTATATGTAACCGAGGAAACAAATGCAAAAAAGGTGACTTTTATTTTTAAATGTAGTTTGTGGAAAAACATTATGACCTATTTGTTGTTGAACGTCCGAATTGGAAAAAAGTTGCTGACTATCTCGAACTGCTGCAGAATCATTTGAATCAAGTTTCAAGATGACATTTTTCACTTGTGAAAAATATTTCTGGTAGTAAGATACTTCCTGGAGCCATATTCCCCATCACGTTATTACAGGCTGAGATGGTGGTGGTAATTTCGGACACAATTGCTTGAATACACAGATGTGTTTGGGAGATTTGATGAACACTTTTTTGGTAGATGCTATTAACTTATCCACCATCGGATACTTCTTTCGAATGGTTTCTGCTACGAGGTGATATGCGTGTATGAGGCATGTTATGTGAAGAAGAGTCGGAAAGTGTATTTTCAACATCCTACCATCTCTCAGCATTGTTGCGGCTCCATCAGTAACGAAGATTGTGACTTGGGTTCCTGTGATACAAAATTCTCTCAACGAATCTTTTATTATCTTGACGACGGCTTCTGCATTAGTTTTCTGAATTCTTTGACTGGATAACAACAATGAAGCTGGTGGACCATCACGTTTTAAAGGACGCGCTACAACATGAATGACGCTGTGTCTCTGAGAGTGTGTGTGTGTTGTATGTAATTAAGTAATAATATTACCAACTGTTTTTTTTTTAATTTTACCGCAAGATCATAATATTTTTAAGTGGTCCTAATACGTTGGCCAAAGGTTGTAACTTTAATTTAATATACCTACATGTAATTGTAAATAGGATAGTTCACTAGAAAATCGTCCTCTTGTATTTATTTCGTCCATTACCTGTTGATTTTTCTATTTAGATATTTAAGAAAATGTAACACGATTTCAAAACCATACGAGTCACCACGTCAGATGATGCTTGAAACTCTCAATTTCTCTATTTACCTATGTTGTATGCAAAATTAAGAAAATGCAATAGTAAGTACAATAAATTATTCCGTAATCTTCAAATTCGAATTTACCGCTCATCAGTAGTTGCTATCCGTTATGAGAACTTTATGGTAAATTTTAGTCCAAATACAGTAAGTACCAACATAAGCTTCATTAAGATATGACTACTAAACCTCCAAACATAACCTAGAAATAGCACTTTTAACTTTGATTTTTAGGTACCTTAAATCAATCTCCTGAAAAAAAGAAGGCTTATTTTCGGTGAAACGTGAGTTTTTCGTTAGAATCCATTTTCGTCGTGGGAAAAATCTATACCAAACGACAACATTCCTTCTCGGACTGGGCGCGGAAATTCCGCGTCCCAAATGCGTATACACCGGCTAGACTGTGACTGGTTGTTTGGCCAGGCGTCGTACAGTTGCCATAGCAAGCAGGGCCGCGATTTCATGGCATTCCAAAAATTTCATTCTAACTTATTGTACGTTGTAACGTTAAAGTTATGAGGTATAAAATGTAATTAAGTAATAATAATGATCCCACGAAATTGGTTAAATTGTAATGTTTTTTTCTGCTGGTTAATATGCAGTTAATAAAAAAAAAACGATTGAATAACGCATTAAAAAAAAACTTACTATACATCATAGTAAGCCTGAGGAATCATTTGCACGTATAGATGTCACTGTGCCTAGGCACAACGCCCCCTTGCGTTAGGCAGCCCAGGAGCTGCCCGATAGGTGGTGGACATCTACACTCCGGTTTGTCTTGCTACCCTCTGGGAAGGCGTGACTGTGTCTGTTGGCGATAGGTGTCGCCGAAAGACATATTCAGTGCTGTTTTGGAGATTAGCAGCATAAACCGAGAGGCGAACGCAATTATAGCAGCAGAAGATTGTGCCCAGAACCATGCTGATGACGCCGGGTAGGCAGAAACATGCCGGGAATGATTCCACCAATACCATGAGCTATATTAGCATTAATTTTTAGTTATTGTTACTAGGCATTCTTTCCACGTGTAAAACTTACTACTTTCTTAAATGGAAAACTCCGTACGTTTTGCAAAATTTTGCAAGGTAATTCAATTTCAAATATAACAAATTTTCTAGACTATTGTCCTAAAGTAAATAATAACAAAATTACAGTGGCTTTTAGTCTCCATTAAAGGTACACGTTTGTAGCCTATAGGCATTTATAGTTAGTTTATATTTTATAGGCTGTTATGCTATACGAAACCAAATAGCTTATGGCTAAGTATCAAAAACGAGGGAGAAATTTATTCTATTCAAATTTTCATCAGAAAACAAAAGAAATCTTCCCAAGGCGAATATTTTATCAGTATTTTTGCTGTAGAAATGTGGCATATACAGAAACATATTCCACGTATGAAATCGATAGTAATTTCCCATCGGAAGTTACGAATTCGGAAATTTTTTTCGACTTTCAACTCTCCATATTCCCCGACGCATGCATTTTAGATGATTCGAGGGAATAAACAGGGAAGAGAGAGAATATTGGGCGCCGGGCGTTCTGCGAATGTCGGACTTTACATCTTTTCATTTCTCTGCGAACGAGTATACCAGAGCACTGCCCCACCGCCGCTGCCATTCTCCATTAGCACGCGCGAGGGAGTTTTAATACATAAAGCACTGCTCGCTCGTAAATCAGGAACATGCGAAATGAAAATTCCTTCGCGAATTAATATCGAAGCAATTATTTTTGATATATGCGAAACGAATTAATTGCTACATGCATCAGGAAGCATCTTTATGCATTATGGGATTCGGAATGTGCGATGAAAAAGTGAATTTAACGTGACTGTTACTAATATATGTTAGAACTGCTTACTATTCCTAGATGATTTCAAAATGCACAATATACAAGGTGCGCCAGTAAATTGAGCGATTTTGCAACACTGTTTTTCAAGGTGAGCTCACTGAAAAGCATTTAGCAGTGGACCAATGGAGTGGTGAACAGCGTACCTTTACTGTGAAAGCGTTTTACAAAAACGGTGACGGTTACGTGAATTTCCATCAGCTCATGCCGTCAGGATTTGGGTTGGAAACTTAGAGGCCACTGGTTCTACACTAAAGAAAAAAAGGTAGTGTAACAACAGTATATACACTTAAGGATATAGCAACTCTGAAATAGGCTTTTTAAGCGAAGTCCACGCCGCACAGTGGTTCAGAATCGCGAGTTTGCGGAAAAAAATCTGTAACTTTTAGTAGGAAAGATATTTCTGAATGATCTTTTCGCAATAAAAAAAAATATGTAGATTAGGCTATGTCATTAAAGGTAAATACAGGGGAAAATACACAATGTATTTTCGTAAAAACGCATATGAAACCCGTCAATATATTATTTCAACTGACTGTGACTGTCAATATAATGTAATATAATACACGAACAATAAATTAGTCGGTTTAAAACAGTTCTTGAGTATCTGCATAGAAGACTGGTTTTCTTTCGTAAATTTGAAATAAGAAGATCCGACGATAACTAGAGCATATGAGTAATGTCTTCGTTTGATGTTATATGACTGATGTATTTTGCGAGAATGATAGTACCTATAGGTATTTTATATAATCTCATAGGTAGAGCAGCGTTTTCTATTATGTTCCTCCCGTGGATTAAAACTTTATGCACTATTGCAGGCATATAATACCAGCTGTATTTAGCTACAAATAATTCAGCAACTGGAGAACTTCCTTGTTCCTGCACTTGCCCGTCTTCTAGTAAACGAAGAAACATTTTTCCAATAAGATGGAGATACATATCACACCGCATGTGCTTCCATTGCAGTTTATTTATTACTATTTAGTCGGGCCATGGTACCAATGCCTTTAATCACTGCGACCTTAATAGATCTATTGTAACAGAGTGCCCTTATGTGTGTTAGAATAGTTGGAGGCTTTTAATAAACCTTAGTACTACTCTAGGATCTGTTTCCTTCAGTTCAGTAAGTGCAAGAAATGGCCTACTGAAATGTTGGTGTCGTGTGCGACTAATGGCACCACACCTGCATAGAATGTGGTCTGTCGTCTCCAGATCTTCTTGGCATAGACGACAGATTTGATCTTCAGCTTTTCCTAGTTTAAATAAGTAATATTTTAGGGGCACATGGTCTGTCAGAAATCCTGCCAGTAATCTAAGATCCCCCTTGCTGAACGATAGCGCTATTTTTGCTGTCTGATATGAGTGCTTTCGCCTGTTTTTGTCCTGGAACATTATTTCAGTACGAGGCTTTTTGATTGTCCTCCCATATCTTAATTGCTTGTTTTATGTGGTTCTTTTGGAGACCACAGAAGGGATTAGGACCAATGAAAGGCATGTCCGCTGCTTCTTTGACCAGCTTATCTGCTTTTCATTTCATTCGATCCCTTGGTGGCTTGGGACCCACCGCAAAGTTACGTGGTTACTGCGTCCCAATTACCGCAGATTCGTATGTGTAAGCCTTAATAGCCTTTAGAACTGCCTGACTGTCGCTGAATATATTAATAGTTGCGTCTCGTATCCCTTTCTTGAGGTTCTTTATGGCGCATATGTTCTATGGCAGTAGCAAACAATCTGTTTCCCAACCGTGTTATTTCCAGATTTGGGAACATCACATGGCTGACCAACTCACTCGATCTATTAGCAGGTGATTTTTTCTCTGTGGGTACGTGAAATCCCAAGTCTTCAAAGCTCCAGCACCCCATACAATTCAAGATCTAAAACATCGCATTCGGAAAAAAGTTGAAAGAATGAGAGAAAAGAGAAAGAAGTGAGAGATGCTGCAAAGAGTAATGGGTGACGTTAGCAAGAGACTTGCTGGGTGCAAGTCATCTGAATGATGTCATTTTTGGACTGAAAATTTATCTTTTTGGTGACCTAATTCAAAAATAACTAAATGCTTTCATGTCTATATTGTGTTCATACGTATTAAAACCAGATGAAACCAATTATTCACTCATAATAACGTTTTCAAAATTGCTCGATTTATTGCCGCACCTTGTATTGTTGATCTTACGGGTTCTGAATGTTAAGTCAGATTTATCATTTATTCTTACTCAAATAAATTGGCAAAACATACTGTTAGATTTTTCAGAAGGGTTAGTGCTTCAATTTCAAATTAAATAATGTTTTTGTTAAATTGCTAAAGTAGTTTGTAAGGTAGCGTCAAAGGTAAATTATGAATTTTGCTGTAAAACACCTTCTAGTAGCAGCACCAGAAGATGCCATACAAGAAATATTGTATGTACGTCAAAATCTATGAGATGGCATAGTCAATTCATACATAAAAAGCAACTAAAGAAAGCAGAGTTGTAATGTTTCTTATATTCAGAAAAACAAGTTCACAAGCCCATGAGAATTTATGTAAATATTTGGAAGAAAAAAGAAGGAATGATGAGGACTACATCCATACCATATTCAGCGCATTAATTCGACGTATTAGAAATACTGCAGCCGATATTAAAGAGAGAAATGAAGCAATCAGAAGAGCAACAGGCACCCTTCCGAAGTATAAAATGTTTAGAGGTCAATGGCGGGATTTTTTAACTTTTATTAACATACGTTATAAATAAAAAAATGTTAATGCACGCAGAGAAATGGTCTTTTGCACCAAGAAAATAGATTTTCTTGCAAAAATTAGTCTCTATTCAAGAAAATATTTTTATTTCAAGACTATAAGAATGTACAATATAAGAAAATCAGGCTAGCTGCAAGGATATCCAATAAAAGAACAATTACAATAATGGAAAAAAAAACTCGTTAATAATTAAAATTAGGAGCAAGTGAATGAACTAATGAAAAAGTTTTTTTTTTATATACATTATTTTTTATATTATTTTTGTAGTTTAATAATTAATGAGTTCATATTTAAGCTTATTTATCCCTTTATTATTATTATTATTATTATTTACGAGGAGCGCACTGTATATTTGTGAATATGGCAATACTGACAGTAGTTGACAAAAAATTTGAGGTTAGTTTAATGTGGCAAGTGTTTGTGAATAAGTCGCAGTTTATTTGAATTCGATATCTTTTTCCAAAAAGCTTAGAGAATTTCTTGAAAAGTTAAACGGTCAGTGTGAAATGGAAGTGACCCGAGGACATTTTCGTGCAATGATTTTGTATAATTTTCGTTCAGGTTTAACTTTTAATGAATCATTTGCTCGTTTGCAAAATGCATTTCCTGGATAAGCCCCAAGTCGGACGACCGTGTTTAACTGGTTCAAAGAATTCCAACGTGGAAGATCATCTCTTGACGATGAAAATCGTGTAGGTCGTCCTGTTTCAGCAACAACTTCCAATCACATTGATGCCGTTCGTTGCATAATTGAAGAAGATCGTCGGGTGACCTACAGTGAAATTCGGGCAACTCTTGGCATTGGAATGACGGCAATTCAGACAATTCATCACACACATTTTAATGTGAAAGAAGTGTGTTGTCGTTGGATACCACATTGTTTAACAGCTGATCAAAAAAAAGCAAGGCTCGACTGGTGCCTAGAAAACCTTGAACGTTATCATGAAGGTACGTGTAAGGTCGTTTATAATATCGGTACAGGTGATGAAACATGGATCTACTGCTATGGTCCATTAACAAAACAGTTAATGTAGAATGGTATACTACCATTTTCTTGCCAAAATTGTTGTCAAAAGTTCAGAAAAAACAAATTGTGTTACACCATGACAACGCTCCTGCACACTCTGCCAAGTTGACAACGGAGTTTCTTATAGCCCGGATTTAGCTCCGTGTGATTTCTTCCACTTTCCAACTATTAAGAAGAAATTACGTGGAATCCATTTTTAAACACCACAGGAAGCTGTTAATGCATTTAAGGAGCATGTTAGTGCGGTGTCCGAGGAAACCTGGGCTACCTGTTTTACAGAATAGTTTGAGAGTATGTCGAAGTGCGTTAAATGTAAAGGAGAGTACTTTGAAAAAGAATAAATATTGTTCGTTTTTATATTTTTTGTTCTTATCCTGTATTCAGAAACATACAGTGTGCCCCTCGTATAATACATTTAAAGAAATTATAGTTAAATTAGTACACGTGGCAAATAGTAAAAAAAGAACAAAAATGCATTAACCGGTATCTTTTGAAAACGTTCTACGTTAAAGGTTATATCATTGTATAGGTAAGTATGGTATCTGTACTCGGGTTTCTATCGCTATTCTCTAAGACGGCATGACTATATCTCTTGAAAGTAGGTGGTGTCAGGACATATTTCAGTGAGTGTCTTTAGTGAATAATGGCATAAACTGAGAGATGAACAACGATGTGGGCAGGAACAAAGAGCGTTACTGCTTTTCTCTTCTCATAATGTTTTTGTCGGAAGTAATTCTACTAATACCATGAGCTATTTATTGGTATTATCTTGGTTATTATTTCTAGGCACTTTTTTCAAGTGTACTTCTATATAAGTTCACTTTTGTTTGAACATTATTCTGCAGATAACCTCTACCGTAGCCTTTTTAAAATCACAAGCAATGAGAATAATTTACAGTATTATGTACGGATATGTCGTACTGCTTTAAACAAGGTAAGTGAAATTAATAATGTGGATATAAACAATATGCATTTCAAAAATTCTAAGTAAATAAATGCTTTATTTTAAGAAAATGAAGCTATTTATTTATGAACAATACCTAAATGCTTTCTGGAATTAAGAAAATTATTTACTATCCTTAAGGAAATATTGTTTTGTGTTCTAACGGCCATTTACTTACACCAACAATCACTTTCTTCAAATTTTCTGCAAGATTTTCTTGAATCAAGTTAACAAATGTCTTAAACAACGAAACAATTATTCCTTTACAAGTATATACTTCTCTTAAGCGGAGAAAAAAACGCTAAGAAAGTATTTCTTTTGATTTAAAACAATTATTATATTGTGGATAATTGAAACAGTAATTGTCTTGAATTGAAGCGGACAGCCTTGATACAAGCAAACGTTTCTCTGTGTGTATGAAATTGTGTTTATTTGTAATTATGCTATAACCTGAAAACAAATGAAAATTATTTCCACATGTACGATACACTCCTGGAGTTTGGTCCGTTCCTCCTGACTCACTCTGTATATGTTTTTTATGTAGCAGTGCAATCACAATTTTGACATATATTTTTGTTTTAATTCGACTGTAACATACTTCCATTTTGTAACCAAGTATACGCATTATACGACATCCATCGCGTCAAAACTCTTAGAAAATTATTTAATTAGCACGAATTTCGTTAGGATCCCCTTTTAATCCGTGTCATATTCTCATACACGTCAGACTGTAACATTTTACCCCGCAACATGAAAGCTAATTAGATCATATTAAGTTACTGGCGTAAAGAATGGGTACCTACAGTTCCTCTGGCATTATGTACGGCGAAAATTTGTATAAAGTACATAACATTTATATACATAACAGGACGCTGTTACGGAATTTAAATTAATATACATACAATGAGAAATTTTATAACGTAAACTTGGCCGTCTAATTTTAAATTCGCATTAACGATTCAACAACGTTGGACGAACGAACCAACGAAAGTGAGTGTGGATGCTCCGCCATATCTCCGGTCGCCTTGGCCGACGATGATGTTTATAATTTTAATATATACGGCAGCCCAAACTTTTGACGACATTAAAGGGAACACACCCATTGTATACACATTAAACTAATCTAATAAAACATCCCTCATTGTATTTCCTAGGAGCTTCGAGGAAGTTCTATTGCTTTGTGTTTAGGAGCTATTGTTGGAGGGATATGGGTTCGTCGCGTAAGTGTGGGTAGATGTGTAGATGCGGGGCGAGTGCGTATGTGTGCGCACGCCAGCGGTTTAACCCCCGTGAAATAGCTGCGAGCCTCTGCGAACGTCAGTAAAGTATTACAGCACCAGACTTTTCCCAAAAGTTTGCGCCGTTGTATATTAAATTCTGTCATATACAGGACGGGTTGCTTAGAATTGATCTAAAAGAAGTATTTATATATACAGGCTGATCAACTTCTGTAGCAAAGTTCGATATACACGGTTGGGATAAAGTACGGAACCATGCAAATATCTTTAAAACGGAAACGATTATATTGATGAAACTTTGCACGTAAGTTTATTTTCTATTTTGCGTCATGTATAGTCAGTAGCTGTGTATGCACCCCGTCCATAATTTGCAGAAACTCCAATAATGATAACGATCTATTTTGTAATTGGTCTATTGCGTCAGCTAATCCTTTATAGTAGCTACGAATATTTTTTAAATCTGTTTCAACGGAAATATCTTGACTGGCTCTCCTTAATAGCTGCAGCTTCGGCAGGATTGAATTGTACAACAACAGCTTTCACTATTTTGAAATGTTCAGCATAATAAAAAGCTGCCTGTAACCATGTTCCCCAACGTGTAAGAATTGGCTCTGGTGGTTGACGAATACCAGGACACTCTGTGTGAAATGATCGTAGTCATTTGGGAGATCTCAAAAATACTTTTTTGTGCTTGCTATTAATGCATCTACCTCGGGAGAGCATTGTCGAATGGTTTCTGCCACAAGATGTAAAGCATGCACTTTACACGTAACATGAAAACACTTGCAATCATATTCAAGAAGAGAACGGCCTACCGAACGCATTATCGCTGCGCCATCGCTCATAAACATCAACACTTTACCTTTTGAAATTTGACATTTTTCCAACGTACTAAGTGCAACCTTCGTAATTGCTGCAGCAGTACACTCTTGTAGTTTTTGGCTAGCTAGTAACAGTGGTAATGTAGGTTTACTAGGGTCTAGTATGCGTACCATAATATTTACAATTGAATTTTGTCTGTTGTCTCGTCAACACATAATCAAACAAACTGTTTTTTAAATATGCGTTCCATTTTCTTTTCCACGTCATCGCGTACAAATGCAACATGCTTACGTGCTGTTTTCTCCGTTGGCAACCGCATCTCGGGATTGTATTTGTCCCAAAAGTTCTTAAACGGTTGTTTATTGAGTAAGCCTAGTGGCAATTTACAGTTTATCAACATAAGAATTACATAAAAAAAATGCACTTCTACTATATGCTTTTTACTATATACCTGTGGTACAACAGGTTTTTATCTAATATATTTTGACTTCCATTGGTGAATTATAAAAATTTGGAATTTCCGACGTAACTAAATACTCGTCCCAGTAAGGAACCGAACCTGACACCTCCCGTTTGCCGGACTGGCGCGCTAACCACGGGGACCTTGACGAATTCACTGACGGCAGCCAAAATATATTAATTAAGATTGCAGATAAAAATAATAACTAGGTATTAAAAAGTGAACATTCCTGGCATCAAGGTACTCGTAGTGCAGTGGTTAGCAGGCCCGTCCGACAAGCGGGAGGTGTCAGGTTCGATTCCTTGCCAAGACGAGGTTTTTTCAAGTATTTAATTACAATTTATTTGTTTACGTTTTACGGTTATTACATTACATACATAACCAATGCTGTTTTCAAACAAAAAATGGCAATAAAAGTACATCAATGCGCTATATTTACCAAACATTTTTATTGGGTCAGTTTTTATTTTTTACCATAATTTTTAAATTTCACTTCTGTCGGGTGTCACACATACATTCGTTATTTGTAATACGCGGTCCGTGTGACCCATTCTGACGCGAAGATCGATTATGCCAAGCTCAGTAATGACTAGAGTAACCAAAACTTGCGGAATCGCATAGGCGTCGGTATTACGGGTTAATATAAGAATACGAAAAATTCATAAATAAACTTACTTGCTAATTATTCAACAAATTAGAGGCATCAGGATGTGAACTACTGTAAACTTGCATCATTGCATATGTTTCCACAGTTACTTCTTTAAACCTTGTGCGTCGACAAGAAAAAATATTCTTATACATAGAAAACGATCTCTCCACATCTAAGGAAGGTAATTTCGGACACAATTGTTTGAATACACGAATGTGTTTGGAAGATTTGATGAACACTTTTTTGGTAGATACTATTAACTTATCCACCATCGGATACTTCTTTCGAATGGTTTCTGCTACGAGGTGATATGCGTGTATAAGCCATGTTATGTGAAGAAGAGTCGGAAAGTGTATTTTCAACATCCTACCATCTCTCAGCATTGTTGCGGCTCCGTCAGTAACGAACATTGTGACTTGGGTTCCTGTGATACAAAATTCTCTCAACGAATCTTTTTTTATTTTGGCAACGGTTTCTGCGTTAGTTTTCTGAATCCTTTTACTGGAGAACAACAATGAAGCTGGTGGACCATCACGTTTTAAAGGACGCGCTACAACATGAGTGACGCTGTGTTTCTGAGCATCAGTTGTTTCATCCACACATAGGCAGATTTTCTTGTTTCTCCACTTGTCTTTTATACACTCCTTTACTGTACCTTGCACACGTGGCAAATTGTATTGTAATTGCATAGATGTTGGCAGCTTCCTTGAGGGAACGTACTTAGCCCAAAAAAGACGAAAGCGTTCATTGGATACTAGATGTTGTGGGATGTTGCACACACTTAACATAAAAATAAAATCATATAAAAATTGCCAGTATGGAATACTGTTTCTTAAATTCAATACATGACGTTTACTTTTACAATGTTTTCTACATACAAATCTATCGCGACTTAGCAATCCGCTATTGCATATTGTGCAATAAATATGCGGACTTCTATATTCTAACCCAGGGAAATGCCTGAGATATTTATTCACATTCGAAGGGAACGTTACACCCTTTGGGCGTCTCATCTCCGCGTACTTATTTGGCGTACAGCGTGCAACGTACTGTCGCTTTGAACTCTCTCGCGGTACTGTCGAGATCGACTACGAGTTGCCATCCGGTACCACCTTTTTAACAAGCTCTAGTAGTGACAGTTGTGACCTAAGTGCGTTTGCTGTAAGTGACAGATGCAAACACGAGTGACGGTCATCAGTGACCCAATGTAAGAAGACCCTTAAGGTATGCGTCTACTGGTGACTTTTGTCACCCAACAGTTTCTGTAACTGTCATCCTCAAAGCTTAGGGTGCGCCAACGAATAGGTGACTGCCACGGTGACTTTTAAAAAATTTTCATTTTAGTTTTATGATGGACAAATATTGAAAAAAACACAAGAAAAAATATTACTAGGTTCATCCAGTTTGGAGTGATCGATTAATATCGGGTAAATTTTACACCTCGTGCGAGAAATTGAAGAATTATCCTAAGAAGTTTTTTGGATACTATAGAACGAGCATAGAAAGCTTTGACAAATTGCTGCAGCTTTGGCAATTACTTTTCACAAAAGTTGCATTTTAATAATCATCTCTAATTTATTAAAATTTAAGTCTGTTTTAGTTCTGTAAATAAAAAAATAGGACCTATGTTTATTTAACATTTTTTGTTTTGTATTCCCGAACAAGATATGAAAGTTTTTTACACCTATTATTAATCACCCTGTATACAGCGTCATTAATTTAAAATTTACCACCTTACTAAATTAATTTCTTCATCTCCTGCAGATGGTGCAGCATAATTTCATCTGTTTGCAGTATCCTATCTCTAAAGGGTAATCAGTGCATAAGCGTCAGTCATGCATAGTTTATTGAACTTCTTGAAACGTTTGCATTCTCAAATCTGGAGGTGCATGGACGTTTCACGGCAGTAACACTACAATGCGCTGACAAATAATCTGACACGACCCCAAAACAGTTTCATAAACATAAAATTCAGTGGGTAGACGAGGTTTATGCCAGATGTTAAACCAACAATACGTGAATCCTTCGCTCGATTTCTCCTCTCTCGCAGTACCTACTTTAACAAATTGAAAATGACGTTCGGGAACCTGCTTCAATTTATTTAAAATTCCAGATTCGAGGAGCGAACGAACGGAAACGCAGGGCGAAAGAAGTCAAGAAAGTGGAAATATGTTAGCCGTACGTGGCAGCCATATGTGGGCGGAGAGAAACACAATGCACAACGCCCCTTACACCGTTAGTTGATCCATACAAATTTGATTGATCGACGCTAATGGTAAGTTCGAACTGTTCAGGTTTCGAATAGTGGAATGCTATATTTTTTTTTTGCTATGGAATTGATTAAAATATGGTACATGTTTTGCTTGAAATGAAATATGCGCCAGCCAGGGGATCTCGCTTATCATAAGAGGTTAGGATAATTTGACAGAGTTGTCAATAATCAAACAAATGATTTTGATTAGTTTCAAAGCCTGCTAACAATAAGGAATATTTGCAAATTTAAAATTTTCTAATTAGGATTTTACAACTATGGAACAAATGAAATCATTATTTTTAAGTCTAGGTTAAGAAGTATCACTTTGCATTCGAGAGGCAGCCAGCAAAAACCATTCGAGAATGCAAAAGCGACTTCGTAATCGTGTATCAAACAATAGTTTTTCAAAAACTGCTTCGAAATATTATTAAAATTAGGAAAAAGATGAGAAAAAATTATGATGATAAATTTATTTGACGTTTATAATAAATGTGTCTTGATAGGTATGCTGTTTGAGTTTAATGTATTACGATTCGCGCTGTATGTTCATTACACATACGCCCTCTTGAGCTTGAACGTTACCTACGACATACACAAGGCCTACGCGCTTTGCGTCAGCAGGCTGTGACGTATTTTGACATAGGCCATATAAACGCGTTTACACACTGAGACCATCTCTGCGTTTTGAATTGGTTTATCCAAATTATATTGGTTATAGAAATCAAAGAGGATTCTTTTCAATTAATACCCAAGTTATTATTATAATAATGGCATTGTACGACATGTGGTAATTAAATTAATAATAGAACAAAACAGTATTATGTTAGGCGTTTTATTTCCTCCATAAAATTTTCATTTATATTTGCTGCTCCTCTTCCATCATCATTTGTAGATTACTTTCTTTTTGGAAAATTTCTAATTTTATTTCGTTTTTTCAAGAGCTGTAATTTTATTTAAATTTTTAATTGTGCTCCTTTAAAAAAAAAATTTTGTAGCTCTCCCAATTCCTTTTTTTGTCTGCCCATACTAAAAAAAAATCGGCACATCACATGTTGAGATATCAAAAACACAAATTAGGTCAATTATAAACATGGTTGGCGCGCTTCTTTTTCTATTGAATATCATTACTTATTTAGCAAATACAACATTTCCATGTTACCAACCGCTATAGAGAAGGGATCAATTGACTAAGGTTTCATTTCTGCTTGTACAACGCATGCCTCATTGAACTAACGTCATCTATAATCTGCAGATCACTTGAACCGAGAGTTAACTAGAGTTGGTACAACTGGACCTTAGTCAGTTGGTTTTGGTCGGTACAATTTTTAATAATAAGTCGTACAGAATTTATTAAAGTTGATTGATAAAATTAACATGACAAGCATGAAAATAATTCTGTTAGTTATTTTTCTTTTCTTTGAATAGAATAACTAACAAGTAATGATACTACAACTTCACTTTAATAGAGCTTTGCATCCTAAATATGTCAAATAGTGCAGCTACAACATGGATGGAGTAGAATTTTACTTTATTGCCTTGCATTTAATTTCTCTTAAGTTACAGGCATTTCAACATACACCCGTGTACGATTGTTTGCCTATAATTTCTAGATTACTAAAATAAAGCATAAAATTCCTAAAATAGAAAAGAATAATTCAGAAATAAACATTTCCCTTTCTTTTTAAATTAAAATTAAAATTAAAAATCTCAAATTGCTGGTAAACTGTAATTTGGAGGTCTTTAGGGAACTCACTGCAAATTAATAAAAAAATTAATACTTTTCTTGTTGCTTAATAAGGTTTATCGTTTCTTCAAATTTAGATTTATAAGTGAATTATACATATAAAAATAAAAAGAAAGGGAGAAAAAATATCGCCCAACGTGGGGCTCGAACCCACGACCCTGAGATTAAGAGTCTCATGCTCTACCGACTGAGCTAGCCGGGCAACTGCCCTTTTAATACTTGCCCAAAAACTTTCTTGTAGAGAGAAAAAAATCTCTTTAAAAGCAACTCTAAAATTCGTTTTAGGAAATTAATTTTAAAACTAGCTAAAATTGTGTACTATTGCTAGGAATTTTTTTACTAACGTAAAACCTTATACATATTGTTTCTCTTTCCTTGAATTAAATGTAAAGTCGATTCACTCTAAGTTCCGTCTTCCCCCAAATTGAGGGCTGATGATGCCAATCAAGAAAAACAAAATTACCAAAAACATAATTTAAAGAATACAATTGCTTTTTGTGTTAGAAATAATTTAACACCTTTGGAACTATAAGAATATAGTAATTGAATTAAATTGAAACTAATATTTCAATTATTGAAGCTGTAATATAGAAAAAGAAAATTGTATATAAAATAACTTTCACCCCTCCACAATGCTTCGTTGCAAGATAACCAAAACATCAGTTGTTTACTGTTTCTCGTGCGTTGACGTTTTTTTATTCCATTTTGGTTGCATTTTGTTATTATATATCGTGTTATATACGTTTTAATAACTGTTCTTTTCAGAACAAATTGTGCATTATGCCGAGAGGTTTAAATTCGCAGTCAAAAGCGCTGGTCGCGTCACTTATAAATTATTTTGAAAGAGAACGTGATAATGGTGGACCCCTTATTCCATTAGTCTCTGTTCGTCAGGTAAAAATTATAAAAAGTATTATACATATACTACAACTTAATTTTTAGAGAGTTGCAGATGCCCTGTCAATTAATAAATCTACCGTTTGTGGTATCTCGACAGAAGTAAAAGAATGCCGCCCCCTCAGTAGCCCCAAGAAAACCAGACACCGCGTAAAAACAGTGACAGCTGTTGATGATTTCACTGTTGTGGCAATCCGAAATGCACTCTATACTATGTATAGACAAAGTAATACTATTACATATTCTAATGCGGTTTGAAGTGCTAAATTTGTATCTTTTCAGAACAACAAGTAACATTAACTTTACTTTTACAAAAATTGAAGGATGATGAAATTTTCTCTGGGGGGAGAACTTCGTTAATGAAAATTTTAAAGAATATTGGGTTTTCTTGGAAAAAAGACGATCCTCGCAGAGCCATGATGGAACGTTCGGATATTGCTCTTTTAAGAATTGATTTCCTTCGAAACTACGTTCAAAATATTAAAAATAGTTATTTCTGGGACCCGGTATTCCTTGATGAAACATGGGTATTTGAGAATGGCACAGTTGGTCGATCCTGGCAAGATACCAGCGTGCAAAGTGTTAAAAGAACAAAAATTGATGGGAAAAGGTTAGTGAACTGATATTATAGCCCCATGAGGTCCACATGAATATTATTTTTAGATATATCATAGTACATGCAGGTAATCGCAGTGGTTTTATTCCTGGTGCATCATTGATTTTCCCATCAAAAACAAAAAATGCAGATTACCACGGAGAAATGAATGCAGAGACATTTTGGACTGGTTTGAAAATTATTTATTAAGAAACTTGGAAAAACCGTCTATGATTATTATGGACAATGCCCCATATCACAGAACATGCGTCAATGTTTCTCCAACAGCAGCTTGGAAAAAACAGGACATTCAAACTTGGCTGACACAAAACAACATTGTATATGCTGCTGATATGTTAAAATTGCAACTATTACATTTAGTTCAATTGTAAGTGTTGTTTTACTATTTTTTAATATATACAATACATATATATATATCTATTTTAGACATAAACCAAACAAAATTTATGCTGTGGATGAACTGGCACACCAGTACGGACATAGAGTTTTGCGATTGCCACCGTACCATTGCATATTCAATGCTATTGAGAACATTTGGGGTATAAGTAAGGTTTACTATAACAATCATATCGGAAGAGATGGATCTGGGATGGAAAAAGTGTTGAGTATGTGGCAAGAGTCAATTGACCACATTACAACGGAAATGTGGTCCAATACTGTTAACCATACAGAAAACACTGTCATTGAATGGTGGGAGAGAGAAATTGGTTTTGACCAAGAAGAGGTGTTACCTTTGATAATAAACCTTGAAGGGGAATCTTCAGATGAAGAAATTATCTCAAGTTCGGAACCTGAGAATGAATATTGAGTTTTTCACATATTTAATTACATTTGTACTCATTTCGCACCTATGTATTTAAAATCCAGATAACCACTTGTTTCTCTTGTATATTTCTCACTACAGCAATAAATGACTTGAATGAATTTTATATGTCTTGCATAATGTATTCAACAAATTTAATAAACAGTCTAGTTGTTTCGCATTTATTTCTTTCTGTATTTGATGCATTCCCTTTTTTTGTTATTCTGATAGAGTAATACTTCAAGGTGTATTGGTCAAGTTAATATAACGTCTTGTATCTGAAAATTTTGCAGGTTAAAACCATTACTTATCCTCTAGCAATGTAAATCCGTTTATAATTTCGCAATCGTAATTTATGAATTTTTGAAATCTTGCATTGATAACAGGAATAACTATAGAAATATCCAGAAATTTGCCTAAATTTAACAGAATGACTAATTACTCCCATATTTTTATTGGTTTTATTCGGTGATTTAAAAATCTTGTGATTTCTAACCTATATTGGCTAACGTCAGTTTGGCGGATTTGGCATCACTGTGGAGGGGAAGTGCCCTTTAAAAAGACGGAACTTACAGTGAATGGACTATACTTATGTATATAAATGCAAATTTTAAAATATAGAGCAACATACTACTTGAAAAGTATTGAAAGTGTTTTCAATCTTTTTGTAATCTCTGGTTACTAATGAATTTGACACTATTTCTTTATTAGTCTCGCTGATGGCATGTTTAAATCAGATTTAAATCATATTGACATGAATGCCGATAAAACAGTAATCTTTATTATGTTTCTGACAAATATCGATGCTACTAATTTTGTGGAGGCTGCCATTTTGATGTAGTTACTGTCAATTGTAATACCTTTGAGTGCATTGAACTGTTGTTATCCTTTCATTCGCGTTTTTTTTACTTTTGTTGTTTATTTCAAGATTTGGCTTTATTTATCCGATTTTTGGTTTATTATTAGAATTATTTCTATATCTTGTGCACACATTTCGTGTTGGTTTATATTTTTTAAATAGTTTTTGTATATAGTGTTGAAAATTTAGTGTTAAGATTACTAGATTTAAGTGGAAGTAGACAATAACAGATGTTACTAGGCATTTAGGTGTATTACAATAACAGAGTTTATGAAATGTAAAAAACACGTGTGAGATTTGTTACTTTTCTAGTGTTTGTTGAATATAACAAAGAAGTAAATGGAAATTTTCTAGGATGTCCTGCAGTCTCTCCAATTACAAAAATTTCCGGAGATTATTACCTACAGGGAGTAATATATCTTTTCATCTGTAACTTACTACATAATTGAGAAATTAAGATAATGATACTTAAATAACAAGTTTTAGATCTCTTAAAGGTAAAAGATTTAATCAAAAAATAAGAGCTATCGGAAAAGAAGAGACAGAATGAAAACGGACGCTTAATTTGTTCCGGAGATTTTAAACCAGAAGACAAGAAATTAAGGGAGGTCAAACACAAATTAAACTTAATATTTTACCTACATTAAAAATATCTACAGAAGAAGCGATTCTAATTAAAAGATTGGATTTCTAAAATTTGTTGTTCTCTCCAAAAATGTTTGATTGTATGATTTACATACATTAAATAAATATCTCAATATACATACTTTTAAAAAAATGCAGTTTACAGAATTTATCTGAATCTAGCATTTTTTCAAAAGAATCTAAATTTGATTTGAGATTTAAAAGATGGTACAATATTTGTTTTTTTCAGTTCCTTTCCGTAATAACTCTAATTTCAGGTACGCTCCGATTTTAAAAGTGGATTTGAGTGGATTCGATTTATTATTAACCTAACTTTTAAAATAATACAGAAATCTAGAAATGCAGACATCTAAAACCGCAGAAATCTAGAAATATAAAGCTAGCATTCTTTTTACCAGTGTCTTGTCTTCAAACTAAAGCATTTTAGTAACCAAAAATGTGTGTCCAAATAATAGTATGGGATTGGCTGTATGTAAAGCTCCTTTATCCGTGCTAATAAGTAGCATTTACGATGCATTTTTGTAGTTTATTGCCCAATGATTACCAGTTACAGGATAACAGTATACAAAACAAAAAAAAACATACGTACAATCATAAAAAATAATAATTGAAGAGAAAATAGAAAACAAATATAAACTCAAAAATCATTAATTTTGCTGAAAAATACATACAAATCCTAGAGCATGTTGGTTACGCGCACATAAAAGTAATGGGGGAAAAGGATAACAAATTTGTTCGAGGTATGGGAAGGGAGAAAATAGGAGAACATGAAGAAGTTCGAAGAACTAGGAAACTTAAGGAAGAATTGGTAACACCATACACCAACTTCCACGTAAACCGTGCACCTTGTCGTTTCCAACAAGAGGCCACGGCATGCATCTCATGCCGGTCGAGAAGAGCACCATAATCGATGTTCCGCACTGGGTAGATTCCACTAACTTTGGATAAGAATTTGAGAAAAATAGGGCAAGATACAGAAGTTAGTAAGTCATTCACGTACAGGCTGAATAACAATGGACCTCTCTGTGGACCACCTAAAGGCGGAGTAAACTCGAAAGATTTAAATCCGTTGCAGAAGACATATTCCGTGTATATGTAGCGTACTGGCCATTTAAATGTTGCGTCGGTAAAAAGTGTGCTTACGTCGGAACATGAATTATATGGTCTTTGTTTTATCTTTGACATGTGGTTGATTGTATTTTCTAAAGGTTTGCGAATGCATCCCTTTCTTTCTATCTATTTTATGTAACTAAACTTATTTGCATGTTCTAGGATTTGTTGCGATGAAAATTGTACCTAAGGACCACTAAGAATAATTATTTGGAGAAATACCAACAGTAATCACAAAGAACAACAAAGAATAATGAAAATATGAAATATAAATTTACCGCTTCTAATATAGTACAAACCTGTCCAGAAGATGGCGCAAATAAGATACACGACAAATTACATTCAGTGTATGATTCTTAAGGTACATCATTAAGAGATACAAAAGTTATTGTCTGTTTATCATATATTTCCACAGTATCACGATTCTGAATACCTTTTAATAGAAAATACGACACCTCCTACTTATAAAGAGTCGAAATGGAGATATTAAGGGTACGTACGATGGTTTATGTAATTAATTTTATGTATTTGCTAAGCTGGCTTGATAGTAGAAACACAAAACATTATTCTATTTGCATACAACCCTCGTCAAACGGTGTACGGAAAGCATTTGCTTGTCGTTTCAACCGAAATGACCCCTAAGGATAATTAAACATATTCATTATCCATATAGGTAGGTGTATACTAATGGAGAGAGCAAATTATACTGCTCTCACAAGAGGTAAGCGTTACTATGACACATCATTAAGCATTATATCAAGATTACACGTTAAAAAGGTTACCTTTGTATTCCTGGTTGCGATGGCGATTTAGCTATATTTCCTAAACGTGCTCTATTGTGTCTCGCGGTCGTCTTGTCCGCGTTTATGCGCTGTTATTTCTCTGAGCCTTGAATAGACGGTTTAATCTCGACTGCGTGGTGTCAGGGCACACCCCTGCCTAACCTTTTCTGCTTATATTTTCAACTAGTCAGTCGATATTAGTCTCGGAATATGACAATGACCGCTGCGAGCATGTATGGGAGAGGGTTCCATCCTCGCTCGAATTCGCTTTAGTATGATAGCTTTTGAAATTCTACCGTCTGTCAGTATAGTCTGTATGTATTGTAATGTTATAAATATCGGAGAAATTGATTTTTGCGGTCGGTAAGTACGGGAGTGTCCCCTAGACGCTCTGTCGGCAGTTTAAATAAAGTAATAGCAAATAATAACGTTTTTAGAAAATAAAATTCATTTTGATGTTACACGAGCTCTCTGGCAGCGACACATATAACTCCAAAAGGGTGTCAGCAGTAATATATCTCCATATTCTTGCGTGTGGCATTTATTTTTCAATAATGAGGAGAATGAAAGCCAAGAAAGAATTATGAAAAAAAATGAAGTTTTACATACAGGGAAAAATTTCAACACTTGGTTTTTCCAACTACATGTATCGTTAATCAAGTATGCTTATATTGACACATATATACAGTGAGGTCCTGAGTCAAGGGGACGAACGTTTTTGGACTATTATCGATAATCCCCTCATTGTTACGAGTAACTAGGCGTGGATATCCTACAATAACGCAGAATCATAACAACAGTCAATGCAGTGGCGCCATTCAACTTCGCCAAAATCAAAAAAACTCAAGCAGACTCTGTACTCGAGTAAGAAAATGATGGCTATCGTTTTCTGGGACAAAAAGGACGTTCTAATGGTTGATGTTATGGAACGTGGAACAACAATTATATCTGATGTGTACTGCGAAACGTTCAACGAACTGAGACGTGTCATTCAAAATAGTCCTCCTTCACAGCAACACACATCCTCACACCGCTGATCGTACCAAGAAGAAGATTTCAGTTCGGAAGTTTCCGACCACCCGCCCTATAGCCTCGACCTCGCCCCCAGCATTTGAAGCAATGGTTTGAGGACGACGAGGAACTTAAGGCCGCCATTGTTCAATTCCCAGGTGGCAAACTTCTATTCAAAGGGGTTAGAGAAGCCGGTGCGACGTTACTAAAGGTGCTTAAAAGTGAACAGCGATTATGTGGAAAAGTGAAGTAGGTTTGTAGAACACAGAAAACTGCCAATAGAAGCTTTTTCTAGCGGATGTAATTGTTTTTATTACCGAACTGCTCTTACGTTCCGAATTTGCCTCGTATAATAATATGCCAATTACTTTTATGATTTCTAGGACTTGATCCATTACGACAGCATGTCTCCCTTAAATTGATTTAGAGATAACATTTCCAGTCTGACCTATCTCTAGACAATCTTACAGTCCGTAGCACTTAATGTTTCATTTTGGAAGGACGGCGGGAATTTTGAAAAATTAATGATTTTGTTTGTTATTACAAAATAGCGCTTTTCATATGGTTTTCGTTTTAAAAAATGTAAATTGATTTTTACCTGGTTTTAGGTTGTCATGGTGAAACACAATACGTGGATATAAAAAATAAATTTATTAAATAAACAGTTCCCTTTGTAAGATAAAAAAATAAAAACATACTATTTCTCATATATACAAAAATGCAAATACATAAATATTGTATATATTAATTACATAATTCGGTTTCCTTAAGTCTGCACATATTTCATGTACGCATTTATATGTATCGTTTGTACACCTTATTTTACGAATAATAGTGTATAGTGATAAATTCCCCTAAATAAACGAATCCATTTAGAAACCGCACGTAGAAACAGAATGTTTCTCCGTTTAACCGGTTTTTTGTCACCGCAACTCGACCGCAAACTAATTTCCCTCTCCCGTTTCGCAAAAGGCGCACCGCCATCTCTGGATACGCCGACTGCGTTACGGCAAGTGCGGGGGCATTCAATTTGCAAGTGCAAACAGCGATGCTCTTACAAGATATCTAGTTCTCTCATTAAACGCGGGTAATTTTCAAAATGTAATAATGATTCGACACATTACAGTATTACACTGGATTCTTGGCGGAATCTTACCACTTCCCGAGGGAGGCCTTGAGTCCCTTTTTCCCCCCAACGCCGCACGATACCACCCCCTGGATTTTACCGACGAACGCTCGCCTGCCAGCGCTACCAACCGTCCTTTCTCCTTTCGTCTTTCTCCCTCTCTTTATCCCTCTTCGCCCCTGACTAATTTAACCGCAGCTCGGGCGATTCTCCTGCTTCTTCCCGGTAAAATCAATGTTATAGTTGTGTCTTAATGCTCGCAGCTATTCGTCCAACGTTGCGATACACGGGAAGGTATTCTAGGTAAGTGTGTGCAGTCGTAAAATTTAAGGGTGAATATAGAGGGGTTAACTTTATAATAACAACATACAAGGACGAATCTTTTTATATATCTACTAGCACTATATAGCCGACTAACTTAGTTATGCAACCCTGCTAACATATGTGAAAGTGTAATAGTATAATTCCTGACGTTTTCAAGATTTTAACACCATTTAACTCAGGAATATGATAGTTTTAGAAGGAAGACCGTTAAGCATTTTACAATGCTCTATCATGTGCGAAAGTTAGATGATCTTTGGAGAGACGCTGTTTAAGAAATCGGTAGGATACAATACAAAATAACAATTGATTTCTATTTTTAGATACTACTTCATTAGGAATAATGCTTCTAACTCTTCAGTTTCCATAAAGAACTCCACAAACTTACAAATTATAATCAGTCGATTTCTGTACGTGCTTGACATCAATGCAGATTTTAGGAAATATGTAATACATCTTATTTGATGACTTTTATCCAGTTGATGGACTCAAAATAACAAATTAGAACTTGATGAAAGAATGTACATAAAAAAGAAACCAATACAAACAAATTTATAAAAGTAGGGAAGAGTGGGGTAATGAGAGAATGTTGAGAAGGATATTTTTTGTGTATCATTACCCCAGACACAATCCCAGACCATTGGGGTAATAAGAAACGACTTTTTGAGATTTTTTCTTTTGTTCACTTCTTTATAGAATAGCGAAAATGGACGTGACAAAAAACCGTTTCGAAAGTTTTAAACGCAAAATGATTATTTAAAAACAAATTGGTTAATCACTAGAGTTTGTTAAAAAGGTGGTACCGGATGGCAGTAGCATAGCGGTAGCGGCATGGGTAGGGGTAATTTTCAACTCGTAGTCGATCTCGACAGTACCGCGAGAGAGTTCGAAGCGACAGCAAGTTGCACGCTGCGCGCCAAATAAGTACGCGGAGATGGGACGCCCAAAGGGGGTAACGTTCCCTTCGAATGTGAATAAATATCTTAGGCATTTCCCTGGATTAGAATATAGAAGTCGCGCATATTTATTGCACAATATGCAATAGTGGATTGTTAAGTCGCGATAGGTTTGAATGTAGAAAACATTGTAAAAGTAAACGTCATGTATTGAATTTAAGAAACAATATTCCATACTGGCAATTTTTAAATGATATTAGTTATTAATAAAATTTTTAGGGGGCAAGATATGAACGTAAGCGTTTCAGTTTGCGAAATACAATCAAAAACCTTATTGGCAATCCTAAAGATAAACCGGACATGAAAGAAAGGTCGGGAATTTATAAAATTGCATATAATGATTGTCATAAAGCCTGTTTTGGTCGAATGAAACGAATGATAGGTACTAGATTCAATGAACACAGCAGGTGCTACAGGTACCATCACTTGCACAAAAATCTAGAAAAACTCTTATGAGCTCATTTTGCCGTTTTTTCAATAGTGTGACAATGACTTGTCCATTTACGATTGACACTGACAGACAATTTGACATATTTTTTCATAGTTTACAAAAGACATGTTTAAAATGGGTATAATAGTACAATAAGATAGAAATGTCAAGTGTAGTACAACATATAAGCGAAACCGGACACAGTATTAAATTAAAAAACTTGAAACTGATTAAAAACGTAACTTTGCCGCGAGAATTAGACGCTTATGAAACTATTTACATTAAAAGGAACACAAATTTAATCGAAGAGAAAACCTACCATTACTCTTTTCGATTTATTACGGTAAAGCGGTCATTTGGTTTATGGTACGTGCTACGTTTTAGAGCGTATAGGCGGAAGAACACAAATGTGAAAGCGAAGTGACAAATTACAGGTTATCATCATGACAAGTAAATCGAAAATAGAGGCAGTTCTCGTTGGCACGCCCTTTTTTCTGTTCTTGTGTTCTTCGGTATTTACATGTTCGTTACAGTTCGCCTTGTCCCAGCACATCAAATGTTTCTCGCACACTCTACAAACTATTTTAGCACCGTCACAGAACAAATCCGGAAAGTCATAGATAAATTTATTTATTGTGTCAGCAAAGGGTCTGGTTGGCTTTGTTCACATTACACATTTTAAACTAATAATTATATACTTACAACGAATAACACGTAACACAAAACGCACGCTCTCGTTTCCTAAACTGAACGAAAAATAAACAAGCGGACGCTGACAAAGCGAGAATCGATTTTTGCACACACCCCGCTACTCCGTTGAAACGCTTACGTATCGCAGAGACGATTACTTCGCTCTAGTTATTACTGATTCCGCAACTTTACCAAATTACAACAACAATTGAACATAAAATTCGTATCGCGATGCTCAATACCGCAAGCCTCCACACAGATACCCACACAAAACAAATATCGAATGTCAAATTCACGAATGGTCATTTCATGACCATATCGAAATAGTAGCTGAAGTCGTTGCAGGAATTGAGCGTCTGGGGAATTTTTCCTTCCCGCAGGAGACCCGGAATCCACTTCATTAAGTGAAAAGTCGCCGTAATCTCCTACGTTAGAAACCAATCAAACAGAAGCCCCGCAGCAATTTTGAAGATTCAATGGCAGATTCAATAAATCGACGATAGGTAGTGCTGCTAGTCGGTCTATTCTGTATCAAGTGGGATGAAGCGTTACAATTTTATAGAATCCGCCTTTGCTCAGTTCAAAATCAGATTTATATTGCGCTATTCTTTAATTGTATATTCTTTGGTAAGGATAATGGGGAATTACAGGGAGCAAATTAATCAAGTATGAAAGAAAAATCACTGGGGATAATGGTTATGCTATCAAATTGTGTTATAAGCAAGAATTCATGTGGGTTACACAGAGAAAAAAAGTTCTTGAATCAAACAAATATATATCTTTCAAATTATTTATTTAATTCAACACGAGCTTATTTGAGTGAAAGCAAATTTTTTGAATGTACAAACGTTTTTTTTTACATAATTTTCTTGAGCGAAACAAATCGATGGTGTCAAACCAATACCTCGTATCTTCCTAGGTTTACCTATGAAGATACGAGGTATTGGTTTGATACCGTCGAAATATATGCTAGAATTATACGATTCGAGCGTCGTCGGCAATTTCCGTTGCATCAACGCAGTGCAGTCGCAATCGTAGTCCTAATTTAGGTTACGTGAGATGGTGGTTGGTGAGATGTGAATGAAGGAAATAATAGGCAAGTAGGATAATGGATTTAATAACGTCTACATGTTCATATTAGAAATAAGAATTTGATTAATTGCTAACAGACTACTAAATAGTCTTAATCAAATCGATTAAATGAATTCGTATGTATCTATGAGTTGGTGTTTAAGGCCTTGTTGTAACTGTGTGTCGTGTTTCTACCTGTACTTACTTATAACATAACATATTTGTGGTTGCAAATGGAACTCAAGAATAATATATTTTTACAAGTATTTTTATAAGAAGTACAAATAAAGATGAAACAAGTAATGGATCAAATTTTTTGCACCTGAGTGCATTTTCTGATTGATTTCACGGCAATTGATTGGCTCTGACTAGTTCATAATTTCTACAGAAACAAGTTTATAAAGTACGATTTAAGGGCCAAGCGATGGGCCACCTCTTCTCCCCTATGGGTTATTTATATATATTTAGATTCCATATTTTAGTTAACTAATTTTAGGGTTTTTTTTCCAAAGAAAAGCTATATATGCAATATTAACATAGGACATATAAATTTTCGTAGAATTTGGCTCTTATAACATTTTTCTTTCAAAGTTATATGTTACAATTTTTTTCATTTTTGTACCAGTGGCACATAATATATTCTAGCACATTAAGGACACAAAAGCCGAGAAATAATTAAAATTTTGCATGACCTACGTTTTGCGATATAGCTTTTGTGAAAGCATGCGTGAAATTGACGGGGAAAAAAGCAACGAGAAAAATTTTGCATACGTTCAAATTAGAGCTCAAAGTACGGACATGATTAAAATTTCGCGGAACTGCTAGCAAGTGGCAAAGTTCTTTTGAAGTTATGTATGTAAAATTATTGATATATACAGCTCGATAAAGATATTGTTAATGAACTCATAGAGTTATGCCGGCAGTAGCTACAGATTGTTTTGCAGTACTTACAGTGTAGAAATGAAAGAGTACAAGTGCTTTCAAATTCACTTACTTGCTGCATTTTAAAATCTTTTACCAGGTATTTTTAAAAAATAACACCTTGTGTAAGTGTCCTTGAATCAATTTTTTCTGCTGCTTTTAATTTTACACAATAAGAGGCTTTTGTTTTACGGATTTTAAGTAATAAAAACACAAATGTATTCAAACATCACTACACGCAAAGATCATTTTCTTACAAATATATTTTTAAAATATTATAAACAATTTTCCGAATAATTTTGAAACTACTGTAACACAAAAACTGCATTAATTTTCAAATTGTCTCCTATTTGACTTCCTTGCATATCTTCCTGTCTTTATTGTCTCTCTTTAACAACCAACAATAGCCGGCAATCATTGCTTCATTCCGTCTCTCCTGGTACCTCTTTCCCATCTCCTTAATATCTTGGTGGAAGCGTTTTCCGTACTCTTCACTATAATGTCCTAGATCTTCTAGAACGTAGTCAATGTTAGTGTGTAGAAAGTGAACTTTTACACTCATTCTACGACCTAACTTCTTGCAGTTTCTTAACATTGCGTCAACAATTTCTTTGTAGTTCGCATCGTTTTTATTCCACACAAAATTCACAGTAACAGATCTGAAAGCTGTCCATGCATTTTTTTCATTTGTCATTCATCAGTCTGCGAATTTGAGGACCAACAAAAATCCCAGCTTTCAATTTCTATTGTGTGATGAAAAGAAACTTGATTGAAAGATGTCTGAAGCAAGCCCCATCTTGTTGTAGAGCCGTTACAAACTGCTTCATTAGGTCTAATTTTATATGTAGTAGTAGAAGTAACACTTTGTTGGGATCTACAAGCGGTTCATACAAAATATTTTTACTACCACAAAATGTTTCCTCTTTGGCCAAACTCTCACATTCCAATGCCTATCCCTTGCTCGACTGCCCCATTCACATAGAAATCAAGACATTTTTGCGAATCTAATAGCGTTCCTATTATTTTGAAGTTACCACGAATTAACCAACTGTGTTCCTCATAATGAATACTGTCTAACAGTATCTTCATATTGTCAAATATCTCTTTCATTTGTACTGAACGGGCTACAGGGATTGATCCATATAAATTCCCATTACGCAGCAATACGCCTTTTAGTCAACCTTTTGGACGAGCCAATAAAAAGTAGGATCATGTTCAATTCCATAAAAGTGCATTATCTTGTTTATGTCGTTGCGGTAAACTAAGGAATTGTTATGTGAGAATAAAGGAATGAAGCCTTCTGCTTTGTTCTCTAAATCCGTAGGAGGAGGAGGGTGAGGCAGGTCGTTTCCATGTGGAACTATCCTAATGGCCGAAAGAATATTTAGATACACAATTCGTGCAAGAGATCTTTAGGTTTCCTCCACACCATACGGATTGCTTTTAGTCCAGAATCTTAACCTTTCAACACAATAACGACAAGCCTTTTTTGGCACCCATGGCTTGTCCTGGTCCCTAAGTTTTACTTTAAAATAAGCATGATAAGCTTTTTAAACAAAGTCTGTTGTCTGCTCTTTGCTTAAGCCCTACATAATTTCCATAAATGTAACGGAATACATTAGGATTGTTCTTGCATTTGCGCATTTTAAGAAAAACAGAAGAACAGCAGTTAGAATATAAAAATTAAATCAGAAAAGCTCAATAAGTGCACTCACAATAGATAAATAAACTGAAAATAATTTTTAAATTACTTAAGTCTTATATTCCTAAACTGTCAATATCAGGCAAATGTCAACTAACATAGATTTGTCGAATAAATGGATAGAGTCTAGAGTGAGAGGTCCTGACGGAAACAATAGAGCGAGCGCGGTATAAACTGAAAGCAATGTCACAGTATATATCCAATTGGATCCATTGGATGTATACTGTGGCAATGTCATTGTCGTTGTAATTTCGTTTAATATATAGTGGTTTTAGTTTTCGTACTTTATAAATTTTGTTCTGTATTTGTAGTAAATGCTCTATGCCTCTATTAAAACCATACTTTAAAAATCCACATGATGGCAGTAATATACTCAAATATTTTTCTCAGGGAATTTTGGGAAAATTGTTCTAATTTTGAACTAAATTAACGATTCTTAGTGGGTCCGGGAGTATCCCTGGATACCCTTTCGGCAATTTTATAATGAATTTCGAAATTAATAAAACGAAATTAACGAATTTTAAAATTATACATGTAACTAACCTCGAAATTTGAACGATGCCACTGTTATATAAACTCTCTGTTTATATAACCTCTACAGGAAACTGCCTGTTCTGGAAATTTAACCCTTTTCTCTTCAAATAAAGACTTTGATTTCACAATCGAGCACTTTAAATCGGGATCGGAGTTAAGAAACACTTAGATTCAACCAAGGCTGAATAAAGATTGATGAAAAATTATGGCGTCGCTCATCTTTCTTTTATTTTAAATCGCGAAAGACCGGCGATTGTTTTATTCCACGGCCAATTTTGATAATTTAACCCAAATAGAAACTTTTACGATGAATTTCGATCAAATGAGATTATTTCTGCAAATAGCATATGAGAATGAATGCAGTGATTCAACTAGGAGGTTGTATTTCGAGGATTCTATGATACAAAATGTTACTGACAAGCTTGAAACGTGAAAATTCTCTAATAATTTACATAAACCTTTCAGATAAAGATTTAATTGATGAAATATTATTTAAAATGCCTTTCAATTTACGCTGTTGCTTATTTTAGACGATTTCTACATGAATTTGGACGAATTACGTGAATTAGAAAATTAACTAACGAGTAGATTTGTCCATGCTACCCCACACTCGTCGTTATCTGGACTTATATTTAAGATTTTACATTAACGCCCCAAGGCCAGTTGGCTGGGAGGAAATGGTAACGAGGAAATTTCCATTCTTCTCCGCAAGAGGGATATTTAGTTACCAACGAATGGCTAACCTGACATTTAGTCGTTCAAAAGTGACAACTGCGTTGTTGTCGTACATACAACGTTGAACATAACACTACATATAGTGTTAGACGCTTGTCATACGCTAAAGTTGTGTCGCAATACTTTAAGTGATTGGGAATCTATTTTTGATAGAGAAGGTAGAAAAACTGAGTGGAGATATTTTGTCAAATTAGTAGAACTGCAAGAGACAAAACAACTTCACTTAAGTACAAAAATAAGAAGACGCCATTAAATTATAATGAGGAAAAAATGAAAATGAAACATGGTGTTCAAGTTTTTAGCGCAAATGTAGCAGATGCCTTGAATTATTGCGAATAAAAATTAAATTTGCCAGAATTTACAAATGGTGAAGGCACTGCACATTTTTGTAGAATGTTAAACAATATTTTTGATGTACTCAATACGAGAAACATGCTTGGAAAGACCATGTATAAAAGGTCTCTTAATCCTGATAATATTCTGTTTACGAAAAACTTTATTTCGGTTGCGATTAATTACATATATTGAAAGTCCTCAAAGTAATGATGGGACACCTGTTATTCATTCAAGAAGAAAAACTGGGTTTTTATGTATTATAGTTTCTTTAAAATCATTATTAAACTTGTATACAGAGCTTGTTGATACTTCAATTTTATCGTTTTTGTTAAGCTACAAATTATCGCAAGACCACATTGAACTATTTTTTTCTGCAATACGTAGAGGAGGATTTCACAACAATCCGACCGCTTTACAGTTTCGTGGAGAAAATATGTGTTGAATGCCTTCCCATATTTAGGAAACGATGATTCGAGACCAATGGAACAACCACTTGGTGAATACGTCGTTCTAAAATTATTAGAGCCTTACACCAAGAAAAGAAGAAATGTGACAATGGGCAATTTTTTTACTAGTTTGGAACTTGCAAAGAAATTAGCAAAACTAAACATCACGATTGTTGGAATTGTGAACAAGTCGAGAAAAGAAATTCCCGAAGTAATCAAAAAAAGCAAAGGTTCTTTATATGAAACTGTTTTATTCATAAGTAAAGAAAATGTTTGCACTTTGACAGTGTATCAAGCCAAAATAAATAAAAATGTTCTCCTTCTAAGTACGCAACATCCAACAGTTTCGATTGATGCTGGTACAAAGAAAAAGCCAGAAATATTTGATCTTGCTGCAATCAATGCGTTTGCTGTATACAAAGAGATTACTGGCAAAAAAATAAAACGTCGCGACTTCATTCTGCAATTGGCAGAAGAACTCTCGCAACAATCCAATAACAACGAAAAAGACCCTCAGGAGGGAACATCGAATCAAAAATGCAACAAGAACTTACAGGTTGGATCAAAGACAGATAAGCAATCTCGCAAAAGACGTACATGTCAAGAAAAGAAATGTGAAAATAAGACTTACGATAGATGTAAGAACTGTAACAAGAACATATGTGGAAAATGTGGATTTAAAGTAACTTATTGCAAAAATTGTAACGATATTTAAAATACCAAAGTTAAGTTAGAAGTTATTTTTATATTTTGTGAATAAATATACACTTTTATGCAAACAAATTATGTTAATTAATAAAAACAGTCGAAACAAAATTGAGTTTAATCACCGGTCAATTTGACCGGGGCGGCGATTCGAGGTATGAGGAATTCTCGGCGGTTCCAGTGTTAATAGATCTATGTGAACTAATAATAGCAGTGGTGCCAACATAAAAACTTACTATAATCAAATATCAATGTTTATTACCTACCGCTAAGTATAATGCGTACTTGAAATCAACATCGGCTCATTGTGAAAAATCCAACATCATGCAGACTAGTGTAATACGTTATTTGTCGATAACTACATTCTTAGATCTCGTCATAAAATACGATACCATTAGTTCTCGAACAAAATTGTTGCTATGTTTCTGAATGAACAAATAATATTTCCACTAAAGTTAGATGTATACCCGAAGAGCTTTTTATACATCTCAAAATGGGTTTTGTTTAAAAACTAAGCCTCGACAAGAATGAAAAGGATCGTCTCAAGCTAGTAAATTATACGGCTTACATTAGTAAAGTAAAACAATTCTACAACTAATCCATTATTCTCTCGATGTTAATGTAAGATTAAAACCCGGAATATAGAATAAAATGGGATTGTTTTATAATGGAAGAGCGACCGCAAAGAATCTAGCGTTGTTTATTTCCACGGAAACGATTATTTAGAATGCAACTACAAACGCATTTGCAAAATGCTTTAGGAATACGCAAAGATCTGCCCCAACAATCAACATTGTACATGGTGTATCCGTTACCTCGAGAGAACGGTTTTATCATCCCCTCCTTCCATCTCAAGCCTTACATTTATCCCATTCTTTTCCTAATTAATTTCTATAGCGAGGGATATGCATTACGAACCGTACGGTAGAAGTACTCCTCTCAACGCAACGTCCTTTGTGTGGTACTATGACAAAGGAGGTAAAATAATACCCGGTACGACATCACACAGGTAAATGCATGACGGTAGGTGTATTTCACGCATTTTAGGCAGATGTACGGGATAATGGCATGCTTTAAATTCATCATAGTCGTCGCCGTTTCTCATTCCCGAGATACTAAGCGTGGGGGAATCGCTCTTTGACATGAGAGAGGACAAAAAAAAAGAAGTACAGGAGGAAGGAGGAAATGCATGTACTGGCAAACAGAGGTATGTACGTATACTTACATATATGTAAAAATCTAGGACGCAGTTACAAGAAGCAGTAGATGTCGTACAATTTTCGAGGAGTGAGCTGGCGCACTTTTTGAATAATTTTCGAATAATGCGATGCGCTTTTAAGGTTTATGGATGCCCGCCGCGGTATTCTCGGAGAATACTGGAACGCTTTGCGCGGTATGCTATTCTGAGATTATTTTTATGTACGTGATGCGACGTTGCATATTTCTGACAGTATGCATTTCTATTAAAAAATGTACACTGTAAGAGGAGATGTTATACAGGGTTTTTAACGCAAACCGTTCATTGTCTTAACCTAGTTTTGAAGATATGTTAGATATTTTTTGCCCAGAATAACTTCCAGTTTAATCGAACGTTATTTTTTTTGTTGTCCTTTTGGATTCCATTCACTATTACGGAATGAAGGTGCGTCTTAGCGGCTTTGCAAAGCTCGTTTAGCTTAACTTGTTAGCGTAACCCAGCTCGGCTTGTTTTCTGCATATGCCCTTAGCGACAGTTTCGTATTCGACGAACGGAGCTTTTCAAATGAGAACATAACCTATGAAATTATTCTATCAAAGCGAAGCCATGAGCAATGAGTCGACAACGAAAGGAAGTACTTTGCTATATTTATTTATATTATAAGTTTTTAAAAAAGCGAAAACGCACAAAATTATTTACTAGAAGTAGACAAATGGAAAGCACATCTTTCATTAATATTTACAAAATGACACCTTTCAACTTCCACCATTTTCACCGGCGAAATCCCAACAATCAAGCGACACAAACATCAACACAGCCTGAGGTTGTGTTATTCAAATCTTTGACATCTGCGGTAATCGCTCGACTCGTTCCGGTGCAAAAGTTCGATTTGACCAACATTCGCAGCTGCGCTAAGCTCTGCCGAACGCGCGATTATTTGGCGTGCTGCGATAGGCTTCTCGATAATTTTGTAGCGTAGCTGAGCTAAACGAGATATGCGTATATGTTCGCTAAGACCCAGCTTGAGTTGTATGCAGGTTTCTTATCTCTAATTATTAAAGCGTGACAAACGATTACACCTGCAGAGACGTCTGTACGGGGAGGTGTGTGTACGTATGTGGATGCAGAGTTCAATAATGCGGTAGACATTGAGGAGTTCGGCGGTTCGGTTATTTATCGGATTTTCATTGTGTGTTTGCGAAAACATGGGACGTAAGCCTGGTGTACCTCTTGCATCGCATGTGAAGAAATATATTTGGCGTTTCGCTGGTTTGGAATATTTACAGGTTCGTACAATCGTTGCAAATTTTGCGGTATAGAGTTGCTAGGTCGCACGACACTTGAATGTAGAAGTCATATTAAAAATAAACGTCATGTATTGAATTTAAGAAACAATATTTCGTATTGGCAATTTTTATATGACTTTATTTTCATGTTGTGCACGTGCAACATCCCACAGCATCTAGTAGATAATGAAAACTTTCGTCTTTTTGGGGATAAATATGTTCCATCATGGAAGCTACCAACAAAAAAACAATTGCGGTACAATTTACAACATGTGCAAAGTACAGTAAAAGACTGTATAAAGGACGAGTTGAGAAATCAAAAAATCTGGCTCACTGTGGACGAAACTACTGATGCTCAGAAACACAGCGTGATTCATATTGTGGCGCATCCTTTAAAATGTAATTGTCCAGCAGCTTCCTTGTTGTTAGCCAGTAAAAGGATTGAAAGAACTGATGCCGAAACCGTTGTAAACGAGAATTTTGTATCGTAGGAGCTCAAATCACCATGTTAGTTTCTGACGGAGCCGCAACAATGCTGAAAGCTGGTAGGATGTTAAAAGTTGTTGTTGATACAACAAAAATTATTATTTTCAACTTTTTGCATTCATTCAAGTAATTTTAGTTGAAATCAGCACGTTTATATTTTATTTCCTTATTGAAGGAAAATGCAAATTTTTTTTTGAATTACATTTGTTAATTGAAATAATCATTTGCTTTGAACGTTAGTGGAACTATAAAATTAATTACATAATTGAATGTATGCGGTCAATTTGTCATGAACATATATTTCCTTTTTCGAACAACATTTGATGTATTTGTGTTTCAATGCAAATAGTCGTTTCAAATAAAACCAAAAAGAGAAAAGAGATGGACTGATTATTAACTCAAACACTTGTAGTGTTTTGCTTAAAATATGTGCGAATTTTCATTCAGTAACCAACAAATCAAACGTTTTCAGGAATTCTTATCTGCGTTTCTGTGCAATGAACAAGTTCAGATTTGCTTCAATTTGCTTTTTTAGCATCAGTTGTTATGTGATGATAGTAGTTTATGTGTGGTTACGCAAAGTTTGAGTAGAAAGTAAGTATTTCTTTTAACTATGTGAATTTATCTATACCGAATTAATCATACGAGGTGTGAAAATTAATGAGGCTGTTTTTTTATTTACCAAAATTTTTATTTTTTTCAAATAACAATATTATCCCTTTCAAAGTAGGTCCCTTGGGCAGCTATACACCGGCGGAGTCGTTGTTCCCAGTCTTGGTAGCAGCGCTGAAAGTCTTCAGCCGATATGACCTTTAGCATGTCCGTCACATTCTTTTGGATGTTCTCCAAAGTCCCAAAATGACGTCCTTTTAAGACACTTTTTAGTTTGGGGAAAAGGAAAAAGTCGCAAGGACTGAGATCAGGTGAATAGGGGGGCTGGGGAACCACAGGGATGCCTTTTGATGTCAAAAGCCCCGTGATGGAGATGGCCGTGTGACATGGGGCGTTGTCTTGATGGAGCATTCACTTGTCTGCAATGCCTGGTCTCACACGAATTACCCTTCTTCTGAGTCTTTTAAGGACACCCTTGTAAAAAACTTGGTCGACAGTTTGCCATGGCGGTACAAATTCTTTGTGAATAGTACCCCTACTGTCAAAGAAGCAAATCAGCATTGATTTAATCTTCGATTTGCTCATTCGAGCTTTCTTCGGTCGGGCAGAATTCTCAGCGTGCCACTCCTGGCTTTGCCGCTTTGTCTCAGGGTCGTATTAAAAAATCCAGGTTTCATCACCTGTGATCACACGAGTGAAGAAATCGGGGTCTTTAGGAATTCTTTCAAGAAGATCAAGGCACACGTTTTTTCGAATGTTCTTCTGCTCAATTGTGAGGTTTTTATGCACCATTTTGGCACAGACCTTTCGCATGTGCAATTCTCCAGTTAAAATTTAGTGAACGGTGAAACTGTTCAATTGTAACTGGTCACTCATCATCCCTATTTTTAAACGACGGTCTGACCTCACAAGAGCCCTCACACGTTCGATGTTTTTATTGGTTTTTGGAGTTGAAGGCCTCCCTGGGCAAGGTTCATGTTCCACCAGTTGTCGCCCACCCAAAAATTATTTGTTCCAGCGAAAAACTTGTGCTCTTCATAAGCAATGTTCCCCATAGGCCTGCTTCAACTTACACTCAAGTTACACTCGCGCATTCCCCAAGTTTGACACAAAACTTATTGGTATAACGTTACTCCAAATATCGCTGTTCCATTCCGCGTCACACACAACAAAAACACTTCACTGATAACGCTCTCAAAAATTACGTGGTGATAGTAGGAAGTTCAAACTCGGACTGAACGTCTGGAGCGGACTAACAAACATGCCTAGTGAAGGAGAACAACTACAGCGTTACCAGATCGTTTGCAATGGTGTCAGTATCATTAGATATCGGCCCACAGCACGCTTTTGAATTTAACTGCATTTCTTTTAGAAAGTATACGTCAGATCAAAACAAAATATAGACAGTTGGAAAGAAGATTTAATATGCTTTGACATATGTATAAATTTATCAAGAGCACTTATTGTTTTCACAGATATAATTATTGTCTCTGTAATTGTTTAATCATAATTTAATTTTTATAATTTGGTCATTCTCAAAATGGGTTAGTTCAATACAGATTACATCAAAAAAAGCCGCACAAGTAATTGCTTTGATCGAAAATGGACATAGCCAGCGAATTGTTGCTCGACGACTGAATATGACCTTCCTTTAATCGGCGACCAGGAACAGGCAGAAAGCGATGGACAACGGAGCGTGACGACCGCTTTATTGTATCAAAGTCATTAAGAAACCGTCAACTTAATGCGATTCAAGTGCAGCAAGAGCTCCATGAAGTCCGAGGAATGATTATTAGCGAGTGGGCAGTAAGACGAAGACTGCTGGAAAGAAACCTGATTCCTAGAAACCCTGCAACTGGTGCAAAACTTAACCCCAGCCTACCGTCAAGCACGCTTGAATTTCGCACGGGATCATCTGAATTGGACTTTGGAGCAGTGGGGGTCTGTTCTGTTCTCCGATGAGACCAGGATATGTCTCTATGGCAGCGACCAAAGAAAGAAAGATTACCGGAGACCAGGAGAACGATTTGTAGAATGCTGCATTGACGAGCGCATTGGCTACGGCGGTAGTTCATGTTCTGGGGTGCAATTTCTATGGAAGCACGAACGGACTGTGTTTTCATCGCCAGGCCTGGCCGTGGTGGCGAGAGAGGAGGGTTACCAGGCGCTCGGTATATTGAGGAAATTCTAGTAGCTCATGTGGTACCTTACATTGATTATATCGGAGACAATTTTACTTTTATGCATGATAATATAAGATCGCGCACTGCTAGAATTGTCCAAAATTTTATTAGAGAAGTCGATTTTCGGGTTATGGAGTGGCCAGCACGCAGTCCCGACCCAAACCCGGTTGAACATTTATGGAATGAGCTGAAACGAAGAATCCGAGCTAGAATTCGTGCTCCAACGTCGATCCCAGAGCTCATTGTGGAAACTGGTCGCTCTGTCGTATTAAATTGAGTTATTGTGAAAAAGTGGACTTTTCTTTTCTTCCAACTTCATTATGTATTCCTCACACAGAGCCGCATTAGATCAATAAATTATATTCTCATATTGTATTACCTTGAAGTAAAAATATTTTCTTAAAGAGACTGATTTTTGCAAAAAAAAATCATTTTCTTGATGCAAGAAAGCATTTCTCTGCGTATATTTGCATTTGTAGACATTTATCTTTGTTCTTACAAGATATAGCAAAAATACTTCTTTGCTTACGCATTGAATAAACAACAGTACAGCAACAATTTTAGTCAAAACATACTGCAAAGTCGAAAGTAATTTATAGCATTTCTAACCGGGGTAAATGCTCCTCGAAGAATCCATCCCTTTTCTTCTTCTCTCCGTCCACGTTCATAATTCTCCTTCTCCTTAAAATAGAATTACGTCTCTTCGAAAATGATTTATAGAAATTTCTATCGAAGGATGTGGCAGAACGACGGAATATAACACTAATGATTTCCTAGACGGTTACCATTGCCCTGGCTACGTTTTGTTGTGATTAATTAAAATGGATCGCAATAATAGTTGGTTCTGAGATGAAATATGACGGGGTGTAACATTTCTATCGCTACGCTGCGCGCGCTTTTGTTTCTGAAGGCAAAACGAAGAGGAATTGCGAAAGTTTAATTAATTCACTTTTCGTTATTTCTTCGCGCTACTCTAGCTAGAAACATGCAAAAATTAAGGGGCGAAATTATTCAAATCTTTGCTTTCGCGTGCTGATATAATAACGTCTAGTGTAATTGATATTAATTTTATAACTTTTTTCTTTTTAATAGGAGATTTTTAATAACTTACTTTATAAATTCAATTTTTTTTTTGCACCTCTAACTAGAAAAATGTAAACAATTGATGTAATTCGTTATCTCAAACGAGGTCTTAATCGGAATGAACTACGTGACTATTTAAATTCAAATGAAAATATTTGGCGCCAAATTCGATCATACAGCGGACGCGATGTGACGTAGCAGTCCACGTAATCTCGCAGCGCAGCAGCTCATCTATCATCAGCAGCTACAATGAAGAAACGTATCTATTACGAGGGTACCGTCCTAGGTTTTTGAGATTTGGCAGTACTATAAATTTGACATTTGTTATTGTTGAAGCAGTGACAGCACAGCAATCGGCCAAGTAGTTTGTTTGCAGTAAGCTTTTAAAAAAAGCAATTTTGTAAAAAAAATGGAAATTTCGCGTAAAGGCTTTTGTTGGATGATTTTTTACAATTTTAGTAAAAGCATAACACAACAAGCAATGCCTCGAATTGCTTCGTTCAACTTTTGGTAATGAAATTCAATCAGAAAAGACCGTTTACAGAATTTCGTCGTGGTCGTGCTTCCGTCAGTGAGGAATTTCGGGAAGGTGGTGTCAATTGATGGAAGGCAATTCTCAAAAAATTCGACAGAGGAACTTCAAAATCAGAATACAACATCGTAGCAGAGTAACAAGCCGGAAACCAAGCAAAAATTAACTATTTGGGTCCCTAGATGAACCGAATCCAACAAAAGTTATTCGTTCATGAAGCACTTCCACGAAAATGAATGTTTCTTTCTTTCGTTCGTAATCAGCGTTGTTCCGAACACGATCGCCAATGTTTTTCACCTCTCGGGTTTACGAGGTAGGTGCCATAAATTCTCGGTTTGATGTAGAAAAAATAAACTTAAACGTAAAATATAACAATTTTTATTTTTCAATATAATCTCCCCTAACTTAAATATATTTATTACAACGATCAATTACTATACCCTTGTAAGTTTTTCCCTCAAAATGTTGTATTACAGCTACTTGCAACTCACTATCGTCCATAAATAAGATTAGTGCAAGGTGGGTACCGCATCTTCCTTCTGCTCTTCAACGTGAACGTCGGGTCGAATGTGCGCGTTCGTTTTTAAACATGTGTGGAGACGACTCGAAACCGATTTTGGAGTCCATTGTCACAGGAGATGAAGCAACGGTTCTTATTTATTTTCTTATTTAAAGGAAGACGTTAGGGGACGCCGTTTTAAACCCAAATGGTTATGGAGAATTTGGCCAATACTTGTTTCAGAAATGTTAGACATCAAAGCTAAACCATTTACTTTCAAATGCCGATCTGCTAATACCATTTCTTCAATAATTGAAATGTTTTGGGGCGTTATCAGTTCAATTGGCCGACCGGGGCGCTTCAAGGGATTCTTGCCTCAAACGGAAACATTTTTCCCACTTTTTTACAGTGGAATATGAAGGAGATAAATCATCATAAATGCCGTCTAAACGTTGTTTAATAATAATAATAATGTTCTTTATTTCTACTGAAATATAACCTTACAACAAAAAGGCACACAAGTAGAAACCGGCGTCAAACAGAAATGTAGTTAAGTGAGATATTTACATCACATTTCATAATAAAATAAATTTAGTAATTAATATATTCTTTCAGCGAATATGGTTCAACATCACATATATATGAATGTGTCATCCTTTTAAATTTTCTAAAACTTGTCTCAGATTTTATATTGTCGGGCAATTTGTTAAAGAGCATTATGCTATTGTATTGCACACCTTTTGTAAATTTTGTCAATTTGTGTTTTGGAATATTATAATTAGCTTTGAACCTAGTACCGTATTCATGCACTTTTTCATTCTCCTTGAAAATTATTTCATTTTTGAAATTAAAAATAACATATTCATACACATAAATTCTGAATAGTGTCAACAAACCATTCGCTTTGTATAGCGATCGGAATGTGATTAAGCGAATGCACTTCTTTTGTTAGGAACTTAATGACAGCGCGGTACTCAATTTTCGTTACCTGCGTTTCATGCACTAGTCACGTTGTCTGGCTGGCTATTGAAAACTACTACTCTTCGAGCCGTAATATTCCAACAGTAGTTACAGAAGAGGTTGTAGCAGATGTTCAGGCACGAATGGAACGGAGTCCTAATAAACCTCTAAGACAAATATCTGAACAAACAGGTACATTCAGGACTGTCTAAATCTTTTAGATAAATAAATGGCGAGGATGAATTACGAGACGGGTATTTTCAGCAAGACGGAGCATCTCCTCATGTAGCCAATGCTACAATCCAATTTCTTCAACAATTTTTTCCAAGAAGAATAATAAGTAGAGGATTGTGGCCAGCACGATCACCAGGACTATACACCTCCTGATTTTTTCTATTCGGCTATTTAAAGAATAGAATTTTTCGTAACCGTTTACGTAACTTGGAAGAGATGTAAGAAGCCATTACGAATGAAATTGCAAATATTACGGTAGAGTGCCTACAAAATGTTTTCGAAAGTTTAAAAAGAAGAACAAATTTGTGTTTACAAAATCAAGGTCAGCATTTCCAGCAGTTTTTGTAAACGCTGGGAGCAGAGACTGTCTTATTGAAAAGCTACGTATTATAAGCAATTGAATGATAATCAATTGCTCAGTTTGTTTAAACTGTTTAAACATACAACAAATAAAAATTAACAAGTGGTGCATTTCCGTTTTGTAAATGGCTACATTTAATTATCTTGTCTCATTTTTACCCTAAAGGTAAAAAGGAATACTTCTGAAAACAAGTATCAATTAATTACACAATGGCCAAACAAGTAGTTGCTGTTTTTTTGCAAGAAATAAACTAACATACGTATAACCATAATGATGTTTCATAAAGAAGTGACATATAATAAACATCTACAAACATGTTAATTGTTTGCAATGGTTAATTTAAATCTCGTACATATTTCGACATGTTGAGGTTATGTTCATTTATACATTACATTTCACTATTTATGCTTAAAAAATTATTTGCGCGCCACTGAATATGAACTGTACTGAATTTAGCACATTTAGTGACCTACCAACTAACCAGTAATTGCCAACTCAATCATTTACGCTCGCACTATATATTTATCAAATAGATTTAAAGAAATAAAAATGGTTTAATATAGAGAAACTCTTACTTTTTTGCGGATTTGTTTTTAATAGTCCAAAATGTTTCAATCTTTTTTTTCTAATTTTTTTAAAATCACAACGTATAAATACTTTCCCGTTTTATTTGTATATAAACATTATGTTTAATTTCACTATCGGTTAGTTTGAAACATTTTAAAATAACGAGTTATTTATTCGCAGTTAAAGATCATGAAAATCGCCTTTCGAAGTGAAATTATAGGTCCATATGGTATTCGCCACGACCCACATCGTTCTCGAAGCGTGGCCTTTCACCGATCTCGCTAAAAATCTTTTTTTTTTTAGAATCTTCACCAGACTCGCCTACACTTTACGATAAAACCGAGAATTCCACAACTTACGCATTTAGTGTCGTATAAATCCTTTCATACTCGCACTCGACAATTGAAACAATAACAATAATAATCTATATTTGCCCGGATGAATCAACTCCTTCGGTGAGAGCGTAGAATTGACTAGCTAACCCTACAACTCTATTTTTATATTGTTATACGTATATCGTATTCGCAACCGTACGGCGTTAATAATGCGAAATAAAGTCGGTATATGTGTGTGACTCACCTGTGAGTAAATGCTGTGGGCTCGTCGCTGAAACGATGTAAAAGCGATACGATCCAAGGCCAACGCGACCGACACACAAATCCGGCGAACGTCTGACAGGACATCAGGACACGAGGCGACGGATGCTGGTTGCGCGAATCAACGCTAGATGGACGTGACGTCACCGGTTGCTTAGCGACGACGCTCCTCTGTCTCACTCTCTCGGATCCAACGGCGTGTTCTGAAAGCAAATACGCATACATGCACACACAACTTTGTTTCTGCCGGTGCTGCCACGGGCCGGAGCCAGTGGCGGACGGGAACGCCGCGGATATATTGGATGTTGACAGGGGGAGAGCGGGGGCATTGAACTTTCGACAGATGCGATGGAAAAATGTTTATAGGACGTTCGAAAGGTTAATATTTTTTAACGGAGTATTTCCGTAATTAGAACTTATTAAAAAAGTAATTAATTTTCGGTATTCACAAGTGTACAGGATGATCGATTTGTCATGGGAATTGCCCTTATCTGGTAAAATGCGGAAGGAAATTAAATTATGTGAAAGGTATTATATTTGTCTTGATTAGCACTCTAAAAGCAGGTGGAAACACGAAAAAAATCTTCACGATGTCACGAAGTTATTTTTTCTAATATCATATCGTTTTTATTAGGCCGCTGAAAAGACTTTAATTCGAAGATTTTTTCTAGATACAATTATTTTCTAATTTTATTCCCTAAGAAGTTATGCACGTATTAACAATGTCGAATTCAGGCACACCTATCATATCTTTTAACTAATTTTTTTACGTTTAGTAAGGAAAAATGCGTTTTTGCTCTTAGTCTTTAATATTGACATTGAAAAGTTTTTTGGGTTTTGGAACAATCACTTTTTTATATTAATGTGATTTCCTCTTTAATAAATCCGCTTGTTTATGATTTTATATTAAAAATAATAGCCCTTTTCAGTAATATATTCTCTAATATAAAATTTCTTCAAGAAAATAATATTTTCAAGACATTACTAGAGCTGCCAGTCGTCTTCCATAATATTTTCTTGTTGACTTATAGGTTTGTTTTGCTTATTGCTACTGAATTTAAATATCATTTGCCTAATAAGATGTTTATCTATAATGAAAAGGTGGACATATTGTTAATATATGGGGAAGACCAGAAAAAAACCTATAGTCGCAAGAACATATAGTGAAATGTTATATAACAGGAATTGTTCAAAAAAAGTTAAATTTTTGTAAATTAGTTAAATAACTAGTTGAACTAGGGGTTCGGAAGTGTTCTTACACACACGGTAATTTTAAATGAATTTTTATATCAGTAAATGGATATCAAGAAAAATTAAAACTGAAAAATGCAAATTAACCTGGATTTCTAAGACGATATATAAACTTTATTTACGGGGAACTGCCAATTCTCAAACTCCAACCTTCATTTCTACCTTGAATTTTTACTGTAATTTGAATATGACACACTTCGAAACTTGGAACACACTCAAAATACGAGTTACCTCAATGAAAGCTTGACCAAATGTAATCAAATTAATCGGCGTCCCTTCACTCCATTATTTTAATCGCGATGGCGATTGTTTTGTCCACAGCAAATTTTGATAATTCTTTTCCAAACATAATTTGATGCTGAATTTTCGATAAATAAACCTATTTATAATGTATTGAATGCAGTGACACGACTGGATGACTCAAACATGATATTCTGTGATTCAGAATTTCAATGACAACTGTCCAATAATAAATTTCACTGACGTACTTGACAAAGACGTTACGAAAGCTATTTAATTTATGAAATCATGCTCGAAATGTCTCTGAATTTATCCTCTTGTTTGTTGTAGGAACGTTTTTCATTGGTTTTCAAGATTTACGAAATAGAGAAATTGCACAGAAGAGTTTCGTCCCCATTACCCGACATTTGTCGTTGTCTGGACTTAATTAAATTATTTAGTACCCTCACTCCGAAGATCGGAGGCTCGGGGAGGACTAGAGGCTTCTGAAAAAGAGCTAATATCCGCCAGAGAGAATTTCACATTGACCGAGTGGCCATACTGAATATACTATACCTGCTTGAATTACAGCTGCGTTTGTGTAAATATACACCACTACAATAGAGATACATATCCCGGAAAAAATGTTCCTGATCAAAAAATATTTTTTATAAAATTAGAGAATATTTTACGTTAAAATCAAACATCCCTTTTACGTACAACCCTGGAGCCTCAATAAGAGAAATTTCAAATGGTTTAAACTTGAAATATAATGTAATATATAGTTTTAAAAGCAAACAAATATCATGATTATAAAATACACAATTTGCATGAAATATCCCTTGAGGATATTGAATGGCGACAAAATTTTATTTTTCAGTCCTTAGTCGCCTTCAATGTTGATCCAAATTTGTAGAATCACATATTGTGAACAGAGGAGAGTCACTTCATTAGCCAAGACTTTCCAAGTAGAGGAAATATCTATTGCTGGTTCAATGAAAACCCTCATAACGTGAGAGTAATTCAAAGACAGGGCCACCTTGCCATAAATGTATGGTGTGGCATTTAGTAGATTCATATTTCTGTCAATGCACCTTAACAGGACAAAGATAACTCGAATTTCTACAGAATCAACTTCTACTTTTACTAGAAACTATACCACTACAAATTAGAAGACATTTATGGCTTCAAGTGGATGGAGCTTCCTGCCATAACGCTGCTGTTGTTCAAGATTAATTAAATTCAGAATATAGAAGGAGGCGGATAGGAACTCGCGGTCCATTGGAATTTTCTCCCAGGTCTTCAGATTTTACACCGTTGAGTCTTTTCTTGTGGGAAACTTTGAAAAATATCGTCTATAAAACAAGATCTAACGATGTAGAGCATTTAAAACAAAAAATTACAGATGTTTGTCAAGGATTAAGAGATGATGTTATGGGGAGAGTGACTTTTAATGAAATAAGAAAACGTTTTGAATTGTGCTTAAATAATAATAGTGTTTACATTGAACAATTTTTTAGATAACTTATGTTCCATTAGTTATATTCGATTCTATTAATTTTTAAAAATTACTGTTTTTTTATGTGTCAATACGATTTTGAATTGGAATGCTTTCAATGAATACAAATAAATGATTTGTTAAAAGTGACGTATAACAATGTAGTATAACTTGTGTCTTTTAATAAAACAACAGATGTTGAAACTAAATCTTCCTTGTCGACGAATAGGTCTCGTGGCATGTGGGTTTTCAATACTCCAAAAATGGCTGTTGTGTCTATTCATCACTAACTAGTCACACGAGCCTCATCACTCCAAATTACATTTTCTTTAAAAAGGGGATTTTAGTTGCACATCCGTAAATAAATACCATCTGTAAAATTGTATTCGTCGCTCATAATCGTTGGGATGAAGAAAATAATCCATCCGTATTTTATATGGACGATATTTATATTTCTTTGAGATCCGTAACGCTGTTCTTCGTGAAGTGCCGACATTTTCTACAATTTCTCTTAAAGACACATTACTTATCTCAACATATCCTAAAACAATAGCAGCACTAGTTTCTTCATCAGGTTTATTATAATGTGTTGGCCTAGGCTTTTCAAATGACCCATACTCTCTGAGACTGTCCCTGAGTTTTTTTTTAAATAAAGTGATATTTGACTGGATATCTTTGAAAATACAATTCTGAAGCAACGATAGGATTTGTTCCAAATTCAATGTAAGCTTCATACATATCTACCTTTTCGTATGATTCGTACTTTACCATATTAAAGTCAAATAAATAAAACAAAAAGCCAAAGCAAAATAATATGATAACTATGAAAAAAAAACTATTAAAATAGAAACGTAAACGAAAGTAAAATTAATAAAACAGTTAAAACAGAATAACAAAGATAGAAATATGAATAGCTTGAACACGTATAATGCTGTTAGAAAATCAACTTTGACATATGTGCCCGTTACTATAGCAATGTCATGCATGGCACACTTGCTAATTTAAAATTTAAGAGAACATAAAATATATCGGCTATTTTTCAAAATAAATATGTAAAACCATATATATAATGAAGGCTGATAAAATAACCTTTTTAATGAAACCATCGCCTACTACTGTTTCAATTTAAAAAAAAACAAAAGTTTGTTTTATATCTCGTAACTGTTTAAGGTTATAAGACAAACGTCAACGGAAGATTAAATAGGCTCACATTACCTGCAAAACATGTTAATAACATTCTTTTCTCATCTGAGGAATGAAAGAGAATGGTTAACAGAAACGTATAAAAATTCGATTTCTGCTTGAAATATCAAAAAACTGTTTTGACGAATTAATTTATCTCGAAAACCGGGCCCGTGGCTCTGCACTTCGTTTTCGTCTAGCCATGCTTCTTCATAGATATACCTATGAAATACGACCAATTCGCCCCCCTGTACATAGAAAAGTAATTCCATAAAAATATCAAAGGAGTAGTTTAACTCATTTATGACTCTAATGAAGCTTTCAAATAAAGGGAAATATTGGTTAAAATTTACTATTTCTTTTAAAATTTTCGTCGTCAAAACCCTATGTTAGTAACGACCGCCGTACTTTTTCGTGCATTAATACATATTATGCTGAATGGGTAGTAGAAATGTGCTACGTCGACGGTTACAAAAGAATTAAGAAAGGAAGAGACAGTAGGAATCACATATCCGAGGAAGAAAATCAACGGAAAAATAATTGTCCATTGTTTTGATGATTTAAACCTACTGTCCCACAAAAAAGAAAACTATCAACTGAACTGTCACCTTGTATCCCACAACTTCCATAATTAAATATCAAAACATGGATGTTTGCAAATGTTATGGATTTGTTTTTCCAATTTAGATACATTCGGAAAAAAATATGATAATAAACTGAAACAAAATAGAAGATACCTTTTATAATATTTCCCAGTTTAACGAGTCGCTCATGCTGAAAACCAACCCCTTTCCAGCTGCGTTCACCCCGTTCAAGTATTCACGACCTCCTCAGATTGGGGAGGACTGTTGGATTACTGTAGAGGCTGTGCAGCCCGGTTAACCGTAAGCTAGAATTCACGACGGGCGCCTCTACCTAAAATAACTCAACCAGGTGATTCAGCTAGGTGTAGGTAGGTAGGTGTAGTAGATGTGAGGCCCTTAGAAGCTTGGATTAAGTGGAAAGGTTCGCTCGCTCGAGATTCAATCAGTTAAACACCTTACGCGTTCTTGGGAAATTTCGTTTTATTTCCCTGGAATTTATATTATCTTTTATTTTCCGCTTGACAGACGCCCAGCGCAGTGGTCCTTTGTTCTTTATGAAGCTGCGGAAAGTAAATTAGACATCGTAGAAGGCGAACGCGTAAGGGAAAATATTTAGAGAAGCTTTCTGTGCCGAAATATTAAGGTATCTCTGGTAATCAAAATGTCTGCTTGCTTTTCGTATATTGCCGCTTGACCTTTTCCTTGACTGTCAGCTGTTTTGTGTTAGGAAGAGATAGATATGTTTGTCTAGAAAAAATTCTTTATCACTTTATAAGAAAGATTTACTTTGGTAAAAAGCAGTGTTTTGGAAACTGTCATTGTTAAACCTGGCCACGAGCGGTACCACGCAGTAGCGTAGAGTCGACCAGGCCTCACGTTCCACTAGAGTTATTCTGCTAATAGAGATGTTTGCTGCCGCAAATAATTTCGCTCATCTTTTAAATAAAAATTAAATAACACGTGTTCAAACACTTACCATTTTAAGAGTCCTCCGTGAAATCACAAAGTGAATAATGTCTGTTAAATATCTGCAACATTAGATATGTTTCAACTGTTGTTTCGGCAAAACTAGTACGGCATGAGGAAAAAATGCGTTTATATGCGGAGAACGAACGTTCTACATCTAGTGACGTAATATTTGCGTAAGTAAAATAATCTTTCAAATAACTTAACGATTCTGTTGACGCACCTTCACAAATGTGTCTTAATGTGCCAAAATCAGAATTTTTCTCAAAAACACTTTCAAATTTTTCTAGAACAGAAACATTTTTTGCGTCTTCAATCGCGCATAGCTGTGCGTGAACATGTTGCACTATTTGTAGAGATTCTTCTAACGGCACCGTAGGATTTTGTAATTTTTCTATTGCCTCTGCTAGCCCGAAGTAATTGTCGTGAATGATTTTTAAATCCATTTTAACCTGACTATCTTGAAATTTCGACTGGCTTTTCTGGATAGCGGCAGCTTCCTTTGTATCGAATTGTAAAACGCGGCCTGTAACCATGTTCCCCAACGAGTTATAATAGGTTCTGGTGGCTCTGGTATATGGGGGCACAGTCTGTGAAATTCGCGAATACGTTTCGGTGATTTGACAAATACTGCTTCGGTATGCGCTATATATAAGATTGAGAGCATGAATTTTACACGTAATGTGTAACAAATTAGCAGAGTGCTTTTTAAGAGACTAGCCTACAGAAAGCATGTTTGCAGCACCATCACTCACTAACATCAAGAGTTGGTTTGTTGAAAGTTCAAACTTGTCCAATGTATTTAACACTAACTTTGAAATTACTTCGGCAGTACACTGTTGTATTCGTTTGGAGACTAATAGAATTGAAGATGCCGATTGATGAGGTACCAATTTGCGTGCCATTACATTAAGAACAGAATGTTTCTTCCGATCTGTTGTTTCGTCGACACATAACCACAATTTTTGATCTTTCAACCCCGATTTTATTTCTTGTTCAATATGTTCGCGCGCAGATGGCACAATTCTTCGTAACCATGTTCGACTTGGTAATTTGCAGTCCGAATAGTTATTCCAAAAGCAGATAAATGGTTCCTTGTCTAGTAAATTAAACGGTATATTACATGCAATAAATGTAATGCATAAATTAAATATAAATTTTTCATTGTCTCGTGCGCAATTTCTTTTTGAGACATACTTTTCACTATTTACGTGTCGTAGACATTGTTGTCTGGACCAACACATTAACGGGATTTTACAGATTACACATTTAATTTTAGCACCTTCATATATTAAGTCTGGAATTTCTGCAATAAATTTTCGAAGTTTGTCCGACCGCGGTCGTTTTGCTGACGAAAACATAATTTTTCTAAGACAGATAAACAATTGCGCAAATGACCGGCAGCGAAAATGTCCGTACTGCTCCGTAGACGAGGTAGTACTACCGTTCCTCTCGGTCCGAACTGATTCTACGCCGATGCGCGGTACCGCTCGTAGCCAGCGTTAGTCATTATAAACAGACGAGATGGAAACACAAACTCTTAGAGTTTGGCAAAAATGCTCCTCTATATCTTCCTTAATTTTGTAAAACAATAAAATAAATAAATAAAAAAAAGCGCAGAACAGCCTTTTAAAGTGTAGCTTTTGTGCATCTCCTTAGTTTAGTCATTCTATATCAGTTATATCACCATTAGATATGTAAACTTATGGCTTTGTTTGACGGGACTGGAATAGTTGATAAATTGACAAATTATTGTTAGGATAATGTATACTTTGAAATCCCTTTATTTGCTAAATTTATAGATAAAATTATGGAATAAATTCATTAAATTGGAACCAATTTCTTTTTCGAAGAAATGCTCCGACAGGTCAATTTTATTATAAGTTTTTCCCACTTCTGGTTTTCAAGTAATGACATCATCAACAGTATTTTAAATGACAACTCCTGATTTTTTTAAATTTCGATAAATCATTTAATTGTCTAAACGATACCATCAAAACCTTAATTCCTCACGCAACAGAATTTTTGAAAAAAAATCATTTAAGGAGTGCAAGACATAAATTCTATTAATAACGAAAAGCAAAGATAAATGCTGTTATTCCGGGAAAAATGATTGTTTCCTTTAAATCAAGTATTTGAAATGCTACCCACCTGTTCATATATGTATCTTACTGCCAACAAAATGCATAGTAAAATGATAAGTTTTTACAGGTCAAGTAGATATCAATCAAATATACAGAATAATCAATTTTATAGATTGTCATAAGCCAAATACTCGTTATTCTTAATAAAAAGAATTGTTGAAAATTAACTAAGTATAGATCATTTAAGTGAAACTCGGCGCATAGAAATTTTAATTCTTGTTGAGAGAAAATGTAAAGAAACTGAGGATGCATAGCTTTCAAAAGCAGGGCGTCCTAAGAAAGTGGTGTATCTCGATCAATTGTAGCAGACAATGAAGTTTCCCTACGTGTAATAAAATCAACTACAGTAAGAACTCGGTGAACCGAATGCAACCGTAATCCACGCTTCATTCGCCATTCTCGCCATCTTCGGATAAAACCTCATTTTGCCTAAATGGAACAGTAAATCGACAAAATTGCAGGTACCCTTGCAAAGGTAATGTGTGGGCAAAGATAGTTGATAATAGAATCGCTAGCCCTTTCTTCTTTGACTAAATTCTCACGGAGCAGCGATATCTGGATATTTTGAGGAATGCATTTGTACCTGTTCTTGCACAAATTTTTCCAAACGAAGATGATGCTGACTTGCCAAATGACTATAATTGGTTTCAGCAAGGGAACAGCATTTATCTTTGCTTGTTGTTATTAATAACACTTATGTTTTCCACTGTTTAACTTCTATTCGAAAATTTGATTATTAAAATGTCGATGACACCATTAAGACAATTAACTAAATGGTTTATCAAAATAAAAAAAAAATGGGAGCTGTCATTTGAAAAAATCGTCGATGGCCTCATTACATGAAAATCAGAAGTGGGGAAACTTAAAATTGACGTAAAAATGCTTATCTAAAAAAAATAAGATTGACCTATCCGAGCATATCTTTGAAAAACAAATTACTTCAAATTTGATCAACTTATTCCATCATTTTGCCGCGCGCAGTACATGAAAGTTCACAGGAAATTATCCTCTTTTAAAATATAAAATATGCATTAAAATTTTCGATTTCGTTAGCTTTTTGAAATTTATTTAGCATTACATTTCAGGAGTGTGCCCGGTACCTATGTAGTGCCAAATATCAAAATTGCATAGAATTGTGGGCGTCAATGTTTTTCAAAAATTTTAAATAACTCAAAACCAGCCCCAAATTTCATTTCAGGTTCGATAAAGAACCTGTCTTTATTGTATATTCGGTTAAAAAAAATACAACGTGACGGATTGAGGCTTGAAAAGATCTCGGCATTTTGTTTTTAAAATTTCCTTTTATATTATTTATTAATTATATATTTATTTAACAAAACATAGTACAGTAATCCTTCCGTATCCGCGGAGGTTTCTTGTCAAGAAAACGGCGTGTATACGGAAACCGCGGATAACGATACTAAAAACTTATGGAAAAGACGATTACGTACACGGTATCGCAACTCGGTCAATAAAATTTGGCCACTCTGACCTTTACTAACAAAACTATAAAAAAGAACATACTAAATAACTAATAAAAATACATTTACCATAAGAGCGAGGGTACATTGATCACCCGCTTTTACACGAATTCATCGCATCTAAATGTGTTGAATGTCGGTGTGGAATGACATTTGCTTGTCAAAATTGCGTAAACGCAAATTCATTTGTGCACCTTGCTGACGTTCTAAACAGCGTATTCGTTCACGTACACGTATAAGACACGACTTCGCTTTCGCGTTTCCAAAAAATGTCGATTATGCTGGTTGATCATAATACGCTCGTTCTTACGGTATAACACACGTTAGTAACCAAAAAATATAATGAAAATAATGTTACTATTCAGAAGAACTGCTCTTATCCTCCTGGAATTTTGTAAACTCTGGTGTTAGATTGGATCCACTTGTGTTTGTGGATCGTTTCGAGCAGAAGGTGTATAGTGTTGGTTGACGACACTTGGCTTGCAATTCTTTATGCAACTCCTTATAAGGCATAAGAAGTGATTGCAACCCATTTTTGAAGTGTAAGCTTCGTTCCGTTGATAAATCTATTTCCACAACCTTATCGATCAATTAATTTGCGGAACATGATGCTGTTCTAACACGGCAATCGAATCCGTGACGGAGTTTTCATACCTTGGAAGCATAATGACAACTGAAGGAGGTACATCTACAGATATCCAGAACAGAATACATAAGGTGAGAAGCACATTTGGAGGAATAAGAAATTTATGACGATCAATCAAGTTAAAACTGTCAACCAAACTGAAAGTACACCATTCCACAATAAAATCAATACTTCTTTATGGTTCTGAAACATGGATGGTAACCGAGGACTTGAAGAAAAAAATTCAAACATTTATAAGTAGCCAAAGTAGTTGGTGGCCAAACCGTATATCAAACGAAGAACTATGGCAACGAACAGGCCAGGAAAACACAAACATAGAAATAAAAATTAGGAAATATGGATACCCTGAGGAAACCTAGAAGTACACCCAGTCACTCTGTATTAGAATGGAATCCACAAGGAAAGAGATCGAGAGGTAGACCACGAGTAACGTGGAGGAGAACTGTCTTAGAAGAAAGGAAGAAAACCATTCCACAACTCAGATAAATCGCACAGGACCGAAAAGATTGAAAAGAATATGCAGAGACAATATAAACATATTAATTTTTTGTATGTCAAGGGAATAGTGGATCTTATTATTATTATACCCCCCGCCATCGGTACCACTGCTTCTACTGCAACTAAGTATCTGGAAATAAATTAGGGCAGTGGTAGACATCTGAGAGATGGTTTGGCGAGCACTACTACTCGTGCAGGGTTTGCCCCCCTACAGTATGTCAACTTACCCGTTGGTGTTTTTAGTATTCCAACTAGGACTCCATAAACATACCTCTCTCTTGAATCAGCGTAATGTGTACAATCGAGCTTGAGAATCCCTTCACCAATATGTTGGAGGTATGATCTCGTTACTTCAGTACATAATTTGTTAGAAATTCAGGCTAATTAGCATTGAAATAAATTCATTTCTTCAGCGTATATGCGCAATACACACTTTCCAGTGGAATATCTCCAGCTAGTGGCTTCAAAGCTGGTAAATAGGACCTTCACTTCTTGCGTAATCTACTTTTTAATCACTCACCCGAATTCCCTTTTTAAAGAGAGATCAAGTACCTATGTACTTGCGTCGAATATTTGCATTCGCTAGAAATTCTTTTCTTTCCATTTACCTCGCCGTTCACTTAACAATAAACGATCAGGCAATTTCTACAACACGCTTCGCGATGGCTGTTCGATTGAATTTTTGTTCCCATTTTTTTTGTTCTCTCTTTTGTTTCATTTTTTTTTTTCAACGTATACAGTCGGGGATGCTGTTACTTTTTTCTGCGTCTTTCCTCCTTTCGAACGGTGGTGCAACGGTAGCAACCTTCCCTACGTCGCCTTCTCCCCTCGAATAATGGAGAAAAGCGGAAAAATCGAGTTTTGAAATAGGGTTCGTTTCGATAGCTTACAAAGAATATACATCGTATGCGTATATTTCGGTATTATGCGGAATGAGTTTTGTGTTTGTCGTACGGTAAAAGTTTTAAAGTAGTTGGCTGGATAGGTTAACTTGAAGTTGTTCCCTTTCTATTTTTCTTTTCAAGGGGTGTGTGAGATTGTTCTCAAAGTGTTCGTGGTGGTGCATTTTCGTGGTTTCTATTTCAACCTGATGCGGTGTGTATTGCTTAGGTTTTCGTGAGCGCTATAGAACCGATTTTATAACAGGTACAATTTCAAATAATGTAAATGATGCAAAATTACTTTTAGATTTTACGTCCTTGCTTGGGATTGATTGTTGCTATTAGTAGGAATAGTTTTTACATTCTTAACACTGCGGCCCAATGGGCCCATTGCATTATTCCTGCTTTGGTTCCGTTTTATTTGAACAGGTTAGTTTCCTCGATCTCCAATGGTAGATCAATTGTTTTGCACAGCGAATCTGCGTTCACTGCGCTGTCGAAAATAATGAGAGGCTGTTTCCTCCTCTTCATCATTGCAGATCCATATCTTGTACAAGTGGTCTCTCAAACAGGCGTGTTACTGCGTTAAGCTATTTTCTGCTTAGTGCAAACAGGTCAGCTGCATTTGCTGCGTTTGCTGTGCTTTTGCCCAGCTGCATGGTTCCAATTTAATTGGTGTTATTTTATATACCTAGACCCGGCTCAGGTCCTATTAAATTAATTTTTGAACCTTCTCTGGCTATCTCGTTTGCCAGGGTCTACCGATGCTTACTAGAGCCAATCCTGTACAGGCCTCTGGGCTCTTTTATCTCACTGCGGCAGATTCCGCCACTCTGCCTGGATCTTAACTGCTTTTATCTCCTAAACGGGGCCAATGGTGGGGTTCCTGTCTCAAATGTTCAAGACGTCTCCAAATCGTACGACTCTTAGACGGGGTGGTGATCGGCCCTGGGGCACTTAAACTGTTCTGGCGAGGAGCGGATTCGATGAGTCTTGTGGTGTTTTCAGTGTGTTTGTCGCCAGTTCTCGAAGGTAATCCGTAATGCTGGGCACTTGCAGGTCTTCGCGCAATCTGATGTTCTTAACGAACCACGGCGCCCGTGTAATTAGCCTTAGCATCTTGTTGTGAAGTACCTCCAAATTTCAGAAACACTTTTCTTGTATGTACTTGCTATTAATGCATCTACCTCGGGTGAACATTGTCGAAGTAGTTTCTGCCACAAGATATAAAGCATGCACTTTACACGTAACATGTAAACACTTGCAACCGTGTTCAAAAAGAGAACGGCCTACCGTCGTGGCACCAGTAGTAGTGGAAATGTCGGTTTATCAGGGCCTAGTACACGTACTAGAACATTTAGAATAGAATTTCTTTTGCAATCTGTTGTCTCGTCAACACATAACCAAAGCAACTGATTTTATAATGTAGATTTGATTTTCTATTCCACGTCTACGCGTACAAATAAAACATGCTTACGTCCCGTTTTCGTAGTTGGCAATTTCAACTGGGGGTTGTACCTATACCAAAAGTTCTGAAACGGTTCTTTTTCGAGTAAACAAATCGAAAATAAATGCAGTTCTCGTTGGCATGCCCTTTTTGCTATTTCTGTGTTCTTCGATAGTTACATGTTTGTTACAGTCCGCCTTGTCCCAGCGCATCAAATGCTTCTCGCACACTTTACAAACTATTTTAGCACCGTCGTAGAACAAATTATGAAAGTCACAGACAAACGTATTTACTGTGCCAGCAAAAGGTCATACAAAAGCCTTGTCAACACATAACACAAAACACAACGCACGTTCTCGTTTCCTAAACTAAACGAAAAATAAACAAGCGGACGCTGATAAAACGAGATTCGATTTTTGCACACAGTCCGCTGCTCCGGTGAAACGCCTATGTATCGCAGAGACGATTACCATGATCTACTAATAAAACCGGTATACGGGGTGTAGTTGAGAAGTTTGACACCAAGGAACTGCATCTTCCAAGAACTACTATAAGTACATATATTATTTTTAATGTTATATTTAGTATCGAAGTAACTCCACAATGGCTTTACTTTAACACATGAAGATTTAACACCATGTTATAGCTCATGGTATTGGTGGAATCATTCCCGGTAAAAACAATGTAGCAGAGAAAATAGCGCTAACACATGAACATGTTTCTGCCTAGCCGGCGTCATCAGCATAGGTCTGAGCATAATCTTCTGCTGCTAATAACATCAAAACAGCACTGAATATGTCTTTCGGCGACACCTATCGCCAAGAGACACAGTCACGCCGTCCCAGAGGGTAGCAAGACAAACCGGAGTGTAGATATCCACTACCTATCGGGCAGCTTCTGGGCTGCCGAACGCTACCCTCTGGGATAGCGTGACTGTGTCTCTTGGCGATAGGTGTCGCCGAAAGACATATTCAGTGCTGTTTTGGAGATTAGCAGCATAAACTTGCAACAACAACAATTAGTAAAACGAGTTAAAATAATAACGAGTACAAAGAACAAAAGTATGACAAATGCAGGTTATAACAACAATAAATAACAATAATAATTTACGCGTTTGGAATTGAGATTTGACAGTTTGGCAATTGTTATGATTACTTTGCTTAGCAACGCGTTCTTTAGATCTTATGTCATAAGAAATAATTTGGCGCTCTTTCCTAGCCAACGTAACAACGAAAACATTACATTTGTTTTTAATCTAATTTTAATATTACATTTATTACAAAATTTGATATGTCCATTCATTGCTTTACATCTGGAATATATTTTTTATTGTTAGACGACTTTTGAACTGTTATTAATACAAATTGTAAGTATTTTATATTTAATCCTATATTTTATATTGCATGGAATAGCTCAAGGTGTAACAAAAATATTAAAATAAAAAAAAAATTATAAAGAAAAACAAAAATTAACCATTAATTTAAAATAATAAAATAAACTAAAAAAACGTTGCTCTATAAATTGGAATTGGTCACTAATATAACAGCTTCGTTACAACTTGAGACTATTTTTACAAATTACCATATAATTCTAAAATTATAATTTGTTTAAGTCTAACAGTCTCTTATGTATTTTACTATTCCATTTACAAACAATGTAATACAGCTATATGATATCCTTCTAGCTTAACCTGAGGATGGGCTTTGACCGTTAGTTATATTAAAAAAGAATTTTGCGAGTAAAAAGGACCTTTCTTTCAACCCTTCTTCCTTATATAACATATGTGGTATCGCTGGATTCGTCTTTCGATTGCCTTTCCAAAAGCGTAAAAATATACAGAGCATTCTATTTAAGAAAGCAAGTTAACGTCACTTCCGGTGAAACTGGAAATGCAATTGAAATGTTGAAAACGGCAATAGTTAACTCACAAAAAATAGAAATCGCCATACTTTCTCTAAAAACGCTAGCTTCTGTCGTTCAAAAGTTAGCATGGGGGGGGGCACTCTAGGATCCCACTGTATATTGTATACTGTTTTTTGTTCTCTTTGACTTATTTCATACTAGCACTGTGGTCTTTGAAATAAAGCTCTATTATTATTATTATTATTATTATTATTATTGTTATTATTATTATTATTAAAAAAATATTGTGAGATTTTTCTTTGATCGAGAATATGAAATTTCATGTTTATAATGAGATCCAAGTAAACGTTGTTAATAAGCAAAATCTAATGCTAAAGCATATTTTGCCTTGTTTTAACTTGTTAGCAATTTAAATAAGTTTGAGTTGTTCAGGAATCCGCTTCACCTCAATTAATCAAGCGCAAAATAAATTTCATAAAATAAACAATTTTTAGTCGGGAACTAAGTCTTCGAGACGCTATACCAAAACGCAAAAAACGAACAAACTCCAAGAAGATTCCAGCGACGTTCCCTCACTTAATGCGAACACCGCCTCAACGCAAATGATTACAAGACATCAAACCAACGAGAAAGAAGTGCAATTACACGCCACCGTCGCTCGCCTTGTCGAGAAGAAGAAAAAGGAAGAACAACAAGGAAGAAAAAGAAAAACTAAGACATAACCGTTACAGGTTATTTCCATTAAGGTTTTTCGTGGGGGAACGGTAACCAGGTTAGCGGAACCGGAATTAGAGAACACTTAGCGTTTATCTCATCACTAATAACAGTAATTCTGATTGATGGTTAATTGGATAAAGTCTTCTTGTCAGATCGGTTCTCCTCTTCGCCGTTACACATTCGAACAGACAGGCTGCGCTCTCTTCTGGACGGGTGAAGTCAATTGAAAAAAGTACTTCGCCTTCGCTTCCGTCGCTCTCTCTTACAAGCGCAGCGAAACTAACACTTGATTAATTGCACAAGAATTTCGGTAAGCCGACACGAGATAATCCTTAATGGAAAACTTTACTCGTGTTCAATCCGGAGAAATATTATCTATTTGTTCATTGAAAAACTGTATAAATTGTTTGCATTTGTTCTAGATGGTTTCGCTTCAAGCTGTTTGTATTTGTCGCTTTGTGTTTTAAAATTGTATAAATAAACTGAATAAAATGTACAAGAAACCAAAGATGCTAAATGCTTTTATGTTTCTATGCAATTAGCTTCATTAATGTTGTTCCCGAGTTATACATAATCTTGGAATATCCCAACAGCCAATGACCACAGATCTTTTAAAAATTATTTAACGGCTTATCGTTTATTAAACTCAAAATCATACGCTTCGTCCTCCGATAAAAATTCAGAACTGAATTTTTGTCCCGAAGGATAATCGCAGGGTCGTAAATTTGAACCGCACATAACTCTCTTTACCGATATCCGAGAAATACGTTATATATATGTACTATATATAGCAGTCGATTCGAAGTGGCAGTATACCACTATCCTGGAACAGAAATTGATGCGACCAAGTGGATGGTATACTTTTCTGCGGAAGTTTATCGTAAAAATAAAGGAGGCGGAAAAGTATTAGAGAAATGTAATTTTCTAAATTTTATATGTCCCGTATAAAAGCGATAGGGGGCGCTGTAACCGTACGCTTCGTGGTTACGTGATCGGTGGGTCTGTGTGTATATGGCATTTTAAAAGTTATGTAAGTCAATCGACCAACGTATCATGTGCCTTATACGACGGACCCGGCGAAATGAAAAGTAGCGGTTTAAATTGCACTTTCCTGTTATGTTTGACGTCGCGTTCGAACGATGGTAATTTATTTAATGGGATGTGAGGTTCGAGATTAATCAGGCATTCCTTTTTAAGTACTTCTATTTTTTTTTTGTCCGTAAAACGCAATGAAAATAGTTTTTTTCTTTATTTAGTTATAGTTACTTTCCAGGCTGTACAAACTTTTTCTAAATCCTTGAGTATCATATTGATTTAAATGAAACTTTATGGGTGTATAAACCAATTTAGTATAAGAAGAGTGGTAATTTCTCGTTTTTGGAGTATAGGGCAGCCCAAACTATGGGAAGTACTAAAAATACTTTGGGCAACTTTCTGTTTTACTAATACAGTAGTGATCGGGTAAAACGAACCCGCTTAAAGCGAACTACCGGCTGTTGCGTACCAAAACCGAGGGTCCCGTTATACGAGGGCCACGCTATATATTTTGAGATACAAGAAAACTACAAGTCTTTTTACGAAAATGATTTTGTGTTCAAAATAATCTCCTCCTGCATCAATGCACTTTTGTAACCGAAGTTGCCACAACGTAAAAGCGTGAAGCCAGTCATCTCTTGGAATGCTCTCAAAAAATAAATGGATTGCTTTATCTATCTCATCCTCCGTCGTGAAACGTCGACCACGTAAATGTCTCTTTAGGTTGAAGAACTACCAGAAATCACATATGGCCAAATCAGGCGAATAGGGTGGATGTTCGATGACTTTTACCTTATTTTCACGTAAAAATTCAACTGTCTGCTGTGCATTGTGTGACGATACATTGTCGTGATGCAACATTAACCCGCGAATGTTGGCTGACTCAAGAACTGCAGGTAAACATTTTGTGGTGTACCAGTTTGCTGTGACTGTACGTTGATTTTCCAGCTTCATTGCTTTTACTAATCCGGTACTACGGAAGAAAACTGCGTACATAACTTTCTTGACAGCCCTTTGCCTTTTGGCCATTGTTGGTGTTGGTGCATCTTCGTGGATCCACACACGGCTCTCCTGGCGGGTAGGAATATCGTAAAATGGGATGTAAGTTTCATCACCTATTGCTATTTTTGATAGAATGCGATGTCCACCATTATTTAACATTTCCAGTGTTTCCCGAACGATTCTTACTCGCTCTGCTTTTTGGAAATCGGTAAGCGTGTGTGGCCCGCAACGAGTAACAATTTTTTTCATCCGAAGATGATCATGTAAAATTGAATTTACTGTTGCGGATCCAACACCAAGAGTTGCCTCAATCACTTGATAGGTGTATCTTGGATCTTCGTCGATCATACGTCTCACACCCTCAATGTTTCCAGCGGTAACTGAAGAACAGGGCCTACTGGTACGTTCCTCATCACCAAGCGATATCCGTCCTCTTTTAAATTCGCTATACCAGCGAAACACAGTTGCACGTGAAGGACTTTCATCACCAAATGCGAGTTGCAATCGTTCAAGACTTTGTTGTTCACTTAAACCGACCTTAAAATCGTAGTAAATCATTGCGCGTACATGTTCTCTTGACAAGTCCATGTTTCGATGACAAATCGTACCTACCACGTTTACTCTATGACAGCAGCGACTCAACTGACAGTCAGAGTTTACTACTTAAGGATGGTGGTATTTAGAAATGCAGTGTTACCAGCTCTAACTTCTCTACTTTTGTGGGATCTCAAAATATATAGCGTGTCTCTCGTATTTAGCATGAAAATAATATTAAAAAGTACCTTTTATTGCGAACTCGCTTATGACGAACTTCCATGTAATAATAACTTGTTTAGATACTACATCAATGCACAATATTCGGCAAGACTGGGCAACACCGACAAGAGCATCGTGCACATTCACTGACTCAATAAAGTCTCCAGACATCTAGTATAGAGAATTTATTTTGATTTGTTTTGTCAATTGAAAATTTTCCCATATATGCATTCGTGGCTTATTGAAGCCTTTATACAAATCTACAACGTCTAAACGTAAAAGTATGACAAATTTTTGTTATTATCAAAACTAATCTAATGCTAAAGAACACAACATCAACTACAAACAACAAAAAAGTTTCCATACAGGTAGCATTAGTGCTTAATATACCATCAGGAAATCCCCTACGTTACCTGGAAGTTCTCCCGATTGTGATTGTGTGCCTAACACATCCAGTACTGAACGTGGTTTCATACGTGTTACTCGCAAAATAACATGGAAGTTCCTGTGCCAATTCGCGAATTAATGATTTCTTTAAAATCGGAAGGAAAGTCATTAAGACAAATAGCAAAATATCGTTAAAAAATCACACTCAACAGTGCATCATAAGTCGACATAAAGAACTAAAAATCTGTAACAATAGGCTGCGTTCTGGTCGTCCGAGCAAATTATACGGTACATACAGGCGAGCCATTCTAAAAGCAATAAATGAAAACCCTAAAACAAGCGCGCCAAAGTTAACAGACATGTTGACAATGAATTACAATATAAACGCTTCGTCCGAAACAGTGAGAAATGTGCTTCGTCATACGGGATTTAATAGACGTGTGCCTCGAAAAAAGCCCTACATCAGCAAGAAAAACAAGAAATTACGCCTCGAGTTACTAAGCAACATCCAAATAAGCCTGACTCCTTCTGGAAATCAGTTCAGATGAATCAAAATATAACATTTTTGGGTCAGATGGCCGTGTGGCGAAAGGGAAATGAACTGAAAGTGCAACTGTAAAATTTGGTGGAGGAAAAGTTTTAGTGTGAATGCTGCAGGCATTGGTAATTTAAAATTTATTGACGGTATAATGAACCAATATGTATACCTGGATACACTGAGAGAAAATTTGCAAGCTAGTGCCCAAAAACTCGGTCTTGATCCGTCATTCATCTTCCAGCAAGATAATGACCCCAAGCACACTGCTCAACGGGTCAAGGAATGGTTGATATTTAATGTAGGGAAGCAGGTTCATACACCTGCACAATAGAGCACCTATGGGATGAACTGGAACGAAGAATAAGGAAACATACGATCCGTAACAAGGACCAGCTACAAATCGCCTTACAACACAATAATTAACAAATTAGTTGAAAGTATGAAGAGACGCATGTTAACAATTATAAAAGCAAAGGGTAAATCAACAGGTTACTAAACTTTATAAATGGAGTTTCTATTCTAATAATAATTCTGGATTTGCTAAGTGTATTTAGATTTTTATGAGTTTGGAATTGTACCTACTTTTGTTCTTTTTTTTTAACGTAATGTTACTTGTACAATAAAACATTATCTTCTTATGTTATCTTGTTCATTTGTATTATAATATACTGTTCACCAACAAGTTTCTGCAATAAATAGGATTGCACTGTTTTTTTTAAGCACTCAAATTAAAATGGTGACAGGTGTTATGGAAGCCTTTTTGAATCAGTGTATGTATGTTGAATTGAATGTTTGTATTCTACATTTTTGACGTACCTACACATTAAGACAAACGTTTTTTTTTAACGTTCATTATTTATAAAAGAAGTAAATGTCGTATTATATTAATACATATACATTGCCTTGCGGGTACTATTCTGATTTAAGTTTTTATCATTGCACATTTGTTTCTGCATTCATGTGTTCATTTGCAATTTAGACGTCCGAAGAAGTTAGCACGTAAAAAATGGAGAACTCGAGAGCAAACTTATCGCAAAAACGTAAACGATCTTTTACGGTACGTGATATAGGGTGCTTCAGGAGGAAAGGTAAATATTTTAGTGGGTGTGTAGATTAATTCGAATAAAAAATTCCATATAACGTGTCCAATTTTTATTAATTACTGAGATGCAGCAGTTTGAATGTAACCCAAACTATTACACTCACAGGCAAAGGCAAATGATTAAGTTAAAGTTTATTTTCAAAAATTCCACCTCCGACTTCAATGCACTTTCGAATTCTGTTGACACCACTACGTGTAGATTTTCTGAGGTTGTCTTGACGTTCTTTTATGAGGGCAGCACTATTCATGATCCGAACGATCAATTCGTCTCTTGTGTTTACTTTTTCTTTGTAGACTTCGCCTTTCAATCATCCCCACAGTCAAAAATCTAAAGGGGTAAGGTCCGGGGCCCTTGGTGGCCAAGAAACGGGACCATTTCTGCCGATCCATCTTCCGCGGAATATTAGGTTTAGATGCTGTGCCCCAGATAACTAAAATGAGTAGGGGTCCCGTCATGCTGGAAGAATATACTCATTGTAGCCAAAAGAACATCTTCCAATAATGCTGGTAGCTCGTTTTCAAGAAAGTCTAGATAACGGGGCCCTGTAAGAGTATGCGGTAAGATAACCAGTCCAAGGAACTGATTGTCTTTGTCCATAGCCAATGGTCGATTTTCTCTTTGGTCCACCCTTTGTTCTGACAAATAAACTATTCTATAAAACCTTCTTCTTTACACTGCTTCATCAAACGACCGATAATACTACCCAATAATGCTTTAACATTTGAAAACATTATTTGAGCAGAATTTTAAAATTTAAAACAGCTCTACTACCTGCAGTTGAATTTTGCACTGTCCGAAGACATAGACTTGGATTAGCTTAATGTAAACTGAACGTGTCGAACAACGTCTGCAGCAGCTACAGAAAGACGATTGTTCCGCGTCCAATATAAGGGAGGTCACATGCGACCCCCATTTACAAGTCTAAGTTGCGTGCTCTCAGCCAGCTCACCGTTGTCGTAGTTGCGACTACTTTGTTCGGCAAAGGATAAAATCGAAGTCGACCTCAAATTGGCATTGCAAACTACATCGAATAAAGCTGATGGCTTCCACATGTGCGCTCGTCAACCATTCCAAATAAAATTATGGGAAAATTATGCGGGAATTTTAAACAGTAACGTCGTTTACAATAAAATTGATGCTGCCAATCTCCTCGCATAGCTTTTACCGCTTATTTAATGTTATTGAACATCTAGGATAAATCTTATCAAGAACAGGAGCTTAATTGGTTTATTTATTAGCTTACTAGCTAGTATCGAACACTAATTTAAATATAAAATGAATAGGGGATCAAGAGATGGAAGGAACACTAAGAAGAATTTTCAAGTACAGATACTAATACAATAATACAGGAAGAAGGAGAAGAAGAAAGGACAGAATATAACGGTATGGAAGATAAAATAGACAGAACAGAGTTAAGAGGAACAATAAAGAAAATCAAAACCTCAAAAGCATCGGGAGTGGATGAAGTGAGTCCGGAAATGATAAAGCATTTGAGTGAAAAAGGTGAAAAGAAGCTGCTAGGTATATTAAACGCTTGCTGAAGGGGAGCGGGGTGCCGAGAGAATGGAAAACAGAAATTGTAGTGCCCATGCATAAGAAAGGAAACACAAAAGACTGCTCCAATTATCGTGGCATTACCCTTCTTTGCGTAGGCCTCAAACTATATGGACATAAACTGGCTGATGTACAAAGCGGATTCAAACGAAACCACAGCGTACAAGATCATAGCTTTACGGTACACCAAGTCATCGAAAAGAAGAATACAGGCATATATGTGTGCTTTATCGACCTCAAGAAAGCGTTTGACAGTGTCAATGGAGATAAGATATAAAAGTCTAGAAAGCAAAAACGTCGATAAAGACCTGATTGAAATCGTTCGAAGTATATACACTGAAACAAACAATAGAGTACGAACATGTAATAGGTTGTTAGACACTTTCAACGCCATAGAAAGGGTGAGATAGAGAAGTGTACTTAGTCCCTTGCTGTTCCTATGCACAATGGATGAAGCAATAAGAGAATGCCAAACGAAAATGGAAAAATTTATAGTGAGGTACCATGGGCGGCAACCAATGTTTTTGGAGAGCTGTGCATTTGCTGATGATATTGTTCTATTTGCCAACTTTGAAAATAACCTAGAGAAAAATCTCAACATCTGGGTACAAGTCCTTAAGAACCAAGACCTAACCATAAACATTGATAAAACAAAGGTGGTGGTAATTGGCCAACGAGAAACAAGAGTTGAAATTAAATTTAACAATAAGCCGATAGAACAAGTGACCTAGGAAGCATAATCAATAAGAGAGGAGGAAATGAAGATAATCTAATTGCTAGAATGCAGGCATGCAGGAATTCAGGGGAAATTTCTCAACCACAGGGCAATAACAAAGAAAACGAAATTATATGGAGGGGAAAACTAGGTAACAACAGAAATGAGATTTCTGCATCGAATACAAGGAGTGAGAATGATAGAAAAAAAAAGAAATATAGACATAAGAAAAGAACTCGAGGTAAAATCAGTGAGAGAAGTGTTAGAAGAGAAAATACTGATGCAGTTTGGGTAACTGAGAATGGAGAAGAGGAGACAGGTGAAAAGAATTTGGGAGGTTCGACCAATGGGAGGGAACAGGAGAGACTGAAAGACGTGGAAAAGCGTGGTCAATGAAATACTGAAGGAGAAAACGTGATTTGCGTTCCAAAAAAATATGGATTACCGTGGATGAGACGACCGATATAAAGAAAAACAGTATTGTGAATGTAATAGCTCGCATTTTATGTAGCGAGAACACAGCATCTCGATATTTGTTAGCTTGCAAACGTGTTCAACAATGTACCGCGGAAAATATTCAAAAAGTGATAATGAACGCTTTGAAAAAATTTTAAATTGCCCAAGATCAAGTTGCGATGATTGTGACAGATAGTGCAGCAACGATGTTAAGTGTTGGGCGATCCTTAAAACATATATTTCCTAACTTAATACATATAACCTGCGTGCTGCATGCTTTGCATTTAGTTGGTGAAGTTGTTCGACAACATTACGGAAACGTTGATCGGATGATTGGAAGTACTAAAGCAGTGTTTCGTAAATCTCCTAAACGTTTAAAAGAATTTCGAAAAATTTTTTCCAGGTATTCCAGAACCTCCTGAACCAATTTTAACGCGATGGGGTACTTGGCTAACAGCAGCTTCTTACTATTTGATCCATTTTCAACAAATTCAATCAGTTATAATGCGATTTAATCGGAATGAATCCAAAGCAATTAGAGAAAGTCAAAGAGAATTTCAAATTCCTCAACTTTTAAAAGATTTAACAACAATATGTACCAATTATACAGTATTACTAGATGCCATCAGAAAACTACAATGTACTGAATTGTCATTGCAGGAATCATTAGACATAGTGGAGAGTGTAAAAAATAAATTACACACATTAAACGATACGCCAGGATTATGCGCTAGTCAAAAGTTGGCAGATGTTTTAAGGAAAAATCCCGATTTTAATACTTTAGAGGCCGTTTATAATAAGTGTAAGAATAGTGAACTTTTAAGTGATTTTGAAAAACAGTTTCTACATGCAAATGTAACTTCTTTAGATGTGGAGAGATCGTTTCCTATGTATAAGAATATTTTTTCTTGTCGACGCACAAGGTTTAAAGAAGTAACTGTGGAAACATATGCAATGATGCAAGTTTACAGTAGTTCACATCCTGATGCCTCTAATTTGTTGAATAATTAGCAAGTAAGTTTATTTATGAATTTTTTGTATTCTTATATTAACCCGTAATACCGACGCCTATGCGAGTCCGCAAGTTTTGGTTACTCTATTTATAACATTTAACAAGAAGTTAATCGGTATCAGAAGCATATGTGCATAAAACTGCATATTTAGCAAAAATTGTGCATATTTCGAAGAATTTTTCTGCATATATATGCGCATATTTTGTCGATTTCCGATGCATATAATTCCGCTTTCTAGTTATAGGGATACCCCATAACTGGGAAATTCATTCATCGATTCACTGAGCCTAATTATATTTCATATAACGAATAAACACTGTACCCGTCGCCGTCGGCGTATCTGAACTCGAACTCTCCACATTAAGTTTGAGTTGCAGAACTTAATTATAAAACTGAATACATGCTGGGCGAAGCACAACTTCATTAATTCTAACCTGGTTTGAGCTAGGAGTTTATAAATTCCCCTTTCTCGAAACTTTTCGAGAATCGAAAATAAGCTGAACAACTTTACGATTTTAATTTTCTTTGTTTCTAAAGTACTAATTCATGAAACGATTACGATTTTCGTTTCCGTTGAAAGATTATCCTTCGAATAAGCTAGTTAATAAGTTTTCTTTTGAGAAAAGGGTATGATGCGAAAAGCGGTTCAAGTAATTATTTGCGATTTGAGCTGGTTACTTTGTAATGTTTGCATTGTTTTTGAGAATAGCAAAAACGTTATTTGGTAACCACGCTTAGAATCATGTTAACAATGAAAGTTCATAAATTTTTACTAAACGCTATAAGGGTACCTAACCCTAATAAATTTTATAGATCTGAATTGTTAAAAGAAAACGGGGCCGTAGGAATTAATTTAAAATCTAAGCTCAGTGGCTGCTAAATACGCTTTGCAAAAAAGCCGTTTTGAAAAGATTTTGTAAGTAAATAATTGTTGACGCTTTTGCTAGAAAATTTTCTTCTGTTTATCTGCCACACTCCGACAGAGTAATCGAAAATGTATTCAGCAACATACCATCTTTTGACGTCAAGCCTGTGAGTGAGACTGACCTGCTAACTACAATGAGTCACCTAGCAAATACGGACACAGCTGGCGATGACCTCATCCCTAGTTTTTTAATGAAGGAAGCACGCACAGTACTTGTCAAACCACTCTTGCTTCTTATCAACATTTCTTTGAGATCTTCTACCTTTCTTAAGCGCTGGAAACGAGCAAGGGTTACGCCAGTTCTTAAGAAGGAAAGCAGCACTGATGTGACTAACTATCGTCCTATATCTAATTTCGCCAAGGTATATGAACAACTTTTATATTTTTCTATATTCAACAATGTACAGCCGTATATATCTGCGAAGCAACATGGTTTTATACCGAAAAGATCTACAACTAATTTAGCGACAGTTACACAGTTTATAAGTGACACACTGAATGATGGAGGGCAAGTCGATGTTTTATACACGGATTTTTCTCAGGCCTCTGACAGAATTGACCATGCCATTATGCTCTTTAAATTAAGTTCTTTTGGCATGTCACCTCGCCTTCGAAACCTGATGGAGTCCTACTTAAAAAAGCGGTCATGTTATGTTTTCTACAATGGCTTCAGCTCATGTGAATATGCTATTACGTCAGGTGTTCCACAAGGATCCAATTTAGGACCTTTGCTCTTTGTGCTTTTCCTCGACGATCTACTGGAAGCGCTGACCTGTGATACCCTAGCTTATGCAGATGATGTAAAGGTGTACGCAAGAATTGATTCCATTAATGATATGGTTAATCTGCAAGTGAGTATTAATTACGTATTTCACTGGTGCCAAGAAAATAGTCTTATGTTAAATGAAGAAAAATGCACGCATGTAACATAGTCGCAAAATAAAAGGTTTGCCTACTACGTACAGTTTAAGCGGTTACCCGCTGCAGAGGAGCGAGACCATAGAAGACCTAGGAGTTATCTTTGATAGTCAACTATCCTTTAAACAGCAGACGTATTCCTCGGCCGCAGCCACGTTAGGATTCATCATACGATCTTCAAAATACTTCACGAATCAACATCTTCTGAAAACGCTGTATAGAGCATTTGTTTTAAGTCGGCTAGAGTATGCTTCCATTGTATGGTATCCTTACTATCAATCCTACGAGGTTTCTATTGGGAGAGTACAGCGAAGGTTCCTGAAATTCCTATATTTTAGGATCGACGGTATATATCCGGTGAGGGGTATAGACTATGCCACATTGGAACGACATGCGGTCCGGAGTATTTCGAAAAGAAGGCAAATTTACAGTGCGCGGATTCTTTACAAACTGATTCACAATCAAATCGATTGCGCATAGCTGCTGTCAAAAATAAATTTGAACGTTCCTCGTTTGTCTTCGCGTAGTGTTCAATCGTTTCAGCCTTTAGCTGCAAGAACTAATGTGCTGCTGAAATCGCCAGTTCAAAACATGTGTTTGAATGCAAATAAATATTATACGGATATTTTTGTCGGTGACGCGGTGCATTAATCGGTGGAGTAATTTTTTCTATTATTTTTCAGTTATCTTTTTCTGAGTATTATATTTTATTTTTCTCTCTGTATTATGTGCACATGTATTCGTGTTTTTATTTCGTCTTGTAATTGGGGTCCCCTGTTGGAAGAATAAAGTTTATTATTATTATTATTATTATTATTATTATTATTGAGTACCTTTAAAATCAGCACGGTGACAGATAATAATTTCTTCGTCGTTTTTGCTGAAGTTGAACGAACTTTCACTAGTGTCTAATTCTTCGAACCTTTGATGGTGTAATACCTAATACAAGAGCCAAGACGAGGCCATTGCGAGGAGATAAAAAAATGAAAGAAAATACATTTTTGGGTACAAATCGTTTTATTGTTTTTCAATATATTTGCCATTAACTTTTTACACTTTTGCCTGCGTTTGAACCAATTCTCAAAACATTTTTTCCACTCTGAAGGTGATCTCTCCAAAACATGGTTTTAGAAAGCTTCAACAGCCTCTTGAGGTGATAAAAGTCGATAAAAGTTGTCGATTGTTTTTCCTGATTTTATCCATGGCTTCTGGCAAACAAATTGTTGTATACCATTCAGCATTGACCGTTCTTCGATCCTTCAAAGCAATGTTTACGACATGTCCAGTACAACGAAAGAAACAGGCAATCATTTCCTTGGAAGTGCTTCCTGAACGAACAACTTGTGTTGGATTCGGTTCATCAGGGGACACAATAGTTAATTATTGCTTAGTTTTCGGCTCGAGCGAATATATCCATGTTTTGTCACCTGTAACGATGTTGTATACGGATTTTGAAGTTACTTTGTCGAATTTTTTGAGATTTCCTTTCACCAATTGACACGAGTCGTTTTTTGTGGTTGGGCCAAATTATGCGGAATCCATTTTTTTCACACCTAGATGTTCATGTAAAATTGAATGTACTGCAGTCTTCGATATCTCTAAGGATGTCTCTATCTCACGATAAGTTACAAGCCGATCCTTTTTAATCATGTTGCACAGCATCGATGCTTTTTTGAACAACGACCTTCACGAAATTCATCACCGACGGAAGCATAACCACGACGAAATTCTGCAAATCAGTTGTAAGCAGTCTTTCCTGATAGTGCTTCATTACCAATGGTTGAGCGAAGAGATTCGAGGCATTGTTGTTGTGTTAGGCCTTTACTAAAATCCAAGGAAAACGTTTACGTGCAATTTCCATTTTTTCACATTTGTATTTTTAAACGTTCACTGGAAACAAAACACTCGGTCGATTTCTGTGCTGTCACTGCTTCTATAATAACAAATGTTAAATTTTACGAAAATAGTAATGTGAAATTTCAATAGCGTCATCTAGTGGTTGTTTGTAAAAACTTAAGACGCTGCTAATATAGTTCGAATTTTTAAATGTTTGTCTCTCTAATTATAGAATAATTTGCTAATAAAAAACAGACAAAACATATTTGAAATGTGAGATATGTGGTTTATAAGGTAGTCATTAAACTTGTAATACGTTTCAACAAATATGTCACAAAAGTAAGTATATACTACCATAATACTGTACATCTTTTGTTTGCTGTGATTTTATTTCTTTGATTTCCTATTATATTCCTTCACTTCAGTCTTGATTTCAGAAGTAATTTCTTTTTGTTTGGATTAAGGTGGTATTGGGCAATGTGAAGTGGATCACTTCAATTTGAGTGTAGGCTTTCACGGACGTTGTCTACTGCAGAATAATATTCAAGGTGTTGCTGTGCCGTCAAGCTTACTCATGACTTTCAACTTCTTCAGATGGTTTCTAAAAACAGTACTTAGATACGTCAAGAGTAAACTCAATAATACGGCAACACCTCGAAGATTATTTTACAGTAGCTTCCATTTCCTAAATATGTTTCACCAGATATTTAAGTAAATTCGTACGAATTTGTTAAAACTTTTTTTACGAAAATAATAGGGCCAATATCATGGAGGAGAATGGGAAATTTCACTACATGATATTGGCTTCGTTGTTACAGTGTAAATTTTGGTCATATTTTACTGCATTTACCGAATCTTTTTCATCATATTTACCACCAATCCTTCATTAGCCATATGCCACACAAATGAAGACAGAAAAACAAACGTGTTTTTATGAGTTTAAAGTAAATTTCAACATCGTGTGTTCAGTATTTCAAAAAACGGTAAGTGTTCCTTTGAAAAGCTACAAAGTGATTTGAAAGCACATATTCCCTAATCAATTTTTATTGTAGCTTGCATCGTTTATTGACGTTATTAATAGAGTGCGGATCGACGAAGTCTCCTGAATAGAGTCCAAATGAATCACGCGGCGGCGCTCTCAATATAAGAATTTGATTAAAAGTGTATTTGACAAGAAATTTTCTAAAAGTTGGATTGTCAAGTTTTCTAAAAGGTATATCTGCAGCTACGAGTGCTTTACAGAGATGAGTGAAAACATTATCAGCTGGTTGGCTTTGTTCTCTATATGTTTTGCTTTCCAAATGTAGGATTAATTTAATTTTGTTTGAGCATTTCAATGTGCGTGAACAAATGTTGCAATAAATGTCAGTATAATTCAGTATCAAAGGCAGTCACGGTCTTTAATCTAACAACTCCCTGCGGGGACGTTTACGTGAAGCCATTTGTATATATAGAAAACGAAAGAAGAAAGGAAAATCAAACAATTGTTAATAAAAGATGAAAAATAAAAATTAATTCTAAGAATGCCTACTCAATTTGAAATGATATAAATATTCTATGTAATCCTAAATAATTAAACCCCAAGCTAACAAGTAGATCAATACATACGAAAATATTCGTTAATATTAATCTAAATATTCATTCATGGAGTAGATTGTTACAGCTACCAATGAAGCACGTTGCGACTAAAACTTCGTTCATAAAAAAGAAAAATTGTCTTCAGACAGTTCTGAAGATGTCTGAATATTCATAAACTACAATTTATTTAACTATGCCAATCCTATAAGCTAAACAATAGTCGTTAGCATATTAAATTTTCCATGAAACTTTCCAAAATTAGCTACGCTATCTCCTATTCCGAAGAGACCATCAACATGAGATTTTGTTACAACGCTTCTCATAGCTGTTCCTAGAATTGCCGACCTGTTTGTTAGTACTCCCGTTTGCTTAAAAGGAAACCAAGTACTATATGCTTTTTCAATATTAATAAACAAAATCTATCCGTCGTAGCCAATACATATTTCGGTTGTTCTTTCTTCTTCTAGAAACATATTCCAATCTCCTTAGATTACCACTTCTATATGTCCCATTTCCTCGAGCTACAAGCAGATAGAGTCCCCGAATAAGATGATATTTCCTTGCCGAGTCGATTTTTACCGCTACGGCAAAACGTACCTCATCCAGAAAGGTTCCCCACTATATGAGCCAATATCTCATTTTTACGCTTCGTACGGGAAATGTAGCCGAGATTAATACGATATCGAGCAATATTGGGACGGTGAAAGTAGGCCGAAACGTCGGCAGCCGCGTCGGCGATATTGGAACTAATATTTTATAAATAGGTTTAATTTTTGCTCTCTCCACTTCTCTTTATGTATTTCCAAGCGCGATAAAGGCCATTAAAAACGCACATTCCTTTTCTAGTGTCGTGATGCTGCGCGCGGTGTGCGTTAGGGAATGTAATAGTGGCTTTGGGAAACGTTGTTTGGTAAGCATTAAGGATTTTATTACCGGAGAGACCCCTAATGGATTATTAGAGTGTATATATTTGGAACAACTTTCACGTTGTATCAGCAAAAATCGGAACATTTTTGGTAAAGCTCGGAGTAAATGTGACAGGAATAAATATAGCAAATTTTCATTTTACAAACAGGGGTTCATAAGATTTTAAATATTTAACCACTAATTTCTTTAGAATGCAGGTATTTTACTAACAAGGGAACATCAGCAATCCGAAAATTCAGGGGAATTATATAGGGAACTATAATAGATATAAATTTTGTTTAGAACATAATTTGAAGCATGTCAAGGATTATGCAAATCATATTTGGAAAAAATATACAAAGACGGAAGACCAGGTACCTCGTTATATATTTTTTTCGAAAATAGTTTGTATAATCCGCGAGACTACAAGCAACATTTATAAAACATTACCTTTTTCTTTTAAATATCGAAGCAATTGCTTCGAGTTATACAGGGTATGCGTAAAGACCAAATAGCAACAGTAACCCAGCATTTACGCGAGCTGTCGCTAGGAACTTGGCAAATAGCATAGCCTTTGTTGGCTCGTGTGTTGACGGAGTCATAGGGTCGACAACTCTTCGTTGTAGAGTGATTCGTCTGAAAGATATAATACCGTAGTAGGAGCTCATCCCCAACATCTGGGACACCAGATGCTGTCTGGAAGAGTGCTTTGCCTAATAGTGATTGAAAATCCGAAAGGCCGAACGCCTAGCTTTGGTAAAAGCTTTGGTTAACGAGGTTCGGGAAATCAGAATATACCTGTATAAGAACTAATATCGCAAATATTGCAGAGTTACAAAAATAAATTCATCGATTGGATATAGTTCCCAAAAGCTTTTAAATAAATACAGAACCATTAAAAAATAGTAAAAAATCTACGTCACAGATATGGATGTTGAATATTTGCAGTAAAATTATCTATTTACCATTAATACGTAGAACAGACTGCTGATAACACATTTAACTGGTAACGCATGCCTCGCTTGTTTTAGCACAAATTTTGGATCATGATTTACGTTTACGTTATTTTAACAGGGCTGGTTATAAATCAAAATGATTAATGTTATTAAATATTTGTAATTAACTTTTGTTATCAATGGCTCTTTAACATTGGAGCTGGATAAAATAGCCTAATCCGATATATTTGCAATAGGAATTGTCATAATTCGGTATATGTAACAATCGATATATATAGTGTGCTCTAAATTAAAGTATACATATATTGACATTGGCTTCAATTGATTAGCCATCACAGTTAGTACCAGTAGTCGAGACCTGCTACCGCATCGGAATTTGGAACAATCTGATATGTTCAGTTCTATAGAAGCGTTTGCAGCAATTATTTTGATAAAACGTGCAAAAGAGAATATCTTAATTAGATATTTTTCACGCGCACATATTAAGAAAGTATGTATTATTATTATTATTAACTTCGATGAATATTAAATAATTAAAAAGTTTTTTTTTGTTATATATGTAAGTTCTATTACTTAGATAGCACTAGATATTCTATTGCTGTCATTATATCAATATGTTAACTTAGTCGATGTTTGTGACACTGCTAGAACCTATACAAGTCCGGTTAATACCCTTGTGCATTGCCCGGAATATTCAAACCGTCACAGAATTTGATAAATTACCAGCTAGCTTTGGAGATTATACTCTACCGACTTTTAAAATTGTGATTATGGGAATGAATGGGTGTCTTTTAACTAGTAACGTTGTTATAGTGTTTCTTAGATATTTGTTGTATATTTGTTGTACTCAAAAACTTGAAATACCAGGTGTATGAAATATAATACCTTTTAATATAATTTATTATACTTTTCATTATCACCAGATAACTGCATATCTGGTATACACAATCCCGTTTTGAGTTATTGGTCCCGATGTCCTGACCGATTTGGTAATATGTCCCGGTTAAAAATGCAATCATTGTCTCACTAAAAACAATAAGTTTAAGTAAATTAAATGTCGGAAAAGGAAACAAACACATTCACACTATAAAACAATCTTCTTTATCTCGAAACATTAAAAATGTGTAATTTATTCCGCCCATTTGATTACACCAATAAAATGGTGTAATCAAAAAAATCGCATCGTATTTCAGCGCTAACTCTGCGTAAAATCTTTATAGTATTATAGCCCTGGAATGAAAAACAAAGAAGATACGATGAAATTTACGTTTATTAAATATATGAAAAGTTGTAACTATTGTAATGTTATAAATCGGGAGAAAAATTTGATCTAACGAAATTAATTAGTTAAATTTACGGTCTGCAAGTCCGGGAGTGTCCCTAGACACACTTTCGGCAGTTTGAATACGAAACAAAAGTCAAGTTTGATGTTTTTAAAATACGAGGGGTTCGTGTATGTAACATATAAACATAGAGTTTATATTGAAATGCCACAATTTGAGGTTAGTTTTCTCTTTTCAAATTTAATTTTTGAAAAACGTAATAATTCGGTCTTAATTGGTATTTAAACTGCCGAAAGAGTGTTTAGGGACACTCCCGGACCCACAGACCGTAAATTTAATTAATTAGTTTCGATAAGTCAAATTTTTCTCTCGATTTATAACATTACAATAGTTACAACTTTTTTAATACTTGCAAATTTCATCGTATCTCGTTTGTTATATATAGGGTGTTCATTTAAAAAATATAAACAATTCAAGTTAGCGCTGAAATGCGATGTGCAATTGGTTTTTTTTCTCAACGGCTTTGTGATAAGCAAAAAAATCGATACATCTTTGGTAATTTAACCAACATCGTAGCTACAATAATAACAAAATTAGCAATAGTGGCCCGCTAATTTTGAACAACGAGTAAGAATCGCTCGGGAAACACTGGAAATGTTAAATAATGGTGGACATCGCATTCTATCAAAGATAGTAATAGGTGATGAAACTTACATCCCATTTTACGATATTCCTACCTGCCAGGAAAGCCGCGTGTGGATCCACGAAGATCCACCAACACCAACAATGGCCAAAAGGCAAAGGGCTGTCAAGGAAGTTATGTACGCAGTTTTCTTCCGTAGTATCGGATTAGTAAAAGCAATGAAGCTGGAAAATCAACGTATAATCACAGCAAACTGGTACACCACAAAATGTTTACCTGCAGTTCTTGAGTCAGCCAACATTCGCGGGTTAATGTTGCATCACGACAATACATCATCACACAGTGCACAGCAGACAGTTGGATTTTTACGTGAAAATAAGATAAAAGTCATTGAACATCCACCCTATTCGCCTGATTTGGCCATGTGTGATTTCTGGTTGTTCTTCTACCTAAAGAAACATTTACGTGGTCGACGTTTCACGACGGAGGATGAGATAAATGAAGCAATTCATCTATTTTTTGAGAGCATTCCAAGAGATGACTGGCTTTACGCTTTTACGTCGTGGAAACTTCGGTTACAAAAGTGCATTGATGCAGGAGGAAATTATTTTGAACATAAATAAAATCATTTTCGCAAAAAGACTTGTAGTTTTCTTGTATCTCAAAATATATAGCGTGACCCTCCTATAATGTGTTTAGTTATTATTGTTTATTCGAAATATCCACCTGTCTAACGCGCAAGCTAGGGCGCATTTTCCTCGCGGTAGCAGTTTGCCCGACCTCCTTAACTAATAGGACCTGGGTCCTATCAAGTCTAGGCCTTTCGAAAATACCACCAACAGCCGTGTCAATTTTCCTGGGTGGATGGGTACAATAATTTCTAAGATTTGGTTATTGACGAATCATAATAAGTTAGATAATCTAGGGAGAATAAATCATTTTTCAAAATATAAGGCAAAAACTAAATACTTCCAGGAAATGTAGATAACTATCTTTAAACTATAAAAAATTATCAAATTTTGTTCAGAACGTTTTCCATGCGAGCAGAACATTTTTTAACCGACGTATTGCGAATTCGAAGCAATACGCGTGCCAATATTCAGATTCATCATTCCATCGACCTTCCGTTATGGGCGCACGCGCTACTTTATCGAACAAAAACAATTTAGAACGTGCACCAGAGTAATAATTATTCTCATTATTACCGTTTAATCCTTTCGTTACCGCCAGCGGGTTCTTAAATAAACCATTATTCTAAAGTTGAAGCGAATATACTCCTAATACTAATTTATGGCTGGAGTAATACGCCAATATTATACACATGTACGCGGATGATTTAGAACGGTCCTGAGTTCATGAATACGAAATTCTTGAACAAATGTAAATGTCAATTGCTAATGTAATGAAGATTTATTTTTGAAGTCAGGAAGGTGAGATATTGTTTTAGTATAAGGTATTCGATGTAGTTATTTACATTTGAAACATCGCTAATTTAAATAAAGCTGTATAATTTTTGACTGGTATCTACTGATGATGTGGAGTCATTGTATTTGTGAAAGATGTTAATAGAGGATTAGAGAAAATATTAAATGAAGCTAGCAATACTAAAAGTGATTTGTTTTGAACAATAAATTCGATTTTGATATGAAAGTCAATTCAATATAAATTCTGATACATTAACAGAGTAAAAATTAAACCTAGCTTGAAAGGGTTAAATATATATCATACTTATATGTATCACGCCGATTAAGTTTTTGTTTTTGAAACAATAAATGATTTAAACACTAAATACTTTTCGCGTTCTTTAAAAAAAAAGGACACTAGCCCACAAGCTTTAACTCATTCCAAAGGTGTTCAACTCAAAAGTCAAAGTTTTAATTTCTAACGAATGCTTTAAACAGCCGTTTTATTCAAATGAAACTATTTGGCATCAAAAGCGCTTTCCACATGACAAAAGCGCATTATAACTAAAGAGAAACATATTTTAGATGACCTTGCATTGAGCGGCGATGAGTAAGCGATATCAATGTGGTCACCACTGCATATGTATTATGCGTACGCCCTCTCTAAAGTTGTTTTATTTACTGTTTGGGGTTTTATTAATTTGAATTTGGTTCTACATAAAATAAGAATTAATTATTCGTGTTCCGTCCTTTTACAGAATTGTGAATTGATTTATATATTTTTGTTCAAACTATTCAATTGCTAATCTCTACCTCAATTCGATTCAATTATGAGCGCCATTATGATTTTAGAAGTTTTTGGTTCATTTGAATATCTACTACAATGTTTTATACGAGGGAAACATGTAAAAAAACTAATTTTTCGAAATTAATTAATTAATTGTACGGTCTGAAAGTTCGGGAGTGTCCCTAAATACTCTTTCGGCAATTTAAATTAAACTAGATATCAATCAATGAAATTTTACGAGTATTAAAACTTGAAAAGAGAAAACTAACCTGGAATTGTAACGTTCCCATATAAGCTCTATATTTATATGTTACGTACTGGAACCCTGCATATTCTTAACCAAACTTAACTTTTACTTCGTATTTATGCGAGAATTGAAACGCTGAACACTTAGAAAATGAGAAGACAGCCAAATACGTGTTACCTTGATCAATATTTTATTTAAAAGTGATAAATTCCATTACCTTGTTTTAATCACAATAGCGATTGTTTAATCACGGCTAATTTGGATAACTATACTTTTCCAAATATAATTTGATAATAAATTTCAAACGAATATTCTTATTTTTTTAAATAGTGTAATGCATGCCATGCAGGGACGCAGCTGGAAGACTGAATCTATGCTACTCCATGACATTTAACAGCACCAACAACTGTACAATATTAAAATTTACTGATAAGCAAGACGATTACTTGACAAACGATATTTAATTTTCGAAATTATGCTAGAGATGTAATTTATGTTGTCAATTGTTGCAGGAAAATATTCCACTAAAATTGAGGATTCTGAATGTGAAGAAAATGAACAGAAGAAGTTTTTATGTAATTTAAGGCAAACAACATTCGTGACTGTTTTTTTTACTCGTTACTTAAATGCGATTTCCTCGCAGCAACATGACACTTTAGGTTAGATTTCAATATCACATTCTACATGTAACTCTTGAAGCGGGACAATTTGTATTGATAACACCACTTTTTGCCGTTTCAAAAAGATGATCTCTGATAAAATCTAAAACTGCCGTGTCGTTTACGACAGCAGTTTTTCTTTTGTTGGAAAGCCAAGTCATAATATTCCATTGTAAAGATCTCTCGTTTTCCCATCCTCTTTTGACCACAAACAACATATTTTTATTCAAATTTTAGTGAAGGAAATCATTCTTATCGACCAACCATCTATTTTTTAAGTAATGCGTGTTTTATCAAACATTGTTAGTTTTCTTGACATAATTTGTCGACAATTCACAAAATTTGATATATTTCTGAAATTTGATTAGCAACATTTTAAAAGCCATTTTTTCAATGTATTCATGGTAGTTTTCAAACCAATTTACACCCGACAAATAAACATCCCAGATTTATTTGATTTCAATGACATTAAATTTAAAAAAATAAGTATTAAATAAAATAAAAACGAAATATCAAATAAATATAAGATATCTTGAGAAAAGTTAAGAAAACGTAGCAATGAAATAAACGTAGGAAAAGAAAAAGAAAAAACGAGAAAAATGGCGTGCCACCTCAAATCCAATTTAAGCTGGATTTGCTTTTGATGTTTATTATTTGTTCGACAGTTTTGGCGTACAAACAATCCCGAGTGGATACTACCATCACGGACAGCGTTACGGAAAGAGCTACCAAGTATACGTAAAGATATCGAAAATGGGATCAAAGCAGAATTAAATGATAAACAGCTGTGGCTATGTCTTGATGAGACGACAGATTGTAGAAAGGATTCTATTTTGAATATTATAGTACGAGTACTAGATCCTGTTAAAGTGAAATTTACAATCTTATTAGTTAGCAAAAGACTAAAAAAGTGTACTGGCGGGCGTAGTGCTCGATACGTTACAATAATTTCAAGTGTCAACTAGTCAACTGTTGATGTGTATGGGCGATGGAGCAGCGGCAATGTGTAGTGTAGGCCGTTCTCTTAAAGAAAAGTGTGAGGGACCTTTACGTGTTACGTATAAAGTTCATGCTTTACATCTTGTGGCATAAACTATTCGAGAATGTTGCCCGAAGGTGGATGCATTCATAGTAAATACAAGAAAAATTCTTACGTGTTGGGGAATATGGTTGCAAGCGGCTTTTTATTATTCTGTATATTTCCAAGAAGTAAAATCTGTGACTTTACAATTCGATCCTGAAGCTACAGCTATTAAAGAGAGCCAGAAAGGATTTCTAGATACTTCTGTTGAAACAGATTTAAAAAGTATTAGCATTATAAACGATTACTAGACGCAATAGAAACATTGCAAAGTAGTGGGTTGTCGTTAGTAGAACCAGTGCAAATCGTGGACGAAGTTAATACATTACTACTCAGTATAAACGACGCAAAAAACGGTCGCGTTATTGCAAAGTTCGATAGTGCTTTAAAAAAGAATTCCGATTACACGAGACTAAGACAAATGTGTGGTGGTGCATCTGCAGATTCATTAACTAACTCTAAGGATTATTTTAATTACACCTGCGTTACTTTCGTAGATGTTGAACGGTCTTTTTCGAAATATAAGAACATTTTTTAATTTCAGCGAACCACCTTCACCGAGACAAATGTAGAAACATACCTTATGGTGCAACTTTTTCAACAATGCTATCCACACTGTTAAGAAGTTAATAATGGCAATAAAAACATTTCGACGTGTGTATATATTCGCTTTATTTACCAAACATTTTTATTGCGTCAGCTTTTATTTTTTACAGTGAGGTATTGATTTCAAAATATCACTTTTGTTGGCTATGAGTCACACATAAACTATCTATAATCTGCGGCCCATCCGATTCTGTTGCGAAGACCGATTGTATCCGGCTTTCTCATTACACTTACCGGCGAAATTTGATCAATATCATCCTTTCCGTTTTAAAGATATTTGCTTGGTTCCACACTTTATCCTAACCCTGTATATAGGTACACATTTTTTTCTAAAAAAATAAGAACATCCTTCGAATAGGAGGTTTTCAGGCATTTCCGGATATAATTATGGGAAGTAGTAACGCACGTGTTTCGCCGACTAACTTAAACAGAGGGTGTGGCCGTCGTGTCAAGGGCAGGTGACTAAGATTAGAGGTTAAATAGATGGCATATAGATATAGACATATACACACAGGTCCGCTGTAAAATATTAACCATCAGCTCACCCTTTTTATTTAGGTATTACGCACGTACATACATTTCCTAATCGCTTTATTTCATCGACTTTACACGTCCCTATTTTTAGGATTACCTGTGCACTAAAACCCCTATTCGACGTTCAATATCTAATATTAAAATATGCGTATCCACAGATGCTAGCGTTTGCGAATTTAAAATTAACATTAGGTGGAGATAGTGGAATGCTCGACTGACGTTTTATATTTGTCTATCTATAAAATATTTAACGTAATGCATTATATTAAAAAAAGAAAAACAATTGAATAGACAGAGCATTTATTAATATAATAGCGACAAAATATGTATATAAAAAAACAACCTAAATTGCAGCTGTCTCTCTGGACTTTTTTTGGAAGCTTTAACGTTCGCAGAATTCTCTTAATGAATGTTATTTTATACTTGTGTGAAAGATGAAAATAAACTGCTTTTCAATTATTTTCTTTCAATTTGTAAATACTTCTTCTGTAAAATGTTAACAGGGAATCTATATTTGGCGATCTTAGTAATATAGATGAAGGTAGTTGCGCTTCCTCCTCATAGATGTCGCCAAAGGGGAATAATTTTGAGAACTGTCAAAGTATTTAGATTATCTAAATTACCAACCACTACGTGAGTGTTAATTAATTATGTTGATTGCGGAATTATAAACAAATAAATAAACAAATGACAGAAATCGACAAGAAAAATAAAATAAAATAGATTCTGTTACGGTGACAAACGGTATTTACAAAAGGAAAAAAAAACATTTTCTAAGTATTTACAAGCGGTGTAACGATATGTGTCCAAAGTCGACGAATAAGCACCACGTTGGGATCCAAAACGACAACAATTAGAGTTAATAGAGGCTGCCCTCAAGGAGGGGTCCTGTCACCTCTGCTCTGGTGTCTTGTTGTAGATGATCTCCTATAGAAATTAACTTCTAACGGATATGAGGTGCAAGGGTACCTACACTGACGACCTGGTAACCATGATCCGTGGAAAATGTGAGAATATTATACCGCAAGTTATGCAAAGGGCTCTCAATGACACCTATGAGTGGTGGCAAAATCATAGCCTGCGCATAAACCCGCAAAAGATTACAATCGTCCATTTTACAAGGAGAAGAAGAGTCTGTCTTAAATCACCCTCCATCGAAGGGAAAACCATTAGCTTCAGCAACGAAGTTAAATATTTGGGGGCCACGTTTGATAAAAAAAACTAACCTGGAACTCCCACATCTCCAACTTACAGAAAAAAGCCATTACGGCATCATTAGTATGCCGAAGGATGCTTGGTAAGAATTGAGGTCTTAAGCCTCATATGACCTTCTGGTCCTATACAGCAACAATCAGACCCATGATCACCTACGCCTCTCTGGTTTGGTGGCCAAAAACAACCCAGAAGACTGTGCAACAGCAGTTTCAACATATTCAGAGACTTGCATGTCCCAACATCACAGGAGTGATGCGTACCTGTCCCACAGCAGCTTTGGAAGTCCTGCTGGGAGTAACGCCGCTTCACATCTATATTAAGAAACAGGCTATATCGAGTGCTCTCACTCTTAGTAGAACGAAGGCATTACAGCCTGGGGATCTTAGAGGGCATTTCAAAATCCTTGAAGAACCCAACATAAATTATCTGATGTACATATATTGCAAAGGACACGATCCCTATGCAATATAATTTTGATCAACCTTATAGGGTGATCATTGATAGTCGTACTGAGTGGGCATCCGGTGAGTCTCAATGTAAAAGAGGTACCCTGGAATGGTACACGGACGGCTCGAGAATAGAAGGTATCAGAACAGGTATAGGCATTAGTGGTCTTGACTTCCACCTAAAAATGCCTACAGAACCCCACACCAACATATTTCAAGTAGAGATTTCTGCTTTAAACTTGTGCGCCATAAAGAACCTCGAGAAAGGGATACGAGGTGCAATTATTAATATATTCAGCAACAGTCAGGTAGTTCTAAAGGCTATTAAGGCCTACACATACGAATCTGCTCTGATACACGAATGTGCACATAATTTACGGCAATTAGGACGCAAAAACCAAGTTATTTCGCGGTGGGTCCCAAGCCACCAAGAGATCGAAGGAAATAAAAAGGCAAATAAGCTGGCCAAAGAAGCAGCGAATATGCCTTTCATTGGTCCTAATCCCTTCTGTGGTTTCCAAGAGAGCCACATAAAACAAGCTATTAAGATATGGGAGGACAATCAAAAGGCCTCGTACTGGGGTAATGTTCCAGGACAAAAATAGGCGAAAGCACTCATAGCAGGCTCGCCAAAAATAATGCTGTCGTTCAGCAAGAGGGATCTCAAATTACTGGCAGGATTTCTGATAGGCCATATAGCCCTAAAATATCACCTATTTAAACTAGGAGAAACTGAAGATCAAATCTGCCGTCTGTGCCAAGAAGATCTGGGGACGGCAGAACACATCCTGTGCGAATGTGTTGCCATCAGTGGCGCACGACACCAACAGTTCAGTAGGCCATTTCTTACACTTACTGAACTGAAGGAAACAGATCCCAGAGTAGTGCTAAGGTTTATTAAAAGCCTCCAACTATTCTAACACACATAAGGGCATTCTGTTACAATAGATCTATCAAGGTTGCAATGATTAAAGGCATGTGTGCAATGGCCCGACGAAAATAATAATAATAACGATATGTGTCGAGTTACGGTCTTAAACATTTCCTAGGTTAAATTATCAGATATCTTCAATAGGAGAAACGGTACAAATCAAAATACAAACTTAAACGATTTTTAACGGCGGTGAAAGCTGTTAGAACGGAAACGGTAAGAAATATTCCACAGTTTTCTGCATAATACGCTGACTGCCTATGGGATACTTCACAGTTTTTGAGAAATATTCAACATTTGCCTGCTTTCATGCCGACTACCTGTTAGATATATCTTGGACCCCGTTCAGCTTTTAGTCAGTTTTAAAGTGCCGACTTGCCACGCAGAGATGAACTTCTACTGCGACCTTGTATGTGTCGTGTACAAGCAAAACAATTTTAAAACATATCGTTACACAAGTTCTAGTTTGATTGATTAATGAGACATATATATTATTACTCAAAAGTAGTATACAATGTTTCCGAAAATTAGTTAACAAAATAAAGGTTTAATAAAATTGAAAAATAATTTAAAGAATTATTAGGTGACTGTATGATTTTTATACTCTTTTCTCGCTTAAATGTCTTTAAATTTGTGCGGACGGTCGATAGTTCGTCACAAAGTGCCGCGTGCTATCTTAAAATACATTCTAACAAATCCGCTCTCTAGTTTTCGACAAAATGTATTATTGTTAAGAACAAAACAGTTGTGCCAGTCGAAACAACCAAGAATTTTGGCATTTTCTGTAATACGAAGCGAAGATTATAAGACAAGCTCAAGATTCTGTATTGTCCCATGCTTGTAATAGTGCTTCCTTTGATACTTTAGACAAGCAGAGGATACAGTGCATAGAACTCATATCTAAGGCTATGTTAATGCTTGCTTCAAAAAGTAATTGGAATTATCCCGAAGAAGAAATAGTAGCTTAACATCATATCAGCGTTGAAATTAACTTTCCTCTCGTAACCACGCCCAAATTGACGAACTCGAAATCTCCATAACCGCTATACAAACGGTAAAGAGCGGTACACGAAAGGGATATCATTTAAACGAGCGGAAAATTGACAAATTTACCGGGTTCCATCTCGAGAAATTCGTCCAAGAAAGCGGAACGTCATATACATATACAAGAGATCAAAAGGACGGCTAACATTTCCCGCAAATCCTACTACTACTTATTTTCTTTTATGAGGTTACGAAAATCCCCAAAACGATCTCGAATGTACTCCCGCTCAGAGTGATATTCGCATCAAAGCAAACGAGATTTACCGACAGATGTCCCTTCAGACAAGCGCATTGCACTAGCAAGTTGAAATTCTCGGTAGTTTTACGATAAATTTCCACAAATGTTGGAGTTGAAATTACAGATTTCGAAGTGGATGCGTTAAGTGATAGTTTTACACATCAAAGTGTTAAAATTCCATTGCAATCAGTGTCTAAAATGATAAAATGATGATGTATTTATTGTAGTAATGTTAAATAAACATAGCTCATATTTTTTTATTTACAGAACTAAAACAGATTTAAATTTTCATAAATTAGAGATGTTTATTAATATACAACTTTAAAAGTAAATAACTTTAAAAAAAGAAACAAATGACTATTTAAGAAAATATTGCCTATAGTTGTTGAAAATGCTCTCCTTGAGCTCAAATACAAGCACGACACCTACAAACTATTGAGTCCCAAACACGCGCTATTGTTGCACCATTTTGACGAATCTCATTAAATCTAATTGTTATTTGGTCAAGTATCTGTTCGCGTGTGATTACTTCAACACTGTAAACCAGCTGCTGCAAATGGCCCCAAAGAAAAACATCCAAGGTGCTTCGGTCGGGAGATATTGGGGGGCAAGTAATAAAACCTCTACGACCAATCCATCATCCAGGAAAATGTGCATTCAACCATTGAACCAGCTCGCTACGATAGACACATACCGCAGCGAGCTGGAGCGCCATCGTGTTGAAATCACATCTGTTGACGATCAAGAAGCGAAATATGTTCGATCTATTTAAAAAGCGTTTCATCTATAAAAGTTCTAATTTAAGCACTTTTCCGTTTAAGATACCACCCCACATTAAAACGGTGTGGAAATCGATTGTCGAGCACATGAATTTTGAAGATTCCGCACGTAGAGAACTGGTTTCTTGCAAAAAGAAAATAAGATTTTCTTGCAAAAATTAGTCTCTATTCAAGAAAATATTTTTACGTCAAGACTATAAAAATGTATAATATAAGAAAATAATTTTCTTTTCACTCACGTGTCGCTTTTGAAAATATAGCTGATGTTTTTTGTGTGTTGTAGTATTATACCAAGTACATAATTAGTGTATCGTTTCATATAGAACTAATATTTACATACCTAAGAAAACAATTCCTCGTAATAGATTTGCTACTAATGTACATAAGTGTGTCACTTTTTCCCCATTTAAAATATAACGGTAGTGCAGTTTTTTGCTTAATATGCAATGTTCGTTTGGCTGCATTGGACAGAACTGATTGCCAGAGGCATGTCAATGGTATTAAGCATATGAGAAATGCAAGAACTGAAATACCTTATACACTATTCCTCATACATTTATTAATCATGTTTACCTCTTGTAATCTTCCGTTGTCGTTGGTGAGAAAAGCAGCTTTTAAAACGTTTTGGCGACAATACGTTCCAAAGTACCCATTACCCTCACAAACACAATTACAGAATCATTTGCCGCGAATGAAAGAGATGCTAGAAAATGTGTGTAAACGTGATTTGTGTTCCAAAAAAATATGGATTACCGTGGATGAGACGACCGATATAAAGAAAAACAGTATTGTGAATGTAATAGCTCGAGTTTTTATCTAGCGAGAACACAGCATCTCGATATTTGTTAGCTTGCAAACGTGTTCAACAATGTACCGCGGAAAATATTCAAAAAGTGATAATGAACGCTTTGAAAAAATTTAAAATTGCCCAAGATCAAGTTGTGATGATTGTGACAGATAGTGCAGCAACGATGTTAAGTGTTGGGCGATCCTTAAAACATATATTTCCTAACTTAATACATATAACCTGCGTGCTGCATGCTTTGCATTTAGTTGGTGAAGTTGTTCGACAACATTACGGAAACGTTGATCGGATGATTGGAAGTACTAAAGCAGTGTTTCGTAAATCTCCTAAACGTTTAAAAGGATTTCGTAAATTTTGTCCAGGTATTCCAGAACCTCCTGAATCATTTTTAACGCGATGGGGTACTTGGCTAACAGCAGCTTCTTACTATTTGATCCATTTTCAATAAATTCAATCAGATATAATGCGATTTAATCGGAATGAATCCAAAGCAATTAGAGAAAGTCAAAGAAAATTTCAAATTCCTCAACTTTTAGAAGATTTAACAACAATATGTACCAATTATACAGTATTACTAGATGCCATCAGAAAACTACAATGTACTGAATTGTCATTGCAGGAATCATGAGACATAGTGGAGAGCGTAAAAAATAAATTACACACATTAAATGATGATGATTTTAATACTTTAGAGGCCGTTTATAATAAGTGTAAGAATAGTGAACTTTTAAGTGATTTTGAAAAACAGTTTCTACATGCAAATGTAACTTCCTTAGATGTGGAGAGATCGTTTTCTATGTATAAGAATATTTTTTCTTGTCGACGCACAAGGTTTAAAGAAGTAACTGTGGAAACATATGCAATGATGCAAGTTTACAGTAGTTCACATCCTGATGCCTCTAATTTGTTGAATAATTAGCAAGTAAGTTTATTTATGAATTTTTCGTATTCTTATATTAACCCGTAATACCGACGCCTATGCGAGTCCGCAAGTTTTGGTTACTCTATAATCATTATATTCTTTTTTTAAAACCACCGATTGATTACGGATATAACAAATGGTTTAACTAATTTCTCTCCTCTTCTTCACATATATTTTGATTATTTTTACGACTGTTCGGTTCTCAATGCACAGTTCATCTAGTATGCGGGCTGAAGATAATTTCTTCCATGAGCAATTTGTAGAAAAAGTTTTCGAATAGAAAATATACAGACACAACATACAATTATGCTCAAGTGTCCAAGGTGCTAAGTTTTCGCTGCACACGACCCAAGTTTGGTGTTTTTAATGGAACATCTTGTATTTTACTGCATTTTTGGATGCCCCTTTTCAATTCATGTTGACTTCCTTCAAGATTCCTTATACCAATCCAGCTTAGTTTTTGAAATATGTAATTTGGGATTTTTTCGAAATTTCGATGTTTCTTTCACACCTGTATCTTAAAACACCGTATATGCTAGAGTAGTCGTTCAAATTTTATTCGATAGTATATTCCTTCAGGTTTTCAGCGGCACCTCGAAAAAAATTTTATATCAACTAGATTCTACAATATGCCCATCGAAATAGTTTGATTCACGTTATTTCAATTTTTCTTAATGAACATTTTCCTATATCTAGAATACGTACCCTTATAGTAAATTAAATATGAGAGATATGCGCGTACAGACAATTTTTTCTATTTAAGTACACAAAGTGCAATGACGAAATACTACAAATGCTTGTTTCTCAAAAGATATTCATTAAAAATAATGTGTAAGAAATCACTGATTTCAGAAACATCCCAAGTCGCAAAAAGCTAAATTCAGAGATGTCAGTAGCGATGGGTGATGACGTAAACGGGTGGGCGCGAACAGCGATTCGATTCTCCCGTATATTTTTCTTGCATTTACCTTTACTGGCACTGTCGTTCCCTCCGAGAAAACAAGGCTAAACCGCTTTGACGTCAGCATGCTGTGACGTATTTTGATTTACACACAAAGACCATCTTTTCGTTTTGAATTTTTTATCCAAATTATATTGGTTTTATTAAAAAAAAAATACTGTGTAGTGAGGGCCACAATATTCTAGGATTGCGAGGATTGACTATAAAGAGCGCAATACAACTGTAAACAGCACATATTGTGCGTCTTTGTTACATAAATTGAGGGACAATATTCGTGCAAAACGTCGAGGAAAATTGACAGAAGGTGTTCGATTATTGCACGACAATGTACCCGTCCATACTGCCGCCATTTAACAAGCTGCCATCCGCGAAAGCGGTTTTCAAGAATTGGAACATCCACCGTATAATCCGGACATAGCTCCAAGAAATTAATTATATTATTATTTATTTTCTCATTTAAAGAAAGACCTTAGGGGACGTCGTTTTAAGGATAATAGTGAGTTGCAAGCTGTAATACAACATTTCGTGGGAAAAACTTTAGATTATTTTTTTTACAAAGGTATATACATATTAATTGATGAAAAATGAAAAATAAAAATTGTTATATTTTACCGAGTTTATTTTTTCTATGTTAGGCCGAGAATTTACTTCGTACACGCACTATTAGAATTAAATATTTCGTTCCGATATTTCATGCACCCCTGTTGTAACGAATTATGACATTCCCCATTAAACGCTGATAAATTTTCGACCACTCAAAGAGGAATAAAAAGACAGCATAGGAACATAATCGAAAGCATCTCGACACTAAGTGCAAAGTACGTCTTCCGCCGTACCCTACGCTACTTTTTCGTATCAAATCGAGGCTTTCTCACGTCGAGTGTGACAAAGACGAGACGAAAAAGCACATAGCGCAAAAACGGGGCGGGCGAAACCGATAACTGTTTTTCGGAGGAGGGCGAATCGTAAAGTTAAGAGCGTCGAAAAAGTTCTCTCGGAGCGGGTTGAGAAGCGGGCCCTGGTGTTCTTCGCACCGCGGCCATTACAAACTTTATTCTTCGCCGTTGTGATCTTGTCGAAGGCTTTTATCGTCTTTTCCTCCCCGTGCGATAATATGACAGGGTGCTTCGTGTAGTTGGCCCGGAATCGGCTCAGAGACTCGTTCTACTCGAACTCGCAGTTCGGCTTTAATGCGTTTTAATGTTTCGACGATGTTCTTCTGGTTTTTCGACGGGGTTAAGTCGCGTGAAACTACGACGAAGTGCTTACTAAGACGTCCATAAGTTTCATCGTATTCGAATCAAAAAGGAAACATACGAAGATCGAAATAGAAAACGTCATTTTGTTGAAATGTAAATGATAAACTGACTAAAACTACAAGAAGAAGAAATAAACTCAAACATCAGAAATGTCATTTGTTTTTAAAGAGCATCCACTGTATAGCAATTTTATATCTCTGACGTTTAGATATGCAGAATGGTACACATGTCTAACATTGAAAGTAAAACAGATATTTGCAGTTAAACGCCGGAGGAGTCCTATATTTGGATATTGTATCCAAGTAGTTACTATGACAACGGTTATTGTTTGGTTACTATGACAACGATAAACAAAACATCTTTTTCTTTGAAAATCACCGGACATGAAACAGCTCTTGTTAGGTTTTATACACCATGGTGTGGGCATTGTAAACGATTAAAACCCGAATATGCTAAATCGGCTGAAGATCTAATTAGAAATGATTCTCCTATTGTATTAGCTAAAGTAGCTTGTACTGAGGGCGGTAAAATACCTGCAACAAGTTTAGTGTTAGTGGTTACCCAACTTTGAAGACCTTTAAAAATTGAGAATTTACTCAAGAATGTGGTGGTCCCAGAGAAGGTTCACGCATTGTTAGGTACATGAAGACTCAAGTAGGAGAAGTTCCAGAGAGTTATCCAGTATTGAGGAGTTGGAGAAATATCTCAGTGCTAAAACCGACATCTCAGTGGTTGGATTATTCGAAAAGGAAACAGACCTTAAAGGTGCTTTCCTCAAAATTGCGTATAAATTGAGGGAAAAAGATCGTTTTGCGCACACATCATTTAAAGACGTACATGAAAAATATGAAGTCAAGGATGGCATCGTCTTGTTCCGTCCTGCGTATTTGAGTAACAAATTTAAAGATGATAAGGTTAAATACATTGAATCTGCGTCTTCCGGTGAAATAAACACCTTCATCACAGAGAATTTCCATGGTTTGAACATCGTAAATCGGATAATCATCAGGCCATTAACAATCCACTTATCGTTTCTTATTATACTGTTGATTATAAAAGGAACTAATTATTGGAACAACAGAATTGTAAAGGTTGCCAATTAATGCAAGGATAAGATGATCTTCGCGGTCAGTGCCAAAGATGAACATCAACACGGATTGAATCAATATGGAATCGACTACGTCAAAGGTGACAAATTAGTTATTCTTGCACGAAATAGTAAGAATTAAAAGCTGAAAATTGCAGAAGAATTCTCCGTTGAAGCATTTGATAAATTCGTTCAGGATCTTCTAGATGATATGTTGGAACCATATCGTAAGTCAGAAGATATTCCAGAATCGGACGACGGGCCAGTTAAGGTTGCTGTTACCAAAAATTTCAACGAAGTAGTCGTAGATAATGATAAAGATACGCTTATTAAATTTTACGCCTCGTCGTGTGGACATTGCAAAAAATTTGGTCCAGCTGTCGATGAACTTGGTGAAAAGATGAAAGACGAAGACGTTGCTATAGTAAAAATGAATGCTACTACTAATGATGTTCCTCCTTCGATCGAAGTAAAAGGTTGTACAAACTCGAAAATAGATGTTAAACCACTGTCACGATAAACTGACACCGACGCATATCGAAAAGATTGATTCAGATAGCCGGTACGTCATATGTGATGAAGAAGCGAAAAAAATGTTTAATGTCGAACGTACCTGTCTTTTTGTTTTACATAGGTAATCAATGGAAGGGTATTTTTCGAGCGCCAATGTAACGTCCTGTCGCAATTTGTTTGTCCTTTTGTCAGATGCTAGTTTCCGATGTCGTTGTGATTACTTGCTCGCCCACCTCTAGTAATAACGGAAAAATTACTCGTGCCAACCTCCAATTGAAAGAACCGGTCGTATCTAACACAGGTGTTCCCTCTCTGTAGAGATTCAGCAATTTCGGTAACTTATAAAACGTGAATAAAAGATTAACCTTAAAATTCTATCTTATGCTTATGATACAGATCAAAAGGAATAAAACGCTCTTTTATATTATCTTATACGTCGTCGATTTCTTACGGGGAAAATATGCTTGCAGGCTTAGCAAGTTAATTAATGCATCCGCTTATAGATGTCGCCTTACGGTATCAATGTCAAAACAGCTGACATATGTTTGAAAGTTTGTAGTTCGATGAAACAAAGTCGATTTTAAAGAATTTAAGCGTCTACAAACGTTACGTAGACCAAGGTACGTTCTAATGATTGAAATAAGTAGATAATATGTATAGTTTTTTTATTATCCGAAGTAACATTCAAAACAAAATGGATTTCTGTTAAGTACATAAAAAAAATGAAATAAATTCCAAGAGTATCATAACATAACATTCAATATGAGTTAAATTGTTTCATATTTATGTTAACGATACAAAATTGACGGATATTAGCGGTTTGTGAGATAATGTAGATTTTACGTGACTTTTATTTGTTTGCACAACTAAGTCGGTATCGAATTCTCAATTAAAATAATTTAAGTTGTCACGGTATGTCAACATTCACGGACTCACGGACGGAAAATAAAACGGTCTCGCGGCGGTAACAGCTGATGGCTGTATTTACAGGGGTGCTGTAGATAAAATATTCCGGAATTGTCTGCTGTCGCCGACTCCTTCCGGGATATTGTCGGACTTACAAAAATTCACCTCGGTTATCGACACAAGTCCGACTGCCACGAGGAATATTTCCCCAGACTCGACTTAGCTGTGGTCTGCATAAAACGCCAACCACAACCTCGTAGAGTCGAAACTGTTATAGTTTATGGTCACTAGCCGGCGACCTCAGCGTACCTCAGTTTCTTAGAGTCATGATAAGAGCGACTGACTTGAAAGGCAAATTCTGGGCCCTTATATATCGTTTGAGAACATTACGTCACACGCTTTTGTCCTATGACGTTCGTTGGCGTTCTACGTGATGCGTACAAGCAAAATACACGTTACCATGCATCATCTCACAATTCCAATCGGCTCTAATGAAAAATATACATAGATTTTCAAAAGTAGTATACAGGGTTTTCTAAAAAATGAATTTACAAGACAACAATTAAAATTATTAATTAGAAATTAATTTGTTCGCACTAGAACTGAATACTCTACCGAAAAGTTGGTTATATTAATTTTAACGCCCTTTTCCTTAATCTAGAGGCCTTCAAATCAGTGCGGACGGTTAACGGTTCGTCACAGTATGAACTCGAAAACAAGTGAAAATTTGGACCATTACAAGAACGCTCGTTAAAATGTTTCGATTACGCTATAACTTGAAAATGAAAATCGGTTTAGAACACACGTGTACAATACACTCCTGGAGTTTGGTCCGTTCCTCTCCACTCACCCTGTATTTATGAAACATATTTTTTTAACAAAATGGAGAATTCTCGTTTTACAACTATTTTCACGATGATGCAACAGGTAGGTAATATTGATTACACCTTTATGATAAAAACTATTATCTGTAAATACTAACATATGTAGATTCTTTGTTGAATCCAATTTCCTAACAACGTCGAGGTGCATTGTTCCAGTGTATGAGTAGGAAATTAGAAAACCTCAAAGACTTCATGCATCAAACGGAGAATCTTTTGCGGCAACATCCCTAAATGGGTTAGTGGGGGAATTAACAGAGAATATAACTGCGACGCTCTTAAAAGCATTTCCTGGTCGCAGACTCCGTAGACCCTCTCAAATACACACACAAACGCGCACACTAACCCCGTCCCGGAGTTGACCTCAAATGTGTTGGGGGACATTATACGTTGTATATGTGACGGGTCCAACGGGTGTGTGTGCCTGCTCGACGTAGCGGCGTTGAATTATTTCGCACAGTTGATGGTTTCGGAACGAAATTGGGTATCTTACTTATTTATTTTTCAATAAATCTTTGATTATATAAGGAGCTTAGGGACCGCTAAATTTTTTAATATCAATTATCTTTGTGGTTTTAAAATAGGCTGATATTTGTGGACTACCTACACAAGGAAAAAGAATGAAATTAAATAAAATATCTAATAGTATAGGAAAGCCACCAAATCTGAGGTATTTTTTATTGTAAAAGATGACAGAGATACCGCTAATTTTTTTTTATAAGCAATTCCTCATACCTAAAATTTGTCGTTCTTTAGTACATGAAGGTATGAAGCTGTATATATAAGTTTTTCGTTTTAAAACATAGAATGCTGTGACGAAATACTGTAAACTTTTGTTTCGCTGGAGAAATTCATTAAGACTAATGTGTAAACGCTATCTTTTTTGGTACAATTCCAGCATCTGCTCGAAGTAACCATCATTTTTCTATACAGGGTGTTAAAAAAAAACGTTTAAATATTTAAGGAGCATATATTACGATCAAAAACAAGTAAAAAAACCCTAATGAACATGGATCCGCAAAACAACCGTTTTCGAGATAAGTGCAATTGTTTCTTTTTTTGCATTTTTTAGCGTTACAGAACACGATAATCACAAATGTTCGGGATGTCCTCCTTCCATTCCAACACAGGATTTACATCTTAAGAAGGAACTCCGCACCCTTTCCAAAAAGCCCGGTTTTGCTTGAATTGTTTGACAACATTGTTCAATTCGCTGTTGCAACTCGGCAAGATTATTTATTGGTGTTTCGTACACAAAACTTTTCAAGTGACCCCAAATACAAAAATCTAAGGGATTTAGGTCGGGAGATCTTGCAGGCCATGGAATAGGACCCTCTCGACCTATCCACCTCCTATGAAATGTTTCGTTCAGGTGTTCCCTAACAACAAGCGTAAAATGCGGCGGTACCCAACTTGCATAAACCAAACATTCAATTTCCGATTTAGAGGGACATCTTCCAAAAGTTCGGGGAAGGTGTTTATCAGAAAGTTGCAGGACCTGTTAAACGTTGTGGCAAAACAACCGGTACTAATAACTGATCTCCTAAAATGCCTAGCCAGATATTTAGACTGAAACGCTGTTGATGTCTGTATTCAAGAACAGCATGTGGATTTTCGTACGGTCAAATGCGATTATTGTGGCAGTTGAAAATCCTATCTTTGGTGAAACCGGCTTCATTAGTGAAAAGGATGTTAGAAGAAAGATTCTGGTGTGGTCCTTCTTGCTCGGTAGTTAGGACGAATAAGGGCTTGTACCCGTTGGATATAGTACGGTTATAAAAGTTGTTGGTGAAGAGTTCTCCAAACAAGAGGACTATTTATGCCTGCTTCGGCCGAAATTTTTCTCAAACTAGTTTCGGGGTTTTCATCTACTATTGCCAAGATTTGTTCTTCAACCTCAGGCATACACACTGACCTTGGACGTCCGCTTTCGTAAGCACGGTTTTTGAAGGAACGACTATCCCTCAACTGCTGGTAAACGTTTCCAAACATCACATGCGAAGGCCGTTGACGATTGGGAAAAGTCTCGCAATCAAGGCGACGTGCTTCCAAAGCGTTCCCATCGGCACGACCATACATGAAAACCATGTCGGCCATTTTAGCATTTGAACAAGGCATTGCAAATCGGAAACTAATTTCCCTTGCGTCGAAAATAAATTCACTATCAGAAAACAGCTTATGAATTGACAGCGAATTGATTAATAACGCAAATGTCATATAAAAACAAAATGTTTTACTTAAAGTTGTTGTTTTTTTTGATTAAATCGCATTTATTTGGAAAACAGCGTATGCATAGCACTGCGAACTGATAATAAAATTTATGAAAACAATTGTTTTACTTTAAAGAAAGTCGTGGTTTCTATATGCACTTATCACGAAAACGGTTGATTTGCGGACCCATGTTCATTAGGGCTTTTTAACTTGTTTTTGATCGTAATATATGCTCCTTAAATATTTAAACGTTTTTTAAAATACCCTGTATACATCGTCTAGCAAGTTAATAAGCACGTATAAATAGTAAATAGCAAAAATAAGGAAACAAATGTTGATTAGAGTTCAGCATAAAGCGAATAGATACACTGCGCTAGTTGCAAAATGGCTGGGCACCCGGGGGATAAACCTAATTCGAGTACGCTGAATCCAATGGTGCCAACCGTTTTTAAAAGTTAGCTCGCGCTTTCGAGCAATTTCAATTTAAAAATTTTAGGCCCAAAGAACCTTCTGGAACATTGTGGAATTTCCTGGAAAATCTGCTCAATGGCCGAAGAGCTTTCTGGAGCCTTCCAGAACCTTCCGTGAACCGTTCATGGACCATCCGTGAACCTTCTAAAAACTTCCATCCCCGCTACTGCCACTCGGTCAAATTGGTATATAAGCGGCACTGCGAGCTCAGTCTGTTTTCAGAAGTCAAAATATTAACATCTAAATATTAAAGCAAATAACCTAAACCGAAGTGAACAGTGAAAAGTTCGAGATTGTTCATTGTATTGGCTTGTATTTGAAATATCAAAAATGGATAAATGTTCTAAATTGAATACCTTTTGTTACGTGTGTGGAAAATTTGTAATTAAGACCACTCGGCGTAAAATAAGTGTTGAAACCGCTGATTTGTATCAACAATATTTCTTACAAAATGTTTTTACTGATGTAAATTAGACGCCATCTATTGTTTGTACAACATGCGTTTTGAATTTGAGTAAATTGATAAAAACCAGAGTCGCTAAGCCATTTGGCGTTCCAATGATTTGGATAGAGCCAAGAGAACATGATCCAGCTGAATGTTATGCGTGCGGGAATTATACTAACGGTATGAACAGAAAAAAAATTGAAATACATTCTAACAACACATAGTCAATTGCCGCTGCCGCATTCAAATATAATTCTTGTTCCAACAAAACCAATTTCAACAGAACAATCTGAGCCATCAGCATTAGAAACCATGAAAATCGAAGAAAATCAAACGTCACTGCGCCATTCAATCACATTGAAATCACGCAATCTCGTTTGAATAATATGATAAGCCTGAAGCTATCACAGCGACAATCCATTCTTTTGGCAAGAAGTGAAAATTCACCTTCAAATTTATATGATAGCAATAATAATAATTAAAGAAATTTCTCCTTGAAGATTGAATTTCCTATTCCGACTCTGGAGAAATTATATTGGAATTAATAATAGATTGTACGGTATCGTACCGGAAGGACAGAATGTATTTGCGGTCCCACCACTTTCACGTTCAATTGTAAAGCACGTCTTTTCCCACTAGCAGGCATAATCATACATGCAACAAAAGAGCACCCTTTTGTCCATTACCGCAGTTGAAAAAAATCAGGTCGTTGCATTTGATTTTACTCAGATATGGCGGACCTTCTCAACTCGCGTATCGTCAGATAATTCCTGGAGCAGATACTTGTTTGAAGATGATTATTCAAGTGCTAAATGTTGGGAAATACTGAACTATTAAGTTTAATCTTGGAACTCTTGTGCCTTTCGGTGTCGAGTTATGTTGGAGTTAAGTTTTCAGGCAGTTTCTTCCACATTTCCTTCCACTACTTTCTTTCTCTTGTCAGGACTTTTATATCTTCCCATCTGGCCCCTCTTTTCTCTGCTGCTATTCTCACTTCTTCCATCCACGTTCTACGCGGTCTACCTCTCTTACTATTTGATCTTCCATCTAAATTGTCCTTGCTCTATGGTTGTTTCGATAAGGACTATATTTAGCTCTTCCCGAAATACTCGATTTCTGATCATTGTTTTAGATTTTTCCTCATTTATTGACATATTTTCGATTTAAGTGCTTCATTTAAAATATTTATGTTTCCCTACAGTTATTTCTCTGTTTCTCCCAGAATTACCAAGTCGTTAGCGTACCACAATTCCGTTAGACATATGTTTTTGAGTTTCCAATATCCAACATTATAAGTATTCATTCTGTGTCTACATTTCTTGACTACATCGTCTAATATTAGATTAAAACACATCCCTGCTTCAGTCCAATTTTACTCTAAAAAGTGTGTGATTTCTCGTTTCTTAGCCTTACATAACTTTCAGTTTTCTCGTGGACTTTGTACATTTTCAATAAGGTCTTTCTCGACTCTTCTATCTTTTAAAATTTGCCAGATGTCATCTCTTATTTTATCGAACGCCTTCTCCATATGTATAAAGCAAGCCTTCCCACTTTAATTGCTTTTTCTGCTATTTGACGTAATATGAATATCTGGTCGGTGGTTCCCCTTTCTCTCCTGAATCCACTTTGGCTCTCTTCCAGAGTATTATCTAATCTTTCTCTCAATCTGGATTCTAGCATTCTGGCATACGTGCTTCCTAAGGTTATCCCCCTAAAGTTTGAACATTATTTGCTATATATCAGTGTAATGATGCCCATCTGCCAGTCTATTGGCAATTTCTTTTCATTCTTAGCCTGATTCATAATATCTAATAATTCTTGTTGTCTTTCTTCAAGTGCTAAATGTTGGGAAATACTGAAGAGAGTATTAAAAGAATGGTTAACGTGCTTTGGGAAGGACAACAAAATCACGAAACAGACACGGATCAGTTTTGCGACGTTGCACTATAGGCACAGTCCTGTTAGAAATATCTGCCACAAGAAGGGCGAATCTTTCCAGAGGACCAATCTTCATGTGCAATCGTCCTTCTGGAAGTGTCTTTTGAAAGGACAAAGCAACAAATCTATCATTAAGGCTTGTGCAAGAATTATTATCTGTTTACGTTCATTTAACTTCTTCAATTCCTGTCTAATACCTTGTTCAACGCGGTCTTAGCAATATATCATACCAACCACCTGATCAAGCGGCCAAACGCACCGACAGAATAATTTAAACGGTAAAGATATCCTCATCCCAGATAAGCCTTTCCTACTATCCACCGTTGTATCTCGCTGGTCCGGCAAAAATATTCCAACCGCAATAATCCCGGAATTAAATTTATTACCAGGAACGTTACACGCGTTTGTAGGTACAAACAGATCCGCTTTATACCAAGGGGGTTTCGTGGTAGGTATAGCATCACCTACACCGCACCAACCAGCGTATGGTCAGCGAGGAAACAGATGTCGTCTCATTTGCTAATGCCCGGTGAATAATAGAGAATGGTCACGTGTTACTTTAATTGATTACGTCACGAACGGCTTTTACTTGGTACTTGCATCCAGAGACCTTCCATAATCAACCTGATGCTCTCTCCTCGCCTGCTAGACGTTACGCACGTGCGAACATGAAACTGCGGTAAATAAGACTTTGATCCGGCTAGCGACCGAGGTAATGGCTCCATGTTTCAGTTCTAGTAGTGATGTCAATATGTAATTGGTAGGTATGGGCCTCGATAATATCCTCGCCCCATATTAAAACAAATATGTACCTGGGGGTTAAGTTTTTTTAGTCAAATATATTAGGGTATAATTATCGCTTATTAGGACGCCTGACAGTTTAAACTAAATGAAATATAATCCTAATAGGAGATGGGAAAATTCCTGCAAGAGGAGACTTGTGTAATTCTTGAGAGGAAATAGGAAGTATGTAGTAGGTAGTTAAAACCTGGAAATAGTTTTAACAAGTACCTTGGAACAGGCTCATCAAATGATGTTATTTTAAGTTGATGAAATGTAATTCTAGTAGTATACCGCGTTCGTAAGTTCCGTATTAAAGTGAACCGCTTAAATATATGGACAGTGTTACAACGTTTGCGCGCTATGAAAGTATAAGGTGGGGAGTACGCGTAGCGAATAAAGGACGCTCCAGCACAAATGGCAACACTATTTGCGATATGCATTGGAGTCGCGCTTATAAATGAATCCCTACGTACCCTAGTATGTAGGTAATTGTAAGAAGATGCTTTTACAATTCTTAGAAGGTAATAAAAAGGATCTTAATTGGATAAGCTTGAGATGTTCTAGAATGCATCCTTAAAAGACCAACGCATACTATTGAATTTCGAACAAATGATGACCGTTCCTGGCATAGATCCCCGTGGTGTAGTGGTTAGCACGCCTGTCCCGCAAGCAGGAGACACGAGAGATGATCGTAAAATAAGGTTCCCATATTTTTTTAAAATAGATAGCATTCTTTATTTCTTACACATCGTTTTAAAAGTAAAAACTTAAACTATTTTTCGACATAATCGCCTTTTCTATCCAAGCATTTTTGCAGACAGTGCTCCAACTTCTATATCCTCATGTCGTAAAATTCTGCCGCCAGTCCTTTCAAGAATCGAATAACCTCTTCTTTGACTTCATCGTCGGACACGAAGGGTACGCCACCCAAGTGTTCCTTTAATTTTGGAAACAACTGGTAATCGCTTGGAGCTAGGCCCGGACTGTGGGGGGGGGGGGGACATGCCAGTCCAGCCAAATGTTGTCAGCAGTTCCTGGGTTTGACGAGAGACGTGGGGTCGAGCGTTGTCGTGAAGAAGCGTCACAGCTGCAGTCAGTCTTCCTTTCCGGCGGTTCTAAATCGCCCGTCTGAGTTTGGTCAGTGTATCGCAATACCAGTTTATTATCGCTCCAGGAGGCAAAAATTCGACCGGAAATAGCCCTTTCCTGTCCCAAAAGACGGTTGCCATGACTTTGCCAGCAGACTGCGTTTGTTAAAACTTCTTTAGCTTCGGCGAAGTTGAGTGACGCCATTCGGATGATTGTCGCTTGTTTTCGGGAGTGAAATGAAACACGCACGTTTCGTCGCCCGTAACAATGGAGTCCAAAAGTTCCTCCTTGTTGTCTTTACATTGTTGAAGAAACGCTTGGGCATACTTGCAGCGTTTCTGCTTATAGTCTTCCGTGAGCATTCGCGGTACCCACCGCGCGGGCACCTTGCGGTAGCCCAGTTTTTCGGTCAAAATGTTTTCATTTGCGGTGTTGGAAATCTCAGGAATCCGAAGAGCGAGTTGACGAATGGTGACTCTCCGATCTTCAAGCAGTATGCTCTCGACCTTTTCAACGATTTCCTCCGAAAATGATGGTCTTCCACTCCGCTCTTTATCGTGAATTTCCGTCCGACCTCCAGTGAATTCCCTACACCATTTGCGGACGTGTTGAACAGCTATACACTTTTCTCCATAAACTTTTAGAGCGGTTAATTCACGATGAATGTCTATAGGTGAAACCCCTTTTGCGTTTAAAAAACGTAATTTCGCGCCTGGCGATAACGGCGATCGGCAGTTCCATCTCAAACAGCTGCTTAGCCAACACTGAGCGGCGTAGTGAGACGGGAGTGGTACGTATATAGAGTGGGAGAGCTGCTGCACACGCCAATGTTGTCGGATTTCCCCTAACACGTCTTATTGCTGCTGTAGGGCTTTGGGAACCTTATTTTACAATCATCCCTCGTATCAGGTAGGATCCCTTACCGGGGCGAGATCTTTTAGAATATTAAATTACGTCGGAAATACCAAGGAGATTTTTTGAACAGTAATACGATAGATTTGATTAGAACATTTCCAGGCGTTGTGACTAGATATTAATAAACTAACAAAAATAAGAATAAAGTAAATACCAATTTCATTCACAAATAGGATGTCAAAATAATTAAACGAATTCCTGTAGAATTCATTTGTTTTACGTTCCATTTCTATATTTATTTTATCGGAGCTGCCAGCCGTTGGTTGACCACAACTAGTGCGAATAAATACCGATTCTATCGATTTGGTACTCTGGGCGTTTAGTACGCGGCGTTTTTGGCTTGGAGGACATGCAAAATGAATTTAATTTCCATGTTCGCTCTCGGAAACACATCGGCCTTGTATCGATCGAGGTCGCCATCGTTATCTAGTTATCTCAGCTATACGTAGCTAAGCATTTTGGTCAAATTATATAATGTGTTTTATCATAGAGTTTTTAATTTTTTTTTTACTTTATAATATGCGAGGGTAGTCTAAAAAGTGTCCAACCTAACATAGAAGAAAGAACAGAAAAAAGTCGGGAAGCCAGATCTGTTGAATAGGGTGGGTGGTCTATCAATTTGAACCCGGATTCGTGAATGTTTGCCATGGCGACCAGTGAAGTGCTTGACGGTGGTGGAACAAAACTTTTTCTTCAAATGCAGCCGTCTTTCCACAATCTCTTTCATCTGCTTGTCAAGTAATGACGCGTGGTATACGTAGTACGCGTAGTATACTAATGTATGCTGATGATTAGTCTGGGCAAACGGCGGTAACAGTCAGTGTAGTAGATATGTGGTGCGGAGTCGGCGATTATTTATTTCAGGCGTTCACAGCGTCAGTACTAAATCGATGCTATATGTGAGTAGTTCTGTGTATATGTAGGCTGTCGTAACTTATTTCGTAATTGTCCGCTTATGTTTGCCTTAAAAATGTCGTAGTTGGATACGTCGCGAAAACGACCCAGTTAAAAACTTTATAGTGGACATGCCGGACTTAATTTTTGATGGCGCTAAAATTCAATGTCTAGTTTGTAAAATCCCTTTAATCTGTTGGTCCAGAAGCCATTGTCAACGTCACATCGAAAGCAAACAACATTCTTCTGCAAAAAGTAGCATACGAGACCAAGAAAAATGTACATTTGATTTATGTGTTACTCTTATTTTATGTAATCTATCGTTTCGTTTACTAGACAAAGAAGCATTTGTCTCCTTCTGGAATAAATATGCGGACTGTAAATTACCTAGACATCGATACGAAATGTGGTGCCATTTGCTCGTGAACATATAGAAAAAAGAATGAAAACGGAATTGAAAGATAAAAACTGTGGTTGCGTGTGGACGAAACAACAGATAGTGAAAACATTCTGTGGTTAATGTAATGATACGTACAATGGGATCACATCGACCGTCATGCTCTTTCTTACTTGCTTCCAAAGGAGTTATAAATTGTACTGCCGATGAGATTTTAAAGGTGGTGTTGAATTCATTGAACAAATTTGAAGTTTCAACTAAGCAACTTTTAATGTTTATGAGTGATGGTGCCATAAACATGCGTTCTTTGGGCCGATCTCTTAAAGAACACAGTGGTCACTTCTTACATGTAACGTGTGAAATTCATACTCTAAATCTTGCGGCACAAACGATTCCTACATGTTTTCCACTAGTAAATGCATTGATTGCTAGTACAAAGGCAGTGTTTCTAAAGTCCTCGAAACGTACCCGACTATTTCACAAACTGTGTCCTGATTTACCTGAACTACCACAGCCGATTGTTACACGTTGGGGAACATGGTTGCAGGCTGCGTTTTACTACAACAAATATTTTGATCAAATAAAGAAGGTAGTTTTAAACTTCAATCCGACAGAAGCTGCAGCAATCAAGAAAAGCCAGGAAATATTTCAAGATAGTCAGGTTAAAAGAGATTTACAAACTATTCACAACAATTACTTCGGACTAGCGGAGGGAATAGAAAAATTACAAAATGTTTCGATGTCGCTAGTGGATTCTGTTCAAATTGTGAATGATGTTCAGGCACAGTTATGCGCTGTAGAAGGCGAAACAAATTCGTGTGTAATACGAAAATTTGAAAGTGTTTTAGAGAAAGACTCCGATTTTCTTATATTAAGACAAATTTGTGAAGGTGCGTGTGAAGATGCATTAAGTTGTTTCAAAGATTATTTTAAATATGCAAGTATAACATCGCTAGATGTCGAACGATCGTTTTCGGCATTAAAAAACATTTATTCCGCACGTCGTACACACCTGACTGAAACAGCTGTGGAAACATATCTAATGATTCAAATATTTAACAGATGTTACCCAGTTTGTGATTTCACAGAAGACTTTTAAAACGGTAAGTGTTTCAGCACGTTTTATAATTTATTTCTTACCTTCTATTTTATGCGTAAACTTTTATGCGCTCGCCACGCCTCTGGCTGTTACCACATATTTCCCCAGGTTACTGATGAAACTACTTTCATCACCTCATAAACTCTATATAAGAAACGCAAATGAACACCAGCTTGTTTCTCAAATCTATCGCTGATTCGTTTGCAGGGAATAGATTACACCTAAACCAATCTATGACAAATTATATGCTTTTCCACCCACGGCAAAAAGTAATGAATAATGCTTTAAATATTCAGATAGATACAAATTCATTGAAAAAGACTGAATTAATTAAATTTCTTGGTGTCAATCAGCAGGAAAGGCTTAACTGGGATCAACACTGCATACAGCTCGCGAACAAACTTGTGCAGACATCGTATCTGTTTCGTAATCTACGAAAATCATTAGCCAAGTATGTGGCTGTAAAAAATAGCTTTTATCCGCCAGAATGAATTTCATATCTATTGGGTGACTATACTGAATACCCTATACATTTTAGACTGACAGCTGATATTTCCGATGTAAATATTTAACATAACAATATATAGTATAGGCCTCGCACATGTGCAAGTATGACGCAACGGAGTTTAAACACGCTCGGACCTGTATAAGCTTGTCAGGATGAGAATTTATGGCACCTATCTCGAATTGCCTGATGACCGTTTTCTGTTTTATCTTTCTGTGGGCAAATTGTTCCAATAACATCATGTCTTACACGTAGCTGTAGCAATCAATCCCCTTTATATAAGAATAATATAAACTATATTATTGTCAATAGAAAGGTTCCTTAACAAAAAGATAATCTTGTTTCCTGTATGACGGATTATCATAAAATTAAAGAGATGAGCCCATAAAAGAACACACTCCAAGTAGAAAGAATCGCACGAGACGGGTTTGTTGAAATTAACTTTCAGGATTTTAAAAGCATATTGTTCTCCCAACTTGAAATATTTCCGGTGGATATTACTTTTGCCTCAATCCACCCGCATTACTCATACGTACCCTATATTGCGCGAATATAACATACATAAAAGACTAAGCCGGTTATGTCGTTCTCTTGACAACGGGAATGTACCATTATCCCATAATCCAGGCCTCCAGTTCGCTGCATTACCGTCTCTATCATTCATGTATTCACCCTATATATATACACACGAAGTTATTTCGTAAATTGTGCCTGTCACATCGCGTCTGCTGTAATTTGTCTTCTTCAAACGCGGTCTTGGCAATTCCGTTAAGGTTGGCAGCGTTCGAACAGCGGCGTCAATTTATACAAGGTACAATGCGAAACCACCACTGCATGTACTTACACAGATTGTCCGTCCTAAGAACATGAGGACCGAACCACACCCAAAGGAACGTAATGATGTGAATGGTTCGAATTTCATTTGAAGTGATGATTTTTTCAGGCGATTCCAGTGTAGCGTGAACTATTTCAAGTTCTCTTCGATGTATTTGAATAAATTCATTTCCCCTATTGGGGAGGAGTATAGAGGACATGCTATAGAAGGCTTAACATACAAAAGACGTTGCACGTCTTTGAAATATTAATAAATTTTGGAAGAGCTAAAATATTTTTAAAGCACTTAGAACAAAGAATTGCAGTATAGCATAAGAAGATACGATTGAGGATGTATACACTGACAATTTAAAACGAAATGTAACTCTTGTAATTATTAAAATGCAGTAGTTGCCAAAATGATAGCAACTAAAAATATTTTTTAAGTTTTTATTAGGAATTATTGTTTGTGTTCAATCTCTATCTTAGTATTTCCATTTTCCTCAAATCTTCAACCACTTGATCTTCCCATCGTATTTTTGGTCTTCTTCTTGATTGCATTTCATTTGGTTTCCATTTCATAACTCTTTCCAAGGCTGAGTTTTTTTCTCTTCCCGTAAGATTTCATTATTCCTACTACGTCTTCGCTTTCTAATAGTATTTCTATATCGTTGTTCGTTAGTCTTCTATAGTCTTCATTTTTTTCCTTTGGTCCGTAAATTATCCTTATCATTTTACTTTGATACACTATTAGAGTTCCTTCTCAACTCCACAGGTCTCATAGCCACCTTGTATATTTTCATTTTTAGGTTTGTACTAATATTCTTCTTTTTCGTGCTTAAACTGTGTCTATCGCTTCTCGTTTTTCGTGCAAGTCAGAATGGTGCATAAATACTTCACCTTCTCTAATTCTATACTAGAATGTCCTTTCCAATTTTTTTCCTATCTCTTTTTGTTATTTCCATGCATTTTGTTTTTCTTTGATTTATTGTTTTAGAAAGAAAGATCGGATCTTCTGGTATTTTGACTATAATCCATTCACGACATTCTCTTCATCCGTCTAAATCAATTATTAACGCCTGGGTTTGAGCAAATTTAAAATCGTGCATTTTTTGGTTTCGTAATGTTCGCTGTATTAATGAACATGAAAGCCTTCCGCACTCGAAACTGAAGCTTCAGGATGTGCAATGAAGTATTCCCGAATATTTATGATTTATTGCAGTTGCTCATCTATCACTAGCTTAAGCAAAACAGAGCTTAGCTTTTCAATTCTAGTTGTTTATTGGTGATAAATAATCGATTTCATGATTTTTTAAATAACTCTCAAACAAGTAAGATGATATTTATCAATCTATCACTTCAACTGGTTTTTCTTTCGTACTAATTAAAAAGAGACAAATTATAAATAACAAATACATACTTTATTGAACAAATAACATACTTAAATGTAAAAAAAAGCTAATGTTTGAGCAAGTGTTCGAAGTGATGTCCATCATTTTCAATGCATAAGCGAATTCTTTCTTAAAATTACTGTTTCACTTTAACAAATTATCTTGCGTTATAGAACGAAGCTATGTTCTTATTTGGTTTTGTTTTTCATATTGTCGAATGCGGTTGGCGGTATATCATAAACAATATCTTTGATATGTCCCCATAACAAACAATCTGATAGGTCCTCAGACTCGGTAGGTCTGGGGACCTTGCTGGTCTTGTGTCCTATCCATCTATTGAGATATTATCTACCCAATTCTCTTTTGGATATTAAGTGGTATATTTCCCAAAAGTACAGGTGAATTGCCCTTTATAAATCCAAGAAACATGGCGCCATTTAAGTGGCAATGAAAAAAATATGGACCTACCACACGCGTCCCATTCCACCCCAAACATTAGCAGACCATCTGTGCTGTCGATCGAGGGTTCTAAAAAATTGGGATTTTCATCATTGTAATAATGAAAAGAGTCTGCTAACTAATCCGTTTGACTCAACTGAAAAGAGTACAAAATCTAAGAAATGCTCATCATCTTCTAATTTTTCTAGAATCAATTAGAGATTTTAATAACTAAAAATTCATTTTCTCCTTTTCCGGTAATTGACTCCTGTCGCTCCATTTTTTTATACTTGTTCTTCGGAAAACTTGGAGCAGTAATAATAACGTCAGTTCCGTCAAAGCCTACTTTCGTAAAATAAATGGCATGAAACGAATATTCGAAATTGAAAATGCTAAATTACTAAGAAAATACAATTTTATAAATGGTTAAAATTAGAATCTAAATACAATAATGAATACAGGCTGTTCCATTTAATATAAAAAAGTTATTTGACTTTAATGATTTAAAGTGTATTTTCGTCCACCCTGTATAATGTGTAGGGATAGTTTTTATTTTATCATCAAGTCTAATGCTTCAACTAAAAATATATACAATTAGAAATATCTAGCGTAGATAGAGTCCGTTTATTTTCGGAAGACACCAGCGCAAAGACGCATTTTAGGATTAGAAAGAGAAGTTGGTGCTAACCGAGAGAAATATTTCTTACCTACAGTAAGATCAACAAATATTTGCCTCATTTCGACGTCAGTTGTTGATGTGTTGTCGTTGAATTCATTTCGTGCTCTCTACTTTTAATATTGTTATTAGCGTACTATTTATTAAAAAATCAGTTTTTTTCAAAACTATTTTGAATTAGGGGTAATATTCTACTGTAAGTATTTTGTTTTAAACAGATTTTAATTAAGTTGTATTAAATAATTAAGTTACAGGTGAGAATGTCCGAATCATCGAACATCGCTAAGAAGAGACAAGTTTTGCATGAGCAATCACGAAACATTGTTTTTAATGTCTACAACTATTTTAAAAATATAAGAGAAGGTATGATAATATTTTTTTTTAAGTATTTTTAATACTATGTTTACATAATCATATATCAGTGAAGTTATTATGTTTGTTTACAGGTAACATTTTAGATATTGTTAGTGAAGCTACGGGAATGTCTAAAAGTGCTGCTGTCAGAACTATTCGAAAGAGTAATTCTGTTGAAGCGGAGCAAAGTGGCAGTTCTTCAAAAGACAATGTTGTAAGACATTCACCAAAATCTACTGTGGATAATGCTGGGGAAGCAGTTTTACGTCAGGTTATTCACAATTTTCACATAACTGACAAACAGAGGCCTACATTAAATGCTGTATACAATAAAATACAGTCAGATGATACCATTGGTTTTGTAGGCAAGCGCAGCTCTTTAAGAAAGTTAATATTAAAATTAGGATTTAGGTACGTACTAATATTCAAATTTATTATTATTTTAGTAATTAATATATTTATCAAATAACAGGTGGAAGAAGACTACTGATAACCGAAAGCTTTTGATGGAAAGATCAAATATACGTGAGCTAAGATCCTCATATATCCGAAATGTTACAAATTATCGGTTACAAGGTCGACCAATCAGCAAAACAAATTTTTATTTGATGTTCAAAAACTAAAGTATTGTATTTTAGACGAAACATACCTCCATGCCAGTCACACAACTCCATATGAATGGGTTGATAACTCTAACAATGGACTTAAGTGCCCTATATCAAAAGGGAAACGTTTAATAATTGAACATGCAGGTACATTAGTAAAATTTCTTCTAAAATTTTTAGCATGTACTGTATATTTATTGTTTTAGGTAGTGAAGATGGATTTATTGATAATGCCTTGTTGATCTATAAGTCCGGCCAAAAAAGTGGAGATTATCATGACGATATGAACTTCATAAATTATAAAAGGTGGTTAGAAATTCCAAATTTGCCACCTAAATCTATTGTTGTGATGGATAATGCAAGCTACCACAACGTTCTCTCAGGTAAACATCCAACTACTAACAGCAAAAAATCAGAAATGATAAAATGGCTAAGTGAACGTGGCATCATATTTAATGAAAATTTGACAAAAGTTGAATTGTATAGATTAGTACATATGCATAAACCAAGTTACAAGAATTACACTATAGATTCTATATTTGCAAAAGATGGACATACAGTGTTGAGATTGCCCCCATATTATCTGGAACTCAACCCTATTGAAAAGATATGGGCAATTTTAAAGGGCAGAGTACCATCTAAAAATATAACTTTTAAACTAAATGATGTCGAGGAACTCGCTAAAGAAGAATTTGGAAAAATCACAAAAGATGAATGGTCACATGTTTGTCGGCATGCAGTGAATATTGAGGAAAATTATATACAAAAAGAACACATAATGGATAAGCTTACCGATGAACTTATTATAAACCTTGATGATGACAGTAACAGCGATTTTGATTTTTCTTCTGATGATGATTAAATTAAAATTATATTTGATATAGTTCATTTAAATATGTATATATTATCTTTAAATGTATAATAAATAAAGGTGTAATTACATTCCGATTACTCTTTTTTATTAAGTAAAAATATTAATTATTATAAACAACAGACCAAACATTTCTCACCTATTTTTTTTTTTTGAGCAATGAATATTCCTACTTTTCTTTTAAAGAAATTATTTAATATATAAAGTGAGATGAAAAATTAAGAAAAAATACATTAATATACGCATAAGTAAGATTTATGCTATTGCTAAATACTATAAATTATAAAACTGTTAATACTATCAGAATCTAAATTTGTTTTGTATAAAAAATTACAATTATATACAACTTAATACACATTTAACCTTCTCGTATACTTTTAAAAAGCGCGCGTATTTTGGTCAACATATTTAAGACGGTCAATACATATCAGCTGACAATTTTCGCGCAGCTTGGGTGTCTTCCGAAAGTAAACGCCGTCTACGTAATACAAACGTGCCGCTTAAATTTTGTTCGCAACTTTGGTGTGTAACTTTTTTTTGGGTTAGCCTGTATATATCAAAACAATTTTAAAACTTGCTCCCAATGAACCTACGCTCTTAATGAAAATGTTTTGCCGTTTTTCGTATGTAAACCGACGCGAATGTGGTGCGTCGCGCTATATATTTACAGCAATAAAGAGGAATTTATGTTGACAATAAAATTTCAAAACTGGTTTACATGGGTAATACCGAATAGAAGAAAAAAATTAAATATCTCATCTATGACATTGTATATCGATGAATTTGTATTTAAAAGGCCTGTCCAAGGGATTCGTAATATACAGGGCATACTATTTGAAATAAAAACATTGATATCCGTTCTCCCTTTAATCAAGAGTGCCATGAAGATGAAAATGTTTTTAGGAAGTACATAACTATCCATAATATAGCCCACCAAAATTTCGAAAAGATACTTAAATTATTTTCAGAGTTACTTTTAATAAGCCATCGTCCGGAATGACGCTGTACGCCGCTATAAAAGTCAAAATACAAAAAAAAATGGAGCTGGGGGTCTTCAATTACAATAGAAGTGGGCAACCTATAGTACCAGAATTATATCGAGATATTAGTTATGTTTAATTTAAAATATTTGTACAACTTCCTTTTTAATTTCTGAAACAGAAATATTTTTAAAAGCCATCAGTCACGGGAAATGCATTTCTTCCTAGATATTGGACATTTTCCAGTCTAATATCGTACGTATTTTTAATGAGACATACGCTAAAGGTGACCAGCTATTATTAAAGCCAGTAAATCTTTACCGCTGGCTTCAATATTATCCTCAATCGGATGTTTCCCGTCCGAAAGCGTACCGTAAGGTTATCGAAAATCGTATTTCTTCGCGACGAGAGACGCTATTTCTGCGTACTACGTAATTACCGCTCTTATTATAAATCGAGCCAATAATTGAAATTCAATTTTGGCTTTGCTCGACCGCATAAATTGAATCGAATCGACTAGCAGCGCGAGCTTCCATCTTGTCTACTTTCCTTATAACGGCGGATGTCCTAGAGATTGCAAGTCGTTAGACGCCAAAAGGAGCAAATAGTAGGCGTAAAATGCCATTTGTTTAATGTACGCGCGCAAGGTGGTAGAGAGCGCCCTCTCGCTATATTAACACGGCGTGGCATTTAATTTATGACGATATAAAATCAGGAACGAAGGCAGGCGGCGCTCTGCGTATTTATTAAAATTTAAACTCGATTTGCGCTACGCCCTACTACGTCATCCTAATGGGGTTTTCTCTTTTAGAATGAAGTGACTTCCACGGCGATGAGATGTATGTATGCAAATAGGTGTACTCGTGCTAATACATTGCGTAGAATGTTTAGAATAAGATGTAGGTATCTAAGGATTATGTCATACGTCACAAGACGCTTATCGTATTAGATTATCTCATCCTTTTATACTTCCACTGGGATTAAACGTGGAAGTGGAGTTTATTATTAAAAGGAAGATGTGTTTTAGTTACCTTTTCACTCTTGCTAACTTCGTTGTTACTAAAGCTACACTCACACAGAAACTGTAGTTATTAGAACATTGCTCTGCTATCGAATACAGTCAACCTACACGTAGATAAACGTTTACTTGTACCAAGACTGTCCGCCTCAATTCAAGACAATTATCTTGCAGAAAATGTTAAGAAAGGAATTCTTAGTTTAAGTAAATGATCGTTATATCACAAAACAATATTTTCTTAAGGATACTAAGTAGTTTCCCGAATTTAATTAATTTTCACATTATTAATTGTGCTGACCTTGTTTAAAACAGTACCACATATCCATACATAATGCAGTAAATTATTCTCATTGTTTGTGATTTAAAAAAGGCTAAGATAGAGGTTATTTACAAAATAATGTTCAAACAAAAGTAAAGTTAATGTAGAAGTGCAAATGAAAAAAGTGCCTAGAAACAATAACCAAGATAAAGCTGATAAATAGCTCATGATATTGATGGAATCACCCCCGGCAAAGACAATGTGAAAAAAGAAAAACACTTCTTTGCTCAGGGTGACTGCATGGTCGAAATAGATCTTATTGTAAAAACGAAATATTAATTTCTTTTGGTTACTTTATTGTTGGCGTATATATCGCCGCTTTTGCCGCATATGTCGGAGAAAACTTCACCCTAATGCAGGATAATGCGCACCCACACGTTGCCCACTTTATAACTGACTTTTTAAACCAAGTGGATATAATATCAATGAATTAACCAGCTTGTTCCCCTGTCCTGAACCCGATTGAAAATCTGTGGGGTATGCTAGGCAGAAGACTTAGATCAAGAATTCCTCCTGTTCAAAGCACAGAATTAAGAGTTGCATTGTTTGAAGAATGGGACAGATTGCCTGAAGAACCGATCGATGGCTTCATCAGAAGTATAGAAAGACGAATGACTGCTGTTGTAAGGGCTCGGGGGGGGGGGGGGGGGGGGGGAATGCGCGCTATTGAAGCAAAAGAGAAAACGCATTAAATGATTAACTAAATTCAAAATGTACAATAAACCAGTATTTTATTCGAGTCCGACATCTTTGAGTTTTTTTCCTTTCAAGAGGTTTCACATGGTAAAACCTTTGTAAATCAAACACCAATTACTCCACCTAACTTCGTATTAAGAGATTACCAGAGAAATATTAACAATATGTATATTATAGAGTGTTTAATTCAATTTTATGTATGTTCCTTTAAATTTGCAGGTGCGATGTTAAACTGACAAACAAATACAGTTTACAATAGACTCGATTCATGGATAGTAGTAAAACGTGACAAACGGTTACCTGCAGAGACGTCTGTACGGGTGTATGTACGTATGTGGATGCAGAGTTCAGTAATGCGGTAGACATTGAGGAGTTCGTTTGTATGACTCTATTTTCATGTTGAGCACGTGCAACATCCCACAACACCTAGTAGATAATAAAAACTTTCATCTTTTTTGAGATAAATATGTTCTATCATGGAAGCTTTCCGAAACAATGTGTTTTACACAAAGAGATGAAGACAAATTCAGAATATTTGAAAGAAAAGTACTGAGGAAGATTCTAGGTCCAAAAAGAAATGAAGAAGATGAATATCGAATATTGCTGAATTATGAAATAGACAATATCATAGGGGGCGAGGATATAGTAAAATACATTAGAGCACAGATACTGAGGTGGTTTGGACACATCGAGAGAAGAGGGAAAGAAGCAGCGATTAGGAAGATAAAGAACTCGAAGCCTACCGAAGATAGACCAAGGGGACGACCAAAGGCAAGATGGGAAGATCAAGTAAGAAGAGACATAAAGAAACTAAAAATAGACAATTTAAATGTGATAATTCAAAACAGGAAAGAATGGAATAGGGTAATCAGCACAATAAAGAATATCAACTTCTGAAGGAAATATTAGAGACCAAGCGGAGTAATTCACTGCAAACTTAAGAATTGAAGAGCTTCGTAAAGAAGCGACTTTATTCCGGATGGAATGTTTAGCCTATATATCATGGAAGCTACCAACAAAAAGACAATTGCGGTACAATTTACCACATGTGCAAAGTACAGTAAAAGACTGTATAAAAGACGAGTTGAGAAATCAAAAAATCTGGCTCACTGTGAACGAAAGTACTGTTGCTCAGAAACACAGCGTGATTCATATTGTGGCGCGTTCTTTAAAACATATTGGTCCAGCAGCTTCCTTGTTGTTAGCCAGTAAAAGGATTGAAAGAGTTAACTTAGTTTCTGACGGAGCCACAACAATGCTGAAAGTTGGTATGATGTTAAAAGTATGCTTTCCGACCCTTCTTCACATAACATGCCTCATACACGCATGCCATCTCGTAGCAGAAACAATACGAAGCAAGTATCCTAGTATCCCAAACATATCCGCGTATTCAATTGTATCCGAAAATTCCGCTACCACCTCAGCCTGTATTGATGCGATGGGGAACATGGATCGAGGCAGTGAAAGATGTAATTTTCAAACTTAATTCTTCTAATTCTCAAGCGGTTCGCGAGAGTCAGCAACTTTTTTCCGATTCGGACGCTCAAAAAGAAATGGATGACATTTCCATAAACTATTTTGCAGTGACACAAACTATTTCGCAGTTAGAAAATGCTCGCTTATCTATACAAGACTCGTTAAATAACGTCAACAATTTAGCAGCCGCTCTAGAAAGCTTGACGGATCCTATAGGACTAGGTGTCGCGCAAAAATTTCGTGCAGTTTCAAATAAAAATCCGGATTTAGAAAAGGTTCAATCTATATCTGGAATTCAAGGCTGCACGGAAGAGATATAGGAGTATTTGAATTTCGCAAATCCTACTTCATTAGATGCTGAACGATTATTTGCAAAGTACACGAGAACGTTTTCAGACCGTCATCGAGGCCTGATCGAGTCGACAATGGAAGCATTACTTATGTTGCAGTACTACGCGGCGTACCATGGCAGTCGCACATTACCGCAGTGGTCATCGACATGTTAATAAAAGGTAACAATCTATTATTTTTTTATTAATACTGTGTCTACTTTTGCGCGGTACGTCCCGGACGGTTCCACTAGTTTCTCGAACATTATAAATAGTTCACGCACACCGATCAACCGATAAGAACCGAACGTCCACTCGATTCCTTGTATGTACATAGTAAACACAGCTCCTTTCACGGCGTCTCTGCGGGTGCAACCGTTTGGCATACTTTATGGATTAGCAACTGTCATGTACATAATATATTGTCGTAAACTCACTTAAAACCCTTTTTGGTTTCTAAAATTGAATAGATGGTTGAATGTGCAGCACTCAAATGATGTACTGCAATATGGGTGCAGTCTGTGCAGTTAATAAGTCTTGCAATATAATACTTTCACATACAATAATAGTCTGTAAAGAGTTTTATCGGTAATCAAATGAGGTTTTTGAAAGTACTATTTTACTAATATTTCCATATGTCCTTCAACCAACGGAAAATGCGCACAAAACAGGCCAATAAGCCAAAGTTACATTTCTAGCGCGTATTTTAAAAATAGATTGACAAATAATGATGTTTCGCGAAATTATAGTTGCTCTAGTCAATAATAATCACGTCAAAACTTGATCTATTTTCTATATAGTTTCATATTTAATTTATTAAGGAATGACGCATTTTAGGCACAGAAAAATGTTTATAAACAAATTTCTAGAATAGCTTCTCTATCAAATCCTGACAAAATATACTTTCACTTTCACTTAATCCTTATGCCTCCTTAGCTCTTTAGAGATGTAAGGCGCGTGGAGTTGAGTTTTCTAAGTGGATCTTTTCCATATTTCCTTCCATTATTTTCTGTCCTGTGTGGCCGGCCTTGCCCTCTCCCACGATGCTCCTGTTTTGGTAATCGCACTTCATACATCCTCCAACCATGTTCGTCTAGGGCGGCCTTTTGTCCTTTTCTTGCTTATCCTAGCTTCAAACACTTGTTTAGCCATTGCTCAGGCATCCTTTCTACGTATCCATTCCCTCCCAGTTGTGCTTCCTAATTTTTTTCTACTATGAGTCTTAGCTTCAAATCTTGTCCATTCTTGTTTTACCTTCTATTTTTCTAATAAACCTCATTTCTGTAGCTGTTATTTTTTCTGTCTCTCGATCATTGTCCATGTTTCTCCTCCAAATAAAAATATTAGCGCTGCTACCTTCTTAAATATTTGAGTTCTAATGTTTTTTGGAAGCTCTTTATTCCCAAGAAAAGTATTTTTAATGCTGTTAAACAGGACACAAAATGCATCCCTGTCTAAGACCCGTGGTTGTTTCAAACATGTTACGGGTGTCATGTCTTATTCTCACATAATTTCTTGATTCTTTGTATAAACTTTGTATACCTCTTATTAATATTTCTGGTATTTCTCTTTTTCTCAGTGTCTCCCATATGTGTTCTCTTTTCACCCTTTCGAAAGTCTTCTGTAGGTTTTTTTTATTTCATTATGTCGTAGTTTGTGACATTGACTTTTGGAGTTCATTATCTTACGCTTATTTTGTTTTACACTTTCTTTCCCCATCTTTAGTACCATTTGTAACAGAAGATTTTTCATTTCTTGAAGACACTTGTCTGGTTATTTTATGAATTTCTATTTTATTAAAATGTGTGTTACCAATCCTTAATAAACTTATCTCTGAAGACAAAACATACAGGGTGTTCCGTTAATCTCGTACAATCTAGTATACGATGTACTGAGAACTCCTAGAAATACTCAATCGAACAAAGTTTGAATCACCGCTCTAAACTATTTTTTAAGCATTTTACAAAACTCTCAAATCATCTCAATTATACAGAATAAATATCCTCAACGACCAAAGAACTTTCTTCTTCTAGTGAACTGTTTTACGGCAAAATTTGCTAAATACATTTTCATATCTTCGACGACGGATCTCCCTCGAGAATATTTTCAACGTCATAGCATAATTTTGAGAGTATAATTGGACGAAACCAAAGCAAAGAGAAGGGAAAACATTACAATTAAAATCGTTCGACGTAACGGCGGATACGAAGCTCGGGGGACAAGGGGAGAACAGGTAGGGGATCGCTAGCAAAACGCCGAAAGACTCGAACGAAAGCTGTCGCAGTTGAAAGGGGTAATACCCGAAATTGGAACGATCCGGCGAAAAGGGCTAGGTACACGGCCCGGTATGAGTTTTAATTAATTTCGCGTCAACTAAAAAGTTTTCAATAAAGATGGGATATTCGCCTTAAGCACTTACGAGATCTGAATACCGAATAACTTAGGTACAAATCAACCTTTGACAGTTACAAGTAGGAAAAATGCATGAGAAGGAGGAAGGGAGAAGCGGCGTTATTAAAATGGAAGAAGCCGAACGGGTCATCTGTTTAAAGATAAGAAACGAGGTGGGAATTTTAAGCGAACCACTTTCCTGATGCGAAAAAATATGCTCGAATTTTCACGTTAAAGCGATGGTTGAGTTGATGTTCGTTCCTGGTGAAATATGCCCTGCTTATTAATATATGATGGGAGTCGTGGGAGAGAAGATAGATTAGGGTACTACTCTGATGAATGTTTGCATTATGTTGATTAGTAGAGGAAGCAAGTCAAAAAAAGGAAAATGCAAAATTCTCAATTCCATCTACTCGAAATTACATTATCTTCTCTTTTTGTACGTCTGGTGACGGCCCAATAAGGTATATAATCTATTTAGTGAAATGTTTAAGTGGTAGATTGTAAAAAAAAAATTCGAAAATTAATTGATTAATTATTTGAACTGAGGGTTTTTTCGGTAATTTAAACGAATTTTAATAAAAACTAATGTGTCATAGATTCAAGTGAGATGAATCTATGACACAACTTGAAATAGTAACACTTGAAACTGGGAGCATAGCTAAAATACGAGCTACCTCGATGAAAATTTGACTAAAAGTGAGAAATCAATTGGCGTCCCTCTTCTCCTTTATTTTAATCGCGATGGCAATTGTTTCATCCACAGCAAATTTTGAGAATTCCCTTCCAAATATAAATTGATGATGAATTTCCGATGAAAAAAGTTATTTTTAGAAATAGCATGATGAACTGAATGCAGTAACGCAAACTAGATGATTCAAAATATACTATTCTACGCTACAAAATTCCACTGGCAAACCAATAATAATAAAACATACTGACGTTTCTTGACAAAAACATGACGAGACATATTTAATTTACGAAATCATGCTCGAAATATCTCTAAATTTAAGCTGTTTGCTGTAGGAATATTTTTCATTAATTTTTAGCATTTACGAAATGGAGAAAATGATCAGAAAAGGTGTTTTCTTCCCCGTTATCCGACGTTCGTCGTTGGCTGGAGTTAAAGTAATTATTTACTACCCCCCTTCCAAAGATCGGAGGCTCAGGGAGGAGTAGAGGGTACCAAAAAAAAGCTAATAGCCGCTAGAGGTTTAATTTCACATAGAACGAGCGGCCATAGTGAATACACTATACGTGTTGGAATGACAGCTGCGTTCGAGGATGTAAAATTTACAACACTTCATTAGCTTATCATAACTCAATGTTCACTGTTCTATAACAGGAAGTTAAAAAATAGCTTTATATGATACCTGGTTCAGTAAATAATAAATTTAGAAGATTTTATTGTCAGTAATATTACGACAGATCTTACTTTACTACACTCTTTATTTTTTTATTTGTTTTTTAAATTTATTGTAATAAAAATCACAATAAAGTCAACAAAAAGACAGATACTTTATAAATAAAATGGTAAATATGTATACCCGGTGATTCAGCGTACCTATTCCAGTACAATATCTTTGATATTAAAAAAGGTATTGATTTCATTTTTTTTTCTCACTTATTATGAAGTTAGAATTTAAATCTTTTCTGATATTACTAACGAAGTATAATTTCCGGTTCTTTACAGACTTTGATTTTCATGTGGCAACCGCTATATGTATGTACAGTAGGCTATGGAAAAAGGCTTTTTTACAGTTTCTGTTATGCTTTGGTTGGTTGGTTTCAACCGCATTAATCTCTCTCCCGAATTTTCAAAATTCGGGGTCCAGCTAGTGCTTATTTATAATTTCTGTTTCTTACTATCATGGATTTTATTAATAGAGAGAAATACGATATGCTTTCAATATTTGAAGAGTGTCGTCGTAATCACAATGCTGTGCGTAGATTACTTTAAAAAAACGTTCTCCCGAATGACGACAAAAAAATGGGTCTATTTCTATTTTTGTGAACTAACTTTTGCCGTTATTGGCATTCCAATTGTATTTCTGGTTACACCGGAAGTGACGTCAATTTTCTTATTTTTTTTAAATAGAACGTCCTGTATATTTTTACGTTTTTCCATGCAAAATTGGTGGGTCAATTTTAATATTATGTAAATCTGGCAACAATTATTACCTTATTTACCATGGTTGCCCACAAATTATACAATAATTTAAATCATACTATCTTCTGTTAAGGCAGTTCGCCCTACTATTTATGCTTACTTAGCGCAAAGTTCCAAATATTTCCGGTTGTACAAGAGAGTTCATTATGTTCCACTTTATGGTTTAATTTTGCAAAATCTACCGAATATTAAAATCAGGTACTTGATGTTTATATTACGTGGTCTATGCGGATGCCATTGTAACATCAATAACATAAAAAACTGAAACTCAAGCACATTGCCTGTAAAAAACTAACAAATTTAGACAAACCTACCACAATACACGTGAGAAAAATGCCTAGTTACAATAACCAAAAATTAATGCTAATATAGCTCATGGTATGGTGGAATCATTCCCGGCAAAAACAATGTGGCAGAGAAAATAGCACTAACCCACGGACATGTTTCTGCCTACCTGGCGTCATCAGCGTGGTTCTGAGCACAATTTTTTTGCTGTATACAATTGCGTTTGCCTTTTAGTTTATGTTGCTAATCTCCAAAAATAGCACTGAATATGTCTATCGGCGACACCTACCGCCAAGGAACACGGTCGCGCCGTCTCAGAGGATAGCAAGACAAAACGGAGTGTAGATGTCCACACAACGTCTGCTACATTGCTTTTGCATTTTCGATAAAGTAAAGGAGAAACAATAATTATCAAAACAAGTTAAAATTACGTCAAATAATAACGAGCACAAAAAAAGGAAGTACGACAATGCAGATTATGATAACAATAAATAACAGGAATGAGTTACGTTTTTGGAATTGAGATTTGACAGTTTGGCAATTGTTATAATTACTTTGCTTAGCAACGAGTTCTTTAGATCAGTCTGGGGTCACAAGAAACAATCTGGCGCTCTTTTCCTAGCCAACTTTACGTAACAACAAAAGCAGATTACCAAAACCTTTATTGCTGCATATCGTCATATTTCTTAAATTAAAGTATAATATATGTGGTATCGTTGGATTCGTCTTTCGATTACCTTCCCAAAAACGTAAAGATATGCCGAGTATTCTATTTAAAAAAAGAAAGTTGACGTCACTTCCGGTGAATCCGGAAATGTAATTGAAATGCTGATAACAGCAAAAGTTAGTTCATAAAAAATAGACCCATTTTTTCTAGCTTCTGCCGTTGTAACAACGCTACTAACCGCTAGCGTACATGCTAGCGTAAAAGTTTGTGTGACATTTTAGGATCGCACTGTATAAAAAGTGGATTGAAAACCATTTCACCACCTAAGGCAGTCTAAACAATAGCCTTTTAAAGATGAAGACCAATCTACACTTGCATACATGGTACATTAAATAATTCCATAAATTATATCAACACGGAAGTAATTTACTCAATTTATTCTGACCATAGATCCAGCTTTTACTGAGAAACAGAAGTAGACAGAAATCACCCACGAATTGTTCTAACAATCGATAATTATCTCATTATTATTATTACTGTAGGAGGAATTTGTTTTACAATTATAGCTCGCCAAAATGAAGAATTCAATTTCCGTTTCGGGATGAAATTCACTGCCAACGTGTCTAACCTAATTGTCGCACTATATTCTATACGACCCGAAGTTCCAGGAGCACATCATAATCAATATTATGTCACGGTGTTGTTTTAATGCCTTCCCAAAACTTGCGGCGTTACTTAAGTATACATAGATTAACTTTACAAGTTAAATAGACTGGAATTACGGAAGCTTACTGTCAGACCCTTAAGGTACCCTTATTTGTTCGTAAGCCCTTAAGTATTGTTTTGCGTCAAAATTTGTTTCTTAGTATAACATCGGCACGTACCGAAGACGCTCTTGAATATGTCTAATGACGTATTTTAAGCGCTGATAGATGCGCGAGAATCCATTTTACACGAGCGAAGATATTTAATTAATTTAGCTTGAAATATCTATGTAACATATGCTAGAATTTGCTAAGAGAACGTAGAAGATATTTAAGGATTGCCCTAATGTAGACGTTAACGAAATTAATTAATTAAGTTTTATTTTCGCGAAAAATACTACACCAAACATTAGCTTTGGAGAATCCCGTTCGAGCTCCTCAAGTAATCTCGTGCTTTCTTGACTCCAAATCCTGAAGTTATGATGACTTACTCTACGGTTCAAACCGCAACATGTCGATTATTTCTAAACAAATCTATCACTTTTTTGCACATCAACATTCTATTTAATAGTCCGTTTCCTTAAGTTTTTGCAAACGTTAGAGTTGATATGGTTTAAGTTTGAGTACCTTCAGTATCCTGAAAACTTTAGTTTTATTCAACTCTAGCTGGGATGGCCATTTTTCGGATTCCTTTAAATCAGTTCGTATACAGCTAAAATCTGATTTAAAAATAAATTGTTATGCAAGCTTTTATGATTCAAAACTTTGTCTTGTTTGAATTAACGACCTGGTCTGTGCGTACAACAGTACTGCTTGAGATTTTTCATTCTTCGTCTATTCGTTAGGAAGTTTGACGTTTTGTGATTTTGTTTATTCTTCTGTCAATCATGGAACGCTAGATGTCTTGTTGTTTCAATTCTTGATTTTTGCCATAAACGTTTATCTCTGTTACTTCTCTAACGATTTCAATTTTGTAAATAACCTTTAAACGCTAAAAGAAGTGCGCTTTCAAATTACTGCGAATAGATAAAATGTAGCATTAAAAAAAATTCAGTCGCGGGTCTACCAAATTACGCCATTTTCATTTTGGCTTTTATAAAAGGAATGACATATTCATAAAAGCCATAAAAAACTTGGACTCATATAAAATTCAATGGTGAAAACCGCGTCTTAATACTTAATGCCGTTCGGAAAATATAAGCCAGCAGAATGAGTCAAAATATAATAAAACATCCTATATATTGCAAATCAGTAAGTAGGTAAATTAAAATATATTTGTACCACCAGGGAACTTCACCTTCAGGCGATACAAAAGAATCTCAGAACTCATCTCGTACAACATATGCAATATTGCGTTGATCATTTCTTTCGACCGATATAAAATTATCTTCCAAAGCAAGCTCACAGCGCCAAGTTCCAAGTTGTACAATTCTTTCAGTGACTTCATCAAAAGTACTTTGCGGAGAATAACTCCTATGTGAATTTGTCCTAGACATTAAGAAATTGTGTGAAACACATATTAGTGAGAGTATATGAATCGTTTTTTTCTGGGCCAAATTCAATTAGCTTTTCAAACGACACAAAATCAGTTGGCCATTATAACGAGAACGTTCTCAATTGCCCCGACGTTCGAGAAAGTCGATAATTAAAAGCTCTGTTTGGTGCAGGTTGGTTTTTAAAGGGATATAGTTCCAAAATTTTCGGTCTTCGCGCAAATGCATCATCTGCCAATCTTACATACGGCGCAGATAAATTTTCAACAAGCATTTGAGAATTTGATGGAAATTTTAATTTCATTGCTATCTACGACCTTGATGAGGAGCAATAAAACCACCTCCATCAGATATTCTACCGTTATTCTCAATATTAAAGTATATACCATAATTTTATATTGTGTATCTCCCATCGTCATCGAAAGTACATACAGTTTAATACCAAAAACATATGGGCCATAGAGGACGCCACTGTAACAAGAGGATCAATTTAACCTGCTAAAAACATCTATTGTTCACATGTATATAGTCCCCCACCCCCCGCCCCATGCTAACTTCTGAAACGATAGAAGTTAGCGTTTTTAGAAAAAAAATGTCGATTTCTACTTTTTCATGAGCTAACTTCTGCCATTATCAGAAGTTCAATTGTATTTCCGGTTTCACGGAAAGTGACATCAACCTTCTTATTTTAAATAGAACATCCTGTATACTTTACGTATGTTATGTTAACACATATGTTATACTTTAACTTAAGAAATATGACGATATGCTCAATAAAGGCTATGGTAATCTGTTTTTGTTGTTACGCAAAGCTGGCTAGGAAAGAGCTCCAAATGTTTTTGTGACGCCAGCATGACGTCCATCTATCGTTGGATTCGCCTTTTCGGAAAATAAAAATCGACCCATTTTCGTTTCAAAACGCTAGCTTCTGTCGTTCAAAAGTTAGCAGTTGGGGGAGCACACTTTAAGACCTCACTGTATAACTAATTTGAATATATGGTAATACAGACAATATGAAATTATTAAATCCTCTTTATTTGTAATATTCTGGTTTAAATATTTTACAGCACAAACATTTTACTTTCAAATTTACTAACACTTCTTTTTTAAATTTTCTTGTTCCAACGTTTTTTATATTTCTCCACAAAATTAATTATTTATGCTTACTAAATCTACAACGACCACATTTTGCGTTCTGGTAAAGTTTATATTAAAAGCAGCGTTTAAAAAAAATTTTGTACAATAATATATACATTTAATTGAACAAAATTAATAGAATACATTTCATAAGATACCCAAAACCACAGTAAAAATAAAAATTTCTAATGAAATGATGCAGATCACTACAATTACATCAATGTGTATATTTCTTTAACACTATTAATTTCACAAGCTATTATTTTAAGAATAAATTCTATACGTTTGAAATTTCAAAATTTAGAAACTGTAGAAGAAGTAATGAGTAAACTTTTTTTTTAATATCTATATTAGTCAGGGTCTTAAATCAAACATTACATTCTATACTATGATCAGCCTAAAATTACTTGTGGTATCAATATTTATTGTTAATATCTTCCATTTTTCCAAGGTTTTATATTTGTTGATTTATTTATTTATTACATTAGTATAATTTTGGAGTGGGTCAATTTATTTCCAGCAGAAATATTTAAAATATTGAACTATACCTTTGAGGTTTGCGAAGAAAACCTTCTGTCAACTATCTTTTCTTTAGTAACGAAGTATTCCTTTCCGAATTAAACATTCTATGCGGAACACAATTTTCTTATGTACAAACTTTCTCCTGCATTATGCCCTCATATGACGACTACTATATATTATTTTTAACATCTTATTGCATAGTGTCATCCTAAGAGAATAACTTAGTTCATTTTTGTCTTAATAGATGACTCAAGCATAGCGATTGATAATGACAGCTAGTTAATTAGGTTATGTATGTATGGTGGTGCGAATCTGATTTGATTCAAAATACTGAGTTATTCAATTTTATTGGGGGTAATAAAATCATTTTTAAATTCTTTTATTTATTCCTTATCAAATTAAAATAATTACTTCAAGTTTTAAGAATATGCATGTTTTTGTGAATATCCTCAATATGAGGACGTAAATTTTTTTTAAATAACTTGTTATTTTTTAAGAAAATATTTTTCTACAGTTTATATGTTTAAAATACATTAAACTAAATATTAAGGAAGTCGTTTTATTTCATTTTGAAATTCATGCATGAAAGGATAATGGAATCAAATTTTGGACACTGTTGCGTTTGATGGGATCAAAAATACAGAAACATATTGTGAAGTTTACTAACATTATTATTAACCCCAATAATTTAAATGATTCAACTAACAAAATACGTAGTTTTTGCTTTAATCAAATTTTAGCAATCTGTAGCAACTAATATTAATTTTATTTAATTTTATATAACTTACCAAAATATATTTGTCAGTCTTCAATTTCTGCGCCGTTTTCATAGAAACCAGACACGCATTTCAGAGTTCTTTGCTTTGGACAGTTCGTAAGACAACGAAATGATAACTTTTTGCACTACTAAAACTTAAATAATAAATTCACTAGGTAGCTACGCAAAATAATCAATTTAATATTACTAAAAACGTTAAATAAAACAATTAAAAAATAAAAGATAAACGAATTAATCACTAAAATTAATTAAGAACGTAAAATTTTGTCATCGAAACACTACTAGCACGTCAAAAACGAATTTACCATCAGAGTTAGAAAAACGTAAAATTCACTATCGAAAAAACTGTAAGCTACGTTTCTACGATATCGGAACTTAAAAATCAACCGATCTTTTGATGTATTTCGTTTCTAAAATGTAGCAGAAAATTGCGAACTTGATATCGCGGACTAGAATTTAGAACATAGATGAGATAGAGGAATATCTATATGCTCAGCAGGATGAAATCAAAATGGCGGCGGCGTCGGTACGCCACCGGTTAACGGACGCACGTCACGAAGTGAGATCCGCCGATGCACCCTTCATTTATATATAAATGGAGGGGATGGATGCTGCGCGTTACCAGGCAACAGCGGATCATAATCATATCATGTACCCCTACCCTACACGCAGGAGTCGAGAGAGGGGTTGGAAAATGCAATAGTATTGCTCTTTTAAAATATACTCTATTTGTGTGTTTGAGCGTTGTATGCGGAGGCAAGGTGAACGTCACATATGTGTGAATTTATACGGGGTTGATTGAGGAAAAGTGTCATAATATATCTTTCAGGTGTTGAATTAATAGTAATATTGCGTATATTTATAGAATATAACGATTAGAGCTCAATAAAATATTCAATTTAAATTAAGGAGTTAATAACTAATAATTTCTATATTTGAAATAACAAAATAGAATATTATGTTTCATCAATAGATCAAACAAAGAGAACATAGTTGTATTGCACAATGGATTTACATTATTTATTGAAAAAAATCCCAAAAATTTGCCTCTTTTTTTTAATATAGGACTGGATATATAAGTTTATTGTTCAATATCAAGCCTTTGTTAGTTTAATTAATTTTATTCATATAATTGTCCAACAGATTACATTCGTATAAGGGACGAATAAAAACTAATTACATATAACACATACATTACCCAATTTATTTGGCCATCTACATTTCTACTTGGAATTTAGAAAATTATTTATTAATTGTTATTTAGGGGTATAATTACTTACTACAAGTAAAAGAAAGATATCACTAAGAGTTGTTCAATTTGGGCCAACAGCCAGTGGATGGGCGCATAAAAGTTTACACAAAATAAATGGTCAAAAATAAAATATAATACGTGCTCAAACACTTACCGTCTTAAGAGTCTTCCGTGTAAATCACAACGTGAATAATGTCTGTTAATTATCTGCAACATTAGATATGTTTCACAGTCGTTTCGGCAAAACCGAATGCGGCGTGAGGAAAAAGTGTGTTTATATGCAGAAAACGAACGTTCTACATCTAGGGACGTTATATTTGCGTAATCAAATAATCTTTGGAACAACTTAACGGCCTCCGTTGACGCACCTTCACAAATTTATCTTAATGTGCCAAAATCAGAATCTTTCTCTAAAACACTTTCAAACCTTTCTAGAACAAAACATTTTTTGCGTCTTCTACCGCGCATAGCTGTGCGTGAACACGTTGCACTATTTGCAGAGATTCCACTAACGAAACGAAGGATTTTGTAATTTTTCTATTGCATCCACTAGTCCCAAGTAATTGCTCTGAATAGTTTTTAAACCGTTTTAACCTAACTATTTTGAAATTTCGACGGCTTTCCTTGATAGCCGCAGCTTCTTTTGGATCGAATTGTAAAACCACGTTCTTAATATTCTCAAAATATTCATGACAATAAAGCGCGGCCTGTCACCATGTTCCCCAACGTGTAAGAATAGATTCTGGTGGCTCAGGCATTTCGGGGCACCCGTCTGTGATATTTGGAATACGTTTGGGATTTGAAAAACACTGCTTTTGTATGCGCTATTAAAGCGTCTACCTCAGGATAACATTTTCTAATATTATCTGCCACATGACTGAAAGCATGAATTTACACGTAAAAATGTAACAGGTTAGCACAATGTTTTTAAGAGACCGGCCTACAGAAAGCATGTTTGCAGCCCCCATCGCTCATAAACATCAAAAGGTTGGTTTGTTGAAACTTTTAAACTTTTTCAATGGGATTTAACACTAACTTTGAAATTACTTCAGCAGTACATTTTTGTACTCGTCTGAAAGCTAATAGAATTGAAGGTGACGATTGTTGTTTGGGTTTCCCTTGTACTACCATTACATTAACCACAGAATGTTTTTTACGATCTGTTGTTTCGTCCACACATAACCACAGTTTTTTATCTTTCAAAATCCGATTTAATTCTTTTTTCAACATGTTCACCAGCAGATGACGCAATTCTTTGTAACGATGCCCGATTTGGTTTAAATTTTCAGTGCGAATATTTTTCCAAAAGAAGGCATATGCATCCTTGTCTAGTAAATTAAACGTTAAATTACGTGTAATAAAGGTAACACATAAATTAAATTTAAATTTGTCATAGTGTCGTGTGCAATTTTTTTTTTAACAATGCTGTTTACTATTTACGTGACGTAGACAATCCCCTTAGACCAACACATTAAAGGGATATTACAAAATACACATTGAATTTTAACGCCTTCATAATTTAGGTCAGGCATTTCTGCTGTAAATTCTGTAACTTTGTCCAACATCGGTCGTCTTCGCGACGTAGGCAACATTTTTAAAACAAAACGTAGAACTACGAAATGGTATTTACGGCAGCGTACATGTACACGCAACAGATCTGGTCGAGACTCGCAGTTATACTGAGGGTTGTAGCAAACCCGTTGGCGCTAGAGAGCAACTCTAGATATCGCATTAAATAATTCCCCAAAAGTCTCCTGTGATACTTAGGTATCGATTGAATTTCCTTAGTCCGATAGTTAGGGGTCCAAGTAGAGCTATAAAAAGACCCGAAATATAATACAGTGTATGTAATGTAGTGCAGGTCTTTTTCTTCTTCTTTTTCTATGGCTAGGCTAGGAACCTATTTGGTTTTTAACCCTCTTGTTCCTCGGATGTTGTTGTCCAACATTCGCGCCATCTCTTAGGTGGTTTACCGGTTGATCTTCTCCCAAATGGCTTGAAAATCTTTTGACTTTTTAACGAGTCTGATGTCATCCATTCTGAGATATGTTCTTTCCATGCTTTCCTTCTCTTTCTAGTCCATTTTCCTATATCTTGTATATCATTTTGTTCTAGTAGTTCTTCTTTTCCGTACTGGTCTCTTAAGGATTTGCCATTTATCATTCTGATCACTCATTTCTACCGTTCGCTTCATCTGTGTGGTTCTCGCCGTATCTGGTGTTGTATCTATTCCATAAATTATTACTGGTCGTACCACTGTTTTGTAGATCCTTATTTTGCTATCGCTACGCATATACTTATTTTTTCATATAGGGTAATTGTGGTAAAGATGCCCCACATTTCGAAATTTCTTTTTATGGCCATAGTTTAGAAATTTTATCATTTGGTGAAAAATATATAAACTTGAAAGTATGCACTTTGCCATCTCTATCAAGATATGCGGGAGTGATGCCTCACTGGTGAGGAAGATATGCCCCACTATTTCTTCCCCCTTTGTTTTAGCCAACCTCTTCCACACGGGTCACAAACGCTCTCGTATTTGCTGCAACCTTCATGAAACCATGCCTTGCAATGGAGACACTGAACCCAATCTTCTTTTCTGGTAGTTTTTCGATACTGTTCTCCACAACCAGCACATTGATCGTCATTATTAGAAGAAATGTCGATGTCTGAATCGTCTAAGGTTATTTGCAAGTCATCTGATTCGTCGGAAGTACTGTCGTAGTTCTTGAATCTTCGCTGACGTAGGAACTTTGCGATTGCCTCTACTTTTCAGTTGTAAGTTCTTCTTTCCTTCAGAATTCTTCTTTTTCTGTTGAAATTTCTGTCTTTTAGCGGCTATGTTTTATGGAGAAGTCAAAACTGCTGCCACATTTCTACTTCATTTCCGGGCTTGTTCTACGGCTCCTACTTTTGTCAGGGGTGATATTTCTGTTTTCTCGGCATTTTTGCTTGGCATTCCAATTGCAACAAATTCTTTAAGTCCTTGGAACTGGTGACAAATGTCCTACTTGGATTTCTGCTTGTAGTGTGTCTGCGTTACAGGATGTTCTGTGTGTTCTTCAGATTCCGCCAGAAACGCATAATCTGAATTTCTTCCGGGTTAAGGGGTACACTCCAGTGGCTTTAAACCTGAAACAGCATTTCTGTGGGTCGTTGCCTTTCCCCAAGCTTCAGAAAGAAGTTGTCTGAATTGAAGCCTTCCAATCTTTCGGGAGGGGTTCGCCTTTATCCGGTTGTTGCATGCTGTAGAGCAGGTATGGGCAACCTTTGCTTAGCTGAGGGCCGTAATTTCTGGACTTAATCAGGTCGCGGACCGTAGGTAAAAATAAGTAGGTATTAGTGAATAAAAAGGCGATAAAAATTCACACATTTTTTTATTTATTAGAATTATACTAGCATAATCAAAACATATAAAAAGCAATTAACAAAAAAAGATAGAAAAATCAAATGAAAATCAATGAAGACTTGAGTTTGAAGCTGAGAAACAAGATAATCAATATTGGGGTCAATATCACTAGTACATAGGCGCAAAGTGTTTTCTAAATTAACATCTGTAAGCCGAGTACGATGCTTATTTTTATTAATTTTCATGATTGAAAAAACTACTCACATTTATTCGTGCTTCCGAATGTGCAAATTATCTTTCTTGCGAAAATTCTCAGCTATGGATACTTTTCTTCGGAAAGGTAGGTTCTGTAAAATTCGCTTAGTTCCACATCATCAAATTTAGACTTCAAATATGAGTCTTCTTGAAGCTCGATCAACTCTATTTGTAGGTGAAGTGGAGCATCTTCCACATTACAATCACACGGATTTTGCAAAAATATTGAAAGTGCTATCCATATTCCTAAGATCGGGAAACCGATCAGTGAATTGCTCTGACAGTAGTTTCAGTTCTTCAGCATAGCGACCGTAATCAATGTTTTCGTGACTGGATAATGTTACAAAATGAACACAAGCGAATTTTGTTTTGAAAAGCTTTAAGATGATTGTACAGCTGATTTACCAATTGCCCTTGTTTTTGAAGCTTGAAGTTCAGGTCGTTTAAGTGTCCTGTGATGTCTACCAGAAATGCCAAGTCACAAAGCCATGTTGCACCACAAATTTGCGGCAATGTTTTCTCTTTCATTTCCATAAAATCAACTATTTCTTTTCTAAGGTCATAAAATCTTTTTAGCATTTTGCCTTTGCTTAGCCACATTACTTCGCAATAGTATGTCACATCATGTGTTCTGAAGAGAGTTCATCCAAAAATACTTTAAACTGGCGATGGTTAAGACCGCGGGATCTAATAAAATTGATGGTATTTACTACCACATCCATAACGTTCTTCAGTCGAATGGACTTAGAGCACAAGTTTTCTTGGTGAATAATGCAATGCAGAATTATTAAATCACATTCTTGCACATTCATAGCGGTTGCTCTTTCCTTCAGAATTCCGATAAAGCTGTGGACCGACCATTGAAGGCGCACCATCTGTGACACACTCCAACTAATTTACACCACTGCAAACCATATTGCTCAAAGTACTTTGCACCTCGGCAAAAATATCTTTTCCAGTAGTGGTCCATTGTAGCGGCCGTAAAGCCAGTAATTCCTCTGTCACTACAAATCTTCATCAACATCTCGTATAAAAATAGCTAACCGGACTGTGTCAGATAAATCTGTACTCTCATCCAAAGGAATCGAAAATGCTTGAAAAACCAGCCAGTTTATCAGTCAATGTTTTTTGATATCACTAGCCATCATATCTATACGTCGAACACAGTACGTCGCGATAAGCTCACTTTCTCAAACTTTTTTTTCTTTCTGGACACAAAAGTTCGCAACATCTACTAGGCACTCTTTAACAAACTCTCCCTCAGAATATGACTTCGGTGTTTTCGCTATTTGGAACTAACTATAAAACTAGCTTAACAACACTGTCTAGATTTGATCTTTGTGAATGGAACATTTATTGCTGTTTCCCTAAATCGGTAATGAGTTTTTTAATTTTATCCTTTCTTAACTGGCCGTAAGTAATTTATATTGAGCGAAATGCTTGCTGGAGTAATGCCGCTTCATATTGTATTCTTTTAAAACAGAAATTGTTTCATTGCACAGCAAACACATAGGTTTACCACTGTGCATGATAAAAAAGTATTCTTCAGTCCATTTGTTTTGGAATTGACGACATTCTGTGTCCACTTTCCGCTTTTTTAAACCAGACAACTTGATAGATTTTTTTCTTCTGAGCTGAATTTGCTTGAATATTTCCCGCGTCTTTTCTTATCAGTTGTTAAGAAGTAATGAGTTGACACGCGCGCTGAGCGGTTTTATATATTACCCGCAATAAGCAACTAGATACTCTCGATCGTACGCGAATATGTATGCGATGCTAGCCGCGTTATGAATAACAGTCGGCTCTGGAGCGCTTCGAGGTCATCGGGCTGCTTCCCGAGTGTTTATCTGTTTGTCTCTTTCTAACGACTATTTCTGACTCGATCTGTGGCGTTCCATTGCGTACTCTTAATAATATTATTTATTGATTTTAGTCTTTATGATTGAATAAATACAGTTTTAGGTTGGTTGACGGTAATTACAAATAAACTATGTTGTGCTTAATCTTTAATTTTTTTGGCGCGTTATTTGAATTTCTCTCGCGGGCCGTATTGAAGCTGGTGGAGGGCCGGATCCGGCCCGTTGGGGCCGGAGGTTGCCCATATATGGGTTTAGAGGAACCTCTAGTAACAATAACCATGACTATTGACAAACACACAAACAAGGTACACGCTTTCAAATATCGCGCGCCATTTAAAACGCATTTTCCACTGACAAGCGAACATCAGGAAAAGACGAAACAAAACAACGAGAGCGCTCATAAAACGAAATCGTAGGAACGACCGCATTTTCGCCCGCCGAAGTACATCCATTTTGCAATTAAGTCCGCCTATCGCGGAAAAATTATCTCTTAACGATCGGCAAAGTGAATAGAACATCTGTAGGAAAAAAATTTATCACAATTACAAATCCACATAATCGTTTTAAGTTACCGTTCCGAGGGAGAATATATACAAGCGCAGGGACCGTTTTTCAACGTAATAAAGGAAACGCTTCTCGCTTCGAACCGTTTGTAATTTAGCTGATAACAGATATGAGAATTTCGATACACCCGAAATGTTAACGCGTCCATACTATGTAGTCGAACCTTACGACATTTATAGTTCATTGATTCTTTTTTTTCGCTCTTTGTTGAGGTTAATAAGCGTTAAGCTTTTTTTTGTAAATGTGTATTCCACTTAATTTTCATTAATCCTTTGAATAGAGATACACAAGTAAATCCAGTGTTTCCTCACGTTCGCTGTTTTTTTGTGATAAAGCACGCCCAGCTACGATGTTAAACTTTAAAAAATGTTAATAAAATGTTTATTAACTTGTCGAAACTCGAGAAATGTGGTATTAAAGGTATCTCCGAAGTAGTGATGGGAAAAATCGTTATTTTAAAATAATAGTTTCAACCGTTATTGTTATTTTGAAATAACGGTTGCAAAATGATAGTTTAGCGTTATTTCGTAGTCTACAGTTCTACACGATAAACGCATCATGATTCCACATAGCACATGTGCAACTGTTGATCTTGCAGCACGCTAAAATTTAAATTCAGAAGTTTTTGTAATATAAATATTTTATTGCGTTTTTTTGCAGATAAATTATAACTGGTTAATAGATTAAAATAAATGAAGTGATAAACTGTTCATTGTTGTACTATCAGATTCAATGCAATCATTGTTACAGCGGCGTTTAATTTCCACCATTTTGACTGATCCTACTGTTATTTTTCTTATATTTAATCTTAGTTAATCTTCGAGATGCGACAATATCTAAGTGCTTCAATGCTATATAATAAATATAACAGTTTTATTTTTAGTTTTTTATAAGTAAATTTTTTATATAACATCGGTCTTTTATTTACATTTGATAATTCCAATACATGCAATTCTTTAGAAATATGTCCATAATAAATGTCCCATGTCCGACTCGATGTCGGCTACCGCCGTAATAACCGTTCGAGAGGATATTTATGTAGGTACGTGATAAGTTATTTTTCTAGAGGAGTTGTAACTATTATTTTGTAATAAACAGCGGCTTCGATTAGACAGTCGTAGCGCCAGGCAGTTGAGTACGCCGCCACGGCGATCGATGATATGTTCATATCAGTCCGAAAGCAACCGTGCTATACCTGTTATTTTCCCAGCGAGATAACAGTTGCAACCGTTATTGGATCCATAACAGTTATAAAATAACAGATAGTTAAATAGCGACCCATCCCTACTCCGAAGGTCAGAAAAGTGTTTGATGTAATTTACTAGCTAATTGTATAGGTCCCTGGTTCTTAATTTGTTGTTTTGTGGAACGCTGGTGCTCCATGAAGCCACTTCAACTCTTTCGCGAAATAATCAAATTCGCAATTAAAAAATTGTTACAAAGGAAAAATCAATACAATGTCAAAAAATTTATATATGAGATTGTAATCAGCAAATGCGAATGAAAAATTAATATCCCGGGTTTGTGCCATAGTGTGTCGGCGGAATAAGCGTGAAAACTATAAAAGATGGAGAAGTAAGATTTTCTGTAAAACATATAGCACCCCCTAGCGTTTTTTTATGAAATTATCTACAAATATACAGGCTGTTCCCAAAATTTCCGCAATCGCCTTCCACTTTTTATTTTAAATGGATTGCTATATTTTTTATTAACAATTTTGTAAGTCATTAAAATTTACCTTTGCAACGATATACTATTATGTGTATTTTTGTAAATTACTTTTAGACATATTACAACTTTTGACTATGTAGATTTGGGATTTTTTTATGACATAGCATGAAGAAAAAATTGTATGTCGCAAATTACACTTTGCTATCACATTTAAAGGCAAACACTTTATATGTTTTCAAGGTGGTATAATGTAAAAATATATACAGGGTGTTAAATATTCGTGTAACATTTATCAAAATTTGAACGCCTTTTTCGATTCTTTAAATAGAACTTATATTTTTTGATATTGCTAGCAATTTCCTTGTAAAATTTATTGTAATCTGAATCATTTATATGGTTATTATTAGTAAGGTTCGATAAATGAGTGCAAGTCAGAGGCGTTTTCGCGCAAAAGTAGGTACATGAGATACAGTTTTTAAAAAATACCTTACCCTTTAACCTTTTCCGGGGCAGTAGTATTTTGTCGCAGTGGACATCAAGACGTCAATAAAAGGTAAGAAAATATTATTTTTTAATAATACTGTATCTCACGTACCTACCTTTTGCGCTTTGATACGCGTCTGACGTTGCACTCGTTTGTCGAACCTTTATGTGACGTGCAAACTAGAAGGGACAAGGACTTAATTTATCTAGGTTATACGAAACAAAACTGAATGTATGCCCTTTTTTACGACGATTGCGTTCTAGCCGCGCCAGCGGTAATACTAAAAATATACAGTCCACCCAGTAATGTAATTCAATTAAAGTACTATTAAAACAAAAAAAAACCATTCCTTGCAATACCAGCACTATTTTGATTTTGAAGCGGCAATAATTCGGGGTACACGTGCGGCTTTTATTGCAATGTATTAAAAATTACTACATGTATTCATATTGTGCAAGTTTAATATTTCATCAGGGAAATTTGTTATCTGCAAAAATACCTTTTATGTTGGTGGTAATTTATAATGTTTGAAGTATGATTGTGTATATGTATTATGGTTGAAATTTAACAACTACATTAAATGATTGAATAGGTTATTAACACGATGATAACATATTTGATTTGGGCGATTATTTTTAAGTAACAGAAATGCTACCAACATAACATAAAGTGATGACTACAAAAAAATTTACTAAATTTATGTAAAAATTGCATTTAAATAGAACATGTTTAAATTCAACCCAATGCGAGTGCGTGCCGCATATTTTATATATTGCATTGTGTAAATTGAAAATATTGCTGCAATTTCATTGCTGCTTCAAAATTACACCATCATTATTACATAGTGCCAATCGGGCCCGTTGGGATCAAAAGTTTTTCCCTGGTTAATTTTACGAAAAGGCAACTTTGTTCATTAGGGCACAGACTACGATGTTTACTTTTCATACAAAGGAGGGGGTTTATCAGCTCCAAGTCTTTACAATTTTAAAAACTTCGTTTTGATATTTTTATTTCTTAGCAAAAAATGAAACTTTTATTTGGGGGCCCAGTCAACCCCAAAATCTTCAATTTTCTTGATGATTTGCAGTTCGGCTTCCAGAGGTCCCCCTACAGTTGCCAATTGATTTGGAAAAAAGACGGACATTTTTTCCATACACTGCTACCTTTTCCCCATAGATATTTTCGGGACCCCTTTCTTTCGATAGAAATTCATGACTTTCTGTTTCAAGATTAAAATTATTCTTTTTCGCTTTTTTAAATGAACAAAAATGAAAGAAGAAAAAAGTACTACGAGTTTTTACGAAATCTGCATAAAATCAAGTTGTTTTAAAAAAAGGGTAGTGTTTAGATCTACGAAATAGATTGATTTTACGTAAATTAATTGCTGAATTCAAATTTTTTATAAAAAAATTTGGGGGTTATTTCCGGGAAACTGGAATTGACTAGACTGCCAATATTTTTTATGATTCCCCCCAAGCAAAAAAATCGAAAATTTAAAAAATTTGGAACCTGCCGGTTTCCAATACGGTAACATAAAGTTATCCTGTGACACCCTGTATTTTTCTAGATATACGAGGGAAGTCTTTTATGTCTACCTACTATGGAAAAAATATGTATTGCGACAATTTCCTTTATGTCAAGTTTCTGTGACATTTTACAGCGTCTTTTTTATTTGGATCTAATTGTTTACTTTCTAATCATTATTTTGGATACCGATAAATAAGCGATAAACAACGATGATTTTTACTAAATTTCAAATTAAAAATCAAATTTACCTTAAAAGGGTATATTTAGACCCATCAAAAATAGATCGATTTTACATAAAAATTTTTTTGTTAAACAAAGTTTTATAAAATTGGGCAAGATTAAAAAAAAACACTGAACGTTTTTTTTTTTTTTTTTTGGCATCTCGGGGTCATAGCCCATCTGCCTCGATGTTGTAGCTACATGTAGGGACGATTTGCAAAAATTGAGGGTCAAAAGGGATACACATTTTACCAAACCCGGGGGCTTTGGGATACTAACAAATTAAAAATCACAACAAACGGCCAACGGACTTAGGTTTACCCCCCACAGGTATAAGGGGAGCTTCAAACGTTTTTTACTTTCATTTAATAAGTACAGTAAATATAAAGTCAAATATTTTTTTAAAATTTAAAATAAAATTAAAGGAACAAACTTTTTTGGTAAAAATGAACTCCCCTTTGGAAAATAACTGGGGATACGAACTCGCTAGGATTCTTTGTATAGACACAAATTATAAAATGTTTTAAGGTCAGCCACTTTACTACCACACTGACAAATGGCGGTACTGAACGACTTTCGGTGAAAACCCCCGGGGCTTTAATGGACGCGCCGATATTTTCTGAAAGTTAGCCCCCTTTAACAAAATCAGTTGAAAATGTCAAATTTGAAACAGCCTATTTTTTGATATAGGCTGACTAAGTATCCTGTGGCACCCTGTATTTTCTCTGTACGTTTTTTAACTACTAAAAGAAATTTGGTATAGTAGCATACAGATATACGAATCATGCAAAAACAAACGTAAGAATCAACAATGGCAGAAAATTTTTGGAAACAATTTTGTATGTTAGGATATAAAATCAAAATAAGTTTGTTTATTCGCAAAAAATTTTCCCTTTAAAATGGCCAAATTTCTTGAATATCAGAAAACTTTTGCGACTTTTTTTCCTACCAATGTAGGGCCCCGCTTTCCTACTTTAAATAATATTCGCTCCCATCCCAAAAATATTTCACTTAATAATGAAGATACTTAAATATTTCCTTTGTAAATGACTCCTTAACGCCCAACGGCGAAGAAGACGAACATTAAGCGCCCAACAATTTTTTTTCAGGCCCCCCCGAGAACCGATATACCCAAAATTTACTCCCTTAAACAATGGAGCGACGGAAATTTCAGGGCCCATGTAATTAATTTTTTTTATTAAAAATTAATAAAAGTAATTTATCCTGGGGGAAAATTTCTATGCCTTTTTTCCACAATAACGTATGCGTGTAGAGGTAATTACCCCAAGTATATAAGGAGGGGAAAGATGGGGGAAAAACCGAGAAAAGGTGCTAACAAGTAATTAAGCCGGGCCGATCCCCCCCTATGGGTCGCTCAATCCCGGAACGGTATGGAAAAAGTTGTTTTCGGGAAAAAAATGCTCTACCGGGAAAAGAGGAAAATATTGGATTCGGGGAGATCCGGTGTTTTTTGATTTAATGATTGTTAAGTGGGGGTGGGGTTTTAATATTTTAAAATTATTTGTTGGGTGAAATTAAAAGGGTTGTTAGTTTATGATTTGAAGGATATATGAGGGGGGCCCTTTTTTTTTTGCATAAGGTAGGAAGAGAAAAAAATAAAAGAAGGAATAGGAAAGAAAAAACTACAAAAAGAAATTTCATAAACCCGAAAGTGGTTTTTAATGGCCCGTACTAAAAGGGGTGAGTTCGGACTAACAAAAAAAAATATATGTGCACCCGTTGAATTGGAAAAACTACCGGCGAAAACGGGAACGCGAGGTGGAGAAGGGGTAGGAAAAGGGTAGTTATTACTACAACAGCTTTAATGTAAATAAAAGAGAATAGTACTCAATAAAAATGAAATATTTGCACGAAACTGTTAATGAACAAAATTTAGCTAAGGAATCGGCGTTGGTGGCCACTACGTTCGATTTAACATCGATCGTACGTATGTAGAATCGCAATTCGTTAAAATTACTCACATAAAATATACAAATAAAAAAAAGAAAATAAAATCTCAACTCGCGATAAAATGTTCGTTAACAAAAAAAATAATAAAATATGAATTGGAAAATTTTCGAAAAACGTAAATTACCAAAATTTTGTAAATTTCTAATTAGGATTACAGTAGTAATAAAAGATGTCTAAAGCATATCCATATGTTAATGAGAATTACTTAATAAAATAAGTTAAAGGGAATAAAATAAATAAATTAGTTAGAATTTAGACAAAATTTAAAAAGGAAACAAATGGTTGTGAATCGAAACAAAACAAGAAGAAAACGGTAAGTCCACTTATCTGGGCGCTGTCGCGGTCGAAAGGCCGTAAATCGGCGCTAGTCCCGTCACCGGGTTGAATACGGCATGTGGACACACCTACGCAGCAACAGCTCTATCCTTCAGTCAATTTCGGCAAATGGGCTTAACGATAACCCAGCAAAAAAAAACCCTTTGTTGGATAGAGGGTTTGCTAGCCAATTATCAAGGGTTACTAACATTGGCGTGTCGTCGTAAAAAAATAATTAAATATATCCGACAATGTCGGTGATGGCTATTAAAAAAAAAAAACGAATTAGAACCAATCACACAGTACTTAATTATGTATTTAATTATGGTAACTGTGAAAATCTTTTAAATCCTACTTGCGTAGAGGCTAACCATCACAACAGACTTTCGCAAACGTTCTCAGTTCACAATCGACACCAGAAAGAGCGGTGTTAATTACTAATCAACGAACATCTTTCATTCTATTGCAATGAACTTAGGTAAATTTAGTTACAAAAAAAAGAACCAAAACAAAAGAATAAAGAGAAAGAAAGACGCGATGAAATTGTTCTATAACCAACCTTTATAATTGAAATTACCAAAAGTAACTAGACCAAACATTAATATGTCAATAATAAAAATTATAAATTTGGAGCAAATTAGAAAAAAAAAATAATGTAGCGACATCTATTGTAAACATAAAACAACCCTTGACAATTTGAAATACAATTATATTGGTAAAATAGAATTTGACACCTTACAATATGTCATTAATAGAAATTATACATTTTGAAGCATAGAAAAGATAACGTAGCGACATCTATTGTAAACACAAAGCAACCCTTACAGTAAGAAATTCAGTTATGTTTACAAAGTAGAATTTGACGTTACAAACCATGCAATAGTTGGAAAGAATTACAGCGGAAGAGGATAGGGATAACTGTTGATTACGTATTATACGTCTATATGCATATATGCCACAATACCTGGCCGAGATAATAATTATTATGAAACAAGAACCCGCATTGTTAGCGAACAATGACTTCAATATACGGTATTATATCATTTTGTACGCCGACAGAGCTAGATGAATGAGCGTACGACATAGTGTTACGCAATGAAATAATGATGCGTGTGCAGTTGGCAGATTCTACGCTCGCATGTGAAAGTTATGGGGAAATTCACGTGGATTTAAAAGCCAACAGTTATTACATTAAATACGATGGAAGAGTAGACGTCGTACAACGGTTCCGTTACATATTAACCGGTATCTAGTTGAAAATAGTTGATGACCATTATAAGAACCACTTGACTATTAAAGTGAACCGTTTATTGCATATGAATATCACGTTATTACGAACAATTTTGGGAAATTATGTGCAACGCTGAGTATGACAATTCGGAAATACGTAATACAAATAGCTTGTGTTAAACTAGCGGGCTTAACACGTTCATTGCTAATCATTTTTAGCAAGTATTCATCCCGCAGCCTCACATCCAATATGTGCAAATGACGTGATTTCATGTGTTTCTACTATATCGATAGTTATTTTGTAAATTATCTTCATTAAAAACAAAAAAAATGCAAAAACTTGCCTGGATCTTATTGAAATTTTGTGGATTTGTAGAGGGATCCAAGGTAAGAACATCCCACTTATTTTTATCGGCGGAATCCTCCGTAGGTGGGGTGGAGGGCGCTCTTAAGAAAAACTACCCGTTTATATTTGTGCAAATATCTCGAAAACTATTGAAGATATTGAAAAAAAGTTAAGACAAGGTTTTAATTGTTTGAAGAGGACTAAATAATAGGATAACCCTTATTTCAAATAGTATTAATTTTAATAGAAAAATTACCCCCACCCCAACCCTTTTGAAAAGTCCAAAATTTTTAAATATCGGAAAAGAGGGGCTGTTTCATACTGAATTCAACCTTATACATTGTTATCATTGAGCTTTACCTTTGACTCCAGAAAAAAATATTTTGTCATGTGAAATGTGTACCAGAGCACGTACTATTTATTATAATTGAATATGTAATAACAGTTTTGCAGTAGGATGTTCAAAGTTAGTTATCTAACCATACTAACTTTATCCGGTTGTGTTACTTTAATATCAACAATATTACAAACATTTTTTATGATGTAAATAAACATACCGATTTGGGAGTTGGAAAATTTGGGTTAGAGGAGAGAAAAATAATCATCTATAAATTGAATATTATTACAAATACCTCCGGAACTGAAATATAGCCGGAACTAAATATAACAGAGTAACTAGTTGTTTTGCAGAATGACAAAGATTACATCGCAATTTGTATTTGCAAACACATAAATTTCACACATACATACATATATACATTCATATTTTATTTTCTTTCAAAGTTGCAGCGTTAACTAAATTATAATGTGTGAACCTCACAAGATAAAAATGCCTTACATTTATTGTACAGTGGTATACAAAAGAATTAGTACATTTATTAAATAATATAACATATATTATATATATATTCATATATATACACACACAATTTTATCATACGTACTTATATAGTACATTAAATGCATAACATACTTATACAAATGTTATTCAATATAGTGGTTACAATAATGGTAATCTAAAAAGAAATGTTTAAAACACAGATATTGCTTACACCAAGAACAACGTACAAGAGCCGGCTTTCCACAAATAGTGCACAGTTGTGTGGATTGTGCAGTTTTGGCAAAGCAGAAATTTACTGGATTTTCAAAGGCATTTGGTCGCTCCGCAACGTATCCTCTTTTGTACCAAGAATACTTAAAAATCTCGGAGACGAAAACTGATTATGGGTTAAAGACTGTAACTTAATAATTGTATTTCTACGATGCAAGTTTATATCGTGGCCCATCAAAATAACTTGGTCAGAAAAAGTTCTTACAAAATTTTTCCATAATCTAAAACCATAAACATCTAAGGGTTGAATTAATGCTGTCGTCTTCTTTGGAATGGTCAAAATATTCACATTTTTCTCTTTTGGTGTCATTGTAGATAGTTCCGCTGGACAGTGTCCACTCCATGAATCTAGTAGTAGTAAATTATTGGGACCAGCATTTGGCAAGAAAATATCTGTATACCATGTTTTGAAATGCGCGAATGTTAATTTTCCAGATGTAGATGCAGATATGTATACATTTATTGAGCGAAAGAGTGTTTCCTGTACGCGAGGACCTAAAGTACCGCTTACCTCTTTCAAAACTAGGAAAAGTGGAGACAATAATCTTCCATTTGCGGAAATAGTAAGCAGTATGGTATAACTATGAGTAATAGAATGCAGAGACTGTACAGTGACTTCAACGTGCTTTTCACATCGTGGAAACAATGTACGACCAGAGTGTATTTCCATATTAAAACCACTCTCACCTGCATTAAAAATATAGTCTCTTCCAAGAGAACTAATATAAAGTTTTATTTGATTTATAAATCTATCGCTTACGTCGCGTAATTCAGTTGTATCAGATACAGCAGAATGTGTAACAAATTTAGTTATTTTACGGGATACAATACCATGCACCTGTTTAAAATGCCAGATCCACCAATGTCCAGCTTTAAAACTTGTATATCCAACTTTGTCTTTTGCCTCTAAAGCCCAACGTCGAATATTCATATCATGCACTATATTTCCTCGTGTTAGCGCGTGTTGAAATTGTGTAAGTACTTCTTCCGCGATATATCTTGCTTTTTCACTGTTAGTTCCGCCCTCATTAACGCTATTTTCCCATCTATACATACAACTGCTGAAGTGATTTTACCTTTTTAAACTTCTGTTTAACACTTTCGAGTGTTCGTCTTGCTTTCTTCCCACTTCTCCAAAATTCTACAGCTTCAGTTTTATAGTTAGCATCTACAACGCTCCTCCTTCTTCAGGTACACATTCTTCCCAATTTTCATTAGCTTCTTTTTGAGATAGTGATTCAACAAACTGAGGTTCATGTGGTTCTGAAGGCGATTCAAATTCCAAACTCATTTCATTTTCGAAACTAAACATACCTTCTTCAGAAGCTCTAACAATAATATCTTTTAAGGCGTCGTGCAACTCTATTTCGTCTGGTGTCGTAGGAGTTCTTGCAATACTTTCAATTTCAAAAGTTATTTGTAACATGTACAGAATATTGGCAATGTTAACTCGTGCCATTCTTTTCGTCGCGTTTTCTCTGATTGTGAGTTCTCGAAGTGATTACTTTAATATTAATTATAAACATTTAAGTATGGTCGTATGCATATATATATGAACTTATCAGCAACTACGTGACAGAATTTTTCATTATCTATCCAAATATATCACTTCAAAACAATTCTATATATACAGGATGTTATTGATGTTTAATAAAATGATTTTAATACTAGACAGTAAGTATGTAAATAATACGGTTACTTGTGTTTGACAATACATTCTAATATTTATTAAATTACGCATACGAAAATAACAAATACTTTTCATATAAACACTTTCGCGATAAAATCTCTTTGTTGTTGTTATTGTATATGTGCATAAAACTGCATATTTAGCAAAAGTTGTGCAAATTTCGAAGAATTTTTCTGCATATATATGCGCATGTTTTGTCGATTTCCAATGCATATAGTTCCGCTCTCTAATTATGTCATTCAGTCTTGGGTTTCAACTGACCAATATGAAATTAAAAGACCTTTTGGTTTGGTTTTATATACCGGTGTCCCATTTTAATCTTAACAGAGGAATATGTCGAGAAATATGAATCCTATGAAAAAGTTTGTGATACCATTCTTTGTTCGTCTCATCGGGGGCCACAAAATGACGATTTTAGATTGAACGTATGTGGCACATTTGTGGAAATAGAGTAGCTTTATTCTTTTTTTAATGGAAACCCATAATGGAATGATAGCAAGGACTGTGGGGTAGTATGGCAACAACAGTCTTCTTGGCACACTCCGCACCTCACAAATTATTAACTAACTCGGAAAAGCCGTTTCGAAGACATATGGATCTTCATCCTCAGCCGCGTACCGACAATCGGTACACGGCTGAGGATAAAGACCCACGTGTCTTCGAACCAACTATATACTGTTTGTCTATATTCAGTTTTTACCTACGTCATTGTTTTGTCGTATGGATAAAGACAATCTATTAATTTGACTATCTTTCTCAAGAGCTGCTGTTGAAAAAGGAAGCAAGATTTAGGCTTGTCTCACAGACAAAGATGTATGTATATACCTGATTTGGTTTCATGCGAGTGACTGACAAGGATAGTCATATATACTACTGCATTGTTCAAGTTGTTAGTGCACTGTTTACCGTTTAGTGTCTGTCAATTGTCAAATGTAGGTTAGCACCGTTTTTGTATTTACTTTATTATTAGTTATTTCTCGCCCGTTCTTTACATTCTTTCTGTATATCGCAAGAAAAAATTGTTTTTTTTTTAGTACACAGAGTATGACTGCAAAGTCTTCAGTAAGTTATTTCAAATAAAGGCAATACATCGAACAAAGGTTGATGTTTTTACTATTATTACAGAAAATGCCTGGAAAGCGGTTGGATTCCAAGACACGGGAGGTTGTGCTCAATATTCTGGCTATTTTGAGAGGGAAAAAGAAAATGGGGGTCCTTTATTACCTTTGAATGCTGTTTAAAAACATATTTTGTATATTAATAATATCTGATCGATAACTTTACGTCCGCGCTCTTTCATCCTTGGTTATAGAGCGGTTGTTTGTAGGTAGGTGGGGATCAGGAGAGTGGGTCGAAATATAGCAAATGAGGCGCGATTTGTGAAAAACGGCGACCGAGATGTTGCTTAATGAGTGCTATGCATCCCACCCTCCCCTACTCTAAAAGAATTGGTGAATTAATGTGTTACCAATTTCGAATTGCTTCCATTTTGGCAGTATATTAATTCAAAATCAAATTAAAATGGGTCTGAATTCAACCGCGTTTCATTGTTCAAATTCCAAGCGAAATACGGGGTAATACGCCTAATTAACGCTCTTTTTTCCTTGGCGATCCGCCTAAAACGCAAATAGAGAATGCTTCATATTAGCGACTTGAATGTTTGAATAGCCAGCGATATCCTTCTTTCAGAGATATTCAGAGGTTCATAACCGTGAAGTGAGGGAACGGTTTGCTCGGCTATTTCGCATATTCCGAGCTCCGCGACGACACGTCTATTAAAACCGAAAAGCGACGAATACGATCCAAAATCCGGCCAGGCTGTCGCTGCATCTCTTGTCATTTCTGGCTGTACCGCCTTAAATCCCTACATATGAGTTTGGAATTGGTCTGAATTGCACCAGCCGCATAATTCTAACGCAGAGAGAGCGAAAGACGAGCTCCGACGTTCATTTTCAGACGCCGGAGGAAAAGAGAAGGTACTAACGTTGGACGTGGATGTTATGCGTATCATGATGGACTTTAAAATATAAATGAGTTAAAAAAAATTGAACTTTGATCATTGAACATGAATTAACATATAAAAGCATACCAGTTAAAACCACATTGGACTACCGTAATCAATGATGCTAATTTGAATTTAATTGGCATTGTAATTTATACGAAATGGTATTTCATATAAATTACAGGTGAAATTGTCACCAGATCCGAAACCCTAGAAAACATTTCTCGCCAAAAAACGAAAACCTAACCTTGTCGAAAAAGACGAGTTTAATCCAGGAATCGCTGGAGAAGAGGTTGTCTTCAACTTCAAGCAATGATTCGTTGGCACGTTAGAAGGTCCGGCTTAAAGGGAGCGGAAGGGAGAAGTGTTGGCGGTTCAGGAACTCCGTCTGAATTAAGTAGGATGGAGATGGGCCGTACACTTCATTAAGCTTCGACCAGCCAAAAGGTTTTCATGTACCAAGGAAGAAGTATGATTGGCTCAGGAACTCGATCTGAACTGAGTAGGGTGGAGATGAGCCGAATACTTCGTGGAACTTAGACCAACCATAAGAAGAATGTTGCTAGCTCAGGAATTCCGTCTGAATTAAGTAGGGTAGCGATGAGCTGCACATTTTAGGACTAATCGTGCGAGTGGCAAAGAAAGCGTTCCGAAGATTGCGACGAAGATACCTCTAAACTTCAATTGAATGGTTTGAAAGCGTTTTCCGCCGGAGGATCCATGTAACAGAAATAGTTCAAATAGCGTCCAATAATGTTTTTTATTGTTATCCATTCAATAATTATTTTTTCTATTTGTATTTGTGTTTGTATTTGTAATGTTCATTTTCAAATAACTAATAGGATAAGGAATAGATTAGTAGCAGTGGAACTTTGGTGGTCATACCTTTACTCTAACCTTTAGTATACCAATATGTTGGGGGATATTTTGCAAAGGGGAGGGTATTGCCACGGAAAGTTCCACTATCATCATCTAGATATTCTAGATCATCAGCTGATGCGCCGGAAGTCAGATAGACGCTGAGACAGCATGCGATGTGTCTTCTAGCGTATAGATCGATGAGTTAGGTAGTTGTAAGTTAGAGTTAAGCGAGATAAGATACATACAAGACAGTTGTGTACAAGATAAATAAAAGTAAAGTGAAACGTGTATTGGAGTATCTCTGTAAGAGTTATCCCCCCAACCATCTCGCAAGGTAAGTACCAATACATATTTATATAGGCTAGATAGATAGCGAGGCATTTTACGATTAAGCGATTTATGTCACAAGTGATTTTACGTGACAATATGTTGCAGTTTTTTAATATACACTTCGTTCCACAAGTTCTTCACGTCTTACACGTGTGAAAGTTGCTTTTTTGACGTGCGAACTTAGGGATTAACACATAAGTTGCTTTCATACTAGTTGCTTACATATTACTTGTGCAAGCATGTCTTGTCCGTTTTTGTAGTTTCTAAGCAATGTAAATAATGTTATGTTGACATTACTTTGTCCACGATCATACATAAAATATATTTACAAGAGGTAAAAGAGGAAATGCCTTCTAGGATGTACTAATGTATATATGTATACGATATAGGAATTAACTTGTGTGCATATACGGCCCCCACAACGTTGTTGACCACCTCGCCTCTGCCCCTTACGGTACGTAGTTATGACAAAAATGTCTGGCCGGTGGTGGTGACGGCCGGTTGCATAACGCCGCCGTAGGAGGTGTGCGGCGGGGACGTCGTCCAGGACCTCTTCGGTCGGAATTCCGTGATGACGTAACGGCGGTCCGGCGTAGATTATCGGGCATTCCGCGGACATTCCACGGTACGATGCAAATTGCGTGATACATGTATATTATGCCAGGCTTTTCGATTAGAATTCTAAACCCCGACGATGTACGCCGCCCAGCCTCTGCGGTTTTGATTTTATATGGCCGCTATACGCTTGCGTTAATGCGAAATTCTGTTCTGGCGTTCGTTATTTTACATTTTAAGTCTACCCAAAGCGTTCTTTGGAAGTCCGTTCTTTCTTACACTTGAAAGTAATGATAAAGGTAGAGGTCAATTACAAGAGTTCTGTAATTGGAAGATACGGAACGTATCTAAGCACACAGAGGAAAATGCATTATTAAAATAGAGATAAATATTGTTTCTCTTCACAATATTTTCTAGTACTATGTTATCTACTACATTAATAGAGATTAATAGAAATTTGCCCAAAAAACGCATGTTTGCGGCACCATCCCTCATAAACATTAAAAGTTGCATAGTTGAAACTTCAAATTTGTTCAATGAGTTCAACGCCACCTTTAAAATCTCATCGTCAGTACAATTTATAACTCTTTTGGAAGCAAGTAAGAAGGAGGATGACGGTCGATGTGGTTCTATTGCACGTACCATTACATTAACCACAGAATGTTTTTGACGATCTGTTGTTTCGTCCACACACAACCACAGTTTTTTATCTTTCAATTCCGTTTTCATTCTTTTTTCTATATGTTCACGACCAAATGGCACAACATTTTGTATCGATGTCCGACTACGTAATTTACAGTCCGCATATTTATTCCAGAAGGAGGCAAATGCTTCTTTGTCTAGTAAACGAAACGATAGATTACATAAAATAAGAGTAACACATAAATCAAATGTAAATTTTTCTTGGTCTCGTATGCCACTTTTTGCAGAAGAATGCTGTTTGCTTTCGATGTGACGTTGACAATGGCGGTGGTTCTGTGTAGTAATCACAGAACCACCGTTACGAATAAGTTCCTCCACAACAAACGCACGATGCTCACCGAGCCAAGCCAGCAGCGAGCGTTTCGGATTCGATTCCAACTTGGCCGACATGATCATGTTCCTGATAGGAAAACTATCAAAGTTTGGGTGTCAAACTTTAGACTGCAACAACGCCGGAAAATGTGGCGCGTATGAAAGCGTCCGTCCAACAACCCCCAAAGCGTTCAGCACTTAAACATTCAGCTGCCCTGGGATTGTCTGATAGGAGTGTAAGAAGAATTCTGCATAGAGAACTTCATATGCACCCCTACAAAATGATGGTTACCCAGGAATTAAGTAATAAAGATTTTGAAACTCGCAGAGCTGTGTGTGAGGAAATTCTTCAGAACATTCCCCCTGGCGCTTTGTTTATTTTTTTCTTTGGGGGCACTTAAAGGCTCAAATGTGCAAACATCGTCCCGCAACTCTGCAAACACTTAAGGAGGCAATCACCCAGGAAGTGGAAGTCATTCCAAGAGCAATGGCACGAAGAACTATGGACAATTTCCGGGAAAGACTTCGTCAATATGTCAACAACGGAGGACGTCATTTACCGGATATAATTTTTAAAACCAAGTAATGTAAAATGGCATAGTATTCATTGTTCACAAATAAAAATATTTTTCCTGTATCTTTCTTAGTTTCTTTGTAACTACCTTTTAAAATTAGGGTTTTTTTTTTGTCAGACCCTGTATAACCAACTCCCTGCACGTATTAAAACAGCACAACACCCAGCTACATTCAAAAATAAATTAAAGGAATATTTAATGGTAAATGTCTCCTACACGATTGAGGAATTTATGAACTGTGATAATTAATGGTAGATATGCAATGGATAGTATTTTGCAATTTTTATTTATATATACATTTAATTATACATATGTTTATTTATTTTATATCTACACACATTTTATTTATATACTATAAGTTTGTGATATTTAGGTATATACAATTTGTTTATGTTATTTTTGTTTAAATGTATATTGTATATAAATGTCAATGCCTCTACAGGTCAAGGCTGAAATAAATTATTATTATTATTATTATTGCTTGACGTGTCCAATATCTTTATACGATCTACTGGATAAATAAATTATTCTATTCTATTCTAATTAGTTGTCCGAAGTATGTGGATTCAATCCAGCATAACCCAGTACATTTATTTACATTTCTTCTGTTCTAACTGGTGTTACATGATAACGTTTTAAATTTTATGAAAATAAGCAAACCATTTTCGAGGACACACGCTCGATCTTATACCTCTACAAATAAGTAGGATATCGCTTGTAACATTGAATCTCGGACACCCGGTATACATAGAACATGTACGGAGGGATTTCGAATAATATCCTCTATCCGCGAGCACTTGACTGGAGTTTTTAAAATGCGTCAAGTGGTAGGTACTCTTTATATGCCCGATACATATCAGCGAAATGGCTGTTTCGCGTTCCGGCATTAATGGAAATAATCCCTTATCTCGGATATCGGGTAGTAATGAGTTTCGCGTACCTACCTACCTATAGCTGGCTCTGCGACGCTACGATTCGTTCGCGATGGGGGTATTTACGTCGAGGCACGTTCAAAAATAACAATAAACGTCTTAAGAGAGCGTAAAATCGGATACGCGTCGCTGCCGCGTAAATTTTTAAAATGAATTTTGTGTAAATATTAGAGGGAAAAAGTGGAAACGAACGAATAGAGATACGCTAGTAAACGCGGATTAAAAATAGGGGCGCGTAAAATTTATATTCAACAAAAATTTCAGTACAAAATATTCGCCACTTTCAAAGTTCGGATTTTAAGATTAACGACGTATTTACTTTCAATGGGCGTAGTGCCTGTCTATAAAATCTTTTAAAGATCAATTGTTCGTTGCTGTTGCATGTAAATCGATTCGTACACTACAATGCGCTACACTACACTATTTTATCGCATCGAGCGGCGGTGAGTAATTGATATCAGTGCCGTCATCGCTCCAAATATAATGCGTACGCAAGTTCTAACATTTTTTTATTTACCGTTCCGGATTTCATTAATCATACTTTAGTTTTATTTAAAATAACTATTAATTATTGGTGTTATCCTTTTTTATTGTATGTACTGAAATGTTTTAAAACAAGGAAATTGTTTAAAAAAATGGAATTTTTGTAAATTAGTTAAATAATTGGATGAACTGTGGGTTCGGAAGTGTTCTTATACACTCTTTCGGCAATTTTAAAGGAATTTTTGTATCAATAAATGGAAATTAACGAAAAATTAAGACAAAAAACTTTATGTTTATATGGGATTCACGGGGAACTGCCGATTCTCAAACTCCAATCCTCACTTCTACCTTGAATTTTTATTATGATTTAAATATTACAAACTTTGAAACTTGGAAGACAGATAAAATACGAGTTACCTCGATGAAAGCTTGACCGAAAGTAATCAAATTAATTGGCATCCCTTCACTCGATTATTTTAATCGCGATGGCGATTGTTTTGTCCACAGAAAATTTTGATAATACCCTTACAAATATAATCTGATGTTAAATTTCCAATAAATAAGGCTATTTATTTTAAAGTACGAGGGACGTTCAGTAATTAACGAGACAAATGGCTGTCGAAAAAAAGAATTTATTCAATGACAATAACATTTACACTACTTTTCATTGTAGTCTCCACCAACATTTTAGGCATTTCTCCCATCGCTTTGTGAGCTTTCTAATTCCAGTGCTGAAGAATTCTTAATCTTGGTGTCCGAGCCACTTGTGTACAGCTTGTTTGATCGCTTTGTTGTCTTCGAACTTGGTGCCCCGTAAAAACTCTTTGAGCGGGCCGAACAGATGAAAATCGGACGGTGCGTAGTCGGGACTGTAAGCAGGATGTGGCAACACCTCCTAACCCAGATTTTCGATCATCTCTCGCGTTTTCTGGGCAGTACGGGGGCTTGTGTTATCGTGCAGCAGCATCACACCTTTTAAGAGAGCACGTTCCACTTTATGTTGAAGCAAGTTACAATAGTATTCACTATTCACACAACGTTGTTCTTCTAAATAGTCACAAAAAATTGGGCCTTGAGAGTTCCAGAAGACCACTAACATCACTTTACCGGCCAACGCGAGAGCTTTGAATTTTCTCTTAGCGGCCGAATCCGGATGTTTCCATTCAAGGCTTTACCATTTGGATTCAGGTTCATAATGGTAAATCCACGTTTCATCGCAGATTATAACAGGGCCTAGAAAGTCATTGCCTGCCGTTAAAAACCGTCGTTTGAGTTCAGAACAAATGCGAACACGGGTGTGGACTTGAGCCTTGGAACCCATCTCGAACACGTTTTGCGATAATCCAGCTTGTCGTGAATGATTGAATACACAGTTCCAACACTAACATTACACAAATCAGCTATTATCACGATCTTTATACGCCTGTGATCGAGAATAAGGTAATTGATGCGTTTTTGTAGCGCGTCGGTTGACACTTTAACCCTAGGATGCATAACACGGGCCTCCGAAGCCCAGCCTGGTATTCTAAGCTTCATAACTTCTTTATCTTCAATTTTTTCTCTTCTGGGCCTTGTTTATGCCTCAACTGGATCTTCCTGTTGCTATTTCTAATTGGCGTTTGATCTATATAATTTATAAGAAAATCTATTTTAGATATTTGAATTCTACCGCGTATTTACATTTCTCGGGCCTCGTAGGCCTGGTTTATTTTTGATTGTTAATCGTTTAAATTTACATCCAAAACTGCCTTTGTTTAAATAATTTGTTGCTTCTGACGTCAATGTACTGCATATTGCAATATTATTTGGAATACAATGTGTTAACAATCGGCTACAACATATAACATGTAAGAACAGGCCTGCTTCTGCCCTCAACGGAGTTTGCAAGTTTCAACGGCTTATGCAGGTTTCAACACGCAGAAATGCATATCATATAAATATGCGAACGCATAAAATAGACTTCAGTTGCTAAAATTTGCTTGAGGTGTTTGTTTGTGAATGTTCGTTATGGCGGCTTCAAGCTCAAGAAAATCGACCGGGCAACGTGCAACAGTGAGGTAAGGAAATCCCAATTATGAGGGAACTCTAATGCGGTGGCCAGAGGAATGTGATGAAGTTTTATCGGAAGAGAGTGAAACGTCTGAAATTGAAGAACCTGGTCAAGATTCATTAGAAGCCAATTCAGACTCTTCAAATTCTGAGTCTGAAGAAGATGTACCTACAGCGGAGGCCGATAGTGATAATCCCAACTGTTTCGCTTCTCCATCTGGCATCCAGTGGAATAAAGTTCCGCCAAGCTCTACGAAAACTGCAAAACGTAACGTACTGCGTTTCGCACCAGATGTAAAAACTAAAGCAGTGTCCTGTGATACACTTGAAAATACTTTCAAATGTTTTATTACAAGAACGACTTTAGAAGAAGTTGTCAAGTGCACAAACCTTGAAGCTCGAAGAGTAACTACAGTAAAAGACCAAGGATGGGTAGATATTGATGTGATGGAGCTGAATGCTTTCTTAGGTTTGCTGATACAAGCTGGTGTAGAAAGAAACTGGGTCGTACCGATAAGAGAACTGTTTTCTTCTGATAAATGTAATCCTATTTATCAAGCTACTATGGAAATTAATCGGTTTGAAGATATTAGACGGTACCTGCGTTTTGATGACAAAAGAACTTATGATTTTCGCCTACAGACCGACAGATTAGCTCCGATATCGTATATATCGAACTTACAACTTTACAACAAAGCAGGTCATCTTTGGTGTCAAATAAAGCTGTTACCATTGACGAGCAGTTACTCTCGTATAGAGGGAGATGCTCATGTATTCAAAATTCAAAATACGGTATCAAGATTTTCTGGATATGTGAGTCAGAATCAGGATTTGCAATTGATGGAATGGTATACACTGGACGACGACCCAATCAACCTATCCATACAAATCTTGCTTCTGAAGTAGTGCAAACTTTAGTACGCAGCATCCACTTCTCTGGACTAAATGTTACAATAGATAACTTCTTTACAAGCATTCCATTGGCTAAATGTTTATTAGAAAAGAACCTAACGGTGGTTTGAACACTAAGAAAAAATAAGAGAGAAATACCAAATGAAATAAGAGATGCAAAGAACAAACCGGTCTACGCTTCTACATTTGGTTTTTATGACAAAATGACTATGGTTGGCTACATTCCTAAGAAAAACAAGTCAGTCACATTGCTCAGCACCATGCACAATGACATGTCTGTAAGTGAAAGTGTTAAGCAGAAACCGGAATTAATACTTTATTATAACAAGACCAAAGGGGGAGTATACGTAATGGATCAAAAACGGTCCAACTATACATGTAAAAGGCAAACGAAGCGTTGGCCTATGGCGCTTTTTTTCTAATATGATCGATATTGCAGCACTAAATGCATTTATTATATTTTCCACGTTGAAACCTGATTATCATAGGAATGTAACATACGCTAGACGACTATTTGTGAAGGAATTAGCTGAGCAACTGGTAATACCGCATATGATAAGGTCAAAAATTCCGAAAATACCAAGAAATTCAATAAATTGTATGAACAAATTTATTAACATTGAAAAAACTGCGACGGATGCCGTTACAAATAGAAGGAAGAGATGCATGATGTGTCCCTCTAGTTTAGACAGAAAAAACAAACTAGTTTGTGAAAAGTGTCGCAATAATGTGTTCAACGAACATAGTGTAAGAATTTATAAAAATTGTTACTTTTGAACATGTATTTACATTTAGCTGTAATATTTAGTTAGAGGTTTTGTTTAATTATTTAAGATTTTTACACGCACAAATAAATGATTTAAATATATTTCATGTTCTTATATATTTTTAATAGAGTAAAAAAACAACCGGGCCTGAGAGACCCGAGAAATATTAATCTGTATATCCGAACACTCATGCATCCTAGGGTTAACCGGTCGTCCGGAGCGGTGAATATCGGTGACACTTGTTTTGCTCGATTTATACTGTTCAATCCACTTGTACACGTTTCCGTGGCTTAAACACTTTTCACCATACTGTTTCAACATTTTCGAGTAAAAGTCGACCAGCTTCACACCTTCGGATAACAAAAATCTTATCACTGAACGTTGTTTTTCCACCGTATACGTTTCGAAATGAACAAAAAGGTTACGTTTGTTTTTATATCTTTCAAACAGCTAACTTAATTTGTCCACAACGTTGCCAACTTGACCCACAGAATGTTTCATCTAATAATATTCAGTAGTTTTCCCGCTAATGCAGTTTGTCTCGTTAATTACTGAATGTCCCTCGTAGCATAATGGAATATGTACGAATTTACGTTCGAAATATTTTTGAAGATATTCCATTGATTTTCAGGTTTCACGAAATTGAGAAATTGTACAGAAGGACTTAATTAAATTATTTAATACCCCCACTCCGAAGATCGAAGGCTCGGGGAAGAATAGAGGCTTCTGAAAAGGAGCTAATATCCACCAGAGGGAATTTCACATTGACCGAATGGCCATACTGAATACACTATACGTGTTCGGATAACAGCTGTGTTTGACGATGTTAATATACACCACTACAGTACTTATAGTATTCTTTCATCTGTGATACAAACTTATACAAGTATCGTCATATGCATTAATTTTCTTATATCTATATGATGCTTTAAACATGGATAAAATAATGTATTATTATAACAATTTTATCCATTGAATCATTTACTTTACATCAATAAAAGCAGTTTATAAAGTACTACATTTAACATCATTTCCTTGGTTGTATAAATATATTAGTTTGTAATTAAATTCTTATATACACACACAAAAACATTAAATTTATCTAAATAATTTTCACAATTAACAGCTCTTCCATATACAAATATGGACGCAGTAAAATGTAACAGTTAAAAACGCGGCGTCGTGAATTTATTCAGAGATAAAACGTAACCTGCACACCGTTGTACCTATATTAAAATGTTTATTTGCGCGTTTTGCCAGCTAACAAACGAACACGGAAAAAAAGAACAGCACACGTTATAAAATATTTTGCGGAAAGTGACAGGCTCGTATCTTTAATTCTGGGAATTTTGCTGACGGTGAAATTTACTTTAAAGTGAATGTGCTTATATTAATATTAAATGTTCATTCCGATATGTTAAACAAATATGCATGTATAAAGAACCTGTTAATAATTACCAAACGTTATTGTTAATATTCGAGGAATTTAATTGGAAAATGATGGTATAGGATGTATTAATTATAACTGTAAATTTGTATTTAAAATTTTGTTATAGGTATAGACAAAAGCTAAAAACAAGGTGTACGAGGTGTGGCAATTCAATAACCGGACTGGTGCTACAAAACATTTTATTGATCACCAATTACATTACAAAGTTTATCCCATTCAATGTACTCTCCTTGCCGATCTTTACAACGCTCCATACGAATTTTCCAATGTCGAAAGCAGTGCTGGAAGTTCGTTTCTGTCAGCTAGTTGAGAATCTCCGTCTCTTTCGGTTTCACCGCTTCCACACTGTCAAATCTTGTCCCCTTAAGCTCCGATTTTACCTTAGGAAATAAAAAAAAGTCATAGGGGGCCAGGTCGGGCGAGTACGGTGGATGGTCCAACACGGTGATGCCGGATTTCGCAAAGAACGCCTTCACAGACAAGGCGGAATGGGCTGGCGCATTGTCTTGGTGGAGCATCCAGGATTTGCTCTTCCACAAATCGGGTCTTCGTCTTCTCACACGTTCGCGAAAGGTAGTGTTTCACAAGAAACTTGAGATTAACTCGTTGCTTGATCTGAACACTTTGCATTTTTCCGACGCGATGTTAGACTTGAATGGACAATTGCTACAGCGAGACTGAGCGACGTACAACCGTGCCCATCGAGCTCAGGGTGGGGGAAGCATCTACAAGCACAGACATGTTCAAACCTGCCGTGGCATGCTCGCTGTTTGCCGATAGTAGCATTAGTCGGGTTATTTAATTGCCACAATTATTTACATGCACATTATTAATTGCACTTACCTTGTTTAAAACAGTACGACATATCCGTAGATAATGCAGTACATTATTCACATTGCTTAAAACTTAATAATTTACTTGGAAGAAACATTTTTCTATCTTGGATTTTCTTGATTTTGTAACCCTAAGAACCCTAAGAAATATTTATTTAATCCAAATAGGATTTAAAGAAAATTATTTTCTTATATTATACATTTTTATATTCTTGAAATAAAAATACATTCTTGAATAGAGATTGATTTTTGCAAGGAAATCTATTTTCTTGATGCAGGGTTAATTCCTCACAAGACCAAGTCATTAAAGGACAAACTAGACGAAATAATGAAGTGTTATAGTTTATACCAATCCATTTTAATAGTCACATCTCAGTACTGCCCATACAACGTTACAGATAGCCCCGACACGTGTTTGACATGAATGCAATCAGATTGTATCCATTCTAATATGGACGCAATTGGCGCAATGGTGTTCGCATATGGAACCAACGTAAAGGTTTGTGTCTCTTAAAACACGCATTTACATTAATGAAAGGTCATCTAATTATCCTCAAATAATCGTGAAATCCTTGAAAAATTGAATAAACAGCGGCTTTATTATTAAATTCAGAGAAATTCTTTTATATTTTTTTACCAACGTTTAACATGATATTCAACGGTGTAGCAACGATCCTGTCCGTCCTGTATACATACATACATGTATTTATATTCCCCAAGAGAGAAAACATTTTCACAAACTTAACTGACATTTCTGGCATTATACCGATCTCTGGGTATATGAAATGAGAAAGAAGTCTTTCATCATCATCCATCCAACTTGTTAGATCGGAGGAGATTTCTTTGAGGGAGTAACGTAAAATATACAATAGGTAGGTATATATTTTTTGGACGTATATACAAGTGAAATTCAAGAATTTTTCCCTTAAATGTACTGTGATCTAGCAGAAATCTAGAAAGTAGAATTTTAGCTAGAAAATGTATTGATTTAATTAATTGATAAGGGAGATATTTGTTAAAATTCCATAAAGTAAGAAATAAAATATGTAGAAATAGAAGTTTCAAATAATTTATTATAGCTTCCACCCTGATATTGTTATTTAATTACATATAACATGCAAGTAAGTATAATTTGAACATATATTTACTAATATTTACTTGTTTCTCTTCTGTGTTTTATTATTTTCTCAATCCTTTTTGGCATACTGCCAATGCAGCTTTTTATTGTCTTTTTTTTTAATTTCGTCGCTATTATGCCATGCATCTTCAATATGTTGTTGTTATTCTTCCTTTGTAGTTGAGTTATGTGTACTTTACACATTTTCAATTGGGTTTATGTTTAGTGAATTGCTTGGCCAAAGTAGTACATGCAGATTTTTAGATTTGCATTACACTGTTTGCCTTATGACACGGTCTTGCATGAAACTATATGGTCCTTGAGTCGGATCCAATGAATCAATATAATGTATTAAATAGTTTTGTAAAACTTTTTTTATTGTATTTGTTCCACGTTAACGAAATATAGTGGTCCCGGTCCTTCTGTCGTAATACACGACCAAACTATTAGAGATGAGGGGTGTTTAGATTTAGATTTCATCGTACTTGCTTCTTTATAACGCTCTGAAGGACGTCGACGAACAAATTGGCTTAACTTCGTTGTAGCACTTCTAGTGATTCGTCGCTATGAATAATCTAGGAAAAAGTAAAATATGTAGGGAACCATTAAGCGAACTATCAGGATGAATTTGACCAAAAATACAGATGATAAATGAAACTTGCCTTTCCCCAATCTTCAACTGTACGTTTCTTAAATTCTTTAGCCCATTGAAATCATGTCACTTCCATTTTAGATGTTAGTCTTGGCTTCTTTGCCGAACGTCTGGATTTCAATGCTGCTTCATGAAGACGTCTACGGACTGTTCGGGTTGATACTTATATACCTTCCTCATTAACAATTTTATGAACACCTTTAGTGGATAAAAAACTATGTTCTTTAGCCACTCTTACTATATGACGATCATCTCTTACAGTTGTTTTGTGTTTGCCGACACTTGTTCTGCCACTACTTGTACTAGGAATATTCTCCTTAATTAATTTCGCGATTCTCAGAACAATTTCATGTAATACACCCTCTTTTTGTGCAACTTCACGTTGAGAGAACTCTCCCGTCTGTATAAGAACAGAAATTCGTGCTTTCTTCTCTGTGGTTATGTCCTTCTTTCCAATTATGATAATAAATGACACTGGAGAACAATTTGTAACACAATTTCTGTTGCGTTTGGTTTTTGAGCTGTTTTATAGTTAATTATACCACGTCAAGTTTTCAACATGAGCATTTTTTACATAGCCTTCTTGCTAACTTCCGGGAAAATCTTGGTGCAGTCAGTGATGGCAGGGTGAGCGATTTCACCAGGATTTGAAGGTCATGGAGGCACGGTATCAAGGTAGATGGGGTGTACATCTGATGGCTGACTATTGTTGGAGCATCAAGCGGGAATGTCTACAGATTAAACATTCCAGAAAAAGCTATAAGCGAAAATTTTTGCCTTAATATGTAATTACCGTTCGATAAAAAAACAACTATTTGTATGAACACAATTTAACTTGCAGTAACTATTGTAGCCTTCGTATGAATAAAATTATTCTTTATAAACAGTATATTTGGTAAGTTTTTAATTTATTTTCCTTTATATGCTCAATTTGTATGACTTTTGAGGGTATCCTGTAGTTTAAAATGCTGACGTGTGTGCCGACCCAGTGTAATTGACCACGAAAATTGACGCACACAAATAAAATTAAAACTCTTTGGAAAATCGGTAAAAATACTCTTTATATTTATATTTGCAATGATATTAACGAACTAATGAACGACACAATTCAAACTATACATAAGTATTATACGTATGAATGGCATTTCAATAAAAAGCTGCATTGGCAGTATGCCAAAAAGGATTGAGGAAATAATAGGACACAGTTATACTTACTTGCATGTTATATGCATTACCAACTGTTTTTCTTTTAAATTTTACCCCAAAATCGTAATACCTTTAAGTGGTCCTAATTCGATGGCCAGGGACTGTAGGTATAATCGACAAAAAAATATTAGAATTTCATTTTAATATTTTGAGATTCCGGCCTGGATTTTTATTTTTAGAAATTAAGAGGGTCATGAAAATGTGAAAAACGTATTTTCTATTCAGGTAAAACGCCTTTTTGATCTATAATACGGCAAAATGTTATTAAGAAAAGTTGTTCAGAATCAAAAACTATGGCCTGATGCAAATTTTGTGAATGATCGGCCTACTTTGATAAAAATCCATTATTTGACAATTTCGTTTAAGATAGTCCTTTTTCCATTCACAGTACGTCAATGTGTTAGTAAGAAAAGTTGCTTAGAACGAAAGGTTATGGAGTTATGCAAACTTTCAGAATGATCGGCTTACTTTCATAAGCACGATTGAGTTAGCAATAGAATGTATTTTTTATTTATATTTATATTTACGTAAATTCCCATAACGATCTGTCAAATAGTCTGGTTTTGGCAAGCATTGAAGTCAAATACCTTTTTGTGTTTTCAATTATGGATGAAAACGAAGTTCGGGTGGTCATCAAATTTTTCTATTTGGAAGGAGAAACCGCAACGGAAATCAAATCAAGGTTAAATGCCATTCCCGGGGATTCATCACCTTAATTTTCCACCGTGAGTTTTTGGGTTTCGGAATTCAAGCGTAGCCGCACGCATACAAGTGATGAACTACGTTCAGGACGTCCGAAAACGGCTACTACGCCAGAAATTGTGAATAAAATCCATGACATGGTTTTCGCAGAAGACGAATAAAACTGCGTGAAATTGAGGAAGCCGTGGGCATCCTTTATGAACGAGTAGTTCATATTTTACATAATGAATTAGGTTTAGAAAGCTTTTTGCAAGATGGGTGTCGCATTTGTTCATTCGAGCTCGAACCTCAGCGGATTCCTTGGAAGTGTTTACGAGGAATCCAACGGATTTCAAGAGACGATTCGTGACTATGGATGAGACAGATTCGTCACTACACACCAGATACAAAAATGTAATCAAAACGGTGGGTTAAACCCGGTGAATCGGTGCCGAAGAAGGGAAAGACTCGCCTGGAAAAGTGATGGCATCGGTTTTTTGGGACGGAAAAGGAATTTTGCTAATTGATTATCTTGAAAAAGGAAAAGTGTTACTGGCCAATATTACACAACAGTTTTGAACAAACTGAAAGCAGCAATTCAGGAAAAACGCCCCGAAATAGTCAAGAAAAAGGTGTTTCACAACGACAATGCGCCCGCTCATTCAAGTGAAATCGCTCAGCAAAAATTGGCAGAATTGAAGTTAGAAATCCTTCCGCAACCGCAGTATTCGGCTGGTTTGGCTCCGTCGGGCTTCCACCTGTTCCCGAAACTCAAAACATTTGTGGACGGAAAAATATTTCGGTCGAATGAAGAACTGATAAGAGACTGTTTTTGGGAACCTCGAAGAAAGTCACTTCCGGGAGGGAATCGAGAAGCTAGAGAAAAGTTGGACCAAATGTGCTGAACTTCGAAGGGATTATATTGAAAAATAAAATATAACTTGAATCCGATTTATTTTGTTTTCATTGTCATTCCGGAATTTTTTCAGTCTATCCTCATATATACACATTTTTAATGAGTTGTTTATTTCTTACGAAAATTTTAAAAGAGTTTTCGGACTTTGTCAAAAACAAAATTTTACGCTTTAGAAACACTTGAATTGATCAAATTTTTTACAGACTAATTAACAAGGTTGAAACTTTTCGAAAATAACCTAAATACTCAATGGTCCAAATTGTTCAGTTTGTCGGAATTGATTCAGGGTCAATTTCTTTGATTTTAATTCGGTTCCCGTTCCTTAACTAATCTCCAGTTTAGACCGCCCAATCATTCCCGTAAACTTTTTCACTCAATAAAGCCCAAAATGTTTCAACAGGTTCACCTCGAGGCACGTTTGGCGGATTATGTGCACGAGGCACAAAATGTACGTTGCTTGCTTCCGACCATTGTGTTGTTTCTTGGGCATTTCTAATTTGTGCTGTGGCTTCTAGAATTTTCTCCATTTCCTATCTGTCTAATTCAATCGTACCTGACAGGAAAGAGACAGCTTGTCGAGTTCCAAGATACCAAACCGGAAGTATTTACCCCCACATCTGGCGTCCCCTAGGGATCGAACTTGGGCCCACACTTATTCTTAATTTTTATTAATGACATTGTAGTAGAGCAACGCAAACTGCGCTGAAAGCCAGTGGCTGACGCATAAAAGTTTACACAAAATAAACACGGCCGGGACAATTCGGTATAAGCGTCAGTGTAACTGCGACTCGAAAGCCGATCTGTTGTGTATGCATCTACGCTGTCGTATACTATACCGTAGTTCTACGTTTGTTTTGAAAATGTTTCCTACGTCGCGAAAACGACCAAAGTTGGACACAATAAGAGAATTTATTGCAGAAATGCCTGATTTAAAGTGTGATGGCGCTAAAATTCAATGTGAAGTGTGTAAAATAGATTTAATGTGTTGGTCGAAAAGTGATTGTCTACGGCACGTAAATAGTGCAGGGGATGTTTCAAAAAAAAAATTCCACACGAGATTATGACAAATTTAAATTTAATTTATGCGTTACCTTTATTACATGTAATTTACCATTTCATTTACTAAGGAAGAAAGCATACGTCTCGTTTTGAAATGAATATTCGGACTTTAAGTTACCAAGTGCGAGAACATTACAGAGAGTTGTGCCGTCTGCTCGTGAGCATGTCGAGAAAAGAATTAAATCGGAGTTGCAAGATAAGAAACTGTGGTTATGTGTGGACGAAACAACAGATCGTAAAAAACATTCTGTGGTTAATGTAATGGTACGCACAATGAAACCACATCGACCGTCACCCTCAATTTTACTAGCTTCCAGACGAATACAACAATGCACTGCCGAAGTAATTTCAATGTTGGTGTTAAATACATTGGAAAAGTTTGAACTTTCAACAAATCAACTGTTGATGTTTATGAGTGATGGTGCCGCAAACATGCTTGCTGTAGGTCGATCTCCTAAAAAACATTGTGCTAACTTGTTGCATATTACATGTAAAATTCATACTCTCAGTCTCGTAGCAGATAGTATCAGAAAATGTTATCCCGAGGTAGACGCTCTAATAGCACATACAAAAGCTGTGTTTATAAAATCCCCAAAACGTATTCGGGAATTTCATGGACTATGGCCCGGTATTCCTGAACCACCACAACCTATTCTTACTCGTTGGAGAACATGGTTAGAAGCTGCATTTTATTATCTTAAATATTTTGAGAATATAAAGAACGTGATTTTAGAATTCCACCCAAAGGAAGCTGCGGCTGTCAAGGTAAGCCGCTTGAAATTTCAGGATAGTCAAGTTAAAACAGATTTGGAAATTATTCAGAACAATTACGTGGGACTAGCGGATGCGATAGAAAAACTACAAAATTCTTCGGAGTCGTTAATTGAATCTTTGCAAATAGTGCAACATGTTCACGCACAGCTATGCGCGATAGAAAACGCAAGAAATGTTTATGTTTTAGAAAGGTTTGAAAGTGTTTTAGATAAAGACTCTGATTTTGGCACATTAAGACAAATTTGTGAAGGTGCGTCAACAGAACCGTTAAGTTATTTGAAAGATTATTTTACTTACGCAAATATAACGTCACTAGATGTAGAACGTTCGTTTTCGATATACAAAAACACTTTTTCTTCACGCCGCACTCACTTTGCCGAAACAACTTTGGAAACATATCTAATGTTACAAATATTAAATAGACATTATCCACTTTGTGATTTCACAGAGGACTCTTAAAACGGTGTTTGAGCGCGTATCACATTTAATTTATTTTGTGTAAACTTTTATGCGTCCGCCACTGGCTTTCAGCGCAGTTGCGTTGCTCTACATTGTAGATTCCCTGAATTGTCACTTACTATTGTTCGCTGATGACATTAACATAATTTGTAGTACAAAATCTATAGATGACTGCTAGAGAATATAACATATTTGGACAAGATTAACAGTTGTTGCGTAATATTAACCAACAGCATGGTTGTTCAAAATCGATTTTTTTTAATTCCTTGAGGTCGACATCCTTGTCATATATTTACATGTCTTCTTAAGATACTTTACAATGTTTTGTGAAGCAAAAGTAAAAAGATCTGATAACAAAATCTTAAAGGAGTTAACTCGTACGATTTTGTTTCTTTACAATCCTTTCCCGATCACGAATAAAATAAAAATTGTCACCAGCAATTCCTCATATCGTCGGACCAACAAAAATGGCCATCAAAATATCAAAATCCCGTCAAATAGAATTGGAAATCACCTAACGTGTCTAGGATAGAGACCAAACGCCAGTGCCATATCAAACATCGAAAGACAGAGAGAGAGAGAGTTAAATTAACTCAATCAAACCTTCACCGGAGAGAGGAAAATGCCGAGTATTATTATTTCCAATTATTGTACCGGCTACGTTTAAGTACTGTAACTGGGCTGGGAAGGTCTGCTGCTGGCATCTAGTGGCCGGCTGCGATTTATACGCCATCTGGTCGTGATAAGCAATGAACCGGTACGCGATTGTAACTTCGCCCTGACTCCTTACTCGTGTCGGCCACGACCCTCATATCCATTTCGGTCTGACTGCCTCTCGATCCGCCGCTATCGAAGAAGGATGCGGCTAACTACAACGCGTATGATGTGAAGTTGAATTCAGGGGTGGATGGAATTTTTAGAAGTTATATATGTACGCTATGGTTTGACATCTATGTATACGCCTACACAATTGTTAGGTTATAATGCTTGTAGTACAGTAAGTGTCTATAAAACACTGGCACTGTAGAAATTAAATGAACTATTGGAAAATGAGTAAGTATATTGCCTTAATACTTCAGAATGTGTGTATATTGTACGCAGAGGCGGATTGCCCGCAAACTACGCACGTGCCTAGCGGCCCCGGACCTCAGGGGGCCCGCGGCGCATTTAAGGTTATATACTACCTTATATATATATATATATATTCATTTTTACAATAAAATAAGTGTGGCCGACACGAACATCATTGACTCCGGGAGTTAAGAATGTCATCAACCCCCCTCTTGTCGATCCTCAGAAAATTTATCTGCCCCCTTTACATTTAAACTAGGACTTATGAAAAATTTCGTCAAAGCAATGAATAAAACCGGCCGCGGATTCGCGTATTTGAGGAATAAGTTCCCCAGAATCAGTGATGTTAAAGTAAAGGAGGGTATATTTGTAGGACACCAGATCGGGGACTTATTTCGAGACGAAAAGTGCAATACAGAGCTGAACAAAAATGATAAATCCGCCTGGCTGTCATTTAAGAATATTTGTGAGAACGTTTTAGGCAATTACGAATCCGAAGACTACAAGAACGTTGTAAAAGACCTTTTGACTTCGTATGAAACATTTAGATTTTTTCCCGGACAATCTTGAAGCCGTCAGTAACGAACATGGGGAAAGATTTCACCAAGATATTTTGGACATCTAAATGCGCTACCAAGGCAAGTGGAGCCCCTCTATGCTGGCAGACTATTGCTGGACATGGATGAGAGACGTTCCTGACGCTAAATATAGCAGAAAATCATACATTTGTACATTTTAGAAACATTTTCAGTTGTTTTATAAATAAACACGTTGTTCTACTATTTGTTGCGCTGTCACTTAGAATATTTCTGAAAAAAGATTGAAAGAATTTTAGTTCGCAAGTTCGGTCTATCTACTCAACTCATTGTAAGTTACAATTAAAATATTTTTATTCTTTAAATTTATATGTTTGTAAATTAAAGTTGTAGTATTGACCTTGATGAGGCTTTAAATAAAAGCGAAATATTAGTGAAAATTTAAGAGTTACATTTTTTGAAACCTGGTCGTCATCCCGACAGTTTAGAACCACGTAAAAGATTTAAATTCAGCATAAAAATGTTGCAAGGTTCACATATACTAATTTGCGGGACAAGAAAAAGTTTAAATTTTGTTAACCAGTGTTATTTTTGAAGGTCGAAAATAGCAAAATGTTATTAGGAATTTTTTTATCTGACTTCACCACTGAATTCAGAAGGCCCTAAAATGGTATTAACCAAAATTTCATTCAAATATATTTATTAATAAATAAATTACGAAAGAATCATTTTAAAACTTTACAGTGCATTATTATTATTATTCATAAATCCGCTTCTTACAACATCTACTGACCAAGGTACGAGGGAAAGTCATTAAATAATTGATTATCATTAAATAGCTTAATGATAATCAAGTGACAGTTGACGTGCGCGTGCGCAAGCAGTGTTAAAATGGCGACCGTGCTCGAAGAGTGTACTGTGGAAGAGCAGCGTGCTGTTGTGCGTTTTGTCTGGGCAAAAGGACTCCCTGCAAAAGATATCCATAAGGAAATGTCTCCTGTTTACGGTAAAAAGTGTTTGTCGCGTAAAGCCGTGTATAACTGGGTCGAGAAATTCTCACAAGGGCGCTCAAAAGTTGTTGACGGTCAGCGAAGTGGCCGCCCCGTTCAGATTGCGACAGATGCAACACTTCGAAGGGTGGAAGAGATGATTCGAACTGACAGACGGGTAACAATAGACAGCATAGCAACTGCAATAGGGTGTTCTCATGGTTTAGCCTACGAACTGATGCACGATCGTTTGAATTTCCGAATAGTTTGCTCACGGTGGGTTCCTAGACAACTGACCGAGGAACACAGAAGGATTCCAATGGGTTTGTCCTTGCAACACCTCTCTAGGTATGCAGAGGAAGGGGAGGACATGCTTAACAGGATTCCTACTGGTGATGAATCATGGGTGTACCACTACCAACCCGAAACAAAGCGTGCTTCAATGCAATGGAAACAAAGAAATTCAAGGTTGTGCCCTCATCTGGTAAGGTTATGCTTACCATGTTCTGGAATTCTCAAGGAGTGCTCCTAGCCCATTTCCAGAATAGAAATAAAAACGTGACTGCTGAATCATACCGTAGAGTTTTGTTGTTGCTTCTGGATGCAATTCGACGAAAACGTCCAGGCCTACTGACGAGAGGAATATTACTGCATTACGATAACGCCAGGCCGCATTTGGCCCAGTTGAACCAGGCGAGAATTGAAGAATTCGGGTGGGAACTTCTTCAACATCCGGCTTACAGTCCCGATCTAGCCCCAAGCATCTGTTTGGTCCACTAAAAAAGCATCTTGGCGGAACACATTTCGAGAGTGATAATGATGTTCAACAAGAGGTACGCACGCGGTTCAGGCGGCAGTTCAAACACTCTTATACAGCAGGCATTGGGGCATTAATAAAGCGATGGGATAAGTGTATCAATGTAGATGGAGACTATGTTGAAAAATAAACCTTGTTTTTGGCTAACTATTTCTCTTATTACTTATACAATAGCTTTTTGTGACCTACTTACTGACTTTCCCTCGTAGATCAAAATTTGCCAACATCGTAGCTACAATAATAATAAAGTTAGCAATAGTGGCTCAATAACTTTGAACAACCCGTATATATTTAAATTGGTTCATCTAATATTGAATGTATTTATATTAAACGAAGAACTTGGCTGATATCCATTGCTTTGGTAAATTTCGTTGTTTCACACAATTTGGATTATAATTCAATACATGCAAAGCATAGTAAAATAGCTGTCCTTGGTATTCCTGCTAAATTCTTATTATTGTGTTTTTATTACGCAAGAATTTAATAATGATACGCAATGCAAGAAAATCCATAAAATATTTAACGCTATTTCCATTGTAAATACCAAATAACACCATAAATTACATCTGTTCATAGTTTAGTGTAGGTTAGTTCCCTCTATTTCTGCAATAGAAATAGAAACTACTTCGACATTTATAACTAGAGTAACCTAAACTTGCGGACTCGCATAGGCGTCGGTATTACGGGTTAATATAAGGATACGAAAAATTCATAAATAAACTAAACCGGTAGAGAAGCAGGCATGTAGTGTCGACCTTGAATATAAATCATGTTAAACCGCGCTGAGAGAGATTTCGTTTTAGTACCGGTTGAGCTGTTGCAGAGATTAGTCGAACGGTCAAGGTTATGTACTTACGTGTCGCTTTTGAAAATATAGCTGGTGTTTTTTGTGTATTGTAGTATTATACCAAGTACATAATTAGTGTATCGTTTCATATAGAACTAATATTTACATACCTAAGAAAACAATGCCTCGTAATAGATTTGCTACTAATGTACATAAGTATGTGTCACTTTTCCCCCATTTAAAATATGACGGTAGTGCAGTTTTTGCTTAATATGCAATGTTCGTTTGGCTGCATTGGACAGAACTGATTGCCAGAGGCATGTCAATGGTATTAAGCATATGAGAAATGCAAGAACTAAAATACCTTATACACTATTCCTCATACATTTATTAATTATGTTTACCGCTTGTAATCTTCCGTTGTCGTTGGTGAGAAAAGCAGCTTTTAAAACGTTTTGGCGACAATACGTTCCAAAGTACCCATTACCCTCACAAACACAATTACAGAATCATTTGCCGCGAATGAAAGAGATGCTAGAAAATGTGTGTAAACGTGATTTGTGTTCCAAAAAAATATGGATTACCGTGGATGAGACGACCGATATAAAGAAAAACAGTATTGTGGATGTAATAGCTCGCGTTTTATCTAGCGAGAACACAGCATCTCGATATTTGTTAGCTTGCAAACGTGTTCAACAATGTACCGCGGAAAATATTCAAAAAGTGATAATGAACGCTTTGAAAAAATTTAAAATTGCCCAAGATCAAGTTGTGATGATTGTGACAGATAGTGCAGCAACGATGTTAAGTGTTGGGCGATCCTTAAAACATATATTTCCTAACTTAATACATATAACCTGCGTGCTGCATGCTTTGCATTTAGTTGGTGAAGTTGTTCGACAACATTACGGAAACATTGATCGGATGATTGGAAGTACTAAAGCAGTGTTTCGTAAATCTCCTAAACGTTTAAAAGAATTTCGTCAATTTTGTCCAGGTATTCCAGAACCTCCTGAACCAATTTTAACGCGATGGGGTACTTGGCTAACAGCAGCTTCTTACTATTTGATCCATGTTCAACAAATTCAATCAGTTATAATGCGATTTAATCGGAATGAATCCAAAGCAATTAGAGAAAATCAAAGAGAATTTCAAATTCCTCAACTTTTAGAAGATTTAACAACAATATGTACCAATTATACAGTATTGCTAGATGCCATCAGAAAACTACAATGTACTGAATTGTCATTGCAGGAATCATTAGACATAGTGGAGAGTGTAAAAAATAAATTACACACATTAAATGATACGCCAGGATTATGCGCTAGTCAAAAGTTGGCAGATGTTTTAAGGAAAAATCCCGATTTTAATACTTTAGAGGCCGTTTATAATAAGTGTAAGAATAGTGAACTTTTAAGTGATTTTGAAAAACAGTTTCTACATGCAAATATAACTTCCTTAGATGTGGAGAGATCGTTTTCTATGTATAAGAATATTTTTTCTTGTCGACGCACAAGGTTTAAAGAAGTAACTGTGGAAACATATGCAATGATGCAAGTTTACAGTAGTTCACATCCTGATGCCTCTAATTTGTTGAATAATTAGCAAGTAATAGTAGTAAGTATAATACTACAACACACAAAAAACACCAGATATATTTTCAAAAGCGACACGTAAGTACATAACCTTGACCGTTCGACTAATCTCTGCAACAGCTCAACCGGTACTAAAACGAAATCTCTCTCAGCGCGGTTTAACATGATTTATATTCAAGGTCGACACTACATGCCTGCTTCTCTACCGGTTTAGTTTATTTATGAATTTTTCGTATTCTTACATTAACCCGTAATACCGACGCCTATGCGAGTCCGCAAGTTTTGGTTACTCTATTTATAAAACATGATTCCCTCATTTTCATAACATACAATACGTAACTATTCAAAAGAAAAAGATTTTGTATATACAAAAGATTATTTTAATGGTAGTTGTTATAAATTTTATATACACACATCTAAGAAACACAGGAAAACAATATTTAGAGTATTTAAAGTTCTGGCAAGACCTTGCCTTTACGGCTTAGTGAATTACGCCAGAAGTAAATAGTCGCTGTAAACTTTGAACAATTATTTATCGCCGCAGTTTGACTCCTAAAAGTTTATAGGGCAAGACGCAGCACGTTCAAGCCGTAGCAGACTGCATGCAGAAACAAATGGGAGCGGATTTAAATCTTTTAAAAGGGCGTCTAATTTGCATAATGCAGTAAACGTCAGTTTGAATAATGGTGGGCATGATGCAGCCAGTGTATCTTATATATATGGTATTTAGGAATGGGGTTATAAGAAAAGATATCTTTTAAGATTTTTTAATAGTTTGCTTTAAAAATTTCAATGCAATAAATAAATTATTATATTAAAAAACACTAACTCTCGAATTTTCGGGACTATTTGCTACTCAGATCAGCAATTAAGAAACTAAAGCTTGTTAGAATAATTATATATAATTATCTCATTGAGGTGAATAAGATCTAGGAGTTTGTTAATGGTATAAATCGTTATTTACAATCGCCATCATTTTGTATGTAACTGAAGTTAATATTAAAGAAAGTTATAACTAACCTCAATTTTGAGAATGATATACCACATTTATACCACTTTTTACTTTCAAAATAGTGCTGCATTATATGTATACTAGCATGTGAATTCCATTTTAAAAGAAGGTAAGTTTTCTAAATAGAGTGTTATTATTAAATTCGCTTGTTTAAATATAATAACCTATCCTTCTGCAATTTATGAACCGATAACACAAGCATTATACGTTGTATATGTTGATTTATTAGCTGCTCAACGCATTGAGGATTTACTTAAAATATTTACAACTCACAGAGATAAGTAGAGCCCGGTAACAGGGAACCGTGCCATAGCCGTACCTACCTAGTACACAAAAACAATAGTAAGAAGAAAATAGAAAAAAAAAATAACAGAACTAACACATAATTATAATATGTGAAAAGTAGTGAAACACTCACCCTTTTAAGCAGCCTTGGCTACGGAACAGTAAAACTAAAAGCACCATTATCAGTATTAACATCATATGGATAAGAGTAGCGAAAAGTTGACACCATTAGATGTGTTTCCATAGTTGTCTCGGTGAGCGATGTTCGCCGTGGTGAGAAAATGAGTTTATATTTTGAAAAAGAGCGTTCAACATCTACCGATGTTATACATGCATGATTAAAATACTCTTTGTACTTAGTCAGTGGATTATTCGATACACCATCACAAATTTGTTTTAGTGTGCTAAAATCGGGATCTTTCTGTAGCACACTCTCGAACTTTTCTCAAACGCGATTATATTTTGCGTCATGTATAGTCAGTAGCTGTGTATGCACTCCGTCCATAATTTGCAGAGACTTCAATAATGATAACGATCTATTTTGTAATTTGTCTATTGCGTTAGCTAATCCTTTATAATAGCTACGAATATTTTTAAAATCTGCTTCAACGGAAATATCTTGAAATTTCGACTGGCTCTCCTTAATAACTGCAGCTTCGGCATAATTGAATTGTGCAACAACAGCTTTACTATTTTGAAATGTTCAACATAATAAAAAGCTGCCTGCAACCATGTTCCCCAACGTGTAAGAATTGGCTCCGGTGGTTGACGAATACCAGAGACACTCTATGTGAAATGATCGTAGGCGTTTGGGAGATTTCAAAAATACTTTTTTTGTGCTTGCTATTAATGCATCTACCTCGGGAGAGCATTGCCGAATGGTTTCTGCCACAAGATGTAAAGCATGCACTTTACACGTAACATGTAAACACTTCCAACCATGTTCAAGAAGAGAACGGCCTACCGAACGCATTATCGCTGCGCCATCGCTCATAGACATCAACACTTTATCTTTTGAAATTTGAAATTTTTCCAACGTACTAAGTACAACCTTCGTAATTGCTGCAGCAGTACACTCTTGTAGTCTTCGGCTAGGTAGTAACAGTGGCAATGTAGGTTTACTATCCAATGCTAAACTGGACTGAATGATGATGATTTGTCGTGTCGTATCATAATCGACCAGCCCTCCCCGCCCACCTAAACACAGTCACACCGCCGCTGCGATTGCTCTCCAGTTACCGGGCTCTAGAGATAAGTCCGAAGGCAAGTTTGAGAAATTTATAAACATGTAGTAAATATGGCTAGAAAACTAACAATTAAAATCGAAATTTCTAGATGTTGAATCATATGTAAATTCTTTGATTTCATCTTAGAAATCAATGTTTTCCTCGGATAATGTGGTACCATGTTCAGTGCTGCAGTTTTAATCCAAAAAATTAAAAGTAAAATATATAAAAAAATCCTCACAAAGCCAAAAAGGTAGCAGAAAAATATAATCTCGAAATAGAGGCAACTGCGTGGTATGAAAAATTTACATTTCGTTCTTCATCTGATGTCCCCAAAACATTATCAGAAGTGTTGAAACATTGCCTTTATTCTTCATCTCCCTATTTAACACAATAATCGGAACGTTACAACATTATGTCAGAAAACTGCTATAAGATGCCTGTGATAGGGAAACACTTCTTGCCGTAAATGGTCGGGATAAAAAGTTCTCAATGTGGGGGAGGGCACAGGAATGATTTGTTTAGAGACGTACGTTTGGGAATAATATAGAAGTAATCGAGAAACATGGTAAAGATTACAGCTTGTTTTTCATTTACAAGAATCTATTAAAATAGAAATGTTTCAAGAAACATTGAAACTGGTTTCTGGAACTTCTTGGAGCCATTTGTTTTTTCGGTTAGTTGTAGCGCCGACTACGTCCTCGTAATTTCTATTTAATTATATCTGAGGTCATATTTTTTTGGTAGCTTTACTCCTATTTGGTTATCTTCTTTATATCCTTCTCCTTTCCTTTCTTGTCAATCTTTCAAGTTTGTACGACATTTACGTCAGAAATGATTTTTCTTTTAATAATCAATTGTATTTTCTCGTTTATTTGGCCACATAGGTAATTTTGGTACTTACACACTGTCGTTCTTCAGAGAATTGAAGTACTTCGGTGTCCATTCTTGATATCTTGAACTCGAAGCAGCACCCGATTCAAAACCAAATATTTTTTTCTTCAAATCTTGTTCCGTAGATAATATTTTTGGTGTTAGAAGGTCAAAATAAATTTATTTAGTGAAGAGTTTCTTGTTGAAATAGTTTCATATTAGCTTGAAACTTTATCGAGGAATTTTGAAAATAAGTCTCGCTGTTGAAACTTGTTTATCCCATGTCCTTTTGTTTCTCAATTCAGATTCCCAGTTTACTATCAGATAACATTCTTGATGACTTTGAAATCCATTGACAAGTACCTTTCGCTTTCATGGTGATGATGTCCAAATTTCCAGGTGCGGTAATGTCAACTGTAACTTTCCGTTAGTGAATTCCGTTTCTCGCACTGAAAATTGTTTACGGGATTTTTTTTAACGAAAATACTTCTTGTCTACATGTGTAAGATAAAGAAGAAAAACCAATCTGGAGGAAATTGGAGGGAAAAGGCCATCAACTGGTGTTGATGACCTCTTCCGTAACTAAATCTAAATTAAACTGTCAAAATAAAACACTTCCTAACGTGAGTAAATAAATATCATAACATTACTCATCATACATTCGTCAAATTATTAAGCAGTTTTTACATTCATTTAATTTGAACTAATTATTTTCTACAGCTAAAAATAGTGATTGCAATTTCAAAAAGGAAGATCGGAAAAATGTATATAAATATTGCTACCTAAATAATTTATCTTATGTTGAGTACCTCTTGGTAGAGCTTAATAAAAATAGCTCGCAAGGCCTAAATTAATTAATTGATATTTGGTTTGTATATTAATCTACTATCCATGCATCTATAACCGTCAATATTATTTACATATGGATCAGAGGCTTTTCCACATGTATTAGTAAACCAACTACCAAGAAGGACGAATCTTATTAATCCAAATGACTATCAATTTTAAGATATCACGTCGTGAATTACATACCAACATGCTTATAGTCTAATAACAGTAATGTTTATTATGTAAGAAATGGTCAACGTGATCCGAATGTTATTGGTTTCATCTTACCATTTTTCGATTTTATAGGCTTATTTCCCATTTTTTTCATGTCAAAAGTTTTCCAAGATGTCGTTTTGTTTGTTGAAGAAATGAAACCATAAAAATTCATCATATTATTCCATATGAAATATTAAAGTTTATGTGCTGGTTATAGTTCGATGCTATTTCACTGAAAATGTGTTGCTCCCACCAATAATAGCTTGTTCCATATTTTAGATTCGATATACCAACATATTATATGTATCTATATAGAGCAGATAATATAACATTTTCCCGGGCATTCGCTGTATAGGCAACGTTCGATTTCGATATCAAATACATATAAAAGCGATTCTCACCGGGTGTGCGTTATCAAGATATACAATCTGTTTTATCGACGTACAACTACACACCGCATTATACAGGGTACGGCGTTTTGAGCTTAAGGTAAAAGTATTTTAAGAAGTAAGTAGAATAGAAAATCGAAACTTTGCGAATGTAGATATTCGATTATACGAAGATTATTCAAAATATTTTAGAAGACATATTACCTCCTATTTTTATTATATTACTTCCGGTTATGCCGGAAGTGGATGTCAACTTTCTTATTTTCAATGGAATTTGGATTCCTCCTGAAATTCTTAAACAATACCGCAGTGGTTGATGTAGATGCAGCCACTATCCAGTTATTATGGTTATGTTGACGCTAGAATACGATATGGCATCATATTCTGGGGAAACTCATCCTACAGTCTCAAGACCTTCCAGCTGCAAAGAAGCATGTAGGGTCTGTACAGAACGGATACATGTGCGAACGTCTTTCGGGCTAAGGACATACTTGCCACACCATCCATTGTCATATTTGAGTGTGCTTGCTTTGTGAGGAAGTACTTTAATTTCTTCCTATCATTTGAAACTCCACATGAGTATGGTATACGTGGCAACAAGAGGCTTCCCCTGAAGATTCCGTAGTCCACGTTGGCTAGTATCCATTACTCCAGAAGAGTAGTAATTCAGTCGATGAAAATCTTCAAACACCTTGCCAGCTACAAAAATGAATCTTATGGTCAATTTAAAAATAAATTAACATTTGATCGAAAATACTTTTTATGCCCTGCAGGAATATTTCACATGTAAAGTGTATATAATTTAGTTTAACTTTTCATGTAAAACAAATTTACTTACATTTGTAAAAGAGCAAATTAATTAATTTTTACACGTGGAAAGAATGCCTAATACAATAACCAAAAAATAAATGCTAATATAGCTCATGGTATTGGTGGAATCATTCCCGGCAAAAACAATGTAGCAGAGAAAATAGCGCTAACACATGGACATGTTTCTGCCTACTCGGCGTCATCAGCATGGTTCTGATCACTATCTACTGCCGCTATCATTGAGTTTGCCTCTCAGTTTATATTGCTAATCTCCAAAGCAGCCCAAGAGCTGCCCGATAGATGGTGGACATCTACACTCCGGTTTGTCTTGCTACCCTTTGGGACGGCGTGACTGTGTTTGTTGGCGATAGGTGTCGCCGAGAGACATATTCAGTGCTGCTTTGGAGATTAGCAATATAAACTGAGAGGCAAACTCAATGATAGCGGCAGTAGATAGTGCTCAGAACCATGCTGATGACGCCGAGTAGGCAGAAACATGTCCATGTGTTAGCGCTATTTTCTCTGCTACATTGGTTTTGCCGGGAATGATTCCACCAATACCATGAGCTATATTAGCATTTATTTTTTGGTAATTAATTTTTACTTACGTTTTGTTCTAAACATTTCTTTTTTGTTGACGATCTTCTTTACTTATACAAGTTTGTAGAATAAAAGTTACTTACTACTTACTTTCTATGCAATCGCAATATAGGATATTGTCTATAATATCCTATGTCGAAAACGTGTCGTTGCTGTCGTGATATAATCAATGTTTGCATTTATTTTATTTGTTAATTTTATTTGTTGAAAAAAAAAGATGAACAAAAAAAAACAATTAATTTTCACATAGATGTATCTTGTAAAATATGCATAAGTATATATTCTTACACTGTAATAAAACTAAGATAAACGATAAAACAATGAATACCTGAATATGGAACGTGTCTTCATTTTACAGATGCGAGCAGCACGGGCGCTGCTGGGTCTGGATTACGGTGTCTTTCTTCGGTCGCTATTCAAAGCGAACGGTTACCTTTAATTTTAAAAATAAAATAAATTTCAAAGTGAATGAAAAAAATGCATGAATACGGTACTAGGCTCAAAGCTAATTATAATATTCCAAAACACAGATTGACAAAATTCACAAAAGGTGTACAATACTATAGCATAATGCTCTTTAACAAAATGCCTGAAAATATAAAGTCTGAGACAAATTTTAGAAAATTTAAAAGGATGACACATTCATATATATGTGATGTTGAACCATATTCACTGAAAGAATATATTAATTATTAAATTTATCATGAAATATGATGCCTCTCACTTAATTACGTTTGCTGTTTGATGTCAGTTTCTACATGTGTACTTTTTTTTTGTAAGGTTACATTTTAGTAGAAATAAAGAACATTATTAATATTATTAATTAATATTTCTGTATCGTTGCCATCAACACATGATTTTTGTTTTGTAATTTCTTTTTATAATTAATCTATGTGAAAATTAATTGTCTTTTCCTTGTCCATCTTTTTTTTTATCTATAAAACGTTTGACAATCTGATATTTAATATTATTTTCCAGGCAAATACGGATTACCATTGCAGTAATGTATTTTTATAAGAACGAAATTTGCAAAAAATGATTATATCACAGTAACTGTACGCAAATTGTATATGAATTTTTCCATAGAATTCAAGAAGGTGTGTTATTTCTATCTATTGACGCAGCTATTAATAATACCTACCGACTTTCTACATTAGTTTAAGGAAACAACCCTTCCATAACTAGCATAGTTTAGAATACACAAGTAACTAAAGTTAATAGTGCAACTGTCATTTCTTAGAGAAAAATCAATTTTCTTGCATATAATATTGTTTCGAAATTCCTAAAAGGAATCCAAATTGATGGTAAAATGAAAGACATTCCATTTAAAGTAAGAAAGTTGACATCCACTTTCGACATAACCGGAAGTAATATGTCTTCAAAAATATTTTAAATAATCTTTGTATAATCGAATATCTACACTCGCAAAATTTTAAAAACACTTTTGCCTTAAACTCAAAACACCGTACCCTGTATACGGTCGGCCGAACCGGAAACAAACGGCTTCTCTCCACGGGTTTCGTTCCGGTTTCGCCGCGCCAGAGGTGTTGCCTGCTAATCATTTATTTAAACACTATTAACTCGTTGCTAGATATCACAGATAATGAAGTTGCGAATAATTAATAACCTTTATGATGTAATGTTCACTTTCTGTTCTGCAGCGGTTGTGTAGTATATCGGCGAAATTGTGTTTTAGAGGGAATCGGGTAGGTATTAGGACAGTGGCAGCGATAAAGGAACCGCAAATCAACAGGGCATGCTAGCGAAAGGGATGGAGGTTGTAGATTTTGAAAGATATGACTTCAGCTCACAAATTGTGTGAAAATAACTTTGTTTATTCAAATCATTGGCTTGAATTCTGTTAAAAGTAATTTGTCATTTTAGCGAAGTTACTTTCAGAAGATCGTGGTGCAGACTTTTGAAATTAGGAATATTATTTTGTTACCCCTTGCTAATTCATATCCATCGCAAAATGTCGCTAACCGCTGATGCCCTTAACAAGTATTTCTGCGAGATTGGTGAGGAGATCGCGAGCGGGATACAGACTAAACACTCATCGGCAACTCTGCTCCGGAACAGCCACTTGGAAAACACATCATCATTTTATTTAAATCCAGACACACCGACAGAAGAAATGAAAGGGAAGAACGCCAGAGATGTATATAATATTTCTGTTTCGCTACTAAAAGAACTACGCGAGGAGATATGCGTACCTTTAGCGATCATTTTTAATAGGTGCATAGAACAAGGGGTGTTTCCAGGGCTGCTTAAAGTAGGCAGAGTTGTTCCGGTGCTCAAAAAGGGAAACGAGAATGACTGCGAGAATTATCGCCCTATTAGCATTCTACCAGCGATATCGAAGATTTTCGAGCAAGCAATTGCATGGAGGCTAGCCACGTACTTCGAAAAGCAGCAGTGTTTGAGTTCAAGTGAACATGGATATAGAAAGGGCTATTCTACGACATCCTGAGTATAGTCGAACACATTTATAGAGCGTTCGATGCAGGAGAATATGCTGAATTGAACATGTTAGACTTAACAAAGGCCTTTGATTCGGTGAATCATAATGTGCTAATAAATAAGTTGGAGTATTATGGAATAAGAGGAGTACCTCTAGATTTACTGAGATCGTACCTGACAGGTAGATTGCAATTAACGGAATGGAACAAATTGCAATCGCAGCCGATGAGTATAACATGTGGTGTTCCTCAGGGTTCCATTCTTGGTCCTCTGCTCTTCGTCATTTACACCAATGATATTCCGGCTAGCATTAGTGGAGCTGCGGTATGCATATACGCTGATGATACTTCCTTATTACTCCAGGATATCGACCAGAAAATCCTCCGCCAGAAATCCGAAGCTGCTATTGAGGATGCGAAAACATGGTTCGCGGCTAACAAACTAAAAGTGAACGTTGATAAGACACAAAATCTTTTCTTCGCCACCACACATACTGGCCAGCCTTCGGCAGTAAATTTCCTAGGAATTATCGTCGATAGTGGTCTTACATGGTACCCACATATTGAGCACTTGGCGAAGAAACTATCATCTGCACTATTCGCAATCAGGAGGCTTAAGCACATAGCCACACATGAAGTAGCTAAGGCGGCATACTTCGAAAATTTCCACTCCATAATGTGCTACGGTTTACTCTTATGGGGAACATCTTCGGAAGCACAGAGGATTTTTATACTGCAAAAGAAGGCCATCAGATTCCTGTGCAACCTGGAATATAGAGACAGCTGTAAAACATACTTTAAAAGAGAAAGAATACTTACCCTTCCATCCGCATTCATCTTGGCAGCTGTCAGTCGCGTCCACCAAAACAAAGAAATGGAAATTTCCATAGTTACCCCACCACATCAAGAAATGAACTAAGAGTGCCGTATCACAGATTGACCAGTTCCCAGAAAGCAATTGATTACTGGGGAACAAAATTATATAACAAATTGCCAGAGGTATTCAAAACCTTACCTCTAACGAGTTTTAAAAATAAAGTTAAGGCAATACTTTTGGAGCGGGAGTTCTACTACATCCAGGAATTTCTAGTCTAGTGTATATATGTTTTGTTTGTCTTTATTTATTTATTTATATGTCATTGTTTGTTATTTTAACTTTATAATTGACTCTTATCTTTTATTCTAATTTATATTTAATTGACTATTGTGCCCTTTACACACAAAACAAAGACTGACAATTTTCTATAATGGTTAAATTACAATTTGCAATTTTGCCTGTGCAACGGCCGCCCTGTAAGCGGGTGCGTTGTCCTGATGGAAGAGAACCTTTTGCGAGTCAAACCAAGGCGTTTTTTCATCAAATCGGCGTCGAAACGGTCCAATAAATTTGCCTTTTCCAAGTAATCAATGTGAATAATGCTTTTTGCATCCCAAAACACAATCGACATCACCTTTCCGGCCGATAGGGTGGTCTTGGCCTTCTTCGGTGAGCCTTCACCGCTTTTTCTCCACTGCTTTGACTGTTGCTCTGTCTCCGGCGTGTAGTAATGGACGCACGTGTCATCAACAGTGACGTATCGGCGACAAAAATCCTTCGGATGACGTATTATCATTGCCAAAAGCTTATTCGAATCCGTCACACGTGTACGTTTTTGGTCGACAGTGAGCAAACGCAGCACCCATCGCGCGGATAGCTTTTTCATATTCAAATGTTCGTGTATGATGTTATGTACACGCTCATTTGACATGTTTAGAGCCTCTACTATCTCACGCACTTTGGTTCGACGGTCTGCTATGATCATATCATGGACTTTGTTGATGGTTTCTGGTGTAGTGACGGTTTTTGGGGCACCTGGACGTTCATCATCAAACACACTCTTACGACCACGAACAAATTCACCTTTCCAAAATCTCACTGTTACCAACGACGGTGCAGACTCGCCATAAACAGCATCCAGTTCGGCTTTGATTTCTGCATTGTTTTTCCCTTTCAAATGAAGGTACTTAATCACTGAACGATATCCGACTTTTCCCATTTTCAAAAAACACGAAAGTTGCTTGCTTTCGACGACTGTTAAAACAAAACTAATTGTGTTTTTTCGCTTGAAATTTTGACAGACGTCATGTGATGGATGGCAGATGTCAAAACCGAGAGCGATTCGTTCTCACGTAACGCCATCTATCGAAGGCTAGACTAATATCAAACTACCCTCGTGAATCCATACTTTTTTGAAAATAACAACGGACAAACAATTACTGTAAATTCTGACAGGTACGCCGCATTGGTCTGGGATTTTTTTTTGCCCTACCCTTCAAGAATTTGATGATTTTAATGACCAGTGGTTTCAGCAAAATGGGGCTACCAGCCACACATCAAATACCGCACTACTAGTTGTAAGAGAATAGTTTCCGGATAAATTAATATCAAGAAGAGGCAACATCAAGTGGCCACCAAAAACCCAGGACTTCCATCTAGATGATATAATTTTCCATTCTTAAATTTCCGATAAATGTAGTTTTATACCTGAGAAAAAATTAGAAAGAAAAGAGCAAAACTCTCTGGGACACCTTGTATAAATCAAAAAAATCCGTGTAAATATAAAAAAAGGAAACCACACAAAGAAATAAATGTATATCACAGACAAGTAAATATATAAACAGGTATATATAAAACAAAACAAGAAAAATCATCTATAAGATGTGTGGTGTTTATGATACAATTTTGAAGTACTCGTCAATCGTGTAAAACTCTTGGTACAGCTGTAACTTCTCCAATTTTAATTCAAATTCCGTTTCGTTTAGGGATTTATATATTTAGGTGAATGATTATACACCTTCCCAGCCAAAATATTTGCTAGAAAACTCTGCGCCGTCTTTAGCCAATTTAATCACCAACGCTCCTAAATGTGATTCCTGTCATTTCAGTAAATTTCATAGTTAGAAAGTAATGACAAATTTCACTATTTTAAGTTACCTTTATCACAATGCCTTCTCTCCTCACCGTTTGGCCTTCGCTTGTCCTCCTGTGTATTATCGGTAGACTTAATCTATTCCGGGTACTTTAACAATTTTAGACTTAGACACTATCTGCTTGTTGAACACTATCTATGAAGCTACAATATCATCTCTCATATATTTGGTTCTTTCCTGTCGTCTCTTATTGTAAAAACTTCATACTTTGCGCGGTTGTTTTAAAACCAAAATCAAAGAATCAAGTGCTTTTTGTCGTTTCTAGTTGGAAAGATGGAATATTTAATTTTCAATCTAAGAAATTATTTCACTAACATAGCACAAACACTGAGCACACCACTGCTATTTAGATAAGAAGGTTGATGAGGCTGTTCCTAGAAGATAGAAAGGTGAAGGTATAGCAAGAGGCAGAGAAGAAAGAGGAAATCGTTCATAAACCACAGCGCGCCGCGGCGCAATTTGGCCGCCCGTTAATGCTCTAATAATTATGTGTGTCCATTAATATTTAGCAACACAAATGGGGAAAAATTGGAGCAGGTCGGTACGCGCGACGCCGATGAAAATAACGCAAAAATAATTTTGGATCGTCAATCGTCAATGCGTCACGTTCCCATTGACGATTGAATTTAACAGATCCGAATTTTACGCGCGTTATTGTTTATTTTGTTTTGACCGGCGGAGAGCTCCCGGAAATGTTGAAACTTTTAATAATACGCGAATTGTTGACGTTTTTCCATATGGTGCCCTTTTTTTGTCAATTCACAACCTAAAATCGATAAATTTGATTTATAGTTAAACTTGTGCAAATTTATCTATATATCGAAGTCACAAATTTAAAATAAAATATTAATAACTTAAAAAGAAATAACCATAATTGCAGGGGCGGTGTGCCATAAGGCACAAATGCGCAAGTACACATGAAAAAAGTGCCTAGAAACAATAAACAAGATAACGTCAATAAATGGCTCATGGTATTGATGGAATCACTCCCGGCAAAAACAATGCGAGAAAAGAAAAGCACTAACGCTTTTTGCTCCAGGCCACATTGCTCTTACATCTCTCAGTTTATGCCAGTAATCTTCAAAAACAGCCCTGAAATATTTCCTGGCGCCACCTACTGCCAAGAGTTATAGTTATGCCGTCCTAGATAGTAGCGACAACATCAAATTACCCTTCATCGAATCAAAGGTCAGACGCTGTTGAACTTTTAAATTCAGGTTGTTCTGGCAGTAATAAAACCTCACATACCCACAACGAACGTATTTCAATATCCTCAGAAAATTCGAGCAATTATACAACTTCAGATGTCGAGGAAACGCCTTCGAAATTTTTAAAAGAAGACAATCAAACAACATGCTTTAGAGCTTGCGTCCGCAGAAAATCGTGCCAAGAGGCAAGTTTTTGTACAAAAAACGAAAGACATTGACGACAAAAAAGAAAAACCAAAAAACGCTAAAATAACTAAGAGAAAGCAAAGCATTTCAAGTTCTAGTTGTGAAAGTGCACCCATTCTAAATTCTTCTGATGAGTTGTCAGATGACAGTGAGGATTATTGCATTGAATGACGTGAATAGTGCTATATTACGAAATCCAAACCCGTCTGGATCCACTGCTCGGTCGTTACCTACGATATACATAAGGCCTGAACGCTTTGACGTCAACAGGCTGTGACGTATTTTGAAGTAGGTCGTCGATCATTCACACGCTCAGATCGTTTCTTGCGTTTTGAACTGGTTTATCCAAATTATATTGGTTTTATTTAAAAAAATATATTTCCGTGCTTTGTTGATGATACCTGTAATGTTTTTCTAGTATTGTATAGGGGATAAAACCTTTTCTGAAACGATGAACACGAGGCAACCTAACCTAACATGGCGTCGGCTGTTTTGTATGTTTTGTTTGTGAGTTACACTTTGTAATAGAAGATATTATTTATTTCTCAACAGCTACAGATTCAAGGACCGGTGAAACTATAACTATAAGTTTAGAAAATCGTAGGCTTAAAAAAATACTATTCCAACTTCATTCCCTAACTATCCGTTACTGTTCAAATAGTTTTATATTCTTACGTTATATTTAACAACATTATTTTTGAACACGATGTTTTTAAGTGTCTGTACGTTCTGTTTTAATATAATATATTGTAAATTATACCATCGAACGTAGCCATTTTGGATATTAATATATGTAAATGTCATATTCACAGCAGTGAACGTATTGCAACAATTATAATAACTTGTTCCACAAATACCCTATTTAAAAATGATTGCGGGAAAAGTAATGATAGATTAGGTAAAACACCACATAACACGAAGATAGATTAGGTAAGACACCACATAATAGGAAATTAAAGACGCTGATAAGATAGCATGTCTGTAAATTTTCTCGTGAAATTGAACAAAATTTCAAATAAAATTGCAATTACTGTATCATTTCAACCTTAGTTTCGTCCAAATACATATACAATTACAAATAATAATAATTAGTCGATTAAATATCAACCACAAATACATCTTTCACGAAAACGGTGCTCGGTCACGAGTTTGGTTTTTGCTTTTGAACTTCGTTTTTCCAAAATAAAATCGAATGGTATGCGAAGAAGTTGACGACTGGCATCCTTTTTAAACCGGAAGCCCCAAAACTTAAAGAGGAAATGCAAAAGAAAAGATTCCTTTACCGCTTAGGCTAATATCGTGCATGGCGATACATCACCAACCCAGCGTGACGTCATCGAAGAGCGCTGAGGCCTTGTCATATCATAGGTAATGGCTCGGTACGTAGTAATTGGTTTCAGGAAACGTGCAAGAAAACACTTCCAGGGGAAAACGCTCTACTGCATTGTTTTTTATTTTTTTGTTATTTTGGAATAATACGTTTTTGTAACAATAAAATGTATTTATTATTGAGTAGTATACTATTTAGTTGCTATCTCTTTGTATCTATAAATAAAAATGTTTTGTATTTTGTTAATAAAACATTTTTCTCAAAATATATGGCGTATTACACTGGTTTACCTTCATGTCATTGCGAGGAAACAATTCCAATATATAAATAACGAACTCGTTTCGATACGCGTTTGAGTGCGGAAAAATACATATTCATATGCATAATAGAAAAAATATAACTTGTACACGTCATGTGGCTCAAAAAAGATGTATTTTCAATTTACTTGAAAACAAAACAGATTGTTATTCGTCAAATAATGCTGAATTACAAAAAAAAACACAAAAAAATTGTCGGAAGGCATTTATTCCTATAATCCTTAAGAGCAGCGTATCCCACATGTAGGTACAACACAACTGGGAAATAGGAAACTTTCCGGCAGGTGTTTTCATCCGGGAAACCTCTCATTATTCGCGACATGTTTTCCAGTTTCCGAGAGACGTCCGGTTCCGAAACATACATACAAGAAGACGTTGCAACCGGCGCACCGAGAGAGTTCGTGTTCTCTACCACTCTAGAGGTTATTGAATAAGAAAATGGCGGAAATAACAAACAAAAACAGGTCGACAGGTGCACGGGGCGTACACTTCGCATTGGTGTTGTCATGTGCGTGACCGCCAGATCGACCAATGACTGGCATCAACACGGTCACGTGCACCCGGTGACTATGATCCTTGAAGCGCGAACTTCGTCGGAGTTGGACATGTAGAAGGCCCTGTCGAGGAGGTTTGTCTAGGAGCTAGCCAATAGTCGATTGCCCGAGCCGATATCTTACAAATTTTATAGTCGCAGGAAAGGGCCAAAGTTCGTTCGATGTTCCGCTCTTCGCGCGTCTTCTTTCTCCCTTTTTCTGTTTCTTTTTATCCGTTTTTTTTTTTTTATTTTGGAAGTGGGTGGCGGCGATGCTCCTTCGACTTGTGGACGTTTGCTGTTGGTCGGGAAAGCACTCAGCCGGCGTTCGCTTGCAAAATTTAAACGGTCGACGCGGTTGAATATTTTAAATTTAATTCGATTAAACCGGTCTCGTCATGCTCTCATTTATTTACTCATCGTACGAAAGGTAGGATAGGCGAATAACAATTTCGCGTCATATTTTATTTGCATCTCATGCTTTAATAGTAAACAACATCATTGGGTGTAGATTTTTATTTTTATTAGACGTAGACACGTTATTATGTTTGCAGTGTAAATTCTAATTTGAAGGTTATGAAATTTTGACTTGCTTTGCAGTAAATATACCTTCATTACAACTCTTATTAAGCATACAATTTCCCCACATATTTCGAAACTGAAATACGACACAAAATTGCATTTTATGGATCACTTTCAAAGCAGAATAGTTGTTGCAATATACAGCTTAAAAAATGCGATGTTATAAACGATAAAATTGATTTATCGAAATTAATTAATTAATTGTACGATCTATAGATCCGGGAGTATCACCAAGATACCCAATCGACAGTTTAAATACGAATTAACCCCGACCATTTACGTTTTAAAGGAATTAAATTTGAAAAGAGAAAACCAACATCAAATTGTGGCATTTCAATACAAACGCTATGTTTATATTTTACATATACGAACCCCACATATTTTGAAATTCCCAAACTTGACTCTCACTTCGTAATTAACGTTGAATTTAATCACCAAGCACTTGTGAAAGAACACTTAGACAAATACGTGTAGATACCACAACTATTTGACCTAAATTGAGAAAATTATAGGCCTCCCGAATTTCAATTTTATATTAAATTTCAATTAACTTTCCCGATTCTAACAATAGATTAAATTTCTAGGATAAATTGTTATGAAGGTTCTTCATTTTTAAATGTAACTCTATGATCCCCAGCGTTCCCACGGGTACCAGCATAAAAGTGTTTCAGCAAATCAAAAAAAGTATAAATTGTACCAATTCCACCTGCTGCTTTCACATTCCATTGATACGAGGGATGATCGTAAAATAAGGTTCCCAAAGCCCTACAGCAGCAATAAGACGTGTTAGGGGAATTGCGACAACATTGGCGTGTGCAGCAGCTCTCCCACTCTATATACGTACCACACTAGTCTCGCCCCGCCGCTCAGTGTTGGCTAAGTAGCCGTCCGAGATGGAATTTCCGATCGCCGCTACCGCCAGGTACGAAATTCGCGCTGTGATACGTTTTTTAAACACGAAAGAGATTTCACCTATAGAGATTCATTGTCAATTAACCGAAGTTTATGGAGGAAAGTCTATAGCTGTTCAACACGTCCGCAAATGGTGTGGGGAATTCACTGGAGGTCGGATGGAAATTCACGATGAAGAGCGGAGCGGAGGACCATCAGTTTCAGAGGAAATCGTTGAAAAGGTCGAGAGCATACTGCTTGAAGATCGGAGGGTCACCATTCGTCAACTCGCTCTTCGGATTCCTGAGATTTCCAACACCACAATTGAAAAGATTTTGACCGGCAGAAGTTGGAACACCGTCTGCCAAAAATGCTTGGATAGAAATGGCGATTACGTCGAAAAATAGCTTACCTTTAAAACGATGTGTAATGTTAAGGAAATAAAGAATGCTGTCTATGTTTTAAAAATATGGGAACCTTATTTTATGATCATCCCTCGTAAATTGCGAAGTCTATAAAATGTTTAATTTTAATAATAGCAAAACTTTAATTACACATATATGTAATATATCTAATTTTTAGTGCATGGGACACATAGACCTCATACCGCATAGAACTACAAATTACATCTAATGTGCGGTACGAGGTCCTTTCATTTTCATCGTCGACTATTCTAGATATCGACATAATTTTCGATTTGTTTTGTTTCCTTACTTGTTTAGATAATTCATATATTAATTATAACAAAAACGTGTACGGAACCAAATTTTACGTTAATTTTTTTCAGAATAATATAAAGGGAGTTTTAAAATGCCAAAATAGAAATACGCATGCATAGCCGTTATATTTGCTTGAATTTAGAGAAACACGTGTATGTCTATTCAAAAACACAACCTGTGAAGTAAGACAAATATTACTTTGCCGCGTAATTATTGTGTAGTTGTTAATTGTTAGTAAAATAAATTATTATGTCGGGCAGAACAAAAAAATATTGAATCTTGCATTATATCATGTTGAAAATGGAGAAAGTTCATCAGTTCATCGATAATAAATAAGAATTATGTACCTTCCTCCGATGAATCTGAGTCACAAAATGAAGAAGGAACTGAAGATCTGGAGGTGAATGAAAATCAGTCAGAAAAAGACAGCGAAGAAGTAGAAATACGTTCCATAAATATTTGGAACGAAATATCTGTGTCTCACCAACCATTATTTCCAACCCTGTGTAGTGAAGATGATAAAATAGATATTCCTCCAAATATATGTTCTCCATTGAAGTTTTTCAAACTCTTAGTAACTGATGAAATAATTGAAGGTATTGGTTTCCGAAACAAATGGATACGCCAGTACTGAAATGCGAAACCCGAACATAAAAGGCAAATCTCGTACGAAAAGTTGAATTCCTACTAATCATGAAGAAGTGATTTTTTGCAGTTCTTTTGAGCATGGGTCTTGCGAAAGTACCGAAAATAAATCTGTATTGGTCTAAGGATAATTTATATAACAATAACTTTATTTCGTCTATTATAAGTCGCGATAGATTTTTATTACTTTTGAAACGTTGTAGATAATTCATTAGATAATGACACTGAGAAACTTTATAAACGTGGCAAATTTTAAACGATATATGTGTCCAGGTAAATCAATAGTTATTGACGAGACTACGACACTGGACCCTGGAGGGGCAAGTTAAAATTTAGATAGTATATAAGAAATAAGAGCAGCAAGTACGGTGTTAAAATTTAGAAACTATGCACCACAAGCGGCTATGTTTTGAATTTAAAAATATACGCCGGAAAAGGAGATACGATGCCTGTAATTAGGACGCGGAATCTATTCTAAACAACTAAATGAGAGAATATTATGGACAAGGACACACTCTGTACTGCGATAATTATTATACAAATATAAAATTAGCAGAAAAGTGACTCTCTGAAAAACTAGACTTTGTGGTACTGTAAGAACAAACAGTAAATAATAATAATAATAATAATAATAATAATAATAATAATAATAATAATAATAATAATAATAATAATAATAATAATAATAATAATAATAATAATAATAATAATAATAATAATAATAATGGTCTTTATTATCCAACAGAAAACAAAGTCTAATTACAGGATAATAATAATAAAGAAAAAAAAAGAAAAAGGTGCACAGCACTTCTGGACATAATATACAGCGTACACATATACAAACGCCAGTTATTATAAAACAGACAACTCTAATAGCAAAAAAAGAAAAAAAAAATAAGAACATTGATTAAGAAAAAAAGATACTGAACCAATTCAGTGCCACAGAGTTCCAGTACTTAATTAAGAAAAAAGATCACCATAAAGTTTATTAGCATTCTTCGACATGTGCGTTATTGGTGCTTTAAGTAAAATATTTGTCTTCGCTGTGGGAACAAAGAACGTTTCCGTTTGTCTGGTTTTGTACTGAGGTACAAGAAACCCAACTGCTGCAAGTATGTTCGGGGCATCAATTTTATTAGTAATTATTTTAGCCAGAAATTTAGCGCTGGCTATCTCCCGACGAGTAGTTATAGTTTGCATATTATGTTGTTCCAATAATCTGTTCCGCGTGGTGGATACGTACCAGTGATTTTAAAGATTAAGTATTTTAGGAACCTCTTTTGTGTCCTCTCAATTGCAAGTTGTTGGTAAAGGTATATTGGGTACCAAACAACAGAAGCATATCCAATGTAAGGACCACCAGGCTAAAAAACAAGGTTTTAAGAGTTTGAGGATTCAAAAATCCTCGACATGTTCTTATAAGAAAACCTAGCGATCGAGAGGCAGAATTGCAAATAGTAATTATGTGCTCAGAAAATTGAAGTTGTGAATCAAATAGAACGCCCAAGTCTTTAAACTGCGTTGTTCTTGATATGGAGACGTTGACCACCGTGTAGCCAAAAAGCATAGGATTTTTGGTTTTGAAGTATGTAACAACAGCACATTTACTAACATTGAGACGAACCTTATTATTAATACACCAAGAATGGATTCTGTTCAGGTTTGTTTGTAATTTTACTGAGTCAGCGGTAGACGATATCTCAGAAAATAGTTTTAAGTCATCTGCGTATGCGAGAACTCCACAATCAAGACAGGATAGGAGATCGTTAATATATATATTAAATAAAAGGGGACCCAAATTGGAATCCTGTGGAATTCCTGAAGAAGCAGTGTATACATTAGAGGTAAAGCCGTTATAGCAGACATATGCGAATCTATTTTCTAAATAGGAAGCAATGAAATTTGTAATTTCAGATGTAAAACCAAATGAAGAAATTTTGGAGGCAAGTATGCAGTGGTCAATAGTGTCGAATGCCTTGGCAAAATCTGTGTAAATAACATCGACTTGCTGTCTACTATCAAGGGATTGGCTGATGTACTGAGTAATTTCTACCAGATTTGTCACAGTTGACCTACCAAAAATAAAGCCGTGTTGATATGGAGATATATAAAATTTTACAACGTTGTATAGCTTTGAATACAGCAAATGTTCAAACATTTTCGAGCAGGTGGAAAGAATACTAATGGGACGATAATTTGATACGTCACTTTTGTCACCATGTTTGAAAACAGGGGTTACCTTACTTAATTTCCAGAACTCAGGAAAGGTAGAGGTTTTACAACTCAAATTAAATATGAAAGTTAATGGTATAAACAAGACAGTTGCACAGTCTCGAATAAAAAAATTCGTATTTTCCTTCCCAAAACCAGGCACCCTATGCAATTATGACGTTCTTTGAAAATCCGTTTTCAGAAGCATGGTTTCTCCATTCATTGATGTCTATTTTTCACTAAAATGTAGCTTCTGCGGAACAAGAAAAGAATTCCTAGGCAAAAACTACGACTATATTGGAAAATATAAAGTGTTAAAAAATGGGGTAGGAAATAATTTCCTGCTATTAAAAGTATAGCAAATTATTCGCGAAGCAGATGGTCAATCAAGATGCATAAAGTCAGAGAAATTTCAGAAATTTTATAAGGCCCCTTTAGAATACCTGGAGAGATGGAGTAACCAGTTTGACAAATTGAAATGTTTCATTTCATTCCTATAATTGATTTTCTAAGAAGACGAGTTATCGTAATAGATGATATCAAATTGTATGACCAGCTTTGGAATCGGATTTCTTTTCTCAAATCTAATATGGCAGGTTCCACATTTTTTTAAGAGTTAGTGCTGCACGAGCAATGGCTGACATTTTTCAAATCCTATCCAAATATTGAGTCATTTTCAGAAATACTCCAAATATGTCAATTTTATTTTTGTATTTCCTCTAATAATGGAAGCCAATATAAAAAAACATATTGAAGTCTATATAAATAAGACTGAAACAGATGCACAAGCGAATCGCTAAACCTAAAAGACATAAGTTTATAAGGAATTAAAGATGGTCAAGGTGGTCAAATAAAACAGTTCAGCTGCAATAACAGAACAGTTCCTTCGGTTGAGTTGTGAATGATTTGTTCGCCTAATCGTGATAAAAGTTCATTTAAATTCGATATTCCTTTTTTTTTTGAATGTAAGTACCATATAATGGAAGGTATTGGGATAATTGGATGATCAAAAGTTTTGCTAAATTCACACTGTCAATTTGCTAAAATATATAGTTACTAAATGGCAATCGTATACCTAGTACAAGGAACAAACATAGCAATATAATTCCAAATCCTATTTCCTAACAACATAAATTTCCCTCCCGAAGAACCTATTTACGTCAAAACGTAAAATTTTAAGACAAGAGAAGGCGAACAGCTATCCGATTCCGAAACGTAATATAAATTCAATCAGGTACCAAAATCCTTCCAAAGACGGGCATGTAACCCCAGGTTGCGATTCTCTCTTCCATATATGAGCTCCTAAGACCTATTTACGGCATTGAAGTACTCGTTCCATATAACGGGAGTGTATAATGAAACCCGTGTATGCGGGAATGAGGCGAAAAAAATACACGGATCTGTACGACTGTACATGTGTATGTACACGTACAATAGGAAATGCTGAAATCCGCACCCACATACATGCCGTAGTGGTCTTTTTATTACAGTAATTTTGCGCCGAATGAAACTGTCCTCGAAAGTATTCAGTGCTCACGACAGTTCATAAAAAGGGGACAAATAATGAGTTCGTACACATACACGTATGGCCTCCATCCAAACGCACATACATACAATGCCATCCATAAAATTCACACAATGTAAGAGAAAAAATTTATTTACTCTTTAAAAACATTTGAATGCGAGCAAATTTGATATCAAACAAAATCAAAAAGCCTAATCTGTATTTTTGTCATCGAAATATTGTTTTCTTTTCAATTAAAAGTAACAATCTTAATGAAGAACAACCTGCATTTGAAACATCGTCGACATTATATGAAATTTGCCTAATTCCATTTTTTTTATGAAACTAGGCTTTTAGTGTTGTCTTATTAAAAAGGTAATTTCTATAAACTGGCACTTTAGTTTGGCAATAAGTTGTTAGATGATCACACAATATCAATATTTGAAGACCGCGTAATTCCGATGACGTTTAGAACAGTGTGAAATTTGCGTAAGTCTGTTTCTTAGTACGCCCTCGCCACGTTCTTCAAGTTATTTGATTGTAAAGGTGCTTTTAAGTGAAATAAATCGGAGAAGTCATTGTTGGATAGTTCAGTTATAAAAAGTTTGAAGACTATAGACATAAATATTAATAACAGGTAGCTCCCGTTTAAAAAACTTAAATTTAAGTTCCTGTTTAAAAGATTTAAAACTAGCTGTTTTAAATTCATAATAATTTTTATGTATGCAATAAATTGTTAGAAATAAAAAGCATAGGACTGAACAGTTAAATGTTGTTTTATTTTGTTGACTTTTAATTGATTTTTTTCTAAAATGATTCAGCATTCGAGAGACTTTAAAATTCTTAGTAAGGTGAGATTCTAACAAATAAGAAGAGGAGATTCCAATACAAAATTGTTCTCAAGCAACAGAAGTGCTAACAGAAAATCTCGACCCTAATATTTGTAATTATAATTTTGTGGCCGATATAGATTTCAACACCACTAAAGATTTGGAAGATTTCAAGTCAAGAAAAGCAAGATGCGGTAGCCCTGGATTAAAATTACACTAATGATGAAATCAACTCAGACAAAGAACATGATAAGGACTCAGATGAAGACTGGGTTAAAGGGGATAGCAGCAGTAAGAGCAGCATAGAAAATGAGGAAAACCAGTAGTGAAGGAGGACGTTTCTTTAGAAAATGACAACTTAAACCGTGAACATGAAAAAAATGTGGATGAAAATATTAGAGAATAAAAAACGGAAAAGGCAAAAGAACAGATTAAATGACAGTAAATACCGGAAATATAATGTAAACAAAAAGAAGCGGGAAGAAGGCAAAATATACAAGGGGAGAAAAGGAAAGCAATTTTTGGTTGAGAGATATAAAAGGGTAATAAATTAAAGAAGCTCGTGTAAAGAAAAAATATCTAAAATGAAGAATTCTATGAAATGCTTTAAAATAAATGAAGATCAAAAAAAGTTTTTTTTTTTAATGTTGGGGTTATTCTTGGGAAGAAAAAAGTTTACATTAAAGGAAGAGCAACCGCATCAGATTCTGGGAGACCAAGAAACAGAAAATTTAAGGATGAGAGCCGTAGGAGTGTTACTTATGCTTTTTATATGGACAGAGAAAAAGTAAGAGTTAGGATATCCAATACTATGTTTTACAATACTTTAGGTATATCCATGAGGACTATTACAGACTAGATCCATAAAGGATTACAATCATCAGAAGCTAGAAGAAAAAGCTCTTGATTTCTTAAAGTTATTACTCTTACCAGGAATATTTTACTGACAATTCCGCTGGGCATTCCTAATTGTTTTGCTGTTCTAAATTTATATTGTGCTGTCCGCTTTATTACCTTTATTTTAATTTTAATTAAGCCTGACGTTGTCAGCACTTATTGTGAAAGACAATAAAACATTATTAAAACATTATTGCATTATTGCTAAAAAAGATGCCACAAATTCGTAAGCTAAAAATCAATGTCAAAGTCAAAAGGAAATAAGAAATGCTGATAAAGATAAGTCAGAATCACACTATTGCAGGGAATCATCAACTAAACTGTATTTGGAAAAATAAGTTTGTGTAAAGATCGTAAAATTGAAGGGACCAGTAAGACAATGTATCAGTTGAATATAAACTCCGCCATTCCGATGAATTCTAAAATTTACCGGTTAGATTAAATAAAAAGGCATCCATGATACCAATGCAAATTTTACTTATAGATTAAGCGAGAGAAATACGATCATCTTCAGTTATTAAAAAGTACAATGGAACAAGATTATCATAATTTTTATGATGCTCTTGAACATGAATGTAGGGACTGGTAGCACGATGTCTAGCGCGCCGGACTACCAGTCTCGAGGTACTGGGTTCGAACCCCGAGCCCGTCGTTCTCAGAGTAAGGTTTTCCGTAGTTTTCTTTACTCCAAATTTGGCGAATGCTGGGGGTGAACATCTTAAGACGCTCTACGGGCGCAAGCGTAATAATATCTCATGGCTGACCGATGCCCCCTGTAATTGGCGAAAACTGCTGGGGGATGTGAAGGCATGAATTATTATTATTATTATTATTAGCTTCAAAAAAATGTATGTAGGTAAATTATTCCGGTTTTCAAACGTCTTTTTCGTCCCCTGTAAAATTTACTTTTTTAGACTTTTGGTGAAATTTTCATATGACGTCATATTGAATTTATTGAATAAATTATCACTGGTTAAAAATCGTTCAACAACTAAATGAATACAATAAATAAAACATCAGAATAAAATGTCAAGGAACTCGTCTGTATAGTAACAATCTGCCTTCAGCAATAAATGGTTGATCTTAGCTTTAAAACAAATTTCGACCTGCTTTTTCATTTTATTGGGAAGATGATTATATAAAGCAATTGCCGTATAGTTTGTAGATGTGTGTGCCTTACTTATTCGATGGAAAGGAGTCACATAGTTCTTTCTACCGCGTGTATAATAATCATGTTTTTCTTTATGTTGTGCAAAGTTGTGTTTATGTCTATAGGTGCACTCCAGACAAGATAGTTCATACCGGATGTCCCATTTTAATCTTAACAGAGGAACATCTCGAAAATTATGAATCCTAGGAAAAAGTTCGTCATGCCATTGTTTGTTCGCCTCATCAGGGGCCATAAAATAACGATTGTAGTTTCAACATAGATGGCACTGTAATCGGTGAAAATATGGTAGCTTTATTTTTTTTTTTATAGAAATTCCTATCTTTTATTACATATTGCAATTGTACGCAAAAAAATAAGTCACTTTTGTCTGAAACATTCTTTTGTTAATTTCGTAGCTGGCGCTGTAATTGGTGAAAAACATTGTTTTTATTTATTTTAATGGAAACCCCCTTTTTGCATTAACAAAGCCAACAAAGACAATAACAACAACATTTCATAGAAATTTGATAAAATAAATGAAGGTAATCTTTTTCACCAATTACAACGCCACCTACTAGATTAACAAAAGAAGGTTTCAGACAAAAGTTACTTATTTTTTAGCGTGGAATTGTAATATGTGTGTGACCCCCGATGAGACGAACAAACAGTAGTGGTATGACGAACTTTCCCGTAGGATTCATATTTCTTGAGATATTCCTCTATTAAGATTAAAATGGGACACCCGGTATAGTGGCATTAAGGTAAGTATTTTCTGTGTTCTAAGAAGTGTTCTACAGGATGTGGTGTACTGTCACACGTGTTTGGCTGTGTTTCCATTTTCTGATAATTCAGCGTTTAAATTCATTTAAAATTTAAGAATACGTAACATTTAAACATAAGAGTATGTAACATTTAACCATAGAGTTTATATTGGAACGTCACAATTCTAGGTTAGTTTTCTCTTTTCGACTTTTAATACTCGTAAAAATTCATTAATTGATATCTAGTTAAAAATATATATTTTTTAATTTTTTCCTCGTTTAAAACATTACAATACATTGTCTACACAGGAACAAGAATTTCATTTTTCAAATTTCTCCAATAAAATTAATTAAACTTGTGTAAATATGCCTTTTTACTTTACTTCCCCTAATTCATAAAAAAAAAACAGTATATTCTAATTTTTTTCAAATGTAAAACAATGTACAAAATATTATAAGGTTGCTTTTTACTCGGCTTTGATGCCCAACCTGTTTCTATTCGAATATTTATATACGTGTCCATGGATGGGGTTACAAAGAGGAAGAACTTTTTTAGTATGCGTTTTACTGAAAAAAGTTATTCTTTATAAAAAATTCTGCTTTCTTCAAAATGTCCATAAACATACACTTATTTATAAATTCAATTATTGCAGCTGACACTTTTAAGTTTCAATTAAACAACAATCACTCTTTGAAATAAACAAGCAAATAAGTATTACTTTTTACCTTAAAACAGATCTAACAATCACTATTCAATGTAGCTGCCTTCAACTTGTACACATTTTTCAACTCTTTTAATGAATTCACTGTAAACTTTATGTATCGCAGCAGATACATGAATCTCATCCACCGCATCCCTTATCGTTTGTTTTAATTGATCTGAATTATGTTCTACGCCACGAGCTTACACTTTTTCTTTTAACGTTTCCCACAAAAATAAATCCATTAGTGTAATATCAGCTGACCTAGCAGGCCATTCAACTGGGCCATTTCTGCCAATCCATTTCCCAGGAAATTGACGATTTAACAAATTTTTTATCAACACAGTGGAATGAGCTGGACATCCATCTTGTTGGCAATAAATGTTTCTTCGTATGTCAGGGTTAATGTTGTGCAACTTAGGTAACGCAAACGACTCTATCAAATCCAAATAAACCTGTTGAGTTAAAATAATACCACCAATAATACCACCATAGGAAATACCACACCATACGTTTACTTTTTTATAACGTTGGCTTCTTGATGGAATTTTAAATTATGGATTGGCCGCAGCTCAATGTCTTGAGTTCTGAGAAAACGTGACCGTTAGTTGAAAATGTTGCTTCGTCAGTAAAGAAAATTTTTCGATTCTATCTTCAACGAACTTCTCCCCAACCCATAAACAAAAGTCTAACCTTTTTGCATCATCTCTATCTCCAAGTGTATGGATTATTGTAGGTTTATAAGGCAAGATTTTATTTCCTTTATAAATTTTTTGTAAAAACTTTTAGAAACGTTTAACTCTCGCGGGCGTTTCCTCAAAGATAACTTTAGATTTTCTTCCACCGAATTCATCGCTAATAATGTCGCAGCGTCATTTTCGTCATACTTCTTACGTTCTTTTTTTTTTAATCCATTACTGATCCAGTTTCATTAAACTTACTTAATAGTTTACGTAAAGCTACGTGTGATACAGTTGTATTGGGAAACTTTTGATTAAATAAATGAAGGCATATCTATGTGAAACCTGTCCAATACCATAGCATTTAACCAGATAAATACGTCCTTCTTTAGTGAGCATTTTGGAATTTAGATTTTACGTATTTGGCAGCCTAAATCTAATTTAATGACAGTACACAGTAAAGTCTACTACATACTTTATTTTAATAAGGTAAGTTGTTAGTATCTCTAGACATTTAAGCCGAGTGCGCACTTATGTACCTGATTACGTTCCGATGATTAAAACTTATGAACCAAGTGTTATTTTCAACGTAAACATAAAACAGCCAATAGCACTTATTTGCTTGTTTCTTTCAAAGAGTGATTGCTGCTTAATTGAAAAATAAAAGTATCAGCTGCACTAATATCGAATTTATAAGTAAATGTATGTCTGTAGTCAAATCTAAATTATGTTTTTGGACGTTTTGAGGAAAGCAGAATTTTTCACAAATAATAACTATTTTCTGTAAAACGCATATTAAAAAAGTCTTTCCTCTTTGTAACCCCATCCACGGACACACATGCAGGCCATTTAGGCCTATTGCTTAATGATCTCTTTCCATCCTTTCTTGTTTATAGCTCTCTTCCTCCAATTCTGTATTTTCTTCTCCACTAGGTCCTCCTAAACTACTTCCTTCCACCGTTTCCTCGGCCTACCTCTCCTCTTTCCACTCTCCGGGATCTTTCCCACCATCGATTTCACTTCTCTCTCTTGGCTCATCCTTTCTAGGTTTCCCAACCATTGTAGTCTTCTCATCTTTATGAAGTTTTTTATTTTTGTGTCTCCAAACATGTCATATACTTCTGTATTCGTGCTTCTTCCATAACATTTATTTAGATTTATAAAAATTGCCTTTTTTTGCACGACATATTTGCTTACACCTTTTTCTTTGATTGTTATAGAATCTTATAGATTGTTCATTCCTCCCTTGCAGCAGTTTCAATCTTAGTTCCTTCTTTACACGTAATTCTTTCTCGCATTCCATATCCAAAGATTTCTTCTTTTCCTTTGGTTTCCCTTTGTTTATAAGTTACTTTTCTTTCCTTTCCCTTTTCCCACCCATTCGCGCATTTTCACAGCCACCAAGAAATGGTCCAAGTCGCAGTCCGCTCCTCGGTAGGATCTTACTTTCATTACTAGGTTGGAGTGCCTGTCTTGGATTAGGACGTGATCAATCTGGTTTGTTTCTGTCCTCCCGGGAATCATCCATGTCTCTAGGTGTATCTGTTTACGTTGGGAATGTGTGCTCATAATTTTTCTCTATAGTCCGTTGTTATTTGTTATCTCGTATTTGCTATTGCCTCCTGCTATTTCTCTAAATATTTCCTCTTTCCCTATTTTACCATTCACATCTCCCATAACTCGAATATTTACAAAAGATAAATTAGGGTTTGTCCATATGGATGACACTATACATATGAATATACGCGTACAATCAGCAAAACTATGTAAAGGTACTTCCTTTTTTTGGTATGTTATCACCTGTAAATATTGCGTCCACGTTCTTTCGACGCCCCTGTTGGTCCCCCTTTATCGTGGCGTTGGGCTAGCTGTTCGTTGTTATAAATTAGGTAAAATTGTCAGGTTCGCGTGTCCATGAATATTTACTAAATGGAAAATTGTTAGTCAATTAAGCGACGATGGTTGGTCGTCCTCTCGGTCCTTTTCGCCTGGTGGTTATATGCAATGTTCGTATAGCACACAACGAAATAGTTATATTCGGAGCGGCGGTCCATTAATAATAACTTGAAGGGGGGTCGCAATCAGCCAAGTGCCTCATACATCTGATCTGTGCGGCCCGCCACATTTTACCTACCCGGCTCGGATCTCCGGGGATTATGAAAGTATCTTTGTATATAGATATAGATATATATGTACGTTACACAATATGCATGTTGTACTTTCTTTGTTCCATTTCCATCTGCGAGCATTGGTCAAATGTTGCGGAGGACGACATGGATATTTGCGGCCAAATAATTAAAATGGGATATTGTTTTTTGAAAGGTACCCTATTACTGTTTGGCTATCTTTTTAACATAAACAAAAAAGAATTGTACAATAGATAAAATCAAATCGAATTAAAAAAAAAAATTTATTGTCTTCTTCAGAATGTATATGTCCATAACTGTAACAAGTCAAATAATTCGTTTTTAGTAATACGGTTCCTTGTTTGCTTTTTTGTTTTTTGAACTTACAATAGAACATTGTCAACTAACACAACACTTTAAAATTATTTTTTTTTGTTTTGTTTTATCCAATAAAACATTAAAAACTATTCTACGTTACAATCTTTTGGTTATTTTAACTTATTTTTAAAATAACTATTCTAGCCATCTTTGTTGGCTGACGGAAAGGCGAATGCGAATACTCTGATTCCAGCAAGGCGGGCACACATTCAAAAATGTTATTTGTATAAGTGTAAAAAGTCTTTTACAAAATATTTTACTATCGTCAAATATTCTCAAGGCCAAAGATTGAATATAATAAAATTAATAGTTTGAGTAATTAATCTTCAGAAAATAGAATAATAAATCTTAGATAGTCCTTCGATTTCAGTTTTGTCGTTAATTGAATTTTTATGTTTGTTGATTTGCATCATTTCCAGTATGCATCTTGCTTTATAATTAACTTCATTATTAAGGTTAGAAACATGTATGGTAGTGCCTGCAAAATCTAGTGGCTCTGTCTAAACACAGCAAGGTCACACTAGTGTGGGTGCCAGGGCACAAAGCTATAACAGGCAATGAAATTGCAGACCAGCTAGCGAGGGAAGGCTCAAAAATGAATTATATAGGCCCTGAACCGGGCCTAGGTATTACCGAGAGTGCAATGCATGGTGCAATTAATGAGTGGATCATAACACAACACCAATTAAATTGGAAACATGCAGCTGGACGAAAGCACAGCAAACGGATGACGGGAAGACCGTCGCAATATCTGACTGCTGACCTGCTTAAATTAAGCTAAATACAGCTTAGGGCAGCAACATGTCTACTGACCGGACATGGCTGTTTCAGAGGCCACTTGCATAAGATGGGGATCTACAAAGATGAACCTTTATATAGACTTTGCAATGAGGAGGAGGAAACAGCCCCTCATATTATTTTCGAATGTGCAGCGCTAGCTCCACGCAGATTCGCTATGCGAAGCCCAATTGATCTACCGATGGAAAAACATTTACTACATAGGCTCTTAAACCTGATCGAGGGAACCAACCTGTTCAAGTAAAACGGGACCGAAGCAGGAATAATACAATAGGCTACTAAGCCTCAGTATTAGGGATGCAAAGACCAATCCTGCTCTGGTAGAAAATCAATCAATCAATCAATCAACAAAGCTTAACTGTTATATCTGATATCATTGAAATCGGAAAATGTAGGAAGCTGAAATTTTTGGCATTTGTTTAACTTATAAATGACCAATTAATTCTACTATTGACATTAGACAAAGCGAAGACAATCCAGTCTTTTCAACATTTCTCTTCTGATGGTGTATTCCGTATGTCTTCTAAGATCTGGTTTAAAATATGCCATTGTTTATCAGTCAAAGTGAGGTTAAAGATAGGAGTGCCAATGATATCACTTCCAGCTTCTTTGATGGCTTCATCTACAGTTCGCAATAGTTTTAAGAATAAGGTTTACGTAGAAATATTGATTCGAGAAAATCTTTCAGAAAATTTGAAGAAAGGGATTTTTAGTATAAGTAAATTAGCGCTATGACATAAAATAATATTTTCTTAAGGATAGTAAACAGTTTTCTTAATTCAAGAAAAGCTTTTACATATTGTCCATAAATCAATAGTTTAATTTTCTTAAAATAAAGCATTTATTTACTTAGAATTCTTGAAATGCCATATTATTAATTGCACTTCCCTAACAGTACGACATATCCGTACATAATGCAGTAAATTATCCTCATTGTGTTTTCAAAAAGGTAAGGTAGGTTATTTACTGAATAATGTTAAAACATGCTATCTCTCAGTTTATGCCACTAATCTTCAAAAGCAGCATTAAAATATGTCCTGGCGCAACCTAGTGCCAAGAGATATAGTCATGCCGTCCTGGAAAGCAGCTACAGAAACCGGAATACAGATGCCACACTTACACATACAATGATATAACCTTGAACGTACAACGTTTCATAAACACTTTCAAAAGATACCAGTTAATATAATATGCATATCTTCTTATGAGCGATCTTTTACCTCAAAAGTACTCACCCGTTTGAGGTAATTAAGCACATTCACTAAGGTACGCCTCACGTCTGATCCTTATCAGAGCTCGTGAGAAAGGGGGCGAAGGAAAATTTCCGGAGCTTCATTCAGGGTGCCAGCCTGCTCGTCGGCGAGGGAGTGGTTCGAAACTACTCACAAAAGAGATTCTCATGGCGCCACCTGTTTAAAATAACCCTGTCTAGTGTTTGGATAAACAGGAACCCACAAAGTTACTCTAGACAGTCAAGCTAAAAGTGATCAAATTGCACACGAGAAGACGGAAATTCGATGCTAGATCCCATTCATACCATCCGGAACATACCACAAACAGTATAGGCTGTTCCAGAATTAGGTAGGTGGAAGACGTGAACTAAAAAACTTCCAATAGCTGCATGTAAACAATGAATGACATATAATCTCGTTACTAGATGTTAACACCGATAAACAGAAACACGTGCAATTAAAGAAGGGAATAACAAATCCAAAGAGGTATACGATACCAAAAGTAGCCGAAAGTATAACAAAAGGGTAAATAACTAAAAGGAAATGCCATAAACAAGTACAATCTGTTAGAGATGTTAATAGCACAGACATGAGTATCGTAATAAACTAAAATGTCAAAACCTAATTGAGGGCGGCGAAAGATAGGTTAAGTCGATATTTTTTTAAAGGAAAACAATAGACAAAAGATTTAACAAATTAAGGTAAGCGGAGCTATGTAGTATAGCTGAATTTAGGAGCTTGTCACGTAGGTTAAAAGAAAAATTTAATATAAAACTTCTCAAAATGAAACGTTAAATCATACGATATCAGAAATAAAAGTTCGCACATACACTGTGCACCAAAAGTAAAATAAAACGTAACATCTTTTTCTTTAACTACTAGATTCCAAATAATGTGTGTTGTGCATGAATTTTGTGTGTTCTTACAAAAAATATTTTCAGAGTGTAAATTATATTAATCGTATTTTGTTTTAAAAAATAAAGAATGAATAATATAAATTATCAAAATGTCAGAATTCGAATAATGACTAAAAATAATTCGATTTCTGCAAAAATTAAATTAATTGTTGATATTTAACGCATATTGAAATTAAAATAATAAAAATTAATGAATTGAGGTGTAGGTGAAGGTGTTTAAATGCGCTTATATAAGGTATTTTATTATTATGCTCATAAACTCATCAAATTCCAATTTTCCACGTACTTTTATATGCCCTAATCATTTTTCACTATTTTCAACATTTTTGCCATGTTACGTTATCTCATACGTCGACTTCGTTAAATGCAGAAGAATGAAAATAGTTGGTAAGTGATGATATAACCTCGTTTATCGTCCCCTCATGTTTTGCATAGTGAACATTATCTAGTACCGGACATTTAAAACTTCAAGAGCTACAAATTGAGTTTTAAATGCGAATACAGATTACGTATTTTGCTCTCTGGAGAGCACTCGATGCCTTCGCATCGTCTACATTGTTACCGATGATGCAGCCTTTTGGTTTTCCTTTTTCGCTCCTCTCCCAACACTCCTAGTAGAGCAGCGCTTAATGAAAGGAAATATTTCACTTGTGCGGCGTCCGTTTCGGAACGGAACGTCAGCGGACATGAAGGTTTGGAGATGTGAAACATACCTAATGCATATATACCTTTAACGCTCTTCGTTCGTTTCGAAAATGTTTTCGTTCTGTCAGTAATTATCGAGGTATCTGCCTCTTTTACGTTGCGAAAGCGATTTTTTCCGAACGAACAATGCTCGTCGGTTGTCTCCTGGTTGTTCGGTGAACTGTTTATTTCCATTAGAAGATTGAATAATCGCTGCTAATTACATTTTAAGGACATGCGCGTAAATGTATTCTAATAATTTGTGTGAAGAGGGGCTGTCTAGCCGAAGATTTTTATGAACAATTCTTGTAGTCTATAATGCCGTTACGAAACCTAAGAATAGAATAACATCCTCTAAAAACCACAACAAAATAACGGGAAATTTTAAATTGACAGCGAAATATTTTAAAAATTCTTCTTGAAAAACCTGCATAAAATTTTGATTTGTGTGGTGGACAAAATGGAGATCTTTGCTAAAATTTACTTTCAAAGTATGTCCCAAGTACAAAGATAAAATTTATAAATGCATTGACGATTTTGTTTTAAACGTTTTTTTGTGTTTCCTATAGGTTTTGGTTGTGATTTTTTAAAGTAGGATCTACGTATATATTTTTACGAATCTTTTGAGATGTTTCAAGTAGGACATACTTTTTCCCACTACTCGTCATCAAATCAGAAGAAAGAATATGTTACTGGCATTTTTCTCACTTAAAAAGATGCTAAATTATTTGATTTTTAGTTCGTTTTTATAAAAAATGTAAAATTATCAGTATACTAATCTTTTGGCCTACACCGTATTCAAATTTATTTACATTTTTGGATTTATCCTCATTGTTTTTCTGTATTCTTCTTCTTCCACAGTTACTGTGTGACGATCCCGTCACTTACTTTTTGACACCACCCCTATGCGATAGTGTGCATGAACTTACATTTATTTTGAAATTATGTTGACTCCACGCGTAATGCACAAGAAACGATACGTCACACCAATTTTAGGTATATAAGCCAGTTGAATCTCCTTCTGCAGGAGTTCTCTCCTATTCTTTCCCATACCTTCCCTTGTCCTGCAGACGGCTAAGGCTGTGCTGGGCAAGATCGAATGGATCCACTTCGTGGACGGTTAGGACTGTCCGTGATGGGTATTCCGCCTCTAAAGCGGCCAAGGCTAGGGCTATTTAATGTAGGTTTTCCGGACCCAATCATCTCGAAGACGGCTAGGGTTATCCTTGGTGGGTATCCCTCACTTCGCATGAGAACACATTATTTTAATAATTACCGTTTTGTGTATACATTTTCCGAGATAGGTTCTTATACTCTTTTTCGTTTCTTGTAGATAACTATGTTCGTGAATATTATTCTCCTTGCCATAAGAAAACAAATATACTGTAAGAAATAACTTTTTCTTAATAAATAAACTCGACACTGTTTATTGTTTCAGATTGTTTTAATGAAAATATTGAAAATAACGTATACAAAATAATATCAATCATAACGATTTCTGAATCACTCTAGCGAACTGTCATTCTCTTTCGCGCTGCCAACCTCGCATGCTCAAAATTTCTTATAATCGACCATCCTGACGGCCAATATCCTCATTGGGTATGATCGGCTAAATACTTTGGTCTCATCACCTCTCTCCTCGGACGTACGTCCTTTTCGACCTCTGCTTGGAGTCGCTATTGAGTTCAGGAATCCCGTTTTCTTCCCTGCTGGTATCTTGGCATACAAGCTTGCAATACAACCTCCTATATGGTTTTTCACGTATTTTCTCAAGCTTCGAAACCAATAATCTTGCAAAATCATCTGTACCGTCGCCTGTAATCCAGGGTATCCCATTAAATCGTGTGTTTGCACGCACACACTCTTTCGCATACTAGCCGGCATCACATACAGTCGTCTAGTTTTATTCTGTACTTTCACGTTTCTGAATAGCCTTCCTTCTTCTAGAACGAATCATTGTTCTCTCTCTCGCACTGCGAACCTCGTATACTCAAAATTCCTTACAATACTTATATCCATGTATTTTATTTAACAATCAAGACGAATTAGAAGCAATTAATAATGCTATACAAAAACATTTGTATTTGAATGCTTTCTTTTCCTTGTATTTTGACATTAGATTTGAGTATTCCATGGAATATGTTAGGTTGACGTTCCATTGCGGTGATGCATGTAATTAACACGCCTTTCCCGGTAACCGGCCCGACCGCAAAACGGTCGTACGGAGATCCTACTAACGTTGAATTGTTAGCGGGTTAGTAGCGTTGCCGAACAACGAAAATTGGACAAAATAGAATTTGCGTGTGCGGTCACTACAAATGCAGAATTATGGCCTTACGTCAATACTAAAACTTCGTCGGAGGGTTACTGCCCCAATTAACTTCAAATTAGGGACAGTCGAACGACTTTTTTCCGGAGGGGTTAATGGACTTGTTTCGCAATAAATAACCCTACGGGCTGACATCGAATACAGCAACAAATACCGAAAGTTTTACGCCAATGTTTTAACCTTTTTGCGGATCCGAATTAATACCGAAAACATTTTAAAATGAACGCCCGAGGTTAGGGTATACTACCCGTGTTGGTTACATTATGCGGGTATTTTAGCATATTTTAACGGGTTTTCACTTTGAAAATTCCCTATAACGTGAGAGATTAATATTATGTGTCGAAATTTTCCTTCCTTCCAACTTGTGTTGGGAAATTTTGCATACCTTACAAATTACACTACCACAAAAATCTAGGCATATTTTTGTACACTTACCTTGTTTATAATGGATTAAATGTACTTATGTTTGTAATTTCTTGAAGAGGCTGAGTATCGTTATCTTTTGCCATCTTTGAATTTTCGTTAGCGGCTAAGCTACCGCAGAATGGAGTGAAGCAGATTAAATTTTGACGGTTTTGATACTATTGATAGTGATATTTACCTAAAAAACATTGCGTTATTCTCTAGTTATTACTAAGGTTCGACAAACGAGTGCAACGTCAGAGGCGTATCGCGCAAAAGTAGGAGTATTATTAAAAAATAATATATTCTTACCTTTTATTGACGTCTTGATGTCCACTGCGACAAAATACTACTGCCCCAGTAAGCCGCGTAAAACTGCAACATAAGCAACGCTTCCATTGTCGATTCGCTTAGCCTTCGACGTTGGTCTGAAAACGTTTTCGTGTATTTCGAAAATGATCGTTCTATATCTAGCGAAGTAGGATTTGCGTAATTCAGATATTCCATTATCTCTTTTGTGCACTCTTTATTTTCAGTAATAGACCGAACCTTTTGTAAATTGGAATTTTTATTTAAAACTGCACGAAATTTTTGAGCGACATCTAGTCCTATAGGATCCGTCAAGCTTTCTAGAGCGGCTTGTAAATTATCTAAAGCATTTAATGAGTCTCGTGGAGATAAGTGACTGTTTTGTAACAGGAATGTGGCTTGTACAACTGCAGAATAGTTTATGGAAATTTCATCTATTTGTAATTGAATGTCCGAATTGGAAAAAAGTTGCTGACTCTCTCGAATCGCTGCAGATTCATTTGATTTAAATTTTAAAATCACATCCTTCAAATTTGCGAAATATTTATGATAATAAAATACTGCCTGGAGTCATGTTCCCATCGAGTTATTACAAGCTGAGGTGGTAGTGGAAGTTTCGGACACAATTGTTTGAAAACGCGGATATGTTTGGGAGATTTCACAAACAGTTATTTGGTAGATGCTATTAAATTATTCACCATCGGATACTTCTTTCGAATGGTTTCTACAACGAAATGATACGCGCATATGAGGCATGTTATGTGAAGAAGAGTCGGAAAGCATATTTTCAATATCCTGCCAACTTTCAGCATTGTTGCAGCTCCATCAGTAACTAACATTGTGACTTGGGCTCCTGTGATACAAAATTCTCTTAACGAATTTTTTATTATCTTCACAACGGTTTCAGCATCACTTTTTTCAATCCTTTTACTGGTTAATAACAAGGAAGCTGCTGAATCATTACGTTCTAAAGGACGCGCTACAACAAGAATCACGCTGTGTTTCTGTGCATCAGTTGTTTCATCCACACTTACGCAAATTTTCTTACTTTTCAACTCGTCTACTATACAGTTTTTTACTGTACCCTGCAAATGTGGTAAACTGTATCGCAGTTGTCTATTGGTTGGTAGTTTCCACGAGGAAACATATTTATTCCAAAAAAGACGAAAGTGTTCATTGTCTACTAGGTGTTGTGGGATGTTGCACACACTTAGCATAAAAATAAAATCATACAGAACTTCCCAGTACGGAATATTGTTGCTTAAATTCAGTACATGACGTTTACTTTTAATATGTTTTCTACAGTGAAATGTGTCGCGACCTATCAACCGTATATTGCAAATTTTGTACTGGATAATAGTACCTGTATATTCCAACCCAGCGAAACGGCTAATATATTTATTAACATGCGGTACTAAAGGTAAACCTCGCTTACAACGATCCATGTTTTAAAAGACGCACACCGATGAACCGATAATTATCGAAGCCACGTTCACTTCCACGCCTATTGAATGACTAAACTCTCCACTGGTTTCGCATCGACCTAAATTCCCTCTCGGCGCTTCTGCCATAGTACGCGTTTGTCGAACCTTAGTTATTACACAATCGCTTGACATTCTTTTTGCTTTTCTCATGTTTCTTTTTGTTTTAATTTTTGTTGTTATTTGTTGATCAAATAATTGTCCCAAAAAAAACGTTTTAATTTTAATCGATATGAAACCGATCATTTCTCTAATTTTAAAGAGTGGATTGGCTAGGATGTAGTTTCCTTTAAAACAAAAAAAAAAGCGGCAAATACAAAGAATAATTTGGTTTACAAGAGGTAAAGTCAATTTTAAAGAATGGTTTGCTTTTTAAGTAGGCTTGAAACGCTTCAAGGAAGCGGATTATATCCAGACATCACATGTTTGAAGTCAGTTTTGTGAGAATTGTTATCTCTTTTGTTTCAAAAAAAGAATAACCAAAAATGTCTTTAACCTACTCTAAATTATAACTGGAAATGTTTTTAAATACACATCTACCTCTTCTGAAAACGTGCCCAACAACCTTTTTGAATATTTGCAATTTTCTTTTATGATGGATATGTCGGGAACATCCAGGTATACAGAGAAAAACGTCCTTATTATTAGATTTCTTTCCTGAGGTGCGAACTCATCATCATCATTTTGGTCGAGACAAGTGGCATATCTGAAAAGACATAGGTATCATAAAATGGCATTTTTCAAGAAAAAAATCATATTTAAAAAAGTATCATGTTCAAACAGAGAATGTTGTTATGGATATGTTTAGAACAGTCAAATACGTTAATATACTTTTTGATGAAACGTTCAAATACTTTCAATTCTTTTGGAAAAATTTTCTTTTAATATTTGGTAAAATATTTAATATTCCCAATCAGTTTTATTAATTAGCTTACAAAACACCTGCCCACACTGAAACAAAACTTTCACTAATTGAACAATAACTAAATACTGCTAAGCAATCATGCACAACATCAAAATTAAGTAATTATCGTAACCTTGGTCCGCTTCACCTCACCCGATTCGTTTCGCCCCATTTAACAGTAGTTGTTGCAATATTAATAGCCATAGATAGTAGGAAATCTGAATCGGAAAAAATATTTGGGGTTAGAGGTCAAATACCTGTCTTTTCAAACCCGTTCAGGGCAGTTCTCATATTAGCAAAGCTAAGAAATGCTTGCCCGAATAACAATGAAATTTTGAAAGTAGCAACCTTTCATGGGTTCGTTCTCGGCGTCTTTCTGACCTCATCTTCCTAATGGAGACTTAACGGCTTCGTGAACGTCACGTCCAAAGGCTAGAATTGATGCGAACAATGTGAAGGAAGAGATAACATGGTAACACCATGGCCTCGTGGCAATTCAATCACTTCTAGATTTTTAGTATGACACGAATGTCCAAATTGCCTTTGTTGCATTAGAAATCTGGGTGAATTTTGGAAACCATTTTTTAAAATTTCGCCAATCATTCAGCCAGACTCTTGCACTTTACTTCCCAGGGACAAATCCATTTCAAACTCCTTCTGTTTAGGTGGAAATATTAACATCGGTGGCGTATAGGCTCCACTACTGAAAACATATTTTCGTGGTGGCAATATTACCTCTCTTTGCAGAAGTTAATGTACCGACTTGTCGCTGTCCCTTAGCTGCAAAAACTGTCGACAACTGTTTAGGATTAATTTGCACTTAAATTTGGTTAATAGATTAAAAAATTGGGTTAAATCACTCAATTGGCTTTATCTCAGAAACCATGACACTTTGAATAATGATATTTTTGGTTAAACAAGTTCCAAACCGACTCACCTACCACCTCCTTTCAGATCTTCGTCGGTGAAGCAAACACTTCGTATATGAAAATTTACCATCCAGCACCTTCGGATCTTCAAAGTTTGCTGGGGCTAGATTAGTACCCTTTAAGCGCCTTTATCTCTAGTACGAAGCATTGCTCCTCTGCCATCGAATTAGGTGTTCCTCCCGGATGGTATCCATGGGTTCCTTGGCATCAACGGGGCTCCATCCACTAGATGTTATACTTAATATGGACTCTGTCTGGTATTCGTACAACATGACGACGAGATGGTGGACGGTCTTTAGGGATTTCGGCGACTCTAGCCAACAAAGGGTTGTTGAATAGACTGGCACGTCGCCACGTTTCCTCAGCCATAATTCCCAGATGTTCCGATGGGCTCGGTATCCTCAGGTCGTCCTGCAACTGTTGATTCCGGATCAACTATGGTACATTAGTAATCATACCGTTGACCATGCCAGTGCACCATAGGCTATGATTAGGGTTAGATACGTGATGTAGAGCAATAGCTTGGTTGCGACATCCAGCTGACTTCTCTGGCATATTTGTGGTAGCAACGCATTCTTGGCTCTCACGAACTTCGTTCTAACTCCATTAATGTGTGAAGCCCAGGTCCAACATGACTCCCAAGTAGATAACGGAATCCTTCCACTCAAGCCTTTGGTCATTAATAGAAACTTCTTCAGGTGGAGGTCTTCTTCGGCGAGCGAATAGGATGGCCATTCTCTTTTTTGACTCGTTTATCTTCAGCCCCCGATTCTCTGTCCAATCCTTAATGCTGCCTGAGGCAGTCCGTAGTCTACTAGCAATGAGGCCTTCGCTCTAACTGGAGGAATAAATCGCCGTATCATCGGGGTAGATTGAAAAGTGAACTTTGGGATGTCTGTTTTCAGCGTAATTGTAGTAACAATTCCTACAATATCTTAGACACGATTTTATTGCAATAAATACAAAAGCATTTTTTTCTGTGTGGTTGCACGTCCGCCCACGATTTGTCTGATTTCCGATTCTCCCCACCCCGCTACCTTGTTCTGCCCCACCTTCCTTACTATCAAACAAAAAAAAAGTATTATTTGCGTTATATTTTCCTTGCATATTGCGTACAGTGTGCTATGCAACGGAAATACACGAGGAAATCGAATCGTTGTCCGCGCCCTCCCGTTTACGTCATCACATCATCTACCGCTACCGGCCTCCAAACCAGAAACCTAAATCTTCCACATCGGAATTTATCATCCACAATGATGTAACTTTTACAATTGCAATTTGCAACTAGTACCATTTTCTTTCTATAAAGCACCGAATGAGAGCGTTCAAACCTTCAAAAGACCTTCTCCTCCTATATAGGTATTTAAATTTCAATTTGGCGTTTCCCTTGTGACGTCAAGGGATATGAAGAAGACACTAACACTATTTTACCGTCTATTCCGAAGCGATCGCCTAAATAATTAAACACTCAATTTAAAACACCAAACACAACAATCAACACGTTTATTACCGGCAATAAAAGGATTTATTCTCTCTTCCCGGCTAGAGGGCGCTTCCTTCGATCGTCCGTCCGTACGCCTAAAAACAGTTGCGTGCGTTCGTCTCGCTTCATTTCGCTACGAATTCGAAATTTATTTTTAATTAATATAATTGTGTTCGATGGTTTATGATCGTGTTTTATTGCGCGCGCGGCAACCGGAATGAGTTCCCTCGGTCTGTTTATTTACAGGCGCGCGCCGTAAAATTGCAGTTTGATGGAAACAGATATCAAATGCGAACCGCCTACCTTCCTCCGTCGTTTCTTGGCCTCGCTTTACGAGTCCCTTCGCCTCTTTATGACATCCGATAAGAAAGATGTATGTTCGCCGGCAATTAAGCGTACGGCGAAACGAAAATTTGCATCAAGTATTGATATCGTGACGTGTGTTCGACGGCGGTGGGAAGGTTTAAAATAAATTTACACCCGGTTTACCTATTGCGCCTCTTAGAGCGCTTATGAATACCAAAATATGTATGCGTGTGTATTACCTTTGATGAAGGAAATTGCAAATGGGGTTGAAAGTTGATATCCTGTTTTATATAAGTAACGTACACTAAAAAAGGAGAGAAATTTTACTCCATTAAGTAGCGTTCACATAGGGCATCGCGGGGGTAAGGTAGGAATTAAAAATGTTCGCCCAATGCAATTAAATACGACCGTTCACACAGCGGTGTAAGGCAGAGTTATTAATTGGTGTTCGGCGAAACTATACACACGTTAAATTATGGCGCTACCACGGCGTTGTATAAATATAGCCGACCAATCACAGTACAGGTGTTCGTGTCAATTTGTATACATACTTTTGAGGTTATGATGTTTTCTTGATTAATTTTGAACTTTTAATTCACCTGTAATAAAACAGCACCTATATCAGATACAAGTGGATTCTGAAACTTGAATGATCACAAAAGCTCATGGAGAAGATTTAAAAATATTTGACGTAATTATATATATATTTATATAGGAATAGTCCAGCTACAAGCGACATGGGATTGTAAATTAGCAAAACCTTATACTCAAATGTAGGAAATGTAAGTTCAAAATAGCTCTCGGAGACGAGGATTCAGAAGACTCTAACAAGTGTTTCTGGTGATTTAAATCCTAAATTAGTGAATTAGCATTCTTTCTAATGTTTCACGCAATGCAGCACACAAAGATACAAAGTTAGGTATTTGCTTTAAATCTATATTTCTTGGGACCCAAGATATATGAAAACGTAAGCAATGTACTACATTTACCAAACATGAGGACATTAAGACGAATGATTGCCTTAGATGGCGTATACAACTTTCAATAGTCATCTATATAAAGAGGAAGCTCGAGCATGTATATTTTGTGTAGTTGAAGTGAGGCTAATTTGTTTTGCATCAGTAAAGATGGAATCGTAGTGTTTCATAAGGTGGAAGTATACAATATTAACCTTAAAAATTTGCTGTGATGCTTTTCGTAAAAGCATCCGTATAAATTGGAAACAACCTGAATCGGATATGTTTTCGAAATATAACGCTTGCTCTGGAAAAAGATTTAGAAGTGTCATACAACACAATTAATGCATTATATGACATTAATATCATACGTCAGAACTTTGCTGACTTTGTAATCCACCACCATCTTCGCGATTTAAATTGTTGGGATGTTTGAAGGTCTCTATAGATTCACTAATTTTTCTACTATAATAGTGAGGGTTGCGAGACAAGATGTGGGTAGAATTAAACTGGACTTGGTGGTCAGTTTCTATGCTCTGTGCTCAGCCAGCGCGGACCCAGCTACACGCATCAACTGCGTATACCACCGTTTCCTCCGATATTAAACAAGGCCTAACAGCTCTGATGTCAGCAGACTGTACCTGTAGTGTTGTATAAGCGATAAAACCTTTCTTGAAGCGATAAAGCGAGGTAACCTAAAAGCTGTGGCGTCGGCTGTTTTGTATGTTTTGTTTATGAGTTACACTTAGTAAAAGAAGATATTATTTATTTTTCAACAGCTACATATTCAAGGACCGGCGGAACTATAACTGTATAAGTTTAAAAAATCCTAGGCTTGAAAGAGATGCCATTCCAACTCAGTTCCCTAACTGTCCGTTGTATTTGACAAAAAACGTGAAGATGTTATTGTTTAAATAGTTTTATATTCTTACGTTATATTTAATAAAATTATTAACACGAAGAGATGTTTTTAATATTGTATAATAGACATCCTCTTTTAATACAATATATTTTAAATTATATGTGTGTAATTGTCATATTCACAGCAGTGAACGTATTACAACAATTATAATAACTTGTTCTTCAAATACCCTACTTAAAAATGATTGTGGGAAAAATAATGGTTGACTAGGTAAAACACCACATAATAGGAAATTAAAGACTTTGGTTAAATAGCATGTCTGTAAATTTTCTCGTGAAATTGAACAAGATTTCGAATAAAATTGCAATTACTGTGTCATTTCAACTTTAGTTTCGTCCAAACACATGTACAATTACAAACAATAATAATTAGTTGATTGAATATCTCGGCTACGTGTTTGGTTTTTGCTTTGAAACTTCGTTTTGTCCAAAATAAAATCGAATGGGATGCGAAGAAGAGCTCAGTCGACGACCGGTATCCTCTTTAAACCGGAAGCCCGTCAAAACTTAAAAATGAAATGCAAAAAAAACGATGTCTTTACCGCTTAGGCTAATATCGTGCATGGCGATACATCACCTAAACAGCGTGACGTCATAGAAGAGCGCTGAGACCTTGTTATATCGGCGGTAACGACACCACACCGCATCGTAGTAAAAATAGGTACTTGTAAATAACTTTTGGGGTAAGGATAGAACAAGGCATGTTTGGATTAAAATCTTTTTCTCGATCGTACTGTGGCAGTTGTTCCGAATTTAATCAAATAATTTGTATGGTGCGAAGTGTGCCGATACTACTAAAGTAATGATCTACTTGTTAACTTGTACCAAAAGTATAGATTATGATTGTGAGTTTACATGGACTAAGGTTTACACCAATAAAACACATTACATAGGAAAAATTTATTCAGACTTGTTAGGAATAGCTTCCGTTTCACCGAATTTAATTTCATCATATTTTCTCTCTGGTTTCAGAATCCAAAATAAATATTAGTCACGAATGAAGTACCTATATTTTCCATTAAAATAAAAAATAATATTTATTCCGGGCGAAGCCAAAAATTACACATCCACCGAGTTCTTCCGATGAGAAACCTCTACGCAGCAAAAGGGAAATGAATAATAATTTAAAAACCGTCCATTTTACCGGTTGAAATTGCGAGACGCGTATTGTTGTAGAGGTAGCGCACCGTTTTTAAAATGTTCTGAATAAAGCGCCCAAAAACCAGCGCGAAATATGTAAATATGTATAATGAAGTATGAAACGGGGCACAATTGCGGTGGCGAAATCAAGAAATGTTTTCAGAGTTCAGTCGTGCGAGGAGCACGTCAAGAACACCACTTAGAAGAAGGCGTAGACGGAAGGCGGAGGACATCAACGGCACATTACAACAACAAAACTGGTCGGAGTACGGCGCATACAAAGCAGCAGATATTCAATTGTAGAGAGAGGAAAGACACTCCAGATACTTATACGGCAGTTCGGATGAAGTACGCTTGTTTGTTGCTGACATATTAGCCGGCGCTAATAAGTGGCTGCCGGTGGCTAATTATACATTTCTTTGCGTAGATTGTTTAGGGTAAATTGTTAGCACATTTTCCGTTGGCGTTTTTTCTCTGGTTGCTCCGTTTAATTAGGTTTCATTTTTTTAAAAGGTTTCCGCTCGTTAGAATTTTATTTTCATTTTGGCAATTTCGTTCCTTTTACCATTGATGTGACGCAAAGTGTAAAGTTAATTAACTTCTCAAGCACTTTAAAATTAGAAAACCTGCACCAAAAATACGAATGACCTGTATTTTTTACAGTACCGGCAATTATGATACAAATATTTCATTAACATGCCCAAATCTTCGTATAGAATGTTAAAAACACTCGTTTCTGATAGCAATAACTTTTACTCGGCGGCCAGTTAACACCAAATCTTCAACTTTGTTAATGATTTCTTCAGTTCGTGCTTCTAGAGTTCCTCCTACCGTTGTGTATCACTTGGGCGATACACCACGGTATTTCAAACAAAAATATATGCTATACAAACCTGCGCGTGGGAGAGTCTGCGTCGGCGACCGCATGGTGAGACGATTTGCATTCTCTCTGACAGTCAGACAGCCTTAAAGGCACTAGCATCTTATCGTATAACCTCCAAACTAGTATGCGAGTGCCTGCAAACCCTAATGGCTCTGTCTAAACACAACGAGGCCACACTGGTGTGGGTGCCAGGGCACAGGGGCGTAGCGGGCAATGAAATTGCAGACCAGCTAGCGAGGGAAGGTTCAAAAATGAATTATATAGGCCCTGAACCGGGTTTAGGTATTTCCGAGAGTGCAATGCATGGTGCAATTAATGAGTGGATCATAACACAACACCAATTAAATTGGAAACATGCAGCTGGACAAAAACACAGCAAACGGATGATGGGAAGACCGTCGCAACATCTGACTACTGACCTGCTTGAATTAAGCAAGATACAGCTTAGGGCAGCAACACGTCTAGTAACAGGACATGGCTCTTTGAGAGGCCACTTGCATAAGATGGGGATCTACAAAGATGAACCCTTATGTAGACTTTGCAATGAGGAGGAGGAAACAGCCTCTCATATTATTTTCGAATGTGCAGCGCTAGCTCAGCGCAGATTAGCTATGCGAAGCACAATTGAACTACCAATGGAGAAAGATTTACTACATATGCTCTTAAACCTGATTGCGGGAACTAACCTGTTCAAATAAAACAAAACCGAAGCAGGAATAATACAACAGGCTACTAAGCTTCAGTGTTAGGGATGTAAAGACCAGCCTTGCTTTGATAGGAAAATCAATCAATCAATCAAGAGCTCCTCCACACTTTAGGTCATCATAAATGGATTCCCTACCCCATTTGAACTGCTAGCACCAATATTTGACTTGAAAATAGGAGGGACTATTTTTTCCATACACTGTCACCATTCTCTCTTGGATATTTTGCGGGCTACTGCCTTCTTTCGGTAGATATTTCACGACGCTTCTGGGTTCAAGATTCAAATCACCCATTTTCGCTTCTTTAAATTGACATATAAATGCCAAATGTTAGGCGATTGGAACCAAACTTGGAGATGACACTATAAAATGTCACAGAGACTTGATATAAGAAAATTGTCGCGATAGCATATTGTTTTCATAGCTGGGTAGATAACATAATCTCCCCTCGCATGTTGAAAATATACAAGGCTTTCATTAGAAAACTTCCCACCTTGAATAACTCTTTGATTAATAAAATTATCAAAAATCACTAAAAAGGGAACATCCCGAACCCGTAAATTCCAACAAAATTGAAACTTTGTGCAATTTCGTTTTAAGAGGGTGAAACCACTGCTGAAATTTTACTTGATTTTCGGTTTTTTTTAAATAATTCGATAGCGGTTGGACCAAATATATGAAAGTCAAAATAATCGTCTCTTTGAGCTCTATTACATACGTGAAAATAGCATAGTATTTATATTTAAAAACTTGGTGGTGTCTTCCTCCACTCCTTCACGATCTATTCAAATGCCATATTGTGGATGTTATACATTCAAGCAGTTTCAAAAACGTACTTCACTTTTTGTAAAATAATTATTAGAAAAGGATAAAACTTGCCTCACGATATGTCGCTTTATGTAATTGGCAATGCCTGTGCAAAACAAAGATATGTTAAAGGTAATCCGCAGATATTGTGTGAATAATGTATTATCTTCGATGTGTACACGTACTTCGGATATCTCTACTACTGACTCACAATCAATGTGATAGAATAATTTATGCAATGAATTCATTAATTCTTTAAAATACGATATATGAAGTATAATAATCTTTAATGTGAGTAGTAGTTAATATGTAATAGTTTAAAATTGTTGATTTGTTTGGATAAAAATAAGTATATAAGAAAAAGTCACTTTTGTGACTTTTTAATACTGCATCTGACTGTGAGAATTAGAGTACTAGTTCAACAATGGTAGTAAATCCAGTAAATGTAGTTCGATTACTAATACTGACATTTAATGTCGCAAATGATAATCGTCCAACAGTTTTCAACAATGAAGAAAGCGAAATGCACGACGTATTGAAGAATATATTAATTAGATCTCGGGACGATACAACCTTTGAAGTAGATAACGACGTAACGCTAGAATTCTTGCAAAAATTTAGGCCACAATTTTTTACTGTCACACATAAGGATAGACATGAAAACAGGTAAACACAATGATAAAGAAACATTTCTTTATCATTGTGTTTATCAAAGGAAATGTATTAGTAACATTTTCTTTGGGCCTAATATTTTAATAGATTGCGTATCGTTGAAATTACAATTGAGAATTTGATAAGTTGAATTACCTTACAAGAAATTAAATGATTGAACTAAATACATTTTTGTCTCTAATTCACGAACCGCTTGGCTGATTTTAACTTTATTTGATGTAAAATATTAAAAATTCTATGCCCTTTAAAGTGATATATCACAAAAGTTTGTTAAAAAGGTGACACCGCATAAAAGTTGGTACGTAACATACAATATTAGGAAAAATAATATTGTTACCTTTTCCTGTCGTCTTGATGTCCGAAAGTGAAATAGGTTATTAACTATCCCCTTCCAAGACAAAATAGACATGTCTTAGTGATTTTTCATACTTTTACTAATTAAAGTTATTCAAGGTGGGAAGTCTTCAAATGAAAACCCTGTATACATACTTTAGAAAATACTTTTGTATAGGTTCTAGTTAACGAAGTTAACGAAAATAAAAGATAACCAAAATAATTTTTGTTAATACAACAGAAAGTAATTCATAATAAATATTAGTTCATGATTCATGCTTTACAAGAATATGTAGGAGCGGATTTTATTCAAAAATAATAATAATATTTAGGCAATTTATTTTGGACATGATGATTTTTTCTAAACTCCTTAGTAAACACGTAATTTTTACAGCTGCAGCGACCGTCTTATGCTACAGCAAAGGTATCAAAGGAAGGTTATTCCTTAATTCAAAATATGTCCTACATTCTTCTCCCGTTTTCCATCAAGTAATTAATAGTCTTGTTCGGATAACTCCGTAGTAGTCTCTTCAAGAAAGTCCCTTGTTGTTATAAGTTGGCTATACATAGTTTCAAGACGCGTCCATATTTCAAGGTTTGCTCGACGGTGAAAGTTGAGTGGGGCCTAGCCTAAATTTACTATGTCTGGGAAATCGTGCCGAGTCACTTTTTGTCAAATAAATTCGCATAAAGAGATAGCGCGCGGCAAGTATTATTATTTATTTACGTAATAAATATCAATAAGTGGAGCGCACGAGTCGGAATCAGTGCGCGCGATGGCAGTATTCGAAGGAGGCCCTCCCCGACGGGTCCCGTCGTATCCGGCGGTTCCCGTGGGAGGACGACGTCCTCGGAAAGGCGCCAGTTTATCATGTCAGGAGCTAGCGCACCTGCGACCGCCAGCAGCTTGCGCGCCGCCCAGATTCTCAAGTAATTAAACTTTAGATTGACAAATTTTGCGAAGGGCGTACTTTTTATTCATTGAATTTATTGATTTACTGGCGAGGGATTCTTTCGTAATGGTCATCTTCTTGTGTATACCTCATCGACATATGTGTCAACAAAAAACAGTTTGTATACATTCAGCTTGGGTAAATACAAAAATGAGATTAGTATTCTATTAAACCAATGGTCTCCAAACTACGGCCCGCGGACTAAATCCGGCCCGCCAGTGTCATCAATCCGACCCGCGACAGCTAACGGCTGATTGTTGTTATTGTTGCTGTGATAAGTTGGATAAAAGAACACAGAATGATAATAACTCGGTTTTATTTACTTGCTAGGTATAGCTTTATGACAAGAATAATACGCAGAAAGTTTAACTTAAGCATAATAACTAACAAATTATTAAAATGAATCCTACTAACAGTTTATAATGCCCACTTGTAAAAAATACTAATGAGATTTATGTAATTGTGATTTTCCACTGACAATAGTTTGTAGTTGTGGACCAATTTTACTTGTACCAATTATTAAAAGAGATTTGAGATGCTCATCGATTAATTGAGATCTGTCAACATTCTTTGTGTACTTCATCTTGGAGAATGTTTTCTCACACAAGTAAGTAGTACCAAAAACAGAAAACCGCCCACGAGCAAATTAATGCAAATTAGCAAATTGTTGCAGTGGAAGACTCATGAAATTCCAACAAAGATGAGTTTTGATATTTGTTCTTAATCATATCACTGCACTGTAAATCAATAATTTCCATTTGAATTTCCGGGGCTAGGGTGTCAATGTCATTATCAAAAGGATTTTGAAAAATCTTAATTTCATTCGCAATGACATCAAAGTCTGAGAAACGAGTATCAAAATTTATCTTCAAAGCACTCAAAGCTTCGATTGCAAAATCGACGGGAAACTCAGATTCAGTAGTGTGGCTGAATATTTCACATGTTTTAAAATGTATGAAACATTTTTTAGGTAGTTGTGATTGAAGCAGTATTATTTTCAACCGGAACGATTTGATGTTAGTGTATAAATCAGGAAGAAGCTGTTTTCTTTTCTTGCAATCTCAAATTCAGTTCGTTCATATGTTTTGTCAAATCGACATAGAATGCTAACTTCCACAGTCATTCGCTATTTTGTAATTCGGTAAGAGGGCGATGCTTTTCATTCAAAAAAATTTCGATCTCTGCTCGAAGTTCAAAAAAGCGCCAAAGGACTTTTCCGCAACTAAGCCAGCGTACGGCAGTATGATATGGTAAGTCATTTGTCCAACTCCCTTAAAAATATCTTCCCCAGTAGTCGTGCCGTGAATACTATCAATATCAAGAAGTTCTTCATACACTTCATAGCTTTTATCTACTCCTCGAATAAAAATCAACACCTGAGCAGTATCTGACACATCCGTTGACTCATCCAAAGCCAGAGAAAACCACTCAAGATGTCCATTTTTGTCAGACAGTTGAGGTGATATATTTTCTGCGATGTCTTGTACCCTCCGAGCCACGGTGTTTGCTGACAAACTGACAGTTTGAAGTAAATTTACCTTTTCGGGGCACATTTTTTCGGCTACTGCAATTACGCATTCTTTGATCACTTCTCCATCGGTGAATGGTTTTCCACGTTTTGCGATTTCAAGTGTTGAGTTTCATTAACAAAGATTGCTGGGATTTCAATCCACGCAAAGTTTCAAATTTTTCTGTCCGCAAACTTCCTGTATATTTTGAGTAATTTTGAATATGTTTCGTTTCATAATGACGTTTAATGTTATATTCTTTGAGAACGGCTATGGTTTCATTGCAAATTAAACATAGCGCCTTATTACTGGACTCAATCACGAAATATTGATACTTCCATTGATCTTTGAATGTTCTGCATTCACTGTCTATTTGTCGCTTCTTCTCCATACGAGTAAATCATACACAAAAAACAGCAAGTCAAATCACGCACTACTTTATTTACAACACTACTTTACGCACTACTTTATTTCACAACAGACAGTTTCGCTTCCTTCGCCTTCCCTAGGCAGACTAACTCGCGGTCGCGCCGTTAGCCTTTTTATACTCCAATTACTGCCATTTCGAAGTGAGTGGAATACACCAGAACTTTCTCGAACCCACTACGCTATCGAAAGCACTACTAGCGCCATCTGTTAGCGATAGAGGGTTCCACCACTACCTATTTCCACTTTTGACCACCAGATGTCATCAAGTGTCACGGTCGCAACAATACACAGTAGTAACTGAACTAGCAAATTTAGCAAGCGTATGCTCGCTCAGGGCGGGTACTCGGTGACTACTCTAGAAATTATAGATAATGGCAGGAAAATTAAAACGGTTTTGGCCCTTAGAACTTACTGAAGTAATCAGTATGGCCCTAAGGCTGGAAAGTTTGGAGACCCCTGTATTAGACCAAGAAGAAACACAATAATCTTTGATGATAATAATAATAATCTTTATTCATTGTAATGTACAAAACGTCAATGAAGAGAAAATATAGGTGCAACTTAATTCAAACATAATTTTAAAATTAAAGAATGCTTCTATGGTGTAAAAGGCTTCTTACACAAGTATTTCCTTTGACCGCCAAATGAGTTCCTTCTCCCTTAGACTTCTCAACTCTGCCGGTAGATGATTATATATTCGTAGTCAGAGTTGTTGAGTTTTTGGGATATCCAATCCACAATACGGTATGTTTAGCAAATTAGCTGTTCTTGTTTGGTACTCATGGTTGTCTGCTCGCCGTTGGTATTAACTTATGTTAGGCATAGATAGGTTGGAGTAATTTCTTCCTCCTCTTCCGAAAATAAGTCATTTCACACTTAAAATTCTTCTGGATCTTATATCTCTTCACATATCTTTAGAAAGGAAGCCAGGGTAGCTGTTTAGAGATACTAGCATTTTGCGGTGCAACTGCAACAGAACATGGTATGTGTTAGGACAGAAAACTTGGCGATGAGGTTCTGTTTATGCCTTCGGACATGCTGTGTGCCACGACGTCTTCGGAGATTTCCTTCCCGACAGGGATTGTTGGAGTAGTAACTTCGATTCCTATCGCAAGCCTCTAATTGTAGTCTGGGTAGAAACTTCTCAAACAGAAATATTTGCTATCAATGTAGGTATTGGGATACTCTTGAGTGGATGTGTCAGACACAAATCGATAAAAACTTTCTCTGATGGCTAGGGTACACTGCGAGCCTTGGACGAAAGACTTCCTCCAATTGCTGACTGCAGAAACAGTATTAATATTCTAGGTAAAAATAACTAGCTAACTGCTAGGAAGGGTGCTGGGCACACTATGCTAGGTCCAGAACCTTTATTTGACATTTCTTTTAACACTGCGAAACGCATGTTATTCACTGGGCTGAACAAGAAGTTTCCAGACCTAGGGTAAATTGGGCGAATATGTGGAGGCTTTGTATTAACGAAGCCGAAAGTGTGGCAGCTCACTTTACTAGGCCGCGTTCTTTATCAACCGAAAATATGTATATCAACGGTACCCGTTTTCTCTGGTCCTCCGAAGTGGCGTGATTTTAGATCGGAGACTCACCTGGAGAAGTCACATGAAGGGCTTATCAACAAATTTATCAGGGTCAAAAGCTAATTGCTTCCCTTGATCTATCGGAGTCGCCCTTTAGGCGTAGAGACAAAGCTACTTCTTTATAAGCAGTGCCTGAAACCAATAATAATAATAATAATAATAATCATAATCATAATAATAATCATAATCATAATAATAGTAATAATAGCAAAAATCTTTATTCGTGCTGGTGCACACAGTGTTTATACACGTCAGAAAGCAAAGAGCAACATAAATCTTCAAAACTGTTCTCTAAAAACTTCTGTACAGAATAAAAGGCTTTGTAGATGCAAAAATTTTGTTTAATAAAAGCAAGTGTAGTCAATATTTGAAACCGTTTGTGAGCATCTCTACAATCAGCTGTGTAATCAAGACCCGCAATTAATTGCACGCATCTCATTTGTATTATAAAAACTTTCTGAATGTGGCTGGAATGACCCCACACCAAAATTCCATAGCTCCATAGCATAGATACTTTTGTGATAGTGTCCCACTTAATGATCTTATTAACAATTCTTCTATTCTTACCTATGGGGCGTTGTCCAGTGTTATAAAATCCAGTATGTTGCCCAGCCGAAACAGAGCCAAGAAACTTGTAGAACTTGACAGTAAGCCTGTCAGGGCTTTAACCACAATCATTAATGACCATGCTAGAAAAAATATATGAGTAAGACCGACTAATTTCAATCTTTAAATAAACCAAAAATGAGTATTGATCACATTGCATCAGATGGTTGAGATCGTGCAAATAATCAGCATCCTTGCTATTCCATCAGAGCTGCTAAATTGCATATTGGGAATACATATTCAATCCAGCTGTCTATAATTCTGTCTTTTAGCTTCCAGCTTTATTAACACGGCATATTCTAAATATACTACATGACATGAAAATTGCAACACCAGGAATGGGTGCGAATTTTTTGGCAAAACTTAGCAGAAACTTATAACTATTCAAAGGTAATAATTGATTATAATTTCAAAGAAAAAACAACAAAAGATAAATACAATTTAATTTTATTTTTATTAATAATGTATTGGGCTCCCCTATTAGTTTAACATTCCCTCATTCTGCGTGGCATTGATTCCAATAGGTGGTCAATGTCCTCTCGGGTATCGTGTCCCAAGCAACCTGCAATTCACGCCGGAGAGCTTCCAGTGTTTGCGAAAGAATTCTTCAGTTTTCTTCCCATAATGTTGCACGCGTGTTCGATTGACGAGAGGTCGGAAGATCTGAGTGGCCATAGTAAGATCTTGACGTGGGCCTTTTCGAACCGGTTTAGAGAAATAGAGAGGCGTTATCCTGCTCCTGAAGACATGGAGGAATATGGCGCTCCTCCACCTCATCAACATAGCGCTGGACGTTCTTAATGCCTCGGATGAACACCAACGGGGACCCACTCCTATGTGCTATAGCACCCCACATCATAACTCCCACGGCCAGGTGGACATGCCTTTCAATAAAAAATTGAATATCGCGACGTTCCTCACGTCTTCGTCTGACCCTTACGCGGCGATCATGCATCCCTATACAAAATCGAGATTCATCACTGAAGACCACCGTTACAATACATTCGCTATCTACACCACTCCAAACGTTGCTGTCGGTGTTGAGCCGTAAGTGGTAGCACAAGATGTAGTTGATAGGATTACAAACTGAAAGCTCTGATTCGGCGATAAATATTTCGAAGGGTCACAGGACAACCTTCATTACCTAACCATACATCAGCAGTTGACTTGGTACTGGAGAATTTGTCTCTCAGTGCCATTAGGCGAAGGTCGCGGTCCCGCACCTCATTAGTTCTTCTCTGGGGCCCCGTTCCTCTTCAACAATTTTCCTGGTACTCCCTAGTCCATTACTGATAACAGCGCATGATGGTGAATTAGTTCCGCACACGTTGCCGCATTCTAGGTATAATCAAACATTCAAAACACGCTTAAAAAAGTACGACAAGAGAAAACAGTGAAAACTGAATCAAAGCCCACAAAAAATACACATGTTAGAAAAGACTGCATGAAGTGTCATATATGCCATGATCACTTGATCCATCACAACAAAATTGTAATCAATTATTATTAGTTATACGTTTCTGCCAAGTTTGGTAAAAAATTCTCGCCCCTTTTTGGTGTTGCAGTTTCCATGTCATGTAACATATTTCAAATAGCTGGCTTTGTTTAGAGAAAATTTTATTCCTCTAATTCAAGTACTCTTTAAACTATAACTTCATTAACTAAACAATAAACCTATATGATAGCATATAACGGGTGCAATCCATCACGGCCTTAACAATTCAGCACTAAAAAGCAGACATAATCCATCCTCCATAAACAATATTCCGCAGCATTTTTACGATCTATAACCTCCTTTCTGTTGTGCGATCAGCTCGCCACCACAACAATGAGCGATCCAAGCTCACAGATAATCAGTTAACGCGTATTAGCCGTGAGTAAATTATATGCCGCTCGCTTAATATCCATCCAACTTCACGCGCACACCTCCAATTAAAAGCAGTATATCGCGCCGAAGGCATAAGGGAAGGCCGCGTCTTCTGGACTATACGTACGGCATAGCGAAACGTGGCGATTAGCCTCCCACAGGTCATAAACTGCTCGGCTATCCTCACACTACATCGCCTAATAAAAATGTTTACGACTTGAAAATTAACGCCAGCTTGCGATAAATTAATACAAGGGATTTAATTAGTGCCTCGTCTGTTTCCGTCTTAAACACCGAGGGTTTATCGCCCCGAAGAACAAGAACGAGCAAGAAACATATGCTATACGCTGCGGCAATCCGGTTCCGATGATGATTTTCCATCGCGGAGCCGATGGAGTCGATTGAACCGTTCACGCGCTAATTGTAAGTCCGTATTATTGTTGGAACGTTAAATTATATACAGCTTTCGTAGTAGCAGTGTCGTATAACTTTAGTAATAACTTATACCGATGTCGATATTCTCTTCATGAGCTTTAATTCACTTCCAGTTCCGCGAACACGAAAACGGTTTTAATTCGGGGTAAAATTGAATGGCGAGAGATTATTGGCACATATAGGAAAGTCCATTTATCGTAGCTTGTTAGAATATTTGAATATACAACAGTATTTCAGGCCAAAATATACGTTATACAAAGCTGTGCTTGTTTACGTCCATAACCTTATTATACAATCAGAACCATTTTAAATTACAAAAAATTCTGCGAAGATTTTGTTGACTTATTGCCAATATTTTAACCAAGTAAAAACAACGGTCGTTAATGAACAATTTTCAAATTTCTGCAAACCATGCATGGTTCAACAGGACTTCCGAAAACGCTGGTCTACAATGGTTCGAAACTGGAGTCTCCCCGACTTAACGACTTGGCTTATAAATTCAGTTCCTCTTACTTCCCTTGCGGCAAATTTGGTCATGAGGATACACACTCCGATTGTGTTCCTTTTACATTATCTGCTGTTTCTGTAACTGATTTTATAAATATTTTTTACTTACTTAATCCTGAAAATCCTCCTAGCATTCAACGCGTGACGAACCATCGAAGTTCGTCCGATTTAAAGGCTGTTTGATCTGTAAAAGGACGTAAAATTATATTTTTACCTTTTGCAATCAGCTGTTAAATCATGTATCAATTTTGTGAGCGTTTATTTTATTAATTAATTTTTCAAACACCAGAACTGATTATTTTGAGCAAGAGTGTATCTTGTATATATTGCTGTTTATGTTGAGGTTTAGTGTACATATTACATAAATTCAATCGTTATGGAACTTGTACAACGATGTACTTTCTTAAATTGTTTTGCTTGTACGCGTCACGTACAAACCCGCAATGCGCCACTACGTCACTCCAGAAACGGGTATATAAACCGTCCAAATTCCATAGCTTGCAACTGCATTTCAGCTGGGTGGAAGGAACCTCTATGAACGGCGCAATTGAACGGCATTTTAAAGCCGGCTTTTGCAAATAGCCGACAGAAACTCACCCACACTACGCATTCGGACGGCTTTTGCCGACTTTTGCGAAGTTTGGATGAGAAAACAGTTAATGTTCCACAATTGAACGGCCTTAGGCTGGCTTTTGTGAAGTGCTGATTTCCGAACCGCGTATAAGTCCGTACCTCCTGTTACCGTAACCGAAACATTAAGATCCGTTAAGGGTGACTTATCTTTTCCTTGATAATTTTAAATAAAATCTGTTAAATCATTGCACAAACTCCGGATCTAAAGTTGAAGTAATTTTTCGCAATTGGGATATTTGTAAACACCGAATAATTTATGTCACAAACACCGTAACCAGACTTAGTTTATTTTGAACTGCCATTCTTGTATATTTTGACTATTTAAAGGCAATCTCCAAAAGATACTTTATTTTATTGTTTAAAGAATTTCTTCCCTATTCTCTGTCTTCTTTCGAATATCTTCTCATTTGACATATATGTTATATGTTCTGCCGCTTTTCTCACTTCTTCATTCCATATCTTTCTTGGTCTCCCCTTTTTGTTTTTCTACTTAATCTTGGCTTATTAACTCTTTTAACCAATCTGCTTTCATTCTTCTTAGAATGTGTCCAAACTATCTAAGTTATCTTTGTTGTATTATGTTTGATACCTAGACTATATTCAGTTGTTCTCGATATACGTTCTTGTTTCTTATTTTATCTTTCTTTGTTGTATTTTCTATTTTTCCTAAGAATCTCATTTCCGTTGCATTCTCGCATTCGAGGTTTCAAATTAGTTTAACTATCTTCTTTATAACTTCTAGTTTAGCTATTTTTTGGACTTCTTTCTTTCCGAGAAAGTTCGTATTTAATGCTTTGTAGAGTCTTTCAGTTTTTGATATTCGTGGGTTTATTTCGTCTTCCATAATTCCGTTGTTATTGTAGCGCAAAAGAAATAAAATAGAGAAGAAAAGAACAACAACAATCAAAGAAATTGCAGACCTATCTGAACGTAGTTCTCCTGCTGTGCCCGCTAGCATGAACAGGGGTGAGTTCACGACTAACAAAAAAAAATATGCGCCACCCGTTTGAATTAGGGAGAACTTCCCGCGAAAAACGGGTACGCGAGGTGGAGGGGTGGGGTAAGAAATAATAGTTATTACTACAACTTATTTAATATAAATAATATTAAATAAAAAAAGAAATGAATAACAATCGTTAAAGACCATAATAGTACTAAACTGTTAATGGACAAGATTAACTAAAGGATCGACGTTGGTGGCCACTACGTTTGATTTAACATTGATCATTAGAGCAACGCAACTGCGCTGAAAGCCAGTGGCGGACGCATAAAAGTTTACATAAAATAAATTAAATGCGATACGTGCTCAAACACTTACCGTCTTAGGAGTCCTCCGTGAAATCACAAAGTGGATAATGTCTATTTAACATTTGTAACAACGTATGCCGAAAACGTTCTACATCTAGTGACGTTGTAATTGCGTAAGTAAAATAATCTTTCAAATAACTTAACGGTTCTGTTGACGCACCTTCACAAATTTATCTTAATGTGCCAAAATCAGAGTCTTTATCTAAAACACTTTCAAACCTTTCTAAAACACAAACATTTCTTGCGTCTTCTGTCGCGCATAGCTGTGCGTGAACATGTTGCACTATTTGCAAAGATTTCACTAACGACACCGAAGAATTTTGTAGTTTTTCTATCGCATCCGCTAGTCCCACGTAATTGTTCTGAATAATTTCCAAATCTGTTTTAACTTGACTATCCTGAAATTTCAAGCGGCTTACCTTGACAGCCGCAGATTTCTCAGGGTCGAATTCTCAAATTACGTTCTTTATATTCTCAAAATATTTAAGATAATAAAATGCAGCCTCTAACCATGTTCCCCAACGAGTAAGAATAGGTTGTGGTGGTTCAGGAATACCGGGGCATAGTCTATGAAATTCCCGAATACGTTTTGGGGATTTTACAAACACAGCTTTTGTATGTGCTATTAGAGCGTCTACCTCGGGATAACATTTTCTGATACTATCTGCTACGAGACTAAGAGTATGAATTTTACATGTAATATGCAACAAGTTAGCACAATGTTTTTTAAGAGATCGACCTACAGCAAGCATGTTTGCGGCACCATCACTCATAAACACCAACAGTTGATTTGTTGAAAGTTCAAACTTTTCCAATGTATTTAACACCAACATTGAAATTACTTCGGCAGTGCATTGTTGTATTCGTCTGGAAGCTAGTAAAATTGAGGGTGACGGTCGATGTGGTTCCATTGTGCGTACGATTACATTAACCACAGAATGTTTTTTACGATCTGTTGTTTCGTCCACACATAACCACAGTTTTTTATCTTGCAACTCTGATTTAATTCTTTTCTCGACATGCTCACGAGCAGACGGCACAACTCTCTGTAATGTTCTCTCACTTGGTAACTTAAAGTCCGAATATTCATTCCAAAACGAGACGTATGCTTTCTTCCTTAGTAAATGAAATGGTAAATTACATGCAATAAAGGAAACACTTAAATTAAATTTAAATTTGTCATAATCTCGTGTGGAATTTTTTTTGAAATATGCCCTGCACTATTTACGTGCCGTAGACAATCACTTTTCGACCAACACATTAAATCTATTTTACACACTACTCATTGAATTTTAGCGCCATCACACTTTAAATCAGGCATTTCTGCAATAAATTCTCTTATTGTGTCCAACTTTGGTCGTTTTCGCGACGTAGGAAACATTTTCAAAACAAACTTCGATATAGTATACGACAGCGTAGATGCATACACAACAGATCGGCTTTCGAGTCGCAGTTATACTGACGCTTATACCGAATTGTCCCGGCCGTGGTTATTTTGTGTATGCGCCCGCCACTGGCTTTCAGCGCAGTTTGCGTTGCTCTATTGATCAAACATAGAACCGAAACACATTCAAATTACTCTCATACAATGTACAAATAAAAAAAAATTATATTTGTTAAAGTAACTTGTGGTAAAATAAAAAAAAACAAGTATGGATTGAAAAATATTTAAAAAAAGGGAAAATCAAACGTAAATTGCCAAAAATTTAGTGAATTTTTAAATAAGAATGTAGTGATAATAAATGGCTCCTAAAGTATATCAATACGTTAATGAAATTGCTTAAAAGAAAGTTAAATGAAAAAAAAAATAAACAAGTTAGAATTTAGACAAAATTAAAAAAAAAAGGTTGTGAACCGAAACAAACAGAAAAAAACGGTAAGTTCACTTATCTGGGCTATGTTCAAATGAAGCTTACTGTGGTGTCATGGTCGAACGGTGGTAAATCGGCGCTAGTCCTGTCCCCGGGTTGCATAGGACATGTGGACACACCCACGCAGTAAAAGCTCTACCCTTCAGTGGATTTCGGCAAATGGGGACACTGACTGACAGTCATTGTGCAGTGAGAGCCCTGAAGATGTCCCATAAGAGCGTGGACGATACGTCGGTCAAAGCTATGACAACGACGCGGTTCCAATCCGGAAACCAAGAGTATAGTATTATTGACGACCGCGAAAGCCTGCGAACTAAATTACATAATTTATGTTATTTATTATTGTTATTATTATTGTTAACCATTGAAAAACACTTTTTTTGTAAAAAACAACTATTTATTACAGAGAAATTAACAATACATGAAGCTTGGTCGCCATTTTTTTACCCACTCTTTTATTATAGAGAGAGTACTTACTTACTTAATCCTAAGTCTTTTTACCTTACGGTGTAAGGCCTGGGTGGAGTTGAGCTTATGTTTTTCTGCACTTTTGCTTCCATTGTTTTCCCTTTTGGGTCTGATTATGAATTCCTTCCCATTTTATACCTCTCCTTTCCATTGCTTCCCTAATATCGTCATTCTATGTTTTCCTTGGTCTTCCTTTCTCATTCTTCCCTAACATCAAATCTGAAACGAACCTTAAATACGGCACATAGCGCGAATTTCAAAAATTTAAAAGAAAATCCAATAACGATTATGTCTCTAATTCGTACTTTCGAAGATAACGGTAACCCCCCAATAACAGCTTGTAAAAGAAAGTTGTTTAGAAAAAAAAACCTTCATAAATAAACCATAAAAAATAATCGCTCTATAGGCATAAGCTTTCACATAACATATAAATATTATAAGCTACAACCTTTTTCGAAATAGCAAATAACTTTTAAAGCTACGTATATCTGCATACATCTCCGCGATATAAGCGCCACCAGCATGTACTTATAGAAATGATACGAGTACCTACACGGCGAACAACTAGAAATATGTTCCGACTGTTCATCCACTTTACCCAGGCAAAGTTGAAGGTTGTGAGGGCATTTAGAAGATAGTACTAAAATATTGAGAGTTTCGTTATATATGCAACATCGGTACGGGTTATAAAACTACCTGCTATTGGCCATATCTTAGCATTACGGGCATCTCCGGCCAATCCACCCGGGAGAAACAATTTCACTTCGCTCGCCCTCATACAGGACTAACCCCTAAAATACGCTCTCGGATCCCGGGTGAGATTTCTTCTTTATGCTGTTTTTTTTTTGTTTTCTTTACCGGCTTGTCGTGTTTGCTGTAAAAACAAATGATATTACTTCTCGAATTTCTATTTATCTTAACTTCGGCTCCGTTCGGCGACGCTGATTCCGTTTTAAATTGAAAAACGTAAGAGAAAAAATCGATAACACCAGAATATGATCTTTTCTATATCAAGAAAGGTTTATTGCCGATAGATGGTTTGAGATTTTCTGCTTTTACCAATGATAAATCGATGAAGAGGACTCTATTAGGCGCCACAAAATTGTACCTTCTTTTTAAACACCAAGAAGTCCTTTGACTTTTACTGAGGAATTTTATATAGAACGACAATACGAGAAGTGTTTACTAATCTCTTTTATTGCCAATTCCTTTAATCTTTCGTCTAGATTCCGTACCTTGCCATTAAATAAAGGGTAGGCTATGTTTGCTATCAGAAGAAAAACAGATGAAGTATTCTTTACAGTATCATCTAGAACAACAAAAATAATACCAATAATCCATTAATAAATATACTCTAAAAACTAGATGATAACCCACATCCCTCGGGTTTGGCAAGTAACAGTTAACGAGTTCAATACACATTACATTTTCTTTTGAAAATCCAGACAAAATATTTCACAATTAATTTAGTTTTTCCTTCAAAAATTAAACCATCAGTTATACAAGGTGCGGCAGAATGGACTCCCACATTTTACAGGTCAATAACAAATAAACGGCAAACATTAAGGAAAAGAACTTTATATTCTTCAATATTACATATTATAAGGTTTTATCTACCCACGTTTCGAAAATAACATCGTCCAAACGGCGGCCCTCACGGGCGGTACACATACGTAGTAGCTCTAAGAAGTTCTACATACAGTACCGTTCATGGAAGTTCGGGCAAGCTGACAAATTATATTAACTGTTTAGGAAAAAAATTTAAAATTATATAATATACATTTCTGTGAGGAATTATTAAAACTAACCTTTTCTGGAAGCCTTTTACCAATTTCCAGGTAGTATTTGTCTATTATAAGACCGTTATCATAAAATATATAATTATGTTGGAAATCCCCAATAATTACAGTGACAATAAAGCTTTATAATAATCCCTAGGAGGGTTAGCTGATTCGCTCGTGTTACCCGGAAATATTCGTATACCGTTTATAAAGTATTATAACATTTGTAAACGCAGTAGTTCTGAAGAGGTTGTTATTGTGAAAGTATCTGTGGTTGCGCAAGTGAAAAATAAAATAATTTCGGTTTGACTGCTTAAAATGCGCCGTGGAAAGCCTCTAGCTGTTTCAAAACGATCTGCTATTATTACCTTGCATCAGGAAGGGTACGCAGAAAGAGGGATTACGGATAAATTAAAAATAAAAAAAGCAGTTCGCAGTGTAAATTTTATACTATCTATCCTTACTTAGCTCCTAATTCAAATATTTCCGGCTGTACAAGGGCAGTGTTCATTATGTTCCACTTCGTGGCAATTGTTGCCAAATTCCCCGAATATTAACATTACGTACTTGATGTTTATCTTACGTGGTCTATGCGGAGGCCATTGTAAAGAACTGAAACTTAAGCACAATGCCTATCAAAAACTAACAAATTTAAGGAAACGTACCACAATTAATTAATTACAATAAAGTTCGATTAAGTAAAGAAGTAACAACAATTAACAAAATGAGAGAAAACAATAACGAGCACAAAGAACGAAAGTATGACAAATGCAGGATATAATAACAATAAACAACAAGAATAATTTACGCTTTTGGAATTGAGATTTGACAGTTTGGCAATTATTATGATTAGAGCAACGCAACTGCGCTGAAAGCCAGTGGCGGACGCATAAAAGTTTACACAAAATAGATTAAATATGATACGTGCTCAAACACTTACCGTTTTAAGAGTCCTCCGTGAAATCACAAAGTGGATAATGTCTATTTAATATTTGTAACATTAGATATGTTTCCAAAATTGTTTCGGCAAAGTGAGTGCGGCGTGAAGAAAAAATGTTCTTGTATGCCGAAAACGAACGTTCTACATCTAGTTACGTTATATTTGCGTAAGTAAAATAATCTTTCAAATAACTTAACGGTTCTGTTGACGCACCTTCACAAATTTGTCTTAATGTGCCAAAATCAGAGTCTCTATCTAAAACACTTTCAAACCTTTCTAAAACACAAACATTTCTTGCGCCTTCTATTGCGCATAGCTGTACGTGAACATGTTGCACTGTTTGCAAAGATTCCACTAACGACAACGAAGAATTTTGTAGTTTTTCTATCGCATCCGCTAGTCCCACGTAATTGTTCTGAATAATTTCCAAATCTGTTTTAACTTGACTATCCTAAAATTTCAAGCGGCTTACCTTGACAGCCGCAGCTTCCTTTGGGTCGAATTCTAAAATCACGTTCTTTATATTCTCAAAATATTTAAGATAATAAAATGCAGCCTCTAACCATGTTCCCCAACGAGTAAGAATAGGTTGTAGTGGTTCAGGAATACCGAGGCATAGTCTATGAAATTCCCGAATACATTTTGGGGATTTTACAAACACAGCTTTTGTATGTGCTATTAAAGCGTCTACCTCGGGATAACATTTTCTGATACTATCTGCTACGAGACTGAGAGTATGAATTTTACATGTAATATGCAACAAGTTAGCACAATGTTTTTTAAGAGATCGACCTACAGCAAGCCTGTTTGCGGCACTATCACTCATAAACATCAACAGTTGATTTGTTGAAAGTTCAAGCTCTTCCAATGTATTTAACACCAACATTGAAATTACTTCGGCAGTGCATTGTTGTATTCGTCTGGAAGCTAGTAAAATTAAGGGTGACGGTCGATGTGGTTCCATTGTGCGTACCATTACATTAACCACAGAATGTTTTTTACGATCTGTTGTTTCGTCCACACATAACCACAGTTTTTATCTTGCAACTCCGATTTAATTCTTTTCTCGACATGCTCACGAGCAGACGGCACAACTCTCTGTAATGTTCTCTCACTTGGTAACTTAAAGTCCGAATATTCATTCCAAAACGAGACCTATGCTTTCTTCCTTAGTAAATGAAATGGTAAATTACATGCAATAAACACATAAATTAAATTTAAATTTGTCATAATCTCGTGTGGAATTTTTTTTTGAAACATGCCCTGCACTATTTACGTGCCGTAGACAATCACTATTCGACCAACACATTAAATCTATTTTACACACTACACATTGAATTTTAGCGCCATCACACTTTAAATCAGGCATTTCTGCAATAAATTCTCTTATTGTGTCCAACTTTGGTCGTTTTCGCGACGTAGGAAACATTTTCAAAACAAACGTAGAACTACGATATAGTATACGACAGCGTAGATGCACACACAACAGATCGACTTTCGAGTCGCAGTTATATTGACGCTTATACCGAATTGTCCCGGCCGTGTTTATTTTGTGTAAACTTTTATGCGTCAGCCACTGGCTTTCAGCGCAGTTTGCGTTGCTCTAGTTATGATTACTTTGCTTAACAGCGAGTTCTTTAGATCAGTCTGGCGTCACAAGAAATAATTTGGCGCTTTTTCCTAGCCAACTTTTTGCAACGACTAAAGCAGATTACCAAAATCTTTATTGCTGCATATCGTCATATTTCTTAAGTTAAAATAAAACATATGTGATATCGTTAGAGTCGGCTTTCGATTGCCTTCCCAAGAACGTAAACATATTCAGGGTATTATATTTAAAATAAGAATGTTGACGTCACTTCCGGTGAAACCGGAAATACAATTGAACTACCGATAACGGCAAATGTTAATTCACAAATAATAGAAATCGACCTATTTTTCTAAAATCGCTAGCTTCTGTAGTTCAAAAGTTAGCCTGGAAGGGAAGGGGCTCACTGTGTGTTGGTCTATCTTGTTCTGATATGGATGTATACGATTTATGATCTATCGCGCGCTTCTGTTGTAGTTGATAGTTGATATTATTATTTTAAAGTAGTTTATATTTTCAAAATAAAAATCGTATTCGTAGATGTTGTGCAGTTTTTTTTAATCACAATCGAAAGTTACTTTAAAGAAAAAACATTTCAAAGGCTTGCCTCATACTAAGAAAATCTACCGCACGTTCCTGAAAAGATTTACAACGAAACAAACATAAATTTGTAAAACGACAACAAGGCTTCAGAAAAGAATATGAAGACCTTCAGTTAATTTTTGAGTTCATTTGCCGTACTTTTTATTGTAATTTGTACATCCTGTTCTAATAACAAATAATGTATCTTAACATCTAAATGTATTTTCTTTTATTCGTGAGAAACACCGTCAACAAACCAACGGCAAACACTGCGGATAATAGAAACGCCCTCTTATTGCACTGAAACAGTATACGTACCTAAGCCGGGTTCAGTATCCCACGACATCGTAAGGAAAAAATTATTTCGTCAACATCAATTTCGGCTTCGGTTTTATACTTTATAACGTTTGCTGTACTATAACAAACATGTCGAACGTTTTATCCCGAGATATATTGATGTTGCTGTCAAGTTATAGGTTATTTTATGGCCGAGCTCTAGTACGTATTTTTATTATTGAACCTAAAAGTATTGCGCGCCGGCACTAAAGTATTACTGCGCCCCAACGAAATAACATAATTTTCCGGACGCACATTAGTATCTATACGGCCCTGACGATATATCCGAAACTTAATGGGTATCCTACTGTCTGCGCCAAAGAGGGTACCGAACTAAATTACGCTAATTCTAAATATTTATGAAAGGTGAAACGTTAATAAAATAAGTTTCATTATAAAATTACTCTATTTCTTAATCGCAAACATTGTTAACTTTCTTTTGCTTCTTCTTCTTTCGATTCCGTCCTCTATCGGAGGTTGGAAATCATCATAGTTATTTTAGCCTTGTTGACCGCGGCCCTGAACAGTTCCATCGAACTACACCCGTACCACATCCTCAGATTTCGCAGCCAGGAAATTCTCCTACGTCCAATACTTCTCTTTCCCTTGATTTTTTCTTGAATTATAATCCTCAGTAGTAAGTATTTTTCTCCCCTCATAATATGGCCCAGATATTCTAGTCTTTTTCGTTCTTATAGTTTTTATTAGTTCACACTTTTTCTCCATGCCTAGTAAAATATCTTTATTTGTTATTCTTTCTGTCCACGATATTTTCAGCATTCTCCTATAGCACCACATCTCAAATGCCTCAATGTTTTTGATGTTTTCCTGTTTTAGAGTACAAGCTTCCATACCGTACAACACGGAGAAAACATAACAGCGCAACACTCGCATTCTCAGATTTAAATTAATGTCTCGGCAGCATAGGAACTTTTTTATCTTAATAATAATGATAATAATAATAATATAATAATAATACTCAACAGACAAGAATACAATGTATAAAAATTTTTAAAAAATTATTTAAATAAGTCGCATCGCCTATTAGCCGCCCTGGACAAAGTATACGTCGGCGCTCGCCTCGTGGTGTTAGTCCTTGCGAATGAAAGAATGAAGCTACTATCAGATCTTGAATTCAAACGTGGCCCAAGAAAATTCATTCGTTCCAGTATGTAGGGACAATCTATGTCATTTTGAAGCAAGAGTGGGAAGGCCAATTTTCAAAAGCAAAACGTTAATGTAAAGCACAAACAGTAAAAGTTCCAGATTTGAACTCTGGGTGACGCCAGAGGTGAGAACAAAGTCACGAGAGCAATATCCGTTATAAGCAACATAACACTATCTCTGTTTCAGATACGATTCGAGGACACTTATCGCCGAAGGAACAAAACCGAAGGAGTTTAGCTTCAATATCAACATTTCATGATTGATCATGTCAAAAACCTTGGACAGGTCTGTATAAATCACATCTAGATACTTGGCCACGTTTATCTAAGACTTCACTGATAAATTCGTAACTGTAGATCTCCCGGGGATAAAGCAATGCTGAGTTGAGGCAATAAAAGAGCGAGTGCTATTATAAACGTTAACATATAATACCTTCTCATAAAGTTTAGCAAAATTGAAAAAAAATTGAAATCCGCGATTACCATTTTTGTGCACTGGGACAATTTTGCCCATTTTCCAACGTCCAGGAAAAGTACAAGATAAAATTGAGTTGATAATGATTCTTGGAAGAAATGCAAAAACAAATCTACAGTCTAACATCTAGGTATTAAAGAGTAATTTCGTTCCTGGCATAAGAGCCCGTGGTGTAGTGGTTAGCACGCCTGTCTGGCAAACGGGAGATGTCAGGTTCGATTCCTTACCGGGGAAAGATTTTCTCAAATTTTTAATTACGTCGGAAATAGTAAGGACATCATAAATTTTATTATTAACATTTCACCGGTGGAAACCAATGTATATTAGCTAAAAAAAGCATTGAGAGACGACGCTTTGGGTCAAACACAAACGTGTTCAAACGTTTTAAAAATAACCCGATGTCAGGTGGTGACGATGAATGTTCCGCATCATCTTTCTGTTCGGAATGCGGTTGTGAATGAATGAAGGCACACCATCCAATACACCTTTAACATTGTGGGATTATTTTATGGCACATGTCAGCGGATTCTGCCGGAAGAATTCAACATGGGAAAAATAGCAACAAAATCCGTGCCATGACCACTAAGCGACAAAAACAAAATCGCTTGGATATCTGTAGAGAAAAGAGAGGTGACGGAAGTTGGGTTTATGGATATGTTTCCGAAACCAAGCAACAAACATCACAATGAAAAAGTCCATCTTTACCTCCGCCAAAGAAAGACAAGTCACAAGCAACGTCAAATCCCTACTGATTTGTTTCTTCGATAATGATCAAAGGGTTCATACTTCCATGTTAGACAATTAATGCAGAGTTCCCTCGAGCCGTCCTCAGGTGGTTAAGGGAAAATTTGAGTAGGAGACGTCCAGAGAGGGTTCTTCACTATAATACCGCGAAGCCAGATGCTGCTTACATCGTAGAGTAATTTTTTTGGCGCAAAGCAATATGACCATTGTTCCTCATTCAACATATTATCCTGACTTGGTCCCTCACAACTTTTTCCTCTCTCCAGAAATGAAAATCAAATTGGAGATGCCAAAAATTTGAACGACTCCTCTATCGTGTTAAATCAGTGACGCGTGCTCTTTCTCTGGAACGTTCGCAAAATGGGAACAAATAGTTCTACTTATTATTCTCTTAATGAATAAATCTATTTTCAATTATTTTCTTTCAATTTGTAAAGCATTCTTCTTTTACCGAATGCTTACAGGAATCTATATTGCGACGTTAGCAATATAAATGAAGATAGTTGCGCATCGTGCTCATAGATGTCGCCAAAGGCGAACAATTTGAGAACTGTAAAAATGTCTGGCTTATTTAAATAACCAATCACTACGTGGGTGTTAATTGATTATGTTGATTGCGGACTTCGTGATGAAAAAGTGAATTTACGGCGGTGTCGAGCACGGCGTCCATCAACAATTTACCGGGGATAGCTATTGTGTCCAGAATGCAGTAACGGAATAAAAAGAGTGAGTAAAAGTACACAATTTTATTTACAAACTTAAAATCAAAAGTAATTATTACAATTAACTGATAAATAAACAAGTGGCAGAAATCGAAAAGAAAACTAAAATAAAATAAACTCTGTTACGGTGACAAATATGCGGTATTTACAAAAGGAAAAGATAAATTCTCTAAGTATTTACAAGCGGTGTAACGATATGTGTCGGGATACGGTGTTATTAAACGTTTCTTAAGTTAAATTATGAGATATTTACAACGGGAGAAACGGTAGTAAAATACGGACCTAAACGATTTCTAGTTCGCAACGGCGCCTACCAAAACAGCTGAAGGCTGTTAAAACGGAAACGGTAAGACAGATACTTCGCGGTCTCTGAGAAATAATCAACAGTTGCCTGCTTATATGCCGACTACCTGCTCAGCTTTTAGCTAGTTTTAAAGCGCGGACTTGCCACGCAGCGGTGAACATCTATTGCTCAATTTCTAGCCAGCTTAAAGCGCCAACTTGCCACGCAAAAGTTCTCCGAAATAAAAATATAAAGGGTTTATATACAAAAATTTTGCATGAGGTTGCACTTCTTGCTCGTGACGTATCGCGACCTTGTACGTGACGCGTGCAGGCAAAACAGTCTTAAAACATCATTAACCAGTTCCACTTTAATTAATTAATAGGATATATACACTATTGCTCAAAAGTAATATACAATGTTTTCGAAACTTATTTATCAAAACAAAGGTTTAATAGGAATCAAAGATAACTTAAAGAATTACTACAAAAGATGACTTGTTAATTGTCATACTCTTTTCTAGCTTAAAAGTCTGAAACTGAATCGCGGAAGGTGTTAAACACATTAACAAAATAAAACTTCCGTACCTAAACCAATAATTTTAGTATAGTTTCATCGGCTTTATTCACATGGGTCTTGATATTTAATGAATGCTCTACAATTACTAATCACAATAGAAAATTCAGTATTTTCCGAACAATCGTTTTGAAGCGCTCGTTCTTATGGGGATGTCATCAATTATTTGAATGATACTTTGATACTTTCATGGTCCATTTCTGTTATTAACTATAGTACTTTGTACTTAATCGGTATATTATGTACACGGTTACGGCCTTCATATAAAACGCGATACGTCCCACTATTCGGTGTCTTTAAATGTAACTTTTATTGCGCATATCCACTACATTCTATCGCCATAACGTAGCTGCAGAAGCGGTTAGTTCTACACGTAACATATTATAGCCATTCCTTTTATAACGCAACGTTCAACATCGGATGGATAAAGGTAGCGTTACGCGTAGTAAAGCATAACAGCACGCACGTGCACGACTTTGTCTTAATAAAATATGAAATAATCTCCCCGTTATACGTTTATTGTTGATTATGAACGAGCGCGGTCTCGTACACTGAAGTACTAAAGTGTTCCTATTTCTAGCTTTTGTAATACGGATACCTTTAAGGTGCGTTCACATAGGGTAGCGCGAAATTAAGGTAGGAATTACGAAAGTTCGGACCATGTAATAAAAATCCGACCGTTCACATAGCGGTGTACCGCAGAATTAGAAATTGGTGTACCGCAAAACTATACACACGCCAAATTATTTCACTACCACGGCGTTATATTAATGCAACCAGCCAATCACAGTGCAGATGGCAGTAAATGATTGCTAATTCATGTCAGTTTATCAAGCTCGTGTCATTGTTACTTTTGAGGTTATGATATATTTAATTGTAAAACGAAATGCAGCGAAAAATACGTCTGAATTTAATATAGTAGGACATAATCATTTGATAAACAACGTTGTGTAGAATAGCGGAATAAATAATACGGGTTCAATTGTGTGGTTATGTGATTTTTGTAGTTTTAATTACTTGAATCTGGAGTTTCACTTAAATCTGTTATTCTTCCATATGCAATAACTGCGTTCCGATATTTGATCGGAGCAGATCAAGAGTAAAGAGCGCGTGGAATGGATCAGGAGTAAAGCAAAAGTTGATCACTCAAGCCATACACCTAAACGAACACCAAGTACTCCCTTTAACAATGTTGTATCATACTCGAACTTGGATAGAGTAACTCTACGACATTTCCAAACGTCTTGGGGTAACTGAAGTTTCTCTGAACGAATATCCGAACTCACCTAATATGTAAATCATTTTTATGGCAGATATTTCGGAAAACATGTGATATGCTATAGGCTGTGCTACAGTCTGTCTAGTTACCAACTCCAGATAAATGTACATTCAAAAAATGCTGATGATCTCTATTGTTTCTAGCATCAATAGCAGCTTCTCAATTGTGTGGGTGTGGTAATAGCTAAATAAGTTAATATAAAACCTTATCGCCCCTTATATTACAATTATAAGAATTTCAAGACTAAGATATGTTTACATAATTATATACTAATACAGAAATAAATCTCATGATCGGTATTTACTTTTTAAGTGCTAATAGTGATAATCCAAAAATGCCTTTCTTGGGATGTATGTTGCATAGAGTGCATTATGTGTACCCATTCTTCTGTCTAATATACTTCCAAAGGCACTTCAATCATGATTGTCATTGGAATTTTTGTGTATATATCGATTTCGTTGATTCCCAGATTTATTGTTCTCAGATAGTATATAATTATGTAAACACACCGTAGCCTTTACAATCTGGTCTACCGTTTCAGGAAAAGCATTTATTGTTTAAAAAAAAATTCTCCATCGTGCGCACAATATCCCAAACGTATTTTCAATACATCTTCTTGCACGACTTCACTTATTTCAATTCTTTTTTAGTAGGGTTCCCACCATTTTAAATAATTTTTCAAATAAATTAACATTCATTCTAGTATATAAAAAAAAAAGGAATCAGGATCATGATTTAACATTTGCTGAATTAAATTTAAGTAGTCCCCTTGTTCTTTTTGACCGTTGATAGGACGTACCCACCAACGTCTTCTCTTTTTACAATTATTTTTAAATTTATACGTGATGAGTATTGCAGAAGCTGCTAATAAATAGAACATATAACGTTTCCGTGTAATTTTATCCATTATAAAAGCAATTATTAACTGTTATTAACAGATAAATTAATCTTATATTACAAAAAAGTAAACCGAAATGTCACTTGTCAATTATTACAAAATTATTCTAAAAACTAAGGTACAATATTTGAAATAATTTCACGCTAATTCCTAAGATAATTTCACGCTGCCCTATGTGAACGCTACTTTAATCGGTCACTACATTTATCCCACACAACATGATTTTGTGCTCAAAAGATCAACTCTGACTAATCTTCAGGACTCATATACGGCACTTACCGTCCCATCAGGAGACCACGCGATAAGAACATGAGCTATTCAAGGGTATAGTGAAATTAGTCAATGAAGACCCGAACAACAATGTGGTAACAATAATCTCGTTTAATAAATAGAAAGATAAATAATAAATGCAACCAGGGTTACACGTAACCAAGACAAAGGAAAAAAATGACATCAGTGATTCAAGTATCTGTGTGTGTCCGTCAGCACGCATATAAGGTGCATAAGTGTAATAAACAATTAACGTAATAAAGAATTATCCGTACTTCGTATTGGCCAAATCGCAACACGTTTACAATAGATTCCTGTAAGTTAAATTCATTAAATTACTACGTAACTGATGAGAGTCACGCTTTTAGGTTACCCCATTTTTATCGTTTCAGAAAGGGTTTTATCGCTTATACAACACTAGAAAAACATTACAAGCATCACCAGCAAAGTACGGAAACATCACTGTACAGTATTTTTTTAAATAAAACCAATATAATTTGGATAAACCAATTCAAAACGCAAAAAACGGCCTGAACGTGTGAACGTCCATTCTATAAATATAGCTGATCGACTACCTAATATACTCAGTGACATAGAAATTGCAACAGCTAGAAGGGGTTGAAATTTTCGGATGAAATTTGGTAGAAATATTCACCTATGTAACAGTAATAAATGATCAAAATTTGAATGCTCTCAGTGAAGCAATAAAGTTGTTATTGAGGTTTCTACCTCTCTCTCAGCACTGATATTGAAGGTTTTTTTTTGGAGGTATTTTTTATAACTTTCTCGATTTGTGTTGTTGTTCTCATTGAACTGCGGTTTAGTTAAGTGTTAGTTATGCCTAGAGTAAGAAGACAAGCAGTGTATCGACAATTAAGCAAATTCGACAGAGGTCGAATTATTGGTTTGCGCGAAGCTGGTTTTTCATTTGGGGAAATTGCTAACCGTGTAAATCGAAATCGGTCTACTGTAATGCGAGTGTGTCGTGCATGGTTTTAAGATGGCCAAGAACGTCGTAGAAGAGGAACCGGGGCTTCAAGAAGAACGAATGAGCGTCAAGATCGTCGCTTAAGACAATTGGCATTTAGAGACCGATTTTCCTTTACTCGGGCAATTGGTGACCAATGGTTTGGTAAAGAAGATCGCCATGTAACCCTTAGTACGGTTTATCGCCGAATCCGAAGTTTTGAGTTAACGTCATATCGTCCGCAACTTGTGCTTCCTTTGACTGCGGAACATTATCAGCAACGGTTACAATAGTGCAATGAAAGATCTCATTGGAATCTTGAATGGCGTCGTGTTGTGTTTAGTGTCGAATCAAGATTTTGTTTAGGCATGCACGACGGTTGCCAGAGAGTCAGAGGAAGACGGGGTGAACGACGGAAACTTCGATTTACCGTTGAGAGGCACGTACACTGCACTGTGGGTGTTCTGGTTTGGGGTGCGAGACTTATGGCAGCAGGTCTCCCTTGGTGTTCATTCGAGGCAATATGACAGCAGAACGGTACATTGCGATAATGCACGTCCTCATGTAGCAAGGTTTTCCTTGAACTTCTTTGAACAGGCCCAGATTAATCTTTTGGCCTGGCCTCCAAGATCTTCAGATCTTTCTTCCATCGAACATGTATGGGATATAATGGGTAGAAGGTTGCGAAACTTGCTGCGTCCTCCTTTGACTTTGGAGTCTTTGAGACATGAGGTGCAACTTGCATGGGAGGCAATATCCCAAGACGAGATAAACCACCTTATTCAATCAATGCCACGGTGTGTAAGTGAATGTATAAATCAGAGAGGCGACCCCACAAATTATTAACAAATATTATAAAATTTTGTTTAACTAATAAAGATTTTCCTCCCAAATTTTGATCATTTATTACTTTTACATAGGTGGATATTCCTGCCAAATTTCATCCGGAAATTCCAACCCCTCCTAGCTGTTGCAATTTCTATGTCACTGACTATACAATATACGTCACAGCCTGCTGACGTCAAAGCTGTTTGGCCTTCTTGTTTCGTTGGTAACGATCGAGTAGATGCTTTTAATACATCAAAGTTCCAAAAGAAAACGTAGACTACAACAATTAACCGGCAAATCATCAACATGTGGTTAACCAATAGAAGAAATAAGGAGGGATTATTAAGATTATAACATACAAAAGAACCCTAAGAGATAAAAATCAATCAAAGCGAAAATACTTTAAAATAGCATAAACTGCGTTTACAATACTGTAGCTGATCGGATGAAATGTTTCGAGCAAGAAAAATGTAAATTTTCAGGGTCACGTTTCCACGTGCATGTTAGCCGTTTTCACAATCCCAGTAAAGGTAAAACAAGGTACAAATTCCAAAATATACAACAATCTCGCTTCTAATACAACCTATGAACTTAAATCCGCTTAATCCATAAGCAATTCCAATATACAACATTCAAATTTCAAATCTTGGATCTAGTTACACAATTTTATAGGCACTAACTGCATAAAAAGACTAGAAAAACGCGCGCATTGTTTACTGTAATTATTATAATTGATTGATTCCAATAAAGAACAAAGAAAGTAAAGAAGTAACAATTGGCAAAACAAGAATAATGTGCACTAAGAATTGAGATTTGACAGATCTACACTTATTGTGATTACGTTACCGAACAGCAAGGTGTCACAGGAGACAATTTGCTGCTTTTCCCTAGTCTACTTTACGTAAAACGCAAAACCTTTACTACTGTTTTCGTCTTTCTATTACTATTATTAGAGTGTGCCATTTAAAATAAGAATGTTGGAATCATTTGCGGTGATACTTTAGGGCCCCACTGTATAGTCAACCCCTTGCTCACGCGGAGTCTTAGTACATGGCGTCGTGTTCACCGATTTCGAAGCGAAACATCGAGTTCTCACCCCGTGGGGGCCTTAAATTATAATAGTATGGCCATATTTCCCGCCTAGCCGGAGTATATCAATTTGAGATCGACGTCCAAGGCAACGTGTTGGAGCGCAGCCGTTGGCTAACCCCGGGGTTGGTAGCATTGCCTGCATTATTTATGATAAGACGGTGGGTGTATAGCGGTCGGGTCGCCGCAAGAGGCGCTACTGTCGCCGAGCACTCGTATAAAACAATTTGCGACGCTCATTTTTATCAATAATACACTCCCTTGTTCTGTGTTTTTAGACGGTAGGGAGAGAACGGTACGTATAGGAGAAAGACAACATTCTCCGAATGCGTAACAAGGGTAAGTACGTCGTACAGAAAAGCGCGAGGAGGCTGAGGGGGAACACCTACGGATATGCTTAAGTTTGCGGGCGAATTCGGACGTGGTTTTCATGCCGGCACGCTGTCTGCATTTCAACGTATTCTCCATGCATTTATCATGAACGATTCCCGACCGTGAAAGAAGAGGAGAAACCATCGAACCAGGTGAACCTCGCGAAATATTAACTCCTTCCCGCGGTGAAGCAATTCGCACAAGATCCAATTCTTAGTAATCATCGTTAAGTATTAGTGTTATAGTAGAAGCACTCCATGCTGCCACTATCACTAGAATCACTCATGTTTAGAGCGGGCCAAGAGCGCCACGCGCCAGGTTCGCAATCAGGCTGCCGGGCGCAAATATGTATGTAAACATAGGTAATTTAAATATGTAATTATTAGGACGAGGACCAAAACCACTGTCTATTACGTCGTGAAGACGCGCAAATATACACCTGCAGTTTGGGTGTTCGTTGATAAATAGGGCGTTGTTCACAGTGGGCCACTACAAAAAAAAGTTCATTCATCGACGGCTACGAACTAACAGCGCGCTTATTCATTTACGGATGACGCGCTCTATTCATCAACAAATGACGAGTTTGCAGATGTTACGTTTGCACCACTTCGTGGCATACTAGAAACAAGCGTCGGTGTGCTCGCTTTAGTGATTATGTCTAACGTAATTATTAAAAATAAACGGCCATTACCTACGAAAGTTAATAAATTTCTTAGTGAATTTGTGGATTTACACTACAATGGGAGTACAATTTTCTGTAAAGTTTGTAAAAAGAAACTACTGTGCTGGAGCAAACGTGATTGTGAAAGACATATAAATAGCGCACACCACAGAAATAAAAGAAATGGTGTGTCACAACAACGTCAATTTCAATTAGAATTGCTTTTAACGTTTATGGTATGTGGTCTACCACTTCGTATACTTGATAAAAAAGCATTTCGAAAATTCTGGGGTACATACAATACCGAGTGGATACTACCATCTCGGACAGCGTTACGGAGAGATATTCCACGAATACGTGAGGACATTGAAAATCGAATTAAAGCCGAATTAAAAGATAAACAGCTGTGGCTATGTCTTGATGAGACGACAGATTGCAAAAAAAATTCTATTTTGAATATAATAGTGCGCGTATTAGATCCTATTAAACCAAATTTTGCAATTCTATTAGCCAGCAGAAGATTAAAACAGTGTACTAGTAACGCAATTACGGCCGTAGTTCTCGAAACGTTACAAAAATTTCAAGTGTCAACCAGTCAACTGTTGTTGTTCATGAGCGATGGTGCAGCAACAATGTGTAGTGTAGGCCGTTCCCTTAAAGAAAAGTGTGAAGGACTTTTACATGTTACGTGTAAAGTCCATGCTTTACATCTTGTGGCACAAACTATTCGAGAGTGTTGGGGAACGTGGTTAAAAGCCGCTTTTTATTATAATGAACATTTTCCAGAAGTCAAATCCGTTATTTTGCAATTCGTCCCTGTCGAAGCTAGAGCTATTAGGATGGGCCAGAAGGGATTTCTCGATATTTCTGTTGAAACACATCTAAAGAATATTAGCAACAATTACAAAGGGTTAGTAGACGCGATAGAAAATTTGCAAAATTCTGGATTGTCGTTGGTAGAATCAGTGCAAGTCGTGGACGAAGTTAGTACATTGTTACACAGTATAAACGATGCAACAAGTGGACGAGTTTTAGCTAAGTTCGATAGTGTTTTAAAAAAGAATCCGGACTACACGAGATTAAGACAAATGTGCGATGGGGCATCTGCAGATTCCTTGACTAAGTCTAAAGATTATTTTAATTACGCCTGTCTTACTTCGGTAGACGTGGAACGGTCGTTTTCGAAATATAAGAACATTTTTTCGTCTCGGCGAACATCCTTCACCGAGGCAAATGTGGAAACTTATCTGATGGTGCAACTTTTTAAACAAGCCTATCCGCATTATTAAGAAGGATAGAATTTATTTATTATATCTTTATTTACAGTTACATTATTAAGTACAACAGAATAAAAAAAGCGTTCAGTTTCTCAGTTATTTCCTTATTACATCCCATTTACAACGCATACCGTTTTCAATCAAATAAAAAATCATAATGAAAATAAAAACACCTCAGCGTGTACATATATATATATATGTCCGCTCTAATTACTAAACATTATTATTGCGTCAGCTTTTATTTTTTTACTCTTGTGTATTAATTTCGAAATATCACATATCTGCTGTGACTCACATATACGCTATTTACAATAAGCGGCCGTTGCGCCTGATTCCGATTCTGTTGGATGGCGCAATTTGGCCCGCTCTACTCATGTTAACAGAAATGATAACAACAATGATAGCATCACACAAAATCTTTGATAAATTGTTTCAAGAATTTGTGGATTTCCATCGTCAACCGTAACATCAAATGATGTGAGAAAATCTGTTTAATTCTAACATGCCTAGTTCTATCCTTACGAGGACCTACTTTTACCACCTATATACCCTACCCCTATACTAAAACATGCAAAATAATCGGAACTAAAGAACTAGAACTAGCTTATAATACGAAACATAAACATGTGTTCGTTTTACCCTAATAAATCCATCAACACAGAAAAGCTAACCGAACCTTCTTCTCGGTTTAACATTTTACTTTCTTTTTCAGATTAATGGTCTTAATTAATTTGTGTATGTTTTTTAATTTAGTATTATGCTCGGCTTCCTTTATGCGTTGTGCTACATTTAACGATTCGATTCTCCCATAGCGGTAATGCTCCATGTGTTCTCTGAACCTGGTGCCTATAGCCCACCTCGTTTGTGCAATATAGACTTTATCACAGTCACCGCATGCAACCTTACAATTTCCCGATCTTTCTTTAGTATCCGGTTTATTTTTCGAATTGCCTAGAATATTTCTGAGTGTATTTTGTAAACTGGAACACACGTTCATATCTTGTTCCCTAAAAACTTTACTTGTACCTTTCGATATTCTGTGACAGAGCAGTTTCACAAATTTCTTATCGCGGGTTTTTGCCGGAAGTAAAGTCATGGAATTTCTCATATAATGCCTATATTGGATTTTCTTAGAGATGCAATCGACATCTAGCTGAATAGCCAGTAAACGTATACTGTCAAAAACTAAAATCAAATGTAGAATTACAAAATATTTTGACAGTCTTACAAAAGAATTTTTGTTATATATGAAAACCGATAAAGCAGATGATAAAGTAAAATATGACGATAATCGCTATTTTCCAAACTTGTTAATAGTCCAAATGTCATCTCATTTCACTTCAATATCATGTACTGGTCAGGTTAAATTCAGATTTCCTCTAATTACACTGTAAAAAAATTCAAGAATTTTACCCCTGCAAGCTGTAACTATAAGGCAAAAATCGTCTTAGCAAAGTTTTAACCTGAAAATGATCTAAAAAACAGTCCCTAGTACAAATTTACTCTTACAAAATTAAAAATCCGCAATTTTTTGGTTTATTTTACATTTTATGGTTTTAATTATGAATTGTAGCATATTTTTTCACTTCTTTAGTATTTTCACGTACGAAACATTAGAATTCATCATTTTTCAGGTACATATCTTTTATAGAATTGATTTTTACCTCCATAAGGAGGCTCAGCCGTTGTGCAGAATTGCTGACGAACGGACGATGCATTCAACCGCTTTACATTTTGATGTATGGTTTTCTTGTTTATGTTATAATGTTAGCGATGTAACAAATAAAAACTGTTTGAAGTAATTATAGAACTTTGGGCTTTATGTTTTGAATTATAGTCAGACGCAAAGCGGTGGAATAGTGAGACGGTAACCATAAAAACAATCGCATTACGTTATATGCAACTATCTTGTTCTGGTATGTGCACGAGTCGCGCAGAAATTCCGCCGAATCTGTATACATATATACATTAGATAAAAATCACAAGATATGACAAGATGTCCGTTATGCGTTTTCCCCTTCTTGATACAAGAGAGCGTTTATTATTGCCTTTCTCTCTTGCTAGTTAACAAAATGGTGGTCAACAGTAATTATTTTATTTGACAGATATGTCTGAAATGTACAGATCACAGGCTGTAGCACTTGTAGCAAAATGCAGTAAATATACCAACTCTAAAGAAAATTGTAGGACCTATTCTCTAATATATTTAAAAAAAATTGAAAAATCGGCGAAATAAAACTATACTTCTTGTTCGGTCATATGAGAATATGAAAGTTGAACTATGCGTGATATATTGTATATGAATATGCTTATCTTAGCACAATAACATCTCTGATTTCATATCGGTACTCAGGGAATGTGTAAATTCTCATTAAAATTATCCTGATATGCAAAAATCCCGTACAAAAAAATATGTAAAATCATAAATTCTTTGTAAAATTACCTTCCAATACAAATTCCTTAAAAAAATGCATTGAAGGTTGTAAATCCTGGAGAAAGTTTACCTTGCGGTGTAAACTTTACAGGAAAAAGTAGCTATTAAAATATAATAACATTAAGTATGACTTCGGTAATATTTAATTAGAAAAGAAATATCAAGGAATATAAAAATAAAGCAAGTGAACCAATTTAAATATCTGGGAACAATCGTCGAATGTAACGGAAAGTCAGACAAAGAAATAAGTGAAAGAACGAGTGACGGGAATAGTTTAAAGTTAGCCTTTTTCAGAAAGAAAGAAATCCCGAAAGATATTGAAGTAGAAGTTGTAACACCCACTTATAGTATATATGGATGTGAGTCATGGATCTTCACAAATAAAAATATCAGCCGTCTAAATGCAACGGAAATTAGATTCCACAGAAAGATCGAAGGCAAAACTAAGAAGAGATAGAATTAGAAATGAAATATTTAGAAGAGAGCTTAAAATAGAACCAGTAAAGATGAAGATAGAGGAAAGAAAACTAGGACGGCTAGGTCATATTCATAGAATGAAGGAAGATCGACTCCTGAGACAAGTATATGAGATCTAAAGACAAAAATAAAAGAGAAAGATCGAGAAACAGATGACAGACCGAAGTGAGAAAAGCAGCAGCTGAAGGAAACATAGAGTGGACAATGGTCCACAACTTGGGCCAAGACAGAAAGAATTGGAAGATTAAAGTAAACTCAACTCTACAGTCCTGCACCTAACGGTAAATGGACAAAGGACTAAGTAAGTATATAACAAATATCACTAGAGCGGGCCAAGAGCGCCATAGGTAATTTAAATATGTAATTATTAGGACGAGGACCAAAACCACTGTCTATTACGTCGTGAAGACGCGCAAATATACACCTGCAGTTTGGGTGTTCGTTGATAAATAGGGCGTTGTTCACAGTGGGCCACTACAAAAAAAAAGTTCATTCATCGACGGCTACGAACTAACAGCGCGCTTATTCATTTACGGATGACGCGCTCTATTCATCAACAAATGACGAGTCTGCAGATGTTACGTTTGCACCACTTCGTGGCATACTAGAAACAAGCGTCGGTGTGCTCGCTTTAGTGATTATGTCTAACGTAACTATTAAAAATAAACGGCCATTACCTACGAAAGTTAATAAATTTCTTAGTGAATTTGTGGATTTACACTACAATGGGAGTACAATTTTCTGTAAAGTTTGTAAAAAGAAACTACTCTGCTGGAGCAAACGTGATTGTGAAAGACATATAAATAGCGCACACCACAAAAATAAAAGAAATGGTGTGTCACAACAACGTCAATTTCAATTAGAATTGCTTTTAACGTTTATGGTATGTGGTCTACCACTTCGTATACTTGATAAAAAAGCATTTCGAAAATTCTGGGGTACATACAATACCGAGTGGATACTACCATCTCGGACAGCGTTACGGAGAGATATTCCACGAATACGTGAGGACATTGAAAATCGAATTAAAGCCGAATTAAAAGATAAACAGCTGTGGCTATGTCTTGATGAGACGACAGATTGCAAAAAAAAATCTATTTTGAATATAATAGTGCGCGTATTAGATCCTATTAAACCAAATTTTGCAATTCTATTAGCCAGCAGAAGATTAAAACAGTGTACTAGTAAAGCAATTACGGCCGTAGTTCTCGAAACGTTACAAAAATTTCAAGTGTCAACCAGTCAACTGTTGTTGTTCATGAGCGATGGTGCAGCAACAATGTGTAGTGTAGGCCGTTCCCTTAAAGAAAAGTGTGAAGGACTTTTACAAGTTAACGTGTAAAGTCCATGCTTTACATCTTGTGGCACAAACTATTCGAGAGTGTTACCCGGAGGTGGATGCATTAATAGCAAACACAAAAAAAGTGTTTCTCAAAAGTCCTAAGAGGACTAGGGCATTCCACAGGTTATGCCCTGGTATTCGAGAACCACCACAGCCCATTCTTACGCGTTGGGGAACGTGGTTAAAAGCCGCTTTTTATTATAATGAACATTTTCAAGAAGTCAAATCCGTTATTTTGCAATTCGTCCCTGCCGAAGCTAGAGCTATTAGGATAGCAACAATTACAAAGGGTTAGTAGACGCGATAGAAAATTTGCAAAATTCTGGATTGTCGTTGGTAGAATCAGTGCAAGTCGTGGACGAAGTTAGTACATTGTTACACAGTATAAACGATGCAACAAGTGGACGAGTTTTAGCTAAGTTCGATAGTGTTTTAAAAAAGAATCCGGACTACACGAGATTAAGACAAATGTGCGATGGGGCATCTGCAGATTCCTTGACTAAGTCTAAAGATTATTTTAATTACGCCTGTCTTACTTCGGTAGACGTGGAACGGTCGTTTTCGAAATATAAGAACATTTTTTCGTCTCGCCGAACATCCTTCACCGAGGCAAATGTGGAAACTTATCTGATGGTGCAACTTTTTAAACAAGCCTATCCGCATTATTAAGAAGGATAGAATTTATTTATTATATCTTTATTTACAGTTACATTATTAAGTACAACAGAATAAAAAAAGCGTTCACTTTCTCAGTTATTTCCTTATTACATCCCATTTACAACGCATACCGTTTTCAATCAAATAAAAAATCATAATGAAAATAAAAACACCTCAGCATGTACATATATATATATATCCGCTCTAATTACTAAACATTATTATTGCGTCAGCTTTTATTTTTTTACTCTTGTGTATTAATTTCGAAATATCACATATCTGCTGTGACTCACATATACGCTATTTACAATAAGCGGCCGTTGCGCCTGATTCCGATTCTGTTGGATGGCGCAATTTGGCCCGCTCTAAATATCACTGTTGAAATACCCCTTCTTCTTCTTTTATATAGGCTGGTACCTGTTTCTTCCGGCCCATCTTTTCAGTGGTCAACCAGGGACTCTTTTTCCAGTTGGTTTTGAGTCTCGTTACTTTGATTAGTTAGTCTATTGTCTTCAGTACGTATTACGTGGTTGTTCCATTCTTTTTTTCTTCTTTTAATGAATTTTATTATATCTTCTACTTTACATTGTCGTCTAATTTCTCCGTTTCTCTCTTCTTGTTTTTCCTACAATTGTTCTCAGTGTGGACATTTATGTTGTTCGGAGTAGCTGCATTGTTTTTCTTGTTTCAGCTCTTGTGTCGGCTGCATACGTCAAGTCAGGTTTAACTATCGCCTTGTAGATCTTTACTTTACTTTCAAGACTTAGCTATTTATTTTTCCAGGTAATATCTCTTAGGTATCCGGATATGCGCGATCCTTTCATCGCCTATTTTACGGTCGCTAGATACGTCGATTCTCAGATATTGGAATTCCATCATTTGTTAAATTATTTGCCTTTCAATTTCCAATTTACACCTGATAGGTTCCACCAAAAATAGGAGGTAATAAATTATTTTTAGTCTAAAATTCCCCAAAAATTTTCTGCAGTGTACGACGTTCTGGAAAGAGGAAGCAGGTATTTAAAAATACGTAGCTAAACAAAACATAAAAGCTCGCATTCGAACAAAAACGAATACGTCAGAAACTCGAACTTCACATAGTTTTCGGTAAGCGCTAGCTATATGTAGATAGATGTTCCGGTCGTCGTTGAGTTTTTGCCAGTTTCCCACCTGCTGTTCGCCTGTCGCACGGCGTTTTTCACTTTCCGCCGCACTCCACGGGCCCGCCTCACAAACTCCGGGTAATCTATGGTCCATATAATAGCGGACGTTATCTGTCCACGGTTTCACGTACGCAAACATGCACGCGAAACGAACATACGCGCTGAAAATAATTGCCTTTCAAAATAACGAACAGCGTGTAAACATCAACATCAAATATGTTTTATTATTTATCCTCGACGCGAGCATTTGAATGTTAAATAAATTTCGGACCTTATCACTACGTTATATTGCACGTGTGCGGAACCGTATACAATATGGCCGGATGGTTTTTTCCAGATTTCGCAAAATCGTTTAATGATCTTTTAAGCATACATGCCGTCGCTAAAATAACCAGCGGTTTATTTGCAGAAACGTTTTGTTCCAAACAAAGCAGCAATAAATATAATTTAATTATTATTGCTGTTCTGAGATGTGATGAATATAAAAATAAAGCTGATGCCATTTTAGAACACTTAGAGTTAGAGTACCGTGCAATATTCATAGTCTTAATAGCTAAATAATTGACAGATATGCTAGAAAAAGTAGAAAGGGAAGAGGAAGATATTCAATTAGAATTAAATGAAAGTAAAACGAAAATAATTAAAATTATAAGAATGATTGAAAAAATAATGGGAGTTGATAAAGTACGAGGGTAAGTCAAAAATTACTTACACTTTTAGTTCTACAACTGTATTAAACAAAGATAAGTGTACAACAGATACATTATTTTTCGATATAGTCTCCACCTTTAGCAATGCATTTGGTCCAGCGAGCCACAAGCTTCCGTATGCCTTCCTGGTAGAAGGTTTTCGATTGGTCGTGAAACCACTTTTGCACCGCATCCCGAACGTCTGTGTCTGAGGCAAATCGACGACCTCTCAAAGCTTCCTTGAGCGGTCCAAAGAGATGAAAGTCTGACGGAGCGAGGTCAGGGCTGTAGGGAAGGCGTTCCAGGGTCTCAAAGCCCATCCTGTTGATAGTTTCTATGGTGTTACGGGCCGTGTGCGGACGGGCGTTGTCTTGCAACAATAAAACTTTCTTTGAGAGTAGACCACGGCGTTTGTTTCGAATTGCTGGTTTCAGCCCCGTATTGTGACAAAAGTCTCCGGTGAATTTCAGCACCTTTCACACCCTCTGACCACAGAAATCGGATCACTGCTCGTTGTTCCTCTTCGGTGCAAACTAATAGCGGGGCTGACATGCTTAGGCTGTTGTAGCTAGCAGACAAATGACGAGATCGTGATTAAATTCGGCACACATGACCACAGAGGCGCCAACTCAACGCATGCGCAAGCGGCCGCCACTACGATAACCTTCAAAGCTTGTTATGGCGAAAGTGTAGAACGCGGCTGGCGAAACAAACTTAAAAATTAAATACATGCGCGATGTGCTTAAAATTATTCATTTAAACTACTTGATAAACCCAAGTACGACCATATCATACACTGTCTTTACCAAAATGTTAGAGGACTTAATTCTAAAATTAACATTTTCTGAAATAATGTACCAGTTAGTGATTTTGACGTTTGGTGCCTAACGGAGACTTGGTTAAGAACTGATGTTTCTAGCAGCGAACTATTTCTCAGTCACTACACCGTTTTTCGACTGGACCGGAACTTTCTAGCTACAGAATTCTCAAAAGGCGTTGGAGTACTATTGGCGGTCAATACGAGGGTAGATAAAAAGTTTCCGGAATGACAATGAAAACAAGTTATATTTTATTTTTCAATATGATCCTCTCGAAGCTCAACACACTTGATCCACCGTTTCTCTAGCTTCTCGATTCCTTCCCGGAAGTGACTTTCTTCGAGGTTGCCAAAATAATCGTTTACGGGCTCTATCAGTTCCTCATTTAACCAAACTCTCTTTCCTCCCAGAAATGTTTTGAATTTCGGAAACAGGTGGAAGTTCGACGAAGCCAAATCAGGCGAATACGGCGGATGCCACTTGAATGAGCGGGTGCATTGTCGTGGTGAAACAACACTTTTCTTCTTTACCATTCCTGGGCGTTTTCCCTGAATTACTACTTTCAATTTGTCCAAAAGTGTTGTGTAATATTGACCAGCAAAAGCTTTTCCTTTTTCAAGACAATCTTTTTGCCAAAATTCCTTTTGCGTCCCAAAAAACCGATGCCATCACCTTTCCAACCGAGTAAATGATCTTTGCCTTCTTCGAAACCAATTCACCGCGTTCAATCCACTGTTTTGATTGCATTTTTGTTTCTGATGTGTAGTGATGAATCCATAGTCACGAATGGTCTTTTGAAATACGTTGAATTCCTCGTAAACACTTCCAAACAATCGGCTGAGGTTCGAGCTCGAATGCGTTTTTGCTCCTAATTGTGCAAATGCGGCACCCATCTTGCCGAAAGCTTTCTTAAACCCAAACAATTCACTCAACGATTAGATCTAATCAACGTCTTCATCAGATGAGTAATATGCTTCTTCTGAAGAGCTATCCCCCACATTGATAATAAATTCATCACAATAATTGTCCAGAGTATGTTCTTTTTAGATATACTCTTGCTCAATGTTAATTACGTGCTGGCAAATCTGAGACCACTTGTCACTTGTAATGTCTGCAAATTTTTGCCTGGCCAGCCTTTCAACGTCGTCCATTTTGAAGGTGATGTTCCTCGATGCAATCCAATTTTTTGATAAAGCCCAAATTTTTTCAATTGGGTTCAGCTCAGGGTGGTATGGAGACAAACAACATACCAAATGTCCGTGCTTTGTCAAAAGAGCATCAATACTATATTGACAGTAGTGTGGTTTGTGCTGTTTAATTAGATTATATAGCTCACATTTTGTTGCTTCCAAAGGATAAAAAATACTACATGCATTTAGCCATTCAGTCATTTTAGCTTTTCTAGCATTTGAGTTGGGATGTTTTTCCTCTAAAACGTTACGGTAGCTGGCATTATCTATGACTACAACGAAATGAACAGGTAAATTAGGGATTAATTGCCTTTCTAACCAATGTGAATAGTTAATATAATTCATGTCGTCATGGTAATCTCCACTTTTCTGGCCCGACTTAAAAATCAGCAATGCATTTGGCACAAAACCTGTCTCGCCACCTGAAAATATATATTTATATTAAGAGTTAATTTATAAAGTACATATATTCACTTACCAGCATGTACAATAATAAGTCTTTTTGCTTTTGATATGGGGCATCTGATGCCACCACCTGTAGCATCATACGGGGTCGTATGTGTGGAATGAATGTGTTTCATCTACATGGGTGTATTAAAATATTAATAAAACCAATAATACATAAATGTACAGATTACTAACCTATATATTGTTATGTTCAATTTTGTATCTACGACAACAACTTCTCCCAGTTGTCACCTCTGAACGACTAAATCTCAGGCTGGCCACTCGTTGGTAACTAAATATCCCTCTTGCGGGGAAAATTGGAAATTTCTTCGTTACCATCCCCCCTCAGCCAACTGTCCTTGGAGCAAGGACATTATATTTACATTATAAATCCAGATAATGACGAGTGTGGGGTAGCATGGACAAATCTACTCGTTAGTTAATTTTTCTATTCACTTCTTTCGTCCAAATTAATGTAGAAATCGTCTGGAATAACAGCGTGAATTGAAAAGTACAACAAATAATATTTCATCAATTAAATCTTTATCTGAAAGGTTTCTGTAAATTAGCAGTGTGAAATAAAACAATCGCCGGTCTTTCGCGATTTAAAATAAAAGAAAGATGAACTACGCCATAATTTTTCATGAATCTTTATTCGGCCTTGGTTGAATCAAAGTGTGTCTTAACTCTGGTCCCCATATAAGTGCTCGATTGTGAAATCAAAGTCTTTATTAGAAGAGAAAAAGGGTTAAATATCCACAGCAGGCAGTTTCCTGTGGTGGTTATATAAACAAAAAGTTTATATACATTGGCATCGTTGAAAGTTTCAAGGTTAGTTACTTTTCAAATCTTAGAAATTCGTTAATATCATTTTACTGAGTTGGAAATTCATTCAAAAAATTGCCGCAAGGGTATTCAGGGATACCCCCGAACCTGCAAGAATCGTTTATTCAATTTAAAATTAGAAAATTTAACAAAATTAAAAAAAAAACTCCCGAGAAAGATATTTCAATATATAATAGGGCATCCCTCTAGTCTGAATCTTGTTATCGCTCTTATATAAGCATAACGCAGTTCACGTATTTCACTACGTTCTATAATAAGCCTACGATTGTCGGTAGATTTCTTCCACCTAGACAAGAAATAGTGTTTTGTTAAAACCTAAACAAAGCTTAGCACAGATGTACGTACCGAAAGCTCAATTTTTTAATTAATTTTCGGAAGGATCTTTCCTTCTCCGTAAAATTGATGGAATCATCATCTTTTAGTTTAGTGTATATTGATTTAATGGTAGGCTTTTGTGTATCAGTAATGTGGAAATTGTAAATTATGCGACGAATATGCCTCACAATATGTGTTTTTGGGAGAAGTAAAACAAATGCTTTCTCCACTTTCTATTAGGCGTCCTTCTTGTAAAATCTGCGCAACACTCCTTCTTGAAATGCCTGTTGCTTCTGCAACAGCATCCAAGAGTTCTTCAAAATTTCTAATAAGATTTAATTCATAAACTTGTTTTTATATTACTTGGTATATTCCGCTTTTTCAAATAATTATATACATTCCACACAACTTCTCGACAATCCTGTAACACTTTCACAGGATAACAACAAAGGAGAAGATGAATTAATGTGGGACGCCATGATACAAAGAGAAGTTACAAAACGACTAAGGGAAATTGACATATTGCAGAGCACCACTGTTTTCAGTTTGATCTGCACTGTCTCCTCCTTTTCTAAATTATCTCTCTGTTTCACTCTTTGACGAAAATTGGTTCATGCGCTAGTGCCAAGCGAAAATGCACCGACTCTACGTCACATACTTCGAATAGCATTTGCGTTTAAAGATATATTTTAAATATATGTTCGTTTTAAATGAAACGCACTTATATCTTCTATCTGAATATAATAGTTTCGAAGTAGCTAATGTTACATAACTTCGAATCGAATATTTGAAGTTAACTATATCGATAGTCTTCAGCTAATAATGCATCTTTATGTGTGTGCAAAGAATATTATTAACCGATGACAAATCTTCAAAATACCATCAGCTACACCTTGAAATATTAACATACCAGCATGCCAATTGTTAAAACCAATTTCATCTAACTCTCATTGAAGTCAGTTTGTTCAACATGTACTGCGGAACATCTCTAGCAAAATTCAATAATACTGTGCTGTCGAAAATACCTATACGCCTGCATAACAACGTAAAGGATGGTTAGATTGATGTTCCCTACTGCAAATATATCCGGGCGTCTTAGCCCTGAGAAAGGATAACACGTGTTATGCCTCCGCTACGTTGTAGGTACCCTTGCGCACCCGTAAAAGAAACGACAGCAGAGCCGGTCGACAATGGCGGTTCGCCGGGGCTGTGAACGAAGGTAAGAGAGAAACAGAGCACATCGACACGCGCGCTCGCTACTAATCTAATCTAATTTTATGAGGCTCCGCAATATCGTTACGTCGGGGTCCCGCTGTAGTCAAACAAACCCACCTTGTCACGGCACCGACATAAACGACAATATAATGTGCCAAAATGAACACGGGCAATTTTATCGTGTGTCTACCATGTAACAATTCCGCGAAATGGGTTTCCTAAATTGAATAAAGCGAGATTTTCTGGTTAGATTTTTCAGCGCGTTCTGTACGGATATGAACGCTCTTACCTATATAGGTTTAGATTCGCGTCAGCCACGAAAAAGTTTACCCATTACCGGCGGTATTGACGCGCGAAAACATCAGCCGAATAGTAGTTTATGCTGGATGACGATAACGTCACGTACAGTTCGTGATCTGTTCTAAATTTATAAATCTGTTATCTCGCTGTGAAAGGGAGACGCTATTGCAGCAGTTATTTATCTATTGTTACCCTCGATTTTTTCAACAAATTCCATTAATTAATTCAGAGACTTTCAAAAGAAATTTGTTGTTTTTATAAAAACAAAAATGAAAAATTAAAAAATCAAGACACTTATAAATATCAACATCAGAGATTCCCAGAGACCACCTGCGGAATTTTTTTTTGCAGAATATTAGGAGTATGGCGGTCGTTAGAAACTAAGACGTGGTTAACGACCAAAGTTTGCAGAAAAAATGTAATTTAAATTTCACCCATATTTCCCTTTTATTTTAAAGCTTCATCAGAGTCATACTACAAAATTCAAATTTACAGATATATTTTAAAAGACTCGGTACTTACAGATTCAACGATGTACATCTTAGGAGCTATGACTAATGAATGAGGAAATTGATGCATGCACCAATATAAGAAAACACAAGGCGATGACATTTGGGCGAAGTCACGTGCCTGCGAAATTTAAAAGAAAATATTCAGGTTATAACATGTCAAATATTGAATTTCTTACTGTCAAGGTTGCTTTATATTTACAGTAGATGTCGCTACGTTATCTTTTCTAATATACTTCAAAATTTATAATTTCTATTAATAACATATTGCAACGTGTCAAATTCTATTTTACCAACATAATTATATTTCATATTGTCAAGGGTTGTTTTATGTTTACAATAGATGTCGCTACATTATCTTCTGTAATAAAGTTACTAGATATATAAAGTACCGCAATTTATGAAGCCAATGTGTTAAAAAGAGAAAACCATATTTTTGCCCCAAAATGGCGGCTCTTCTAGTGACTTTTTAGTGGTTTTAATATTTCACCAAAATATTTTGTCGAATATGGTAAAATTAACCTATATTTTTGAGTTTGTTTCATGTTAATATGTTCTATACTGTTATTTCGTGTTTTAATTTGTTTTTTTAATATAAAATGCTATTTTATATAGGTACTACCTTCCTTAAAATTACCTCAACACATTAATTTCCCTGATTAAAACTTTAAAAATGTCAGGGTGTTGTGTAAAGAAAATGTACTAATAGTATTGCAAAAGGATTCCGTTTCTTTCGTTTACCAAGTGGTGAGACAGAAACCTTTAGAAAGCAAGAGTGGTTGAATTTGATTGGAAGACCTGATTTACCTCTTTACGCCAGGATTGTGAGAGGTCAATACGTATTTGCAAAGAAAAGAATTTGTATATAACTTTCAATTTTCCGATAGTCAAATGAGGTTTCACGACAAAATGGGAGAAAATTACTTCGATGTAATGCTATTCCTGATATTTTATAGCAAATTTGATTGATGAAACATACAATGTTAAAAGAAAACCGAATTTTGACAAAGAACTGTCTGTATCTAAAAGGTTAGTAGTTTTCCAACGATGATAGTGGAAATGAACTAACGAAATCATAAATAAAGCTGGCCACGAGCGGTACCGCGCAGTAGCGTAGAGTCGACCAGGCCTCGCATTCCACTAGAGTTATTCTGCTAATAGAGATGTTTGCTGCCGCAAATAATTTCGCTCATCTTTTAAATAAAAATTAAATAACACGTGCTCAAACACTTACCATTTTAAGAGTCCTCCGTGAAATCACAAAGTGAATAATGTCTGTTAAATATCTGCAACATTAGATATGTTTCAACTGTTGTTTCGGCAAAACTAGTACGGCATGAGGAAAAATGCGTTTATATGCAGAGAACGAACGTTCTACATCTAGTGACGTAATATTTGCGTAACTAAAATAATCTTTCAAATAACTTAACGATTGTGTTGACGCACCTTCACAAATGTGTCTTAATGTGCCAAAATCAGAATTTTTCTCAAAAACACTTTCAAATTTTTCTAGAACAGAAACATTTTTTGCGTCTTCAATCGCGCATAGCTGTGCGTGAACATGTTGCACTATTTGTAGAGATTCTTCTAACGGCACCGCAGGATTTTGTAATTTTTCTATTGCACCTGCTAGCCCGAAGTAATTGTCGTGAATGATTTTTAAATCCATTTCAACCTGACTATCTTGAAATTTCGACTGGCTTTTCTGGATAGCGGCAGCTTCCTTTGTATCGAATTGTAACACCACGTCTTTAATATTGTCAAAATATTTATGATAATAAAACGCGGCCTGTAACCATGTTCCTCAACGAGTTAGAATAGGTTCTGGTGGCTCTGGTATACGGGGGCACAGTCTGTAAAATTCGCGAATACGTTTCGGTGATTTGACAAATACTGCTTTGGTATGCGCTATTAAAGCGTCTACCTCAGGATAACATTTTCTGATACTATCCGCCACAAGATTGAGAGCATGAATTTTACACGTATTGTGTAACAAATTAGCAGAATGCTTTTTAAGAGACCGGCCTACAGAAAGCATGTTTGCAGCACCATCACTCACTAACATCAAGAGTTGGTTTGTTGAAAGTTCAAACTTGTCCAATGTATTTAACACTAACTTTGAAATTACTTCGGCAGTACACTGTTGTATTCGTTTGGAGACTAATAGAATTGAAGGTGCCGATTGATGAGGTTCCAATTTGCGTGCCATTACATTAAGAACAGAATGTTTCTTCCGATCTGTTGTTTAGTCGACACATAACCACAATTTTTGATCTTTCAAACTCCGATTTTATTTTTTTGTTCAATATGTTCGCGCGCAGATGGCACAATTCTTCGTAACGATGTTTCGACTTGGTAATTTGCACTCCGAATAGTTATCCAAAAGCAGATAAATGGTTCCTTGTCTAGTAAATTAAACGGTATATTGCATGCGATAAACGTAACGCATAAATTAAATTTAATTTTTTCATTGTCTCGTGCGCATTTCTTTTTGAGACATGCTTTTCACTATTTACGTGTCGTAGACAATGTTGTCTGGACCAACACATTAACGGGATTTTACAGATTACACATTTAATTTTAGCACCCTCATATATTAAGTCTGGAATTTCTGCAATAAATTTTCGAAGTTTGTCCACCGCGGTCGTTTTGCTGACGAAATCATAATTTTTCTAGGACAGATAAACAATTGCGCAAATGACCGGCAGCAAAATGTCCGTACTGCTGCGCAGACGAAGTAATACTACCGTTCCTCTCGGTCCGAACTGATTCTACGCCGAGGTGCGGTACCGCTCGTGGCCAGCGTTAATTATAAACCAGAATATTGGTAAGTGTAATTTATTACATTAAAAAGTAGGTAGAAGAAATCGTTTACCTATATTTCTCCATATACAGTGCACGAAAACGAAGATGATTTAAATGAAACAGCAAGCGATATGTATTGATGACAGTCAAGACGTAATTGAGGAATGGGACATGTTGGAGGCAATAGAAAGGTCAGCAAAGGATATGTATTCTTTAGTTGCCGATTTAGAACAAAAATTAAATGCAGCATTGCAAAGGTGCCGTAGATTAGAAACAGAATTACAACAAAAAGGTTCAAATAATTTAGGAAACATTTTCAATGCAACAATAATGCAAAGAATTAGCAGAACTAAACACTACAATTGTTGGAACTGTGAACAGATCGAGAAAAGAAATTCGCGAACTAATCAAAAAAGCAAGGGTTCTTTATGTGAAACTGTTTTATTCACTAGTAAAGAAAATGTTTGCGCTTTGGCAGTGTATCAAGCCAAAATAAACAAAAATGTTCTCCTTCTAAGGACGCAACATCCAACAGTTTCGATTGATGCTGGTACAAAGAAAAAGCCCGAAACAGTTTTATACTATAATAGCACAAAATAATGGCCAAATAGCCCGAAAGTACAGCGTGAAGGCACCCTCAAGAAGATGGCTAGTCCATTTTTTTTTATAATATATTGGATCTTACTACAATCAATGCGTTTGCTGTATACATAGACATCACTGGCAAAAAAATAAAACGTCGCGACTTCATTCTGCAATTGGCAGAAGAACTCTCGCAACAATCCAATAACAACGAAGAAGACCCCCAAGAGGGAACATCCAATCAAAAATGCAACAAGAATTTACAGGCTGGATCAAAGACAGATAATCAATCTCGCAAAAGACGTACATGTCAAGAAAAGAAATGTGAAAATAAGACTTACGATAGATGTAAGAACTGTAACAGGAACATTAGTGGAAAATGCAGATTTAAAGTAACTTATTGCAAAGATTGTAACGATATTTAAAATATCAAAGTTAAGTTAGAAGTTACTTTTATATTTTGTGAATAAATATACACTTTTTATGCAAACAAATTATGTTAATTAATGAAAACAGTCGAAACAAAATTGAGTTTAATCACTGGTCAATTTGACCTGGGTGGCGGTTTGAGGTAGGAGGAATTCTCGGCGGTTCTAGTGTTAAAGAAACAGCGCAATTTCAAGAAAATTTTAAATTATCTCAATTATCTCAAAAACTAAGATAGATGAATATAAGGAATATTGAAGAAAGTTTAGAGAAAAACGTAGTAATATACAGCCTATTGCATTAAAAAAAACCTTTGTATCATGGAAATTGAACGCTCTGTCTACTTGGGAATAATTTTATTTTTTATTGAAACAGTTCACTAAAACCTTACCACAACACTTAATTCGTACTGGACGCACGTTTCGATAGCCAAGCTATCATCATCAGCAGCAAGACTGAACTAACAAGCTAAGTGAAAAACTAACCTTACAAGGAAAATAAGTTATGCAAAATTTCCCTCTATCAAATTTACCCACGAAGAAGAAAAAGACAACAGGATTCCTTTCCTCGACATGTTAGTAATAAGAAATAAAAATAAGTTTGAAATAGACGTATATAGGAAACCTACTAGTAATAATAGATTCATCTTACAGGATTCTAATCACTCATATGAACACAAACTTTCGGCTATTAACTTTTTGGTGCACCGGTTACTCAATTTTCCTTTAACGAAAGATAGATATCAAAATGAACTAAAAGAAATCATCAATATTTCTAACTTTAACGGATTCTCTGAAGATGTCGTCTATAATACTATTAGGAAACATAAGAATAGATTAAGAATTAGAAATGTAAGCACATTAGAACGCATTGACGGCCGTAATAATAAGAAACATGTTAAATTACCCTTTTATCCATGTTACACCAAGGGTCTTCAAAAAATCTTTTCTAAGATTGACCGCAAGATTGTTTTCTCTTCGAGCAATAACCTTAAAAACCTTTTAGGAAATTCCAAAGACCCAGTGGATAACATGGATAAATCAGGAATTTACAAAATTTCATGTAAAGATTGTGATCAAGTGTATATTGGGCAGACAAAAAGATCAATCAAAATTAGGTACAAAGAACATTTGGCTCATCTCAATTCAGAAGGTTTGATAAATCTAGCGTTGCCCTACATATGCTTGAAAATAACCATAATGTTGATAATATAAAGTTAATTAAAAACGTAAGGAGTACTTCTCAATTAAATTGTTATGAAGGCATGGAAATTTACAAAAACAAAACTCACTTAATGAATTCAGATTTAGGACCACTAAATTCCAGCCTTTATCCTTTGTTACATCATGTTTAATCATTTATAGTTGTAATTTTAACCATGTGCAATGAACCGCTTCATTGTAATCTAGGATTTATTAACTCACGTCATTCGGCTCATTTACCTTTAGGCTATTTATAGTCCTGTGCAATGAAGCGGCTCATTAAATTTTACAATTTTAAATTTACATATTGCATAATTTATTTTCCTTATAAGGTTAGTTTTTTCACTTAGCTTGTTAGTTCAGTCTTGCTGCTGATGATGATAGCTTGGCTATCGAAACGTGCGTCCAGTACGAATTAAGTGTTGTGGTAAGGGTTTTAGTGAACTGTTTCAGTGTTCCAGTGCCACAGTTTTTAGAGTATCCGTTTAGTTATTTTTTATTTGAAAACTTTTTCTCTGAATTGCCTTGGAAAAGAGTTATTTTTCTGTTGTGCAACGTATATTTTCCATTATCTTAGTAAACTGGATTTCAAAACATCCTTTGTTGTAAGAATCTCTCTGTACTTGTAATTTTACACTCGATATGTTGTTATTTGACTACAGCACACAACACAAAACTTACACATATATCCAGATGTGTCTGCAATATATCGAAAACACGCAAGACACGACGGATATGGTGAGTGAGAGTATCGGTTTTGAGAAGTGGCTCTTTTTGGGCGCCCGAAGGCACAAGAAGGAAGATATACGCGTTTCGGAGAGTATAAGTTCTCCCCTGGGACCTTAATCGGACTCATTTTTAACCCCAGACCATCCCCTTTATCTACCTTATAAACTTGGATATACCTTAACTATACGTATATATATTCCGATCCACCACCACGTATCTAGACATAGAACTGCTTTTACATAGCCTTACGTTGTAACCCCAAAACGAATGTTTGATGTGTGGAATGACAAAGTACGAATTCTTTTGTTACAAGTACATAAGCTTTCGAAGACTATAAAACGTAACACATTTCAAGATATGATATTTGTTCGTATTTTCTTCATTAAATATCAACAAACAAGTACGGAAGGAATATTATATAGCCGTTGCTTAAGTCCTTTTAGCATGTTGGGTGCCAATGTGCATTTGTTCGCAATCCAGAAAACTTTCCATACATTCAGTACAAATTGGTTAATAAATAATACCTTTTACAAGCTCTCAATGCAAGAACGATGATCTATCATTCCAGGAGCTTGATTTCTTACAAATAAAACGTGAGTTAACTAAACGTAGGCAATTGTGTATTGAGGCTAAGGAAGTAAGGATACACAGAAAAGAAAAGTCCTCAGCTCAAACAAATATGCATTCAGTCAACCAAATCTTTCAGCAATTTTTAAAATACAATTGAAAATCGATAGAAGTTATTATAATAAACAACTGTAAATAGAAAAAGGGAACTGAAAACAGCTAACCAGGAAAGATATATACAAGACTTTCCAAAAGATCAAACTATTCATTATTGTGTGATACATTTCAAGGAATAGTCTATTCTTGTAGTTGCTTTCAAAATCTAAAATTTGAACCTTATCGAAATCAAAGTGATGATCTTTTTCATCTTTGTGATTGGCCAAAGCACAAGATCTTTTGTCCAGACGACAACCACTTCTGTGTTGGCTTATACGATCTTTAAACCGTTGTGACGTTTGTCCTATATAATAATCTTGAGAACCTAAGCATGGCAACTTGTAAATGACGTGATTACTAGAGCCCGGTAACAGGGAGCCGTGCCATAGCTGTACCTGCCTAGTATACAAAAACAATAGTAAGAAAATAGAAAAAAAATAACAGAACTAATATAGAACTAATAACATAATTATAATATGTGAAAAGTAGTGAAACACTCGCCCTTTCAAGCAGCTTTGGCAACGAAACAGTAAAACTAGAAGCACCATTATCAGTATTAACATCATATGGATAAGAGTGGTAAAAATTTGAACCATTAGATGTGTTTCCACAGTTGTCTCGGTGAGCGATGTTAGCCGTGGTGAGATAATGAGTTTATGTCGAAAGAGAGCGTTCGACATCTATCGATGTTATACATGCATGATTAAAATACTCTTTGTACTTAGTCAGTGGATTATTCGATACACCATCACAAAATTGTTTTAGTGTGCTAAAATCGGAATCTTTCTGTAGCACACTCTCGAACTTTTCTAAAACGCGATTATATTTTGCGTCCTGTATAGTCAGTAGCTATGTATGCACTCCGTACATAATTTGCAGAAACTCCAATAATGATAACGATCTATTTTGTAATGGGTCTATTGCGTCAGCTAATCCTTTATAGTAGCTACGAATATTTTTTAAATCTGTTTCAACAGAAATATCTTGAAATTTCGACTGGCTCTCCTTAATAGCTGCAGCTTCGGCAGGATTGAATTGTGCAACAACAGCTTTTACTATTTTGAAATGTTCAACATAATAAAAAGCTGCCTGCAACCATGTTCCCCAACGTGTAAGAATTGGCTCCGGTGGTTGACGAATACCAGGACACTCTGTGTGAAATGATCGTAGGCGTTTGGGAGATTTCAAAAATACTTTTTTTTGTGCTTGAAATTTAATCTTTTACCTCGGGAGAGCATTGTCGCCCGCCTAAAACTCACACCGTCGCGGCGGTGTGACTGTTTTTGGGCGGCGCCGCTCGATTTTGCTCTCCAATTACCGGCTCTAGTGATTACTAAACTAAAAAGGGCTTTTTATCCTTAATCATAGTAAATCAATTTCTGATTTTTATGGTTTTATATTTAGCTATGCAGATTTGACTAAAGGGTTTGAAAATCCTAAAAACTTTACTAGTTTAAATTGTCTATAAATGGTAATTTTTTATATTTTAAAAAGTATATTGTTATGGTCAAAAAGGACCATAGTAAAAATTGGAATTATATATCAATTTACTAAGAATGGACTTGGGATAGCCTTAAAAACTCCAAAGACCAAGTAGATTACATGAATAAATCAGGAATTTGTAAAACTTCATGAAAAGAGTGTGATCAGTAGAGAGGGGATTTTGGGCAAAATGCCTCTTTTTTTTAGATTCAAGGCAAATTAAAAATAATACAAAATCTATATGTTTCTCGACAAATCAAAGCGATCTAGCTATGTTTTATTTTGCCTAGTTTGCCTATTTGGACTTTTAACAGCCTAAATCGGGGTTTTTCGCCTTTTTGTCCTAAAATCATATTTATTTGGTCTAAACGTTTTTTTTTTTTAAAATTTTAAATAAATATGGTTTTTTACACAGCTGCATCTTTCTTAATGTAAATTTTAGTTTTACAGCTAAAATGCTATAAACTAATAAAACGATGGGTTTTCCCGTCTATTGTGTGAGGGGCAAAGTTTGGATTTGCCTGCCGTAAAATTTATATTACTACCCTATTGAAGATATATCCTCAATTATCGGCTTATCGCTCTCGGGTTGATTTAGCGGGCACCCACGTTTCTTATTTTACGGGAATCCCTATCGGCTTTTTTTACGCCCTGTAATTTTAAACCATATAAGCAAATTTCTTCTCCCTGTTGACGTGATTAATGAATACACGATGCCCATTCATAAGTTTATACAAGGGACATCTTGATTTTGGGCAGTTTAGATTTTATATTTATTCACTTAATGTTTTCTCTGGAGCGTATATGTTGTGTGTTCCTATAGCGAGGTGGACTATTGACGAATCAGTATATAGTGAAAGACGTACTTTGAATTTTCATTTATTCGTAGCTTGCAACGAATTTTTTTCGGTAGTTTTCTGTCGGTTTGTGCTTGTTTATCTACTCAGTGTATTGTGTATTTCCATCTACAACAATGCCAAAATCCAAGGAATCACATAGCGATAAAGTTAAAAATGGCTGAAGGCAATTGGAGGCACTACTGTCTTTCAGCTGAATCCAAGCAACAGTGAAGATTTGGGGTTTTGTAAAGCGTGCGGAAAAACGGTAAAGGACGTTTTTGTTTTTCTTTCCTAACTTGCTTAAAAATATTATTGTAGTTAACTTGCAAAAAGAAAATCATTTAGGGGGCAACATGCTACGGGCTCCTGGACATCAGGCCCAAATCTTTAGGAAACCGTTGAGGAACCAAATTTTTAATAGACACCAAAAATTCAAGAGAAATCGACGTTTTTAATCGAAATTTATGCGACACTTTTTATGTCTGCAAATATTCCTCTAGACAGATTAAACTATTCAAACTGCGAAATTTTCTCACTAAATACTGCAACAAAGAATGTGGCAAGCGTGAGAACCTTAAGAACAACATATGTAACAAAATGTTCAATGAGGTAATTTAATATAATAAATAAAATTTTTAAAAATGTATTTTCATACTGAGTGTCATTAAGATTTTGTTTACACCTATAATATTTTTATTAATTTTTTAAGGCTATTAATACTATTCGCGAAGAAGTTGGTAACAACGGTATTTGGATATCTATAGATGAGACAAACTGACTCTAAAGGTCGTATTATGGCAAATATGATTGTGGGAAAGCTTTGTTCTAAAACACCAGAAACCCGTATTTACTGCTACAAAGCACTTGAAAGAACAAATTTTGCAATACAATGGCAAGATTCGTGAACCAAGCTTTGGGTAAGATATATTAATGCAAAAAACTTACTTTAATAATATTGTAAATTTAATGCTAGATATTTAAGTTAAAGGCAACTCTCGTATTTTAGGTATTTTGTGGCCAACAGATGGAAAATTAAGAAACGAAAAAGTCAAGCTTTTAGTCACGGAGGGTGCTTCTTATATGCTCAAATGTGGTACAAATTTGAAAATTTTTTATAACAATCTTAATCATTTAACAGTTTTGGCACATGGACTCAATTTGGTGTGTGAATGTCTAAGAAATCAATATGGGTAATGTTAATGGTTTAATTTCAAATACCAAGAGAGTCTATAAAGAAAATCTGCCAGATCTCCCTTTGCCTCCCGAACCTGTCTTAACACGTTGGGGAACTTGGTTAGGGGGCGGTAGTTTTTTATGGGTAATAATTTCGAAGCAATAAAATCAATAAGTACTTTTTTTAGGGAACATTTTTAAATAAGATTGTTTTTATTTAACGCTTTTATGTTTTAGGTTGTAATATCGTTTGACAAAGATTCGCTAACTGTATTGAGCAAGCGCAAGAATACTTTTCCAATCAAATGTCAAAAACGATCTTTTAAAACATCAATCGCAATTATAAATTTCTCATTGATAACATCAAGAGATTAGAAACCCTTTTGGCCTTCGCTCTTACAGATTCTGTTGCAGTAATTAATAGTGCCGGGCAGCTCGCAAGAATGCCCCCGGAAAAGTTGGCAAAAATAATTTTGTCAAAGTTTAACCAAGTGATTTTGAAAAATCCAGGTTTTTAAAACGGTTTAAAAAGTTTGCTGAGCTGGGGTCAGTGGCGAAAGCAGTTGAAGCTACCGGGTCATACCAACACTGACTGGTCCATATTTAAGTTTGTCCTACAACCTCGTGTGACGTAGAACGTTCATTTTCTTCGTACAAAATGGGTGTTTTCCGACCGAAGAACAATTTTTACCCAACGACAACTTGGAAAAACATCTTATGTGCTACGCAAACGCGAAATTTGAGGACATTTCCAAAGGCGATTAATTAATTTATTTATTATTTTAAAAACCCAAAAGAATCTACATATTTTAGTTATTAGTTAAAATTTGTATGTTTTATTTCTTTTTATGGCTGAAATGTACCTAAAATTACATTAAATATCGTCTTCTTTTCATGTTTTTTTTAAAATGAAATGATTTTTTTGTTTACCGTTTTTTTAAAGTATTTTTCCTAACATGCCTAAATCACAGTTTTTCGTCCTAAATACATAGTTTTTAAAGGCTAAAAAAGGGCCTTTTTAGCTGTTTTTTACGTCCTAAAATCCCGTCTCTAGTGATCAGGGATACATTGCTCAAATAAAAGGATCAGCCAAGTCAGTAAAAAAGAGTTAGTTACTCTGTTAGTTCAGTTTTACTGCCACAGATGGCTATCAAAAAGTGTTTCCAATTTTAGTGAAGTGTTGTGGTGGGGAAGATGATAGTTAAACCTTTCATTAATATTAATGATAAAACAGTTTGTTTACTACAAAAGTTCGTTAAATTTTAATAATTATTAATTAATTCTAAATTAAACGACAAATGGAAAATGGATGACCCATTTCTCCGTGGAGTAATCATCGAGAAGGTGTTAAAACATCAAAAGTGTATTGATAATTCTTATACGAAAACAAAACCAAACGAAAAATTCCAAAACCGAATACGTATATCGTTACGGGCAATTATCTCACGTCAAGAACCGGAAAAAGTCTGATTGACCCAAAAAACCTTTATTACGATAGAGTTTTCATTCGTCGCCGAAAATTGATATTCGTTTTGGCCCCGTTTCATTCGACCAAAAGTACCTACATACATATATTAAACCCTTTGCTTACACGTTCATATATGATAGAAGGTTTCAATAGCAAAACGTAACCCTATATTCAGCGCTAAAACGACTGCCCCGGCTGATACAAACCCCTTCGTATTCAAAATGTATTATGTGAATAACTGGTGCGATGTTCGATGTTGTCCCTTATCTTCGGGGGCGCTGTCGCACCCCTTCGAAACCCCTAAAATTTCAGACAAAAAGCCCTTGATACATTTCAAATACGTTTTCCGAGTTTTTTTTACGAGTTCAATACAGCTAAAATAATATAGGACACGTACACGTAAGACAATGGCCACTCGTATACAAGCATCACATATACGGACATTGATCGTGTTTGTTATATTTGAAATTTTAAACCCGAACATAAGATGAATTGTACTTTTAGGAAAGGACGTACGTGTAGTTATATGTATCACACATTTACGTATTCAACACGTACAGCCATACAGACACATAGATTTGTTTCATCAAGTTTTCATATGTAAATGCGACTGTACCACATCTGCGTCACAACAATGTCAACTGATTTAAACTTGGCAGCTATGTATGTATATACATAGCTTATCGCGTGGTGTGTTGAAGTTGATTGAATCGAAGTTGAAAAGTGACTTTAACAAATTAACTGCATAGATGATAAGAGTAAATATTGAATTTATACAAAAGATAATGGTGCTCGGTTAATTATGTAAGAACGGAAGTAGAAGATGTAACAAAGCTAAAGACAGCAAAAACAGTTTCAATGGCAAACTTGTACCATTTGAGAGCTCTTTCTGCTGGTAGAGGCCGTCATATACAGTGTACCCGATTTCGTAGGAACAACATGAGTAACTCTTGTATTTGAAGAGATGGAGAGATGGTTAAATTAGCAAAAAGGTGGTGGTGCATTAAGAATCCATTTTCAAATATTGCTTGTCATGGCCAAGTTAGTTAGAATTAAAAGAAAAAAACAAAATCTACTAATTTCTTTTAATTGCCATAACATTTTTATTAATTAAGAGATTGAGATGCGGTTCGAATTAATTTTCATGGTAATTTACATAGTTTCATTATGACTTAATAAAACCAGTATAAGTTTTGCACATTTTTTAGAAATCTATCCTAACTTCAAATGTTAAATTGGTACCCTACCATGGTAACAAAATTTCTAACAGTCTCCCAAAAAAAAACAAAAGAAATGTGGAACATGTAAATTCGAAACTAAAATCTGAAAAAGGCATAGTTTTGGGCCTTAACATCAAGTGCTGAATTTCTAGTAAAAATTTCAATATGCATTTCATTCTACAAGAATCTTTACAAAAGGCAAATAACTTCTCTACTATAAATATAATTAACAATAAAACATCGATATTCCTCGCGCCTGTAACTGAGCTAGAAATTCTTTCGTGCGTCAAAAACATGAAAAATAAGCGGTCTGCGGATATTGATGGGATCCCGACTTGTATAGTAAAATCGTGTATTGAACATATTTCTTACCCTTTATGTTATTTAATAAACTCTTGTTTTACAACTAGAACTTTCCCACAGCAACTAAAGGTGGCAGTAGTTAAACCTATATATAAGGAAGGTGATATTAATGAATTAAGTAAGTAGTTTTGCTAAAATTTTTGAATATTTCATTTTTGGTAGGCTTCTCTGTTTCTTTAAAAAACATAATTTACTTAACAATTTCCAGCACATCTTCACAAAAGGAAAATCAGTTGAAACTGCTATTTTTCAGTATACCCATGAGGTTCTGTCAATACTCGAAAACCGCGAATTAGCATGTGGTATATTTTTGGAGTTAATCAGAGCATTTGACAATGTGGATCACTCTATACTGCTTACCAAACTTGATATGTGCGGCATTCGTGGGGTTGCGAGTGATCTCATGCATTCGTACCTTAACAGAATGCAATTGGTTGAACTTACAAAAAATGGCAAATCGTCACGATCGCAAATTCTTCCTCTTAAAAAAGGATTACCACAGGGAAGTGTTCTTGGCCCTATATTATTTAATCTGTATGCAAATAATATAAGTAATGTTGTGCAACGATCTGAACATATCATTGTAAACTATGCAGATGATACCAACTTACTGGTTCGAGGAAGTGTCTATTCTGAATTGAACAGAGAATGTAATGGTTACTTTTGTGCACTTGATAACTGGTTTCTTAACAACAACTTAGCTTTGAATCTAACCAAAACATCTTGCATGGTTTTTCGAACTTCTGCAGCAATACCAAGGCCTTCCTGTATTGAACTGGGCGGTAGGAAAATTGCTATAACCAGTTCAACCAAATTCTTAGGGCTATATATTGACGAATTTTTGAAGTGGTCAGTGCATACGGAAACATCAGTAAACAACTTAATTCGATAACCTTTGGATTTAAAACTTTAAAAAAGATATTTAATACTCCGGATCTGTTCACGGTTTATTATGGTATATTTTACTCACGCATGAGTTATGGTATCATTTTCTGGGGTCAATCTCCAGAAGTATATAGAGTTTTTCTAGCTCAGAAGAAAGTCCTTAGAGTTATTTTCGGTTTATCAAGTAGAGACAGACTAAAAACCGTTTTTAAACAGTATAATTTACTAACCTTTTATGGAATATATATTTGCAATTGCATAATTTTTTTGTTTCAAAATAAAATGAATAAAAATGATTCTAAATACAATCACGTACATAATACTCGTTTAAAAGATGATTCTTATCAGTACCCAATACATAGGTTAACATTAACAGAAAGGAATGTGTATTATTCTAGTCTACGCTTATATAACAAACTACCGCTGTTCATCAAAACTAGCAACAATTTATGAATAATGAGAAGCAGATTGTTTGAATATTTAGTTAACTTAGAACCGTATTCGTTAAACGAATATTGGAATAATTAAAATTATGTAGTTTTGTTGACTTTTCTTGTATACCTTTGTATACTTCGAAATAAATATAAAAAATAAAAATAAATAAAATTCTTTTTGGACCTCTTAAGAGAGGATTATTTCTGAATGCAGCGATGTATCACACGATATGTAAACGTCTTCAACATTTTTAAAACAATGAGATTAACTTTTTACGAACAGAAATCATTAGTGCCATGATCACAGAATCTTTTTATTTATCAAGTTATCCGCGAAATTACACGCCGAGAAATAGTTTCCTGCATCAAGAAAATAGATTTTCTTCTTGTATTGAACTGGGCGGTACGAAAATTGCTATAACCAGTTCAACCAAATCTTCAAGAAAATATTTTTATTTCAAGATAAAAATGTATAATATAAGAAAATAATTTTCTTCAAATGTTATTTGGATTAATAAATATCTTCTTAGGATTGGAAGATCCAAGTTTCTTCCAAGTAAATCGTTTAGTTTTAAGTTAAGAAAATATTCATATTAAAGGTAGGAGTGAAAAAATGGTGTAGATCTCTGAAAGCTGAATCGAGAAATTAGACGACCAGTTTCTTTTATTAGCAACTCCAACTAAAATAAGATTTCCATGAGATAATGAAAACAACAAAGTTTTAACATCGTATATTGTGATTTGTTGTTTAAACTGTAAAAAACACGATTTGTTTTATTTAATTACTCTATTATTCAATTTTCAATTACAATTATAAATAATAATATGATTAACTGCAAAATAAAGCATAAGTGATAAAAAAACAGTTTACTGTAGAAAAAAAATACCTCCCCGGCGGGGAATCGAACCCCGGTCTCCCGCGTGACAGGCGGGGATACTTACCACTATACTACCGAGGACCTGATGTAGGTGCTTCTTAATATAGAACTTAAACGAATTCTTAAAACATGTTAAGCCTAAATATGTTAGAATAATTTAAATAAGAAGTTATACTCTGATCAAAACGTTAATTTAGATTTACAGAAGAAAGTCTACATACAGCATTAAACCATAAAAACTAAAATTTATGAAAACAGGCGAATATGCAGCAGACGCTCCATAATGTGATCTAATTTAAACCAAGTGTGGTTCACATTATCGAAATGTTTACATTAGCGAACGTGATTTAAATAATAAATCATTTATTAAAAGAAACGTTTAATACATACATATTTATAACAAAGTAAACAAATATTCTAACAGCGATAAGCATTTTTTAATTAGAAGAAGAATAGTTAACAATTTTAGTCTGCGTAAATTTGCGCTTAGCATTGTCTTCCAATGCCTGCGCCCGTAATTTACGAAGAACTAAAATATCCGCGTATGATACTTCTTTTCTTTCAGCCCAATCTAAAGCTTGGTTAAAAACTTGTATAGCTTGCGCGTCAGTCACTACACTTCTGACTTCAATGGGATCATCCTCATCGTTCTCACTGTCCATATCTTCCTCCTTATTAGCATCATTCGTCTGCTTATCTTCGTTCCAAAAATTAATATCAGTTGGAGTACAACCAATGTTGGGATTCACTATTTTCAATAAATCAACAACATCCAATGGCGCACTAATAACAATATCAACGTTGGATCGCAAACGTCCTCTAATTACTAGAGACGGGATTTTAGGACGTAAAAAACAGCTAAAAAGGCCCTTTTTTAGGCCTTAAAAACTATGTATTTAGGACGAAAAACTGTGATTTAGGCATGTTAGGCAATTACTTAAAAAAAACGGTAAACACAAAAATCATTTTATTTTAAAAAAACATGAATAAGAAGACGATATTTAATGTCATTTTAGGTACATTTCAGCCATAAAAAGAAATAAAACATACAAATTTTAACTAATAACTAAAATATGTAGATTCATTTGGTTTAAAATAATAAATAAATTAATTAATCGCCGTGTAACATGTCCTCAAATTTCGCGTTTGCGTAGCACACAAGATGTCTTTCCAAGTTGTCGTTAGTAAAATTTGTTCTTCGGTCGGAAAACAGCAGTTTGTACGAAAAAAATGAACGTTCTACGTCACACGAGGTTGTAGGACAAAACTTAAATATGGACCAGTCAGCTGTGGTATGAGCGGTAGCTTCAACTGCTTCGCCACTGAGCAGCTCAGCAAACTCTTTAACCGTCTTGAAACCAGGATTTTTCGAAATCGCTTAGTTAAACTTTGACAAAATTATTTTGCCAACTTTTCCTGGGGCATTCTTGAGAGCTGCTTCGGCATTATTAATTACTGCAACAGAATCTGTAAGAGGAAGGCCGAATGTTTCTAATGTTTTGATGTTATCAATGAGAAATTTATAATGCGACTTGATGTATAAAAGATCGTTTTTGACATTTTGATTGGAAAAGTATTCTTGCGCTTGCTCAATACAGTTAGCTGAATCTTTATCAAACGATATTACAACCTAAAACATAAAGCGTTAAATAAAAACAATCTTATTTAAAAATTTTGCTAAAAAAGTACTTACTGATTTTATTGCTTCGAAATTATTAGCATAAAAAACTACCGCCTCTAACCAAGTTCCCCAACGTGTTAAGACAGGTTCGGGAGGCAAAGGGAGATCTGGCAGATTTTCTTTATACACTGCCACACGCAGTGGAGCTTTTAAAAAGACTCTCTTGGTATTTGAAATTAAACCATTAACATTAGCATATTGATTTCTTAGACATTCACACGCCAAATTGAGTCCATGTGCAAAACATGTTAAATGATTAAGATTTTTATAAAAAATCTTCAAATTTGTACCACATTTGAGCATATAAGAAGCACCATCCGTGACTAAAAGCTTGACTTTTTCGTACTTAATTCCATCTGTTGGCCACAAAATACCTAAAATACGAGAGTTGCCTTTAACTTAAATATCTAGCATTAAATTTACAAATTTATTAAAGTAAGTTTTTTGCATAATATATCTTACCTAAAGCTTGGTTCACGAATCTTGCCATTGTATTGCAATTTGTTCTTTCAAGTTGCTTTGTAGCCAGTAAATACGGTTTTCCTGGTGTTTCAGAACAAAGCTTACCCACAATCATATTTGCCATAATACGACCTTTAGAGTCAGTCGTCTCATCTATAGATATCCAAATATCGTTGTTACCAACTTCTTCGCGAATAGTATTAATAGTCTTAAAAAATTAGGTTAGATTAGGTCTCGATGTCAAAATTGTAACCTGATTTTAACAATATTAATAACATCAAAGTTAGATATAGTGCGCCGATAACTTTAAACACACTGTAGAACGACCAAATTGCTATAATATATAGCAACAAAAATACGTCGACAAAGAAATTGTTAAAAAATATGCACTTTTGTACAGGTATCTATAAAAACAATAATTATCCGTGCATACGTACAAAATTATTTCGATGAAGATGACATAACCCAAAATGGCTTGTATGTTGATGTGTACAGATACATAAGTTAAAAATTACAGAACTTACATTTTCGGTAATCTCATAGAAATCCTGAGAATCGCGAACGAGTGACAGGAATAACTGCAGGGTTAGGGGGCTAGAACTTATATTTGTTTGACCCAAAAAAATTAAGTAAAATAGAAACGTTTGTACATTCAAAGAAATTTCAATCTGTTGTTCTTAAAAAATATCCCTTTATTCACTCAATAAACCTTTGTTGAATTAAATAAATAATTTCAAAGGTATATATTTTTTTTGATTCAAGAACTTTTTTCTCTGTACAGCGCCGCGATTTTCATCGCGTCTCAAATAATTCATTCCAACCTATTTTACCTTGTAAGTTAAGGTATAATTCATTCATAATATTGGCCACCTATAATAATGGGAAGCCGGGGGATATTCAAACCCTTTTAATCCCAATAATTATGTAATATAAATTTGAATAATTTAGTCTTATAATGGAATTACAGTTTTAAACAATAATTCAGGGAGGGCGCGCTGCCTTCGAGTCTTAAACGGGTACACCGCCCACTCGCGAATTCGCATAAGTAAAAATATTGCATTCAAACTGGTTATTCTCCTACGCTTTAGGATATTGTTAACACATGACAAATAGTTTCCATTTCATCACCTAAAAAACCAAAAAGAAAGAAAAAAACGAGATAGTATCATCTGAATTATTTAATCGTTACTTCTTGAAATCGCGTACTAGCTATCCGGCTAAAAAATTTGCAACTTTCTATAAACACAATTGGTGAATTTAGTTTACATTTTTCCTTTTGCATAATTCACGCGATCCGGTCGGGGCGTTGTTCGTTCGTCGAACGTCCGAAGGAGGCCATCACGTACAACCTTAGGGCCTGCCGCGGTCATCCGCCAACTGTCCTTAATGCGACCGACGTCTTCCCCTGCCATAAATTTTTGAAAAAGTCCCGGGCCGTGTGTTCGCTAAGGTTATGGGCCCTCGGTACTCTAAGTTTCGCCTTCGCCATCCGAAACGATGTACAACGTGTACGCGACGGTATAAGTCCCTGTAAATTCCCGTCTTCGTCGTATAGTGCTATTGTCCTGCCGCATCGCCCGCATCACCTTTTTCCCCCGGTCGTTTTTTCTTTTCTTTTATTGTAAAGTCATCGGATGTTGGGACCCCGACCGCAGAAAATCTTTCTTCGTATTTTACGAGCGGGCGTTTGGATTTTCATTTGCGCGCCCGGTATTTGGTGCACGAGAACTTGTAAATAAGACAGATCAACTTCGCATAGACTCTTCCGCGTCGCCGGCGAAATGGTTGTTTAGGTTCCGTAATGAATTTTAAAGCATTTTGATTGATTCCGTGGAGGAACGTAAAAGAAGGTATAGCGTGGAAAATTTATTTCGTGAGGTGATCAAACTGAAAAGAAAAAAATTGAATTAGGTGTGCTTTGGTTACGTTTTAAAATAGTTTCGAACCCCGTGAAAAAGGTATTACATTTTTTTTTTAAGATTTCAAGAGATTCCAAATTCCATACAAACCCTCTACACGCAAAAAAATTAGATAATAGAACTTAGATAATAAAAGTGAGTTAATAAAGCTTTCTCGCCATATTTAAAAAGCTTTATTAAAATTATATTACCTTCAATATCTGGTGGGAAAATTTCAAAGATCTCGCTAATATCGTTTCAAGGCCAGTAACACCAAAGTTAGCAGTTTAAAAAAACTGCCCATTCAATTCACCACACATTCAACAGTTGCTACGATCTTTTTTTAGTTACCATATTTCGTAATAATTTTTAGTAATTCTCCTTTTTTGAAAACAGTATTCAGCAAAGGAAAGTGAAAAGTAGAGGTTCCCTCATTTAAGCCACACCAGCGGCGGGCGCATAAAAGTTACACAAAAAAAAATGGTCAGAAATAAAATATAAATGTGCTCAAACACTTGCCGTCTTAAGAGGCCCCCGCGAAATCAAAAAGTGAAAATGTTGTTAAATATCGCAAAATTAGATTTTTTTCCACATTGTTTCGGAAAACCCGGGCCCGGCGTGAGGAAAAAGTGTATTTATATGCAGAAACGAACGTTTAATTACATACGTTATTTTTGCAAAATTTAAAAAAAATTTTTTGAAAAACTTAACGGTTCTTTGATGCACCTTCACAAATTTTTTAATATCCAAAATCAGAATCTTTCTCAAAAACCTTTTTCAAACCTTTTAGAACACAAACATTTTTTTACGTCTTCTACCCCGCATAGTGTGCGGAAAATGTTTCCTATTTGAGAGATTCCACTAAAGACACCGAAAGATTTTGTAATTTTTTTTATTGCCCCACTACCGAAGTAATTGTTTGATAGTTTTTAAAACCGTTTTAACCGATACTTTAAATTTTGGGCTGGGTTTCCTTAATGCCCCGGTTCCTTTTTGGGTCAATTGTAAAACACGTTCTTTAAAATTCTAAAAAATTTTGACCCAAAAAAAACGGCCCTTTAACCCTGGCCCCCCCAAGTGTAAGAATAGGTTCCGGTGGCTCAGGCTACGGGAGACAGACTATCTGCCACATGACGAAAGCATGAAATTTTTCACGTAATATGTAACAAGTTCACAATGTTTTTTAAGAGGGCCGGGCCTACAGAAAACAGTTTGCGACACCCTCACCATAAGCATCAACAGTTGGGGTTTAAACTTTTTCCCAAGATTTTAAAACTAACTTTAAAAAAATTTTTCCTTGTGTACTCGTCGGAAACTAATAGAATTGAAGGGGACGATTGGGGTTTTTTGTCCGTATCATTACATTTAAACCCCAGAAATGTTTTTTCACTTTTTGTTTTGTCCACACATAACCACAGTTTTTTTTCTTTAACCCCCAATTTAATTTTTTTCATTTCACGAGCAGAGGCACAATTCTTTGGAAGATGCCCGATTGGTAATTTGCAGTCCGAATATTTTTTCCAAAAGAAGAAAATATGCTTCCTTGTCTAGTAAATTAAACGGTAAATTACATGCAATAAAGGTAACACATAAATTAAATTTAAATTTGTCATAGTGTCGTGTGCAATTTTGTTTTTCAAGAATGCTGTTTACTATTTACGTGACGTAGATAATCCCTTTTGGACCAACACATTAAAGGGATATTACAAACTTGAATTTTAACGCCATCATAATTTAGGTCAGGCATATCTGCTATAAATTCTGTAACTTTGTCCAAGATTGGTCGTTTTCGCGCGTAGGCAACATTTTTTAAAACAAACATAGAACTACGAAATAGTATTTGCGGCAGCGTACGTGTATACACAACAAATCTGGTTGAGACTCGCAGTTATACTGAGGGTTGTATCGAACCTCCGCCACTGCCGTTGGCGTAGTGAGCAGCTCTAGCGATAAGACATGCTTGCATGCATAAGTCCGTTGAGGTATTCGCTGTTCTATCTCCTACCCTTTTTGTCATAATACCTAGCACCTTGTAACACCTAACCATACAGTAATACATATGCATTCAACTTTTTAATGGCGGACATTCCCAAATGGGAACATACTAAAAATAGAATTTTTATTGAATTAATCATATTTGTATATTTAGAACATATAAAAAATTTATGCAAATAATATGATTAACTCAATAAAAATTAGATTTTTTAGTATGCTCCCATTTTGGGAACATTCGTCATTAAAAGTGAAATCAAATAAATGGCAAAGAAAAATATATTTCTTTCAAACTGATGAAGTTCTTTAAAAGAAAAAATGTTTTTTTGAATCAAACATATTACGTATACTAAATCAAACAGATATATTTTCAATCAAACTTGAGGTTATTTGTTTCAAGAGATCATATATTGAATCAAATAATGTAGTAAAAAAAATATTTCTTTAAATTAAAGAAATATACCTCTGCCGCCATTTAAAATTACGATTTGGTTGACTGAATGCATATTTGTTTGGGTCAAGAACCTTTTTTTTCTGTGTTTCCTTTATTTTAAAAAGAAAATTTCCCGAGTAAAAGATTTTTTTTTTTACAAAGAACATCAAAAAGCTTCTTTTAAAGATTTTGGATACTTTCCCAATGATCTTACACTATCTTTTTGATATGAGAAATTACCCATTCTTGAATTTATGTGAATTTTAAATTTAAACAGTTTCTTTTTAACGTTTTATCTGATTTAAATTTAAAATATTTGAAGTTATTGTTGGAATATTTTCCTTTTTTTTCTATGCTTGAAACGCAAAATTCCCGTTGCTTTCCATCGCAACGAATGTTACCATCATTAAGCACCAAGGGTGGAGCAAACAGGGCGCGCGGCAGAAAGACAATTAAGCAAACATTTTAAACGTCCGCTTGTCGAAGAAAGAATGCTAGCAATTTTAACGTTTTTCGCCGCTGATGAGAAGCGACGAATCAATACGGGGAATTGTCGTTAATTTATTATCTTTTGGCGCTCTTAAATGTAGGTAACCTCGCCGAGAGACCTTCGTATTCGACTGCTATTCGAACCACGGGTCGCCTCTTCTCCCGAAACGCTCTGGAAAAACATCCCCCAAATAAACGTCTAATCGATCGTTCTGCGGGATGCTGGAAGGAATTCGGGGACCAGTTCGGAAAGCACAAGATATTAGGAGAGAACCTACCACTAATAACCTTGTTAGAGAGAGAGTTTCGAACGTTAAATATTATAAAGTGAGCTTTTCCTCCAGCAACTCATCCTCTTGCTCTTCCTACCTTCAACCCCGCATCAAGCCTGAGCGTTTTACTAGTTGCTGTGGGACGCAGGGCGGAAGTAAGTGACGAGTACGCGGACACACGCGCGATAGCACACCGGAACCGGAACAGAGGTGTACTGACGTGTTTTATTGTTCGCCAATCAGATACACCGACCGCTTATACAGTAGCGTCGTTGTGTGTGAATGCCATCATGACGGCGCCACACCATAATAAGAACGACAATAATGCCGATGTTTTAGGTATCGAGGTTCCGCATACTTAACACCAGATATGGGGCGATCTTTTCGCTATTCGATCGTTTATGATGACGTTTAACCTTTTATCATAACCATATTTTGTGCATTTAGTTTGTAACACGTATTCTACATACAGTCGATGAGAATGTACTTCCTATAAATATAGCGATATCTTTTTTTTTATCTGTAGTACTAGATTTCCTAATCATACACTGGAAATACCTAACAAAAGCGTAAAGCTCAAGCAGAAAACTCTTACATAATGAAAATTCTTGGTTGTGGAATATCAGAATACTAAACTTCAAAAACTCAATTCAAAGTTACATATTATTTTGAAACTGTGACATTCAGATAAAGGATATACGTGTATGTACAAAAAAGGTAATTCAGAGAGTATTTTTTAATTATTTTCTATGTTGGTTACAACTACATCTGACAACCAAAGTTTGAAACTTCAAATTATGTTTGAGGTTTTATTGTCAAGTTTGACGTGAGTTCGACATTAACCCTCTTCCTGTCTAGTTGATCCCCAATCAGCATCAGAATATATGAGTAGTTTGTTATGATCCTGATGTGTGGTGTGTAGAGTTGACCACACCCGCGCCAACAGGCAGCTGCGTCGTATCTATACGGTTACATACAAGCCTCAGTGTAGCTTCAACCTTCCATTAGCGTGTACGTGTTGTCTAGAAATATTACGTACGTCGCGCAAACGACCCAAGGCGGACCAAGTTAGAGAATTTTTAGCCGAAATTCCTGACTTAACGTATGATGGCGCTAAAATTGAATGTGTAGTATGTAATGTCCCGTTGGTGAGTTGGTCCAAAAGGGACTGTCCTACGGCACGTAAACAGTGAACGGCATGCTTCAAAAAAAACTTGCACACGAGACTATGACAAATTTATATTTAATTTATGTGCTACCTTTATTAATGTAATATACCGTTTAATTTAACTAGACAAGGAAGCGTTTGTCTTGTTTTTGGAATAACTATTCGGGGTACAAATTACCAAGTCGGACATCGTTACGAAGGATAGTGCCATCTGTTCGTGAATATGTTGAAAAAATCGGAGTTGAAAGAAAAAAAATGTGGTTATGTGTGGATGAAACGACAGATCGTAAAAAACATTCGGCCGTTAATATAATGGCACGTAAATGGAACCGCATCAATCGTCACCTTCAATTCTATTAGCTTCCAGGCGAATACAACAATTACTGCCGAAGTAATTGTAAAGTTAGTGTTATATACATTGGAAAAATATGAACTTTCAACAAACCAACTGTTGATGTTTATGAGTGATGGTGCCGCAAACATGCTATCTGTAGGCCGGTCTCTTAAAAAGCCATTCTGTTAACTTGTTACACATTACGTGTAAAATTCATTTTATTATCATAAATATTATGAGAATATTAAGAACGTGGTTTACAATTCGATCCAAAGGAAGCTACCGCTATCAAGAAAAGCCAATCGAAATTTCAAGATAGTCGAGTTAAAACGGATTTAAAAATTATTCACAACAATTACTTCGGACTAGCCAAGGCAATAGAAAAGTTAGAAGATCCTTCGGTGTCGTTAATGGAATCTGCGCAAATAGTGCAACATGTTCACGCACAACTATGCGCAAAATAGACGCAAAATATGTTTGTGTTCTAGAAAAATATGAAAGTGTTTTAAAGAAAGATTCCGATTTGGCACATTAATGCACATTTGTGAAGGTGCGTCAACAGAACCGTTAAGTTGTTTCAAAGAATATTTTAATTGCGCAAATATAACGTCATTAGATGTAGAACGTTCGTTTCTCCTGCATATAAACACATTTTTTCCTCGTGCCGCACTCGGCCTGTCGAAACAACTGTTTGAAACATATCCAATGTTGCAGATATTTAACAGACATTATTCACTTTGCAATTTCACGGAGGACTCTTAAAATGGTAAGTGTTTGAGCATGGATTATTTTATTTTTATTTAACAACTACGCGAAAGTATTTACGACAGCAAACATCTACACACGCCGCTGTCCGTTGGCGCGCGTGGCCAACTCTAGTGATGTGTCATACGCAAGTGCCATGTCGCTAGGGACGAGGTCAAGGCTCTACGGAGGTGGTCAAACTGGGTCCAGCCAAAGTTTCTGTAAGAGTTGTTCTGTCTTGTTCGCAGTGTGAGTCGGGCATTGTCATGAATTCGTAGAGTCGTGACCTCGTCCCTAGCGACTTCCATCTCTTTTTGCAAAATTCAACAACGATTTAAAGCTCAAAGAACATGTTACCACATGGTTGACAACACAAGCAGCAACGTTTTATGAGGAAGGCATATAAAAACTACTACGCTATGACAAGTTTTTACAAAATGGTGGGAGCTATGTAGGAAGATAGTTTTGAGGTTTGTAATTTTTTTTGCAATAAATAGTTTTTCTGTATCTGGACTCATTTTGTTTGTATTACCAAACAGAACTCAGTTTCTGGATGTCCCTCGTATTTGGACCGGTCTCGACCCTATCGTTGTCCGATTCTTTGGAATTGGTGCCCGTATTGTCTTCTACCTTACCTCTCTCCCGGTCTTCGTTTAAAACTTCCTTATCGCTATTATTTGGGGTTTACTTGCAGCCTTACTCTTCATACCCAACTTCTTCTTAACATGCCGCTTTACACGTCGTCTACCTAATTTATTCATCTTTATGTCCGCTTCTTGTCGTTTTCGTCTTCTTATCGTCTTGGCCTTAACGTCTTCTTCTTGCTCTCCCCGTCTTCTCGTTTCCATTTTTATTTTTTCTTTTATCGTCTTCGTTTTTTTGCGTCTTCTTATTATTATCTTCATAATGCTTCGTCTTTACATATTTTTATCGTCTTCGTCGTAGTTTCTGACATCACGTCGTGCTTGTGACATCATCTTAACTGCTCTACATCGTCTTCGTAACTTGTAAGTATCTTCTTTGTTACTTATTAATTTTTCAACCACACATGCGCGTCAAACTAGTTTTGCAGTATTAGCATTCAACAAAATGTCACTTATCAAAAAATGATAACTAAATAGAATCAGTAATCGGTGTCTTAGCACAGTTCCAGTGAATCCTTTTTTATCCGTCGCTTCTTATTCCTTTCGCTTTTTCATCCCGGTTTGAACCCTCAAATTTGTAGGATTAGAAATAGATACATTTTTTTCCCCGATTTTATATCACATATTCAGCAACATCCACTACTCTAAATTTCTTTAGCTAACTAGATAACGCCATCATCCTTTGAAAAGGACACTTGCAAAAGTTGTCCATAATAAACATTTGAGTAGACAAAAACTAAGCCATGAAGAAGAATTTATTATTAGGGTTGTTGTTCAAAACCATAGGTAGATGTGTCTACCCAAGTGTTAGTGGATGCACAATATAATATTTCCAATGGCTAACCATAACATCGATTAGTACATCAAAACATCATATAATAAGAAGTAATATGGATAATATCGATTGTACCTAATTTCCAAAAAGAAACACTCTACAAAACGATCAAACCAGCAGCTTTCTAAGAGGCGACTGAGAAGCATCCGGCAAACCACGAACCCAGGCCATGAGAAGAAGCCGAGAGAGGCATCATAATAAAGTAGAACGCGTATGAGCGTTTCCATTAGCCGGATGGAAGCCCCGTTCGCCCATAACCGTATACACTGGTCATGAATTATTTGGGACCTTCTTTATTACGCTCTCCGATACACTTTACCTGCTACCGGGCGGCACCACCGTACACCTACATCGAACGGCCGCATCCGCCAGGAGTACGCTTCTGCCACGCCACGTCGCGTTGGTTGGTTACATCCAGGTAAACCGAACAGAGGCTAAACCGAGGTGGGTAGTAATATAGCCTAGGTACTTCCCCTCCAGTATAACGAACGAACCTTACTGCCTCAAGACACGCTATTTAATAATGTTCTGAATGTTGATTGTGTCGTGTAGAATTAGAAGTTAGAAGGAAGGCATAGTAGACATTATTGACGTGTACGACGGTCTCTATATGTATATGTGTTGCTCACGCTCGATATCACTTTAATTCCGCTAATTGTTCTTAATTTATACGAATAAATGTGAACTAGGTGTCAAGTTCGGGATCGATTTCCATACATGAATTAGTTTTAAATAAGAATGTAATAAGGTAGTATCTTTTAGTAAATGTTTTTCCAACAAAAACATATAAAAATGAATAAAAACGGCTAGCCTTGATATGCTATGTAATCTTAGCAAGGAATGACACTTTTTGAGTTTTTAAAACTATCTACATTGCCGTCCTAAGCCTATAAGGCGTATCTCAAAGATATAACTTTTGGCTACGAGGATGTCAGTAAATGTAAATCGCGCGCCTACTGAATACTATGGGATTCAATGTTTTAAAATTTTTATTAACTATTTAATAGTTCTTTTTCAAGTTTAACGAATTTTTGAAGCAAAATTATTTATAATTTGATATTTAACTGAAATACGCCCTTTTAGTTTAGGAAATGTCATTAAACACCAGTTGCTAAAAAGTCTTATCTCAACAAAATGTTAAAAGAGATCAATTTTCCAACATAAATAAAACATGTTAGTAAACATAAAAATACTAACATTCGAGTTACAGAAGATAGTTTAGTTATTTACAATATGAATACAATATGAAGGAACGTTAACCCTTCGTTAGGTGCGCAGATGGCTCCTGTCATCCATGACTATGCTTTTCCGCCTAACATCGGATTGGCAGGGTGTGATTACGTGTCGTGTTTTAGTACCTTCCTAAAGATCCCTTCTTAACGCTCTGCAATAGTTATCGCT